>OZ001258.1:19603514-20880903 GCA_963924015.1 Macrophya annulata
ATCTGATACAATATTCACTGAGGAGCACAAGTAATGAGTAAGATCGGTTTGAGTCTCCATTTATATACACACGAAAACTCCAAAGTTTACACCCACTGCCAATGGTTAACCATTCAAAATTTTACACCCACCGTACCGTAAAAGGGGAGGCGACCAATAACGTAAAAGTCTTTTTCTTCTTCTGAAAAAGATTTTACACAATACGCTGTTAGGGTAACAGCCAATGGTTTGAACATTCGGTTGAGAAAAAAAGGGCGGAGGAGGTGGGAAGAGGATTTCAAGAAACTAACCTGTGGAGATGGTGTATATTGAGCCAATGATCAGTTTGCGTTCCACAACGATCAGGTGCATACGAAACTACAACTTTAGAAGCTTAAAGAAGAAGTCATGGACGGAAAAATGTACGCGGAACTTCTGGAGACGATGGAAAACGCATACACCTTGCTATGCGCACCAAATCCTGGACAAATTAGCAAAGATATTATTTCCCGCTGGTGTGATATCGGACTTCAAAATATCAGATTTTTGTGTGATATTCTCAAGCGTTCGCACCTGAGTGTTAGCGAAAAACAACAGATTCAACACACAATTTCCATGCTGCAATCATACTTGGTGAAATTTGAACGACAATGTGGGGCTATTGTTGGGGGTAATATTGGCAATGATATTCATAATCGTGTTCGATGGGACGACATGGAAAGTGCCTTCAACTGTCGTATACGTACCGGGGCCGTGACAAATCTGCAACACAAGGATTTGGCGAGATTTTTGAGCGACGCTGGAGTTGTTACAATCGAACGTTTGAAAGATGTGCTGCGCGATGAAGGAAGTATTAAGGTGAATGTGGGCGTTTCATGCAAATTTGAGAACGTCAAAGGCGACGAGGTTAGTCTGGAGGTAAAGACCTTCAATACACGCAACACCATGATCCTACCCTCAACAGATCTGAAAACATGGTTCACCGATAACGTAACGAATCCTCTGCTGGTTAAGGTGGAGGATTTTGAGCAGCGTGACTCTGGTTGGAGTATGATTGAGATCATCAATGCAGTGATCTGTATCAACCGATACGAGCCTCTTTGCGGCGGGCTCTCTACGTTCGTTGCACTACCGAGGGATATTCAACTGAAGAAGGCAGTGGTCAACGTGCAGAATAATGACAATCGATGCTTCTTGTGGTCCATCACTGCCGCCCTACATCCCGTAAACATCAACGTGGGCATGACACGGAGCTATCATCAACACATTTCCAAGCTCAATTGTACAGGTATAAAATTTCCAACCACCCTGCGATGCGTAGAAAAATTTGAAAAGTTAAACAATTTGAGTATTAACGTATACGGAATCGAGTCGGAAACTTTTCAGAGTAAGAAAGAGTCCAAAGATAGTGTTATCACACCGCTTTATTTGAGTAAGAATGTAACTGAGCGCGATACAATCCACCTGCTCATGATTGAAAGTAAGAGCGAATTAGATGATAATGATTTGGAAAATTTTGAACCGCGATTTCACTTTGCTTGGATTAAGAATCTTTCACGTTTAGTTGACAAACAATTGTCCGGTCATAAATGCGCACAATTTTTATGCGATAGATGCATGTGCCACTTTAGCGTGCAAAATGCCTATGAAAACCATAGGCATGATTGTCTGCGAATGAATAAAGTCCGTATGGAGTTCCCTAAAGAGAAAATCTTGGAATTTTCGAATTTTCAAAATCAGGGCACCGTATCGTTTGTCGTTTATGCCGATCTTGAATGCATGATAAAGCCTGGGATAAAAGAATCTCAAGAGCATATCCCACACAGTGCAGCGTATTATATGCACTGCACCTACGATGATACATTGTCGGAATACAAGAGCCATCGCGGATCCGATTGCATTGAATGGTTAATCATAGAGCTCCGCGAATTATCCATAAAAGTAGAGTCACGTGTAAAGAATATAATACCAATGGAGGCATTAAATCAAATACAGCGCGATCGTCACATGCGCGCGAAAAATTGCTACATTTGCGAGAAGCCATTTTTACCTGAGGAGAAAAAATGTCACGATCATTGTCATTTCACGGGAAAATATCGCGGAGCTGCGCATAATCGCTGCAATCTGAATTTTCAAGAGTCACACACAATTCCGGTGGTTTTTCACAATTTATCGGGCTACGATTCTCACTTCATCATAAAATCTCTGGCCACAACTTTTCCGGGTGACATTACACTTCTACCCATCAATAAGGAAAAATACATATCATTCACGAAGAAAGTGGATGGTACCGTAATCAGTTTGAGATTCATAGATTCACTTAGATTCATGGCTAGTGGTATAGAGAAACTAGCATCGTACGTCGACGCCGCGGATAAGCGAATAACGCGGAAATTTTACAGGGATCGTGATAAATTTAGCTTGATGATTCGTAAGGGCGTCTTTCCATACGAATATATCGATTCTTGGGAAAAACTCAACGAGACGAAATTACCTGATAAACGAGATTTCTATTCAAAGCTGAGCGCCTCAGGTATCAACGATGCCGATTATGAGCATGCTAAGGATGTTTGGACCAAGTTCGACCTGAAAACTCTGGGTGAATATTCCGATTTATACCTGAAAACTGATGTACTTTTATTAGCCGATATATTTCAAAATTTTCGGGATAGCTGCTTTAAAACATACAACCTGGATCCTTTGCATTACTATACAGCGCCGGGGCTTGCTTTCGATGCAATGTTAAAGCACACAAAAATTAATCTGCAACTTTTAGACGACCCGGAAATGATTCTATTCATCGAGAAGAGCATTAGAGGCGGCGTGGCTCAATGCTCCAATCGCTATGCCAGAGCGAACAATAGGTTCATGGGTGAAGATTTTAATCCAAGCAAAGCGGAATCATATTTAATGTACTTTGACGTGAATAATCTTTACGGCGCGGCTATGAGCGAGAATTTACCGAGTGGATCATTCGAGTGGGAACATGATAAAAACATTGATGTGATGTCCCACCCCGATGATTCACCGATCGGGTACATTCTCGAGGTAGACTTGGATTATCCATTTGAGTTACATAAGCAACATGCAGACTTACCACTCTGTCCCGAACATTTCATACCACCAGGTAGTAAAATTAGAAAACTAGCAGTGACGCTTCTACCCAAAAAAAAATATGTTCTACACTATCGGAATTTGAAACAATGCGTGAAATTGGGTTTGAAGCTGGTGAAAGTGCACAGAATTCTCAGGTTCGCACAATCACCATGGTTGAAGTCATATATCGATCTCAATACAAATATGCGAAAGCAATCGAAAAACGATTTTGAGAAAAATTTCTACAAACTTATGAATAATGCGGTATTCGGCAAAACTATGGAGAATGTGCGTAATCATAAGACTGTAAAACTAATCACAAAATGGGGTGGTAGGGGTGGTGCGCGCGCTCTCATTGCAAGACCAACTTTTCATAGCTGTACCATATTTGATCGTGATATGGTGATTATTGAGCTAAATCGCACCAAGGTATATTTCAATAAGCCTATATACATTGGTGCTGCAATTCTTGATCTTTCGAAAATATTTTTGTACAACTTTCACTATGATTATGTAAAGAATAATTTTTCAAGTAGCGAAGCCAAATTAATGTATACCGATACCGATAGCCTGATATATCAATTTACTGTACCAAACATCTATGAAATCATCAAACGTGATGTTGCGACAATGTTCGATACATCAGACTATCCGCCAGATAATGTCTACGGTATTCCGCTGATGAATAAAAAACGTCTTGGTCTGATGAAGGATGAGAATAATGGGAAACTTATGACTGAATTTATCGGACTGCGAGCGAAATTATATACATTCAGAACTCAAGGTGATACAGATAAAAAGCGCGCAAAGGGTGTAAAAGGTTCCACCTTGAAATCTATCACATTTGATGATTACAAACGATGTCTTATTGATCATAAAAATTTTGTTGAGAAACAGTGCATGATAAAAAGTAGTCGACATACAGTTAGCACTATTGTACAGAATAAGTTAGCCCTAAGCTGGGGTGATGACAAAAGAAATCTGATACCTGGCGAGACCGACACTCTACCCTGGGGTTTCCGGGGTGATGCAAACCTGTAAATTTTCTGATTGTTTAAAGGTTTTTCTGTAAAAAAAAAAATAAAATAAAAAAAAAAAAAAAATATATATAAAAATAAAATAAAATAATCCACAATTTACTTTACATGCAAATGTGAGAAAACTTTTTCCAAGTGTGAGAAAAATTTTCAAAATGTGAGAAATCTTTCCCCAAATATATGTGTGAAAACTTTTTTCCCCCTAAAGATCTTGTAAAACTAGCATTAAGAAATGGGTGAATGAGAAAAAACAATGTTTGATACATAATAAATTCTTTTATTGAAAAATGATTACATGTTTGATTTATTTATCCAACTATTGTGTAAATTATCCATTCCCAACCATTTTACATATAGCTGATCACCACGTTTCCGCAGTATCTTTTCCACAAGATAACCATCTGGATATTTTACTTTACTGAGTTCCTCCTCATAAAAACCTCCGGCGATGGGATTGTCTAGATAATCGGTAAGTTTGTATGTCGGAGGGTTCGTATTCTTCACCTCAGTCACGGTGAATATTTCCGTTGTCCAATTTGGTGTATAGCCCTTTTCAAACACATGCTTATATATACTAATTCGAACTTTATCGCCAACTTTAAACTTTCGCTTTCGTTGACTTCTCTTAATCTGTCGTGGCTTATACACATCTCGATATAGTTGCTTTTCATTGGTCACAGTTACGTCTTTCGGACTCATTCGTATTGTTCGATGCTTGGTATCGTTGTAGGATTCAATTGTATCAGGTAATATATCAATCCACTTGTGATTCCCACGGCGTGTGAACTGCACCCACATCTTGTTTTTTAACGTTCGATTAAAGCGTTCACATATCGATGCCTTCAGGTTGCTAAATGTTGAGTACATGTTAACGCCATGATGATCCATGAGGGATTTGAATTTGCTGTTATAAAATTCTGTACCCCGATCCACATGCAGATGCTTTGGAATACGACCTTGGGCCAACACAAATTTCATGGCAGCCGTCACATCATCGGCATTCTTAGTCTTGAGTGGTACGCCCCACGCAAACTTGGAAAATACATCGATAATTGTGAGCAAAAATTTATACCCATTGTTGAATCGTGAGTATGCAGACATATCAACAAGGTCAGCTTGCCAAGTCTCATCCAAACCGCGTATATCAACATAACGCCTGGAATATCTGCGCCTGGCGGGTCTATGGAGCTCCTCGGCTATCACCCGCTCCATGTCTGATTAAGGAAATTCCACGGATATGGTCGTGTTGGCTGAGTGTTTGAACGTTTTTTGCAATCACCGCTAATCGATTCTCCAGAGCTTCGTTTCCTCTTTTCACAGCCTCAATCTTTACTTTCGCTAGAGTCCAAAGACGCTCACCTGTTTCATGATCAAAATTGCAACTATGTTCTTTATCTATGCGTGCAACAAGTCTAGATTCGAGAGCATCGAGTGCTTGTTTCATAGACTGCTCAAATACTGTTTTCATAGTATTCTCAAGGGCATCAAATGCCTCGCGCGTAACATTCTCGAGGCTTTTCAGAGACGCAGCATCGTATGGCAGCTGCGGATCTGCGATATTACACAATCGTTTGCCGTCTATGTCATACTGCCCATCTGTGGTGGTTTTAAATCCAACACCTGGAGGTCCACGACTACCCACACTTTTAATTTTTCCACCAGTCAACTGACGACCAAATATATCTATGCTCATTATTGAATGATTCAGTCTGATTTGAAGCGAATCCCTCGAAGCATCCCGTTGTGGCTGAACCTTTCTAGATCACTTTCCACCGCAGTCAACCGCATTTCCAGAACTTCATTGTTTTCCGTTAGAGCATCAATTTTTTTCCTTGCGAGAGACCAAATATGCTCACCCTCCTCGAAATGGTTGGTATGTTCTTGATCTATGCGCGCATTGAGTTTGGATTCGAAAGCGTGGACCGCTTGCAGCGTGAAGTTTGCAAATGCTTTTGTCATAGAATGCTCAAAAACACTTAATGACTGCCATGTGATGCTCATAACACTTTTCAGAGAAACGACATCGTTTGCATTCTGCGGATCTGCGATATTACACAATCGTTTGTTGTCTATATTGTACTGGCCGTCGGTGGTAGTTTTGAATCCAATACCTGGTGGTCCCCGGCTACCTGAGCGTTCAAATTTTTTGCTTACAAGCTGTCGGCCGAATATGTCTATGCTCATTGCTCAACGGTCAATGTGCGAATGATAGTTTCATGGATGATTTCTTGCTAATAAATGATCCTTGCTTCACGCAGCTCTTCAATAATGGAGGATATTTCATTGGTATGACTGGTATTTCCTGCGGCTTGAGATGCCATTAGTAACCGCAGACGATTAACAAGTTCATTAGGATCATCCCAGTATACATAATCCATTCTTTGCCCCCGTGCGATCTTATAGGTGGGTAAACCTTTACCGAATCTTTCCCCCGTCTTTTTCGCTGCAGGGCTCATGTATGGAGCAATGTAATCTCTATATTTGGCACTTTTTTCTCTATCTTCATGAGGGCTTCTTTCAGGTTTGTAATATTTTCGATATGCATTAGTTTTTTTCACGATTTTGATATAATTTTGTCTGTCGCTTTTATTCACAATTGTGGGATCGGGCGACTTTTTGAATAACAATTCGAGCAATCCCGGTGTGTTCACATAACTTTTATCGCCTACATATATTAGATCATCGCTAAATTCGATATCCGAATCGCCGATCTTCATTCCGCGAACCAGCTTTCGAACACCATATTTCTCATCTAAGTTCTTACGTTGTTTGGTCGAGGTAAACATGCTCAAATAATTTGTTGTGTTGACTTTTTTTTTTGGTATCGGTGTGCTTGTGGATGCGATTGCATGTGCACCGTCCTGGTTGGCATCATTTGAGCCATCCATAGCGGTTGTATCGTTGACCCCGACAGCAACGTTAGTTCCAAAGCTCTCCTCAATTGCACTTTTATACGCATCATAATTATCATTATCATTATCATAGGCATCATTCCCAGTTTTCACAAAATCTTCTTTATTCTCGGTTTTCATCGAATTAGACCCCGTCTTTACTTCTTGTTTTATTGGTCGCTGCTGTTGCTTCGATGAATCTACCAATTCATGCAGCGGTGTTACCAGAGGCTTGAACATTTGACTAAAAGCCTGCTCACTAGCGTCTTTCTCCATTTTTATCATCCTGTGTTTACGTCGAATAATATCGCTGGCTCTCGCTAATTCCTGCAGCACGTCATTCTGCTTGCGTATCTTGGAGCTCTTCATGTTGCTAGTTTGATCGGTGCAGTGTGACTGTATGCTATTTATTGGTGATTTAGACTTATAAAGCAGTCAAAGCCTCTCCTATATCGTCCATCATTGATTTCGCTGTCTTTGTCGATGGTTACAAAACTGTATCTACCATCATTCCAGCACGCCGAACATAAATCTTTGAATTGCTGATAGGTCATGTCTGTATTCACATGATCCGCGTAAATGTGTTTCAAATTCATCTCATCTTGACGGAAAAGAACCAATAAGTTTGCATTGTCACGAACTAGATGTTTCGGGATACGCGCATACGTTTGACAAAGATAAAAACTATCAATATCTCTGTGTCGTCCCATGCAGAAATAGGCTCTGATATTATCTTGCTTCTCACAGGCCACGTCATCGAAAATCATAATCGAGTTTGGTTGTGCATCTTTCGGCTCTACAACTTCCTTGTGTTCGTCGAATGGAAAATAACCCATCCCCTCCACTGGTTTCAGTAGCCTCTTTAAGAACTCATACTTTGGTTGATTGAGGGATTTCGAATAGACGTATACATTCTCAAATCGCAAGCCATTAGCATGGGTGAGAAGGGTGAGGAGGGCATTAGTTTTACCACAATTCGAGGGTCCACAGAAAACAGCCCTCACGCTGTTCGGTAGTAGAGCTCCATGCCGTTTTCCATTCTTTTTCTTTTTCCGCTCAACCAATTTATCGAAATTGGCTATGGGTAGTTTAGTCGTTTGATCTTTAAATTTCATGGTGCTTGGTAAACGTCACAATGAGAACTAATATATTCATGTATAAAATACATGCTTTTATAGAATTCGTGTTAGTTCATGGTTAACTATGGTTGGATGCGCACGTAGGCAAAGGAGCGGTTGTGGATTAATAAATAAAATCATAAACCATCTCCCAGTTGAATTACATGTTCCTGGTTATCAGTACTGTGGACCTGGTACAAAATTAACACAGAGGTTAGCTCGTGGTGATCGGGGTGTTAATGCTCTAGACGCCGCATGCAAGGAACACGATATCGCATACTCAAAGAATCGTGGTAATATTGCAGAGCGTAATAAGGCTGATCAAGTGCTGGCTGAGCGGGCTTGGAATCGTGTTTTAGCTAAAGACGCAAGTGTGGCTGAAAAAGCCGTCGCCTGGGCAGTCACCAACACCATGAAAGCAAAATCTAAACTAGGCATGGGGATGCGTGGAAGCAAACTGCAAACATCCATCAAGAACAAGAAAAGGACACTGAAGTCTATTATACGAGCAGCAAAAAATTCTATGAAACCGGGTCCTAGAGCCATTCAGTCAGCGTTAGAAGGTGCGCGTATGGCAATGTCTAAAGGGAAAGTTCGCGTGCCTCGTATTTTACCCATTCCCAATAAAATCGGCGGTTTATTACCGTTTCTTATCCCTATTTTCGCAGCCCTCAGTGCTACAGGTGCCTTAGCAGGAGGTGCTGCAGGTATAGCAAAGGTCGTAAACGAGGCTAGTGCCAACAAACATCAATTACAAGAGGCTAAACGTCACAATGTCACAATGGAGGCTATTGCACTAGGAAAGGGATTATACCTGAAACCCTATAAGCAGGGTATGGGGTTGTATTTGAAACAGACAAAAAACTAATAAAGCTACCACACCGAGCTCTCACCGACGTCGATTTGCTAAACTATGCCAGAGCTATGAAAATTCCACATTTTCGAGGAGTTTTTATGCGAAATGATCTACCCAATTCGGGGCCTAAAAAGCGTGAGTCCGCAATCATCAATCTTGATGATAAAAATGGGCCTGGGACGCATTGGGTTGCATACGTTAAAAATGGCAATGATGCAGTATATTTCGATAGTTTCGGCGATTTACAACCACCCAGAGATCTTATGAAATATCTTGGTGTTGGTAGCGTAAAATACAACCATAAGAGATATCAAGAATATAACACAGTAATTTGTGGTCACTTGTGTCTCAAGTTTCTCAGCGGACATCTATAAAATAGATGTGTATCGATGATATGATATTAGTCATGGCCGATTCGTTCACGTTGACACTCTCCGGAGAATCATCAATATTGGGGACTCAATATTTTCCACCAATCGAGTTATCACCGACAAAGGAATATGTTCTTGGACTCATAGAGCTCTTGACATTCAACTCAATTCCCAATATTGATGAAGGCTGTAATAAGTTTCATATATCACATCCTCCACGATCAGTGAATGGTGTTCCAACCTCCAACACAATAATCACAATACCCACCGGTAGTTATGAAATTGAAGACATTGCAAGTTATTTGAAAAAGACGCTACCCAAGGATATTACCATCAGCCTGAAAGCTAACAACAATGAGCTGCATAGCGAAATCATGTGTAATCATACAGTAAACTTTAAATCGAAAAATTCCATCGGTCGATTGCTTGGATTCAAGTCGAATCTTCTTCCGGGTGGTATTACCCACAAGTCCGAGTTACCCGTTCGCATACTCAAGGTCAACGCTTTGCGCGTTGAGTGCAATATTACCACTGGTGCATATATAAACGAGCATCGAGTACACACAATTCATCAATTTTTCCCAACCGTTCCACCTGGATATAAGATTGTGGAAGTGCCGACAAATGTCATTTACCATCCGATCACCGTGCGGTCAATACATGACATACAATTGCGAATAGTTGATCAGAGCGGTGACTTGGTTAATTTCCGTGGCGAAACCGTAACTATACGATTGCATGTGAAATCCATGAGATAGTATGGGTATAGTATTTGAGCGGACAAGAAAATCTGGTGGTAGCTATAAAAGCTCGATAATATGCCCAAGCGTCGTCAGTCATCGAGCACCCCTGATTCGGGTGACACATCAGAACGCTCAGTTTCTCCAAAGCCTAGGACTTCGACTTCGTGGTGGAAAATAAGAATTCGTTGTTATATCTGCATATTCCCATCTCGAAAATGCTAAAAATTCAAAAACCGGTGACCTTCGATGAGTCGATTGCTCACTGTGAAGTACATGCGCAGCATCCATATGGATCATCTGCCTACAAAAATAATGATGAGATTCGCATCACTGTGCAGAATCAAGACTCGTGTGTATTACCCAGCAAAAGTTCAATCCACATCTATGGTCGGATCACAAAAGCGGATGGCACCGACGTTGGTGCAACCACGGAATTGGTCAATATGGCTGTGTGTCATATGTTTAGCGAGATGCGGTACGAGTTAAATGGTCATGAAATCGATCAAAATAAGAATCTTGGCATCATGAGCGTTATGAAGGGATACTTATCATTCACCCCAGGACAGCAGAATCTCCTGGAAAACAACGGTTGGCTGGTTAATGACAATAAACTAAACAACGCGTCTGGATACTTTGATGTTGTTATACCACTAAATTTTCTACTTGGATTTGCCGAGGATTATAATCGAATCATTGTCAATGCAAAACATGAATTGATTTTGACACGGTCAAACAATGATTTGAATGCCATAAGTCAAACCGCTGTGAATGAGATCAAAATTTCGCTCGGGAAAATTGTATGGTTATTACCATACATCAGACTGTCGGATTCCGCAAAGATCAAAATGCTCAATTACATTGCAAGTGATCCTGCTATATCTATGAGTTTTCGCTCGTGGGAAATGTACGAGTATCCAATGCTGCCTGCAACAACGAGACATGTATGGGTCGTCAAGACGTCGACACAACTAGAGAAGCCACGACACGTCATACTAGGCTTTCAAACTGCACGACGAAACGATGCGAAGACAAATGCCAGCGAATTTGATCACTGCAATATCAGAAATGTGAAACTTTTCCTAAACTCGCAGTGCTATCCTTATGGAAATTTGAATCTTGATATTGTCAACAATCAATATGCTATTCTCTATGATATGTACACTAACTTTCAATTTTCATATTATGATAAAGAGCCCGAGCCTCTTTTGTCAAAGAGTGATTTTTTGAAAAAGGCTCCGCTCATTGTTATAGATTGTTCCAAGCAAAATGAATCGTTGAAAAGCGGGCCTGTGGATATTCGTTTAGAATTTGAAACTAGTGCTACATTTCCGACAAACACTTCAGCATACTGTATGATCATGCATGATCGCATTGTTGAATATAATCCTATCAGCGGAACCGTAAAAAAATTAGCCACATTTTAAGAATTCTACATACTTAAGAACTAGAATAAGCTTATTATAAACTAAAGGATTGATAAATAAATGTTTTCATAATTTATATGCGTTTCATTTGTTATTTATTTATTCAAGCCAACCCATCCCATTACATTTGTGATAGTGTGTGTGTGTGTGCGAGTGTATATGTATTCAAATTTTGCGACAAAATTCAAATTTATTAAATTGTCCGCCAAGATAGAGGATCTGAAGACGTTTCTCGGTCGCCTCTTTGTTTAATTCGTTCAGTTGAGCAGGTTCCTCCTCTAAAACCTTGCCGATTCTCGCTGGCAGGAATATTGCGTATTCGTCTGCAACTGTTGCTAAGATTCTTGGTCCAAATTTTGTCTTCACCAGCTTCAGTTTGGTGATATCATATTTCTCTTTGATTTCCAGATCCGACATCTTTTTCGTCTGCATATCGTTCTCTAGGCGACTGGTGTTATTGAGTTTGCTAAAGTCCATCTGCACGAGAATAAATAAATAATTTGAAATTAGTGTTTTGTATTATAATTGAATATTATTGACGTGTGATGATATTCTTACCTTTTTTTCGAGCGAGTTTCTGCAACTTTTACGTGTTCAACGATATGCGAGGGTTGTATCAAGGGTGAAGAGCCAAGATGTATGAATGCAGCTCCCAGCGAGCTCTGCACTTTTAAACCATCATCCCCACCACGATCCACGAAATTTATATGTGATTTTTTTTTATAATCCTCCGAATACCAGTTTTTCAATCGCTGAACGTTTTCGAATGCACAATGGTACCCTCCAGGTACATCGCCATGACAGTCCCCATGCCAGTGAAATACATTCGATTCCAATCGTAGTATTCGATAGTTCGGACATCCCAGCTCTTCCAGATCAACCACTATTGGCTTTGCATCGTCATCAGTATCATTGAAGATTTCTTCCACCCAGCGCTTCTTCTCTAATCCCTTCACATAAATGTAACTTGCATCTTGCACAACTTTTTTCACAATTTTCATCACATCTTTATATGGAGTTTCTCCGGCATTCCAGGGTATTCCATGGTGGAACCGTGTGAGCCACGAATTGAGATTCTTATACTCGCTCGAGAGAATCACCCAAGAGCATGGTGCTTTGAAGAGGATGCGTGTAATATCTTGCTTATATTCTTCATGTGTGCGGATGTTTATTGCAGCTAGCTCTTTGATCACAAATTTATCACCAAATCGGCCGAAACCTTGCAGGTCCAATATAAGCTCCATATTGACAACTGCGTGTGCGTGATCTCCAGTATAGACAGAGATTGACTGAACTGCCGTATTATCTGCTAGTTGAATGGTCAGCACATCTGCAAGTGCGCAGACAATGTCATGCAACAGGATGTGAAAAAATTCCAACGTGTCGAATGATATTTATTACCCTACTTATTAGGATTGGTGATTTCGTTCGCACGGTATCTAAATTGGGGGTGGTATGGTTCACACACAGATTTGTACGTGCCGGTATAAATGCAGGTGGGCAAACAATGTCGTGTGGAAGATTATGGAAAAAAAATCTTAACGTTCTGAATGATAATTTATTACACCAAAGTTTGCATCCCATAACCCATTGACCATCATCCTAAGGTATTGCGAAAGTCTGAGGTTCTAAATAGTATTTTATTACCCTATTCATCACGACTCACCGTGCACCTAACGAGTTGCACAAAAAGATTCGGCTGTCACAACAGCAAAAAAAATTGTTTGGAAACATATTTCACAGTCATTGTGGGTGAAATCTATGGAATCGGTTTCCGGTGGGTTTGGCCTGATTTTTAGGGAGGTTTGTAGCAAATAGGATGCAACCCTCCCACCTGTTCAGTGGGGAGGGGAGTGAAGAAAAAAATGGCCAGTTTGAGATGAAAAAATGGTTAGTTTTCCTAAAGTGTTGGTTGGTGAGCACTAGATTTTTTGCAGCGTGGCATGCTGAATTATTAGGAATAAATTTGTATAGAAATAGTTGGAAAAATTAGAGAGTCGAATTTTTTAGAAAAAAAAGTGAAGAAAGAAACAGGAAATTGTTAAACGTGATGGCCGTTAATCGCACGAACATACGCTACCGTGAGTATAACCTGATATTTTTACACAATTTATTGCAATTGATCTGATATTTTTATACAATTTATTGCATTGATTTGATAAACGTCTTTTTTATCGCAGGATTCTTTGCACGCTATGATTGGGCAACTCCGGTAGAATGGGGGGTTGGATCTGATCTTTCCGATTTAGTGATAGATCTGCTAGCCCCATATATGGATAGGCCATGTGGTGCGCTGGGTGCTACAATCACCGTCAATGATACCCCAGCAACACTAGTTATAAACCACCAGGTTTTCTATTGGTGGTTCAAGAAATCTGATGATACAAGCCTTCATCCGGATTCTGATGATTATCTGATTAGTAATGATCTCTATGATCGAATATACGAGGCTTTGATGATTGTCAATGATGAGTCTGACTCAGGATTCAGCGAGGAATGGTGTGTACAATTTATCATTGAGAAATCACAAATGACATAACTAACTTTGTTTTCTCCATTTTCCAGATATACCATGACTGTTATATTGTTAATATTATTAAAATTATTATTATTATTATTATTATTATTATTATTTTCATCGGTATTACGAATATTTGTGTTAAAATCAAATATATATTTGACTATAATAAATATGAAAAAAAAAAAAAAAAAAAAACTTTCGATGAATTCTGTGTGAAACTTTTTTTCTGAAACATTCCACATTCAAACATCCCACACCCTTCCCAGCCATTCAAATATCTCACTCGGGCGATCGGTGAGTCAAGAAACAGAAGCAGACGTGCGCACCATCTGGCGGCAATCGGATGATAACATACCAGGTCGCAGATCGGTAAGGTCAGGTAATCGAATGATAACATACCCGCTCGCAGATCGGTAAGGTCGGAAAATCGAATGATCGGAAATCGGATGATGACATACCAGCTCGCCGACCGGCAAGATGTCAGCGATCGGTTCTGAGATCGATGGCGCGAAAAATCGGAGTCTGGAGATCGGTAATGTAGAAAACCGGATGATAACACACCATCCCACTACTGTAGCACCTCTGGCGGATGATCGGTGAGATCGGTAATGCACAAAATCGGATGATAACATATCCGCTCGCCGACCGACAAGTTACCGGTGATCGGTAAACCAGGGCAGCGCCTCTGGTGGCGGCGCCAGGAAAGAGATCCAGAACCCCCATATTATATCTACTCACACACACCCACACGCGCACGCACACGCGCACACACACACGCACACGCACACGCACACGCACACGCACACGCACACGCACACGCACACGCACACCCACACGCACACGCACACGCACACGCACACGCACACGCACACGCACACACACACACAGGGTCTAAACGTGGATGAGACCCATAGGGCACCCAATTATATGCAATTTGTGGTATAAATACGCTCTGTGCCATGAAAAATTACAACAATCTAAAGTTAAACGTCTCATTTTTCATTGATATTTTTATGCGCGGAGCGTACTTGTACCACGAATTGCATATAATTGTGCGCCATATGGGTCTGGTATATATGTGTATATGTATATATGTATATACATGCTGGCATGTCGAAGAGCTCGCATCTATGCCCGGAACACCTGATTAGTCATTTTTTATAATTTTTTTAATATAGGTAATTCAAATAACGTATAGGTACTAAAAATTGTTCAATTTTATAAGGTTTCAGTTTTATTTCGACATATCAGATACCTAAAAATACAAATTGAAGGTATTTTATTTGCGATTCGCATATAGAAATTGAATTTGAATTTAAACAATTTTAACAACATTCATCTAAAATTGTATGAAAGTTGTGGAATACCTAAAAAAAAAAATCCGTGCTGCGAAATCGTGTACGAATTTTGCCGGCCTAAGAGAATAGTGTTTTAGTACATACCGTAGATCCTCACGGTCATCATTAAATTCAATAAAAATTATCTTTATGCACAGTTATTATATAATATGAGAGAATATCGAGACGAGGATAAGCCACCGATGACATTAGCAACCATCGATTTAATTCTGGAATACTAGAGATACTGAACGACTGCAAAAAAACGATAGATATATTACGGTAACCAACTAACAGAGTACAGATTATCGTACAGCATATTTTAAAGAAATTCAACAACCAAAAAACGACACGATTTATGTGAATTGAATAATATTATATATATATATGTGTTTGTGAATAATATGTGCGTGCGCGTGCGTGCGCGTGTGTGTGTGCGTGTGTGTGTACGTGTACACATAGTGTAAATTAGATGATGCGCTTAAGTATTTGTTAAAGTGAAAAAAGGGTATGCGATTTGTTGTCGTCTGTATCGCGGACTTCAACGTACCGTTGATCCCCGCGATACAGGGTTTCATTTTTTACGATTCTAGGAAGTATATAATACGAATTTTCATTCGGCCCTTCTTAGTTTTTAAGACTAAACGCGCACAACTGTGACTCTGGTGTTTCAACATTCACGCATCATTCCTACCAAGTCTGACCATGTCTTGCTGCCATTCGACCGAACCATCCGCTGAGTTGAAATATTCTTTGAATGCTTCGCGAATCCCAATGGCCGTGATAACCGCATTTCCACCGCAGTGTTGATCAGATGGTTGTACAACCAAATTTGTAATATTGCGTGGTACAGCAGGATTGTGCACTGAATTTTGTATAACGTCTTCTCTCAAAAAATTGTGTAAACAACAAGTTGCCAGGATAACATGATCTACGTGCTCTGGCTTTAAATTGATCCGTCGTTGATATATTCTAAATCTCTGTGTAAGAATGCCAAAAGCGTTTTCAGAAACTCTCCTCGCACGCGACAGTCTATAATTAAAAATTTTGTTTGATTCGACGTCATGCAAATGTGCACCAGGGTAAGGTCTCATAATGTTTTTAGTAAGGGGAAATGCAACAATGACGTGGGGTAACGCTGGATGGTCAGTCCGAGGCAACGGCTTATCTTTTGGTAAATTCATAGTACCATTACAAATTTTTTTACCCAAATTTGAATGCGAAAATATTCCACCGTCGCTATTTTTACCGTACGCGCCTACATCTACGGCGTGGAACGATAATCGGCGTCTACAAGCGCCATAAGTACGACACTAAATGTTTTTTTATGATTATAATACATGTTTGCCGTCGAGTGCTCCTACGCAATTCGGGAAATTCCATATCTCCTCAAAACGCCGTGAAATCGTACCCCACTTTTCTTCATCTGGAATTTCTAGAACCTTTGGTGATAATTTCGTCCATATGGCTTTGCAGGTTTCGTGAACAATTCCGCGTACTGTGGACTCTCCCATACGATAACTAAAGGCAATGCTGCCGAAAGAATCGCCTGTGCTCAGAAATCTGTAACGTAAATTGTTATTCTCAAGAGTGTGACATGTTATATTAAATCTCAACATACGCGATCTTCGATGGTGCGGTAGATTACATGAGCCACAATAAAGATTTTTGACCAATGTCTTGCATCAAAATATGTAGGGGAGAGGCGGGCAAAGCGGACCCACTATGGAAGTAAGGTTTTAAATGGAGATTTGAATCGATAGATCTTTCAATTAAGGCCTAAAGTCGATAGCCCAATTGATTACGAGTGTTAAATGCCCTTACTTCAAAGGTCAAAAACTTGATGGCAAAGTGGGCCCACCAATAATCAATCGTACTTATTCTAAATTCTCAAAAGTAATAAATCTCGCTAATTAATGGCCTTATAATAAACTCTGAACAGCAAATCAAGTAAAATGTTCATGTCTTCGAAATTTTCAGTAAAAAAAAATAGCCGGACTGTTGACAGCCGTTGACATCCTTAATTGAAATGTCCGATATAAATTGCTTCATTCAAATTTTCTGTGGGCCCATTTTTGCCGCATCTAACCGAGATTTTCTAATATACTTTTAATTTGATGTTTTAAATAAATTTAGCAGTTTAGAATTTTTTTAAAAATGCAACAAATTTTTGGTGGGTTCACTTTGTCCGCTAGGGTCCGCTTTGCCTCCCTCTCCCTTAACTAATAAACACTTTAAGCATGTAAGACTAAAGCTGGTTCAATTTATTCTTTAATATAGGGTTTGAAATATATAAATCATCCGTGTACGAAAAAAAAAAGATTCACGTAAACATATGATACAGGGTAGTCCATTTTAATCGCCCCAGGCAAATATCTCAAAAACTAAGAGAGATGTAAAAAAAAGTTTCATACAAAACTTGAAGCGTTTCAAAGGGGAAAGATAATGCTGGTATGTGTTGACTTGTGGAGTTTGCCACTTCCAAGATTTTGATAGTAATTTTGGATTTTAGATAGGGAATACATATTTTGAATATAAGGAGCTGATAGCGAGATCAAAGACTAATTCAAATATGAATAAAAAAAAAAACATTTTATATGAAAAAAAAAATTCAAAAAATCAAAAACACAAAAAAAAATTTAATTAATTAATTTTTTTTAATATAATTCGTTTCAAATGTTCGTTTTCTAATATTTTAGAAAATGATTTCAGTCTAATCATTTTCAATTTAATTTTATGTTCATATTTGCACTCATTTGTTTTGATCATACCAAATTTTTCTTCGGAAACGTCCAACATTTTTCATCATTTCAATAAATCTATTCAATATGTGCAAAAACTTGATAGAAGAAAAAAAAAATTAATTAATAAAAAAATTTTTTTTTGAACTTTTTTTTTTTGTTTCATCCAATTTTTTTATTTAGTATTTGAATTAGTCTTTGTTATCGCTATCAGCTCCTTAGATTCAAAATATGTGTTCCCTATCTAAAATCCAAAGTTACTAGCAAAATCTCGGAGGTGGCAAGATCCACAAATCAACATGTACCAGCATTATCTTTACCCCTCAAAACCCTTCAAGTATTGTATCAAACTTTTTGTTGTATTTCTCTTAGTTTGCGAGATGTTCGCCTGGGGCAATTAAAATGGACCACCCTGTATATCAATTGGTATGAATGCCGTAAAGTGTTATTTTGACATGTCATGAAACCTATGGGTTAGTGAATTTTTTTGATGCACACCTCAAACACACTGCCAGCCGTTCTTCAGGTCCTATCGGTTTCCGGAAAGTTGTTGCTTCTTTAGTTAAGTCATCTTTCACATAAGTAAGTAGCTCTTGAAATTTTGCGTGAGACATTCGAAAATATTTGCGAAACTTGACTGGGTCACGTACAAGATGTGGAAATAACTGGTGAAATTCTCCGTGGCGACTTCTATCCGCACAGATGTTATTAACCCACTTACGCCTCGTGCGATATTTTTCGTGATTCGCTACTTCCTCATATGCGATGGCTAGGATGATCGCTTCTTCGTCCGAACTATCCATATTTATACTTGATTTTGAAATTAATTGACCTGCAGTATTAATACTGTTGGCATGGCAATTGTAATTAATTTTGTTTCATGTCATCACGTGTATTGTTAATTTTTTTTTGAATACGCGCGTGGTTCAAAAAGCATAGGAATGCTAAGCAGCGCCATCCACGAGCATTCACAAACATCACTGAATTAGTGGGATTATGAAATAAAACATAATTATATTCAAAAATTGCCATGTCAACAGTATTATACTACACCTAATACTGATGACATATTCCATCAGTTGGATTCGAAACACTTATACCTAGTCTGTATTGTATATAGGTAGATGACACAGTATTAATAATGCATTTATTTAATCATTAATATTGTACGTAAATGATTAAAATTAAAATTCATGAAGAATTGAGTGAATTTTTGTAATGGATTCTAATCGATATCATATTGATTTTATGATGATTCCGAGTGTCTCCGATATTCGTTGACAAGAGACGCTATGCTTTTGATTTTAAATATCTATCAAAACAATCCACGCACGTGTTCTGAAAGCATGGCTCCAATAAGTTGGATCGCAGTAGCACTGTAAAAACAGACAAATCGAGATACAAACGGTAAGCATTTATTAAATTAATTTACGCGTTGATTGGCATACGTTCATAGAACAAGACTGGATATGGATGAAGAATCGTTTATTTTAATGGTGCACGGTAATAAAATCTTGTGGGACATGCGTGACCCCCATTATTCAAACAATCATCGGCGGGAAAATGCTTGGCAGCAAATTTCACGCGCGATGAAGGAATCACGTGAGTTAAAAACCAGTAATATATGATCTTCTAGTTATAGCTGCTGTCGCCCGATCAATTCACCATCCTAAAAAGTTATGTTTTCAAAAAGCGGATACCAAAAATGTATATTCAAACAATTATATTATGAAAATATGTGACAAAGAATATGTATTTTATCCGAAATATTATTATTGGTCGTGTGTATTCACGTGGGTATAATAATACGTATGTATACTATCGGACGAAATGGATCGCCATACGTACGTAACCTACATATTACCGTGAAAGTTAACACTCAGTCATAGCCGACTCGGCACACTCCGCGTTTTTCGTCTGTTTTTCGATGGCTGGCCATCGACATTTTTTTCCATTTATGATAAAATTGATGAATATCGGAAAGAATCTACAGTAAAAAATGAAAGACAAAAAATAGCGGATGGCCAGACTGCAATATACAGACGATAAACGTCGAGCGTGCCGAGTTTGCTGTGACTGAGTGTTAACTTTCACGGTAATCTCTCGGTATAGTGTAGCACCAGCGTTCCGCAATGCATCACCTAATCGAATATAATAATCTGCACTTCTTGATGTTTTCCTTTTTTGATCAGCCCAAGTATGCAAAAACTTATGGCGTAATTTGCGTAATGGGTATCGCAAAGCCAAAAAGAAACGCAGCACGAAGAGCGGTCAGGCGGCCCCAAAAATAAGGCCATGGAAATGGGAGGTCCAGATGAATTTCATGGATGATTGTATTGACGAAAGGGACACAACGTCTAATATCAATTATGAAAATCAAAATTCATCGGATTCGCCAATGAGTCAGGAGCAGGATTCTCAGCGAACCAACATGATGTCAAGTTGGGATACCGAACCTGAAGATAACTTTGATGATACTGCAACCAGTAATGATAAATCTGGTTAGTCTAATATATTGATAGTTAATTGTAATCAACTGTGATAATCTGTACGTTGCATGACATTTCGTTCAGCAGATAGATGAAATTTCTTGAATGTGATATCTAACACCTGTATTCTATATTCCAACAAATCCACCAAATCCTGTACGCGAATCCAGCTTCAAAATAATAGATATATTTTTTCTTAGTTACTTTAATTATTCATGCCGATAAAACGAGATTTCAGGATTATGAATGGTCCATCACTTTAATTTATTAGGCTTCGCGTAAAATTATACATTTTCATTTGTAAATTTTTTAATCGAATTTGTGTTATCTGTAAACACTTCAAAAAAATTATAAACATAGTTTTTCGTAGTAAATTTTATTAATTTTCAGAAAATGACCGTCATTTTCTTGTCACATATCGTTTTCATAATAAATATCGAAAAATAAGACTTAACACGGTAATTTCACCCTTTTCTACATCTTTTTTCAAAAATCTGATATTTTTATCGGAAAATTCATCAAATTTACTACGAAAAACTATGTTTCCACGTGTTGGTTTATGCGTTCACCGATACGTGAAATTCCATAAAAAAAATTCAAAAGAAAAATGTACAATTATACGTGAAGCCCGATCAATTGGAGCAATGGACCTTTCATATATAGTCGAGAGATCTAGTGTTATAGACATGAATAATGGAACAAACTATGATAAAGAATATCAATTATTTTGATTCATGTTTTGCGTATATGACTTGGTGTATTCGTCTATATACAATGTTCACTCCAATCTAAAAACTATAAAATATCTATATAATAAAATAACTCTGGAACTATATACCTTTATAATTATAAACTATAAAATAAGTTGAATGTAAACTATGGAATATAATAAAAATATTGACGGTTACAGGTGTTGGCATTAGCGGCAATGTACATAAGTTCTACAATAAAAACTCGTATAGAAAATCAAGGGGCAACAAGGCTGATATGAAGAACCACAAACCTTCATCTGAGGTTGCAGCCGAACTTGTTAAATACTTGAAAGATAAAGAGGAAAATAATTCAAAGATGAACGATACGGATCCAGTGTTTAAATTCTTCGAATCCATGGCCGTGACTGTGAAAAGATTGTCGGAACAGTCTCAGGTGGAAATCAAGTCCAAAGTTTTCAACATCGTGAATGATTACGAGATGCAGGATTTAAAAACCGCAACGCAAAGCCGACACACAACATCCGCAATTCGTGATGAACATCACATGTTTGATGATGATGACAATGCACTTGGTGAATCACGCGCTGATATTTATCGTAGAAGTATGGATTTCGTAGAAGACTTGCCAACAACATCACGCCTACTTCCTAAAATTGTAAAAAATGAAACCCTGTATCGCGGGGATCAACGGTACGTTGATGTCCGCGATACAGACGACAACAAATCGCATACCCTTTTTTCACTTTAACAAATACTTAAGCGCATCATCTAATTTACACTATGTGTACACGTACACACACACGCACACACACACGCACACACACACGCGCACGCACATATTATTCACAAACACATATATATATATAATATTATTCAATTCACATAAATCGTGTCGTTTTTTGGTTGTTGAATTTCTTTAAAATATGCTGTACGATAATCTGTACTCTGTTAGTTGGTTACCGTAATATATCTATCGTTTTTTTGCAGTCGTTCAGTATCTCTAGTATTCCAGAATTAAATCGATGGTTGCTAATGTCATCGGTGGCTTATCCTCGTCTCGATATTCTCTCATATTATATAATAACTGTGCATAAAGATAATTTTTATTGAATTTAATGATGACCGTGAGGATCTACGGTATGTACTAAAACACTATTCTCTTAGGCCGGCAAAATTCGTACACGATTTCGCAGCACGGATTTTTTTTTTTAGGTATTCCACAACTTTCATACAATTTTAGATGAATGTTGTTAAAATTGTTTAAATTCAAATTCAATTTCTATATGCGAATCGCAAATAAAATACCTTCAATTTGTATTTTTAGGTATCTGATATGTCGAAATAAAACTGAAACCTTATAAAATTGAACAATTTTTAGTACCTATACGTTATTTGAATTACCTATATTAAAAAAATTATAAAAAATGACTAATCAGGTGTTCCGGGCATAGATGCGAGCTCTTCGACATGCCAGCATGTATATACATATATACATATACACATATATACCAGACCCATATGGCGCACAATTATATGCAATTCGTAATACAAGTACGCTCCGCGCATAAAAATATCAATGAAAAATGAGACGTTTAACTTTAGATTGTTGTAATTTTTCATGGCACAGAGCGTATTTATACCACAAATTGCATATAATTGGGTGCCCTATGGGTCTCATCCACGTTTAGACCCTGTGTGTGTGTGTGTGTGTGCGTGTGCGTGTGCGTGTGCGTGTGCGTGTGCGTGTGGGTGTGCGTGTGCGTGTGCGTGTGCGTGTGCGTGTGCGTGTGTGTGTGCGCGTGTGCGTGCGCGTGTGCGTGTGTGTGCGTGTGTGTGTGTGCGCGTGCGTGTGTGTGTGTGTGTGTGTGTGTGTGTGTGTGTGTGTGTGTGTGTGCGCGTGCGTGTGTGAGTGTGTGTGTGTGTGTGTGTGTATCCACATATATTTATGGGATAAATATTCCAGTGCCAGCACAATTACACGAATTATCACGGATTAAATAGGTGAATTGAGGCTAGGTGAATTGACGTAGATCACAGGCCTCCCGATTTCTAGTAACAACCCTTCTTTGAGTTTTGATTATTCGTGGTTGGAATTTTTTTAGGTACACAATTTCGAAACTGGATACAAAAATTATGCTATTTGTTGAATACGTGATTTAAACACTTACCCTACAAGTAATGTCAGTGGATTGTAGAAACATATTCGTCAGATTTCAAACGAGATGACTTCTTCTTGCAGGTCGTATTGTATGGGTGCTGTATAGTTACACGATTCTTGAATGCATCATGCATAAAAATTGCATGCAATATTCAAAATTATTGCATACAACTTGGGTAAATGATGTATGATAAATAAAATGTTATTTACCGTATGTGAAGATAGCAATTTCTAGAAGTATAACTTACTGCTTGATGTATAATTACCATGGCAATGTGTACAAAGTATACATATAATGTGTTTTGTAAATTTTGAACATGTTCTACATATGCGTCAGTAGGCTTCTGAATTGAAACGAATCGCAAATAATATAAACTTTCAGATTTCACAATTATAGTCTTCACGTGAAATGAGAGAATATCTGTTACAAACTCACCTTGATGGTCTACATCGCAGGTTCAAAGGCTGTCCTGCCACTACTAGTACGAATGCAACGGGACGCCCGTGCAAAAAAATTCTGTGTACGCTTCTTCAACAAGTTTACGAACGGATTCATGTGTTGCGCTCAATCATACAGATACAAACTGAATGTACGGCCAATTTTTTGATTATGTTTCATTTCAGTATAAGACCCGATCGTTAAAGTTGCAATCGTGAAATTTTGCTGCCTTGATTAGAGGCGGTATGAAAACTGAGTTCAGGAGATTTTGGACTATGAGTACTTACTACATACTTTCGGTATAGAGGATAACTAAAACGTGGTGAAATCAGAAATTACGGACGGTTGGACGAGATGGTAGTCAAAAATAAAAATAAATTTAAATAAGAACCACGATTTGATATCCAGCAACTAGGTATTCTGGAAAATTGTAATTAGCACGCAAATAAAGGCGAACTATATTGGGCGATTGTAATTCGTAATTAGACGCTGATTTAATATATAAATTAAAATCGGAGTTTGTAATTAGACTATTGCAAAATACTATCTGACACCGGTTTTTTTAACCAATTACTTTTTCAAATATTAGCTATAAACAGTCATCGTGAAACGTAGTCGATCTCAGATTTTTAAGATTTGGATACAGCGTTATCATTGTATCATATTTATTTTGCGCCTGGCGATCTCATTGCCAACGTACACTAAAATTCAGCCACAGCGTGCGGCACCGGGCGTCACCGTGCTTCGCCGTGCTTCGCCGCGCCGAGCCGTGCTTAGACGCGCGTCGACGGGCGGCAATAGTCTGCGCGGACCTTAAAGCGTGCCGTTCATTCTTTTGGTGACTTCAGCTACATGAGCATTCCGAGACAGTGTGCCTGTTATTACGACTCCCAAGTACTTCGCACGATCAGTAAAGGTGACAGGGCTCCCATCTACGATGATCCGAAGTAGGGCAGAAAAATCGATGCCGTTGATGTACCGTCTGGTGCCAACAACCATCGCCTGAGTTTTGGTGCAGTTGAGAAGCAGCCCATTCCGAGAAGCCAACGTCCGCATTGACCTGGCGATGCCTTCAGCCGGAGCATCAGGATGACAGTGATGGTAGATGACAAGGTCGTCAGAATAGAAGTTCCGTTTGCAGTGCCTAAGACAGTCTTTAAAATCACACAAATAAAGAGAAAAGAGCAGGGGCCCCAACACAGAACCCTGTGGGACACCATTGATGACAGGCACCCACTGGGTGACAGAACCATCGAGACACCGAAGGGCTTGATTTCTACAAGTAAGGTAGGCACAAAACCCTCAAAGCCTAAGTTTGTCAATGAGAAGCTCGTGACAAACACGATCGAAGGCTTTAGAAAAGTCAAAGAAGACACAAATGGATACCATTCTAAAGTCCATAGCCTGCCTAAGGTCGTCGGTAATACGAATAAGCGCGGTATGAGTGCTATGACCTTTGCTATAAGTGGATTGATACGGGTCAAGGAGATCACGCGATTCGAGAAAAGCGGTTACCTGATCAAAAACAATTCTCTCGAGGGATTTTGCAAGAGGACACAGAATAGAAATAGGACGATAGTCGTTAACAGATAAGGGAGACTTAACTTTAGGAAGAGGGCACACAAGCGCCAATTTCCAGACGTGCGGAAAGCAACCGTTAGCTAGAGAAAAATTAAAAAGGTGCTGAATATGAGGTAAGATCGCCGGCAGAGCTAATCTAATAAGGTGCGAGGAGAGACCATCTGCACCACTCGAGCCACACTTGGTATAGAAGTTAGATTTCACCAAGGCCTCCATAGAAATATCAGCGAAGTAGAACTTTAAGTCGTCGTAGAACGGTTCACCCAAATACCAGTTACCAGAAGAAGGTAGGCTATGATTATTGAGACCCGCCTGCGCAAAGAATAAGTTAAGTTCGACCGCAGGTACAGCGAGTGGCCGATCAGAAGTACGAGACCGAATAAGACCTAGGCTACGAAACTCTTTCCAGACGTCCCGTGGATCTTTGAGAGGACCTAGTTTGCTAAGATAATAGGCATTCCTAGCACTACGCACAGCAAGTTGTACTTTGTTACGCAAGGTTTTAAAGCTAGAATAAAGCAACGGAGATCTATTTCTACGCCATAGCCTACGAGCTTTGTTACGCTCAGCCATAGGAAGTTTAATTTCAGGGGTTAACCAAGGTGCAGGTAGGGAACGCGGGCGAACTACATGTAGAGGTGCCAATCGATCAAAACACCTGAGAATAGCTGAGTTTAAAAATTCGGCTTTATCGTCAATAGACTGCGAAAGGTAGAAAGAGTTCCAGTCTAAACTATCAAGATTTTCAATCAAACTTTGACGGTCAAAATTACGGAAGTCGCGACAGGTGAACTCACGAGGCTGCTGGCGAGGTACCCTGACGCGGAAAGATGCGAAGATTAGATCATGTGCCGACAGGAACGGGACGTCATGTTGACCAAATTCAATCACTTTATCTGCATCATCCACTATACAGAGGTCAAGCCATGTGGAGGAATCTCTGAGAATGTGGGTCGGTTGATGCTGCACAAGGAAGAGGTGAGAAGAGTCCACGAAGCCACGAAGTTGCCTACTGTCGAAGGAATCCCTAGACATGTCAGTGTTAAAATCACCCATAATTATAACGTTGTTATATAAAGGCGAAAGATCGTGGTAACGAGTAATGAATTCATCAAGAAAACCGACATGCGGTGGCCGATATACCACAGCCAGAAGCAGCTTAGAAGCATTAGCAGGCAAGACCTCGGCAATGATGAACTCAGGATTGCGTGTATACGCTTCACCAGAAAAGTCAAGGACACGAACCTGAATTGACTCCTTAATATAAAAGCCAACACCGCCCCCACCATGTCCGGTTCTATCGCATCGCAAGAGTTGATAACCAGGTAGCCGGACCATGTCATCAGGGGTACTAGGTTTCAGCCATGTTTCAGACATACAGATGATATGATAATCTGACCTGCGAAAGAAAGCACAAAATTCATCCCAATGAGCCATAAGAGATTGGCAATATACGTGGCAGACAGTGAGGAAATCGTGCCGTACAGAGGAGGTACTATCCATCATTGATATTACATACCTTGTCCGTTAAACGCTTGTTGAGAATGGGGCATTTCTTACCATCAAGGGCAGAATAAGATGACTCCTGATACTTGGCCGCCTTGCAGTTGAAGCAGCAAAGTGCGTCAGCTTTCTTAGTGCACTCCTTAGACTGATGAGACCCAGAACAGTGCCCGCACCGAGATACGGACTTGCAGTCCTTGGCCAGATGACCAAAAGCCAGGCATTCGAAACATTGACGAACAATGACGTGATCGTCAAACCGACACGACGAATATCTCAAGTATATTCTAGGTTGAGCGGAACCACGTAAGCGCTTACGCACTTGAGGAGGAACTTCAATTACACAGCTAGATCGAGTATTACCGTGTTTAACTGGATAACGATAGATGACCTTTACATCGGGGTTATCCTCCCCGCCTAAGTTTAAAGCCACAAACTCGGACCTTATCTCATCTGCACTTAAGTTGGCGGGTACACCATGAATAATCAATCGAGGATTAAGCTTATAATCCTCCCTAACTTCGAGCCCCGCTTTAGCAAGTGCAGGGAGCGCGCGAACAGCATCAACATCTACCGAGCTCGCCTCAATGCGAATGGCATTATTACTAATCTTAATCACACGATCGACCTTCATAGAAAGAGCAGCTGGATTAACAGCTTCAAAGACGGCTTTTTTAGTCGCGAGCGAAGTCAGAAAATTAGCGACAGATCCAGCTTTAGGAGCAATAACAAAACGCGTCTTATTCGGGATATCGACGGTAGGTCCCCTAGGTACACGAACCTTGGCAGTAGGCGCGCGGGCCGCTGCGGCATAAGAAGGAGCAGAGGACGATAGAGACTGGGATAGAGGTAGAGAGGAAGAAACAACATCCTTAACACCGTCGATGCACTCTTTTTTCGCACTACTAACGCACTCGCGTAAGATTTGAGCACAGGAATTCGAGATAGCCTCGACACAAGCACGCGACACATCGGATTTGCCGAGCAAACGCGAGTAGGCAATCGCAACAGTATTAAAAGCAGATTGATAATCAAGGAAAACCTGCTGCAGCATTTTCTTTTTCTCAACAGGATCTTCAGAAGATCTAAAATAGTCTAAGAATTGAGCATCACGTTTAAATAACTCATCGCGTAACGAACTAATATCGACAACATCACAGCCGGCAGAAGTTGTTGACATATGTGCAGACCGAGACAGACGACGCGAAGGCATCACTCTGACATCATCACAGTCCGACATTATCGACCGACACTAATGAGACGAAGACTAGACTAATTAGATAGAAATTAGGCAAAATAGGTACGCGGGGTGGCACCCGCGACGGCGGGATGCCGTAAACAAAGAGAAAATACCGCCAAAATAACGACGAGCTAAGAGGTTAGCTTAGAGAAAACCTTCAAATATCACAGCCGGGAGGCCATATGCCTCCTAGCTGCATATGTACCCATATGCTCTATTTCCGCGCGTTAACTGGTGAAGATCTCTATGCGATTTAATTGTTTGTTAACGCCCATCAACAACTGAACTCATGGAAATCCAGAATCTGTAATAACGCTAACTAGTGATCGGGCGTTAACGGACACAATTTTTAACGCCTACCGTAACTATTGCCATACGCTCGGGCTACGGCCGTGCTAAAAAATTTCTCCAGTAATGCCCGATCACCACTTAGCAGTATCACAGGGTCTGGTTTTCCTTGAGTTCAATTGTTATAGGCGTTACCAACCATTAAAATTGCATAGAGACCTACGCCAGTTGACATGCGGAAATAAGGCATAAAGGTACTAGCGGGAGTGAACGAGTGCAAGCGACGGGTAGCATGAGCGAAAAAGGCAGTGTTACTTGGCGTTAAGAGGATGCTATAGTCCTACTTTACCAGCCAAAAAATAAAGCCGCAGAAAATTCTGAACCGGTGGTCAAAAATGATTTATAATGGTTTTATTCGATGATTAACGATGAATAGGATCGATTCGGCATGCGGAATTCATCAAAGTAGAGAAAATTTGATTTTTTTTGTTTGTCAAGTGTGGGCGTGTCACTTATTCTGGTTAATATCAAAATCTATGCGTCAAAAACGCAAAATCCGGCGTTGTAGCGCCATTCTACATGCAATTCCGAACATTTCTATCTAAAAACGTTGTTGATTCACGCAATAATGGGGCTCAGAGACCGAACCCTGCAGATTAGTGGTAAATAGTGTAAATTGTTGATTGTTGACAGCTGAGAGACGCTACGATTCGGTTCCCAAAACGCTCGAAAGATGGCTCCATGCATAAATCCACGTGAAATATAGAGGGGGAGAGACAGAGCTATTGGCACAATCCTGCAGTACGAAGCAGATAAAAGATTTGGTGACAGCAATGGCATGCGTAGAGCCATCTGTCGAGGGTCTCTGGAACCTAGTCGTAGCGTCTCGCTGCTGTCAACAATTAACAATTTACACTATTTACCACTAATCTGCAGGGTTCGGTCTCTCAGCCCCATTATTGCGTGAATCAACAATGTTTTTAGATAGAAATGTTCGGAATTGCATGTAGAATGGCGCTATAACACCGGATTTTGCGTTTTTGACGCATAGGTTTCGATAAAGACCAGAATAAGTGACACGCCCACACTTGACGAATAAAAAAAATTAATTTTTCTCTGCTTCGATGAATTCCGCGTGCTGGATCGATCTTATTCATCGTTAATCGTCGAATAAAACCATTGTATATCATTTTTGACCACTGGATCAGAGTTTTTTGCGGCTTTATTTTTTGGCTGGTAAAGTAGGACTATAGCATCCTCTTAATTGCGTTAGCAGTGCTATCCGTGCCATCTATGCTACCGAGATCCAGAATCGCTATACAGATCAATTCAAAAAATTTTAGCGGTCGCTTATGAATTTTGAAAATTTCAAAATGGTAAAGAATCAGATATAATTAATCAAATAATTTTATTTGTCAAATTTTTCTTTTCGCGCGGTTATTGTTTTTACATTTGAAAAAAAAAAGTAAGTCTTGAAAATTTCAGGTTAAAATATGAATTTTTCAAGGTGACTATATGTTGTAACGTGGATTATTAACGATTGGGTGTGGTAGAAGACCACCGGATAATCCAAATCTACAATACTTTCGATTCCAATAAATAGGTTTTGGGCGCCAGGCATGCGAAGACTACCGCGGTAACGTGGAATTATTAGACTCGATTAATAATAATTTAGGGTAAAGAATTTAATAAGAGAAGGGTATTATCTGGAAACCAGCTTCTTCAATAAAATCAGGGGTTTTGATAAAATAGATCAAAGAGATTGAATATGTGCACGAAAACAGAATTACTCGGCTAGGTTAGCGTGAGGGGAACGTGGGGGCGAAATAATTAGGTTAACTACCGGGTATTTATGGTTTATGGATTAATCACAAAGAAACCGTTAATTTATTAAAAAGGAACACGTTATGACAAAGCAGGAAGGTAATTAGAATTTTTAAAACAATTAAATCTTAAAACAAATCATAAATAAGTTTTACAATACGAAACAGCTGACTGACCTACTTCTAAGTAGGTCACCGAAAAAGAAAGTAGAACCCCAAGATAAAACAGTGCGAATGGTAATACAGAATAATGAATAAAAATAAAGAACCGCTAGTATCGTATGATACAATGACGTTAAAGAAAAACAAAAGAAAGTTACGATGGTATAGTAGAGGGAGGGTAAGGGAGAAATGACTTCCTTACCAGTCGGTAAAGTAATAAGAACTAGGGGGATTTTAATCAATAATTATGGGACTCTACAACAAGACTAAATATGACTGTCGGTAAGGGAGAACAGTTGAAACGGGGTGAACGGCGTCACAAGACAAGGAGACGCCACACATACAACTCATGCACATGTACTCTACGAATCACGTGATCGTACTACGCAGTTAGGTGATGCAATCTTACCGTTAACAAAGGATTATGAATGTTACATGAATTATTTCCAATATAGTACTTTTTAGGTCTAATTACACAAGCTCAAATTTCACACGAGGTTTCAGGAAGAAAGTTTAGCGGATGGGTAAGATTAACCGATACAGGTATAACGAGAATATTTTATACGAGGGGGGAGGGCGGGGAGGGGGGGGGGGGGGGGTAGATTTCATATCACACGTGAATCGACAATCCGTCGAGATTAATTATCTTAACAAATACGGGAATTATGAGTCCGGAAGGGATGAGATTAATTTAAAAAGATTAATCAATATTGGATTTAACTTACACCATAATGAACAGAACAAAGGGGTACGGTATAGAAGATAGCCGTTGAAACAAAAGATACGCGAGGATGCGATAGTTATTCTCGGGTATTTCTCGTAATAATGATAAATTAAACAAAATAGTATCAAAGAAACATAATACAGTAATCAATAATCAATAATAATGTTAATACAGGACGTCTAGTGCGACAATTCCAAAGTAGCTAATGACGTCACCCCCTATGATTCGTGACCCTACTGCGTAGTACGCTGATTTAGCAAGCTATGATCTTTTAAACAGTCGGATAGGTATGATATCTTACCTTGAGACGAATCTCAGGTACAATTACACAATAAACCGAAGTTAGTTTTCAAGAAAAAAAAAGGTAATTAATAAAATACAGGAACAGATAAGGCACAAGAATATTTTTGTTGTTCACAAAGTACGTCTATTCAATACGTATGCAAAACGAGAAGTGAAGCCGGAATCGACCGGGGTGACGCAGATCATTTTATTGGGTGGAGGTATTCCCAAGTCTAGGTGGCAGTGACGCTTCCGCCCAGGGTGCTGCAGTGGGCCTGGCAGGGCTTTGCGGAACTCTGAGCTTTCGCCAAGACAGTGGCAGATGGCGGATGGATGTCATTGATACCCTGGAAGGCAGTATTTCAGCGTGATTCTGGGTGGCGAAGCCGGATCTTTAATTGGTGAGGGGCGAGCTACCACCTATCTTAGGAGTAGTAGGTGCAGCGCACTTCCAGGCGTACCTCAGGAACTGAGGCAAATAACTTGCTTCGTTACAATTATGGAGTCTAGATGTGAGGAGACTGAACTTTGTAACACGGAAGCATGTCAAGTTCTGTAGCCAGCCAACATATAGCTATCATAGCCTATCATACGACGCGCCTCTAGTGGCAGTAAGCAAAGGCTCAGGTCGTCTTTGAAACCACGCCATTTAATTGTTATTTGAAAATCAGCTGTCAATATAGTGTAGACTCTATAGTTGAAGTAAATAACACATTAAGCAGGTGAGAACTTATTAATGTGTATCATCTGTATGGAATCTATCAGGTAAGTTCTTTGTTCAATTCTCATATGGGTTGTAATAAAAAGATGTTAATGTGTTTAAAAAATGCTTATTTTATGGTGTATTCACAAACATCTCAATTGTAATAAAAATTCACATGAGTTTGGCTGATTTCCTGTGTTGTCGAGATTTTTCAGATTTTGCATTGTCTATTTTATTTGCAAAGTTGCAAAGAAAATGCATCTGGGTTATCAGATAGAATCTAATAATGGCTTCCGTCAAAGTTTCTTTATGCTGCATGCAGCCGACCAAAGGAATGCTGTACTGATTCTCAATTTCTTCAGCGATCAAAAATAGAGAATTCGCATGAAGCTGTTCTCCAGACACAACTTTCAGCACAGCAGTTTCCATAAGAGACACGAGTTGAAACAGCGTCTCCAATGGGCGAAGTAAATAACCTTCACTTGCCACATCTATCATTATGTCTCTGGGTAGAGAATACTGACATTTCAAACCGTCTAAACAATCCAAGCATTGCGTAAATTTGCAAGACTTTCGAGCTACATATCCGGAAATAAACGATGTCACGAAATCAGAAGATCTTACCACGTTATAGTCATGCTCGACTGCAGCTGCCGCAATCACAGCAATATCCTCTGATGCGGCACCATTGTCAATCATGACATCAAGATGTGACTGAAATTTGCTAAGTCGTTCATTTGAATCAGTGAGGTCCTGAGTTTGCAGTAGCGTGGTCAGCATTCCACCTCCTGTCATATTACTTCTTTCGGACGGCTTTACCAGGGAGTATGTACTGATGAGACGGAACAATTGCGCAAATATGTGTGAATCTGGATGATCATTAGATCCACATGCACCTCGCATCATTCCGAAAAACCTCTGTAAATATATTATAATTCGACTGCAGAGTGCCTAAAAAGATCTGATTATAACTAGATATAAGATGGCATAGGATAAGAGGATAGAATAAGATAGGGTAATATGATAATATAATAAAGTAAAACATAAGCTAAGTTGAGGTATAGTACAATGATATAAAATAGCATAAGATAGACTAAGTAAAGGTAGATAATCATTCAAAATAGCATAAAGTAGACTAAGTTAGGATAGATAATAATTGAAAATAGCATAAGATAGGGTAGTATGATAATAGAATGAATATAATTAATAGATAAAATAAATAAAATAGCATAAGGTAGACTAAGTAAGGGTAGACAATAATTCAAAATAGCATAAGGTAGACTAAGTTAGGATCGATAATAATTGAAAATAGCATAAGATAGGGTAGTATGATAATAGAATGAATATAATTAATAGATGAAATAAATAAAATAGCATAAGGTAGACTAAGTTAGGGTAGATAATAATTGAAAATAGCATAAGGGAGACTGAGTAAGAGTAGATAATAATTCAAAATAGCATAAGATAGGCTAAGTTAGGATAGATAATAATCGAAAATAGCATAGTATAGCATAAAATAGCATAAGATAGGATATGGTAGGATGAGGTAGGATATGTATGATAACCTCTAAGGAATCTTGATTCAGTCTTGCAGTTATTAGATACTCGTAATTGTAATTCGAAGCAAGATATTCGTAAATTTCAATTGTAGCTCTTAGGGTAATTTGGAGCCCGTAACAAGTACTTTGTGACATAAAATTAAAGTTTTTTTCCGCTGCGCCTACTTCCCACTTGTGCAGGAATTCCAAGAAGGAACGGATGTGTTATGTCGAAATGTAGTAGGTTAAATGAATGCTGCTGAGATACTTTCGTTTGTGGTCCAAATGCTTCGCGTTGCTTTAATTATGTACTTGTATTGTTCAAATTTATGTCTGCAAATAGCACTACATTCGGATCGCAACGAGAAAACGTCTCTGGTAAAGTGACACTATTCCAATTGTGAAAAAATATGTAGTACCGATATTGCATCGCCATTCTTTCTTAAGGCATGTGCAGGTGTCCTAGAACTCATAGCTACAATGAGCTCGTGGACATTGTTTATTAGGCTGACACTAGGAGCGCATGTAATCAAGTCCTCATGGTCAGCCTGGTACACTAGCATGCCTACTGCAGTTTGTTTCCCAAAGAACTGAAAATGTTATTACGCATTGGTATATACAATTCAGAGAACATTATAATGTAAAGTTTACAATCATTAGCATCATTCGCACCCGATAAGCCCGGGCTACATTCATTTTTTGATATCCCTTCGGGTGGACATCCTCACGTGATAGTTTCGGGCACACTTTCAAATTAAACCCTAAAGGATTGTCTTTGGTGATAACAGCATCCCAGTGGTTTAGGTGTACATCACCATTAGGTGTCTGAAGAATAGTATATTTCGAAGATAAATGACGAGGCAGTGTTGAAATAATGCTAAAAGTATGTATATTGATTTTTTACCCATGTTGTGCATGTTTTTGTCACAAAATTCCGCAAAGTTTTTATGAGATGTGGAAAATCTGAACAAAACCAAAGTCTTCTGGACTCATCAAAAATGTGTTCGCAACTGATATTTACTTCACTAATGTCAAATAGTTTCCACATAGATCTATTCCAAGTTGCACCATCAATAGTAACTACATCTACGTGGAAGCCTGCTTTTTTCTAACAATATTATGCATTCAATTATTAGGTGATGCAGAACTTTAGATGTGGCACAGCCTCTGCTAAGAAAAGCTACCAACGATTGAATCCAAGATCCTCGGAAAGGCTGGAAAATCATCACCAAAGCGTGGTCTCCTTTCTGCGATTGCTGATGGATAGGTGTATGGTCTCCGAGATCAGTAAAGCCATTGACAGTCAGGGTACGTCGATTGAAGCTAAGCTTTTCAGTAAGCTTCATTTCATCGATCAAAAATGTACCTATATGATTATTCCAGATGTAACTAAAATCCCACAGTTCAAATCCTTACAATTATCTCATCTATCGTAATATTGCCCGAATATTTTTCAGCGTACCTCTCCTTTCCTCTGGTTTTAACGATACTGACTTTTTTTTCAGAAGGTCAAACGTTGCTTGTTGGAAGCCGTAACAACCATTCATTCGCCTAATATACTTATTTAGGGTGTCAGCACAGGGCAAAACTATAATTAGATGGGATCGAAGATGCTCATACGGTTTCCGATTCTTGATTCTCAACAACAGGCATTCGTATACCCAACTTAATTCATAGCGTCTGCCTCTGGAAATCTTCACTTTCGAAGCAGCTAAGCAAGCCTTTACAGCTTGTTGTTGGGGCTCAGGCAAAGAAACAATTGCACTTTCTACAGCGTCTTCAGCAGCTGCAGCGCACTTCTGTTCGGCCGATTCCATCTCTGCTTTCAAGTTCAGTATCTTCCGTCGGAGCCTGACATTTTTGTGTTTCACGCACTTAACGACACCCTGGGTTCGTTCGTGCCTCTTCTTCCATACATCTAAAACTCTTCGACGCAACTTAAACTATTCGACTGTCCCAGTGAACGTAATCTGTACTTCTACCTTCTTAAGCAACCATGAGCTCCGGTAGCATACCTCCACCCGTGCATGGAAGTGGTATCGTTGGTGCAATAAGCTTCTCAAACTTGCGGCTGTCCGACTCCCAGAAGGGGTGACCAGCTTTATAGTATTTTCGATGTGCATTTGTGGCAAATACGATTTGTTTATACTTTTGAATATCATCAGAGCTCACGTAGGTCTCATCAAGTATCTTTTTGAATAATAATTGCAACAAGCCTTTAATATTTGTATAATTCATGTCACCTATATGAATAACGTCATTCCCAAAACTTATCGGTGAGTCACCCATCATTAACTTCTCGTTAGCGAGTACACGTACACCGTACACGTTATCTGGATCACTTCTTTTTATATTATCATCTCGAAACAATTCAAGATAATCGTTGGGGGCCTCGTGTCGTAACGGTTCAGGGTGCTCATCTATCGGCTGTAAAGTCATATACATGTCGTCTCCCTCATCTGCTGTCGAATAGGAATCATTTACTCCAGGTTCTTCTTCAATCGGTGTTACCTCTTCTTTAATGGGTTCATCTTTAATCGGCTCTTCTTTGATGGATTTAGCAGCCGTTTGAGAAACCTTCAACAGTTGTTTCAACGGAGTAACTACCAGTTTGAAGACATTGCTCATAGCCTGTTCAGCGGTCTCCTTACCCGATCTGATCATTTTATGTTCACGTCAAATTGCCACGCTCGCTTTAGCGATATGACAGAACACTTTTTTTTTTCGTGTCCTGCATGTTGACCGAGTTAAATTTTTGTGTCCTGCATGTTGACCGAGCTGTATCCAAACCGCTACTGATTCTACTCCCCTGAACTTTTTCCATTTATGCTTACAAAACACTCGAACCCTTTTCTATATCTACCCTCATTCATCTCACTGTCCTTATCTATTACGATAATCCATACTTATTGTTATTCTAGCACACCGAGCACAAGGCTTTAAACTGCGTGTAAGTCATGTCAGCGTTCACATGATCATCGTATACGTGTCCCAAATTCATCTCATCTTGTTTGAACAGGACTAAAAGATTGGTATTGTCACGCACTAGATACTTGGGGATGCGAGCATAGGTCTGACAAAGATGGAAGCAATCCACATTTTTATGTCCTTCCATGCAGAAGAAAGCTCTAATGTTGTCCTGCTTTTCACAAGCTACATCATCAAAGACGATGATCGAATTGGGCAGTGCACCATGTGGCATAACTACTTGTTCGTGCTCATTAAATGTATTCAACACCATCTACACCCTTAAGTAACTGTTGTTACTTGATATAAATACTTGGGTTAATTCAACAATTTTGAGTAAATATAGACTTTCTCAAAGCGCAGTCCGTTGGGGTGCGTTATCAGGGTAAGTAATGTATTAGTCTTGCCGCAGTTAGATGGTCCGCAAAATATTGCGCGAATGCTGTTTGGCAGCAAATCACCATGCCATTTTTTAATTTCAACATTCTGTTGTACAACTTTATCGAAATTCGTTACAGGTAACTTGTCAGGCTGTGCTTCGAACCTCATCTCGACTCTGACTAAAGCCAAACGCCATAAATTCGGCGTATATAAAAATGATTCCTCATTCACGTACCGATCGTCGATATGATCGTGCACAAAGCCAAGACAGTCAGTCGTAAGCGTCGTGGGAAAGGTTTAGTCAACAGGATCATCAACAGTCTCCCGGTAGAGTTGCATATACCCGGTTATCAATACTGTGGACCTGGTACCAAGCTAGCGAAAAGACTTGCACGAGACGATCCAGGTATCAATCCTCTCGACGCAGCTTGCAAGAAACACGATATCGCCTACTCAAGGAATCGAGAGAATCTCGAAGCTAGAAGTACAACAGATAAGATTCTAGCTAAAAAAGCCTAGAAACGGGTTTTTGCCACAGACGCAAATCTAGGTGAAAAAGCAGCTGCCTGGGCAGTAACAAACGCTATAAAAGCAAAAACTAAGCTTGGCATGGGAATCCGGAAGCTGGTAGTATTAAGAAAAGTTATGGATGCTGCCAAAAGATCCATGGTTCCGGGAAAACTGTGCAAGTAGCTATCAAGTCTACATTGAAGGGTGCGCGAGGACCTGTTAGAAAAACCGAATGTAAACGCAATGTGCGTTCTCCACGAATTCTATCTGTTCCGCCTAAAATTGGTGGCTTTGTATCGTTCCCCATACCCCTTTTTGGCGGGCTTAGTGCTACAGGTGCATTAGCTGGTGGAGCAGCAGGTAGTGCAAAAGTGCTGATTGACGCAAGCTCCGCAAAGCGGCAACTGGAAGAGAGTCCATGCCATAACAAAACTATGAAAACTAGGCAAGGGGCTTCATCTGAAACCGTATAGGAAGGGTTTGAGTATTCATCTGAAAGAACAGTCAAAAAACTAAAAGTGACGCTACCGTGACGGGCGCTAACTGATGCGGACCTGCTGAAGTACGCGACGATCCTGAACATCCCACATTTCCGCGGCATCTTTATGCGTAATGATTTATCTAAGGACGAACCGCGTAGGCATGAATCAGCGATCATCAATCTAGATGATGAAGATGGTCCTGGAACACATTGAGTCGTGTACCGGAAAAACGACGACGAAGTCGTTTACTGACCTCGTCAGATACCTTGGTATCGGGAGGGTCAAATATAAGCATGAAAGATATCAAGACTATGATACGTTTAACTGTGGCCACTTGTGGCTCGAGTTTCTATATAAGCTTGGGACGTAATTCTTCGAAATCAATTTGAATTTCACAGTAGTCATGGACGATTCGTTCACACCAACTGTATCGGGGAACTCCTCGGTCCTTGAGACTCAATACTTTCCTCCCATTGAACTTTCCCCTCTTAATAATTACTCCCTTGGTCTCGTTGAATTACTGACTTTTAATTCTATTCCTAACGTAGACGTTGGTACAACAAGATTTACGTCGGTGAACAAGTAGTAACTATATTTACCGGCAGCTATGACACAGAGGATATCGAAAACTATATACGGGGTGTATTACTGAATAACGGTATCACCATCAACATCAAACCGAATAATAATACACTATGTAGCGAAATTAAATGCAGTCACTGTGTAAATTTTCTGCCATGCGATTCTATAGGTATCCTATTAGGTTTCACTCCACGTGTTCTGAAAGCTGATAAAGTTCACGAGTCTGAACTTCCTGTGACTATTCTTAAAGTAACCGCACTACAAGTCGAATGTAACATTGCAACGGATGCCTACGTCAATGAGAATAAAGTACACACCATTCATGAGTTCTTTCCCGACGTTCCACCTAGATGTAAGATCATTGAAGTGCCAGCTCACGTCATTTACCTACCAGTCACTGTTCCTACGGACAAGATTAGTTTATAGCTAGGTTTATTCTTAAGTCTACAATTAAATTCAACTATCTTCAAGGAATTCTTTAGCAGGAGAAAACATTCAAGGTAATCCCTAAAAACCAACGAAAAACACGTATTTGCGCGTCTACCGTTTATGATGGAAAAATACGCGCTGGTCATTAAATTCTATGACCGCACGAGAACTTCGCTGCCTTCTGCAGACCAAATGTTTTGCACACCCTGACGATCAACATTTCGCGGAATCAAGGGTTTTCCACACTAGGTACACGAGTCCCGTTCCGCCAGCCCTTCAGGCTAAGTCGTGACGCCCTATCTATTGTTTTCAATATATCAAATTCACCACTGAAAATTAACTACACTAGATGTTCCACACCCAGTTTCTTTCCCTTTCTACTGGACTATGTAGCATTTCTTATTTACTAGTTTCTATAAAACAACGATCTTGGGCGAGATCGGCAGTGTTACAACGTCTATCACGCGTGGAAATCGTCTCCACTTCGCAATAGCAACTTAGCGATTCAAAGACTTGTACTCTCCGCGATCATAGCACATTTTCATGTATTCAACAAATTCAGTCAAATACTCAAACAAAATCTCAACTCTCATAACTACTTTAATCTCTATCGATAAACCTTTGTAAAATCGACTTATGTCAGAAATATTAATATACTAATATAGTCAAATAGTACAAAGTGTTTATTATCAGTTCAATTACTTTCACCTCTAATTCCCAAATCACATGCATTCCTTTAATTAGTATTGTAGGAGCTGACTCAGACGTTTCAGGCCAATCAAAGAAGTCTGCCGCGTAGGTGTGAACAGTCACCGTAAGGACCATAGATCATATCCACTCCGTATAGTTGATCAAGGCGGAGATTTGGTCAATTTCGAGGAGAAGTTATGACTGTAAGGTTGCATATCAAGGCACAATAATGGTAATAGTTTATAACAGTAGTTATATCAGTAAGGTGATATGCCTCAAACAAATCAGTCATCAACCGGTTCTCAAAGAGCTGACACCTCAGTACGTGCTGCTTCTGAGTTCTGAGTTTTCGCAGTTGGAAATTGTACGAGTATCCTGTACTGCCCACCACCTCCAAACACGTTTGGACCGTAAAGACATCAACACAGCTGGAAAAATCTCGCTACGTTATACTGGGTTTTCAAACAAGCCGGAAGAATAAGCTGGATAAAAATGCTAGCCTTTTCGATCACTGCAATATCACTGATGTTAAGCTCTTCTTGAATTCTCAATGTTACCCCTACTGGAACCTGAATCTCGATATGAGTCATAATCAGTATGCTCTGTTGTACGAGATGTTCGCAAATTTCCAAACCTCCTATTATGGCAAGGAACCTGACCCGTTGCTGAGGAAGAGTGAATTTCTATAGTACGCTCCTCTAGTCGTCATTGACTGTTCAAAACAAAACGAGTCGCTCAAATTTGGACCGGTAGACATTCGTCTCAAGTTTGAAGCCAAAAACAATTTTCTTCACTCGAACCTCAAAATCGCACATTCACCGCTTGATTTCGGCACTCGCGAAGAAAAATATAGTCCCTAACGCGTACGGAAAGGCTTTTTGACGAAACTAGTTACAGCACTCGCCTTCGGCTCGTGCCGTAAGCCCTTCGTTTCGTCTGTTAGGAAATGTACCATTTCCTGCTGATACGTCTGCATACTGTTTGATTCTAATCGATCGAGTAGTTAAATACAATCCCATAAGTGGTGGAGTAAAGAAATTGGTATAAGTCTATAATTACTTAAACTGTACATCGATGTATTTCTACAAATAAAGCTTTTTCCAATAAATATATACATGTGTCGTCTAAATCATTACCATCCTGAGCAGTTGTGCTGCTCAGAAGTATCTAATTATTCTAGAGTAAGCTTATAGAGAGGAGAGACAAGGATGGAGATTTCAATACGAAAGGTCACATGAAGAAAGCCAATATCAATACTTTTGGAAATTATCTCAATATTTATTCAACCATTTGGTTAAACTTAATGATAAATACAAATTTATCGATTCATTTGACATGGTGAACAATTTTTAATCATAGGATTAGGTCCATCGAACTCGTCGTTCAGTGAATAAGAATGTATTCGACACTTTCGACAGTCTGCGATGTCTTTATCTTTCTTCATAGCCTCTGGTAGATTCTCCCATACCTCATCGATGATATTCGATGCGTAAATGAGAGTAAATTCTTTCGATAAAAAGGCGATATCTCCCGCCTTCGGTTGTTTTAAACTCCCAACTTGAAGGTATATGTGCAATGATTTATGAAGGGAGCCAGTACACTTTGTCAAATACCAAGTTTTCAATTGCTAAACATTTTCGAAAGCACACTGATACCTGGAAACGTTCCCGTGATAGTCTTCATACCAATGATCGACTTCGATGTATTGTAGCATTCGAAGACTCGAACATCCCAGTTCTCGCAATTCGATCACAAACTTTGAGTCATCGTTGATGATTTTTTGGATCCATTTTTTCTTCTCCTTTCCTTTTACATAGATATAACTTGCATGCTCGACAACTTTTTTTTACTACTTTTTGCACATCGTCGTAAGGCATATTACCATCATTTCACGGGATTCCGTAATAATTCCGCGTCAACCAAGCGTTGGTAGCACTACAGTTGACCGATAAGGTTTCCCAAGAACATGGTGGTTTGAAGAGAATGCGAGCCAGACCTTGCTTGCCTGTTTCATATGCTTGAACAGTAATTACACCGAGCTCCTTCAGTATGAATTCGGTGTTGAATTGTTGAAAATCTTGTACATTCAACATCATTTTGATTGTAGCAGTGGATTTTTCAGAGGTGTTGAAAGAGAAGATTCTGCACTACTCGAAGATTCGTTGAATACTAGTTTATAATCACACATTTTTCGCTCTTTTATAGCTGGCAACGTTCCGCAGTCTTTCCAGAGTCACGCATAAGGAACTTCTCAAATCTCACAAGGTGTCGAAAACTTGGCGATAATTCCAAGAATGATTAATGGAATTGATGATTCCAGGAATTGCTTTTCAACTTGGGATTGCAATCAAACTATTCCTATCATGATATTGTGCGTGAAATAGTCCTCCGTACCCAATGGTTGCAAGGAATCACTATAGGTATGTTGTAACGTTTTGGCTGTCAACCGCCGAAGAGCTGCGCGCGCAACCTCGAAGTGGAGAGGGAATCCAAAAAGGAGCGGGGGCACGCTCATAAAAATCGGAGCACAGAGGAGACAGCAGCGATTTTTGGCTTAAAGCAGGTCGACTCACAATTTTTGATATAGCACCAAGGCGTCATACTGAGGTGCTAGCTTAGCTTCATTTTTCCAATAGGGTCAATTACAAGTAAAATTCTCAATTTATAAAATTTAATTGTTGAATATCAAAGAAAAAGACATAGCAATCGCCAAACGCGGCTAAAAGAAAGCGAGTATCACGGTAGAATCACAAAAGCATATCATTTAAATAGTAATAATTATATTTAATTAGATTCTTTCCCTAGAAATCAGCTGTCACGATAAACTGGCCAGTTAGATTGAAATCCGAGTAAAAATCCAAACAAAGAGCATAGCTCACACAAAACAAAACACAGGTTGGCCACCTGCCAGATAGTCTGAGTTAGAAGTAAGTTTATATTTTTTTTTTTTTTTATTTTGTTAAAACCAACGCTACGCTATTTTTAGTTCATTTATTCGTTATCATTTTTGTAATATTCATTTTTGTAAACGAGATCACGTAAATCACTTTTGGTTATTAAATTTCGTGAAAATTAGTAAAACTCTAGTTCGAATCTGTCAGTTATCCACACGATTCCGTCTCATAATTCCTATCTCATCAAAACTTAGCAACAGGATAGAATCCGGCTTTAGTCAATAGTCTCAGTTCACTGGCATTTTTTTGTCTAGCACAAGAACGTGTTCCGTGTTTCTTTGAGCTACAGATTCAAGTCCGGAAAACACGCAGCCATAGGTACGGAAACGTATTTCTGGGGGCTGATTCTGTAACTTTAACGGCAGAAATAACTGCAAATTAGCGGCGAAATTATGAAAAACAATTGGCGACTGCCAATGGGTTGCTTCAAATGTATAGAGTGACATTGTTGTAATGCAGTTATTTTGCAGTTATAGTAACGGCGAAGTTACAGAATAAGCCCCCTGGTCTGTATGGAAAATTCATAGGCACAAGCAGACACATACTAAATAACATGCAGCTAAATATCGAGGCATAAGGTCTCTATTCACCAAGCTAATCCGTATGAGCAAACAACACGGCTTTGCCCAGCTAAGACTCGGCCAAATCCGTCAACGCTCGGAGAGGCGTAACACGTAGACTTAAAATCAGGCGGTGTCCTTTAAATTCAAATAAAAATAGCAAAACAACAGTAACGAGGAAAAACCCAGAACTCAGTAAAATCCGTGCGAGCCGCGCTCCTGGATTTTCCAGAAAGTTGCAATGTATACATTATAAGTAGTATAATTGAAACAACCTCTCAGTTTGATACTACCGTTACTTCTCACTTTGCACAGAACTCCGCCCCCTGGGCAAAGCTTGTCAGTGACTGTCATGCGGATACCATCGTGTGGCTCCCGATGCATGGTACAAAGCTGCAAAAATGGGGACCCCCTCTACCGTTAAATAGGCGTGACCTCTCCGAGCTCAATCTGAGAGTTCGGCAATCCCAAATATTTTCAATCTGAGTGGTTCTACTGTAGCCGAAATGTGATTCGAGACCTCTAAAGCAGTGGCCATGTTTATCGCGTCAGTGTGTATATTAGGGTGCTTATCATTTGAACAGCGATGTACGAATTTCACCGGCTCCACCTTCTAATTTGATGGAAAAGAAATATCTCTATCTCAATCAGAAAGAGTGCCTGTAGGGACAAACATTTTTTTCATTTAAATAACATAGGATCCATCCACTTTTCCGTTAACAATTTTTTGATAAAGGGTTAAAAATTACACATCCACACTAATGTTTTGTATATCGATACAAGAGCAGGAGAAACAAAACCAGAGGCCCTAAACTTCGTCCCAAAACCATAAATTGTCATCACCTAAGCGGATTTAAGTATTTTTATTTGTTTGTATAAATTCAAGAAAACGATATTTTATTTTATTTTATTTTATAAGCTTTATAATTTTGTTAAACTCGGATATCGCTAAATGAATTATCATTAAGACTTCATTTTATCAAACACAGTGGTTCCTTATCTGACATTCCGTTACCTTTGCAAACTATCTTTCTGTCAAATTAGTTAGAATAGGGATAGCTCAGCTTTAAAGACTCGTCTTGTTCACTGACACTGTCGAGTGCTATAAGCTGCAGTCCGTGTTCCGTGTAACGAGCGATACTTTCAAGTCTGGAATACAGTCATGGCCATCGAAATACGTTCCCTGCTCTGAGACTAAGAGACTGGTTGCTCAGCAATTACTCTAACGACTGCGTCCAGAGTCATTCACGAAAATCTAGAGAGAAAAGTACGGAAATGAGCCCGAAAAGACCGTAAAAATAAGAAGAAAGCAATTCAGAATCGGTACAACTGATAGCACACAAGTGATCATAAAACCTAATTTTTAGTGTTAAACGATGCAGCGAAGTTTTTTATTTTCATAAAGCAAATTACTCGCACCAACCGGAAAATTTCTCTAAAGCTACGCTCAACGAGAAATTCAAAAAGTTGCAATATTCATAGAAGCAAAATTCACTGTGAAACTGCGGTATAATTTAATAAAATAATCACCCTGGTGTGTCGATGATATGCTGCGTTAGTAGGTCGTTTTTAAAACATATATTATTGAAGTCAACTATATTTCTGTGACCGTTTATAGAGCATGATTATACAGTTCAAATTAGATTTTATCACTCCAACAATATTCCGCCAAGTCACATTGCCATGGTACGCCTTCTCCCATAAAATAACTCATGAAATTATTTCGAATATGTGTAGCATACTTCGAATGCGCATTACTGCCTGCAGGACCAATAATTCTCAAACGTGGACCTTGATTCCAATCCATTTGTCACGAACTTTCTACAATCTGACCATGCTCATCAACATAGTTGGCGAACCAGCACTACCATATCTTGTTTCCGACATCATATAATCATGTGAACATACAGCAGCCTTCGCGATTTCCACTGTGGCTGAAAGGTGAGTATTCATATATTTTCCATAGTGATGTCATAATGCCGAAGGTATTTTCCACAACTCGCTAAGCTCAAGGTAGCCTATAATTAGACATCAGCTACTGTTCTTTGGTCAAGCTTCAACAGGGAAAAGGACACAAAGTGAATTTTTTGAATTGAAAAGCTTCGTCAGCAACCATCACATCCGGCACTTTTTCAGGATGATCTCCAGATAGTAGCATTGGGCGGCGTGAAGCCATGTCATATTCATAGAACATTTATCCCATGAGTGAATCTTGAAACACACCTCCATCGCTATGTCAGCCTTGGGCTCCGATATCCATGCATAAAAACCGATAACTGGATAAAGCCATTAAAACAATGCTGTGTTGCCCCTCACAAATGTAAAAAGTTGAACCTGAATGTGGGGGAGCCCGCAATCACGAATACTATCAAGGATAACGTGACATGATTTATGACGGACCTGAATGATTTTGCAGAACAATTATAGGCTGACTGCAAAAAACAAAAAAAAACTTTAAAAATATTGAATTATATCTTTAACAAAAAACTCACAGCAATTACAACATGTGCCATCTAATACTCCTATACAATTAGGAAAGTTTCACATATCTATAAATTCTTTGGCTGATTCACAACCAACTGGCATCAGATAGCAGTAGCATTTTATTTCACAATGCTTTTCATACAGCTTTGCAAACATGAGGAATTGTGTTGACTTTAATGCTCAGGCTAATTCTATATGCAAATGCGATAGATGCCATAGAATCACCAGTACCTATATATTTTGAAAGTTGAATAGTACATGAGTCTCAGGGTACAGTCGAGTATAATATCTGGAACCTTATAAAACTTATTTCATTATTTTTTATAATTTAAAATTAACAAATTTAGCAGTATTATAACAGCAATTCACGAGTATCCAATGCCTAAAGCATATAAAATATCTATACATCCGTAATGTGAAATGTATCTTACCTGATGGTCATTGATAAGAGAGATGCTGCTGGATTATTGCTCAATAATTCGGTTCCTGACGATCAATGGCGGGTCCAAGTCTGTTGGGTTAATCATCAAACATTTACGGAGTCATAAGCATGTAATTGAAATACATTTTGCAGTCCTGCAATGGAATTTCTTCAACAAGGTTTTTAGTCTGTCTAGGTCTGTTCTTTTCATCGCTTCAGTAAATCATGAACCCAGAATCTCTGATGGCATTTTTTTCAACTTGCATAGTGAAAGTTTGTTTTATCCATGTGCAGCATATTCAATATATTTTCGCGCCTTTGGCGCCAGCAATTTTTCATGTGATTGAATCTAAAAAGAAACAGAGTACTGATAGAGAAAATGTAAATAAGAGTGTACGAATATCAGAGATATTATTGATAATTGCAAATGTATAATGAAGCTGGTTGAAATGAAACATTACAACGGAGAGTATTTACTAGAAGTGAAATTTTTTTTAAAAGTTATTCAACATGCTAGTAATTCATATAATAATATTTAACTGTAGTGCAGAACAATTCACTTCTGCATCACTGCAGTCCTCCGCTATTTGAGGTTATGTACCGAGACACCGGTTAACGAAAAGAATGGCTTCGGCTGTTGAACAACAATGTGACGACTGACGCGCTCTTGTCATACATACCTATAACACCTGGATTTGACGGATTTCATGCGGCGTGGTATAAATATACTATAATCAAAGCGTTGGTTAAAGGATCCATTAATAAACCGAAAGACGGAATAATATGGGTGTAACTTCACAGTGGTCACGATGCGCAAGACGTTGTCAACGCCGCTTAACCTAAAATTCTGACTTAAAACCACATAACCTAATAATTTCCGACAAGACTCGGTATATAAATAATTTAAAGTCCGCAGTTTATGAACCGAAATAGAACTCGAGGTGGATTATACGACAGATTGAACTGCGTCAGGATAACCAAAAATCGCCGAGACTGCGTAATTACTGAACAATCATAAAAGAAATGACAAATCAAATAAGTACAGCAATGGATAGTCTAAGCGCTGCATTAAAATCTAATATAATTCCGAACCAAGAATATCTCCTGCAAGGTTCTGTGTTAGATAGTGCAGTGGAAGTATTACTTCACAGATTGAGAGGATTATGCGACAACGTTGATAGCGGACCTGAGACCTTTCATGACCATGAAATGTGCTTCAGTATCCGAAGGTATATAACTATTCATATTTGACTACATTCATCATATTTATTCAAACAAAAAAAAATATTACAAGTATACAATCATAAGCTACACCTATAATCTATTACTTTCAGAGGACCTCCTCCTGAACAACCTTTGCTATTGCGAGTCAGAAGGGCTTTGGATTACCAAGAAATGCCTTGGCAATTACGATACATTGGCCAGCCAGAGCTTGGCGACAAATCTCGTCCCACTATAGTCAGGAGTAGCATAGATATAGCGACAAGTAGTACAGTAGTTGAGTTTCTCACTGAATTGGGATGTAGATTAGATTTTGAATACATTCTAAGAGGGTACATGTTCCGTAAGGGTAGAATGAAGGTTACTGTTTCAAAAATATTTAGAATGGGCCAAGGTAAATTACCGGAAAGTGTCGAGCCAATATCTCAGAGTTACTTAGTTGAATTAAGCGTCCTGGCTCCTAGTGGTCAAGACGCTATAGCTGAAGATATGAGAATATTTGCCGAACAGTTGAGACCTTTGGTTCAACTTGAAAAAATTGATTACAAAAGACTACCTCATTAGAAATAAGAACCAGATTCTATTGTTCTCGTGAAATTTTTTCACATAGATAGTTTGTTTATTATCAGTTAGTTGATCATTATCTCATTGGACACAGAATAAACTCATATTATGAAATTTAATGTGCTATCATTTTTGTAACGATTTTTTGTTTATTTTAGTCAAGTTATAATTGCTAGGATATGTGAAATAAATTCTACAAAATCCATCTTTGTAATATTTTTCAAATACAAATATAAGTATATACGTAAATATAATAAATATTATTATAATTCTAATGTCTCTAATAAAAGTTAAATTCGGGCAAGTAAAATAGTTCCGATATTATTACTGAATAATTATCAGTAGATCCTTTATTTTGCCGAATGTGTGTATTAAAATTGTACAAATTGGTTCCACTGAAAAGTACACGCAGGGACAACGTATCTTATTGCAAAATATGCGCGCGCATAGTAAAGTCGTAATTTAGTTTTATGACTTCGCTCCGTTTGACGCCATTTTGTAGGTTGGCGCATTTCTACGTGTGTAACGCGTTGGGGCGGTTGTTCGTTTGGCTGTTTCTTCATTGGCGATACGGAGTATCTACTGTCTATAATTAAGAAAAATATGTGAGTAAAAATTACGAACGATATTATACTTGATTAATGTATAAAGAGTCATTAGCGACTACTTTATTGGAACAAAAAAAAATGATAACTTAATACGAAAATTTGTTGCACGGTAGTGGTAAATTTCCAAGGCTTGGGTATGCAGACTATAAAATCTCATAACAAACTTTTGACCGAAGAGAATATTCAGTTCTTTTTTTTTTTCAATCAGAGCCAATGTTAACATTCATTGACGTTTTTCATTGTGGGTTAACGACGATTTTTATATTCTATAACCTCGCTTATTCTTTAAACATATCTTTCTGGCTACCGCAAAATGGCCGACGTTAGTTTGTTAAGCCTTTCACTTAAAATAAACACCGCACTCTTCGAAAACCGCTTACTACCAAATCACCCTCTTTTGAATAACAGATCGTGAAAAAATTCAATTATTCCCCACTATAACCAAATATCTCCACTGTCTGTTCTACGGTTTTATTTCCTCAAATAACGTCAGCGATCATTTGAGGCTGGATACTCAATAAGATACTACACCGTTTGATATCTCGATTAACGAATTCTCCGCTTTAATTTCACATCCCCTATCTAATTTATTCTATTCCATCATTTTCATTCATCAATTTTTAATCTACCGTGTTAATCCTGGCAATAAACCCGCCAGTTTTCCGCCATTTTGGATCAATAGCATTACGTACCCCCTTCTCTGTTGCTTCAACTACTTGACAGCAGTCTTTCATTATTCAAACTTATAACTGGCAACGTATTCAAGAGAGGGAGAAAGCAAGCATTTATCATCGACTTTTAAATCTCTCCGGACATTGATGAATTAAATACGTTTAAAATAGATTATAAGATACATTAAAACAGAACCAAATCAGTGTTCATTTATATATTTTTATTTTCAAAAATAAATTGTACATGTTAATTTTGTCTCTAAATTGTTTGTTTTGTTTTTATTTAGTTAGATTTGATTTTTGTTCTCTTTCTATTCACACAGAAATAAATCATGTCTCGCTACAGAGAATGGGATCTCTCCTGTAAAGTATATGTTGGAAATTTGGGCAGCAGTGCTAGTAAGCATGAAATTGAAAGTGCATTCAGCAAATACGGTCCACTAAGAAATGTTTGGGTAGCAAGAAACCCGCCTGGATTTGCTTTTGTTGAATTTGAGGATCCCAGAGATGCCGAAGACGCAGTCAGAGGCTTAGACGGAACGTAAGTATACACTAAACAAAATGATGTTTGAATCATTTCATTAAGAACCAATGATATTTTGTGTTCAAATATTCAATATTTTCATTCTTTATTTGTATACAGACGTTGTTGCGGGACTAGAGTAAGGGTGGAAATGTCGTCTGGAAGAAGTCGTCGTGGAGGTGGAGGACGAAGACCAGGGCCACGATACTCCAGGTAAAAAATTCTGAATATATATTATAAAGATTTACAGATGCGTTAGGAGAATGGAAATGGTTGCAAAGTGACTTACCAAGTAGGTATGGGGGTGAGGTACGGAGTAAGAGTAACAAGTATTGAAATCAAACACAAGTTTTGAACTTAAATCAAATGATTGACTTGGTTTTTCTTTATCTTTTTTTTTTCTTTATTTTTTTCTCCATTTGCACTCATTCTTATTCTTACTTCTCTAATTTGGTCGGGTGTGTGTAACTTGGAAGATGAAAGATGCTTGGTTTCTGTACATCATTATTAGTATTATGGTTCTTGTTACGAAAAATGAATTGACGAAAAATATTCACATTGCAATATTGGATTCTTTCAATTTTTAGAAGATTGATCAACAAACAGCATTTTTTTTTATATTTATCATATTTCTTTGTTTTCCATTATATTATACAATCACTCTAGCTAAATCAACACTGGGTACTTTTTTTTTTCGTTTCTTAGCTTTGATTAGAAATGACAAAGCATCATTATGCTATTATTGTATGTTATTTATTTTTACATTCAGTATACTGTGTCAAACACCTAATACTGATTATTTAATCAAGATTGAAAACAATTTCACTGAATTATAATTGTAGATGAGTTAGAATTGGGCCTTGTATCGTTTGTTGTAGTTAAAATGAATGACGGAGGGTATATCGTTGTTTAAAACATTTTTAGATCCAGATCCCCAAGTCCACGAAAGAAGTCCCCGGGGCGTTATCCAAGGTAAGAATAATTCGCTATAGTATATTAAATTGAGTTTTCAGGTGCTTAAGACGCAGCTTGGCATCAATACGGAGTGATTAGAAATATGTTTTTCTCAATTATTCTAGGTCATTGTCGCGCAGTCCGCGAGGGACATCAGTCGACCGCTACTCTAGGTGAGATAATTACAATCATACGACACGAATTTTCAGGTACCTGCACTAGAAGCTGAAAACAAACAAAAACAAAACAAACCAATTCTTATCCGGCAAAGTACGTATATGCATTTTGCTTCAGTTTTTATTTATTGCAGTATCACAGACAATAACACATTATTTTTTATCAACTCTATGCTCAAACAATGGATTATTATTTAAAAAAAAAAAAACAAATCATAATGAATATTTTACATAATAAAATGCAATTAATGAAATAGAACTTTGGTTTGAGCTGGTTTTTGGATAAATAAAATGTGTACAGTTGGTAGTAAATGTAATACTGGTGGTCTGGTGATCATCTTGTGATTGAAATACCGAGTGTACGTACAATTCAGTAAATATATGTACCTTATTTTTTATTTGAAATATAATTAATTAGATTACTTTTTTTTTACCGTTGATCAGTCTATATTTAGATATTTCACATTCATACTTAGCTGTGTATGTGTGTATATATATATTTATATATTTATATTTATATTATATGTATGTATACACATACATAGATAATAAAGCGCATTCACCGCATTACAAAGTAGTATAAACTAATCAGAATCATCAATTATAGAATGAGCTTCTAAAAATGTCATTTCTAACAAGTTATACTGACCAAATATGTACATATAGCAATCGACCAAAAAAAAAACAAACAAAAAAATACTTTCATTATTAGAATATTAATAAAATTTGCCAATTTTAATATAAAATTAAAAAAAAATTATTTAATCGTGGTCAAATGGTATAACGGTTTTTGTATTGTTTTATAAAACTAATCAGTCACATTGACAATCATTAATCTAGTGATAAAAAAATGAAGTCCAATCAGTCAGTATCATAAATTGATAGAACATGAAATTTCATAAATTGAAAAATTTTGAATTTAGTAAATATACGAATAGTGGTCCGGAGTATGGTGGTTATATTAGTAAAACTGACGTTTGCAGATTCTACCAGAGTCAGCTCCTAGCTCTGCTCGCCTCCCCGCCACTACTACTTCTACTGCTACTTCTACTACTACAGCCACCGTGAAAAACAAAAAAAAAAAAATACAAAGCAAAAAAAAATACAAAATCTAGCGATCAAATTGAAAAAAATTGCCTGCCTGCCCACTAACCTCCCAACCAGTCACCATCAGTCACCACCAGTCACCACGGCTAGGAGTCAAGTCGTCCGACAGTCCGTAGCTGTCCGTCGGTTCCCCTACAAAAAGACTTCTTTGGGCTACCTCCGCCTCTAGGAGCTAGGAAGCATCGTGACCCACCGATCAGCCAACGCGATACGAATACTTCTATCAAAATATCGGCGCGTCCGTTCGTCCGTTCGTCCGTCCCAACTTCTACTACTACTACTACTACTACTGCTACTACTACTCGTCCACCGTCACGAATTAACTTAGCTGACAATTCGTCCGCCAGTTATCTTCGACCGAGCAAAGCAATATGATCACCACCTACACACCATCCCACCACCACCCAACCAACTACCACCACCAACCACCACCACCACCACCACCACATGTTCACAGTTGTCTGGTATTTCACCGATTTTCAAAGATTTTTTATTATCTTTTTCACTTAATTAGACCAAATTCTTTAAGGCTAATGACACGTTAATGGTGTTGATTTTTTTCATCATTTTTTTTTTTCTTATTCCATGAGGCTGAAGCCTAAAATTTCTCTGGTGAAATGGTTAACGATATTTTTTTATTAATATTAAAAAAGTATGAGTATTTTTTGTTAATATTGAAGGTAATTTTATTTTAATTTTGTTTTTTTGGATAAAAGAAAATACGACGAAAATGAATAATAAGATGATCTGTAAAGTACATGTTAACAGTTTTCATTAGCCTTGAGAACATGGTGTGTAACATTTATTTATTTTTGTTATTCTATTATAAAATTGATTTAATTATTACTATATTAATCATACATATATACCTATATATTTTTTTTTCTTCGTTTTGTTTGATTTTATTTATTTATTTCAATTTTTTTCATTTTTTTTTTTTTTTGCGTTCGTTTACCATTGTTGGTGAGATGTCATTTATATTTATTATTAATTATTAATTAATGTGTCTAACTTGTTTATCTCCCTCTAGGCATTAGGATTAGTATATCCCAATTCAATTAGATTCAATTGTCTTGCGATGATTTTCTATACCTATAAATGTTTAATTTGTGTAAACTCTGATGCAATTTTCTTTACAACAGATAATCAGATTATTATTATTATTATTATTATTTCACAGATTTTCACGCAACTTACAAAAATAAAAATAAACAATGAAAATTAGAGAACAGTAAAATATTCGGAGTATGAAAATATTTGGTGTTTTTTTAATCAAATTTACCATTTTTTTTTTTTTTTTTTTTCAATTTTTTTTATTATTACTGTTGTCGATAATGATGACCAGTCTCTTTGTCAATCATTGGTCGAAAATCGCAACAGAGTTTGATATTAAGAAATAATATTTATTTATAAGAAAACCAAAAAAATGAAAATTTTAAGATTTTTTCTGTAAATTTTTAGGTCAAGGTCACGCAGTCCCAGAAGGAGGTCACTCACTCGAAGTAGAAGCCGCGATCGTCGCTCACGTTCCGATTCTCGCGACAGACGGTACTGAAATACGTTCTACTTAACTTAAACTTTAACAGACTACCGAATTCCACTGTGCGCCTTCCTTTTTCTTGTTCCTCTAGTTTCAATTAAAATGTATAGTTTCCCCTAAAAATTAACAATATTCATTTCTCTCACTTTCAAAGTGAATTTTCATTTTGTAACTTTTCTCTTTTCCTTCATTATCCCGTCTTTGTAAACTTAGAGTTGATTGTTTAGATTGTTACAGTTCAATAATAGAGAAAATACCTGAAAAATCTTTGTGATATTTGCAATTGAAACTAGAATTCATTCTCGTCGTTTTATTTTGTTTGGTTTTTTTTTTCAAACACGATGGTATTTCTTTTTTGGTTTTAACTTATAGCCATGTTTTATTCAATTACAGTTAAGTGCTAAATGTTGAAGAAAAGGAAGGGCTTAAAAATCCCAAGAAGAAGAAGAAGAAGAGCGAAGCATTCTTTGTAAATTAATTGAATCACATGTTCAAAAAAAATAAAAACACATCATACAAATATTATGACACATAACTTTAAGCTAGACTAAGATGTAAACACACAGACACATACACGTCCGCGCTCTGTTTAAAAGATATCGAGAATCTAACTATTTTATTGCAATTATTGACTATAAAATGAAATTCAATCGACGGAATGGTTAATGGAACGACCTTGGATAGGACACGAATATGATGTGAATGAACCCACAGTTGTTTTATGTTGTATTAATTATTTTGTACTCTTACAAATTTAAGGATTTAAAATAAAGCTATAATCTATGGTATGGCCTTGTTATATTTTATTTATCTTATACAATAAATCGACAACAATTTCATATCCACATGCAATAAAATTTACTTTCATGCTTAAATTAATAAAAAAAAATTTGAAACCTTGTTAACAAGAAAAAAAAAAAAAAAACAAGTTTGTGGAATGCTCGTGCGACATATTTTTGAGTTCACAACCGTTTCTATAAGTACGGAGTCAATAAAATGGAAATTAAAAATTTTTTATCAAAAAAATTATCTGAGATGTGTTTGTTTCTGAATAGAATTTGGCATGAAAGACATCAATTAATTTAGTAAATATTCAAATGACTGGCGGCAAAAGACATTTTGATCGATTAGTAGCGCCATCTTTTAGAGTATTGTATAATTCAATGCTTACTCCTAACCTATGATACGTCAAATAGAGTTTGACATTCTGATTCACTCATGTTGTTAAGAAACCTAAATCTGGATCATCAACTCTAATCTAGAACGTGATTATCAATTATTTACATTATCATAGAGGTTAGTGAGGCGATCTAGAAAGCGCAAAAAATGGGAAATCGATCCAGCTTACTTTTGCGTGAGGAAGAAATTGCACAAATTCAAGATGCCACTGGCTGTGAGTACGAAAAAAAATTTCACTAAGACATTGCATAAAAACACCTACTAAAATCCACTTACAACATTTCTTTCAACGCAACTACAATTTCAGTATAATAATATAATATTCCTGATTTCCTCAATGATCAACGTTAAAAATTCATTTACAGTTACGCCCAACCAAATAGAGAGACTATACAGTAGATTCACGAGTTTAGATCGAGGTGATTGTGGCACATTAAGCCGTGAGGATTTCTTTAGAATACCTGAGCTTGCAATCAATCCTCTTGGCGATAGAATCGTTAATGCATTCTTTGAAGAGGGTGGTAGCGACAGAGTAAATTTTCTCCAATTTATGCAAGTCTTGGCGCACTTTAGACCCATCAAGAAAAATAGCTCCAATCGACTAAACTCAAGGGAAGAAAAATTGAAATGTGGGTAACGTATGACATTTAAGTATTTTTTAAACCAATTACAACTCGATTTCATCAATTTACTGTCTAAGTTAATAGTTTCATTATCTACGGTTTAATGTAAGAAAATTGAAAGCAAATTATTGCGTTCTAGTTGCCTTCAGGATGTACGATTTGGACAATGATGATTTAATTTCAAAGGAAGAACTGCTGGCGATTTTACACATGATGGTCGGAGCTAATATAAGGTGATAAACACCTCTTAATCTCTCTAACAATCATTTAGATATTTTTTTGGGAATTAATTACTTCATTAATTCTTACACATATTTGTCATTTGTTGTATGATTTCAGTGAGGAACAGTTGACTAGTATTGCAGAGCGGACTATAGTAGAGGCAGATGAAAACGGGGATGGAATGATTTCATTTGAGGAGTTTTCCAAAGCTCTGGAAAGAACGGATGTTGAACAAAAAATGTCTATAAGATTTCTTAGCTAAGAATTCTAGTTAAAGCATAGAATACGTTATATTGCTGATTTAATATAGTGATTATACTTAATATAGTACCAAGTACAAAGCAACAATCGCTTAGTTTGAATAGATTGCAGTTGTTGCTTTTCACCATTTCTGTAAAGAGTTTGGGTCAAAGATCACATCAATGGGTTCAATTATTTTTCTGTAATACAAGTAATTATAAGTCAAACTTCAAGCTGTAGACAAATTTGTAACAACTATCTTTATTTAGATATATTTATTCTGTCGTTTATTTACAGCGATCTATATAATTTAAAAGACAATTTGAATGAAGTTCCTTTTAATAATTTCTAGGTGGTGAGAATGTACGTGATTTTGAATAATAAGATGAAAACATCTTAATATGAGCCAAAAGCAATTAAATTTCTGACTAATTGAAAAGATAGGCTGATAAAAGTGCTATTATGTCCCACCGTGTAAATAGATTGTGTATAGCAAAGTACCTCATTTTTAATGAATATTTTAGCGCTCAATTTTTGTATTTCAATTTACAGAAAAACCAATAGCCAATATTAGATACCTGATTTGTAAACAGTTTGTAACAATATTGTACAATGATTGTAATAATCTCGGGTGATTTATTATTTGTAGATAATATAATTGTTGAAAAAAAAAAATGAATCTCCAGAAAATGCTGTTATTTATTTAATGTAACGTTTTATATTCATACAATTGAATTTATCAGACAATACGAACCCAAATTTTAATACTAAAGTCTTTTTTTGTAAGATTCATACTTCATTTGAGTAGCGTAATCAACAGAAGACTGAAAAAAACTGGAAAGAACACTCGAAATTTTTATCAAGTAAAAGAGCATATCCGAATAAGCGGGTCAAAAGTGCCCTTTTACCAAATAACTCGCGGACTTTATTGCTAGTCAGGCCTTGGTAAAAGAGGTATCCATGCCAAATTTCAGCCCTCCACCCCTTCCGTCGTGGTAGTTATCGCGAAAAAACGGGATTTTCGAGTTTAATGCTACATTTCTGACAATTTATCGATTCCACCTTTACCAAAATTCATGGTACTGTATTTTCGTTAGAAAAATCTAGAAAAAATTGTCTGAAGATTTAGCGCTGCACATCCGATTTTTAAAAAATTCCTAAAGGTTTAAATACGATGTTTCGAGTGGTCTTCCGCGAGGCACTAAGTTCTCATAATTTTTTCTAAAATCTTTGATGATTTCCGCTTTGATGTCTTCATTAGCCTTTGTTCTACTTTTAGTGCGTCATGTTAAAATAAAAATAAACAAGCCTTCTGAAATTTTTCAAGATCCAGATTTCATTCCGAAGCAAGTAAAATACATATTTTCGCATGTATTTTGATCCCCTCCTCCTCTCCCAATTCTTTCAAGCCCTTAGCTCAATGTTGATATGGCGAAAAAATTGATGTGTCAATCAAGATTCGAGTTATTTTCGCCTCGGATATTTCCTACAAATTGAATGTTTATAATACGCATACCTATGTAAGTAATATGTTACATTTTTCTTTTGATTGGAACTAAAATAAAGGATTATCCGAATGCAGCAATTAGAAAATCAGCGAAAGAAAAATGTTGGTTATACATGTTTTTTTCCTCATATCAACATTGAGCTAAGGGCTTGAAAGAATTCAGAGAGGATAAGGGGATCAAAATACATGCAAAAATATGTATTTTATTTGCTTCGGAATGATAAATATAAATCTGGATCTTGAAAAATTTCAGAAGGCTTGTTTATTTTTTTTTTTTAACCTGACGCACGAAAAGTAGAACAAAAGCTAATGAAGACATCTAAGCGGAAATCATCAAAGTTTTTAGAGAAAATTATGAGAACTTATAGCGTTTTTGACTGGTTACACTGGTGTACACTGAGTGCACACCAGAGTCACGCACCGTGTTTTGCTGATACCTTGGCACCTAACACTGCTCAACACACTTTTCATGCACCGTGTTTTGCTGGTAACGTTAGTGCAAGAATCTTGCACCGAGTGCAGAAAATTTTTGGACCTCGTGTCGGTGTAGTGTAGGCCGCGGCAAGTATGAACAATGGCCGCGCAGAGAGCAAAAATAATGCTAGTTACCGAGATCCTTTCAGCAACGTCGAGTAGTGATGATGAAAAGATAATTATTGCTTTAGGAGATAAACAAATCAAGGCCAAAGACATCAATTTGTCAACAATTTTTGAAAGAATTGATGATTTTCATCAATCATCATCAATTTATCAACAATCTTTAACAAATTGATGATTTTGGCCTTGATTTGTTTATCTCCTAAAGCAATAATTATCTCTTCATCATCACTACTCGACGTTGCTGAAAGGATCTCGGTAACTAGCATTATTTTTGCTCTCTGCGCGGCCATTGTTCATATTTGCCGCGGCCTACACTACACCGACACGAGGTCCAAAAATTTTCTGCACTCGGTGCAAGATTCTTGCACTAACGTTACCAGCAAAACACGGTGCATGAAAAGTGTGTTGAGCAGTGTTAGGTGCCAAGGTATCAGCAAAACACGGTGCGTGACTCTGGTGTGCACTCAGTGTACACCAGTGTAACCAGTCAAAAACGCTATAACTATTTTTGCGGCCGACACCTGTACATCTTATCATATGCAATTCGAATGCCATTCTTGCATTTCTGACTTGGTTGCATATAATAAGGCGGCAGGTAGTGGTTGGAGGGATTTGACGCGCTGTTAGCGTCGCTAATCGGGCAAGTAGGAGCAATGACCTAAGGTACGAATTCATCGTTGTATTGTCAGTGCGGGTCAGTGCCCCGCGTGACGTCAACGGGTTCGTATAGGGGTTGCATAAACGAAATGCGACTATGCCAAGTATCTTAATAGAAATGCAGAGATGCTATAGTAAAGTAGACAAAACGGTCTTAATGGACGGAAGGAAATTTTCCATGTCTAATTCCTTGAGTAATTTACTGAATGATAATGATATTACAACACTCATCTTTTCGTTACAGGGGAATAAGCCTCCATCAGAGTCCAAACATCTCCTTCCAGCAAGGATTCTGTCCGAATTACAATAACCGAATGTTTGTTAAACTCAGTGATTGCGAACTTACAAGGAACATCAGTTTGGTGTCCCCCTCCGTTTTTGTTTCAACTCATGCATGCTGTAGAACATTGGAACCTAAGCCACAAGGGGTACCCCCCTCCTAAAAAAAAAACATCTAAGAGTGATAAAATTTTGTGTGCTTTCTTATCATTGTAATGTTTACCTTGATGAAGCCTACCCTCAGCTGGGTCAAGCCCCTCCCAAACCAAAATCCTGCATCCGCCACTGAATGAGTTGCAACAAAATCGGAGGGGGACACCAAACTGATTAGTTATCTTCGGTATATTAGTATATTCCTGTACGGCGAATGTGGTTTACATTATGATAACTTGCGTATACCAGATTGCAAAAGAAAAGACTTGATCATGTAGATATTTATTGTACTATTGAAGTTTAATGAAATCGATTTTTGATTGAGCTCGACTACTTAGAAAGCAAATAATCATCGAACCAATATTTTTTTACAGTTTATTGTGCATGTTCTTACGAGTGATAAAAATAAAATAAAAAACTTGTCGATATTCTGAAAATTATGGAAGTTATCCAGCGCTGAAGATTGTCTTGCGTAGCGCGCAACTCGAGTCTGTAGAAATGGTCCCAGGTGAACGAATCATCTGATAGCAAAATACTTTGATATATGAGTAATTTGTATGTCCAAATCCACAATATAGACCTTTTTGAGGGAATTTAAACGAAACTTTGAAAGTTGCACGTGAATTCAATTCATTGTATAGAAAATTCTTTTTCATTTTCAGTCTTACAAGTTATACAATGTTCTTAGGGAACTTCCATGTTCTAGAAAACGGTATTCTACAAAATCAGTGTGAATTTCAAGTGAAAATAATGATCAGTTCAAGAGTTATTATGATGTCCACCGTTTTCGAAAATGTAGTTTTCAAATAAACAGCTTCAAAGTTCAGGCTACTTATTTCTCTGATATATGACCTAAAACATTTCCAAGCCTCTCTCACGCGATTCCTGGTCCATATGAAGCTTCATCAACTGCAAGATCTCGTTCGTCCTTTTCCTTTGTTTTTCTTCTATTTTGCTGGCCTCTAATTCTGTCCCCTCATTTTGTTGTTATTCGACTGTGGACTCAGTTACGTTCAACGCTATAACATCGCCAGCTTCGTGTGCATAAAATTCAACTTTCCGCACGTTGTGTTGATAAACAAAGTCCGATACACATGCGACAGATGATTCTCGACTCGTGTTATTGTCAGCTTCGCTTCGCTCGGGCGAAAAACTCCACACACATCCGAGAATCAACACTTTCGCACTTGTATCGGGATGTATGTACTATTTCAGAGCATCTCGTCGGGTCAGATGTTCTTCTGATATCTGCACGCATCCTCCGCTGCAGAGTAGGTTTTGTCGTCCAGGTCTAATTCGTTCGACGAGTCCTTTGTTGGATAGCATACCTATATTTATATTACGTGACAGTTTCTTTATGCCTATAGACTTCCGAATCTTCTATCAACGATATTTAGAATAATCGGAATTTTATGATTTTCAAATATCTATATTTACCACTCTCCGTAACTCGGTGTCAATAATTGTAAAAGCAATTGTCTGTACTGATTATCTCTAATCTATGAGATAAAAATATGACGCTTTGAAAATCAGTCGAAAATAAATTTACTTTATTCACCTATCAAAATTGTAATATGTATAACGATTATCAGTTGTTATGACCAAAACAGATCAAACTTATTGTTGGACATTACCGAATCATTTTGAGATCTTTCACCGCACATTGATCCCGAATAAATATAGGAAGCTGGTACACCTTTCTATTTTCGTGGATATTAAACCATTTATTTTTGAACCGTCGACAAATAACTTGCACAAAGTAGTTATCCGACGGATTTTAGCATTGATTTCTATTTACTTATTGCGATTTAATTTCAAACTTTGTTTCGCCATATCCAAAATTCGGTCCCGCGACAAAATTACAAAGGAGATATTAATTTTTTATCTATCCAGTTCGGGACTGTGCGATTTAGTCATAGAATTATATATCAAAGACTGGTTAGGTTTAGTTACTGTTTGAGGTATTATAGGGTAAAGTTCAATCGGAGACTGATGATCAGGTAGTTGTTTTATTGATGGTTGACACGAGAGTAAGACGAGCATCGTTGCAGACTAGGACATGAAGAAGAACGGAATTAGAGAATAAGATCCTGTAATTATAAGTAACATAATATAACAATTCGAACAATGATTTATCGAACATCAGGTAATGATGGGTGTGGTCTATTCTCTGTCTGCCCTACAAATCGGTAATAATAGCTTAGCAATGTCATATCCGTAAATGATGTATGTAATTATGAAGTAAAAGACAGATTGAAGTTTGGTAGAGTTGGAAAAATCATGTTTGTTGTAAACTGAAGAATAAATAAACCGATCAATCCCAATAAAAAGTTAATAAATAAATTTCAAAAAAAAACAAATCTGAATCAAAATGTTTTGAGTATGATTACATTGATGTATAATGGCACATTATCAGTATCACTGTATATCTTATCGACTGTCCGTGGGCCTTTTACGTGGATAATAGGCAAGTTATCAGAGATAAGATGTATTGAGATATGTAAGGGTAACCAGTGGTCTGGTCATTTATTAAGAGATTGAAAACAACATCGAGTTGATATTAGCTCCTGATAATCACGTGCAACTTAATATACGTTTGTTCATAAGGCTGTTGAAAAAACTTAAACATAAGTCACAAGCGAATTTCTCGACCAACGGGAATGTGTTTTTACGTTGACATACTCAACGACTAAAAAGTTAATAAACATATACATATAATATAAAACGTAAAATTTAATGTGAAATAATTTTTTAATGCGTCATTCAATATAGTAATTAGATTATAATGAAATGGCGCGTTGTTGCCTTGTAATATACAGACACGATAAAATAATATTTTAAAATGAAATGTTCTCGCAGATAAAATTCAATCACTTCTTGCGATTTATTATTATAATAATATCGTTTAACAATCTAATTACAAATGCTAACGATATTATTGACTTTACTGGTCCAGCGCGCAACTTGACTGTGTTCGCTTTTGAAGACTATGAATATTACAAAACTATCAGTCCGGATGAAGATGTTACGGAAGGATTACTAAAACTAAACATATCTTGGTTGCCTCCAAAAACAGGAAGAATTCCTGTTTCCTATAGGTAATTTTAGCAAATCGTCGATACTCTGATATAAGTAATACGTGTATTTTCAGACATTCATTCTTTATACGATTGAATTTCTCTCGATTTTTACAGTGTGGTAGTAACATCTATCCAAGACGAATACTCTCTAGATCCTGTAATATGTCTAGAAGAAACTTTGTATTATACAACAAAAAACCGGAGTCAACTGCGAATCGAGTTACCTGAAGACCCTGTGATATATGGGGTTCCAGAGTTTACTATTATACCAGGATGCACATACGACGTACAAGTTTTTGCAAATCCTCGCAAAAATCCTAATGTCAATCATCCAACCGTTAAATACAGAGTGCCAGAATGTGTAGGCGTAAAATGTAGCTGTGCTAATATAGAAGAAGTATTACCTACGCCAGAAGTAGAGGTGGAAAGACTTCTCGACGGTGATATATTCATCAAATGGAAGATAACATCAAACGGTGATAACGTCGAATCATACAGGATCAGGTAAACGATTTTTACGATTTTTTTTTCACACTGTTGATATAAATTTTAACGCGAAAAAATTGATACTCAAATACTTCAGTTTCGGAGTACCTATTCTTGTATCGAGAGGAGGACTTCCGGTCTACAACTCGACAGAAATAGCCAAAGTTTCTTCACAAAATCACTCATATATTTGGTGTAGCGGTGTTGAAAGTCTTGATGGAATTGTGTACGTCGTTGCTGAAGATTTTAGAGGCTGTAGCGGGCCTCAAGGAAGTTATTTGGTCAGCCGAATCGAGACTGAGAATCGTTACAGAGGAACTGTGGTAAATTGAATTCGTCTGGCATACTAGCACATCGTTATGTGTATAATCCAAATTTATAAATATTTTCACGTTACAGGTTGTATTTATTTGCAGTGTGATCATCAGTGTATTAATTCTTGGTGCTCTTACTATTTTATGGACGCACGATCGGAAGAAATACAAAATTGTCCTTTCAAATACTGACAATAAGGAGTAAGATTTCGTCCATTATTTTTTTAATAAATTTTTTTATGATTAGAGATCAATTTGGACATCTTAAGCGATTTATTCATTTTACTACTCACTAGTCATATGAAATTCAAGATTTCTTTCGAAATGTTTGCAAGTTATGATATCGTATTATTTTACAGCCTGTACTCTCCCGCAACACTTTCACAGCGTGTATTGACGAAACGCAATGCCCTTTACATTGAACAAGAAATTGAGGTAATTATTATACAGTTTTCATTTTTTACACAGTAACATGTCCCAACTACGTTCAGTTTTACAAAAATAAAATAAAATTCAAATTTCGCCAAAATATTGTAAACATATTTCTTTTTCTCAATCAAACTTCAATAATATAATTTTGATCAACAAAATCATTACAGCTTTTTGTATTACTATAACAAATGCATTGTTCGATTTTAGTGGCTAAATTTTATGCCAAACCAAGAGAGATATGAGAAAATATCTTGACTAAAAGTTGCGGGGTTTAGAGAGGGAAAGAAGTTGGCGTTACTGGAATTATCAGGATTTGGATCAAGAGAAGGTCAACTTTGTTTTTTTGAACGGAAACCTATATTTCTTATTACGTAATTTTGATCTACTTGAAAAATCAAACGACATTTTCATGAAAGATTTTTTTGTGAGATTTCATGATATTTAGCTGAACAACTAGAGATTTTTGAACTTTTAAGAATCTTTTGTCTCTAAACTATCAAGTTTAGTGAAAAATTGCATGAGACAAAACGTGCGTAATTTCATGCAAAGATTCTTGGAGAATAATTGCAGAATTTTTTCCTGCGATAACTTTTTATTTTAGCTTCTTCAAATGCACGAAAAACATAAAAAATTGTTTAAAGAAATCTGTCATTATTCTTCAAGAATCTTGTGATGAAATTGCGCACTTTTTGTCTCTTGCAATTTTTCTCCAAACTTGATAGTTTACAGATGAAATGTTCTCAAAGGTTTCAAAAAATCTTCAGTTGTTCAACTGACTATCATAAAAAATTGATGCCTATCAAAAAAATGTTTCGTACAAAATCAGTTCAATTGTTTAAGCAGAACAAAATTACGCAATGAAAAATATGGGTTTTTATTCAAAAAAAAACAAGTTGACCTTCCCTTGACCTCAGCAGCGCCTCGAGTGAAAAATCAAATAACGCCAACTTTTTCCCCCTCTGTACCCTGCAACTTTTATCCGGAATATTTCTCTCAATATTTCTCTCATATCTCTCTTGGTTTGGGAAATATCGGTCTGGGCAGATTAAAACGTATCCTGTATAATTAGGAACAATAATGACAGAAATGTTTTGATTTTCAGGAGGCAATACAGAACAGAAAGGCAGATGCGTTCGAAGTTTCGTATTCACGTATAAACTTTGAGAAAGAACTTGGAAAGGGTGAATTTGGAAAAGTTTACCTTGCTAACATAGAAGGCTTCGAAGCATCGTCGTTTGCCGTTAAAGTGACGAACGTTTCGAGCCTGCATAATGACGCAGATTCCAGGGCACAGCTAATGGAAGAAATTGCAATAATGAAATTTGCCGGACCTCATCCTCACCTCGTACAGTTGGTCGGATGTTGTACATTGCCAGTTAATCCAGTTTGCGCAATTTTAGAATATATGGAAGGAGGCGATTTACTCGCCTATCTTCACCATATCAGGAAACGCCTTTTTGGTAGCCTTGAGAGCCTTGCTACAACTGATCGAACATCTATACACAGTCCAAGACCAAGCCTTGCTGAAAGTACGATACAGCTACACAAATCTTCAAAAAGTTAAAGTCTACTGCAGTTTGAACATAATGATTCATTAAATTAGTTTGTGTTTTTATTTAGGGCCTGTGTTGAAGTTTCGAATTTTAAAAGTTCCGAATGGTTAAAGTTTCATTTGAGACGATTTCAAATTTTCAGAAACGCTGAGGTTCAGATCACTGAAATTCGGAAAAATCAGATTGGAGACAGTTCACAATTCAGAAAGTTCAAAACTCCGAAATTCCAAGAATCCGGAAATTTAATAGAAGGCCATGACGCTCTATGCGTGAATTTCAAATTTTGAAGTTTTGGCCTCTTGGAATTTTTCCGGATCGACCATTCAGACTTTCGAGAAACACTGTTTCTAAAAACTGTGACTCGGTGATATTAAAATTTGGAATTTGACCGCCCGAAACTCTTAAAATTCCGAACTTCAACTCGCCCCCTTTATTTAGTACAACTCTTTTCGAGTTTTACTATATAAACGTTAAAGATATAAATTATTAGCGAAATTTTTCAGCTTTATATACAACTTTGGGAAGCGAGCCCCCAACCACACCGACGTGTGAAACATTCGAAGCAAAGAATGAAGAGTTGGCTTCCGAAAACTCGCATAATTACGTAAACATCCAAAGTCAATTACCATTTGATCTTCTAACGGTCCAAGAACAAGGAAGACGAAGAGTAGACAGCATCGGATTGGAAAGTGACGAATTCTTAAGGTTTGCTATTGAGATTGCAAAAGGGATGCAACACCTCGAGGAAAAAGGCATTACGCACAGAGATCTTGCCGCAAGAAACATCCTCATAGATTCCAATTTATCACTCAAGGTAAATTCAAAAGTCTATTTCATTTTGTATTAATTTTTTCATTCGCTTTATTTACTTGAAAATTTTCAAATTTGTTATCTGAATAATCAAGGCTCTTACTTTTTTCTTTCAAATTGGAATTAATTAACTGAATGTGTTTTTCTTTTTTTTGTCATTTATTCAACCTGATTTCAACTGTCTTCTTATTGAATTTTTACAGATTTCAGACTTTGGGTTATCACGAAATGGTGTGTATGTGATATCAGGAAGTGGGAGAGCACGTCGACTTCCAGTTCGCTGGATGTCACCGGAAGCAATGAAAGACCGTGAATTTTCTTCAAAAAGTGATGTATGGTCTTACGCAGTAGTTCTATGGGAGATTGGAACCCTAGGTGCTTTTCCATATCCGAATGTGCTTGATGATCAATTACTCCGTCATGTAGTAATTGAGAAAAAACGTCTTACAAGACCAGAAGCCATCTCAATTGAACTCTACGCTATGATGCAGGCTTGTTGGACTTCACGTCCACAGGATCGACCCAACTTTTCAGACTTATTATCTCGTCTAATGGGGCTTGTAGCAGCTCCTTACTTTGCTTATGGAAAAAGCAATCCTTGCTATACATCATTACCTCCGACAGAGGAAGAACTTCAAGATAGCCCACCAAATAGTCCTAATATTTTGAAATCTAATTGAAATAAGATTATAATTATTATTTGTAATATGTTAACAAACATGATATGATGTATGTAAATTTATTCAACTCGACTATAATAACTGGAATTTTAAGAATCATATGGAATAAAGAATACTATAATACGAACATTTATATGAAAAGAAAGAATGTTTTTTCTTTTATTTATTTCGAAAAAATCCCGAGTTTATCTAAGTGTTCGGAATCGTAATGAAATTAGCTAGAAATAAAATAAGATGATTAAAATAGATGAAAAGTTTTAAGGCGATTCTTTGAATTGAGAATTACTCGAAATCCATGATCATTTAAAAGATTTAAGATCGTAGAATTCGTTTAAAATTCAGATAAAATCACTCGAAATAATTTGAATGACATGAATAATAATTTTAGTTTAGAATTTCACCTCTATTTCTCACCTTATTATCATAGCTTATAATATAGTGCGAAAAACGTACGTGTAATTACAATTTTCGATGTCTAGATACTTAACATGAGATAGTATAAATAGTATATTAAAATAATTGCAATAAAAATCGAGTCGCTTTGATTAAACATAAATTTATATATATGTATATATATATTCATTTTCACGACTTATACCATTTGTACAGTATTTACGATTACAATGTTTATTATATTGACTCCTCACAGAGGAAAGGAAGTATACCTATTGTCAGGTAATATTAGTTTCAAAAGTGAACGTAGAAAAAGTATTTTCATATTAGTCTGTAACATTTCATCAATTGATAAATTTTCAATAAGAAGAGAAATATTTCTGATTTCTGTATTCGATTACAGCATTCATTTTTCTTTGCACGTAAAATGAACTAAAAATAATAATAATAATAGTAATTAAAAAAATAAATGCACTAATTAAAGTCACCTAGATTTTATCCATTGATTGAAATTCATTTTCAAATATTTGAAAACAAAATTCTAATATTTTATTTTGAATCCAATTATGCAGACTCATCCAGCTTAATTGCTTCAAACACGCCATACACAACTCTCAACAAACAACAATATTTTAGGATTTCTATTTACTATTTTAACCCGTATCCTAAAAACAATTCACACAATGAATGAATTTAGTGTAGGTACGATTTACGCAAGAGTTTAAATTTATCTTGAGAAAAAAAAGGTAAGCTTCATAATATACGATATGTCATCGGCTTTTCAACAATAATCAAAACAATATAATGAATTTTTATTTTACTGCAATGATGTGAAATGCATTCACAAAAATATTAATAAATGCTTAAGCCAAAAAAGAAGTAAGCATGAATTCATGCTCATCCACAAAAAAAAGCAAAAAAACCCAGAATAATGGAAATGGTTGTATCAAATTCAAAGAATTTACAAAAGCTATAAAACAGAGACGTATAAAGCAGCAGATAAGAGTCAAAATTACTGCTGCGGGTGTAAAGTTTCGTCCAAAATTAGTTCCTGCTAAGTTGCTTGAGGTTTTGAGCTTGGTGAATTAGCTTCGGGCTTTTGTGGACTTGAATTAATTTCTTGTTGTTCCAAACGACGATGTCGAAGCATTGTTGATAGCACTCCGTTAAAACTTGCTGTCTTTTTCTTAGCGCTACCTTTGGGAGTGCTTTCTCCAACTCGACGAACAGGCATCCTAGGCGATGACATTTCATCCATAAAATCGAAATCCGACTTCTCTTCAGTTCTGTCACAAGTAAAATGAATTTATTTTTCACTTATTTTGCGCATATTTCCTGTTGCTACATCACTAGGACGAATATTACAACAGCTTATATAATAAAAAATATTGATTCTGTGCGATTGAATTTTTTTGAGGAATAATTTTATCCAAAATTACACAGATTGAGTTCTGATTTTAGGAATAGACAAGATTATTAAGTTGCCGCTTTTGCCAGACTTTATATATTCGCTTTGAAAGGTATTCAACAGGGTGTGTCACTTCAGAAAAGCCTTTTTCTATTTCTTATCTATAACCGGATTCTATACTTGCAGTAAGTTGAAACAAGAAGCCTTTTAAAATTCGAGCCCTTAATATTAATATTAAGAGGTCCCTCGTCCCAATTTTCTATTCCCCATTTATATAATATGGGAGAAAAACGTTTTGATAATGACACATCTCACAAATTAGTCTGTGATACATTTTTATAGAGAATTGAACGTTCTACAAAAAAGGTCTCTTACACTTTTTTCATAAACATAACCATTTGAATGATATATGAATACATATATTTTGAACTTTGAACTCAATATCATTTGAAGGGATAGGTTTGTGAAAAAAGTGCAAAAGACCTTTTTTGTAGAGCGTTCAATTTTCTATAAAAATGTATCATGGACTAATCTGTCAGATGTGTCATTATCGAGTATTAAAATTCCAAATGAAGAGTGAAACAATAATTTCTCCCATGTTAAAAAATGGCGATGAGGGACCTCTTAATATTAACATTAAGGACTCAAATTTTAAGATGCTTATTGTTTCACCTTACTGCAAGTATAGAATCTGTTTGTAGACTGAAAAAGAACAAATGTTGCTCTGAAATGACAAACTCTAGACTTTTCAATTATAGAATCCCATTTATCCCATCGTTGCAACTTACTTATAATCTTGTGAAGTGTGATCCTGTTGTCGATTGCTTGTTGGTACAGGCGAAGGACCCCGTCTTCCTGGACATTTCCATTCAAGTTCTAGGACGTGATTATTGGCCTCCAATCCCTCGATTAATGCAATTATACTATCTGGTTGCAGAGTCCATTCACTCTAAAAGAATTGTCCATATATTTCTATCCCAGATATTGATATTGAAAATGGGAAATAAAAAGTTAATATTGCATTTGAGGTTATGTTAATTATTTAAATGTATACACAAATCGAGATGTTGAATAATAGAGGATATTTTCTACTGATGATTTTATAGATGCGTTTACTTCGCGAGATAAACGGACTATTGAAACGATGTTTATCAATCAAATAATAAAAACCGCGTGAGTAGTTATAAAGTGATTGGCATACCGTAGATCCAGCTTCATATTTTTCGTCGTCAGAGCATTCGACGGACCACTCATCGTCGTTTTGTTCCATTTTATAAATGAAGAAACTATAAGAAATTACACGATTCTACGTACGCACGTATTCTAATGTGCATGAGCAACTATTCGATGATAACCTAAAAGTCGTCAAAAATGACGCTATTATTATCATTTTGTCTCACAGATAGGTTTAACACTACATAGAATGGCTTCAAAAACTGTCCAGATTATTTTACTGATTATAACCAGACATTTGCTGTCAATAAAATATGTAACAATTGTTTAAATAAATCTTTATTCACTCTTTCCATAGGTTATGTCGTATTATGTTCTCTCTTGTTACTCTATACATTTCACAACTACGGAACTAGAGACCGTAGGGATTTTTTTTGCTCATTTATAGGGACTTTGACTTTACTCTAACCGATAACCACGTGGATGTAAGCGTGTGTGTATAAATTCTCGATAAATTTATAACCAAAATTTTACAAAACTATGGAGGCACTTGAAGAAATGTCAGAATTTTTAGATCTTGGAGCTCGTTTGGATCTGAAATCAATTGCTCTCGAACACCTGTTAAGTAAGATAAACATTTCAATAGTTATAAACGATGCGAATAATCACTTGGTTATCATAACCTTAAATATAAGGCGCTTGACTATTTTTATGTGTCTTTTTTTAATCAACTTGGCTTTATAACGAGAGCAATCATGGACAAAATCAATAAATCAATCTTCAAGCGTAAATCGCAACTAATGATTCACTTTTATTAATTCAATACATACACAACAATTTTTTATATGATTATTTGTCAGGTGTAACAGGTGGTAAAGATGGAATCGAGCTGTTATTAAGTGCGCCCGCAATATTAAGGCAGCTAGTTCTACTCGTGCAAGATAATTCAACGTCTATTTGCAAAGATGCAACTCTATCTCTGGTCAATATATCAGCTCATGAAGCAGGCGCTAATGCCTTGATTGTTATATCGGAAACATCTAAAATGAGTCCTGAAGAAAAGCCAAATGATAATCTGGTATATACCTGCCTTAGGTAATAAGGGCCAAAACTCAAGGGGCCTTTCTAATGTCACAGATGCAAAACATTGATTTTTTTTTTTACCGTGATCTTGGAGCTGCAAACCTTGCAAACATTTTCAGCCTTGCACCCTGCCTGTGTGATGAGAAAATTTCTAGAATTGACGATGCTATAGATATTTCAGTGGAGCAGCGCGCCACTGCTGATAGCCATACTCCAAATTTTAAAGACGTTTATAATATCCAAACGGCATTTTTCATATCGATGAACATGATATCTCAATAACCAATGAACTGATTTACTTGAATCAAATATGCACAGGTAGAGGATATGTCCCCCCATCATTCAGACTATTCTCGAATTGATACTCAACAAATCGCTATCTCTACATGCATTTTAATACCAAAATAAAGGTGAAGAAGTCGACTTTTTTTGTGACGTGCCACCATTTAGCCAATTTCTTGAATTATTCGTTAATTATAAGCCAAACGATAGGTACATTTATACTGATTAAAAATCTCTATAACTTGTTTGATTCCGGTGACGAGGACGAGCTCGATCGTGCTCACCATCCACTTAAATTTTCATATCAGGTTGCCCGCGATACACTTTACCAGAGAATTGTTTGGAGATTTTGATTACAAAAAAATTATGAATACTTACAAAATATGCATAAATATATCCGGTAAATTTGGAATCGATATGTATCATAGATTTTGCTGAAAAAATTCCCAAAAATCACCTATATCTTTAAAGCATCACACTAAAAAGGCCCTTTCATCACAATTACCTATTTTAAATTGCTCCTAATCGACTGAATCTTCTTTTTTGAGACCTACTTTTTATTGCTTACATAGGTAATTATGTTTCAAATGTTCCCCCGCATAGTCTTATAGAAGAACGAAAAAACCTAATTTTCGTGTTTTCTTTTGTCTCTTAAATAATATTTTTATACTCTGAATTGATTGATCACACTCTTTTATTATTGGACAGTATTTAGCATTGAATGAAGAATATTTTTGGGTATATATTAGTTTGATTAAATATTTCTAAAGTCTGTTTCTTATTTAATTCATCAAATTTTAAGCAACTATTTAACTCCCAGTAATACGGCTTTTACTTAGGCACATATTGCACTATACTCATGAATCTTTGTAGCAGAATTCTTTGATAATTGAAAGAATGGCATTTCTTTTTACTCTCCTAAAAAATCCGTTTTTAGCATGCAACACAACATCCTCAATTTGCTGTTTAACACTTTGAGTACAAATTGGTAAACCTTGAGCTGATTTTATGCCTCAAATTAAAAATTGGCAAATTTTTCCACTACACTCTTGAAAATTAGAGTCTAATAACGAATTTGAAACAATAAAATTGAATATTTGGAACTTTTCTCGTATTTTTCAAAGCACTGATTCAAATTCTATTATTCAAACTTTTACAGATGCATCTTAGACAAGGATAACCAGTTGGCTGACCCATATTGTATGATTCTGTCTAATCTAACCCGAGCACATTCTCTCACAGAGAGAATTGTGGCGTTAATTGAAAACAGTGGGTATCGATGGGACACAATTATTTCTGCCTTTACGTCTCAGAAGTATAACAGTAAAGGAGCTACCCTGCATTACTTGGGTCCTGTTTTCAGCAATCTTAGCCAATCAGCTAATGTGCGAAGGTTAATTATTGGATTTTATGGTATTATTTGTATTTGCACAAAATATACCTAATTGTGGTAATGATTCAAAGGACCTTTTCAGCCCGTAAAATCCGTTAAAATTCAATCCCCAATATTGCGTAAAGATTATAAAAAATTATAGTCCATGTTTTTCCATTATTTTAGATATTTAATGGACAAAGATCGTTGCGTGATTCAAAGACTTCTTCCGTTCACAGAGTATGCCGAAAGCACAGTGAGACGGGGTGGCATAGTGGGTACATTAAAAAATTGTTGTTTTGATACAGAATATCATAAATGGTTGTTAGGTTCTGAAGTAGACATTTTACCACGACTTTTATTACCACTTGCTGGTCCTGAGGAATTTGATGATGAGGAGAATGACAAACTTCCAATAGAACTACAGTATTTATCTGAAGATAAAACTAGAGATCCTGATCCTGATATCAGGTATTAGATATTAGTGTACTTTGTCAATACAATCACATTTAACGCTATTATGAATTTGAAATACGAAATTTAATCTATTACACAATTGTTTATAATTAAAGTACCCAGCATAAATATTTTAAACAAAATTGAGAATTGATTTGTAATGTAAACTGCAAGATATAGATATGTGTAATATTGCCTACAGAACAATGCTGTTGGAAGCTTTGGCTCAACTGTGTGCTACAAGGGAAGGTCGTGAGATTTTGAGGGATAAAAACGTATACGTAATCCTGAGAGAATTTCACAAATTTGAAAAAGACAGAGCAGTTTTACTGGCATGTGAAAACGTTGTGGATATATTGATAAAGTTAGTAAAGACGTATTATCTCTTTTTTGCGAAATATTAACTACGCTTATCTAGCTTTTATAAATCAATGACGAAATTCAATGTGTAGAAAAAAAAAGTTAATAATGTCATTATTTTTTTTTTACAGAAAAGAGGAAGAAATAGGATTGGACAATTTGAGGGAAGTAGATGTACCTGGAGAGTACGAAGATAGGTTTAAAAAAATGGATCAAGATTATATAAACGATTCGTAACAGAATTTTATAGTTCTTATAAGAATCGTCAATTCAAACTACAAATACCTAATCTAAACTTACAATTTATGTACAGGGTGGGCCAAAAAAACCGGACCGATTTAAAACGTGAATAAAATCCGAACGCATCGGTCGAGTTTTAGAAACTTTACTTTGCTCGAAACTAGAATAACCTTCCGTCTCGTGTTTGGAAATCTGCAAAATCTTCATTCCTTGTTGAGATACATGCTTTTGAAAAACGGGTTTTTGAAAAAGTCACTGGGAGGATGAAAAAAATTAAGTAATATTAAAGAATGTTCAATTTAATTTCTATCATAAATTGAGATTCAAAGTTTGTTTCTGACATTTTAGAAATTCTCCTAGATTCTAATCACATAACATGACACGTTTCTTATAATATTTTAATATTAAAATGTTATTTCCGGGACATCATAAAGTTTACTATCGGAAAAGTCGGCTGTAAATGATGTCAAGAACTTAACCAAAATTGATATGCGTCAATTAAACAATCTGAATACTTCAGCCAACAATTAATCAAAATTCACTCAGGAACGACCGACCATCAGGCAGATAAAACGAACGTTTTCGAGATTTTTCGAGACGGTGCGGCGTCAGGGCTGACTATTTTAATATTGGCGAATTACCTAGAGCATCACATTTGCTTTTTCGTCGATAGCGTTGAATTACTATGAATTATTAAAAAAAATTTAAATCTGAGAAATAAGAAGAATAAGCAAAAAACACACATTGTTGTAAATTTTTTGAAATTATTGAAACAAAATAAATGAGTCTTTAAATAATAATTTTAGATGGAAATTAAGTTGAACAGTCTTTAGGATTAATCTTTTTTATCCTCCCAGCGACTTGTTCAAAAACCGTTCTCCAAAAGCGTGTATCTCAGCAAAGAATGAAGATTTTTCGGATTTTCAAACGCAAAACGAAAGATTTATTCTTCTAGTTTCGAGCAGAGTGAAGTTTCTAAAAATCGGTTGACGCGTTTGAATTTTATTCACGTTTTAAATCGGTCCGGTTTTTTTTTTGGCCCACCCTGTATTTATGACGACCTTATTGTTAGGATAACTATTCTACAAAGGCCGCGACTTTAGTACGGCCTAAAATATTGCACTTTCCCTTTAAATTCCGTTTTTGATTTCACTATTTATTATTTATATGATTTTACTTCAAACAATATAAAAATAGTGAATATATTCCAATATATGTATTAGGGCGGTTCAAAAAAAAATTGTTTTGTGATTCTCTATGCTCCAATCCCTTAAAACTTTAGTTTTCGTAAACCGATTAACGTCTATAATGAACTTTTAGTAAGGAAAAATTTAAGACCATTGGAGATTATATTTTGAGTAAAGAAGAAACAATTTTCATTGTATAAAAACTTTTGGTTTCCTAAATTCTAATTTTTTAGAAAAAAAAAAATTAGAAACAATTTTGAGTTGAAATTTGTTTTTCTAAGACCACCGTGTTCTACATAAAAATATAGATCGATTTTATTCATAATAATAATTCTGCGACTTGAAATTGTTTATAAATTGTAATAAGCAATTTGAATCTGGCGAAATTTTCTTTTTTCAACTCAAATACGTACCCCATGGTTCTTTATTTTCTCGCTGAAAGAGCAGGTTGTCTTCTATTCCGAACAACTTCGCCTAGCCTCAGCTTTGTTCGAATGATTATTATTGGTAAAAGTTATGCGCTGTCCCCCACATCGCACTGACTCCTAACTGCTTTCATCCCGTACAATTGTGTTCGTCAGTTCTCAAAATGCTAATATATCTAATAAATAAACAGGAAACCCGTAGTTGGGGTTATTGAGACCTTGTTCTTCTGAACATGTGTTTATTTGTGAATTGATTTACACTGATCTTTTTTGCCATTTTACGCTTCGAAAAAATAAAAAATAGACGTTGATTGCGAAAAAGAATATACTTATATTTAATTGGCGATGAGATAATAGAATTGCCAAGATTTAAACTGCCCAGTATTCGGCAAGTATTAAGCCTATACAATTATGAGCAGCGAATGTCGCCCAAGCGATCAACTTTTCGCCAAGTCGCCAGCGATGTGATTGATGAAGTTTATCTTCGTTGGCATAAGGTGAAGTGCCAATACGACAAAAACAAAGCAGCATTGACATTATTTCGAAGCTTCATAAACAATGGAAGTCACCAATGAAGGATAAGTTGAAGAATAATCAAAAGGGAAATGCACCAAAACGAATTCAAACAGAAGGAAGGGCACTTGAGACAATACATGGAAAACATGTGAGCGATTTCATTACTGAAAATTCATTATTTTTATTAAATCAATTTGATTTATCATACGACTTTCTGAACTTGAATCCTGGATTGTTGACAACATACAAGGCCTTCAATGCATGTAAAAAAAAACCTTTGAAGATTTAAAAGTTTTTAACGATATCAGTGATCGAAAAATAGCTTTGTGCGAGGAATTTAATTTACGATTAACCAAAGATGAAGATCAAACGCAATATCTCATCTTATTCCCAACTTTCCACCGAAAGACGTGCAATATCACTTGTAAAAATGAGGCGTTGGCATCAATCTTAATAAGTAGTTGAAGATAAATAAATTTGCCTGTATACTTTATGCCCTAAGAGTAATGATTTGCTGTTTCAACAAGAGAATAACGGACCATGGAGTACGTATCTGATTTAGAAAAAAAACAAAAATTTCGCCAGATTCGAATTACTTATAACAATTTATAAACAGGAAAGGTTTGAAACAATCCAGTCGAGTCAATGGTTGGTCAATTATTGACTCGACTGGATTGTTTCAAACCTTTCCTAATATAAAAAGTTCGAGTGCTAACGGCAAGATGTAGAATTTATAAACAATTTCAAGTCGCAAATTTATTATTATGAATAAAATCGATCTATATTTTCTTCATGTAAAACACGTTGGTTCGGAAAAACAAATTTCAGCTAAAAATTGTTTCTAATTAACAAAAAACAAAATTAGGAAAAAAATTTTATTCAATGAAATTTTTTTTCTCCTTCACTCAAAATACAATCCCAATGGTCTCAAATTTTCCCTTTCAAAAAATTCGTCATAGACGTTAATCGGCTGCTATAATTAGAAAATTATAATTACAACATTGGTCGGTTTTATTTTATATCCTAGTTTGCTCCTTATCCTAAATGTACATATAGATAATTATTTTACGTATAAGTTATGGATAATTTAACTCTAATAAAAAAGATCATTAAAAATAAATAATAACTGATTAATCATGCGTCCCTCATTTAGTTTCTTATAAGATTTTCACCTGAATAAAAAACAACAATTCGACATTACGTTTATTATTCAATTGCCTTCCGTTCCATCCCATTCGATTGTACGTTATTTTATTCAATTCTATTTCAACCTATTATTATATTTTATTGCAAAATTGAGTAAGCAGCTAACAACAACGATATTGTCCCGGATATATTGTGTAAAAAGTCCAAACAAGATGTAATCATTCGATATCTCGGGCTGCAGCAGCAAGTAGATGAAGCTGTTATAGTCAGACGCACAAGTAGACGAAATCTGGATAGTCAAACACACAAGTAGACGACGCCTTTCGTGGTCAGACGAAAGTCGCTCGCCTTACAATTTTTCATATAATAAACAGCAGTTAGTATCGTCTGTTAAAATACGCACTAAATTGATTCATAATTAATTCCGCGCTGTCAAAAGCAGGTGAAATAATTTTTTATATTAATTTTCATTTTCATTCATGAATCATCAGGTAATAGTTTTTGAAAATTATTGAACCTCAAAATGTAATAAAAGGAAACTAAAGTATATCTGGCTATAAAAACATTCAAAAACCCCGAGGAATGAAATAAATAAAATATCATCGTACATAATACTCTCAAATGCCTATAGGCAACTGTTCAAACAGTTTCGGCTACAATTAACTGCTTTGTTGATTTGACATGGCACGTTGAGTCTGCCTCGGCAAGTGATCTCCATTTACCTAAAGCCAGGCCTAAAGCTGTATAGTGTTCAGCTATTATCCTACGACACAGTTGATCTTATTCCGAGATCGGAATGGACGCGCAGACTACAATCATATCTAATACAACGGCCATGTAATTCAAACACGAAAATCGTATATGAATATAAGATTAAGAATAAACATTATTAATATAAAGGCCATTTATGCTTTACTGATTTCAATTAATTTTACGAAACATGGGAAATCAGCTGTTCAAGCACTTATAGGTACTTCTTATGCATGGTTAGAAGCAGTATGAAAATTAATTCGTATTTAGTATACATAAACTATACAAATTATTCAAAGTTGTGATAATTTAACACAAATTGGCATTATGGTGCTCAAATTAACTCTGCGAGTAATCAAGATACGTATAAGGTAGCGCGTATTACATTATATACAAAAAGCTAAAAATAATATTTCAATTATTACCTATAATATTGCAGCATTTCTATTCTTATGGTAAATAGCCTAGTCCAGCTTCTAAACTTGCTGAACTTCTTAAACTCGAAGCATTGCTAGCCCGTCTACCAGTTTTCGAAGAATTTCCAAACACCGCAGCTATTTCAGCACTTTTTTTTATCGAAAGTGCTTCATGGTGTGTTCTGGACCTTTCAGTACCGTTAGAAGGTATTCTTTTTCCTCTTTCAGTCCCGCCGACATAAATCAAACGACCCTGCTGATCCCGAGCCCCAACTACTAACACTTTGTCACTACCAGACGAAGTGGATCGAGGGTTTTTACCTGGACTGAAAAGATCATAGTCCAATGCCAGATTATCCGCACTACTGGCTCTCGGACGGACCTGTAAAGAAAGAAAAAAAAATACACAGGATTAGTCCCCGAGTCATCAGAATTTTTCTTCAGGTCTATTTAAACTAGAATCGAATTCATGACGTAAAATTATAGCGTTTTTGACTGGTTACACTGGTGTACACTGAGTGCACACCAGAGTCACGCACCGTGTTTTGCTGATACCTTGGCACCTAACACTGCTCAACACACTTTTCATGCACCGTGTTTTGCTGGTAACGTTAGTGCAAGAATCTTGCACCGAGTGCAGAAAATTTTTGGACCTCGTGTCGGTGTAGTGTAGGCCGCGGCAAATATGAACAATGGCCGCGCAGAGAGCAAAAATAATGCTAGTTACCGAGATCCTTTCAGCAACGTCGAGTAGTGATGATGAAGAGATAATTATTGCTTTAGGAGATAAACAAATCAAGGCCAAAATCATCAATTTGTTAAAGATTGTTGATAAATTGATGATGATTGATGAAAATCATCAATTCTTTCAAAAATTGTTGACAAATTGATGTCTTTGGCCTTGATTTGTTTATCTCCTAAAGCAATAATTATCTCTTCATCATCACTACTCGACGTTGCTGAAAGGATCTCGGTAACTAGCATTATTTTTGCTCTCTGCGCGGCCATTGTTCATATTTGCCGCGGCCTACACTACACCGACACGAGGTCCAAAAATTTTCTGCACTCGGTGCAAGATTCTTGCACTAACGTTACCAGCAAAACACGGTGCATGAAAAGTGTGTTGAGCAGTGTTAGGTGCCAAGGTATCAGCAAAACACGGTGCGTGACTCTGGTGTGCACTCAGTGTACACCAGTGTAACCAGTCAAAAACGCTATTAAAAAAAGGAATAAAAGAATTCTTATCTATCGAAAAACTCGCTTTCAAATTCGTTGAATATATCATTGCTCCCAATCCCTCAGTGAATGTATAAAATTTTTATTGTCAAATAAATCATAAGTGAATTCTGACCTTAAGAAATTCCAAGCTTCTGGAAGATGCGTAACTTTTATTTGTCCTTAAGGTCCTAACTACCTGCGGGCTTCCGGTACGACTCAAGGTACTTTCCGATGGTACGATACCGCGTTGTCTAAGTTGTTCAAGAATAGTTGGTTGTCGAACAGGTAATTTTCTTGCACAATAACACTTGTTACTTTCAGAACAACTGTCCGTATCACATGAACAAATAACTGTAGTAACGGGTATTTCTGGTGGCGCAGATACACGACGGGATAAAGAACAGTAACATTTATCAGCAGATACGCAAGTACATGATTCCGAATCGTAGCTGCATTCACTACAGCTTACGTAGCCGCTGCTACTTCGATTCGCTGCTACTCCTTTTCCAAAACGTCTGCCTAAGAGCATTTGGGGAAATAAAATATCATCAAAAACGTAACAATTCCGTCACAATTGATTCTAAAACTGTATAAGAAAATAGGGGATAAAAAAAATGCCTAAACGGAAATAAAAAGACTTCTACTCACCAGTATCACTATCTTCGGAGGTAGTGTGTCCAATGGCAGGTTTGGCACGTCGTCGGGATGATCTTTTCCTGCCTAATCTACTGGCCAGTACTCTGTTCCTGTTATTATTTCTAGCGTCACAAGACGAGCTGCTGCCCAAACTGTCGTTTAATTTTCTAGCTGGGAAAATAACGGAAGTAAATTCTGTTGGACCGCCTTTAAGACGGGAAACTGATCTCTTTATGGCGCGACCAAGAAGACAAGGGCGTCGCGAGGCCCTACCTCTTTGCGGACGACGACGTCGTCGCATTATGCTCGCTGAACGTTCGTACAATTCATCCCTTGTCAATGTTGCTGCCAATTTTAATAGGAATTCTTTGTAAAGTGGCTTGAGATCGTTGAAAGACATTCCTTCGGGATCTGTGAGAAGATTTTAAATAATCATTAACAATAAGTTATTCAAAGTTATCGCATGTACAATACACACCTATATAACGGTCAACGAATAAATTTTAAATTCCTTTTTCATATCTTTAACACTATGATTAAATTTCGTCATTTATAACCCATGGTTAACGGTAAATTTTGAAAATGACCTGTTGATTAGTTATTTTCTAAGATTTGACGGTATACCGTGAATTCACATATTGATCGTTGTATATCACGCTGGAATTCCTGAATTCTAATAACCGTTTCAAGTAAACTTGTGTATAATAAATTAAGTATCGAGTAAAGTTTCGACTTGGCACAAATTTTTTGTCTATTTATGTAACCGGTTTTGAATAATTACGAATCAACTAACGTCTCAGTACCTACGTATGTACATAGATACATACATACATACATTATCCCATATTTCTAAATTTTTTAATCAATTCTTCAGAGGTCAGATACTTCATCAAAGTTATACAGCCTAGGCAATTACCTTGTGTACCGCGTACATTGATTCATGGTAAAAATAAAATATTTCCAATTTTCAAATTGAATCTATAATTAACATGAAATTATTATTCCCGTAGACGTGTATTCGAATTTAAACTATAAATCAAACAAAACTTACCAATGATAGCTGCTAATATATCGTCGACACTTGTGAGGCCTTCTTGATTCCGAAACTCATCAAACAATTCGGTAAATCCGAGTGGAGTACCGCCTTGAAAATTGTCAGGTTTTCTGGTATTACTAGAATGTAGAAAACTTCCTCTTCTAGGAAGTTCTACCCTGGTTAGTAAATCCCCGCCATCCAAATCGAGATCGCTTTGGGCTTTTTTTAACCGATTTTCTTGCTGATTGTTAGCGGAAGTTATGGAATCTTCGGTACGTCCAATCCGCGGCGGTTCGCTACCTGCTCTGCTACCTCTGCGTGGTCTTGGCTGCGAGTATTCCGCAGCCTTAGAAGCTGAAGTTTTATTCGATGACTTAGTCGTTGATTGTCTTCCGTTAACTCTTCCACTTTCAGAACTCTGGGGATATCTTTGCCCGCCTGTTTGATAGTCGGTTTCTTGATCGAGAGAAAATATTTTATCAACATCTCGGAAATGCTGATCTTTGTACAACTGTCTATCTCCTTTACGCTTGATGTTTGTACCGTTTTTCTGGTTATAAATTCCGTTTGTTATCTCAGCGTTGTTCATATCGCTTATGATACTGCTCTGACTTTGATAATCGTTTTTCCTTGATGAGTAAATATTCTCTTGACTTTGACTCAGGCTGTAAGATCCTTTTTGCTTTCCGTTGACTCGATCTTCGCTGTTGGAAGTGGACGGTCGTTTACTCGCGTTGCTTTTCTGGGTGCTATTGAAAACGATATTATCATTATGTGATTGTTTTTTATCCTCAAATTTATCGACTCTTAAATTCGGCATTTTTTCGTAGTTATTTTCGATGTAGGAAAACGATTGACCCCGCATCCTGAAGTTTCCATCACTTTGTGAATTTTTTTGAAATATTTCGTACTGACCATGATCTTCACGGTTCCAAGAATTTTCTTGACCATCGCGAACTGAGATCGTTGACTCCGGACGCGGTATTATATTCTTATTATTCTCCTTAAGTACCGTCTGACTCAACGTATCCTTCCGCATTTTTTCTTCAATTCCAAGCGACAACGGCAAAGCTGTACTCAGCACAATGGAAGACCTTCGGCTTCTACCTTCCAGAATGTCTTCCGCTTTAACGTCGAGAATTTTCCCGTTCTCCAAACCGCTAGAACTCGAGTTTCCTTCGTCCTTAGCACTGGAAGATGAACTTTTTTTTATTCTAGGTGGCCGAACCGGATGTGGAGCAGTTGGTCGTGGCGGTGGTGGACCTAGAACGTTTCTACTCGTCGTAATCGTTTCTCTAACGCTTATACTCGAGGTGAGTGAAGCTACCGATGCTAAACTCATACAACCAACGCCATTTGCTTGTCTCGGTCTTCGCCGATTTGCATCCAAATCGGCCAGCAAGGCTCTGTACAAAGTTGCAGCTGCTGCAACAGCGTCTTCCTCGACTTGACAGACGAAGGCGTGACATTCTAGTAGCCGAACTGCCCCAGGTCGTCGCATAACGACAGCAAATATTGGAGGACTAGATTTTTCTCCACGTTTCAAGCCTCTCATAGTTCTGTACAAATCAGCGTGTTTGTCATCCCCACATGACGAGACAGCGTCATCACCTACGAGCGGAACAAACGCGTAGTGAACGTCCCCTGATGGTATCTTCTTCGATCGAAGTCTCAACGCACTCCAAACGGCTATTCTTCGGAAGGGATTCGTCTTTTCCAACGATTCGCTAGTCCGAAAGGTCAAACCTCGTCTAGACACTTCGAGCTCAGCAGGCAAAGACTCTTCGAGACGACCTAAAAGGTCCCTAAGTGGTTCCTGAAGACCTCGAACACTTGCAACGCGACCTCCAACGGGTGCAGCTCCCAGATATCGAACCTGGGTAGAAACATGACACTTTTAGTTTCGTTATTGGATGATAAGGTCAATTAACAATGAGATAATTAATAATTGGAAACTAAAAACCGCACGAGGATTGCCGATTCGTATATTCGAAAATGAGTCAAAAAATTTCCAGAACAATTCGAAGTAGAAAAAAGTGACTGTCTATATTTGTACACAGAATAGGAATGTGGAGGGTTAAAAATTTGTGAAAATTTTCCGCATTCAAAGATTTTTCTTTGCCAATATATTAAATATGGAAAAAATTGATTTTCAGCAGATTTTTCAGTCTTCACACAATTTAAATTCAAGCATTGACGGAGGACAGTTTATAACGAACAAAATACTCGACTTTGTAATTATTTACATTATTACATAAATTGTATGAATTGATGTATGATTAAATTTGTACCTATGAATATAATTACAGGTCTTAGCTGAGCAGGAGTAAGTCTCAAAATTTAATAATTATTTTATATTTTAATTTTTTTTCGTTCAGGAGAAATTCTTAGCTTATATGCTATATAAAAGAAACTTATATTTGCGAAAAAAAAATTGTATTGTAAAATCCGCAATGTATGGTTTTATCACTTCCGCCTTTTACTTAAAAAGTTTCACCAATTGGAACATTGTTCATGGATCTTGATTGAATTCGATTCACGCACGTATTTGAATATTATACATATTCTCATATAATCTATAAGGACGATTTGAAAATAGCGTTTGTCTTAATTTTTATTCTCGCTTGAAAATAAACCCGTACTTAAGACTCTCTGCTTTATTTCGACGGTCAATTCAGCGAATTAGTGTTAATTCAAATTAACCTATTGTTTGAAAATCTCATTGGCCATAGGTATATACATATGTATATATGCGACACGGGTGGTAAACAGAATGAAAGTAGCGCTTAAAAATTCCAACCAAGACGATGTGAAACGAAGAAGAAAGTAATACATATATGTTTGCTTAGTATACAGATATAAGCTCTGTCCTTAGTTCGATACATGGATAAAATACACGTTTTTGAAATTTTCTTTTTTTCAAAACGCGTTGATTTGCACCAGATAATTATCAGCTCAGTATATGAATTGGTTTCAAAAATAATAAATAAATCCTTTAAAATCGTACAAAATTTTTCTTTCAATGTTTTCCTCCGTTATCCCTTGTAGCTTCATATTTTAATTCATGGTTGCTGTAGTTCATTTTCACTTATGTTAATTGAACTAAATTGAATTGAATTGATTTTTTTTTTTGTGTGTTTCTTCAAACCTGCTGCACCACTGCGTCACCATGAAACGTGTTATACCTACCTACCTACCAGGCGATATTAGATTAGGTGAATCTAATTCTTACGCTTCGCAGAGCGCAGAGCACGCAATACATACGTACTTACAAACGTGGTACATACAAATACATGGATACAGCGATAATAACGTGCAGAGAAAAGCAATTCTAAATTTCATTTGAATCCGTTAAAAACTCTTCTCTCACGTATACCTACATATATTTATCCCGGAACTTTCTTATTGAACACACTGCAGGTAGGTATATAATAATTGTGACGAACAACACTGTTCGCATTACCCAAAGTGTGAAAATAAACATAGTAATTATTTTTTTCACACATGTAAAACATTTTTTCGACATGCCGGGAGCAAAGTTTGATTTTGCGCCCGCTTCGCGAGTACAACATTCAACTTTCCGCACGTCGTATTAAAAAACAAAGTACAATACACGTGCGAAAGATGATTCTCGACTCGTGCGATTGTCACCCTCGCTTCGCTCGGGCGAAAAACTTCACACTCGTCTAAGAATCAACACTTTCGCACTTGTATCGAAATGTATGTACTATTTACGAATCTGCACGAGTCAAATTATAAAATTAACAACGCTGTACCTAGGGCTTGGCGAAACTGGCCTCCGCCGGGGGGGGGGGCAAAAATCATTCCGAAAATCGATTTTTTCTGGAGAGAGGGGAGGGGCACCCTTGTAGCGTTCTGCCAAGGGCGCAAGGGACTCTAAGTACTGCGTTGGACAGATATAATGTAACAACAAATCTTGAAAAAATGTACAACTTACCGGTAATATGGCAGCCGCACATTCGCCTGGAATTCCTGTTTCAGCTTCAACAGAAGCGAACATTGCTTCTATCCGAGCTTGGACAGCACTGTTAACTCGTTTTTGTTCCTCTGCTCCAACCTCGTCAAGATTAGCGAATGCCATTGCTGAAGGTAGATTGACTTCGGCATACCAGCCACCCAACGTGGAACTACAAACCGATTTAGTGTCTTCGAAAAGGGCATCGATTCTCGCCTTACTCTTGAGCGAACGCTCGGAAGGCGCCGCTGCCAACCGGAAACCGTCTTCAATAACGGACATTGTTATTGTAATGAAATTTGGTTGATTATTATTTTCGGATATCGAGAGAACTCGACTTAAAAACTCAAACTCCGGAAGATGTTTATGTCCGATCGGATTTCGAAGAGCGATAAATGACCAATCATCACAATCATGGCACAGGATGTTTCGAAATTTTCTGTAAGGAAGAGAAAATAGTAAACTGTAACAGTTATCGTATAGGATGAATCTACTATATGCCGCCTTTCACCGTTTTTCAATCGAAAATTCATTATTATACATGAATTATGGACCAATTACCTACCCACAGTATATCTGCTCGACGACGCGACGCATTTGCTAATTGGATCAAGACAATTTTATTTTAACAAGTCTTTTTTTTACTTGTATTCAATGTCCGGTCATTAACAATATAATATAATAACCTTCCGGCTTTTCTATATAATGATTTTTAATCTTATGGACTATAAAAGGATAAAGGAAGTTGATACAATGCTGACTTTTTAGAAATTTCGATAATGTTTTTTAGCGGGAATTCAATATTTTGATTAAAACCAGCGAAAGAATTATCAAAATCATCTGTTGATTAATAATGGTGATAAAAAATGACTAGTTCAATTTATTGACAAATTCAGAAAGTTTGGTATTTAAGATTATAAGATTCTCGAATAACAGTAATCTATACATAGTGTAAGTAACATCAAAAAAAAAAAGAAAACTACACCTACGTGTCGTCAGTTATTAGCAAAACCGCCTAATTCCGTCCGTATGGCAATCTAATAATATTTTTGCGATCCCATTAGCATTAATTAGAAATATTTAATAAATTAACAAGTTATGATGAACAAACACGCGAATGCAATATTTACCTACTTTTTATGAATCGAATAAAAGTTGTAGTCCCGTATCGAACGCTACGCAGGTCATTGACACAGTTATAATGATAAGATGATGAGACAACTCTTTTGTACTTCCTCAATTCTCAAATAGTTTGACGATAATCAACTAATGATACTGTCTCTAGCAACGTTTTAATCTCGTCAAAGCTTCCTTGTCACGTTGAATTTCTACAATGATTCGTTATATTTCATTACAATTGATTTTGTAATAAATAATTACCGCGTTATATTGCTTAAAGTATTCTCTAATGAACTAACTCAGATTGTATAACAATCAAACAAAAAAAAAAAAAAAACAGTAAACTAACCATTAATTTACTGTCCCTATAAAATGATATCCCGCAGCTCTTTGAAAATTAATGAATATTATTCTAATGATCTACGTAGTACAGCCATAACTTAAGGATTTTTTTTTCGTTTTTCTTTTTAGGAAGAATATTCCATATCGTTAATAAAACATGATGTAGATAATTAAGGGTAATAAATAATAAATATAAAATCAACTTTACCCAAAAAATATATTATAGGTATATAGTTGCTATGGTATACTGCAGCTATAGCTATAATATTGGCAAAATTTATACCAATTATATTATATTAATTCGTTAGTTATAAAGCAGATACTTGAATACTGTATATGTTATAGCGTGATATTAAAACTGTTAAGATTTTTAAAGTGCGGTATTCACGATCATATTTTGGGGGAAATTCTTTTTCATTTTTATATATGAACATATGATTAGCGTGTGAAATATTAACGACGAAATTTACAAAATGATACTGTTAATTACATTATTTTTTTTTTTACTAAAGAATCCAATTATTATGTATATTACACTGCGCGGTGTATCAATGTTTAAATATTTTCGTAATTGGAATGAAAAAGAAGAACAACGTGATCAAAAGATACTTAAAAAATGACGATCGTCAGCTGATACTTACTCGATCTCAAACGATCCGGTAATCCCATATTCTTCAAAGTATTATAAACATATTAATCTTAGTTTGAAAAAAGCAAAACGATTATTAAACCACTGAATTTATTCACTTCACAATTTTGTTTAATAAAGGAAATAGATAGAAAAATATATATCACAACCTGTCACGTACTTGCCAATGCACTTGCATATATATCTTATCGAACAAGCGTATATTAATGCAATTCGCGTTTTATATATAAGCTCGAAATCAATTTTAAAAATCTTCTTATAACCCGCGTGAAATAATAAGACCGTTTATACTTAATATTATTATACTTTTGCACAAAATATACTTAAAAATTAAGGATAGATAGACACCTCCTAGGTACAGACGATGGATACGCGTGGTCCATGACTGCCGGGAGAGACGCGCGCGAGCATCATACCTCACGGACTCACGGTAACAACCGCGAAGACTTTGGCGTCTATGAGGTTCGCGCGATGGCAGAGACTTAACGGTACCGAAGCACTAACGTTTAAACATCGTACGTACGTGTGCCTGCTGACTCTCTTGAACGGACGAAGTTGTGCGGTCGATTCAAAGGTACTGTTATTTCACCATCTCTCATACGCGTATATAGTTATTCCGACGTTCGTTGCCACCTCGTATGTACATACATACATACATACTTGCAAGTATATATGCAGTAAGTGTATGTATATAGAGCCCTTGCGGTCTACGTAGATATTAAATTATTATTTTTTTTTCTTCTTTATTTTTTTTATTTCTTTTTTATCAGAATTGAAACGTTTCGAAGATATATCTCTGCTGACTAACGGGTCAAACGTTACAGGTATAGAAGAAAGGTCAATTCCGCGACTTGCCCCTTGCCCTATATCAATGAGAGACGTATAATTAGAATTTCAATTGTGTATAGGCTGAAACCATCACAAATCATGCAGACCAGCGGAGGTCATATTCCAGAATCGTTCGTAATTGTGTTATGTTATTCCTTGTTCAAAATAAGTGGACACGTATATTTTATTATGTTCCAAATGCATTTTTTAAGCCGGATAATGATTTTTTAAGATTACAAGGTAAATACGGTCTAGTTCCGATACTTGACGCATAATTTCAGAAAATTCATCGCCAATTTGGCAATTTTTGAGCTTTTCTAAAAATTTTTGTTTCTGGGTACGTATAGAGTTTCACACTCCGTCGAATCTGACATTAAAAATGCGGAAAAATTGCAAAATTGCAAAAGATAGAGTGATTTTAAGATAAAAAACAGAAGAACCAAAAATCGTTTTTCTCAAAAAGTTCCATTTCGATTTTTCTAAAAATCTAGTATGTTTTGGTGGCGAGTATGTCACTATATACCCTGTATACACTATACCCTGTGAACGACAATATCGATTGATTGGTACTTTTTGGGATATTGATTTGTTTATTTTCAAATTTGTTTGGCAGCTATATTTACAAGGTTCTTAAATTTACGCTTCTAAATAGTATATAGTATAAGAAGCTCTATTTTGAATATAAATCAATTCCTCATAATTACTGCAGATGCGAATTCCTACGAAAATAATACAATATCAATATTCGAATTTCGTATAGAAACACTTCTTTCAATCAATTCGCTACCTGGGATTGCATGTGAAATTTATTTTTCATCCCAAATATTTTGGAGCAAACACGAGAGGCCTACATTTGATTATTACAAGTATTTTATTTTATCATTCTTTTCAATTCTGCTAAATTAAACATTGGTCATTATTCTTTTCTTTGCATTTTTATTAGAATTTTCCTCATCGAATTGAAAGTTTTAAAATTCTAAAAAGCTTTGTCTTTTACAATTTTGCAAATTTTCTGGATTTTGATGTCTCATTCAACAGAGTGTGAAATTCTACGTACCCAGAAAAAATTGCCAAATTGGCGATGAATTTTCTAAAATTACGCGTCTAATATTAGAACAAAAGCGTATTTACCTTATAATCTTAAAAAATCATTTCCGGGTTAAAAAAATCATTTGGAGCATAATAAAATATACGTGTCCGCTTATTTTGAGCAAGAAACAACATACTTCAGTTACGAACGATTCTAGAATATGACCTCCGCTGGTCTGTATGATTTGAAATGGATTCAGTCTATATCTTGATCCCGGTTGATACCGCTAGCCTAACATTTATCGATTTTTTCAACATTTTAATATATTGATGTCGGTGTATAAATATATTTGAATAAATTCTAGTTTTTATAAACTCGTTTTGGTTTTCGGACCAATAAAACCTGATGCTAAATAACTGTCAGTTTAATATAAATATCTAAAGATAAACGATAGAATTTTTATCAGCTTTTACCGCGATAATTTCAATACTTTCTACATCAGAATTTCGTTGATAAGATATTCTCCATTACGGGAAACACGGATTTGATTGAAATTATTTTTCGATTAATTGACTTTGGGTAAAACTTTTGAGCACGCGCTTGCTCTTGCCCTCGTTAAGTAGATTGCCGATGTCATTCATTATCGATGAATAAAAATAAATCACCGATGTCGTTCAATATGAACAATATCTATCATGGCGACGTCGGAACTGAAAAGAATCTAGCAAATCTGACTTCTTAATTTCAATATTTAGAGATCGTTCATCACGATTTTCTATTTCCCATTTAAATAACACGCGAGATATGTTCTTGTTACACGCTACGATTTTCATATCTCAATTACTAATCTACTTAGAAAGATTCTGCATAGCTATTTTTGTTCAAAATTGAACGTTCTAAAAAAAAGGTCTTCTCATCTTTTTCGATAAATCTAGCTCTTTCCAGGTTGGCTATTGGTTATTGATGGTAATTAACCACGACTAACTTGGAAACAATTAGTTTTATCGAAAAAGACTAGGAAACTTTTTTTGTAGAGCGTTCAGTTTTGAACAAAAGTAGCTATGTAGAATCTTTCTAAGTACATTAGTACTTGAGATATGAAAATCGAAGTGTGCCACAAGAACATTTCATATGTTATTTAAATACGAAATAGAAAATCGCGATGAGCGACTTCTAAATATTAAAACTAAGAGCTCAGATTCGTCGGAGCTTCTTATCTGACCATAAAGAACAAGTTTTTGAAAAGGCTTTTAAAAAAACAAAAATAGTCTGTCTATTTGGCCGACCCTAATATACAAGTGTATAAAGATACATTTCAGAAAATAAACTGAACGTGTCGTATTGTATATAAATCCATGAAAATTCACTAAACAGAAATCAATTATTCGGGAACGGTATGAGGGAACTGATTTTCAATATTGACATTGATTTTTACAGGAATGTAAAGGTCGCTTATCTTAATTATGATTTTATGCGGTTAAACTGGGATTATTGGAGAAAATAACGCCGATTGCAGAATTTTACTAAAAGCTGACGTAATTCCGAATTATAATTTTTAATTTTTTGTTTCGCTACGTATGTATAGTACATACCTATCCATGTATGTATGTATGTATATACATACATAAATATACGGATATTATACAAACTACGGTATATGTTTATCCGTTTTATTTAGTGACGTGTTAACGTCGTACGGCAGATGTTATGCGTTACCTTGTTTACCGGTACGATCGTTTCATCGACCTGTAAGTAACTAATTCCAAGATACCTGCACAAGCCTTTATTTCGACTGGAGTGATGAATATAACCGCAATTTAGCAGAATGAATAAAAAATCAAAAAAAAATCCTACAGGTTTTACAAGTATTCGAAAAAAAAAAAAAACGTCAACATGTGTTGAAAATCATGAAAGTTAATATATGTATGTCCAAAACTGCGATATAGAATTTTTTGGGGGGATTTGACCGAAAATTTTGGAAGTTGCACATGAACTCAATTTTTTAAATAAATTCTTACGATGAAAAATAGTCTTGAATATTTTTTTTTTCAGTCTTACAATTATGCAATGTTCTTGGGAAGAGTTCCATGTTCTCGAGAAAAGTATTCTACAAATTCAGTAAAAATTTCAAGTGAAAATAATCATCCTTTCAAGAGTTATGATGTCCACCGTGTTCGAAAATGTCTAGTTTTCCATGTATTAAATGACGACGGGCCCAGCATAGGCCCAGGCCTGCGCCAACACTTCTTAACGCCGGACCAAGGCTGCAAACCATCTTTGGCCCAATCTTGGTTTGAATCTGGGATAACTTCGTGCCAGGCTTGGCATACAGTATTGGGCCAAGACTGGTAATAAGGATTCGACCAAGCTTAAACCAAAATTGAAAAAACCAAAGCTCGGTTACCCAGGACTGACCCAAGCTAGGGCCAACGTCGAAAAAGCCGAGGCTGGATTACCTAGGGCTGACCCAGACATGAGCCAACATCAAACTGCCGGGGCTCGGTTGCCCAGGACCGGCCCAAGCCTGGCCCCGTCGTTCAAGCCTGGTAGCTCCTACATGATTTGAGATAAACGGCTGCAAAGTTCAGAATCCTTTTTTTTTCTAATATATCGGTCAAAAAATTTCCAAACTGTATAGGGCTTCATCAACTGCAAGATTTCGTTCGGCCTCTTCCATTTTTTTGTTTTTTCTATTTTCTATTCTAGTCTCTTTTGTCCCCTCGTTTTGTTGTTACTCGACTGTGCACTCAGTTACGTTCAGTGCTATAACTTCCGTAATTTTTTGAATTTCTCCATGAATTTTGTTCCTAAATTTTTGTAAATAATTCGGCTTTCAGAATCAAAATTATACAAAAAATCTATGTTTCAAAGTTTCAATAATCCTGTACGTATACCCCCTTGAGAGTTGAAATAATTAATTTGTTATACTATACAATTAACTAACTGACTGAAGAAAAATTGGACATGCGTGTATTGGAGTAAAGTGAGGAGTAGGTAATTCAAGGGAATGACTCAACCGAGAAAATGGTAATTGGGGCAAACGGGCAAAATTAGTGACGCCGTCTGAACTGGTAACCGGTAACAGTTATCTCACTCAGCGATGTATAAAATAATTGTGACAAGCGTATACTGCCTATACTTACATGTTTTATCGACGTAAATTATTACCGATAAACAGATTCTGCAGTGATTAAGTTGAATCGTATTCGAATACCTACATCCGATAATATTTTAATAATTACTATATAAATCAGGGAACGTTAATTTTTGTTTCAAACTATGCTTTTTTATTTCTTGGCTATCAGCGTTTGGTATAGAATTGCAAATAACGCGATAGACTGTTACGTAAAATAACTCTTACGCAATGTATGAATTGTTATTTGAATAATATTTGAATTATAATCACAAACCTAATGGAAATTCGTTCCAAATAATTTCTATAAATAGTAATCTAAACTGTTATTTATATTTCGTAATCTTTCTTAATACAATTTCGTCACCTAATATTCTCTCTCGGTACAATAGTTTTCATAACTTTACGTTCCCTTGCAGCACATCTTAGGAAATCACGAGGCCTCAATATTTACGCAATCCATTATTCGCCGCAATTATTATATCCTCAATTCGCAATTCTAGCCTCCAGTTACTATAAAAAACATGATTTTTGGGAAAATAAAATGTTGGATCACGTTAAAGTTGGATTTACGATACTAATTCATGCATATTCCACAGTCTGAAAGTTACGTTTGATTTATTAGCCCTCAGTCATTCAATTTTCTATTATGCATACATGATTAGAGAAATATGAATGATCGTGAGGATTCGGAAATGGATAAGTATATAAGCCATTCCATGCCAACATGATCAATTTTTTTCCTAACAATTTTTAATTCGGTTGAAATTTTTTTCAGAGCAGAGTAGTAGGTACCTCTGAATCATCTCTAGTTTTTGGTGTTATTTTATATATACCATTTTTTGAATTTTGAAAAAAAAAATTCATAAGCTTCTAGAGTTTTTATTACGATCTTTTCAATACCGGTCTCACAAGGAATGATTATTTTCTTTAGTTTTTTTTATTTTTATTTTCAAGTGCTCCGAAAAATTTTTAATGAACAAAAATCGATTTGACGATTTAAAAATTTCAACAATATTGTAAAATATTTTTTGACCTTGACAGCAAACATATATGTTCTATTTATGTATAAGATAACATAAACTTTTCCAATAGATACTCTTGATCGCATTTCGAACAAAAATTTGATAAATCAAAAAGAATGTTACTCCCATTTTTTTTTATTTTTCAATTTTAGTCTTTATTTCAGATTATTTTAGGATAAACCAATTATGATAGCGTTTCTTTTAATTTACTTTTTTCACAAGTAGTACTTTCATTACTCTTTTTCCCATTAGAATCTACGTAGGTATACCTATACTCGATTTTATTATACCTACTTTTTTAAATTATTGAGTTTCAACTGAATTTAAAATTATAACGTTAAATTTTTATCTGCACTTTGGCATAGAATGGCTCCATATACAATTGTCGTGAATGATCCTAAATAAAAATAAATAAAAAAGTAATGAGATTATATAGGTTCACTTTACATGTACATATGGTGTCTTTATACATATAACACTGTATATTTAGGTGTGTAGGTATATATAATATATATTCACATACGAATTAATATAATATAATATAATATAATAATTATTATTATTACTATTATTATTATATTCTATGGATAACATAATATGAGTCTTTTTCGCATACTGGATGGCACATTCCTATTGGTGCACGCTCTAACACATACAAGGATTATACTTATTGCTATAAAATATGTGTATATTTAAATTTATATTACTTTTATTATTATTATTATTATTATTATTACTATGGTTATTTATTAATAATGTATATAATATGTATATTTATATTTTTATATTATGCTAATAGTATAAGCTATTATATAACTACATTGAATAATACATGTATACATACATCTATCGCATATTTATACTATATATGTATAATATATACCTATATATTATAGGTATGTATATGTGACGTAGAAAACAAGAATCCGTAAAGAAATTTTAAGATTGAGATTTTGTCAAAATAAATTGTTGTATAATTTTGATTTTCCGATCAATTAAACAATTGTTAATAATAATTATCAAATTATGTGGCTTCGGAGATGGGTTTAATAATTTTGTTTTTCCTCTGTCTCAATAAGTGTAAGTATTCTATCGAATTTTATTACAAAATCAGATAAAAAATGTAAAAAAAAAAAAAAAGAAAAACAAATATATATAAATAAATTCTATTTCACATCCAATTTTTGCCTGCAGATATGAATACTTGCTCTCTTATAAACTAATATAAAAAATAAAGATGTATTAGCGTGATTATTATTGAGTATACTACAAGTGTGATATTTAAAGAAACAAAAAAATCGTAAAATATCATAACTATATCATATCTCATATCATTTAAATATAAATATCAAAAATTTACAAAAAAAAAAACAAGAAAAAAAAAACAAATGTGTTATTTGAAAATGGATATAAGATTCGGTTGAATGATATTATTTTGAGCAAATGACCGCCTATATTTAGCACGTAATCATTGAATTAATTCTCCATTTTTTTTCGAATATCTTAATCACACCGAATTAATAATCGATTACCTAAATGATTATTTAAACTGTATGTATACATATATATATATATATATATATATATATATATATATATATATATATATATATATATATATATATATATATATATATATATATATATATATATATATATATATATATATATATATATATATATATATATATATATATATATATATATATATATATATATATATATATAACTTCAACCTCAGGCTTTTTTTTCCAATCGGAAATATATATTATTATTCGATGTATAATTGCATATATAAGGTCGTTGTTAATGACGAATATAGAATTTATAAAAACATGTTACACTTATACAAGTGTGTTTCAAATATTATTATTTATATACACGCGAGATATACGTAGGTGTATTAAAAAACTAAAGGAAACACTTGAACACAGCTATATTTCAATATTGTTTTCACGTTAATTGTACACAAAAAATTGGCAAATATATTGCTAAAAAAAAAATCTATAAAATATAAGAGAGAACGAGTCAAAATGAGACGGTGGAGCAAAACGCTACAAAAGATCGGGATGTATTGATGGGAAAAAATGAGGCGCCTAAAAATTATCGGAAAATTGTGTTTCTACAACACCGAGAATGTAACGGTTTTGAAATCATGCTGAATGTTTGAAGTAACATGGCGTTCAAATTCAGAATTCCAAAAATGGGCAAAATTGGACACTTGGAAATTATTTAAAATATGTTATAGTCTTTGACATTCGGTACTGCATGAATTGTGAAAATATTTTATACCCGAAGCAATATAGATCTCTAAAGTAATAAGAATGCAACGACGGGGAAAAATGTGTCATCCTACATAGAAAAGCAAAAATTTACAGCGTAAAAATTCGAAGTAATTTAAGACTGTCCCATTTTACCTCTGGCAATATTTTTCGTCCGGAATGTCAAAATTAACCAATCAGTTGGAATATTTTTTTATTCAAACGTACAATCATTTAGAATCATAGGTTCATATAGTTACAGCAACATTTTTCGCATAACTGTCACGTTTTGCCCCGCTCTCCCCCTACGTATAATAAAGTTAGATTTTTAGAATGATTATTATCTGGAAAAGTATAATACACTCTACACAATTATATCTTTATACATTATAATTTATAAATTAATATAATATTTGATTAAATATTAATAATTTTATAAAAATCTATGGTGTTTCCTTTATTTATTAAACAACGCCGTTTACATACATAAGTATATGTACAATATACAAGATATATGTAAGTATATTCATACATTGGCATGGTCGCGTGTCTGCGACCATGGTCAGAATATGGTTGCTAGATAGAATCCGTTCGCCTAACGGAGCTTGACATTAGTGCTCGAACCTTACTTGAAAGTCATTGACTCGGTGAATGCGAAAGAAGAAACTAACCGATATAACAAATAAATATAACAAATAGTTTTCATGCACTGGGGTCAGTTTTTACTTCTTCACGCTACAGTATTTCATATAGATTTTATATATTATACATTGTGAATAGAAACGCGCTACATTACTTATCAGATTATTTTAATCATGATAAAAAAAAATTCTTTCGAACGTACATACATACATACGTATGTACGTATACGTATATATATTGTTTATGGTTAATACAGGGTACGCACGTTTGCGTTTACCACATCGAATGAGCAAATCTGAAACGGACTGATTCCTTACTTTTGATTTTTTGTTTATAGTTCGAAACAGTTTCTCAACGTAATTTACACCGCAAGCTTTCCTTTACATAGAATTTCGATAAAGCAATCAGTCTTCGAATCGAATATAAAAAGAAATAAAAAATACAAAAATCAGAGTTGCAATCAGCTGTATTCATAATTATCAGCATATACCTATAACCTATAATTCGATTTTTCGTATGTCCACAAGTTCCCAAATTCACATTTAAAAAGCGATCAACTGAGTATAGTCGAATAAATACACAAATATGAAACGAGTGATGGCATATCCCTATGCGCGAATATTAGATGTGCAAAATCGCCCTCAGTTCATAGTTCGTGAAATCTTATCCACGTCCATAATGAAAACTGTGCAAAAATCGCTCCGCTATTAGACAGCAACCGGCGGTCTGTATTTTCGATTTGTAAAAATAAATTTCAGAATGTATAAGGAGGGGCTAGAATATACCGTGCGTTTTCGTGAATATGCGACATAAGAAACTGGTAAAACAATCGACAGATCGGCTTTTGTAATGTATATCGTGAGCCCATTGACTACGTGCAAAACAAATGCCGATCATTTGTTCTTTGAGTTGCCTGTACGCAGGCGTTTGTAGCACATTCGCTAAAACGCACTATATAAATATAATATAGGTATATGTCGGTGTATATTTATATACGAATAAGAAGGACATTCTTATGTACATACATATACATACATACATACATACTCTCTTTGTAATTCGTATCGAGCAATTATTGTCTGCTTTGCCCGATGACGACATACAGCTTGATATATGTTCAAGGATAAGTTTTCGACAACTTTGGCGATAGCGAAAAAATTTGTGTATAGAATACGTATTAACAAAAAGAAAAAAATGGATAATTTTTTTTAATTCAATGAAAGAAGACGTCGAAATAAAGAAATCGAGCATAGCCAAAATTTTTTGTATTTCAAAACTGGGAAAGACTAGAATTTTTTTTTTAGTTTTGTCAAACTCATATACAGTGTCTCATCTTGGCTGCACTCACTTTATACCCATATGGCCGTACACAAATATATAAATCAATTTTCATCTTTCTACTCCATGATTTTTTTTTTTGTGGATTAACATTCGTTTCGATTTTAACTAATCTGATACTCTAGATTCAAAAATATAATATTTATTCAAACTTCTGATATTTCATGTAATTATAGTCGCGATAATTCACTGTAAAAACCGATATGAAAAAAAACCAGAAAAAAAAAAAAATAAATAACTAAACGAATTATCAAAAAAAGTTCTGATATTCTGTTCATCGAAACAACCTAATAAATTGTCCTTCATATATCGCAAAGTGCGAATGTCTTTGACGTATAGCATCGAAATCTATTTTCGACAACATTTTATTATGAATGTTGCTTTGTTTTCTCTCTGAATTAAATCAGTTTGAAAATCGCTTGAATCAGCAATGTCTGTAGTTTAAATACCGTAAGTTTTAATAGGTATGTATAAAGTTTAACGTGGGGGAGGGTAAAGCTGTAAAATTATATGGCGCAATTAACATCAAACGATATGTTTCATAGGTCGGAAAATATTACGAGAGAAAGAAAAAAAAAATAATAATAATAATAATAATAATAATAATAATAATAATAATAAATAACCACCACCTAACCTTGGCGTGTGATGATAATAATTCATGACAAAATATGCATATAGCGACGATATAGGTATTATTGTATGATGACTAACGAAGAAGCAGAATCATTATGCAAGCGCATCCTTCAATATAAAAAATAAAAAATAAAATAAATAAGCATGTATGAGAAGATCGATATTAATAAATTAATATTCAATGCAATAATTATTTAATATAGTCAGGAAATTAACTGGCACACATAAATCTGCAAAAACCCATAAAATTTCGGGGAACAATTTCCGTTTCCGTTATCGCAAGCTCTTCAGATTTCGCCTTAATTTATACTGTACATTGAAAAAATTGCACAGCTTATCCGCATACATGATTGTAATTTTGTTGGTATACGTTTCGTAATGAATTTTTCTTTTTCTTTTTTTTTTTTATATATTTGTTCTTTTTTTTTTGATCTTCTACGTCGAGGCAATATTATACTATATATTTATTTCGAAAATAGATCTATTGTATCTTACGTAACGAAATTCGTCACAAATTTTAAATTATAATTGGACGCCGATCAACCGAGGTATATAAATTAACATATTGCCATACGTTGTTTATTTATTGATTCAAAGACTTGAATCATCGTCTCATTATAGATGTATATCTCAAGTATTCAAATATGTTTTACGTATGTTTTCAACGATTCTAACAACAGTTTACCGAATCATTATTATTATTATTATTATTATTATTATTATTATTATCATTATGATTGTTATTATTATTATTATTATTAATATTATTTTCATTATTACTTCTTCTTCGATCAACCAAAACTTTTAAACAAATGGAATTAACAATCTATTATACCGTTAACGTTCCTCGGCGTTAATCAGTAACTGATCACAACTAGATAATAATTGCAAGTATAATGTTAATTATATACGATTATAATTAGCCTGGCGAAAGGTCGTCACTGCACACATACACACAATAATTGAAAATTGAAATGCGAAAACCGTACCTATATGAGTATATATGTATATGTATAGGTATAGATGCGATATTTAGCATATGAATTAGCATATCGGTTGAGGATATACGTGTGCCTACACATATAATAACGTTCTAACGGGGCCGAGGCCTTGGTTGTGGTTGTGGCTGTGACCCTACGCCACCTGAGCCCCGTGAATACGGTCCTGATGGAACCTGGTGTTGAACTCCCCTTTCCCCACCTTCGTCTAAATTAAGTCCAGCAACAAGCTGCGCAATTTCACGATCCTTTTTGTCTTCTTTGGGAAGTGTAGTTCCATTTTGAGCGCTAAAACCAAGTGAAGCCAAACTGCCATGGCTCCTACTACGATGTTCAGCTCGTATACTGTACGAAAATGCTCTTTCATTAAGGTGTCCTTTTCTACGATAAATACCAGTACCAAAACGTGACTCATTTTCAGCGTTATCCTGTGGAGAATCGGGCGCAGTAAGATCGGCATGAGAAGCAGTAAGTCTTCTCGATGTTCCCTGAAGTGTTGGTTGTGTCTCGGTTGACTCTTGGTGTAAACGTCTGCTCCTATTTCCCATTGTTCCGTAAGATCCACCAGGATACATACCAGCCGAAGGCGGTACCGGAAGCGGTGCATAGATCGGTACTATCGGAGTAGCCGCTGGAATTGGCCTGATACCTCTGGGATGTCCGTGATGTACTTTTCGCGGCAATGTTGCAGCTGGTACCAAAAGAACCGGTGCAGGTCTCCCCAAAGTACCTGCAACCGATCTACTACCCTGCGGCATTTGATGGGGATGATGATAATGCTGTCTTATAGGATGTCCCAGAGTATGGTGACCATGACCATTTGTGTAAATTGCTTGCGGATGCATTTGGTGGTGTTGAATCGCTTCCTCATGTGCCCGATTTCGCTTTTTCAATTTCTTGTTCGTTTTTCTCCTGGTCGCAGCTAGTTCGTCGTGAATCAGAGGCTGGGGTGGCGGTGGAGGTGGAGGTGGTGGTGGTGGAGCAACGAGTTGTCTGGGTCTCGAGCCCTTGGTGCTTCTCAGGGTTCCTTGATCCTGGTAAATCGCATCAACCTCATCACGACCTCTGGCCCAAACCTTGTGGTTCTCGTTCCCGTTGTAAAGGCTCAGATCATCGGCTGAGGCGTCGAGTCTTGGTGGAGAAGGGCTGTCCAGGGTAGTGCTCGACCCCCCAAGAGTGTGATAAATACTTCCGGACGATGGCTGGGAAGGTGTAACGCCGTTTGTGGCCGGGTCAAGGCCTTTTGCATAGCTGCTATCTGCGTAAGCGTGAAAACAGCATCTTACCAGGGCGTTGGCCGCCATGTCTCTCTTACATATGAAAGCGTGACATTCCAGGACTTTTATCCCTGATGTTCGGCGAAGAACTGCTGCAAAAAGGGGTGGATGGATGGCGCTCGGTGTTCTAGCAAACGGCGAATCTAAGGGAAGAAATCTTGTCGTTGAAGGGTCCCCACTTCCACCACCTTTAACATGTCTAACTGCCGCGCAGTAGTGCAGAGCTTCTATGGGAAAGAACCTAGTGATTTTCTTACGGTGCTCGTCGACATTCTCAAGCAATAGACCGTTGCTCCATACACTAAGCCACGAGTCAATTCCTCGCGCTCCGAGCGCCCCCTGTTCAGGGTACAGCTCACGCAGCGGTTCCTGGACCCCCAGAAGTCCCTCCTTGCTTGCATGAGGCACCGAACTGCCCAGGTAGAGAACCCTGCACCGGCAATACGGTGTCGCGTTGTCCTGGTTCGCACCTCTCATTTTTAAACAACCTAGATTTAACCGGAGTTCAAATTTAGAATTCGTCGGTTCACCATTCACTCGTACAAAGTCAGAGCCACAGATATCGGTATTACCGAATTTTTATATCAGATCACGAAAGTTTTTAGAAATGTTTAAACAGCAGCTGTAGCTCGAAGCTCTCCAGCCTCGGCTGAGATACCGTCAAGACATCATGGCGGCGGAGAATCTATCCTTCTCACTCGCGACGGTATGCGGTCGCGTCTCTATATGTGTCGGAGGTTCACCTGTACAGGTACAGGAATTCACTCGGTATGTGGTAGTGGAAGAATTCTGAGGTGCGGCACGGTACTAAATTTAAGTTTGTGCGTGTTTCGGTATACCCGCCTTTTATCTTAGACTTAAACACAAGGATACACTGTCTCGATATTATATTAACACAGAAATTTATTTTTCACATTATTCCACCCCTCGGTTATGGGGCAATATAGAGACAAAGGTAAAGACAAAGACACAAAGTTTCAGGTGACGACAGGCAAAGTAAACGGACAAAGTCTAAGCGCGCAGGTACAGGGAAAGCCAGTTGAGGCTAACGCGGTCGGGCCTGAACTGAGCCCCGACCAACTAAGAGCTCTTGGCGAACGGGGCCCGAGAGCTATCGGGGCCCCGCAAAACTCCTGCAGGGGCCCACGATGTGCCGCGAGCCTGAACTACCGGTATATCTATACAGGTAGACAAATATACCTGGATCTTATGTATACCTATATACCTAACTAACTACTATAGGTATACATTTTCACAGCAAATATAGGTAAAGACGTACCTAACCACTAACGACAGACTCGTGCAAGGTGTGGATACACCGAGTGCCCTTTACCGGAATAGGTCAGAGCTTGATTATTGTAGTGTACACAAAAAAATACCAATACTTCAATATTGATATAGAAATATGTTTCGAGAAAAAGTAAAACGGTATATAATTTTTTTAAATCTACATTTATGGGTGATTTAGGGTATCGATGGTTTTATCTAATGGGATCCAGAATGTATATTTGCTGTTCTTCTTTTTCTCCATAGTTTGGAAAATATCACGTTGAATTTTAGAAGTGAAATTTTCAAAGATTTCGTATTAAAAATCGTAAAGGAATTATTTTATAACAGAATAATTTTTTGGTAATTTATTTGAATAAAAAATATTTCGAGAGAATTGCCACGCCTAAAGTAAAAAAATAATTACTTCTGTAAATTCTCATCATGAGAAATTCGAAACAAGCTAATGAAATCCTGTTGAAATTTTAACCAACTGTCTTATTGTATAACAATTGGGATTGGTGTGCGTCGGGAAAGGCGTGCGAATATTTTTTATTTTACATCTTTATGATTCTCGATCTAAGTCGTCTGTATAAAATTTTAGCCCATAGGTTAAAATAGAGGTTCCGTTAATATTCCTCTTTAAAAATCTTGAATTACTTTACAACAAGCAAAAGTATACCGGACTACTTAAAATAAATGGAAATCGAAGGGGTCATAGGTAGTCCAGTTTAGTAAAGTGGGGGACGGATTCACGGGAATTTTCTTCAGTTCACGATCTGAGCTCCAGCTATTATACCGGATACGCTCGAACGTGTGTGAAAAGTTTTAGTAAAACGACTCACTGCACTGCCCGCACGTTTACCGCAAGAATTTTTGGCTACTCAAAGCCCGATTAAAGGTCTTTGAGTTGGATAAATAACGCTTTATATTTCATCTAGCCTCGCACTACTGTCTATAGCCTAAATCATTTGATTGAGGGTCGCCTCGCAGAGGCCCGTGACCGAGTCTCAATGTCAATAAAACCATTTCGCAACTGAAACCGTAGGTATATCCACATTAAGGTAAGTTTAGGCCAGGTGACGACACACCTGTTCAAAGAGATTCTTTGCTGTCTCTTTCTCTCCGAAAATAAACTGACGTATTATAGAAATAACTGTTAATTTTTTAATAAAAACGACGTATAGCAAACCTGCAGATATGTTATACCTATATTATGTATAATAAATTTCGAATTCATCCAGTTGTGAAAATTGATGCGGTATATAAATATGCAGCTTAAGGTGGTCCATAAATTGGTCATATTCGAATTTCAATCCTCCCATGGGCCAAAATGTCTCTAGATGTATACGAAAAAAAATTTAGCCGAAGTCCCAGGTTCAAAGGCTTAGAATTTTTTGATTTTAATAAAACACGTTTCTTGTCACTTCGCGCCGGGGTTAATTCTTTAATTCTTTTATATCGCAGTGTGGCTTCGAAGGTTTTGAAACTTCACGCACTTCTTACCTCTAATAGTAGATATTCCATGAAAAATTTGACATTACATTTTTTAAACTGACGTAATTTTCGGAAACAACTAAATTTTTTTGTTACTCTGTAGCTTCGTAAATTATATCGTTAAAAATCTGTTGAATTTCTATGGAATACCTACTACTATAGGTAAGAAGTGTGCCAAGTTTCAGAATTTTGAAAACAATTTTGGGATAGGATAGAAAAAAAATTAACCACGTGAAGTGCAAAAAAATCAAAAAATTCTTCGGCTTTGGGGCAGTACTTGGAATTGTACTTTGCCATATACTTTGGCACGTAAATATATACCTATATATCTATATTCAAAGCTATATGTATGCGTATACACTGGAGCGAATGATACTATCATCTAGTTGAAAATGGTATTCGGTTCGTGGGAGCGTGTATCCTATTGAATGTCCGATGTGGCGAATACCCGAGGGTATAATTTCGCAAACGAAAATTATATTGACGAGTGGGTCAGTAGGTCACTCTGATCTTAATTACAAGAATTGACTGTTCCCTACTCTACAGGTCATCCGTTCATTTACCCGCGGGATAATTCAGTTTGAGATTTGGTTCTGATTCCGCGATCATTAAATAGATTTGTAAATTATGTTATACCTGCAACTAATCGCGGATAAACGTCTCCACCTATGTATGTATAGGCATATATACCTACTAGTTCGTTATACACAGTTTTTAATAAACTGGTTCCCGACAGTTGCTAACCTTGAGTCGTTTAAGATTAATGGAGACTATCCTCGTAAACATATCCACACACATATCGCTAGATTTTTCAAGTTTATTGATTTTACAAATTTATTCAACTTATTATACATATAGGTATATACCTACACGTAATTTTATTATGTATAAAACTAGAGATTCAGTGCCATTGCATATAGCGAAAGGAAAATATGACCAATTTATGTCTTAGATTTTTTTTATTCTTATGCGCTCAGAGTGCATTATTGTTTAACCTGCAGTCATTTAAGTATCCTAATTATCCTTAGCTGAACGTATACGTACGTCTATATGAATGAATAAAATTTTCAAATGTAAATAGTGGCTTTTAAAATCTTGTTTGGATGTTTTTTTTTTTTTTTTTTGACACACCGGGCGCAAAGTTCGATTTTGCACCCGCTTCGCGTGCACCAAATTCAACTTTCCACACGTTATTTCGAAAAACAAGGTTCGATACACGTGCGAAAGATGATCGCTACGATCGGGCGAAAAACTTTACACTCGTGCGAGAATCAACACTTTCGTACTTGTATCGAAATGTATTATTTTTTTAATGTTTTTTTTTTTTTTGTAATTTATGACGATGAACTGTTACTCGTTTCAATCTGTGCGATGTAGACAAATTTCGTATGCGTATAATGAACCTGTAGTTGTGTATTAGTTTATTGTGCAACTAGTGCGGAAAGTTGATGATGGCAGCGAGGGCGACACAATCACCCGAGTTGCACATATCATTTTTCTAAATAGCGTGCGCAAAGTAAGACTTTTCCGCAGTGACTGGTGAAGCAGAATTCTGCGGTACGGCATAAAAATCGTTCGGTAAAGTAAAATCGTGCGAAAAAATAGTACTTTGCGCACACATCTTCAGACGTCTGAAAAATCGAACGACACAGCAATTTAGAAAAATAATTAGGATCATAAAAACTGATTTAATTTTACAAAAAAAAAAATTTTTTGTCTACTGTAAAAACGAAACTTGGTATAATGGAATATATCGTATACGAGATGATATATAACTACGTATTTCTATACCAGCTATCGTATATTAAGTGGACTCTTGCAATGTCTGTTTCCATCCTTTGGGTATAGAAAAGAATTATAATAGCGGGAGACATGAATGCTAGGGAAGTGATGCTCACTCGGCTGTTAGGTCTTACGTGTCTAGGTATTGTTAAGTATGTATGTATGTATATACATATAATACATACATACACGATAGTATAATATCTCTTCACTTTTACCGTGACTAACAAGTATATAAATAAAATGGCGTAAGATATATACCTACACGTTGCTGTGTAAGATATACATAAATTTGGACTAAAAAAAAAAAGAAAACTGAATGTAAAAAAATAATTGCATGCTTAAGAGATAATTGGGAATATTATAATTGATTGTTTTTTAGAATTACATTTTCCACAGACGTTTTGTTAACAATTCTTGATTTTTTGTTTTTTTTTTGGCAATATTTTCATTTTCTTTGATATTATTCAAATATAGGATGCGAACAAAAAAAAATCCTTGTCTTATAATTATACTGTTAGATATATATATATATATATATATATATATATATATATATATATATATATATATATATATATATATATATATATATATATATATATATATATATATATATATATATATATATATATATATATATATATATATATATATATATATATATATATATATATATATATATATATATATATATATATATATATATATATATATATATATATATATATATATATATATATATATATATATATATATATATATATATATATATATATATATATATATATATATATATATATATATACCATAGTACGATAAATGCATATAGATATATATATGAGTGCGTTACGCCTTTACGACCATTATATTATCAAGACTGTAATAACCAACCGGTTGAATGACCATTAAAAAATTATCAAAAGAGTATGGTAGATGGTATAATATCTACATAACAACTGAGAACGTGATTGTGTGCAGCGAAAAGAATACGTTCAAATATCTTAATCGGAACGGGGGCATTCGGAGCAATGCTACTTCCTCTATACCAGCTCGAGTTCCTGTTCTGAAATCACGTATAACTCTAAGCCTGTCCCTATATAGCCACGAGGTCACCGATTCCCTAGCAATGTTACGGCTAAGTAGTAATAGTCGGTGTATACGTGGTTATTTTTTCTTTTTCATGGTATGCGTTATAGGATACTACGAGTATGTGTGTGTATGTGTACAGAACTATCCGGGAGGACAGAGACAACACCTTACGGAAACGCCTGCACACCGTGTGCAAGCTTGACAGTCATCAATTAATAAAAAATATATAATATTGTTTAAGGATTTTTATTTTGTTACAGATAATTTTACGAACTGAAGTAATTTTTAGAAATTCGTAAGAACTGGTACAGGACTATATTGAAACTTCGAAAAATCGATTGATTCTTAATGATTGATTCCGAAAGCCGCATATTTTATGAACATTATTTGAAAAAATTCATGAAGAAATTATTGAAAAATGACGGAAGTTAGAGAGCTGAATGTTACCATGAGTGCACAGTCGAGTAACACCAAAACTAAGAAACGATAGAGACCGACTAGGACGAAAAATAAAAGGAAAAGAGGGAAAATGTGGACCAGAAGTCGGGTAAAAGAGATTGGGAAATTTTTTAAGTCATATATTAGAGATAAAAGTGGTCTAAGCTTTGAAGCTGTTTATCTGAAAACTACATTTTCGAATACGCTGAACATCGTAACTCTTGGACGGATGATTATTTTTACTTAAAATTTGGACTGAATTTGTAGAATACCTTTCCCTAAAACATGAAAGTCCCACAAGTAACATTGCATAATTGTAAGACTGAAAAAAAAATAATATTGAAGAATATTATTTACCGTAAAAATGTATATAAAAAAAAAAATTGTATTCATGTGCCACTTCCAAAATTTTCGTTCAAATTCCACCAAAACAGTTCCATGTTGTAGTTTTTGACGTATAAATTACTCACCTCAAAGTGTTTTGATTTCAGATAATTCGTTCACCTGGGAGTTATTCCACAGACTCGAATTGCACGCTAATTAGCAAGACGATCTTCAGCGCTGGATAACTTCCATAATCTTTAACACATCGACAACTTTATTTCTTTCAATACTCGTAAGAACATGCACAATAAACTTTCAAAAGTATACTGGTTCGATGATTATTCGGCTTCGAAGTAATCCAATCCAATCCAATCCAAATTCCAATTTATTTTACTGATTTCTGTGATTTCTAATGATTTCCACCAATTCCCAAAAAATCGAAACGAAAAAAGGAATCATTTGAATTCCAATGATTTATTGTGATTTCATTTCGATTTCAGGCTTAGGTGGCTCACTGATTCCTGAGTTGCCAGTCCCTCGCTAATATTCTAACTAAATCTGGTTTTTAATTAAAATTCTCAGACTTTTTTCTGGTTCTTCAAGTTTTTAAGAAACTTAGAAATAGTAATGACCGCTAGTAACTTAATATATATGTATATTGTATAGGCACATTCTTATAGGAGATTAAGTGTGGAAATGAATATACATTAATGGACAGAGATTTCAATGAGATATAATGCGAATATCACGTACATACATATAGGTATGTAGTAATCTGGATGGTATTACACGCTTTGTGACGTACCCATCCTCGTACGGTGATATACATATATGGGGCATTCCATACCACTTCGACCTGGGTCTGACCCTTGACCTCTGGGATTGGGTCCGCGATTTTTTATATGATTGTTCTCACTTTGAAAGATTCTGTTCTTTTTTTTTTTTTTTAGATTTTTTCAAATCGATTTGAATTTTCTACAATTTTTTCAAACGACCATATTGATCGACACAATTTAAAAATCTGAAGAATTCTGATAAATCGTGTGTGGGATATCGAAATTTTTCAAGCCTACGGCCGGAGTGGGGAAATTTTTCCTTCTTACTGTTTTCAAGCTTTATCTGAAAAACAAAAACGTTAAAAAAATTCGAAGCGGAAGTTGTTTTATTATGGATCATGCGGTTGCTGAAATATTTTCATACATCACACCGGATTTTTGAAATTTATTTTCAGATTTTTCGGAATCAATTTACCATTTGCAATTTTTTATTTATTTTTCATAAATTTGAAAAAAATCCAAAAAATATGAAACAAATTTACAAAATCAATGAATTATGTATAATATATAGGTATAGGTATATGAGCCACTTATACAAATGTCTCTGACTAATCAAGAGCCTCTGCCGTGTATTGGGTATACGTATATACATTTAACTGTATATACCTGCTAGCAGTGCTATGTTCCCCTTCTTACCTGACCACTTCGTTTCTGGCCTCCTCCTCCTCATCTTTTTCCCATAAAGGGACGTGGCAGGCGAACCTGCTTTGGTCTTACCATGGCAGTGACCTGCAGTGAGGCGCGGTCTATGAGTCTCACGAATATTAGTTATGGATTATTTAATTTCCCTTATTTTTCTTATTTTTTTCTTTCTTTTCTTTCTTTAATTCCCTTCTATCGTTTGACACATACGCAAAGTTACATACCTATAACTTTAAACACATACATATGCGATTACCTGATAATGTTCAGCGATTATACTTATCACCCGATTACATAAGAAAAAAAAAGCAAATAAAAAAAACTGAAGTTTCATTACAGCCGAAATTTTCTGTAATTGAAAGAAAAAAAGAAAAAAAAAAAGAAATTTGTTTTTTAAATAAATTTTTTTATCTTCATACATGGTGAGAGTCTGCAGTAACAGCAAACAGGCATTCAACTTACCAGCTCTTCCAAGCGTTATACAGGTATGTTTGCGTAAATGAATACCCTCGGGCTTTGCCTTCCCAGAATCCGGAGAGATCATGGCCCAGCAATGCAGAGTGGGATCACATGGCGGTAGATTTTCACAATATACATACACGTATGAAGGTATATAACCGTCTCTTTTCGTGTATAGTATATGTAGACAAAATCGTGTATGGATAAACTGTATATGCGTACAAGTGCAGCAATTTTTATATAATTGTATATGCATACATCGCCGGGTACATATAGACAAGTCCACAGGCTTAATCTTTGTTCAATACAAACAAGTCAGTCAGGGCTCGGACGACTAGAGTCTATTGATTATGTAGGAGACGTAGACAAGCTCAGATATATTGGTATATACATATGTATGCAGGTATGTGGGTATGTACAAAAAGAAAATTCTTATCGATTCTTATGGCGACGTTGTGAGGCGTTACTTCCGGGTTGAATTACTCTACCGCAAATATTTCACACACGTTATGTAAGTTTGAAATTTCGATATTGTAGGTGATTTAATTATTGCATCAAGGGAGTAGGTACAGGACTATTGATACTTCAAAGAAATCGATTTTTGGTCGGGTTGGAATTCAAATAATCGTCAAACCCGTTCTTTTTACAGTTTATTGTTCGTGTTCTAACAAGTATTGAAAAAAATGTTATCGATGTGTTGAGAACTGTATGGTCCCAGGTGGACAAATCACCTGAAATCAAAATACTCCGAGATAAGTATAATTGATATGTCCAAAACTTCAATATAGAATTTTTTGAGGGTATATTTGACCGAAAATTTTTGAAGTTGTATATGAATTCGATATTTTTTTATACATATTTTGGGTAAAAAATGATCTTCAATATTTTGTTTTCAGTCTTACAATCATGCGATGTTCTTTGAAAGTGTTTCGCATGTTTTGGAGAAAATTATTCTTCAAATTCAGTTCAAATTTCAAGTAAAAATACTCATCCGTTCAAAAGTTACGCTGTTCACCATGTTCGAAAAAGCAGTTTTCAGATAAACGATTCCAAAGTTCAGAATTCTTTCTTCTCTAATATATGACTTGAAAAATTTCGAAACCTCTTACATGGGATTCCTGTTCCATACAGGGCTTCATCAGCTGCTTTTTATTTCCTTCTATTTTCCGTCCTTGCCTCTTTCATCCCCTGATTTTGGTGTTACTTCACTACGCACTAGGTTACATTTAGCGTTATAACCTCCGTAATTTTTCGAATTTCTCCGTGATAACTTTTTATGGATGATGTAACAATCGGCTTTCTGGAACTATTAGACTACTCAACAAAATTAGCTGGTCACCCTTAGCATGACCCTCCATTTCCAGACACCTTGACCGATTCACTTAAAATTTATATCAGGACTAGTCCAAAGTGTTTTCAACTTGTGCCCAAAGTCACCACTCTGTATTCCTAAGGATCTCGATGTGGCACCCCGAAAACTAACCCTATGCGTAACATCAAAGTCACAGGTCTACGACTTCGGGTTTCGACGCCGAATCCGTACCCAAAAAAATGTGTTTCCTTTACTGAGGGCAACAGTCCGAATTGAATACCCGTCATCATTAGTACGGGTGATAATTCTGGTCACCGATTCCTTAGAGGTTTCCGCTAGAGGCATGCGAAACATAAACTCTGCGATAACAGAGCGAATGCTAATTTATGCACAACTTAGCAATTCATTCGAGAAGTCAGTCTCTAAAAGAGTTTGAGAAGCTTCCACCCGACCTATACGGTTGAAAAGGATACAATTTAGGGATTGGGTGGGCACGGTCGTGAGTCTGGTGGATTTGTAAAGGGTACTGATCAGATCTGAGGTTGTTTGAACACTTTTATAGATGCAGGCATAGAATCAAAACCACAGACCGAAAACCTGTGACTTTGATTATTCGCACGGCGTTGGTTTTGTGGGCGTCCCATTTCAGCCCTGAGACCCATAGAGTTGTCAGTCGGGTTACAAGTTGAGGACACTTTGCTCTAGCTTTGGTATAAATTTCAGGTGAATTGGTCGAGGCGTTTAGAAATGACTCAGTATAATCAGGTTGACCCGTTAATTATGTTGAGTAGTTTATAATGATACTAGGCTCACCCTTCTGAACAAATGTCTGCCTGTCTGTCTGTTTGTCTGTATACAGTTGGAAACTATACTAACCGGGTAATCTCAAAAACAGCTTGACAGAAAAATTTCAAATTTTACAGGGTCGTAGGGTATTTTCTGACGATGAAAAATTGTCACGTCGCATCCAGATTGAAGGATCGGTTTGGCAGAGATAAATCATTTTGGGAATTTTTGATTTTCAACCGCAGAGTCGAAACTACAGCTAACAGTGATGTTGATAAAACCATTACAATCACTATCGTGACGAAAAGTCGTGGGAGAATTTACTTGACCGATTTTTTTTTTTTCTTTCTCCCATTTTGTTTTTTTTTTTTTTTTCTTTGCAGGGTGACAAACGGGCAAAAAGCAAAACTTAAACTCTTCGTTTATGCAGAAAGATTAGTGATCACGTAACAAGAGTTTAGAATCAGTCGTTATAGGGCAGCTTTGGAATTTATAACTCCAGGAGAAATAATTCAGAATATCTAATTTGCGACATTATAGGGTATGGACTATACAATATATAATAACGAAGAGAAAGTGGAGTAAAATTGTGAAGATAGAGTGAACGAATTTTTCATTTTAATTTATCATCATTATTTTCCAATAAAATATTAAATCTTAGACATTTCCTGTATGATAAAACTTGAAGGATCTACTATTATACCTATATATTCTAATTTCTGGAAAAATATGTGATGAATTGATCATTTGAATTGTATGAAAGGATAATTGTAAAGAGAAACTCGAAAGTTGTAGAAGAATTTAGTCATTTATGTATTAATTTTTCATTTCGATTTCTATTTTGTGTACAAATAGAGTTTTTATTTTTGTTTTTGTTTCCCAACGGTATGTTACGTGTTAAACGAAATGAATTTATTTATTATAAAGGGTTACTTATTGGGAATAATTATTCCTGATGGTCAGAGACTCAAGAGTCGATATCCTGTACGTATGTATATACCTATATAATATGTATATATGTGTATTTATTTATTTAATGAAAAGTATTTTAATATTTGCACAATAAATATTATATAGCTATAACTCTTTTGGATTTCGTTAAACATAATCGTGACCAGAATTGTTGAATAATGAATTACTGAAAGTCGACTGCCAAATGTCGAATGCTTACAGAAATTTAATAAGTTAAGAGAAAACGCCCGGTTCAATGTAAAACGGGTGATCGATCAACGAACCGTAAATTCTCTTGCCAAATTCTATCACCTCGATTCTGAATTCATTGTTTGACTCTATATGCGTATAGGTATATACACGTCAATTCGATTGAATCCGGGTATTTTATTGAAAATTAAAACAAAAAATAAAATAAAAAGTCACGTAAAACAGTATGAAAGTGTTTTAAATTCAGTTTCATTCATTTCACAATGCAATGAAGCGCTAATTTTGTTCTCTGCATTGAATTGTGAAGAGAGAAAAAAAAAATTCAAAAACAAAAAAAAAAAAAGAAACAAATAACAAAAAAATACCATATATTCATATTTTACACCAATCAAAACGATTTTTCAATAAAATTTTTATGCCAAAAGTCGATATCCTGTAGAATCGCAATTAGTGACGTATAAATTTTAGCTAATTTAATTCTAAATTATTTCGTGAATGAAGATATACAAACATAATAAACTCTCAAATTAATTTAGTACAAAGGCTTATTATTGTCGTTAGTGCGGTGCTCTCGCAATAATATACACATACATGGTACCTACATGTATTTTATCGTTATCAAAAATAATAATAATTATTATTATAATTATAAGTATAACAATAATAATAATGATAATAATGATAAAGTTTATACGTAAATTTTTGTCTAAAATGAATACGTAATAAATTTTATTAATTATTATAATATATATAATATATACCTATGTATAAAAAAAATGTATATATATATATATATATATATATATATATATATATATATATATATATATATATATATATATATATATATATATATATATATATACATATCAATTTTTATGTATATATGTATATGGGGGATTCCATGTGTTTTCACCAAACCTCGGACCATTACCATTTGCAATTTCGTCATAATTCTAGTACCTTGTAGTACTATCAGATAAACTTACCCAGAATTTTTTTATTTTGTTTATTCCTCACCATTTCAAAGTTATGGCCACTTTTAAAATTCTGAAAAAATTACAGAAAATGCTCTGTTAAAATACGAGAATTTTGAGACCCTAACGAAAGTGGTACCTTCTTTATTTCAAAAGTTATGAATTATTTAAGATATTAAGTAAATCGTAGATATGAAATCATTCGTATCTGCATTTGGTGGAAGTTCACGGTTCGATCTCTTTATTTGATAGATCACTTTTGGAATTCTACCAAAACTGCGAAAAATACTCCAGTATTATGGAATACAACAATAAGACGCGTAATCAGTTGGTACATACATGGTGGTAAATAGTTTATAACTTTTGAACTAAGAGAGATATAGGTTCTCTCACTCTCACCAAGGTCTCAGAATATTTGTATTATTACAGAGTATTTTTCGTTTTTTTATTTTCAGAATTTTAGAAGTGGTCTATCAAACAAAAAGATCAAACCGTGAACATTCGTCAAATGCAGACACTAACGATTTCATGTCTACGAATTATTTAATATCCTGAATAATTCATAACTTTTGAATTAAAAAAGATACCACTTTCGTTAGGAACTCAAAATTCTCTCATTCTAATAGAGCATTTTTTGTAATTTTTTCAGAATTTTAAACGCGGCCCCAAAAATTTTTGTTCAATGATGCATAACTTTGAAATTGTAAGAAATAGAAAAAAATAAAAAAATTTTGGGTAAGTTTATCTGTTAGTACTACAAGGTACTTGAGTTACGACGAAATTGGAAATGGTGATGGTACGAGGCTTGATGAAAACACATGAAATTCCCCATATGTATCTATCTAGTATGGCTCCCAGAATTTATTAAATCAAATATCAGAAGGCTATATCATAGTGCAGGTAATCGTATAATTCAGTTTTTTTTTTTTTTTTTTGTTTCTTTCTATTTTTTTATCACTTAGAAATGAAAATTCAATAATAATAAAAAATCGTGTAGTCGAAATTTTGATATTAAAAAATATCAAAGATCCGAAACCTCGCTGGACATTATATTATAGGTATATATGTATTATAGTACCTATTATATATACACTTGTATATAATGTATTTACACCATAAGCCAAATAAAAACGATCTTATAATAGGTATACGTATATGACCTGCAGTTTATTATAATTAGTATAGACAGTAAAAATGAGATAATAATTCCAATTAGATATCTAATAATTAATAATGATTAAATTATGACCATTTGTCAATAAGGATGCAATGCGGCGAGTCCAAGTCGAGGCGGTTCGGCATAACTATGACGATATCGACTTGGAGCTACGACCTCCAATGCAGGCCTTGCGCTCTCCCGGTCAAGACCTGGGTACCTTTCGTGGTCTGCCAATTCCTGGTAAGCCAAAGCTCTAGGTCGTGGACGGCCACGAATTTCTCTCGATTCTCGAACTTCTCTACCCTAAAATATCGAAAATTTGTTATAATTGAGAGTATTTTTTATTTTTTTTTTGACGAAATTATAGGAAGGACGAAAAACACATTGAATTTTTTTCTGAAATTGTACTGAAACGTGATATAATTTTACCGTAACGCAACGGACTTCAATAATCAATAAAACAAAAATCGATTTATTTTTTGAGAATAACGATAACAAAATTTTTGAATTATTCTCAATGCTCAATACTTAGAAATGTGTAAGAAAAAGAATATACATATTTTTGGATTTATTTTTACCTCTCTATGATCTCTGAAGTCACGAAGGTCCCTAGGGTCTCGTACTACTGGAGGATTTTCGTAGTAACTTCTTGGTCTGGGCCTTACGACTTCGGGCTCTTGTGATTCGGGGGCATAATGATGTGTCCTGGGTCTTGATCTGGCTCTGAGAGCTGCTGCAACATCTACATCACGGTCCGTCATCAACTCTGGATGAGTCCTTCTTACGTGTTCTATTGGAAGACCGGCGGACATAGACGTTACTGCTACCTGTCGGGCCACTTTTCTTTCGTCTTGAACCCTACGTGATGACGCCATCCTAGATTTTCGTTAGCATTAGATCAGATACTGTTTTTTGCATATTATTAAAAATTTTATCACTGTATACGATGAGAGATTATAGTCCTTTAGTGTTTGATTATGGGAGTTTGACTGGTGAGATAGAAAAGTGACAGAACTTGATTGGGTATCGTTGTAGACTGCTATAGGAATGAAAATTGAGAAAGTTGAAAGATATAGCTGTGAAGAGAAAATGAAATTCTTGACTAATCATTAATTCTTCAATTGATCCAGATAGTTGTCAATTTCGACCTTTTCACCATGTCTATTTTGACATACCTGCGGACTTTCACAGGGGAAATCAACGAATGTATATACCTTCGACCGTTAAATTTATGTGCTCGTACTATAAGTCCGTATTCATGATTTTCGATATATTATTAAAGGGAAAACCTTATCAATTGGATGGAAGAAATCATTTATTTTTAAATTGCAATTTCTTAACAAATTCATATTTCAAGAATACCCGGTAAAATTGTTGTGACGAAATTGTACAAAATTGACGGAGTTAAGAAAGGTCGAAGCGGCCACCGTCCAGGCTGATCGGCACGTTAGTTTGTTCTACGTATAAATCACTTCGCACACTTTAACCCTTCGTTGTCACACTCTGTCAAATTAATTTGGCGCCCAACTTTGGGATCACACATCTATCGTTACTTGCCCTACGATCGAAATTTTTTTCGGACATGTTATCATATCATGTCTTATATAACAATAACTGTTGCTACATATTTGACAATATTCAAAGTATGTTCCATAATTTTTCGCTTCTAATCGGACGGATAGTTTTCCTACGGTAACCATTTGAAAATCAGTTGGGTCAATTTGACCCAATGTAACAAGCGCGTAAGATGAAAAAAGAGCCTGAGATGAAAAATATAAGAAAAAACAGGAAAACGGCGAACGAGACCTTGCAGCTGATGAAGCCCTATGAGGACAAGAAATCGCGTGAAAGAGGTTTGGAAATTTTTCAAGTCATGTATTAGTGAAAAAAAGTAGTCAGAACTTTGAAACCGTTTATTTCAAAACTACTTTTTCGAACTCGATGTGCAGTTTATCTCGATAAATGAGCATCCGATCGAGTTGATAAGACATATTTTTGCCGGAGATGAACCTATTTTGGTCCCGTAAGTAACCCAGTTTAAGGCAAGACTGACAGGGTTTCTCCTTTAATGTCATTTTGAACCACGACCACCGCAATGTTCTTTAATTTTGTTCAAAGAACAAGAACAAGAGTTACCTGTATGTAATCAACGCGGCATTACCGATCAAAAATCATTTTCTTATCACAGACTAAAAATTCACGAAAGAGCATAAACATGTATTCAATAATTGTTAACTTTTAATTATTTACCTGTGAACGGGGTGGTGATCGGGTTCTCTCTGCCTAACAGCGACTGGCCTCGTAACAACTTCCCTCTCCATTGCCCGGAACATTTCTTTGGCATCCTGGAACCTCTCCCGAGGGCTAACTACCTCCCCGGGATTTAGCCGAGCCTGATAATGGGGACTTGGTGAACGTTGCCTCGTTTCTGGAGCTCGACGTGGTCTATGAGACGAGGGTGAAACTGTTCTGGCAACTGGCCCTACGTGTTCCGGGCTTCTTGCAACCCTGGGCAAAGTTAAATTCGAACCAGACTCGCCCAGGTAATGAGGAGCGTCAACTTCCTCCGTTGTTCCACCCCATTCATCATCTGAAAAAAATTTGTTATAGTTTTTATAATTTTGAAAACTGTTTCCAGTAAGTTTCAATGATTTTGGTATTTTATTCATTTCTTTCATTCCTGTAAAAATTTACGATGATCCTCTACTCAATGAAATATTCACGAAAAGTTCGTTAAATCCGTTAGGGTAAAAGCTGAAATTTTTGCGAACCAAATTCGAAAGGCCGAATGCGTTGAGAATAAAATTATAATAAATTTTACAAGAGGTCTTGGAATTTGGTTTATAGCTACGTGCAAAATCGGGAAATCACATGTTTGTCAGTGAATTCGAATCTGGATTAGATTCTTATTCGCGTCAACGCTGTACGTGAAATTCGTGGACAAAATAATAATCAACTTTACTGACATCGACTGAATCCGGGATTCGTATGCTCTATAACGTCGAGTATGTTATTTTACGTAAATAAATTTGGTTTCTAATTTCTTCTCTCCTTGAGTGATCGGAGTAAATTTTTCTTAAAGTATTTCCAACAAAATATCACACATGTATAATTTAGAATACCGTTTTTGCCTTGACCTTTAAAATTTCACACGTATAGGTGTAGAAAAAATAATTATTGATTTTTATTTTATTTTATTTTTGTCTTAAACTGCGAAACTCAATGCTATTTGATGATAATTTTATTTTGAACTGTGCAATTTACTGTGAATAATAATTACAGCACACCTAACTAAATGTGAAATTTTTAAGAATTTAATCTCTCTTTGGCATCTTTACATCGTAAATGCGTATGTAACAGCAAAAACTATAGACGTTGTGTAAGTTTCGAAAGTAACACATTAGTCATCACCCATCACCCTCAATGTTGAAGAGAAATTAATGACCTTCTTCATGAATGGGATAAAAGCAAATCTCTGAGAACTTTGCGAAATAATTTAATTCGTGAATCAAGCCCTTGAATATTGTGCCGTAAGAATTACGATATTCGGACCGAAGGAATTGACACGAGTGTCCATTTTGGCCAATGCCTTAAAAGAGGAACCATATCCCATGTAGCGGGCTGCCAGGCTTGAGCCAGTCCTGGGCAACCGAGTTTCAGCAGCTTGATGTTGGCCCAAGCTTGGGCCAGATCTGGGCAATCAAGCTTCGGTTTTTTCAATTTTGTTCTAAGCTTGAGCCAACCCTTAGTACCAGTCTTGGCCCAATGCTGCATGCCAAACCTGGCACGAAGTTATCATCCTAGATTCAAACCAAGGATAGGCCAAGGCTGGTTTGCAACCTTGGGGCAAGACTAAGAAGTGTCGGCGCAGTCCTGGGCCTATGCTGGCCTCATCGTCATTTCTTATGTAGGATATCGACAATTTTCGGATTTTATTTTTCATAGAGGTCAATCCCTCAAAGAAAGATATTTGTTTTGACTTGTAATATTAGCTATACATACGCTCTCTTGTAAGTATAGTCGGGTTTGAAAGTAAACGTTTCGCAACTCGTCTTTTACTTATCATAACAACAAGATCCGAGGACTTAATTGAGACCAAATGACTCTGCATCATTGACGTCAAACAAGACTTTCAATTGTTATCAAAGACTCTGAAGGTAGGTATACATTATACCTAGACAGTTCTAATAACCTGACAATATTAGATCCTTGATCAAACCGTTTCGATCACATGACTTTGAATACGTCTAAAACTGTAAAACCTCAAATCTTAGAAACAATACAAAGATCATTGAATCCCTGCACGATGGTGAGATTTGAAGAAGCAATCTCCTTCTTGATGCGTGTTTTTTTCTAAACGCCTAATGTATCTCAATTCAAATGAAATCGCAAAAAAAAAAAAAAAACGTCAACCACTGCAGACGATCGGAAAACCCGACTTTTTCTCGCAAATTTCGCTAATTCTGTCAATAAAGAAAGGCCATTTAGTAGAGTCAGTGAGTCTGAGGTCAGGCCGAAATAGTATGTGTAAGGTCGGCCGGTTGAGATATGACAAGCAACGATGTTGGAATTGCGGTGCAAAGGCGAGGTAGGTATGTCCGTATGGCAAGATAGGACATATATGTATAACCATATTATACACGAAGATGGAAATGATCGCGTAAAGTTTGAACTTTAAAGAGGTACATATATGCACATCCATATACAGGTAGACAGAGAAAAGGACAAGAGAAAGATAAAGATAAAGATAAAGATGGAGAGAAGAGGTGAGCCTTGGGCTGTGGGCCGAGAATGCGGAACTCCTCCGGCCTCATCATGAGATATATCGTGTCACACACGAAACCTGCACCTGCTGTCTTTGGCAAAGTGGCACCAGGCAGATATTTTGCGTATAGATACAATATTAAATACGCTTTCTTATCTAAGTTTAGACAACGAAGTTAACAGACGTATAAGTAAATAGAATATGCAGATTTGTGAATTTACGCAAAGCGCTCACGATTTTCATCTTTGAATGAGATTCTTTTCCCTCAAATTATACGACATATAGATAACCTTTTTCATTTTCAACAACCTTCTGAAAAACATATCGAATCTTGCCATGAAAAGACTCGCTCTATTCAGTCTCCTCCGACTTTTAGCGTAAGTTGAAAATTCATTATATTCTTTCTGATTATAGTTCATACCAAATATTCGATGATTTTTTCTTTCTCGATGCAATTTGGTTCTTCTTTGTGATATGAGAGACGATTTCTAGCGATTTATTTAGTTCAATAAATACTTTAACGAACCACCTTAGGTATATTGGATTCGTCGAAAATTCTTTCGTAAAATTTTTTTCAATACATGTATACATACGCATAAATCGACTTATGTAATCTCTCCACGTGCCTCACCCTGTATAATAAAACTCACACTAACACAAGTATGTACGCATAAACTATATACAAACGTACTTTAACAAGTTGGATTCTTAAACGTGGCAGCGAGCCCTGAAGAGCCTGCGGGTTAGCTTGGCTAACGGTATAGGTACGAGGTTCGCGGTGTACGAAGCAACAGGTTGCCGAATACGATCTGTTCGATTGCTCAGTGCAGCTGAAGGCCGGTTTTCTATCGACCTGTGGCAGCCGTTTTTTTTTTTATTTTTTCTTTCGTTTATTTTTGAATATTTTTTCTTTTTCTTTTCCTTTTTTTTTCAATTCATTTGCTTTAGCACTATATGGGTTAGTCGTGCATCCGTCTGTATTTCGATATCGAACTAAGCATAGTAGTTAATCACAACGGTTTCACGTCACAATTCGCACCTGTTTTACCTGGAGGCTATGAGTATCGAAATTGTATCAAAACTATATTTGTCAGATTTATTCCAAATCGAAAAATACGCGGAATTGCGTCGGGTAAGAATTGAAGAATTGATGAATTGATGATAAGAAGATAATGAAATACCTAAGATTAGGACACGAGGAAAATTCATTTTATAGTCAGACGGTGGAAGTGGTTTTATAGCTGACGGGTTTATCAGTTGATTAATAATTCCGATTGATTTTTGTGTCACGAGAATTTTCATATTTAATTATAATCCTAAAATCAGGAATTTTATACCGCCTTGGATTAACCCCTTTATATAGAAATATACTTCGCACGGTTTCTAACGGATCTTTAATCAGATTTTTGGGTCGACTGATAAAAGTAAGAGTATAATATAAACACAGATAAAAAAAAAACTATACTATAATATACATTTATTCAATATACGAATAATATCGTAATTATTTTACTGAATATTTATTTATGTTCACTCTGACTTGTCAAATTCCTAACGGTTTTATATATATATATATATAATTATTACAATAATGTATAGTTAATAATTTATAGATCATGGAATTTAATATAGATAAATGTAAAAACCATGGGCTTGGTATATTTATTCGATTCTGTGGGTGTTAGGTGTTGCAGATACACCTCGAAAATAATATATATGAAAAGCGTATTTTCGAATGAATAAATATAAAGTAAACGTATATATATAATCGCGTATAGGTAATATGACTCATACCAAATGGAATTTTGATGTCCGCAAAAAAAAAAAAATAAATAAATAAATAAAAATGAAAATACAAAATAAACAGGTTATACCCAAATATACAAGTGTGTGTACGATTATTCAGCTTAGCTGAATTAAATCACCCAATCGTGTGATGATTTGCGAGATAAACTATTCGATCTGTGCTTAATTATTATTATTTAATTTTTTTTCTCAATATATCGTTAGGATTTGGTATTTAGCAAGTATTGATCACTTGTTGAAAAAATCGTATATTAAAACGTTGAGTTATATAGTCTGAAGTAACGATTCAAGACTTATATTAACCATAGACAAGTCTAAGTTAATTATAATAATAATAATAAATATCATTCACGATACGTAATTAACGGCTTCCGAATCAAATTATAGAAATTCGAATACGTATTCTGATTAGTAATTGTAATTCCATAAGATGACTGCACAGCTGTATAAATGATTGCTATTTTAATTCTATAACAAGTTTGAATTTCATTAGTTTTGCATATTATCTCACGTACCTACGTGATAAATAGATAATTGTATAAATTTTCAAAATTTTATACTTTTATATTAGATTATTATTTAGGATTACTTTTATTTTTTTTATTTTTTAACTTGAGTGTAAGTATAATCTGTATGCAGTCATGATTGATCAAATTATTTTGAACAATAAATTAACCGTTAAAAATGATAATTATTTTAATTACTGAATCGAATTACTGCAGTAAATATAATTTATAATCAAAATTACACAAACGAGATCAACTGTTAATTCAAATTGGAATTAGCTCCACCGTGTATTAAATAGTGATCGTTTTATTCTCGTGTAATTCACCAAAGCGTCAAACCGGCTACCAACTCTTCTTTTTTTTTTTTTTTTTCGCAAGGTATACTTTTTTTCTTTATTTTTAACGAATTGAAATTTTCTTTGGATATATTGATTCGCTGTGGTAAATGTATAATACCGCTAACCATTATATACCGGCGTTAAAACGGGAAATGTTTTCACCTAACTCAAGCAGCTATATAGGTATAAGATCTTAACTTAACATTACACCGCGTGCCGGGGAAAAAAAAAGTGTAGAATGTACCGTAAAATTTTTACCTATACCTATTATAGTTATAGACGTTGATTAAGTTTTTACGAAATCATATACCACATTGAAGGTTGAATAAAAAAAATAAATAAAAAATTATTGACGATTAATTAACCTTCCGTAGTCACACTTCTGTAGAATCACGTAGTAGTTACACTCGGGGACAAACTGACCCAACGTCAATTTCAAATGACCGCCGTACAAAAAGTATCCATCCGAATTTTTTTTTCCACAAATCATGGATTTCACTTTGAACATTTTAGAATATGTAACAACGGTCAATTTGGAAAAAATCAAACGTCAACATGTCGAAAGAAATTCGTGAAGATGTGAATGTGGAAAAAATGTACGTTTTCAGTAAAATATTCATAACTTTTTCATTTTTCAATTTTCGTCTTTTTTTTTCAAAAAAAAAAAATTTAAGAATGATAATCACGAGACATGGTACTTAATTGATAAGAAATAAAATTAAAAAAATAGCTCAATAGTAGGAGTTTCAAAAAAGGTATCTATTCCATCCAAAAACTAAGATACTTAACCAAGAGTTTCAATCTATGTCAAATTGACCCATATTGGTGATTATACGGAGGGTTAAACGTAAACCGTCAAGTTATATAAGTAATTTGATTAAATCTTAACGCTTTTTAAACTCACCGGAAGACGAATCCCGCGATGGTCCAGAAGGTCGAGGACCTAGTGGATGATGAGGTTGATATGGCGGAGGTGTAGCAGCGCTATCAGATCCTATACCACTGCTAGCAGCACTCCGACTTCCACCTCTATCGATGGAAGTATTAGCCCCAACGATATTCTGATTTAAACATCTCCGGAATTCAATACCAGCTAAATTACCACGATGTCTATGTACCGTATCATAATCTCTTGGAGGTAGTAAAATCGGACCACCACCATCTCGATCGGCAGAATTTCTTCTGCCTAAAAATAATTGTGAGAAAAAAAAGAAAAATAAATAAATAAATAATAATAATTATATTAATTTATTTTTAACAGATGAGATAATTAGATATGGAATATATTACGTTCTCTGAACGTTATAATAGATTCTATAGTTATTATACCTGGGTCAATGTTCAACCCCATAAACGGGCCGGAAACCGACTGACCTCGATGAAAGAATGCGGCACGATATTTCACTTCTCATTACAGAGAATCGTGAGGCAAGGTTTTGCTTATAAGTTCGTCATGAGGTTCATTAATATATAATTGGAGTAACTAACGGCCTCGTTATGATATTCACTGATTGTATTTAACTTGATAATAATTCGAATATGTTGGTGGTTTATTATTATTATGATTATTATTTTATTTATTTTTTTCTTTCCCTCTCGACCTATATTTTATTACGTTTATGCATTATACCGTATGTTCTGTATACATATAAAAATATGTATGTATGCCATCGTTTATACATGATTGTAATTTCAAAACTATATCTTCATCTTCACTCATGGCACACTATATTATATATTCCTATATGCATTATGAAAGTATCTAACACATATTTATTAATCTTGGTCCGCTAATCACAGACATATTATATATATACGTGTATTTTATCCGCGGGAATTATAACGGTTATTAATATTACAGCTGTACTACAGATAAACCATACAAGTGTTTAAACTTTGATCTGAAAATAGAAATTTCCATATTGGATTTTACGATGTGATATTATAATGTCAAGGTTGTATAAAAATTTGTCTATATACTTAGAAAATCGGATATTTAAACGATTATCTGGACATGATTTAATCACATCGTGTTTAAAATATCCAATAATAATGATAAATAAGCTACATATGGTATATATATATATATATATATGTATATACATATACATACATGCAATGAATAATCACTCACCTAGTTTCGCTCTGAGTTCTGCGGCCAAGGACTCGTAGATTGAAGCAGGTTGTACAGGTCCGTGATTTCTCAGTTCTCCACTACCCTCCGAGGACTCTGACTCCCTGGTGCTACGACCGTCACTACCCAGGTTTGATCTAACCTTGTTTTCTACCGAGGATAATCTGGTCAAGTTCTCCAAGTGCGAGGCCAACGCCTTAAGCTGACCACCAAGCAGCTCGGCTGTCTCCACGGAATCACATCTTTAAACAAATTAATTATACATGAATTTTATCGTTTTATAAATATCGTGATGTTTGGATTGACGTGAATCATCATCCTCAAAGTTGTAGGGACGTTCATCACCAATTTGCACCTCGAAATTATTCACAATAAAAGATTTGATTAAGGGGGTCGGGTCTAAGTTCCAGAGAGTCAAAATTTCGAATTTATTTAAAACGATTTAGAATTTTCAACAACGTAAAAATTCAGAATATTAAAATTCGGGCAGATCGGAATTTGGACAGAAACTGAGAAAGCTCAAGAATCCGGAAAATTTAATCGAGGGACACGATGCTCTATGCTTGAATTTCAAGATTCGGATTTTTAGCTTTCAGAATTTTGAACAGCTTCGGTGTTTTTCGATTTGAAGTTTTGTTTTTGAATCTTTAATTTAATATTAAAATTCGTAATTTAGGACGTTTTAAAATTCGGAACTTCAACCCGGCCCCTGATTAACTCAGTGTAAGATATTGTAATGCACCTGTAAGCATGAACATGCACTGGATTATTAGTGGCTGGATTTGGCAATAGAAGAGTAGCTGCAACGACGTCTTCTCGTTGGACAGCGGCCAGGACAGCGTGTCCAGGCACCAAGTGTTTTACTGCTGACCTCGTCGATCCTCCAGGATAAACCGTTTGAATTATCTTCAGACCTTTGCTGCTCACCTGCAGCGATTCACGTAAATAAAATAAAATTAAGTGGCATTATATGTACACCTATAGTACCTACGATATATGTATTATACATATACAAGATATGAAAAAAACAAAAAAATCGTGTCGACCAGGGGAAATTTTTGAAAAAAATAAATAAATCAATAAAAACTGAAATGGATACGATGCCACACACGGACGTTTCCTATCAATCGAACCGCGTGGATCGTTTCCATTTTTGGTCGATGACGTGGTTTGTGTACCTACACAGCTATATTACATACCCGTTCGTGAAATATTAAGTATCGAAAAATTATACGGATTCTTTTAAGCACACGATCTTTCGGGCCCATAGACCATTAAAATAATGATCGTCATTACCACACCTAGGAGTAGGTTGGTGTATAATACTTTCTTTATACGACCACGACGAAGCCCACGTATGTGTCACGATTTACACTTCTCTGGTTATGTGCATACATACCTATAACACATATCTGTTTAACCCTTACTTGACACATTTCTGCGGAGTGACGTACTTGACACTGTACCAGGGTGAATTGCACCCTAGCTACAAAAATTGTTATAACAAATAAACTATTAAATATTTTAACATGCCAATTTTGTTCAGAACTTCTCAAGAGGTTACTTTTTAAAGTTATGCAAGTTATATAGCCAAAATTTAAAATTAAGTATGATAAAAAAAAATTAATATATTCAACAATGTTGAAAAATGACTACTGCAGGGGTGGTTTGTACCCTAGTGTGTAAAATAAGGATTAATGTACATGATCTATTTTTTGATTTTTATTTTTTGATTTTTAATTTGATATTTATACCAAGGTATGTATTTTTTTGTTACGGGTAAATACATAAAAATTGTACATTATACGAGTATAAAAGCGAAGTATTAAAATTTAGTAAAAATTTTAATATGTCTTCAACGATTTTCAGAGTTTAGCAATGTTTGAAACCATTAAGATATATGTTTGAATTGAAAAATTTTCTCACAATATACTATTGTTAAACTTCCTCAGCTGAGAAAGATGCCATAATATGAGTATTTAACTATAAGTTAGAGACAGTACTGTCCGTGCTATAATAAGTAAATAGACAAACTAGTTATTATGACGGATCAAAACTCGGAGACACTGAGAGTTAAACAGTGACTTTCTCGCGATGCTCGACTGGCAATTATATTATTACACAATACCGCGTGTTTTTCTCGACAATAAGGAGTCCGATTTTGTAATTTATATTCGCTAAAAGTCCTAAGGCACTAGTACACTACCTGCACTGCACAACTATACACCTAAGAATAGCCTTTGTGTTTAAAGGTAGATGTCTTGCACCACCTGTTGTCTACCACAACGAGTTTGTCACATGAAACCATGTCAAACTTCACCATCACGTATTGCCATGCTATAAAAATAAGATTCAGCGATAAAATATCATGTTAATTAATTACACACTATATGTATAGTCGGAGATACGAAATGAAGACATATACACGTGATGCAGACGTTATACAAATGAAAAAAAAAGAAAAGGTTATTTTTTGTCAAGTTTAATTACCCTCTTCGTACGAGTTGGTCGACTATAAAATCCTGGTCATTTTTTCTCCTTTAAAAAATGCGATAGTTTGACTCGTCTCGTATGGAATATATGGCTTAGATATTAACCTGACAGGATCGTCGAGCGAGAGCAAAAGGCTTTCGTATTTTTCTCCTTGAAACTCTCGATATTTGTGAAAGCTAGATACCGGCCTTAACACGGCTACCACTTATATACTTACTATCGCGAAATAGTAGTAGCTATAGTAGTTAATAAATTAGTGATAATAACTCGCGACATTTCGAAGATCAAAGTAATGTAAACCAACCTCAAATATAATATGTAAAATTTTATAAAGCTATAAATTTTCAATTTATTATTAAGAAATTTATTATAAATGAAACACCGTGGATCATGATTATGATGTCTCACATATATTATTCATTTGGATAAAAAAAAGGCATCTATCGATTATCCTGATTGTATATATAATATATGTATAGGTATAATATATTAATATGAAAGGCGAATGAATAAGCAAGTTATTCATGCCAAACAATTATATTACATATGTAACGATGCCATGAGTGGCGAAAGTTAGTGTAAACGAACTATGTGTAGGGTATAGCCGATGGCCAATAGATATCCAATGAGGTTTATTGCGTTATATATGTAGTTACACACCGGTCGGAGCTGTAGACTCGATTTCTAACCGCGTCTCTTCGTTTCCATTTGCAGGCTGCAAATGGAACATGAAAATATTTTCTTCTTTTCTTTTATATCTATACGGTCAAAAATCAAAACCGTTACATACACGCAATTGGAAAATAAAAAAATAAAAAATAAAAAAAAATAATAATTTACGGATTTAGATATACGAATTGATTAAGGACCAATAAAACATCTCCTCATTATACTTATTAGGTATTTTTTCATTTTATTTTCCACCATAAAGAATTATCAAAAGTATGATATATGTATAAACACATAAATACGTATTGAAAATGGAAAATATATCTGTTCAATATGAAAGAGCCATGGAAAGTAACGAGAGTTGTAAGACTCGTCAGTGAAGCGTGCAACTATATACAATTTTCTATAAAGATATATGAACAGGTGAAATTCGCAAATGGGAGTGTCGTACGTTACTACAGTATATCGACTCTACTTACGCTATCTTTTGACGAAGGTAAATCAATTTTTTTGTTGAATAGTAAAATAGAAGAATAAATAAGCGAATTATCATTCTGGATACGAATTAGGTAATTAAGAATTATAAATTCGCGGTCAGATTAAGTTTATTTCCGATTCTCATGTAATCGAAAACCGGATTGCGAGTGTGGATAGTTTCGACTCACCTGTAGCGTGACCTTGAAGGGTTCCTGAAGGCGTTCTCGCTCCAAAAGGTAGGCTATGGCACCGGGCATGGCGTCGACGCCTCTGGCTTCCCGCGCCCCCAGATACCAAACGTAGTAGGAGCATTTCTTGACATCCTTTCCATCCCTGATCCGCAATGCCATTCCTTACTGGAACTGAATAATCGTATTGTATTTACTCTGTACGTGGCTATTACTACTTTTACAACTTAAGTGTATACGTATGATGATAAATTAGTATGTGGAATTATTTAATCGCGCTATATAATGATCGCCTTCAATTGACAGGATTTTATTACCGGTATGTATAAGTTTGAAAGATCTAATAATTATTCTGATTGTCTGTTCTTATATAAATATAGAATGTTGAAAAATCGTAAACGAATTCTTGAATAAAAAATAATAAACACTAAAATCTTGATAATGTTGTTACGGTCTGTTGTTTTACATGGAGAAACTATATCTAGTCACACTTCCATATCGCTATAAGATATAATTAAATCCGTTAGTTGATCCCCTGAAGTTGCCGAAACTAATTGGTAATTCATGTCAATGCTCCTGCTAATTACGCGGTGCCGTTCTACAAGCTAAACATCAGGTATAACTGCATTCTCACGGGTAAACAATATCAGGGTATTAAACTATTGTTTGCACATTGTTTTGTATCAATATACGTACATACCATGTGTGTAGATTGTACTTAGGACATGTATGAACATTCCAACATATTAATATCTTAGTACGAATAACAAATATCAAAGTATAACCGTAGTGTGATATTCGATATTCTTTAAAGAACTGAGAGCTTTTTTCAAAATTCAAAAACCGACGGATTTAATGCTGTACAAGTTTTCAAGATACGTAATGCCAAAATTTTTTGTATATAATTTTGAACTTCTAATATCTCTATAAACAAATAGTTTTTAGATGTAAAAGATCCAGACTTCTGCATTTTGTTTAATATTTATTCAAGTCGTGTCGGTTATACGCGATTTTTATATACGCTCTGATAGAAGTGTACATGCATATTTTTACGTTGTTAAGGACTTACCCCTTGAATGGTATTAATCCTGTATTTTAACAAACGTAGTAAAAACGTAAATTCAATTGTTTTCTATTCTAAAAAAAAAAAAAAAAAATTCAATAAAATAAGGCGCAATGCAGTGACGAATCTCTTGGCGTAAGCCTCGTCTGACTTGTACAGGGTTTACTCACTTATGACAAAAGTCAAGGTGCAGCTATACGGTAGATCCTCTCAAACCGTATTTTAAACTGAGCGAAATGACACTGTATTCGATTACAGGATTTTGTATCGTAGCACACCTTGCGTACGTCCGGTTGTCAAGGTGGACAAGAATAATAATAAGAAAAATAATAACAAAAATGAGAATAAGAAGACACCTCACCACATCGCACACCACATTTTAAGTTTAAACATGACACTGTCTATTTCATATAACAAATATCGCACTTATTGTTAACTTCAAAATCGAACATAAGGTACTGCGCTAACGCAGTATACGCACTTTTACAGATAACAAAAGAGAGTGAAAAAAAAAATGATGGAAGTTGTGGGTGTAGGATGCGTATGGTTGTGTGTACCTGTTGTGGTTTAACTATAATAAGCTGCACTCTGGATAGGGTATAGGTACCGCGCGAAGTAGTATAATAATAAGTGATACCTGCAGGCTCTGACATCGGCGAACGGTTTCGAATTCTACACTGCCGTACCGGTTGGATTCTGGCCTGAATTCGACGTCTTGCCCACGGTCTTGCCTTTCCAGAACCCCTTCTCCGTTTGCTTAAGGCAGGACGAACATCAGCACCAATTCACCAGCTTGCTCAAGCCGAGACCACGAGTACTGAACACGGTCTGGCAGGCGGGCAGACTTCTTCGGGTATCTCTCTCCCCTCCACCTACGCGCCAAAGCCAAACCGTAGACCCGTAGAACTGCAACCAGGTTTATACACCGTGGTAAATTTTAAACTACTCACGTTTCTATATTATACACGGTATTATTTTAACAAAATCATAGGCATTGCTGGACGGATATTAAATTTTTTTGAATCCTTCATCAAACGGATAAGCCTTTTTTACTTTCATGTCCATATGTCTTATAATTGTTTCGAAATTTTAAATCTAGCAAAAAAAAGCACAATTACTACACAAGTTTTCAAAAAATTTTTTATGTTTAGATGTTTACATTTTTAAAAGAATTTATGGTTACACTTTTTAATTTCTGAACACTATGGTACGCCCAATGTGAGCTCCGAAGCCGAGCGTGATGGTGCATCGAGGGACACGCCATAACTCGTTGAATAAAAAATATTTTTTTATTGAAAATAACGAGTGAAATTTAATCATAACATGTACTCAATTTCCTGTATTGAATAACAGTCGCGCGTTAAACCCAAAAATTGTTAAAACTTTTTTTTACTATTATTTATATATGATGGTTTAAATTTATTTATTTTACATTCAAAAATGCAATCCCAGATATATTTTTATTCCTGTACGATTAATCGGTTATAACACTTTCGAAGATTGATATTTTTCATAGCAAATATCGCGGGAGTCTCTTGTTCCTTCGTGAAATACGGATCATATAGTGGATAGATATGTACGGTTTTAATAGTATAGCGTCTCTAACAACGTTAACCTGCTTTTTGAATAACTTAATGCATATGGGTACTCCGCATCCGGATAAAAAATTTCACTCTACAACAGCATCGTCCGTCTTATCCCGACCTCCGTCGTTTGAATATAAATATCTTCTTTTTTTTTGTGGGGAACCTTAAAATTACTATAACTGACCCACTGCAGATTAACCATAGACGCATTGAGGACAACGTTCTTACTAATAATCAACGAGAAAACGTATACTATTATATTTATTAGTCCCCAATTTCAGAATCGTATTTATTATTATTATTATTATTATTATTATTATTATTATTATTATTATTATTTTATAACAGTTACTTTCAAAAATGTCTCGAAACTAATCGTCGACGATATAAATTTTTCAAATTTCCATCGTAAAATTAGTTCCGAATCCAAAAAAAAAAAAAAAAACATACAACGTGACTCAATTGTAAGTATTTGAAAACTTCAAAAGAAATCCGAAAGCTTAAATGATTTCAAAACAATTACAAAATCGTCAAACTAAATTTTCTTTAATCATTATTAATAACAATATATCCACAATTATCCGATAATAATTAATATAAATATTGTATTATGTTTTATCGTGCAGAATTTATGAATACGTTACACCCCGTACAGTTTTGCGGGCGCAAATCGCGAATGCTAACATGCGCTATTACCAGTGCAGTTCTACGGCGTGGCACAGCGAGTTGAGTTGAAGCTGAAAAAAAAAAATAAATAAATAAAAAAAAATAAACATATATATCTTCTCTGCTATCCGGTAAGAGTCAGCCATCAGCCCCGAGAACGTAGACGAAGTTATTCCTAAAGGTCTTATGACGACGCGAAAATTCAGTCTTAGAATCGCATCTTGGATAATTTTATATAGGTATATATTACACTTTCGCGGTAACCTAGATCATACTATTGCGAAAGTCATAAGGATCGGTTATTATATTCGTTTGTTCCATATCATATGCATATAATTTAGAAATAATCAAGTATAAATAGAAATAGAAATGTAAAATTACAAAGATTACGAATTATCGAAGTAAGGAGAGGGTTTATGATATAAAAAATAGACTAAATGTAGCTGCAGAATTTAAAAACGAAATACGAGCTGCAATAAATTTAATCGTGCAATATATAATAAATCGAAGATGTAATCGGAGAGTAAGAAGCGAATATCTGCGGAATGGAAGAAAATTGGAAAAGCTAATACCGAGATATAGTTTTTAGAAGATATATAGTTTCAACCGAGACGTTCAAATGTATTTTAGTAGGTATACCTAAACATATAACTGTATCCCACTTTGAAGTGTGAAATAAAATAGCAGGCGACAAATCATAACGGAGCTTATACGCTAATGTTTCCAAACTTATAGCTGCCTCTGAGAATAATGCAGTGAATTCATTATAATCGTTTGAAAAGTAGTCACCAATATATCTAGTAAAGTTTTTAGGAAATCAGAAAAAGAGAGGAAAAATAAAAGTAAAAAAAAAAAGCAAAAACAAAAAACAAATACTTATAAACGTTATGAATACCGTGCATATAGATTATATAGGTATGTATGAAACGACTTCATATGTTATTATAATCGCATCACTGGAAGATGTAATATTATACAACTATTATAATTCGCAACTAGGAAACGATTACGAGCCTAACATGATTACATATTATTTAACGAACGATGTTGTCACACGGTTCATTAACCACATGTTTTTCTACGTATTTATAATCGTCAACACTTTATGTGTTAATTAAATAACGTTTAATGATCAGCTGCATAATAATATCTAAAATTAAACCAATTACACAACTGTGAACATATTTAAACGTCACCTATTTGTAAAGTACTTTAAAATTCAAAAGTCCACGGTCAAAATTGAAAGTACGAATTTCTCTATTCGACTGGCGATTAAAAAAAAAAAAAAAAACAAAGGAAACAGAAAACGCGTGGCTAATTGAGTAGATCAGTAGAATAAACGGTATCTCATATATGTATGTATATGTTATCAATGAGCAAGGCCATGCGAATAGACAGGCATGTTCGAAATTACCCTACCACAATGCGGAAGTATTTATAAATATATGTAGGTATATGAATATATTAAAAAAACAAAAATTATACTTTAATTATAAATTCTATGACACTGTAGTCAGCGACTATATTTAGTAACTATTGCGTTTGAGGATTCAGGATAAGTAAATACCATAAGCCATCGTAAACGAGCCCTAGTCACGCTTGGTCACTGTATCCCTGACATTTCGCGAGTTGCACGAGGCCGCTCACATTTATTCACATAACATTTATTGCTTCGCGCCTCGATCTCCCGATGGATACTGATTTCCGATTAATTCCCACTTTCTCTATTATATTATAGATATTGAATAATATAGTGAATCCTCGGTCATCCATGCCGTCACAATGAGCGTTAATCTATTGCCAACTAATTATAATAAAGTTTTGCAAAATCAAAGATCGATCCCCGTGGAGCTACGAGCACATTTTTTAGTCGACCAATTCGTAACTACATTTCACCGATATGCTTCGCCTTCACATTTTACATTTTTACATAATTTTATATGTCATTTAAGCCTATAATTAATTATTATGTCATTAATTTTTACGTCGCTGAATAGTTCAGGAGAAACTTTTATAGAAATGATCAGTAATATAAAAACAGAGTCGAATAATGGGGCGAACACGTACTGTCCAGAATCCACACCTTTTTATCTCTATATTATGCCTATCTACTTATAGGGCATTCCAAGTCAAATCACGGGGTCATCGGCCGGACCCCCTACGATTTTGATCATGAATTTTTTTTTGGGTTCTTACGGGCCCAAAATGGAACGACGATTTTTTTTTCTTCATTTCTTCGCGTGCCGCACCCTTCAATATTGTTATATCAAGCCGGAGGGCAGACAAAAAGAACAATTCTAAATTGATGAAATCTTTTCCACAAAATTTTATCGATTAAATGGTCTTTTTGCCTGCTGCCGTTTCATATAATGATATAAAATGAAGACAAAATTTAAACAAAATTGAGGTTCTATTTTGGACGCGAAAGGACCCAAAAAAAAAAAAATTCATACTCCGACCGATGACCCCATGATTTGACTTGGAATGCCCCTTACGTATTTCGTCCAATATGTTGTCACGGCAGTGTGATTACAAAATTAATATTTGATAATATTACTACACGTATAAGTATAAGGTATATGATGTCTAACAAACATTGATAGTTTTTTATGTAACAAGATTTTATACTACTTATTGAATTTTGTATGAGTGTTGATGACAAAACTTCACGAGGCTTTGACCTGGTGTAGTTTTATTTCTAAGAGTCGTTGAAAAACCTTTTATTTTTGTTAATAAAATCAGTAAGTATCAAAATGTTTTGGACGGATAAATTCTAATCGAGAAATCTATAAATTGAAACATTCCTCCAGAGGTAATGAAGTACATATCACGTTTTTACTGAAGATATCTAAAAGTGTAATACGCCAGGTACATATTTTATAGGCAAGTAATGCCAGATAAAATGTACTTTAAAGATGATATAATTATATTTGTCTGAAGATTGTCTACGGTAGGATTTATTCTTGAATTTGTATTCAAATGGTTCAATACGGAAATACACGTATATGTAGAATATTTGTCGATAATACAGAAATGGCAGATATCTCCAAGTCCACTTGACTAGCACATATTTATTTCTTCATTGAGGTAGCCCAAGCCGGCTTAATATTCTTTAGTCAACGCCTTCAGCAAACTGAATCCTTCATTAATATAAAAATATCGCATTGAATTAAGTTGAAAATAATATGTCATTTGTTTACTTTGTCAATATGTCTTTCAGTTGTTTAATTATCGGATAATGCAGTTGGATATATCAGATTCCTTTCTCACCGACAAACGTTAGCTTCGAAATAATCATAGCTGATGTCGTTAGTAGTATTTTTCACAAAGTAAAATCTATGCGCAGGGTCAACACTCCGTGAGATTAGCCAATGAGATGAAGCACAAAAGTTTTAAAATATATTTTTACTTATAAGGTTAGCCGGCAATTTCATCATTTTTAAATTTACTCAGATTTGAATTTGGCCGTTATTCTGTTATGGAAGATCTCCATCTTGATTATTTCTTGTTTCTCAAAAACTAAACTGGAGCAATTAATAGCAATAGGGGAGCAATTGATTGGTATATAACAAATTGAAAAATAATAAAGTCGCTGGCTAACTTTATACAGGTAGGTCCAGGGGAGTGACACATGCTATTCTCCCTGTACTTAAAAATGAAACGCATTTTGTCCGCATTTTTTAGTTTCTCTAACGCTCTGTATATGGCGCTAGTTATTCTCTGATCGAGTGGCTCGAGCGCTGATTGAATCACACTCACTGATCTCTATACCAACTCTATACTAGATCAGTGATCACACTGCAAGCACAAGATTACTAGCGCCATACACAGAGCAATAAAGGAACTAGAAAATGCGGACAGAATGCGAACCGATTCTAGCAGGCTGTGTCACCCCCCTGGGTAGGTCTATGCCCGTCTCATTATGAAGGCGCCGCCTATTATCTTGGTGGCGACTCGGCGAATTACTTTCGCCGCAAAAATCATGCGGGAATAAGTTTGAATTCTCTATATCGCTGAGCTTACTTGTTACCGCTGCAATATGACACGATGTTTAGCGCTGGAAAAAAATCAAGAAATATGTAACAAAGATACATGTTTTAATATAAACATTCAATATGTAATTAAAATTTTTGTTTTCAAGTAACAAATGCCTAAATAACAAATAATGAAACATGTGAATGTGTATGTCATGTAATATAAACGTTTGCAATTTAGTTAGTTACGAGTTATCCAATGCCTTGGAAAACTCCTCAAATGAAACCATTTTGTCCCCATTTTGATCCGCCTCTACTATCGTCCTCTCCGCAATGCTAGTCAATTGTTCTTCGCTGAAATCAAATATATAATACAATAAATTGTAAAAGTGTACGACAATTAATAAGTCGATAACTTTCTGAAGAATAAATAATCGTTATAAGGATTAGAATTTCTCTTCCACCTTATATTGGCTACCACCATCATGTGTAGAATCGCGAGCAGTTCTTCCTTTGAAATTAAATCATCGCTGTCCAAATCGTACATCCTGAAGGCACTTAAAAGGGATATAATTATCATTAAATTTCATTACTTTGAAACCTGAAGCAAAGAGACAATTTTTCCAGACTGTGAATTGATTAAACTAAGTTATAAATGGCTAACAACGATTGAAATACTATGTGGTACGTTAGATTATTCCCAATTATAACTGTTACCCACGTTTCAATTTCTTTTGGCTGGAATTCAGTCGATTATTGCTATTCTTTTTGATGGGCCTGAAGTGATCCAAGACTTGCATAAATTGTAGAAGGTTGACCCTGTTGCTACCACCCTCTTCAAAAAATGCATTACCTATCCTGTAATCAAGGGGATTAATCGCAGGCTTAGCGATTCTGAGGAAATCTTCATGGCTCAAAGTTCCGCAGTCCCAGAGGTCCAAGCTTATAAATCTACTCTAAAAGCCTCTCTATTTGGTTTGGCGTAACTGCGAATACAAATGATATCCTCAATCGTTGAGGAATGTAGAACTAATATATTAGCAAACTAAAATCGTGTTTATGAGCAAAGAGCAGGTAACAATAAAATCAAAGTTTTCGTTAAATTTGAACTAGAAATAAACAAGCGTAAAAACACTGTGATTTTTGTTTTGAAAGATATGGAAATATGTCTTAAGTGGATTGTAATCGATGTTTTTATACGATGTTTGATTGTTACAAATTTTATTAGGACTTTTTTGTTCATTTACTTCACCACTGATCTACTTACACCCGGTGGCATCTTGGATTTGCGCAATTTCTTCTTCAACTTCACGCAAAACCAGGCTGGATCGATCCCCCATTTTTCAGACTGATTCACTGACCTCTTAAGTAATGACAATTAATAATCATCACGTTTTTGAGTATGGATGATCCAGCTACAGGTTTAATGTAACAACCAAGGCCGGTGGATTTTGGGGAGCAAAGTGTACATACATACATACAACCAAAAGGACAACAATCAAATTTCACGTATCAGATGTTAGGAATAAACATGCGACATTTTCCAGTTTCCTGACATTTTGCAAGATGGCATTACTGATCGTTCGGAATGTGGCGTTCTGTTTTGACACTTCGGTGCTAATTTTGAAAAACTACTGTTACCGCAAACTGGGAGGCCGGAAGCCTTTGAATCTTGAGTATAGTAAAACTCTGATTCCCAGCGTTGACTGAACAAGTTATGACGATTTAAACAAATTATAAAGCCAATTAAACGCTGTATTGATAATTTGGTTCATTTTTATAATACAGAATTGTTTCTAAACTAAATCAGATGCGAAATGAAATTGGTTGAACTACAAGATTGTATGACGGGTAGCCGTCAATAAGGCGCACTATCGTATCGGCCCGCTCTATCATATTAGAAATAAATTTTTTTTAGCTGTATTGCTTCGAAAACAACGAAAAACAGAGTTTCGGGGTATTTTACAAACGTACATTTTTTTCAACACCCACTGAAAAAAATGTATTTTTCCTCCCAGAATACAAAGTATTTTTGAGCGAGTATTCTTGCAGTAAAAATACGTTTTCGTACTGCAAGGAAACTGATATTATGCCCTCAAGAATACCAATTACCAAGTATAATGCTGAGGCGAAAACCACATGCTATGTTACCATGGCAACCGTAGTGGTGGCGCCATCTTTTTCCTCTCTTTTCATAGTGTTGGCGGTTAATAAACTGTACGCGAAATAGTTGTTTGTTTATAAATTCTTCACTAGATATATTTTACGGATTATTTCAATAATTTTATCGATTCTTGGGTTAGTGAGAAGTTGCTCAAATGGAATTTGACATCTCTGCAACAAATTTTTCAAGGTAATTTTTTTTTAAATAATATTTTGATACTCTTATGGGGCCTAACCTCAATGTGTTTCTATTTTTTTCAATTATTATTTATTTTTTATTGAATTATAAACACTTTAATCATTAAATAAAATTACAACTATTTTATTACATCATTTTTTTTTTTTTGTTTATTTTATAATTCAAGTGAAAATTGTATATCATTGATTTTAATTTGATGAATATTAAAATATTTTACTTTTTATGATTTTTGAAGTGTTGGTTTGTTGTTAAGGGTGGGTGACATTGTGGGGAACATTGTGCCCAGGCCCTTACGGGCACCTTACGTGGAAGGAATTGAGGCTAGGTCGGCCAGCCTAGCAAAATGTAGGAGCGTGCCGACCCCAATCTCTCGATTTTTTCCTCTCCAGTGCAGGATGCTCCGAGGGCCTCTCGGCGAGGTTGCTCGATCCCTGCACTGTGCTATCAGGTGGTACGGAGTTTCTAGCTCTGTCCTAAATCTGGTACAGAGCGGCCCTGTTTTAAGCCCTAGCTGCACGAGCTGCTTGCCTGTGAACCAGTGGCCGGTCACGAGTCCAGTTACGGCCCTCAGCTCGGCTTTGTTCAGGTTGCACAGAGTATTGCCGAGCCTGACGGAGGGCCGTAGAAAGAGCCTTCTCGTATGTGTCATGCCCGGCGCCTGCGACCATAGGTCCGTGGAGAGCGCTACCTCCCGTTCCTTCGCTAGTCTCTTCACCTGATCCCAGGATACCACTACGGAGCATCCTGCATCTGCCACTCCGCGTGATACCCCAGCCTTTGCTAGGCTCTGCGCCTACTCGTTTCCCTGGATGCCGCTATGTCCCGGCACCCAGAGTAGCTTTACGCGGTTTGCCTTCGCTAGTTCCGACAGCCGCTCTACACACTCGCTCACCAGTCTGGATCTGACGACCCAGGTCTGTAGGGCTCTGAGTGCGGCACGGCTGTCGCTGCATATGTAGATGTGTTTGCCCACGTATCCCCTGTCCAGTATGTTTCTGGTACAGGTGAGTATAGCAAATACTTCCGTCTGAAAGACCGTTTCTAGTGGTCCCAGGGCTAGCGAAACTCTCGTCCTGGGCCCTTTGCTGTAGACTCCTGCTCCTGCTCCTGTACCGACGTCCGTTTTAGACCCGTCCGTGTACCAGACGAGTCTTTTCCGTGTTAGTAATTCATTCTGGTCACCGTCCCTTTAAAACTGTCTGCTAGGAAACTATACCTCGTATTTATGACTGAAGTGGTACTGCCTGGGACAGCGATCCACTCCCAGTGAAGGAGGCAACTGTGGTGCCTCCACCCGCTGGAGAATCCCCGTGTGCCCTTTGCCCGTCCTCTTCCAGAGTCCTAGATTCCATAAGCGCCGGGCCGTCTTCCACGCATCCGTCCCCGCTGTTATGTGCGGGGGTGGGAGGTTGAGGAGAGCCCCTATGGCCAATGTCGGGGTCGTTTTCATTGCCCTTGTGATTCCTAGGCCTACAAGTCTGTAGACCCGGTCAAAAGTCCTCCGCCGTTTGATCTGTGCCATGAAGGGCCACCACACTACTGAGGCGTAGGTGAATTGGGGCAAGATGATCGCCGTGTATATCCACTAGACCATCTTAGGTTTGAGCCCCCATGTCTGGCCCATCATCCTCTTGCAGGCCCAGAATGTGGCCGTGGCTTTCTGTGCCTCAGACGCGGTAACCGAGGACCAGGAATGGATAACCTAGAAAGGCAAGCCAACAACCGACCACCAGCAAATGGAGGCGTAAGAGATATGATGCAACTGCTGCCGCATCTTAAAAATACAGAAGCATCGACCAGATACGCAAATGGGGGTGCAAATTCGATGGCAAGGATCCATACGCATTCCTATAACGCATCGAAGAACTAAAGGTGGAGTACCAAGTCGACGACAACACCCTACTCCGAGGCTTACCCGGACTACTAAAAGACGACGCCCTGCTATGGTACCGCACGAAGAAACATGCGTGGCAAAGTTGGAGCGATTTTACCACTAGTTTTCACGCATACTATTTACCGACCGCAAAGGAGTACAGACTTGATGGCCAGATTATCGAGCGCAAGCAAAAAACCGGGGAATCCGCCCGATCATTTATCACCGGACTAGAAACCGTGATGAGACGAAGAGGAAGCCTGTCCATAGAAAAGCAACTGGACCAACTATACTATAACCTACGACCAGAGTACCACCAGTCGATTCGCCGGCGCAAGCTCCAGTGCATCGACGACCTGATCCTGTTTGCCACAGAACACGAAGAAACTAGACAACGACCTATATAAAGTTAGCCGGCGACTTTATTATTTGTCAATTTTTTATATACCAATCAATTGCTCCTTAATTGCTCTTAATTGCTCCGCTAATTTCGTTAATTGCTCCAGTCTAGTTTCCGAGAAAAATGAAAAAAACGAAATCGGGATTTTCTACGGTAGAATGCCGGCCAAATTCAAATCTATGTTTTGACAAAACGGGTGAAGATACGACGTTCTACAGGGGTTTAAAAAATTGCTCCCTTATTGCTCTTAATTGCTCCACCTTCAGTTTTAATTGCTCCCTCTTAGTTTTTAAATAATTAAATAATTAAGACTAGTACAGCCGACATAATCTATTCGGGTGACAGCTCATTTGACATTTCACTACTGTATCGATTATATTGATGACGAATGTTGAAAATATCATTAAAAAATTGCTCCTCGTCGGTTACGAATTGCTCTACCCTTGCTTTGCTCCCTTTTAGTTATTAAGTAATAAAACAATTAAGACTCGTGTAGCTGACATAACCTATTCGGGTGACAGCTCATTTGACATTTCACTGCTGTGTCGATTATATTGACGATGAATACTGAAAATAACATTAAAAAAATCAAAAAAAGTCATGTATTGCTCAAGGGGTAAAGCAGTTTATAACCAAAAAGGAGCAAATTTTTAGTGTTATTTTCAGTATTCATCGTCAATATAATCGACACATCAGTGAAATGTCAAATGAGCTGTCACGCGAAGAGGTTATATCAGATGTACCAGTCTTAATTGTTCAATTACTTAAAAATTAAAAGGGAGCAATTGAAAGCAAGAGAAGAGCAATTCGTAACCGACGAGGAGCAATTTTTTAATGATATTCTCAGCATCCGTCGTCAATATAATCGATTACGTGATGAAATTTGAAATGCGCTGTCACCCGGAAGAGGTTATGTCGGCTGTACTAGTCTTGATTATTCATTTATTCAAAAACTAAGAGGGAGCAATTAAAACTGAAGGTGGAGCAATTAAGAGCAATAAGGGAGCAATTTTTTAATTCCCTGTAGAACGTCGTATCTTCACCCGCTTAGTCAAAACATAGATTTGAATCTGGCCGGCATTCTACCATAGAAAATCCCGATCTCATTTTTCCCATTTTTCTCGGAATCCAAACTGGAGCAATCAATCAAATTAGTAGAGCAATTAAGAGCAATAAGGGAGCAATTTTCTAATCCCCTGTAGAACGTCGTATCTTCACCCGTTTTGTCAAAACATAGATTTGAATTTGGCCGGCATTATACCGTAGAAAATCCCGATTTCGTTTTTTTCATTTTTCTAGGAAACTAGACTGGAGCAATTAACGAAATTCGCGGAGCAATTAAGAGCAATTAAGGAGCAATTGATTGGTATATAAAAAATTGAAAAATAATAAAGTCGCCGGCTAACTCTATAGGTTAGACAACGCCAGTACCGAACCGAACACAGAACCACGCCTCGAAGTGACACGGCCGTCTCATTAACTACGCCGTACAACCGCTACGAGAACTGCTAGCGCTGCAAACAAAGAGGGCACACTAGATTAATTGCCGACGACCACACGGAAAAAATTTTGCGAGCACCGCCGTCGCACTCTCTTTTTCAAGCGTCACGGGCGCACGCTCAGAAGCCCGAGCGCGTCACCATCGCAGTTTTAGAGCTCAAGTATCTCAAAACATTCAGCGTGCGGCGATCGCAACTTCTGCGCGCTGGGTGATCGCAGAGAGTGAGAGCGCGAGGTTCCAAGATACAGTATATGAGCACTCAGCGTGCTGTAATCGCAAGAGAGTTAGACACAACGTCATGCCGCGAACAAATTTATTTTCTTATGGAAATATTATATGCACGAATAATTAATATTTTTTTAGCTAATTTATCTTTTTTAGGCTAATAAATGTTGAAAGACCAATAAAGTTTAAATGTAAAGGTTCAAACACCCCGCTCTGATTTGAAGGAAGGGCGTATATGCGAAGCTTCGCATATTGAACTACAGAGTTCGAGCGTAGCTTTCGTAGAGAGAGCAACTAGTCTAAGCAAGTATATGAGAGAAAGTGTATCGTGCATGAGAAAGCATGCAAAGAAGAAATAAATAAATAAACATATTATTAACTCAAAGCTACGTCAATCTTACTGATATATCCATTCCCAAAACCCGATATCCAACAGGTTATGGGCCCAGGGATCGCGGATGTAAAAAGATAAAAGTGGATCAAAAGTTGACGGTCGGAAAACACGAGTTGCGTGGTTAAGTCGCGTGGTCAAGCCGCGTGGCCGAGTCGAGTGTGCGAGTAAATCGGGAAACGAAGAAATAGATAAAACACCGGAAATATGGACAAGATACACTTTAATACCGGGATTAAGCTCGATGGAATCGGAAACTGGAACGTCTGGAAATTCCAGATTAAGGTAATCTTGCAAGCTCAGGGATTCTACGGCGTTGCCAATGGAACAACGAGGAGACCCGTGCCGGGAGCAGCGGATCTTACGGACTGGATTGCCAAAGATGGAAAAGCTCAAGGAATTATCGTCACCCATCTAGAGGAAAAAGTCATGATTCACGTAATTACCACAACTTCGGCAGCTGAAATGTTAAACAAACTGGAAACAGTGTTCGAAAGAAAATCAGCTACAAGTTTGCATCTGGCGCAGCAGAAATTCTTTTCCCTAAAATGTGAAGGGGAGGAAATCTCAATCTTCCTAGCAAAATTGGAAGAAATCAGAGAAAAAGTTGCCAGGTTGGGGGAAATAATATCAGAGAGAATGATAGTGACAAAAGTGCTGACGTCACTGCCAGAAAAATACAAACACTTCATTGCGGCGTGGGAATCAGTCCCGGCGGCAAATCAGAGTTTAAACGAGTTAACTGCAAGACTACTCACAGAGGAAGAACGGTTGGGAGAGCGACAGCAGTCGGTAAAAGAAGAAACAACCGTGGCGCTGGCGAGCAAAAGCGAGCCGTGCAACGTAAAATGTTACTCGTGCGGTAAGGTAGGACACTACAAGAGCGCCTGTAGATCGTCTAAGAAGCAGTGTAACTACTGCAAAAAACCTGGACACCTTATAAATGAGTGTAGAATACGACTAAATAAACAGAAGAAAAAGGAACAGAAACCGTCAGACACAAAAGACAGTGAAAAAAGCAACGCTTTTGTGGCAAAGTTCAAATACGACCAGGACTGGTTGGTAGACACTGGGGCAAGCGAACACATGTGCCACCAGAAAGAACTGTTTGATAAATACACCGAGCTGACACAAGCAACAAAAGTTGTGATAGGAGATGGAACGGAGCTAAACGCAGTCGGTTAAGGTGTTATTCAAGTGAAAACGTATGACGGAAGTGAGTGGATAGAAACAACACTAAATAATCTGTTGTACGTGCCGAAAATGACAGTGAACTTATTTTCAGTGCGCAGTGTCACAGACCGAGGATATCGGATGACTTTTATGAAGGACAAGTGCGAAATTCAAAAAGACGGAAGAGTCGTAGCCATAGGAAATAGATACCATAAAATGTACGTGATGCAGTTTAGTTCGTGCGACTAAGCAAAGGTCAGCAACGCGAAAGAGTATCTATCCGAGTGGCACGAGCGTCTAGGTCATCAGAACTTGGAGTACGTGAAACAGGTATTAAACAAGAATCAAGTAAAGTACGAGACAGATAAAAAAAACTGCGGAGCCTGCATTCAAGGGAAAATGCATCGAACATCGTTCAAGCGGAGTGAGAACACGACCAAGCGAACGTGTGAACTACTCCATATGGACGTGTGTGGACCAATGGAGGTCACCTCACTAGGCGAGTCAAAATATTTTCTGATTATAAAGGATGACTATTCTAGCTTCAGGTATGTCGCATTTCTGAAAACAAAACACGAAGTAATAGATAGCGTAAAGAAATTCATAAGCCTAGCAGAGCAAATCACGGAAAATAAAGTAAAGACAATAAGATCAGATAATGAAACAGAATTCGTAAACAAAGACTTGAGAGTTTGTTTCGAAGGAAAAGGAATCACACACCAAACAACAGTCGTCTACACCTCCGAACAGAACGGGAAAGCCGAACGAGACAACCGGACTGTGGTGGAGGCTGCCAGATCTATGCTCATGGCGAAGAACCTGGATAAAAGCTTATGGGCGGAAGCAGTAAATACTGCAGTCTACATATTAAACAGAACCGGTAGGAGTACAGTGCCTGATAAAACACCATACGAAGTTTGGACAGATAAAACTTTCAATATACAAGATTTAAAGGTTTTCGGAACGAAGGTACACGTACACGTTCCAAAACAGAAACGACTGAAGTGGGATTCTAAGAGCGAACAAGGAGTGTTCGTCGGATACGGTGAAACTACAAAAGGGTATAGAGTCTATTTTCCTGGAACAACAAGAGTTGAAGTTAAACGAGACGTGATATTCGAACAAAAGCAAGAGAAACAACAACTCATGTTTTACGAAATTATAGGCGAAGAAAACAGAGACGTAGAGAGACGCCGAGACGAGCCAGACCCAGAAGACGACGAAGAATCAGATCGAACCTCCGACAGCAGCCTATTCGAAGATTGTCACCAGGAGGAAGAGGCAAAAAATGGGTGAAATTGATGAGATTGTATACATGAAACTACCAGAAAATGTAAGCATGAAAAAGAATACAGTATGCAAGTTAAATAAATCGATTTACGGTTTAAAAAAATCACCCAGATACTGGAATAACAAATTTGACAGTGTGATAACGAACAAAGGATTCATTCGGTCGCAGAATGACTTCTGTTTGTACAGACCTGCAAAACCTGGTTTGAACATGAACATAGCTGCGCTCAGAGTTTCGATTCGACTCTCGATCCAACTCGCACCACGGAGCAGTCGAAAAGCAGACGCTTTTCTCGGGAAACAACGGTATAACTATTGTTGAGCGAAAAAAAGTGTCTGCTTGTCGACTGCTCCGTGGTGCGAGTTGGATCGAGAGTCGAATCGAAACTCCAGGCGCAGCTATGTTCATGTTCAAACCATTAATGTGCAGGTCTGTACGTTAAGACTGATTGTAACGATAAAATATATTTACTCCTATTTGTAGATGATATTCTTATTTTTGGTACAAACGGTCAAGAGATACAAGACTTAAAGGAATACTTGAAAAACAAGTTCAGCATGAAAGATTTAGGGCTAGTAGATAACTACCTAGGTATAAGAGTAACACAAGATCCCAAAACGGGCATAACAGAGTTATCACAAGAACAGTACCTGAGACAAGTACTGGAAAAGTTTGGCATGTTAGACAGTAAGCCGATGAATACACCAATGGAAAACAGATTTCAATTCATTAAACCGGAAAAAACAAACGAAGTATTAGAATTGAAATGTAGGCAAATCATTGGAAGTCTTATGTACGGGGTACTCGGCACAAGGCCAGGACTATGTACAAGCGTGTCATTCTTGAGCAGATATCAAAATTATGCTAACCAGGAACTATATGTAGCATTAAAAAGAGTTCTAAGATATGTAAAACACACGTTAAGTGAAAAATTAGTTTTTAAGAGAAACGAAGACGAAGAAATGTTGAACGGTTACGTCGACTCAGATTGGGGAGCCGACTTAAACGATCGGAAATCAACATCAGGGTTCGTTTTCAAATTGGTTGGTTGCACAATCGCGTGGTCGTCACGCAAGCAACAAACCGTGAGCCTTTCGTCAACCGAAGCAGAATGTATCGCGGTATGCTCAGGGGTTGTCGAAGCGAAGTGGCTAGTTAAATTGATAAGAGACTTTGAAGTATTCGAAACACAGCCCGTGACTGTGCACGTAGATAACCAAGCAGCTATAAGTATTGGTAACAATCCTGAAAACAACAGGAGAGTCAAACACATAGATATAAAGTTTAATTTTGTCAAACAAAACATAGACTCAGGAAAAATTGTACTGAAATACATAAAGACTGAGGACCAGTTGGCTGATATGTATACCAAGCCGCTGGCCAAAGAAAAATTTACTAGATTTAAGAAAATGTTACATTTAAGATAAATAAAGAGAAACTTTATTGAGGGGGCGTGTTGAAGGACCAATAAAGTTTAAATGTAAAGGTTCAAGCACCCCGCTCTGATTTGAAGGAAGGGCGTATACGCCAAGCTTCGCATATTGAACTACAGAGTTCGAGCGTAGCTTTCGTAGAGAGAGCAACTAGTCTGAGCAAGTATATGAGAGAAAGTGTATCGTGCATGAGAAAGCATGCAAAGAAGAAATAAATAAATAAACATATTATTAACTCAAAGCTACGTCAATCTTACTGATATATCCATTCCCAAAATCCGATATCCAACAATAAACTCATATAGAAGTATGAAACTATTTTTTTTTTTTTAACTTTATTCTATTACCTTAAAAGAAACTGGATTTTGATGAAACCATGTGATGTCACGTTCATAGTGGGCAGTATTTTATATGCAAAAATACTAAACACCTGTAAAGGCGATTTTAAAAAGGTGCGGAAATAATGAATGAGGCATAGTTTGTATAGCGGTTAAAATTACCGTCACATGAATTGTATTGCAAAGAACAGATTTATAGTATTATTAAGAAAAAGGAATTGAATGTAGTTATACTTGGGGCACATGTTCATCCGTATATAGGTTATATTTTTCAAAATATATCTGAATGATGACTGAAAACTTACTTTTCAGTTTCTCGGATATTATTTGTGATAACCCGTGATCCACGGAAAACTTATTCATCGCACAACCACTATACAGCGCCACGTAACGTATGAACTAAAGGGCGATATTTGAGGGATAGTGACAATATAACTCTATGGGACTTCGCAATTAAAAATTGTTGTTTTTGATTTTAATAAAATTCTATGTATCTAGATATGAAAGAAGTGAAAAATTTCATTTATTCTTATGATGTATTTTTATTAGTTCAGCTTAAAAAAAAGTAAATATGATCAATAGAGAATTGCTTCAATAAAAAAACTCAGTGAAAATTACAGTTTGTCTATTCGGTTCAGTCATTTCGCGCGCGGCCGTCAAATCGCGAATAAATTTAGAAGTCAAAACATTAGTATCTTCAAAATGGAGATTAAGTATCACGGGTATCAAAACAGATCGGCATGATGTTTTTTGAATGGGATTTAAAACCGTCAATTTAAGATAGTCCCAACTCTTACCGAGTGGCTAAACCAAATAGACAAGCTGTAGGTTAATTAAAGTCAAAGTATAAAACAAAAAACGAACATTAAATATTAACGTGTAAATAAAAATTGCTATTTTAAATTAAATTATTATACATTTGTAAAATTAATTCATATTTTCTTCCATTTTAGTTTCAAATGAAACATTGAATTAATTATTAAGACAGGATTCCGATCAATCAGTCATAAAATCCTCTTCAGATTTTTTGCCTCCAATGAAATGATCACTGCAAATATAATCATGTAGTTTTGGACACCACGGCGATCCATCGACACTTAATAAAAAATTAAATAAAATCATTAATAAATTCTCTTATACGAGATGTATACATGATGCTATTATGACACTGAATGTAATAGACATCAGACAATTTTTAGATATTGAATAAATAATTTCAGAATGAAAACAAAAAATAAGTTAAAATACCCATGGATAAATGTTTAACACCTCAAAATGCAAAAGTTTTAATTTTTTTTCAAAAATAATAATTAATTGTTTATAAAAAAAATCCTATATATCTTCTGATGCCTGTTATTTACTGCAGTGTTACTGTTATCATAGAAATAAAGGTTATGGTAGTACCCACTGTTCCCGTCTGATTGCAGCTATCCATTTATTTCTTTGATTTAATTTCGATTTTGCAACCGGGAATTTTTAAAATCTACACTCGTTTTTATTGCTAGTATTTCGACAATTCACAACACAGCAATCCTGGCTGCTCATTCTATTTTTTTTAATTATTTTTGATTTTAATTAAAATCAACACGTGTATTTTGATACACCAAAAGTATAAAATATCGCCCCGAAGTACTTAAAGTATCCGTAGCTCACGCTGGCGTCGATTTTGTTCCCCCTACCATGACTTCGCACGGAGCGAATAAAGAGTACCCTGCCTTACCATACCCGTGAGATGGCCCTGTTCGTACTCTGCGAAGCCCGAGCTCTCGTGCTGCGAGCTGGGTGCGCGCACAAAGCTAAGATCGTAGTCGTCTGACTTTTTCAACTACGGCACTCGCATGTGCGACGGCGGTGCTCGCAAAAATTTTTCCGTGAACAACACAAATTCTGCTCATACTGTGGTACCGACGATATCTTTACCAAAGACTGCACCTGCCTGTTGGCAACAGACTCAATAATTAAAAAATTGTAACATTTATTTCAAGTATGTAAGTCTTCTTCGCATTTGTTTAAAGTTTATCATTATTATTTCATCCCAAAATCCCTTAAGCAAGTAGATGAGTGTGAAGTAAAATAGTTTATGTTCAATTTAATGCCCTGATTTTTGTTTCGTAATAATATATTACTGTGAAGTGTACCTAGTCGAACTATATTAACTGTTTAGTAGTTAGAGGATCTATATACACTAACACATGCAGGCTCGATAGATTTGTATATACCAGTATGTAGTGTGTGAAAGCATGGCATGGTATAAAGGTCTGGTATTGTGAAAAATATAGGTCAGTTCTGTACTAGGATTACCGCGGTTGTGTATGTAAGATATACTAAAGTGGAGTCGGTCGCACCTCTAGATCAAAGATCTTGTCTCTACTTTTGGGGGTGTTTTCTGGTACCAAAATATAAATTACCTGCTATATAACTCTCCTGATTGGCTCTTCGTTCTTCCAATTTGGCACAATATACTGTACCAATGGGCATTTAATGAGTTTGGCTAATTGCCTCGGAATTACCAGTGGTGCCAGTGAAATTATTGGGACTGACAATGTTTTCAACATTTTCGAGTGAAAGGAGATTTTTGAATTCATCAAACGAATGCTACGATTGATAGAAGACGAGACAATATTGTCAATAGACACAAAATGATTTTATACCTAGGATGATAAGTTTTGAGAATCTGGTATACAATAACTACATAATCCAATGTACAAATTTGCACTCTAATGTGGAATCTTATAACGCTAAACCTCAATAAATTATTCCGGGGCAATTAGCCAGACTCATTAAATGCTCATCGGTACAGTATATTGTGCAAATTGGAAAAGCGAAGGCCCAATCAGGAGAGTTATATAGCAGGTAATTTATATTTTGGTACCGGAAAACACCCCCAAAAGTAGAGACAAGGTCTTAGATCCGGAGGTGCGACCAACTCTTACTAAGTACGATAATCTCACTTACACCTAGCTATACAAAACAAAACTGTCGATAAATAGACAGGTAAATTTGAAAGACAGAAAAACTCGGTGCGTACGTAACCGAGTTGAGAATTCGGGTTTAAGAGCCGAGCTGAAGTTCAGTACGCTGAAGAGCTCCGTAATAGAAAGACGTAAGTAAGATCTGAGTAGCACGTTGTGTGTGTGTATGCGAGCTATAGTGTGTGATATAGATGGCTATCAACTCGTCGAGCGGTCGTTTGAATTATTAGGGATGATCCAGTAATATTTTGGGGTCGAATCATTGAAAATAATTCGTTGATATCGGATATAATTACTGGGATTTATCTTTTGATCTTCCGGATCGATTCATTGGGAATAATTCTTGATTATACTGGATTGATTTGCCGAGAAGTTTCGTTATATATTGGAAACGTCAGGCAGAACTGTGCAGGGAAAATAATAGAAAACGCATGAACTGGCCTTCCCCGGGGGCCTCACGTTCGTGAGGCTGCTCGGAATGGTTGACACGCTGGGAAACCAGCGTGGATATCACAACCCGCGAGAATAAATACTGAACAAAAAATCTGTTGTTCACGGGGGCTGACCTTCCAGGATGTCTTAAGACTCCTGGGTGGTTGATTCGCTGGGAAACCAGCGAGGACTGCACCCTCCGGGATAGAGTCGGGTTGTGACCGACCCAAGGTCGGAATATTCACACCTGCATATTTACCTACAGACTGCATCAGTTCTATCCGCATAAAAATCGGTACAGTTTCTAGACACATGAGTGGTAGTTGCCTATAAGCTAACACATAAATTTGAGAACTACCAATCTAAGCATTGTATAAGTTAAGGAATAAATGCTTGAATGCGACATTATCTCTGGCTTCGTCACCAATACTCTTTTAATCCACTCGCTTCCAACTAGTGCCCTGAGTTTATCGGCAAGGGTGACGGTTATAGCCTAACCGAACGAATGAACTAGGGTACACGCGGTACCTGATTCATGTGGTCCATCATTAACAAAACGGTCCTTCGAGCCGGATTTCGAGTCAGCCAAATGTAAAAGGGATCTGGGGAAAATCGCGCGTAGATTCGTTGAGTTGATAGCCAGGAAGTGAAATGAAAACGAAAACGCCTATACGGCAAAGCGCGTTAACACGAATATGCACCGAGTAAAAGTCAAAACAAAAGGACTCTCTCAAAGCAAACTGAACAATAACTATACAAATCAAAGTAAAAGTAAAAAGTCAAATAAAGTTAAAGTAAAAGTCGATTAATAGTGATCTAAAGACTATTTTATCAAAAAGTGAAGTTCACTTGATCGACGCACAACGCCACCAAAACGAGGACGTTCTAGGAAAGGTCCGATTGCCTTCAGACAGTCGAGCAGTTCGACCTCAGTCGCATGGGAGGTCGTGCCAGACCTAAACCCGGAACCCGACGAAAATATGCTTCCGGTTGACACCCCGAACGAGCCGATACCCGGCACGTCCACTCAAGGTCGTGATATCATAGAACTTGTCAACGCGACCGTAGAGGGGGGACCACCGCAGCAACAAGCCGAGATGGCAGAAGTGCGCGCTGACTCAGCAAGACCGGAATCCGAACACTTTCGCACAATGGGTAGCTGCGCTGCATCTCAGGTGTCGGTTGCAAGTTCGTCGACAAGATAGAGACGTCTGGAGATCACCGCAACTAAAAAGAGGGCGAGAGTTTGTCACAGGGCGGTGGAAGATCGGGAGCAAATAGGAATCCAGTTGATAAATGAAACACTGGCGGCGAAGATAAGACAAGGAGGATCCATGGGTGACGCTTCAGGCTGAGGCAGTTCGGGTAAATCCAACAAAGTCGAGGATTGGCTCGCAAGCATGCAGAAGGAACCGGCAGACTCATCTGCCGCGCATCCGGTGGCGGAGACTCCACGCACCAGCTCGCCAATCGTTGGTGACCAGGATATCTCGCGACTGACTCAAGCGATAACCCAAACTTTGGAAATGATCCATGATGCTAGCACAAACCATACTTCGAACTCCCTGATCAATAGATTATCAGCGAAGTAAGGTCTGCCGACTTTCAAAGGAGAGGCCCTGGAATGGCTGAAATTCAATCGCGGTTTCGAGATATCCACAGAACTAGGAGGTTATTCAGAACGTGAGAACATTTTCGCCTATAGGAATGCCTCGCGGGGGAAGCCAAAGATGCAGTAGCATCGCTCATGATGACGGCTAGTAATACAGATTAGATTATGAAAACCTTCGAGTTGCGTTTTTGCAATCCAGATGTCATATTGAGAAGGATTGTGAAGGACCTTAGAAAGCTTCCAAGAGTAAACTCCGGACGGATAGACGTTGTAATCCTAGCTACAAAGATAAGAAAACGCGGTAGCAGCAATGGAAGCAGTGAACTATGTGGGATATCTCCGGAGTCCCGAGTTGGCCCAAGACATTATTAGCAAGATGTCGTCTGTGATGATTTAGGTACAATTACAATTATTACGTAGGTGAATCCACCGACCTGGAAGAACCACGAATGAAGACCATCGCAAAATTCCTGTATCGAGCAGCGGAGCTGGATTGTAGGGCAGGAACAGTCTGCATCGTAGCGCCGACTCAAGGGCGTCCGAAAGAAAAGCGACAAACTAAGCAAGGAGAAAAACAGGATTATCGCGGAAAACCTGCACCAGTGTATATGCTGGGTGGCCGAGACAGTAGCAAGGTAACGAAGAAAACCAAGATTCGAGGAGGAAAGCCGAAGGAAGATCTCAAGAGGCGAACGGAGTGCGGTTACTGCGGATAGCCTAACCACTCGGTAGTAAAATGCCACAAATTCGCAGCTCTGATGCTCAAGCGCAGTTGGCAATGGGCAAAGCAAACGGGCACCTGTTTTTGATGCTTGTTGAGAAAGCATCGCCGAAACCATTGCCAAGTTAAAGCTCGCTAACAGGACGGGTGTAAAAACTAACACCACCCTTTCCTACACCCAACAAGGGAACAACAGGAGATAGAGGCGGCAAAAGAGGACTCACAGCGACCTTCTACCAGCGAAGCCGACACACAGGCGACAACCAATACATGACTATATATGGCCAGAGGAAAATACTTCTGAAAACAATCCCAGTCCTGTTGAGAGGTGCGAAGTTACAAATTGAAACTTATGCGTTGCTAGATGAAGGCTCCACAGTTTCGATCATAGACGCAGACACTGCAGAATGGATTGGCGCCACAGGACCAACAATAAATCTAGCAATTCAAGGAATAAAAGAGACGGGGATAGTGGAAGCCGACAGCCAGAAAGTAGTCCTATATATTAGTGAAACGGTAAACAAACGGGCTCATAGACTGAACGGTATCAGGACCATCAGGGATTTATTGCTCCATCGACAGACGTTAAAGGCAGAAGAAACAAAGAGCCACGCATACCTAAATAATATTGAAATAGAATATTACGAGAATGTTGAACCAACGATTCTGCTGCGCCAAGACAATGGAAATCTAATTGTCTCACGCCAAGTGCGCGAGAGAACACGTGGAGTGCCAGTCACCTCCTACACAGCCTTGGGATGGATTGTACACGGCCATACGACCGTTATACGCAAGATAGGGTCAAATGATGCTATTCTCCACAGTTACCTCCGGGCAAAGACAGAAAGAAAAGAAGAATACCGCGAGGACTCAGACTTGCACGAACTAGTCAAAGCCAATTTTAGGCCACCGGCGTGGCACGCTTTGAACGTACCAACATGCTAGATGAGCGAGCAAAACAATTACCGAAAAATACCACGCAGCGAACGGGCGACTGCTGGGAAACCGGACTGCTCTGGAAAGAAAACGTCGTGCAACTTCCAGAAACCGCGAAATGCGCTAATGAGATCCGGTGTATGCCGAATTATATTACGAGTAGGTCGAGAAGTTGATCAAGTCCAGATATGCGGAGAAGATTGATAGTAGCATCACAAAAGACAACCGCACATGGTATCTTCCCCATTTCGGCGTGACAACTCCAAACAAGCCAGGCAAACTCAGGTTGGTATTTGATGCAGCGGCGACCACAAGGCGAGTGTGCCTCAATGACAAACTTCTGTCGGGATCGAATATGCTCACATTACTCCTAGGCGTACTGATGCGCTTCAGACAGAAACCAGTTGCGTTCATGGGGGATATCAAAGACATGTTCCTGCGTATTAAAATTCGTGCTGAGGATCGAGACGCCCAACAAGTCTTGTGGCGTGGGAAAGAGAGGACCCGAACGCCAGACACCTACCACATGACATCCATAATTTTTGGCGCGAAGTCTTCACCTTGCCCCGCCCTGTACGTAAAAAATCGAAATGCGAGTGAACACGAAAAGAATATACCAGAAGTGGCTAAAGCAATAGTCAGAAAATGGTATATGGATGACTATTTGGATAGCGCGGACTCGGAACTAGAAGCCATCAAACTCATCGACCAAGTGACAAAGATAAACAGCAACGGGGGTTTTGGAATGCACAAATGAGTTAGCAACAGCCAGTCAGTTGTTGACTGCATCCCGGTAGATAGACGAGCGGCGAAATCTATAAATCTGTCGTTGGATGAACACACAGAACAGTGTGAAAAGACGTTAGGTCTCAAGTGGAACCCTGGATGGGTGTGGATACGTACACCTTTGACATAAGCCTGAAAAAGATACCAACTGAGATAATGAGCGGGGAACAACGGCCGAGTAAACGTCAAATGCTGAGGGTGATTATATCAATCTTCGACCCGCTAGGTTTTCTCACGCCGTTCACAGTGCGTAGCAGAATACTGCTCCAAGATGTGTGGCGGAGCGGTATCGGGTGGGACAAAAAGCTTACTGATGCTGACTACGGATGCTGGAAGAGCTAAACCAATGACCTGAATTGTCTGAAGAAATGCATCATACTGAAGTGTTACCTTAATGAAAGTACGAACACGCCAAAGTTCGAACTCCATGTGTTCTGCGACGCAAGCGAAGCGGCGTATTCAGCGGTAGCTTATTGGCGCATAAGAAGTCAAAATGAGACGGTTACGGTCGCATTAATCGCCAGAAAAAGTCGTGTGGCACCTCTGAAGCCATTCTCAATTCCGCGGCTGGAGTTACATGCTGCTCCACTAGCAAGCCGATTAGAACAAACAATTACAGCTGAACACAATCACCAAGTCATAAGTCGGACTTTCTGGACGGATTCCCGTACGGTGTTGAGTTGGTTATGCTCGGACCCGAGATCGTACAAAGCATTTGTTTCGCACCGGCTAGGAGAAATAGACGAATTAACCAACGCGATTGAACGGAGATGGGTTCCCACGGGCGAAAATCCCGCCGACGACGCCATAAGGAACACCTGGATCAGGCTCAGCAGGGTAATCAGATGGTTTCAAGGCCCACCGTTTCTAAAAGAAACTCCAGCGGCGCCGGCACAAGCCGCTAACAATGATCCAGAAGTAGAGAGGCGATCGAGATTCGTTGCAACCCAGGTAGAAAGCCTAGACGACTCCTTGTCTGACATACAGAGACAATTATTTTTACTAACAATATCAAACGTTCGACGTATTATAGCCAAGAGCACGGCCAAGCACGCCCTTGGACGGAGCCATTGAAGTATTGAACTCCACAACTCTTGATCACATGCAACGAACTTAGAAGGTATCTACTATTACCTACGAAATAGTCGAGCGGTGAAACAAGCGTGACGCCGATAATTTTGCATCCGCTACCGGAGTTACCGTAGCGCTTCTGAAAAAACACCCTGTAGTTATTTGCAAATCTACTGCTATGGAATCTACGCGACATCAACAGCAGATTTTCAACTAACAGTTAAATGGTGCGGTTTCCATGATGACCTGAGCTTTGCTCAATGGCACTAGAGGCGCGTCGTATGATAGGCTATGATAGCTATATGTCGCCTGGCGACAGAACTTGACATGCTTCCGTGTTACAGAGATCGGTCTCCTCACATCTAGACTCCATAGGGCCGACGCTCCAGTCTAAGAGTATAGGATAAATGGAAGAGATATAACTATTAGAAGAAGAAGAAGATAGAGTGGAAGCTGGCGTGTTCGCGAAGTAGCGCCAGCTACTTCAAAATGTATATTACTTTAAACAAAAACACATTTCATAAATGTTTCTGTACGATATTGTTTAAATATTATATCCTTCCTGAGATTATCATTCCATTGTCTCTTTTTCTAACTCACGGAAAATTCTACGATATTCACTAACGATTCGTATCACGAACATTTTTTGATCACTATTTCTCGCTGAAAGATTGATGTATTCCGTGAACAAATGACTCCCCTTTGAATTAATGTAGCACACGATTCTCATGGAATACCCTGTTTATGATTTTTGTACTGGGAAAAGGATGAATTTCAGGGAATATTCGAAATTATGGATTTTTTGCTTGCAATTAACCTAAAAATATAATTTTCACGAAATATAGTGAATTAGCATGTTTTGGGTCATCTGAAAATTGGCGCTCAAACAAGGAGACTAAGGAAATAAAATAAAAAAATCTGAAAAAATGGGGAAATTTTTTTTCACCGTTTGGAGCTGATTTGACAGAATTCTACATGAATTTATTTTTACCCCAAATACGGACCACCCTATTGGACATATTAGACTCTTATTTCTCAATTTCATTATTTATTTATTCATTTAATAATTCATCTATTCCTTCACTTTTGTATTTGCTTCATATGTTTTGTTCAAATTAAGGAGTAACCGTCAAAAACCATAGAAATGGGCGTGAACTGGTATCTGATCATTGGAATTGGATTATTTACAATATTTAGACAGTTAGTTGCCATACACCGAAGTCGTCATTTCATGTGAGTTACCAACCGACAATCTACGAACGAAAATTCTCTAGCTACAAGAAACTACAAATGATTTCGCGTCGATGGACATCTTCGAAATCAACGCACCTCAAAAACGGCTGGAGTCAGAATTTTTGAATCTCAGAAAACTCGCGTAACTTTTTTTTGTGATTAACTACAAACGAAAATTCTTTCACTACAATCAACTACAAACGATTCTGCGTCGATTCCCACCTTCAGGTTAAACGCACTTCAAAAAACCAGAGTTGACATTTTCGAAAATCAATAAGCGAACTGCAGTACGATCGAGCTTTTGTCTCAATGAATTCTGTGAATCATCTAATGGAAAATGAAGACTACAAATACTTTACCCTAAGCTTCGAAATAGGAAGATCTTGAAGCTCCTCACTACTGCCACTACGAATGAAAATGAATAATTAATAAATTCATTCACGATGTAACCGTACTTGTGATAGATTTTTTCTCTACGGACCTGAATTGCGGTTTTTTTTTTTTTTTTTTGGAAAATTTTGAACCTCGCCACTTTCGGCTGATGACACCAGTATCCGCGATGACCATTTCGGATATTAGCATTGATAGCTACCATAATTGTTGACAATTAGAAATTTTGCAAAAAGCGTTGTACGCATTAGATATCAAAGGTAGCATTAGAATTATTCGAAATTTTTAATAGTATTACCAACCAAATGGCGACTAGTTGAAGTTGAGCCGCGGATATGAGCACGTCAAAACTACGTCTTGTCACATATATATAGCGATATCCCTAATTAGAAGATTTGAAAAAAAAATTGCAATTCATACCTAGACGTGGCAGACTCTACAGTTTCAGAAACTGTATGGCACGATGTTCTACGATTTTTGTAAGAAGAGTTGACAGATTTCAAACCCACGCGCTCCGATTTTACGGTCTGATAGTACGAGACAAGTTCGTATTTTGAAATTGAAACTTCTACCTACGACTGATTCTAAAGGTAGTAAGGTAGATAGCAAATACAAGGGTTTTAATAGGGGCTCCTCTAACTTTCGTAAAAGCTCAGTTGCGTGTGGGGAAGAAGGTTAGTCAGTGGTCGGAAAAAGAGAAGGAGTTAGGTCTTGCGTTGTTTTATGGGTCTCCAAAATCATATAAAGCTATGTTAAAGATGGGTTTTAAATTACCGAGTGTTCGTACAGTTAGGAACTGGGTCAATACACTGAATCTAAATATGATTTTGTGGTAGGAGATAGTGAACTAATTACGTGGAGGGCATTGAGATATTTGTATAAGATAGATTCTAAGGGGGCAGCTCGATCAGTTCCAAAGCTTTTGCCTCGACATATATATCCAGGACCTTTCGTTAAGATGAATGTCAAACTTGAAACTCAGGTATTTCGTCATTCGGTTCACGGGGAACTTTTAGCTTTAGCTTCGACAACTGTGGACAGTGAGACTCAGGACGAATTAGCCAATTCAGGCGATTTTATTGGAAAAATCAACAATATATTTGACGCGATGAACAGTAAAACTTTGTTTGACAGAGATTCTGATCGCAAACCTTTGATCACGGACGATACACGATCGACAGAAATTTTACAAGACGCTTTACAGTGGTTACCGCATTTACAAGTTTCTCATCACACGGCCAAAAATCCACCAACTTTCGAAAATCTAATACGGAGTATTACTTCAACTTTAAAACTGTGGGGGGACTTGCAATCGGAGGGCGTAAAGTACCTACTGACGTCACGACTACAGCAGGACCCGGTGGAAAATTTGCACGTGAGGAATTTTCGACCGTTTTTGTGAGTTTTTTCTTTTTAATAATTATTTTATGATTTTATGAATGAAATGGACTCCACAACAAATTTTTATTATCAAAGTTTTTGAGCAAAAAACTTAAGATGGCTGCCAGTGGTGTTTTATCCTAGCGAGCTCTTGATAATTTTTGGAATTTATAATATCTCTGCGTTTCGAATTTGCGAAAGTTCATACAATATCAATTCATCGGCTCACCTTAACCTCGAGTTCACATATTCTTCTCTCTAAATCTGCTATACGGGATTCTCAGAGGGATAATTCAACCCGGAGGCTCAACGGCCTCGTGCCCGCCGGAAATACGGACGAAAACTCTATAGATTCTCCTACAACAATTACTACTCATCTCTCTGGACGGAGGATCTTGATAATCTCTTGCGAAGTAGATCATCCCCAGTTCCGGCTAACAGGAGTTGGTAATAACTTGTTTGTTTATTTGTCTGTTTTGTCAAAGGGAGTAATTTTGGAGTAATTCTTCCCAAAGATGGGAACTGAGAAGAAAACCCTAGATTCTAAGCGAGGCAGACAGGAGCATGGAGACGAGCTGGGGGGGGGGAGCTGGCTCATCCTAGTAAGGTTAGAGTTGGCTCTCCCACCAGGCTCGATCCCCCTCCTGCGAGAGTTTTATCTAATAGGTTTATGGAGTCGGATGAAGGTCCTTTCATGGTCCAAGTATATGATAAAAGGGGTTTGAGGTCGGGGAACCTCCATATAATGAGCTTCGGCAAGAAGTTGAGGGGCTCTGCTAGGGGTATTACCAAGATATCTCCCTCAGGTTCGGACAGATTTAACCTCGTGTTTAACAACTATGTAGACGCTAACGATTTCATTAACTCCAGAATTAAGAAGATCGACCTGAATTACGGGGCTTATATACAGGACTCAGTGATCCTCAGGGTGGCCTCATGAGAGGGGTTGCCACCGATGTGACAGAGGAGGAGATTATGGAGGGCTTTAAGGTCCCTGATGCCAGCGCCAGGGTTCTAGTTCGAGTTGAACGGATTTTTACCTACATATCGAATGAGTCCGGACAGAGATCTCGGGAGAAAACGTCTCGGGTTAAGGTATTCTTTAGAGGGCCTCTCCCTCATTCTGTAGTGCTGTGGTATACTAAATGGAATGTTAGCCCGTTTTTTCCATCAATTAAAAGATGTGCCAACTGTCTGCGGTTTGGACATATCGAGCGTCAATGTCGAGGGAGGTCTAGATGTAACAGATGCGCTGAATTTCATCCCAAAAGGAAGTGTAAAATAATTGAATCCTCAGATGCAAAGAGTAAATGCGCTAATTGTGGGGGGCCCCATTGGGCATTTGATAAATTTTGTCCTCTTTTTTTTTAGCTAAAAAGAAATCCCTAGCAGACATGATAAAAATGGCAAACGCCTCCGTCCCTGTCGAAAACAAAACCAATCATGTAGGCACTTGTAACGATTCTGCTCAGTTCAAAGGAAGTTCTAGGGACTTTCCTCCTCTACGGCTGATCCCTCCGGGGGGAGCGAAAGTTGGTGGCCTTCCGTGCAGTCTAGAAGGCAAGGTCAGAAAGTCGGGAGACCGGTTGGAAGTCAATTCCGGTGAAGGTTCCTCCCAAGCAACGGGTTCCTCCCAGGTTGAAGGTCGAGCGAACTTAGAACAATTGGAGTTTGATATAGAGATGAGTGATAACGAGGGGGATGTAGGAAACCATTTTGAAGACACGTTAGTGGGAAGTGAGCACTCCGGTGAAACGTTTTCTCAAGGCATTGATTTGGAACGTCTGGTCCGAAAGGTAGTGAACAGGGCTATAGCCATGTTCTCTGCTTCTATCTGCTCCATCATCGCAAAGCAATTTCCTGATTCGGACCAAATCATCAAGTCCATCAAGACGGCGGAGGAGTCTTTCGTTCAGGAGAGTGGCGATCCCCTGAATGGCTGACTCCCTAAGTATCGGACAATGGAACTGCCGTAGTATTCTGACGAGGGAAACACATGAAGTGTAACCCTCCGATCTTTCTGTAACTTCACAGGGTAAAAGAGGGATCAAAATAAGTGGACACGTATTTCGGCTTATCCGTCAACACTCGACCGTTTTCGAGAAAATAGGGAATAAAGTTTTCGACGCGCTTCAATAGCCTGCGAACGCGGTTACTGTTCTAGTAAGGCGGTGGTGCAGCGGTCAACGTTGTGGTATGGAGATTTTGCACCCCGGGTTCGAATCCCGCAATTTTTTTTTTTTTCTTTTTTCTATTTTTCATCGAAGTTTATTACATGCATGTTTTTGTAAATACATTGACGTTATATTTGTGTAAAAACAGTATTTGTTAAAATCAGGAATTAGGTTTGACAAAAATTATAATTGAAGACATACTGGATTAGAAATGGTTCGAACTTGCTAGCCGTTGTCAATCCCCCAGCAATTCCCAGAAAGTTTCCTGAAGTATTACTAACGGTATTCAATTCACAAGAAAGGTTTGAGAATTTCACCATATATAATTATTCAAATTCTTATAATTGTCAGTATAATGCCGTTACAAATAATACTGTGACATACTTGTAAGTATGAATATAAGAGGGCACTATTGTTTCAAATTACATGTAAATGAACATGCATGTAATAAACTTCGATGAAAGTCAGAAAAAAGAAGAAAAAAAAAAAATTGCGGGATTCGAACCCTGGGTGCAAAATCTCTAAGCCACAACGTTGACCGCTGCGCCACCGCCTTACTTGAACAGTAACCGCGTTCACAGGCTATTGAAGCGCGTCGAAAACTTCATTCGCTATTTTCTCGAAAACGGTAGAGTGTTGACGGATAAGCCGAAATACGTGTCCGCTTATTTTGATCCCTCTTTTACCCTGTGAAGTTACAGAAAGATCGGAGGGTTACACTTCATGTGTTTCCCTCGTGAGTAAATGGTCAGATTTAAAAAATTTTATTACTAATTTCGATATTTTTTGCATTCAGGAATCTTGGCTTAGGCCTCAACAAATTTTAACTGTCCCGAATTTTAATATAGTCAGAAAAGATAGGGATTCCGACAGCGTCGGCGGGGGAGTTATTTGTTTTATCTCTAAGAACATCCAGTACAGGTCTATTGACTTCTTTAACCCGTCGGATAAATTAGAAGGCATTTTATTAGAAATCTCCATATACGACAAGCTTTTTCACATCCTAAACATATACAGAGCCCCTGATAAACATTTAAGCACGCTGGAATGGGGGAGCCTTCTTTCTCCGTTGGAAAGGCTATCCAATCTAATTATCTGCCCGGATTTTAATGCCCATCATCGTACTTGGGGCAGTGAGCTAAATAATCAGGATGGGAATAATTTGGCTACAGCAATTAATGACTCTAATTTCATAGTTGTAAATTCTTAAGAATCCACTAGGATACACGTAGTCAATGGAGTCAGGAGCGCGCCCGACGTCTCCATGACCTCTCCGGACATATTTTCTGAGACCTCTTGGGAGGTTATGGATGATGCTAGGGGTAGTGATCACTTCCCAATTAGAATTAAGGTCGGAAATCTTCCCTTTTACAAAGATAGCTTTAGACCTAGAATATCCACCAAGGTTAATTGGGATATATTTATTGACACGCTAGAAGATAAATGTGGATTAGTAGAGGTAACTAAGGATAACTTCTTAGAAGCATATGATTCGTTTATAAGTTTTGTTACGGATTCGCTTAAACAGGCTGGAGCAAGGTTGCCGGAGGAACAGAGCGTAAAGAGTCAGACTCAGTCTCCCTCCCCGGCTCCGTGGTGGACGGAAGAATGTTCAAGAAAGGTGGAAGAAAGACGCTTAGCTGGGAAGACCTATAAAGAGGCTCCTACGAGACCTATGTCAACATTTGCAAAAGCACGACTAAATTCCTTAATAAACGAAAAAATTAGCCTTTGGAAAATTTTGTAGTTCGATAAATCCTATGACGCCTTTGGACAAGGTCTGGGGGCCAATTAAAGCTTTCAGGCGCAGATTTAATATTCCTTCTTCTACTAAAGCTTTTTCAGCCAAAGACCCTACCTTGGAGACGGCCATTAATAAGATAGCCCCTCCGTACGTCACGGAGGAAGGATCTCTCCCGAACGATGTCGCTGTCGAGTCGCTCTTGTCCTCCCCCATTTCCATGGGGGAGCTGGACTCGTCGATACCGAGGTCTAAGCGGGGTTCCGCAGCAGGTCCGGATTTAATTTCATATAAAATCATTAAACATTTTGGGGGAAAAGCAAGAAAATCTTTGTTGTATATTTTTAATTTTGTTATTTCCCTGGGTCAAACCCCAAAAGAATGGTCTAGATACGCAGTGTGCCTGATCCCAAAACCTTCGGGCTCGGGGGTTCGACCCATTGCCTTCTCATCCGCTATGCTAAAGACTCTGGAGAGAATCATTAATGACCGCCTGCAATTTTGGACGGAAAGGAACCACATTTTGCCTAACTGTTTTTACGGGTTTAGGAGAGGAAGGTCGTGCGTGGATAACGTATCAATTTTGGTCACGGACGCCCATATTAACTTTATTAAAAATAACTACATGCCATCAATTTTCATTGACATTGAAGGGGCGTATGACAACGTAGTCCCAAGTATTTTAATCTCAGAGCTGCTGGAATTAAATATTCCACCTAATATTGTTACTTTCATTAAAAATATCATCTGGGTACGGGAACTTAATTTTTCTTTCCAAGGGATAGCTCTAGGGACAAGGACAACGGCTAAGGGTCTCCCCCAAGGGTCGATCTTAAGCTCATTGCTTTTTAATTTATACTTAAGGAAGATTTTAGATAGCATAGGGAACCATACTAGGCTTCTGTCATATGCAGATGATATTGTTATTCACTGATCTGCTCCTAGGCTCCCGGGCGCTCTATCCGAGGTATCGAACTCGATTATTAAACTAAGTGGTTGGCTTGCGGATAGGGAACTCCGAATCTCAGAGACCAAAACACAGCTGTGTGTGTTTACGAGACGGGATCTGAGGAATATCCCGGTGTCTTTTTCCATAAATAATGTTTGTATAATGAACTGTTCGTCTGTCAGATTCTTGGGAGTATACCTAGACTATACTCTGAATTGGAAAACACAGATTGGAATATCCAGAGCCAAGGCCATGAAGGCTATCTCGATTATTAAGGCGATTTCCGGGTTCAAGTGGGGTGCCCACCCGGTTTCCTTGATCATGATATACAAAGGATTAGTGAGGGCTATACTAGACTGGGGATACCATTTCTTTCGGGGGGGCGCGAATAGTCTCTTGGACTCGCTCGAAAGAGTTCAGTTCGCGGCCTTGAGAGCCTGTTTGGGGTGCTTTAAAACTACCCCTACAAGCGTCTTGATCAACCTGGCTGGAGTTCCCCCTCTTAGGGAAAGATGGGCCTTTCTTTCCAAAAAATATATGATTAAAACGGCGGCCAACGAATCTAACGCGATTATCCCGAAATTTACCTGGATTTTTAATTTCTCCCAAAATACGGGGGTGAGAGCATCTCTCCTCCCGGCTTTGTATAAGTCATGGACAGATATCAAGCCACTCTCTTTAGAGGTGTCTAGCTCAAGACTACCGCCTACATTCAACGTAGAATATGAATTCTATTTCAGCAAGATAAGGGTAGATACTTTGTTGGGAAAGAGCATAAAAGACTCTGCAAACCCGAACCATTCCTTTCTGGACAAAGTAAGAACCTCCTACCCGGGGCACGAATGAGTGTTCACGGATGGATCCAGATCCGATGACCCTCCAAGAGCGGGTGCTGCGGTATTCACCCATAGACCAGAGGGATGTTCTCAGGTTAGATTTAGGGAACACTTCTCGATCTTTTCGGCGGAAGCGTTTGCCATTTACGTTGCATTGGATACTATACGTAAGTTTGCTTGGAAGGAGGCAGTTATCTTTACTGACTCCTTTAGCGTACTTAAGGGTTTATGCAACTCTCTTTATCACACTCTGTTAGGTCCCTTCCCACTGTGGAATTAAAGGAAATGAAAAAGCCGATGCTCTGGCAAAGGCGGCTTTAAGCCTAGATCCGAACCCCGACATATATTATTACTGGTCAGACCTCACTTATATTTTCAAAGAAACGGTAAGACGTAATTCGGATGAGCTTATAAAAAGCCAGGGCCTATATAAAGGAGTTAAATATTGTCAACTATCACGAGACTTTTCCTTCAGACCTTGGTTTCGGGCTTCCTCTTTAGGTAGGAAGATCTCCTTAATAAATAGAATCAGATCGGGTCACTGCCTTTCGGGGGCCCATCTGTTTCGGATGGGAATCATAGGTGACGGTTCCTGTACTTGTGATCACTGGACACAGTCCCTAAAAACCCATATTGTGTGGGAGTGCTCGGAATGGGATGCCCCGAGAGCAGGGCTCCTACAGTTTCTCGACAGAAGCAGAGTTGCCCCAAACTCAAATATCCAAGAGATATTTCTCAGAAAACACCTAAAAATAGCCTTCGTTATCTGTGATTTCCTGTTCCGTATTAACATTCTCCTATAAGATCAGATCCTTTTAGACTTATACATGTGTTTTTTTGTCCGTCGAGTTTCGTGTTGTGGTAGTCAAATCCTGCCCACCAGATCTACTTATCGCATTGGATCGGATGGTCCTCCGTCTAACGGACTGTATCGATCCGACAAATCCTGGAACCTGGCACTATTAAACTATGAAGTTCTTGGACACTCTGACTTACCTACATCTATACCCCTCTTATGTGGGAAAGCCGGAGACAAAGAGAAATTAGAGTCGTTTCAACCATAACTAATCTTTACAACAATTTTATTTGGTACTTACCCCAAGTTCCTAGCAACTCTACGGGGTTATAACCATTAAGGAAGAAGAAGAAGAAGAAAGTTTTTGAGCAACAGTCCGGTGCTCACGGTCGGAAATTGGGTCAATAGATCGTCTATCTTCGGATTAACTCGGTATTTCCCGTCTCAGCTGTTGGTGATATCTCCTAGTCTGTATTTAGTATGATTCTGATCTTTGAACAGGATAAACCTTAGTTTACCGTGTCAATTTCAGACTTGGGATACGAATATAACATGGGACACGGACTAGCATTTGCATGACAGTGCCGATGAATATTGTTTCCGAAGCTGCATCCCTATGCTATTTTATGCTTAACTAAATAATTGAGTGAAACAATTGCAGGATGTCAGACAAGATCCATAGTGTATTCGTTTAACAAAACTTTAATAAATAAATGTTCAATGGTTTGCAATAATACAACTCGTTTTACAAATTCAAAAATAAATCGTTTTCTGGTTTGATACAAAAGAAAATTAAAGATAATAATAATAAACAAAATATTTAAATCTACGTTCTGGCTGTTGCCTGGTTTGGTTTTGTTTTGCTTAAGTGTCTAACGGTTTTTGTCTAGTTTGTGGTTTTTTCTATTTTAATCTAAGTAATTTCTTTTTTGAAACTAAATGATTTTATTATAGGTTTGTCGAGATTTGGCCGCGTTTTGCTGTCGCTAAAAGTATTCTAAACTGCTAAAGATTTATGAAATTTACGCCGCGTCTGGCTGTAGCTAAATTTTATATTTGTTTGATTGACTCTAAATTGAAATAAAGTTGCTTTTGGTTTTTGGTTTCTGCCGCGTCTTGCTGTCGCAGAGAGAGGTTTTTGAGAGATCTAGGACTTAGCCGAGAATCGCTCCAATTGTATATATATATATATATATATATATATATATATATATATATATATATATATATATATATATATATATATATATATATATATATATATATATATATATATATATATATATATATATATATTGTAACAAAACGACCCTATAGCCGTGATGATCTACGTGTCTAAATATTATATTTAAACTTTTATTCTTTAATTCTTGATTTTACGAGGACTATATTGGAGCTAATTAAGCAAATTAACGTATGACTAGCCAGCTATTTCTTCTGTCTTCTTATGTTACCTTTATAAGATCGCGGCTGCGGTATCTTTCGATACGTTAGCGTTGATTTCTTGATTTCGTGATTTGCTATAAAATATATCGCAACCTATACAGTGTTGATATCTAATATAGCATGTCGCGGCTTCAGAGTCTTTTAGCACTCGTTGGCGTTGACCAATTTCATTTTGATCTCGGCCTCAGAAATAAATCGTCAGCGTTGATAACAACAATTTAAATCGCGGCCTCAGAAATGAATCGTCAGCGTTGATAATAATAATAAATTGATTCGCGGCCTCAGAAATTAATCGTCAGCGTTGATAACAACAATTTGAATCGCTGCCTCAGAAATTAATCATCAGCGTTGATAACAACAATTTGAACCGCGGCCTCAGAAATTAATCGTCAGCGTTGATAACAGCAATTTGAATCGCAGCCTCAGAAATAGATCGTCAGCGTTGATAACAACAATTTGAATCGCTGCCTCAGAAATTAATCGTCAGCGTTGATAACAACAATTTGAATCGCGGCCTCAGAAATAAATCGTCAGCGTTGATAATATAATAGAATATTGGTGAAGGATTTGTTTTATCACACCTCAGAGTTTTTTTAGGCTCGTCGATGTGAAAGGATAGGAAATGATTATACTGACCAATTTGATTTGTGTTTCTGTATGTTGATAGCAAGCTTATTGGCTTGAGTGATTCTTCCTTTTTTTTTTATTCAAATGATTTTACATTTCAAATTTGTAAGCAAGCCTACTGGCTAATCTGCTTTGTGGATTTTCTGAACTACTACTGAGCTCCCGAGCGTTGTACGCTACGCCTTATATAGAAACGCTCAACCCCTTTTTCTATCTTGTATGGTTTCCCATGTGTTTACTACTTGACCGCTACTGAGAAATCATAGCTTATTTTGAATAACACCAAATTCTATAGTACTTATACTTCATTTCCAATAAGTTTTGATATCATGTATTTTTTTATTGAATATTCACTTATATTTATAACAAATCATAATTATTTAAACATTTTAAACTCTTGAGGCCTGATATGAAATATCGTTTCAATATATATAAATATACATACAACTGATAGTCGGCCATTACCATTGAATCACCCGTGGCGCCGCCTGGTTTCAGCTTGCGCTTTCGGCACTTTCTGGAGACATGCAGCGGAGGCTAGTTGCCAGTCCTGGTAATATATGTCCGTGGTAGAGGTCAATCGCTATCTCTTTCTAATACATGCCACGCTCCTGATTAGAAAGAGATAGAGGTTGGCCTCCACCAGTCGCTATCTCTTTCTACCAGTCGACCATATTCTCCAAGACTAGAATTAGGCCCAAAATATCAAATTGGACGTACTGGTACTTGGCGGGCATTTTTGTAAAAAGTACAAGAAACTACGAATTGGACTACTTCAATATTCTTATAATAACTTTAACATCAGCCCGCCAAATAACACGTACTCCAATTTTTTTTTTATCATTTCTCTGTTTTTCCGTAATTTTATTTTTAATTGATCGTTTCTTATATGAATACGTATGTTGCATGTTATAACATGTTACGCATGTTATGTATATTGAAATGTCAACGTTCAGAAATTAATTCGAAGCAAATCAAGATTCGTGGCAGCGAATCGCCGCCAAGTACCGTAGGCCGGCGCGCTAGCCACGAAACGTTTACTCGAGCAAGCTCTTGTTCTTGTAAAAAATCTGTCATATCTTTTGAACCGCTCAATATTTTTTTTTTTAAATTTACGGAGGCTCAAGATCCACGTCACTTAACCTTGCTCGCTAAAGTTCGGCGAAATCGACCGAGCGGTTCCCGAGATATTGACCGTCAAAATTGATCGAAAAACACAATCTTCTGCTTCTTCTTCTGCTTCTTCTGCTTCTTCCTTTTTTACCTTGGGACCACGATATCTGTCGAACCGTTACACTTATGAATTTGCGATTTGGAGGGGGTGTTCTTGACACCGAAATCTCGCCCCCTATTGGTTTTGAGCAATAATCGACCACGCAGAGCTAAGTTATTCATATGATTAATTATTTATATAGGTATGTGTTGTAACGATGCAGTTTAGCTGCTCGTCACAGTAGCCTAGGTTACGTATATAAAGTTAAGCTTAAGGTTAAGACGCGACAGAGAGAGAGCGCGGTTAAGGTAACACGTCGAGATAAGGAACACCCTCGGGAAAATTAAGGCGACACACCTAGGTAGGATTTCATATATTTAACTAATTTAGAGTATTTTTCTGTTAATGTAATTGCGAGAGAGAGACAGAGACGGAGGAAAAGCACGAGTATGAGAAGAACTGCCGCTACGGAGATGAACCTGACAACATCAATTAACCTCGAGGTATGCAGTCGGGACTGGGGCCGAATTAGCCCCTGATGATAGTACCGCTACAAGAGAGGGAAGAACGAAGGCTCAGGGAGAAATCACGCAGCTAATGGTGAACAGGGCCTGCATACGGCCTCCCAGCAGCTGACGACCCTTATCGCTATGCCACACTTGCAAAACGGCGTATAGGGCTGTACGGTCAAAGAAAAACCACAGCCTCCCGTACCGCAGGAAGCAGCAGCTACCCATCCCGCGATCATTATCGACGTCAGTGCTACCCCAGAAAAGGACCTGGCGTAACGTTATCTCGATGGAAGGAGCCGCGTGCTGTGAGCTAGTATTGCGACCCCACGTGTTCCCAGTAGGTCAGGAATAGGTGTTGCCCAGTGGGTGGCACACCTAGAGATCCTGCTGAGGAAGCTGCGGTGATGCTGTGGTAGGATGAATCACCACTGCAGAGTGAATTCCGGAAGGATTGGTAGCGCAGGGACGGTACTGCATATAAGGACCTGAGTAACGCCTTCCTAGAGGCACTCCGCAAGGAATGAGTACCGCTGGATAAAGAAGAACCCTTCCCGTCGACACTTGACGAATCTCGCTACCCCGCGCGGCGGCTGACGAGCTGCCCGTGCGGAATTGCCGAACAACAGCCGATAATTCAAATTCGACCAATCGTCTAATGAGATGCGTCTAATAGGTTCCCCACCCCCAGGGTGTAAGGAGCAGTAAGGAGACCACCGAAAACGAGGAAGAGGCTCTTCACTTCTACGTTCAGCATCGGACAACAACGACGTGATATCGCTTACCGCTTACCGCTATTATCTATTGTTACCGCTCTCTCTTACATTATCGCTCAGTTTTCCTATAATATCGCTAAGTTTTGTTATCGCTAAGTTTCGTTATCGCTAAGTTTTGTTATCGCTAAGTTTCTCTTTAATTTCGCTAAAGTTTATTATAGTTTATTATAGTTATTGTTAAGCTAAGTGTGAGTGCTTCGGCAGCTCTACGTTAAGGTAAGACTTCTTACTTTTGTTAAGACACGAACTTACGTAAAAAGAGATCAGTAGGTTTTAGTATACGGTTAGGTATCTTTTGATATAAAGTGAGCCTTCGGGCCACGAGAAATAGTATTTTCTGGAAAAATTCGGAATAAAAGATCTCAACGTGATTTCGTGGCTGGCTGCGGCCATTTTGTCTTGCTAATTTTTGAGTAGTTTGATTAAATGATTCATTAGTTGAATATTGATATTTGATAGCGTGTCTCTATAATTTCTCTGATTTTGCTTTTGTTATAATTCTATATGTTTTTCGCCTGATATACTATATGTTTCTCGCTTATTGATTTTTGATCTGTATTTCTATATTTCTTGTATTTCTGATATCGCTTGTCTATTCTCTTATATTATCTTATGGTGTGTCGCTAATTAATTTCCAACCTTCCGAGGGTTGGCTGAACGTAGAAAGTCACTAGATTAAGTTGCTTAATTTTAAGGTTCATTTAAGTAATTCCTTCATGTAATATCTTCAGGTTTTTCGCTAAAGTCCGTATAATTTATCGCTCAGTATCAGTTACCGCTTCGGGTAAATTTCTAGTTAAAGTAACGTAATGTAAGATTAACTAATTTTTCTGTATATCTGCTATCATAGTTTTGAGTCCTTTATAACGTAAAATAATTAATATTCGATATCGCTAGCGTACAGCCTATAGTAGTATTTTGCTTGAGTATCGTATCGCTCGGTGATACGCAGTCTAAACTGTAGTATAATAGCTTGTATTATATCGAGTCACTCGGCGTTCGCTAGCGTGTTCGTGCACGCTGTTTCTTTTGTCTAATGCCGCTACGTAAATAAGGACTTCTTAGTATTCTTTTCCGTATATAGAGTGTCTATTTTATATTACGCCTCACCTTTGTTATTTTTGAACTAATTATTGCCGCTCGATCTTGACTATTGTTAAAATGTTATAATAAATGGGGTAGAAACCCCGATGAAGGATATATCTGGTGTATGAAAAAGTTATTTTATTAATGCCTGAATCCACGCACTCTACCTTATCGCCTACTAAGTTTGACCTGAGCTAGTTGTGCTTTACTGCCGCCGTTCCGCTTAATTTTGTTGCTAATTATTTGATTGATTAATTTCGTATGTAATAATTTATTCTGGTCTATCTTAAATTTCTTAAGTGACGCGCTTAGCGTCTGGCGCCCGGCAACATTCGGTAAGTTAACATAAAAATATAGGAAGGGCGTAGGGCGCGGTGTTAGCCTAGAAACACCGTTGCAGTGTATATGATATTACGGCAAAAGCACTTCCAGTGCAAAAACCTTGCGCCAAGTACATTAAAACTATAAACAAAAATTTGTTAACAAAATATTCTGAAAAGTAGCACTCGATCGACAAAAGTATTGAAATCAATGGACGTTGCCAAGTACAATTACATTTTTTCACAATTAATTTCAGAACGTGACCTAGCATTAGTTGTTAGCTGGTATTCACATCTCATCTCAATATACATAACATACGTAACACGTAACGACATGCGACATATGTACTCGTAAGAAAAGAATAATCAAAATTAAAATTGAGAAAAAAAATAAAAGGAAAAAATTTGGAGTACGTGGTACTTGGCGGGCTGGTGTTTGAATCATCATAAGAATATTAAAACACTTCAATTTAGATTTTCTTTCAATTTTTACAAAAATGCCCGCCAAGTACCACGTACTCCAAATTTTTTCATTTTATTTTTTTTTCTCAATTTTAATTTTGATTATTCTTTTCTTACAAGTACATATGTCGCATGTCGTTACGTGTTACGTACCGTGAGGACCAGGTGAAACCATATGGTCGTAGCGCGCAGGCGCCGAAAAATACGAATTTTATGGGGATAACCAACTAGCTGAAAATCTCCCTGGAGTTGTTGTTGATTGCTTACATTGTTGCACTCGACATAACCTAGGGATTTTTTAGAGTGACGAGTTGGCTAACCCCATAAAATTCCTATTATTCGGCGCCTGCGTGCCACGACCATATGGTTTCACCTGGTTCTCAGGGTATGTTATGTATATTGAGATGAGATGTGAATACCAGCCAACAACTAATGCTAGGTCACGTTCTGAAATTAATTGTGAAAAAATGTAATTGTACTTGGCAACGTCCATTGATTTCAATACTTTTGTAGATCGAGTGCTACTTTTCAGAATATTCTGTTAACAAATTTTTGTTTATAGTTTTAATGTACTTGGCGCAAGGTTTTTGCACTGGAAGTGCTTTTGCCGTAATTTCACTACTTTTTGTACCGGTTTCTTTCATGTTTATTTTCACTTGTGATGAATTTAATTATACATAAACATCTGTCCCCCATCCGCAAATATAACGAGTATGTTTATTACTTGAATGGTACTACTTGGGTCTCATATTATTATATACACATATATATTTTATTTAATATTAGCTACTGCATCAATTTGAATTACTTTCACTGGTTTATGTTCATTCGGAAATTAATTGTGAGCAAATTTAATTGTACTTGGCAACATCCATTGATTTCAATTCTTTTGTAGATCAAATGCTTCTTCTTCAATTATTTTTTTTTTTTTTTTTCAATTTTGTTGATAGCTTCTACGTTTCAATGTACTTGACGCAAGGTTTTTGCACCCGAGGTGCTTTTGGGGGATTTCATAACTTTTTGTACTCATCTTAATTTTGTTAGCCGTTTCTGTTGAATGATATTTTTCAGAACACGATTCATTTCTATGAATCTATCACAACCTGATAAGGTTGTGTTGTTGTCGATAACTGAAAAATGAACTATAATGAGAAGCCTCGACCCTCGTTAGCTGCGTTAGGTTCTATCGTTGATATCGTAGACTTACTTTAGATACAAATTTAGTGTCACGTTAATGTAATTATGTAATCGATAGACTAACAACGAGAGTATCAGACCTCGGGGTCATAGATTTTGATCAAACTAAAGGTATTTCTTCGGATAAAAACATGAAACATGCTGTTCCATTTATTCAAACGAGCTCGTGTCTTCTTTTTGAACTAAAAGTCCTGGTACTACCGAGCAATTCCTGAATTTGTCGATGTTTAAAATAATCGGGTTCAAGCACCCTCAGAGTTAAAGATGTATTTTGGCTATGTAATTGTGATTATTCTAGTGATTCAAGGTTGATGAGCATTTGAGCCTTGCTCTGATGATGCAATTATAGACTTTTTCAGCTTATAATTGTGGCTTTGAAAAATTCGCTGCATAAGAAGGGTTGTCCAAAAAGCTTTAAACTGACAGAACAAAGTTGAAAGAATGTTAGAAGATAATTTTGGAGAATCCAATTGAAAAAAAATTTTATGACAATTTTTTGTCAATTTCTGTTGCTGAGTGATCAGAAAATAAAAGTGGCAACTCTTCTTCAGATTGTGCTATGTTGATGCTTTTTGAACATCATTTCAAATTAGGCTGTCAAGTTTTAGACAAAATCATAGGCTATGTAGGACTACAATTTCATTATCGCAGGCTCGAATACTGATCAAATTATCTAATATATTAATTACATAGCAGAATTACATTTTTATTCCTTTTGTTGTTTACATTTTTTAGTCTCTGGTCCTTTATTTTGCTCATTCAATTATGATCACCCACATTGCATGAATTAGTTCATATTATTCATTGTTTGGCATTTAGTGATACATACCTCATTGAATATTTGGCAACGATGAGATCTGCCCAGGTATTTTTGTAGTGTATGTCAGTATTTCGTACACCATATTCGAAACGTACAACATCTCTGTATCCTTGTTAACTAAATATCATATACGACATTTGAACCGTACAACATCCCTATCCTCGCTAGTTGGGTTGTAGGTGTGTTTATTGAAGCCCAGTCTACAACATTTATAACATGCCAAATTCTTACATTTCCCCACACGACAATCAGTTATATATAAATCAAATAAATAAATATTTTCGAATATTCTTATTTAATATTTTCATATATTTTTTCATCAGATTTGTAATAATTTAAAAAATTAGTAATGTATATCCAAATTTTACAGATATAAAATATTTTACGAATGAATAAGTTCGATAATCACGATCGACGTGACATGTATATCTTTCATAATCTCAGCAACCTGATATCAACTTTTATAACCTAAAAATCTCGAAAGCTAGCCTGAGCGACGAAATGGATATTTTTCCGAGGCCATCGAGGCTAATATTAAATTGTCAATTCTTCACTCCGCACTTTCTACATATTTTCCATCAAGCGTAATAAGAAATCATTTGACAAGGTGTTCAGCTATCAGCTATCAGCACTATCAGCTACTCGTAATATTCTTCTGATTTATCTCAGCTGTCATTCAACGATACGTTCAACTATCTCCGTTGTTATGTGCACGCGCACGCGCAGTAGGACTATTTTTCCCTCGCACCATAAAATAAATGCAAGACGTATTTATAGTCGAGAGGACAACTCCCACTATATTTTTTTCCATGTAATTTGCATCTCTGCGATGGTCTGTCTATGTTGTTTACTGCGTTTTGGTTCTATTTGGTGGTTGACAACGACGGAGGAGACGATTTTATATCATCGCAAAATTGACCCATCCGATTTTAGAAATAATTATATCTCAGCTGTCGACGTACTGATTGTCTTGATGTTGGTCTCAAATGGAATCTCTTCCGACCCTTATTACAAAAATAAAACGTCGATTTGCGGTAAATTACCAATTCGGTGTAATATATGAAAATATTGTTCCCCCACTCCGCTCAAAGTTGCCTCTCCGGTAAAGAGACTCGGTCGAGTCGCGCTTGTAAAAAAAACTTTTTTTTTAATGTACTTAGCGCGAGACTCTACCGAGTCTCTTGATGATAAATCGCGAGGCAGTGAATCGCCGCCAAGTATCCGTAGGCCAGCGAGCTTCTGATATCTGCGATTGAGCCATTATTTATACCATTATTATTATTATTATTATTATTATTATTATTATCAATATTTTTTCAAATTTTTTTTTTTGTATTTTGTATTATTATTATCATTATTATTATTATTATTATTTTCAGATTTTTTTTTAATTCTGTGTTTTATAATTTGTAGTATTATTGATATTATTACTATTATTATTATTATGATTGTTTTTTTTTTTAATTTTTTTTTTGTATTTTGCAATATTATTATTCCCGGGTTCCCCGAGCTCCGTAAATTGAGCAAGGGGAACATGGTCTGAGCTCCGACCGGGCGCGTCTCCAGGTGGCGGATAGGAGAGGGCCAAGGGGAACGAGGTAACCTGGGGCCGCATGGTCACCGGGAAGAGGGACAGAGGGTCCATGGTACCCAGGGTCTGTTGGTGGCTATAAGGGACCCAACCGGCCTAAAAACCGGTCCTGGGAATCTAAGGCTCCGACCGCGGACCCATGGCTCCCCAAGCCAAGGTGGCAGCTATCGTGCCGAGGGCTGGATGGCACTGGGGTCACAGTGTCGTGAACGATGCCCTTGGGGTACCGGGCGACCCCCCATTGTATTAGCCTTACCCCCACACGGCAGGCTCTGTGGGGGTGGACCTTGCATTCCTGCACACTCGTGGGACCATTTATGGATTCAAGCAAAAGAAAAAAAGAAAAAGAAAACGAAAAAGGAAACGGTGAGGCTGGCTCTGCGGAGGCAGGCTCACCGGCAGGGCAGGGCTCCGGGGACGGGGGGCTCTCTGCGGACATGGAGGCTTTAGTCTCCCTGGCCCGCAGGGGCCTAACGGTCTCGGGGACCGAGCCAAGACCTCAAGGGGGGGGGTGGAAGAGGGCTCAGTACCCACTGGTACCGGGAACTTGGAAACCTCCGAAGGCAATAAACCAAAAAGGGCCAACCGCTCGGGCGCGGCGAAGAGGAGGGCGAAGCTGGCTAAACTGGCCGCTGCTTCCTCCTCGGACCCAAACCCAGGGGGGGGCAAGGATTCAGCGGGTGGAACCGGGGAGGAGGGCTCAGACTCTGGGCACACCAAAACCGGGACCGCCTGCCTCTCAACGCCGAGAAGGGCGGGGGGCTCGGGCTCTAAAAGGCCTAGGCCCTCGGACAGCACCCCTCCGGAAGCGTACTCGGCCCCGAAAAAGGGCAGGGGGGACCCCCAGAAACCGGGGAGTTATAGAGAGGCCGTAGCGGGCGGCATGAGGGTAGGTATTGTACCCGAAGGCTACCCTGCGACCACTCTTGGCTCCGAAGAGGGGGACCTGGTGGTGAAGGGGCTGTGCGCGGCGCTGGACTCCATCCCTGAGGGGAAGGGGGTCCCCCGTTTCGAGCAGCACCGGCATGACCAGGGGATTCTATGGGTAACGTGCTCGGACGGCGAGGCGATGGCCTGGCTGAAAGGGACGGTACCCACTTTGAAGCCTTGGGAGGGTGCTTCTCTCCTACTTCTGGAGAAGGGGCAACTCCCCAGGCTCACGAGGATGACCGCATCCTTCCCGGGTCTCCCGGAGAGGAATGAGGTCATTCTCAATAGGCTAAAACGCCAAAACAGCGGTCTACAGACTCACTTATGGAGGGTCTGGAGCAGGAAGGAGGGACCGAAGTCGGTCCTCCTGGTTTTAGGAGTGGACGCGAAGTCCAGAGACGCGCTGAGGGCAGGGGGACTCCTGGCCCACTTCGGTCTCGGAAGGGTCTCCTTCAGGGAGAACCAACGGGGACTGGAGGGGGGACAGAAGACTCCTAACCCTACAGAGGAGAAGAAATCGGAGATTTCTACGGGTGCGGCACCGAATCCGGCAACGGAGATGGGACCCCCCGTAGAAACGAACACGAGAGCACGCGCGGAGGGCTCGGGGACGGCAGGGAAGGGCCCAGCGATCTCGGGGAACCAGGGGGCAACCCCTGGGTACCCGAGTAAGCCGGGCCCTCCCAGAGGCAGGGGCCTGGGCCTAATCAGGCCCAGAGGTCGTCCCTCGAGGGCCAGCGAGATAGAAAGAGCCGGAAGAAGCAGCGTGAGGGCAGGGGTCCAAAGAACCCTACCCCGGGCTGCCTCCGAGGTAGTAGGGGCACAGCAAAAGCAGGAGCCCCCCAGGACCGAGGCTCTGGAGACAAAGGCAGGGGAGGCCCGGTAAACGGGACTCCACTGCTTTAAACAGGGGTTGGCAGGGCAACGTGTAAGCCTATGGCTGCGGACGGGCTCGCCATCACACAAGTAAACTTACGACACACCAAAGCGGGCTCAGCTGTACACAGCCGGGACCTGGCGGTGGAGAAAACAGACATATCACTTATACAAGAACCCTGGGTAGTCGGGGGACTTATTAGGGGTATAGATTCAGGTCTAGGTACGATAGTATGTGCAGAGGGAGGGGCAGGACCCAGGGCATGTGTCTTTGTCAGCAAAAGACACTGTGCCGTGAGGCTCAGCCAATTCTGCTGCAGAGACCTAGCAGCAGTATCCATCATAGCGAAGCTGGCTAGAGGCGGCACAATCAAGGTGGTTGTCTGCTCGGCCTACCTTCCCTACGACTCCGAGGAACCGCCGCCCACAGCGGAACTCAGAGCGCTGATCGATTACTGCCAAAACAAAGGACTGCACCTTCTGGTGGGATGCGATGCAAACGCGCACCACGAGGTCTGGGGCAGTACCAACACCAACGGAAGGGACTCAGCACTGCTAGAATACCTTTCCTCCACGGGGCTCGAGATTCTAAACAGAGGATCGAAACCCACCTTCGTCACCCCCTACAGACAGGAGGTGATTGACATCACACTCTGCACTCCCAGGCTCACAAACCTCATTAAGGGCTGGCGGGTAAGGGAGGAAGACACACTCTCGGACCACAGACGCATAGCGTTCCGGCTGGACGCGGATGCGGCCTGGACAGGGACGGAGGAGTACAGGAACCCCAAGGCTACCAACTGGACCTCCTACAGGGAGGAACTGGAGAAAAGGCTTGGGGGAACCAGCGGTCGGCTCTGGTCGACTGAACTGATAGAAAGTGAGGTATCGACTGTATAGACTGCCATCACTCAGGCTTTCGAGGCCGCATGCCCCGTAAAGCGAAGAAAGGCGAACAAGAGGGTACCCTGGTGGAGCAAGGAGCTGGACAAGTGGAGAGCCAACTCCCGTCAGTTGCTCAACAGGGCTCTCAGGACGCAACTAGTAGTAGACTGGGCGGCCTACAAGGAGGCCCAGAAGAACTACAACAAGACCATAAGAAGGTCGAAGAACGAGGCCTGGAGGGGCTTCTGTGAGGAAACGGAGGCCCTCTCGGTGGTGGCTAAGCTACGCAGGATCTTCACCTCGGGTCCTCCGATAAAACTCGATAGCCTCATACTCCCTGACGGCAGCATGGCAGAAAGCCAAGCGGATATACTGGCGCATATGCTGTGTACCCATTTCCCGGGCTCCAAGCCTACCGTACAGGGGCCTCCGCAGGTGGAGGCTCCGGGCAAGTGGGGCCTAGGTGACTGGGGGACAGCAGCGGAGATGATCACACCACCAAGGATCAGGTGGGCTATCGATACTTTCGAGGGGTATAAAAGCCCAGGCACGGATGGAATTTTCCCGGCACTTCTTCAGAAAGGGGGGGAAAAAATCATCAGCAAATTAAACGCGATCTTCAGGGCCTGCTTAGCATTATGCTACATACCCAGGAACTGGAGAGAGGTCAAGGTGGTCTTTATACCAAAACCGGGAAAAGGCTGCTACGACCGCGCGAAGTCATGGAGACCCAGCAGCCTGATGTCCTTCATGCTGAAAACCATGGAGAGACTGGTCGACAGACATATCAGGGACTGCGTTCTGGTCGTCAGACCACTTGCGCGGGCCCAGCACGCATACCAAGCAGGCAAATCTACGGAGACGGCGCTCCACCACCTTGTTCGCGAGATGGAGGGGCCGCTTCTACGGCAGAGAGCAGCGCTATGCGTGTTCATGGACGTGGAGGGGGCGTTTGATAACACATCCTTCAGCGCGATCTGTGATGCAGCCGTCAGGTTTGACATCAACAAAACGGTGGTTGACTGGATCAAGCAGATGCTCAGATCCAGGACGGTCACCGCAAGGCTCGGCGAGACGCAGGCTGGGGCTCAGGTCGACAGAGGCTGCCCGCAGGGTGGGGTTCTCTCCCCTCTGCTGTGGACTCTCGTCGTGGATGAGCTCCTGGTCAAACTCGAGGAGCTAGGGGTGACCACCGTGGGCTACGCAGACGACGTGGCACTGGTGGTTGCGGGGGATCATTCCCAACACATGACGAGCAGGATGCAGAAGGCCCTAAACCTCGTACAGGACTGGTGCACATCCCAGGAGCTGAGGATTAATCCCAGCAAGACTGAGATGGTTGTGTTCACCAAAAAACGACGCTTCAAGGTAGGACCTATTGAGGTCTTCGGCTCGAAGCTGGAGCGCTCCGACACAGTGCGGTACCTCGGCATATCCCTGGACAGCAAATTGTCGTGGAGAACACACGTCACCAAGCAGGCACAGAAAGCTACGGCCACATACTGGGCCTGCAAAAGAATGGTGAGTCAAACTTGGGGGCTGAAGCCCAGGGTGGTGAAGTGGATATGCACGGCCATCCTTCTACCTCAACTGATGTACGCTGCGGTAGTGTGGTGGCCGGCAACGGGTAAATCCACACTCCGCAAGATAATGGAACGTGTCTACAGGTTAGCGGGCTTGGGGATCACGGGGGCGCTGAGAACCTCGCCAACGCTCGCCATTGGAGCTCTCCTAAACCTTCCGCCACCCCACCTTGTGGTGGAGGCGGAGACGTGGAGGGCTGCTCTTCGCCTGTGGCACCAGGGTCACTGGAAAAGAACTGGGGTGGGACACACTGTGGTACTAACTAAAGCAGGGACACCAGAGGTGGACCTTTCCTTAGGAGGGGATCGCAGCGTGAACCGCTACCAATTCGACATACCCTACAGGGTAGAGATCCCGGATAGACAGGCATGGGAGACCGACCGGGTCAAGCTACTCTCACCACAGGGACTCGTATGGTATACAGACGGGTCCAAAACCAACACCGGAGCCGGTGCTGGGGTCTGGAGCAGTGGGCCTAGGACGAGCGTTTCGCTCGCACTCGGGCCCGCAGCCACAGTACTCCAGGCCGAGGTGTTTGCTATATTGGCCTGCGCCAGGATTATCCGGGCGCGGGTTCCAGTGGGCAAACACATCTATATCTGCAGTGACAGTCGGGCGGCGCTCGGATCGTTGGGCGCTTACGTCTCAAGGTCTGGACTCGTCAAGGACTGTACGGAGGCACTCTCCCAGATATCAAGAGACAACTTTGTCAAGCTACTCTGGGTGCCAGCTCACAGTGGGATTCAGAGCAACGAAGAGGCGCACTGTCTGGCAAGAGCAGGGGCCCTTCGAAACACAGCCGACGAGGGGTGCCGGATAGGCCTACCCTCGGCACATATCGACGGTCTGGTGAAGGGGTGGATTAAGAGCCGCTTTGCTGACCTCTGGAGACAGGCACCGGGGACGACACACACGAGGGCACTATTCCAAGGGCCCTCGGGTGAGCTGGGTGCCTCACTATGCAACCTGGATAGAACCAGGCTCAGGGTACTAGTGGGACTAGTCACAGGCCATTGGTTCACAGGTAGACACATGATGCTGATGGGGCTCGGCAACGAGCCACTGTGCACCAGATGTGGGGAGGAAATCGAGACCCCACTCCACCTGATCACACGGTGTAGGGCCCTAGAGGGTCCTCGGCTGGAGGCCCTTGGAGTGACCCGCACCGGTGACGTTAAAATCGAGGACATTGGGGTGGAGGGGCTACTGCAATTTGCGAGGCTGACCCACCTAACCTCATGTCCTACTAGTTAGCTGCCCGTACGGGCTCGGGCACAATGGTCCCGCTGGACTGAGCGCCCGGTCAAAGCCGCAGACATACACAATATTATTATTATTATTATTATTATTATTTTTTTTTTTTTTATCACGTTTTTTAAACTTCTTTATAATTTGTGATATTATTATTGTTTTTTTCCATATATTTTTTATTTCATTTTTCTTTAATTTTTTTTGTATTCTGTATTACTATTATAATCATTATTATTACTATTATTATTATTATTTTTTTTTTCAAGTTTAAAAATTTTTTTTTTCATAATTTGCAATATTATTATTATTCTTATATTTTCATTTGTTTTTTATTCTATTTATGTATTTATTTTTTCTGTATTCTGTATTATTATTATTATTATTATTATTGTCATTTATTTTTTATTTTTTGTTTTTGTATTTTTTTGTATTCTGTATTATTATTATTATTATCATTATTATTAAATAATTTAATAATATTAAATTATTATATTCGAAAATTTTATAGCATCACATGATGGACCGTTTAGATATTGGATCTGGTTATTTTACGTTGGAGTTTTATAGCCAGGCAATCGAAAACCATTTTCAGTATATTCTATACATCTGTACATCTGAATATATGGATGTGTCTCAATAGATTGGGATCATGCGCGCTAGCGTAAACTGTGACTCCAGTACATGCTATCGTACGATTTTCAGAAGCAGATTTCTGGGTCGAATAGAATATTTCGTGTGTTTGGCGCAAACCGTGAAATGCATGTGTTTATTGTACTTCGTTTCATCACACATGACTAGAAGTTATTCTCAGTATATGTATAATGCATTAAAGTCAGTTCCGCGCTATTCCATTCGTACATACAAAAAGTAATGAAATACGCGGCAAAAACATTGTCAATGTCAAAAATGACCGCCAAGTACAAAAATGATTTTACCAGCCAAAACCTCGAAAACATCAGTCTCTGTTTAATCGGGTTCAATTGTTTGTTGGCGACTTCTTCGTTGTGCATAGGCATATGAAATTATTGCGAGAGTGGAAGCTCGTTTTAGTTTTGGTCCGACTTAATAGTAAGCCACTGTGGGCTCCATCAATGAACATTACGTACATCTCATGGTATAATAACTAGAGCCGAACGTTGGTGAACGATAGATGCACAATTATCAATTGCAACGGTGCAACTGAGTGATGCTGATTCGAAACTGAACCCTTCTTTAACACAATAGCTCTAATTTCCAATACCACCGTTCATGAACATATTAGGTTTCGCTATGGAAGACGTATCGTGTAAAAGTATCGACACGATGGGTGTTTGATTCAACATAAATATTTAACCGATTCTTCACCAGTGTCATTTTATTAGATCTCAGTTTCAGTCAATATTAAACATTATCAATGTGACAAAGGTCAAACGGTCAACTGGTCTTGAATCATGTGTTGAACAGTGTTATGGGTATGATCGTCGCAGCGTGGCTGGAAGGAATAGATCGAAAGAAGAGAGCAATTGATAATTTTCAGAACAATCTATGCCCGCCAAGTTTGTATCATCATCCAAGATAACTTCCTTCAGCAATATTTCCCGTCGCCAATATGCTGTTTTGTCGAAGGTAACGAATGATCTCCTACGGGTTTTCCATCGACTCCCATTGAATAGCCTCTGCAGAACAGAAGTGAAACATGAAAATTAACTAAGGGAGTGCTTGGCTTTGTTGCCTGATTTCACGCACCAGGTTTTTGTACTATTTTACGTGAATAAATGATGTTTGCAATCTGTCCCTGAAACAGAGACTGATGTTTTCGAGGTTTTGGCTGGCAAAACCATTTTTGTACTTGGCGGTAATTTTTGACATTGACAATGTTTTTGCCGCGTATTTCATTACTTTTTGTATGTACGAATGGAATAGCGCGGAACTGACTTTAATGCATTATACATATACTGAGATCAACTTCTAGTCATGTGTGATGAAACGAAGTACAATAAACACATGCATTTCACGGTTTGCGCCGAACACACGAAATATTCTATTTGTTGAGAAAGTAGTTCTCGCGCGTCGAGCGGCGCATGCGCAGGCATAGTATTAAGGCGCCATAAGCGCACTGCCTTCGTCACCGGCACATTTCGTCAGTTGAATGTAACGCTCTCTAATAAACACACGTATATCTTTGTTACTGAGTCATATATATTGCTTTCTATACCACGCCGTACCCATCTCCTTAACCAAATATATCAACAGGTTATGGGCCCAGGTAAGCAGCCTGCGGAAAAACTGATAGTTTGGTAAAGCGAGAGAACGGTGAGAAGAAAGTGCGTATCTCGATTAGTCTTTTCTCGTGGTCGACACGTGGTCGCCATTAGTGTCGCGGTATTCCGGTATTCGCGAACGAAAAAGTGTAAAGCTATCGAACGAAAATGGCTGAATCAACCCTGTTTAAGAACATCAAAAAGTTTGATGGCTCGAATTTCCAAGCGTGGAAATTTCGAATGAACTCGATGCTTATCGCGAACGCGATTCAAGATGTCGTAACGGGCACGCGTACGATGCCGGCAGAGGCACAATCTGCGGACGGCAAAAAGTGGGTGAAAGACAACGCGACGGCCATGTGCATCATTTCGTCCTCGATTGAAGATTCCCAGCTCGATTGTTTGCTCAATTGCACGACAGCGAAAGAAATGTGGGACAAATTAGCGAGAATCCACGAGCAGAAGTCAGCGTCGAATAAGATGCTCTTACTGCAAAAATTTCATGGACACCGCATGGAGTCGAACGAGTCGGTTGTTCAACACGTATCCCGCGTACAAAACATGGCGTCTCAGCTGAAAGATCTAGGAGAGGCGGTTTCAGACACGGCCATCATGGCGAAGGTTCTAGGCAGCCTACCGTCAAAATACAACGCTCTCCAGACCGCGTGGGACAGTGTACCGGAAACCAGTCAATCGCTCGAAAACCTGCTCGAAAGGTTGATCAAGGAAGAGAAAAGACTTGGAAGTGATGATGGCGTCACTCAAGCATTAGTCGTCGTGAATAATGGCGGGAACAATAAGAAAAAGTCCGGCGCGAGTGAAACAAAAGACAGTGATAAAAACCCTGACAACAAAAAGTCAGTTGAGTGTTTTTACTGCAAGAAAAAGGGGCATTATGCTCGTGAGTGTCGAAAAAAGAAAAAGGACAAAGACAGTGACGGGAAAAGTTCAAACCAGTGCGCGTTCGTCGCAACGTCAAGTGAGCGTGGACAGGGACACGAGAAATCTGAGACAGTGACATCTAGTGAAGTTGAACGACTCTTGGCAGTCGACACAAGTGAAGTCTGGATTACCGACAGTGGGGCCTCGAGACACATCACTTACCGACGGGACTGGTACAGTGAGTTCTATCCAAGGAAGGGCGAAACGATATCGCTCGGGGATAATGGAGTGTGTGAGGTTACCGGTAGTGGCACTGTGTGCGTTGACAGACTCGTGAACGGTAAATGGTGTGAAGCGCGAATAGAAAACGTGCTTTACGTTCCCAAACTCCGAAAAAACCTGTTTTCGGTTGGCGTGTGCACGTCAAAGGGGTTTGAAGTGGTGTTCAAAGGAAAACAAGTCACAATAAATCGTGACGGTGAAGTTTTCGGCGTCGGAATAAAACAAGAAAACAAAATTTACCGCATGCTCTTCAGAGCGAGAAAAACGAGTGAAATGAGTGAAGCAAATGTGTCGACAGTGAACTTGCGGGTCTGGCACGAGCGCATGGGACACGTGAACAATAAAGTGCTGCGAGAAATGACGAAAAAAGGACTAATTCGCGGTGTGAAACTGACAGAAGTTGACGATTTCTTCTGTGAGTCGTGTGCTCTCGGAAAAGCACACAGGCTTCCGTTCAAGAAGAACGAGAGAAAAACGAACACAAAGCCCGGATAATACATACACTCAGATGTATGCGGACCATTCTCGGAGGAGTCGATAGGCGGTGCCAGATACTGCATAACTTTCAAGGACGATGCATCAGGATTTCGGTATGTTTACTTCATGAAACACAAATCTGATGTTTTCGATGTGTTCAAGAAATACGAGAGGCTAGTCGACAACAAATTTGGAAAACCGATAACGGTGTTACGTACGGACAACGGACGAGAGTATTGCAATCAAGAGATGAAGCAGTATCTCGAAGAGCGTGGGATCAAGTTGGTAAACACGGCGCCGTACACACCCCAACAGAACGGGAGAGCCGAGCGAGACAACAGGACGATCGTCGAGAGCGCTCGCACGATGATTACAGCGAAGAAACTTCCTCTGTCCCTATGGGCCGAAGCGGTGGGTACAGCAGTTACCGTACTCAATCGAGTACTGCCTGCCGGTAACGAGAAAACACCGTACGAGATCTGGTTTGGAAAAACGCCAGACGTTTCTCATTTTCGTGTATTCGGGTCGGATGCGTACATGCATATCGATAAACAGTTTCGCAAGAAACTAGATCCGAAAGCTACAAAGTTAATCTTGGTCGGGTATCAGAACGATTCGATGAATTATCGTTTGTACAATCCACAGACCAAAAGGATATCAGTATCAAGGGACGTCACGTTCAACGAGGGCTCGCAGCTCGAGACAACGAAAGGAGAGGTATTCGAGTGTGTCCTTCCAGCCGACAAAAGTGAAGAAGAGGCAGAATCATCGACGACGAAGACGAGGAGGAAGAGCAAGCTCAGGCAGAACCTGAAAGGAACGAGCAAGAAGAAGGCAACCACCGCGACCAGTCTAGACAGTTGCGGGACCGACGGAATATCCGGATGCCAGCAAGGTATGAGGCCGATTTCGCCGAATACATTCCGCCCAACTCGTTCCAGGAGGCGATGAACAGTCCCGAGGCAGAAAAATGGGCTGAAGCTATAAAAGAAGAGTTCGATGCACACGAACAGAACGGGACATGGACGATTGTACCGAGAGAGCAAGAACGAAAACCCATAGATTCGAAGTGGGTATTCAAGGTGATACGAGACACGTCAGGAGATGTGTACCGGTACAAAGCGCGACTTTGCGCTCGAGGATTCAAACAGAAGGAAGGTCTCGACTATACCGAGACGTTTTCGCCAGTCGTGAGATACGACTCTTTAAGGGTCCTATTGGCCATAGTGGCTGAGCACGATTTGGAGCTCACACAATTCGATGTGAGAACGGCCTTTCTTCATGGCGAACTGAAGGAAGAGATCCATATGGAGATACCGGAGGGGCTCAACGCGAAGAAAGAAGAAACACGGGGTCACGTATGCAAACTGAACAAGTCGTTGTACGGCTTGAAACAGGCACCCAGGTGCTGGAACGAGAAGTTTCGAAAGTTCTTGGAAAAATACAGTTTTCGCGAATCGGAGGCCGACAAGTGTATCTTTCGCGGTTGTGTTACCGGTATAGATGTATTTCTAGCGCTCTTTGTAGATGACGGGCTCATCGCAGCAAAAACGAGTCAAGCTCTCGAGTCAGTGTTAAAATCGTTGAAAAAGGCGTTTGACATTACACTTGGGGATGGGAAAATTTTTGTCGGGGTACAAATTGAGAGAAACCGCAAAGAGAAAACGGTTTTCGTGCATCAAGAAGCGTACGTAAAGAAAATTCTTGATAAATTTAAGATGACTGAGGCAAAAGCGGCAAGCATTCCTGCTGACCCGCACGCGACGTTAATTCCGAACTATCAAAAGGAATCAAGAAAAGTACCGTTTCGGGAAGCGGTAGGGTCATTAATGTTTCTTGCAGTCGTGTCAAGACCGGACATCGCATATTCCGTAAATTCCGTCAGTAAATTTCTAAGCGATCACAACGAAAGCCATTGGCAAGCAGTGAAAAGAATTTTTCGGTACTTAATCGGAACAATGAAAATTGGTATAACGTACAAAAGCGGCGGGAGTAACTCGGAGTTACAGGGTTTTTCAGACTCGGATTTCGCGGGGGACGTGGGGACGCGAAGATCTACCACAGGGTACGCCTTCTGCGTATCGAACGGGATTGTAACGTGGTCGTCCCAAAGACAAAAGGGAGTCTCACTCAGCACAACAGAGGCAGAGTATGTTGCGGCAGCAGCGGCTACAAAAGAAGCCGTATGGCTGTTAAACGATCTCGGGTGTCTACCAGATACTGCGACAGTACTGCGTGTAGATAATCAAAGTGCAATTCGATTAGTCAAGAACCCGGAATTTCACAAACGAACGAAACATATTGATGTTAAGCACCATTACGTTCGGGAAACTGTAGAGAGTGGAGAAATTTCGGTAGAATATGTTCCTACGGAGAAGCAGTTGGCTGATATTTTCACCAAAGCACTGGCCAAAAATCAGTTTAAGTTCCTATGTACCGGGTTAGGCATAGGGTTCTCGACGCACTCAAACGGCGGGAGTGTTGAGAAAGTAGTTCTCGCGCGTCGAGCGGCGCATGCGCAAGCATAGTATTAAGGCGCCATAAGCGCACTGCTTTCGTCACCGACACATTTCGTCAGTTGAATGTAACGCTCTCTAATAAACACACGTATATCTTTGTTACTGAGTCATATATATTGCTTTCTATACCACGCCGTACCCATCTCCTTAACCAAATATATCAACACTATTCGACCAAGAAATCTGCTTCTGCAAATCGTACGATAGCATGTACTGAAGTCACAGTTTACGCTAGCGCGCATGATCCCAATCCATTGAGACACATCCATATATTCAGATGTACAGATGTATAGAATATACTGAAAATGGTTTTTGATTGCCTGGCTATAAAACTCCAACGTAAAATAACCAGATCCAATATCTAAAGGGTCCATCATGTGATGCTATAAAATATTCGAATATAATAATTTAATATTATTAAATTATTTAATAATAATGATAATAATAATAATAATACAGAATACAAAAACATAAAATAAAAAATAAATGAAAATAATAATATCAATAATACAGAATACAGAACAAATAAATAAATAAATAGAATAAAAAACAAATGAAAATACAAGAATAATAATAATATTGCAAATTATGAAAAAAAAATTTTTTAAACTTGAAATAAAAAATAATAATAATAATAGCAATAATAATGATAATAATAGTAATACAGAATACAAAAAAAATTAAAGAAAAATGAAATAAAAAATATATGGAAAAAAACAATAATAATATTACAAATTATAAAGAAGTTTAAAAAACGTGAAAAAAATAAATAAATAATAATAATAATAATAATAATAATATTGCAAAATACAAAAAAAAAATTTTTTTAAAAACAATCATAATAATAATAATAGTAATAATATCAATAATACTACAAATTACAAAACACAGAATTAAAAAAAAAAAACTGAAAATAATAATAATAATAATAATGATAATAATAATACAAAATACAAAAAAAAAAATTTTTTTGATATTGATAATAATAATAATAATAATAATGGTATGAATAATAGCTCAATCGCAGATATCAGAAGCTCGCTGGCCTACGGATACTTGGCGGCGATTCACTGCCTCGTGATTTATCATATCATATACACATACCTATATAAATAATTAATTTTATGAATAACTTAGCTCTGCGTGGTCGATTATTGCTCAAAACCAATAGAGGGCGAGATTTCGGTGTCAAGAATACCCCCTCCAAATCGCAAGTTCATAAGTGCAACGGTTCGACAGATATCGTGGTCCCAAGGTAAAAAAGGAAGAAGCAGAAGAAGCAGAAGATTGTGTTTTCGATCAATTTTGACGGTCAATATCTCGGGAACCGCTCGGTCGATTTCGCCGAACTTTAGCGAGCAAGGTTAGGTGACGTGGATCTTGAGCCTCCGTAAATTTAAAAAAAAAATATGAGCGGTTCAAAAGATATGACAGATTTTTTACAAGAACAAGAGCTTGCTCGAGTAAACGTTTCGTGGCTAGCACGTCGGCCTACGGTACTTGGCGGCGATTCGCTGCCGCGAATCTTGATACAATGATTTCATACCTAGATGTACAAATATGCACTCTAATGTAGAATCTCATAACGCCAAACCTTAATGAATTATTTCAGGGTAATTAGCCAGACTCATTTGATGCTCATTGGTACAGTGTATTGTGTAAATTGAAAGAACGAAAACCCAATCACGAGAGTTATATAGCAGGAAATTCATATTTTGGTACCAGAAAACACCCCCAAATGTGGAGACAAGATCCTTGACCCGGAGGTGCGACCGCCTCCTAGTGAGTGCCATTATACCTTTGAAAATTAATAGATCTTTCCATGATTTTTTGTATTTTTTTTTCTTATTTTCCGTATTTACCCATTCTATACGTTAAAATTGCACAAGGTTGGTTAAATTATATTTCCCGCTGAATGACAGGCTATCTAAGCCATAAATTGCAGTCGAGACGTAGAGTTGACATTCTCTCGTCCGGATTCCGATTCGCCGCGCCGCCAGCACAAGCGGCAGGCGCTGGCCGCTGGGGACACCGCTTAAGGCGCATCCGTATGAAAAATATGGTAGAATCATATTTGGTCACAAATTCACTGCGAGTTTCCCAACAAAATCAGCCGGACAAAGGTAAATTATTAGCTTCAAAAAAATAAAAATCGTATAAACATAGGTAGCTCATAATCGCCGGCAATCAAGCTAGATAGCCCAATTGGGCGACATGCGACTTCTCTCCTATTTCTAGTCGCCTTTTTGATGCCAGGGCAGCCCAAATGGCGATAAATCGTCCAATCTGGCATCGCTGGCAGTGATAAGAGTTATGGAATAGCCCTCCAGCGATTGTTTTACCCGATCACTGATCTCTATACTAACTGGATACGGGCTCACTGCTAAAATGATGTACCCATTAGAAGCTTAGAATCAGAGGGCGTATAAGTAGAGTGGAGCAAAGGTGGTAATTCTTGCTGATTGGCTCTGTTAAATCCGCCATTAGTAGCCGCGGCCTAATTAATTTATTAATTTATTATTAACATTTTTTAAATAAAAAATTAATTAATTAATAAATTTTTATTTTTATTTTAATAATTCAATAAAATTCGTAAAAAAACAAGTGAAATTGAGTAACATTTACGTTGGGAAAGTTTAAGTTAACGTAACCTAAAAAACTCCGTTTTCGTCTACAGTGTTATTGTGGTGTTATCAAAGAAACTTTTATATATTTTGTAATTAAATTATTTTAAACAGTTAAGTAAACGATTAATAAAAATGCCACCTTGTGCTGTGATGAATAACTATACCTATATCTTTAAATAATAAAAGTTATTTGTTTTTAACATTTCCCTAAAAGTAATTATATTTTTGTGGAAATAAAAATGACAATAAAAAATCAACGCTTTCTGTTAAATTTAATTATAATTATATTACTTGCACAATTAGTGCTACCAATTTTTAGATATATATTATTTTGTAACTATATTATAGTTATTAAATAATGAATTTCTGTCTTTTTTTATAAATTATAAATTATTCATAAAAATTTTATTCAAAAAATTTATAAAAATTTTATATTAAAAAACTAATTTCAATATTAATTTAAGAATTTTTTTTTATGATAAATATCTAATAATTTTTATTTTTATATATATATTTTTCATTTCTCCATATTAAAAAATATAAAAAAATACAAAAGTATTTTTTAAAGTAATAAATACAAAAAATCTAAACACAAATCCTAATAAATAACGCTAAAACTCTAATATAGGCAAAAAAAAAATTTAATTTTACCGCGGCTCAAAATGGCGGATTTTTTTTTATTGCTCCACTCATATATGTAATACTCCTATATTGCTAAAAGGGTCTGGAATATGGCTACTTTTGTACGGTGCCGACGATAATGGTGTCTCTTTCTATCTCCATGACATCAGAACTTTCTGCACAAGTCAACATTTGGCACTTGCGTAGAACATTACTATCGCAGCTGCGCAGAACATGGTGCAGAAGTGAGCTAGAGATATATTCTGTTTCTCTTAGTTCTTAACCCCTCCACTTATAGGAATTAGCAATATAGGAGTACTACATATGGTCTGAAATATGGCTACTTTTCTACGGTGCCGACGATAATGGTGTCTCTTTCTATCTCCATCACATCAGAGCTTTCTGCGCAAGTCAAGAACATGGAGCAGAAGTGAGTTAAAGATATATTCTGTTTCACTTAGTTCTCTACCCCTCCACTTATAGGAATTAGCAATATAGGAGTATTACATATATGGCTCCACTCTACTTATACGCACTCTGCTTAGAATGAGATGTGCGCGCTACCTGGTAGTCAGCCTCGGTACTACTTACGGTGCTTGTGCGTGTGTACTCATGCCACTGTTTGCTTGGATGTGAACTCGTATCCAGTTAGTATAGAGATCAGTGTACCCGATCTACCACATTGGCGCGTCACGCCATCTCGGTGGTGTCGCCCCAACAACTCCAAACACGCCGAACGCCATTATTTCGAGCGTTTGAGAATCGCCAACTGTCAAAAAAGCTTGGTTCATACGAGATTTCTCTATTTTAGCGTGAAATGAATATGTTTTGGGTTGCACGTGTTCGGAAAAGCAAATAGCGTGTCGCGACGTATTTTTTTTCCACAGTTTCGGTGTCCGCGCAGGGATATTTCGTTTAATAGCACTGTTTTGCTCAACGTTTTTAGAAGAGGTCGTAATTAGGTGAGGACCCGCCTTAAGGAAGCGTTCAGGAAGTATAAAGGACGGTTTACAATGTCCGTAACCCTAACCGTAACCGCTTCAGTAGAAAGTTGAAAGATAGGGAATCTGTGCTATGGTTTACAACGCCAACTGCTGACGCTTCCGTAGAATCCGTTTCAGTAGAGTCTAGCCAAATTTTAACTTCGTACTGAAGCGTTTTACGGACAGCCAATCAGATTGAACAGTACGGAATAATGAACGGTATTTGCTCTAGATACAACCAATAGCAAGGTTGTACCGTACGGAGATTGTAGACGAGCCTAGAATTTTTAGGGAAACTGAAATGTTCACTGATGCGGTTGCGATTACGGATACGGACATTGTAAACCGTCCTTACCTTTCGGCAAAAGCCAAAGGAGGAAGTATATCTCATTTTCTGAAAGCATGGGCAGTTGACCTGTGGTGCAATTTAGCTACATGTTCTCGGGAGATCTGTATCTGAAGAAAAAGAAGGAGGTGCAATTTATTCAGTAATGATGAACAGACAATTAATATGTGACAAAAAAACAATCAATCGTATCGTGAGATCACTGATCTAGTAGAGATCAGTGCGTGAGATACTCTCGAAGATGCGTCTTGGGGTTGTCACTGATACAGGCACAAAAATGCTAATATCGCGGAAAATCCATTTAACACCGACACAATTCGTGCACAATTCAGTGATAGAATACGTGAACTATGTGATTTACATATACATAACCTACCTAACGACGCAGTTTGTCTACTTCCAGCTTGTCACATGTATGGTGTTTTCAATAAAGCGATGTTGCGCGAAATTAAATCTGAAGAAATACATCTGTCAGGACACGAAACTGTAGATTCTACTCCGTTTTTAAGGGAAAAAAGTACAGATGATCTTGAATAAAGGTGACAAGGACAGTTCGCAAACTGCCGATCTCACTAAAATAATCACGATAAAAGTTGCTGCCAAGATAATGATTAGACGAAATATCGATGTAATATTAGGTTTTATAAATGGTACAGTTGGTACAATATCATCAATATCTAATGCTATTGATACTAACGATATAGAATTAGTAAAGATAGTTTTAGCGACGGAAGTCTAACATATACAACGTGTCGTAGTTAAGTTTAAGGTGTTGGATGGAGCCTTTATTATCTGAAAATGATTTTCCATCTGCCTCAGTTATGGAATAACAATCCACGAAAGTCAGGGCCTCAGCTTGAAGAACGTCGTCATTGGTACAGGAAATTCTGTATTTACTTGCGGACAAGTGTACGTTGCCCTGTCACGAGAAACTGATTATGTTTCATGCTACGCTAACGCGACAATTCACTGTACTTCAATTAAAGATTGTTACGTCAAAGACATACAGATGTTATGAGAATGTTAATTGACCGTTACGCAGACCTCGAAATTCCAATGAATATTTGATCCTCTAAAAAACTTGCAGGTGAACAATTCACTTTAAATATTCAGCAAGATGTACCAGAATGCTTCAGCAGTTTCGTTTCAAAATGCGATAATCTCAAGAAGAAGATTTAACTCACAAGTGTGTTGCAATGACTGTTGACCTGCGGTGTAACCAGTAACATCTCTATCAAATTCAGTAATATATATTGTTACTGGCATTGCCTGAACCGAGTAAAAAAAAACATATAACTTGTCAGACATAATTGAGCAGAATCCTTCATGCTGGAAATCTATAGATGGGTAGTGCTACAATTGTAGATCGAACAATACACTCATTAACATTGATGTTTTATCAGTAAACACCTGTCTTGATATTCACCTTCTGTCAATTAACATGCGAAATGACCAAGTGACGGAGATTACTAATTATAATAATATATAAAAGGTGTACCTACGGACAAAATTTGAATTTGCTCGAAGACTTACAAAGTTAATAGTGCAATATTTCACCATGGCCCAAATACCAAAGAGGGGCATTACACCAGTATGCTGCGAGATGGGACTACCGTGTGGGTGCATATTAAAAAAGGGAAAATATGTAAACTGAAACAAGGTACCTTTGAATGAAAAGCATAAGTATTTCACGTACAATAGGGTGGTACCATTACTGTCGCCAAATGATTTGCAGCACAGGTGAAAATAAAGTGCTTTTTAGGTAATCCATTTTTAATTTTGGTTCTTCACCTGTTTTGCCGAAACCCGTGGTAATGCTAGGTAAAGGTGGCATCCCTACACGGGAGTGGACAAAGGGTCTAGTACCTGCTTTCGTTACGCATCAGGACTAGATAATAAACATCGTATAGATCTATCGAGCCCATGAATTTGTTTGGGGAGATCAAGTTCATAACCGTTTTTAATTCTTCTAATTTGCAGTATTCAGATTGAATAAAAGAGTTTAATTTCTTTAGGCTTCAGATGAACCGATCAGTCCGATCTTTCCTTACAGCTAGAAAATCAGAAAAGAATTTAATTCTCAACCTGTTGGCAAACTTCTATTGCCCCCTTAGATAGGAGTTTATCTATGGCTAACTTACCTATATCTGTCCACATCTTTAATTGGAGGGAGTCAAACGGCGGTCGTTGCACGAGCCGGACACGTTTCCTACCGGTATCCTGCAATCCATTCAATCCTTTGTTGTGAGGATAATCAAAGTATTGTAATGAGCAGATTATGGTAGAAAACTTATAAGTGTTTTCCTGTGTCCCTAGTATTTTCGGTGTAAGGTCAGCGTTTAGTGCGGAAATAGTTACCTTGCATTGTGCGGTATTGGACTCGCAACGAAGTGAACTCGCCACGTGCTGGATATATCTCCTTAATACTAAAATAATTCATATAAAACATCTTTGTGGGTCAGAAATCATAAATCTATCGATTCAACAAACATTATAACTCGTGGCTGGCTACTTACCGCAAGGTTATAAGCCTTTTGGAATAATAATAATGATCTTTAATTGGAATCTTAATAGTTGGTGGCATATACTGAAAGGGTTTTTTATAGAAAAAAAATTCACACCCTCTAATTATAAAGTCGAAACTTATTGTTTATAATCTCTTCTCATTCATGGTAGGATACTTTGAATCTGCCTACCACAGAATCTATGCTTACATTTATTTTGCCGGATGTGAGGAGCTGCTCTTTCTGGGGCTTCGATCCCTATTGTTGAAATGCTGTTTGCTTCTAAGTGACATCGGTGGCCTGGTCTGGTTCTTATCCAGGTGATTGTCCTGGCCCAAGCGAGCAGTGAAGGACTTCTTCTGCTGTGGGCCTTTGAATTGTTTCACGTCCTAGCTCAGTTTAATTAGGTCTCTCAACTCTTTAATCTGCTCCACCAGATTACTCCCATAAAGCGTTTCGTTTATATCTGCCTCCCTCATCATTTCAGCCACTTGTGGTGTCAATTACATCATCAGTAAATTTTTCTGAGTCGTGAATTTTTTTCATCAGGCTTTAAGCAATTATTAGAATTTGTTTTTTCTTACTATAAGAGAAATAAATTTCGTAATTGAGGGAAGGATTTATTGAACTACAAATCATGTTTGTTTGTATTCAGATTTAGATCGCCAGGAGAGGAGAGATTTGGAAATCAGAGATGCAAAACGCAAGTGGGAAAGTGCGGAGAAAGAGCAGGTGGCGCTATTCAACAATGACATAGAAGCACAGACAATGAGAATCACAGAGTATTGTACATGCATTAACGAAATAGCCTACCGATTGCAAAGAACTCAATGCAAATTAAACGCGACAAATGCAGAGCTTGAAAAATTGAGAGCCTTCCAGGTAAAAGACTCACTTTTAGAATCAATTTAACTAACTTATAATTGTGCTCGGTTGCTCGTGATTATCATATCGGTATGACTCCTGTAGAGGATCAATTTTGAAAAATCCCTTCTAAATGAGTCTCTACATTATAAAATGAAACTACTAACCAAATTTCATATCTTTAGCTTCAGCGGTTTCAGCTTGGTAATAATGAGACAGTCAGGACATTTTATTTTATATACCTATAGAGATTATTTATTAACTGAAAATTTAATTATCGGAATAAATATTGTGATTAATTGCAAATTTTAATTCTTTGTTCAATTAAAATCTTCTTGAGTATGAATAATCGAAAAAAACTAAAAATTGAACTAATAGAATTGATATTTCAGTCAATTATAGAGTCACTGGCAATAGAATTGCCTAATAATAATTAGAACATGTTATCAAATATGTTTTATCAGTAGATACAATACAAAAAGGCTCTAGTAAAGATGATGGAGCTGAGTCGTCACAGTGTAGCAGGGGTAGAGAATTAGCTAGAAGAAATGGCATCTCGTCCACAACAAACTGACATAAGAGCAAAGTTAAAAGTGGAAACAGCGAAGAATATAAATTCAGAAACCCAGCTAACTACAAGATAATAATAATTAATAATATATTTTTGACTTTTGTATTAATGTATTGAAAATTAATGAAATATTTTGTAACTTTTTCAATTGCCTAATGGGATCTTGTTTAGTTTAATAAAGAATGATTCAAATTATAAACATAAATTTTTGTAAATAAATATTCTCCACCAAAGCGCATTGTTTTGTTAGTTGGCATCAACTAGTGGTCATAATGTAATACCTATTTCGCTTGAGGATTCATGATAAGTGAATACCATAAGTCATCCTAAACGAGCCCTAGTTACAGCTTGTCTATTCGGTTTAGTCACTCGCCAAAAGTTAGAACTATCTTAAATTGTCAGTTTTAAATCCCGTTCAAAAAACATCATGCTGATCTGTTTTGACATCCGCGATGTTCAAACCTCCATTTTGAAGATACTGATACTTTGACTTCTGAATTTATTCGCGATTTGACGGCAGCGCTTGTACGCTTGGTCACTATATTCCCAATATTTTACGAGCTGTACAGCGAGGCCGCTTACAATTATTCACGTAAGATCAATTACTCCGTGCCTCGAACTCCTGACGGATCGTCGAGTCAATGAAGTATCACGATTTTCCTGAAGATATGTGAAACTGTAACATGCCGGGTACATACATATTTTCGTAGAAGTTTTCGTAACCTCATAGGCAAATGATGCCAGATAACATGTACCCCAGAATGAAATGTGTTCCATAAATAATATAATTATATTTCTCTAAAAATTGCCCAAGTTAGGATTTATTCTGGAATTTTTATAGGGGAATACACGTATGAAACATCTGTCGATAATACAGAAATGGCAGATATCTCTAAGACCACTTGACTAACACATATTTCTCCATTGAGGTGTCCAAGCCTTAATATTTTTCAGTCAACGCCTTCAGCAAACTGAATAAATCCGTTCATTATTACGAAATAATATATTACTAGCTGATAATTGTGCTCGTTCGCTCGCTTCGCTCGCTCACTCGATTGGTGGAGCATTGTTCCTCGCTCGCTTCGCTTGCTCGGTTGTCAGTGATATTTCAAATATCAATATATTGTATGGATCATTGGAGTAGCCTGACCTATTCTAGTCTTTCGAAATCCACAACTACCGACTGGATAGTTCACGTGCCTGCGTGTATGTCTATTCAGTATGAAGTCCAAACACGGATAGCACACTGAGAAGAAATGACATCGCACTCAGGTATATTACGTTTTGACGCCGCCGTTTTGGCACCGGAGCGTTTTGGCGCGGGATGTTTTGATGCCAGGACGTTTCGGTGCCGGGACGTTTGGACGCTGGGACGTTGAAGCCCGGGACTTTTTTGAGTGCTGGAGCCATCTTCTGGATTGTGAGCACGTGTGTGTGTGTGTGTGTGTGCGTGCGTGCGTGCGTGCGTGCGTGCGTGCGTGCGTGCGTGCGTGCGTGCGTGCGTGCGTGCGTGCGTGCGATCGTGCGTGCGTGCGCGCGCGCGTGTGTGTGTGTGTTGATGGATCAATGGAGTGGCCGAAATAATTCCAACCCTTCAAGTGCCAAAGCCACCGTTTGGATTGTTGACACGTGTCTGTGTGTGGTGGGTCAATGGAGTGGCTTAAATTCTTCTAAGCGTCCGAATGCCAAAGCCACCTTTTGGATTGTTATCACCTGTGTGCGTGTGTGTGTGTGGGTGGATCAATGGAGTGGCCTAAATTATTCTAACCGTTCGAGTGCCAAAACCACCTTTCGAATTGTTGAAACGATGTTTCAACACTGCAAAGTCCGCGCGCCCAAAACTCCTGGCGCCGAAACGTCCCAGCGTCAAAACGTTCCGCGCCAAAATATCCTGGTGCCAAAACGGCGGCGCCAAACCGTCCTGTTCTCTCGCACTCTTAGCCGATAGTACATCTTTATACTTCATAGAAACGGTTTTCCAACCGACCTCTTCCCTTCTCGCATATCTTTCAACTCTGAAATATATCTTACTCTCCCTATTACTCTCTTACTCTCTCACTTTTTTGCTATTCAAATCCGCTTTCATTGTCAAAACCTGCAGACCTGTTTGTTTTTGGAATTTCTTATTATATATACCATCAAAATCATTGCATCTGGTGTGCAAAAATTTCTTCTTGGAACCAAAAAATATACCCAAAAATCAACTTTCAAAGGAAAAAGCGTTTTCATTCAAAAGTGCTAATTCAAATTCAATAATGCACGCATTCCCACCTACGTATACGACCCAAAGTACAAAAACTATGAATGAGAATTCCCGAACCGTCGTAATCTGGTACGTAGACTGTACCTGAAGCACGAAGACTACGAACCGGGACTCCAGGACATCGTAATCTTTGACGTCAACGGCTTGGGGTACGATAATTATGAAGCTCGAATCCTGGACATCGTAATGTACAGAGTAGACGAACTAAAGCGCGTACACTACTGAGCATGGCTCCTAGGCAAAAAGTGCGAAGACTACGAACCGAAACCCCAGGATATCGTACTCTACTACACATACGACCAAAAGCACAAAAACTACAGATCGCGAATCCTAGACATCGTTCTCTACGACGTTAACCACCTTGTTCGGGCAAAGTATCCCGAGGTATTTCAAAAATCAGCTGCTGGACGGCCAGCATGTAGAGCTCTCGCATGCACACCATCGAGTGGTGTTTACTTGCGCTAAGCAACGCTCGCTATTATTCTCGCGTACCAGGCGCGAAAGAACTATTCAATGTATAGTATCTATGTATCGATGTATTGTATGTATACGTCTATGTCAAACTCTTGTAATCAGTGTTACCTCGAAGCTCGGAGCTATAAGATCCATCGTATCGTTATAAGAGTAATGAATAAATCAAAATTAACTGAAAAGTTAACGTGCTTAAATTGCATTCCTCATCTTCTCCTTCATCACTCATCCTTTGCATTTCTCTCACTAATCGTTCGCCCACATCATACGAATCATTCGAGTCCTCACATCAAACACACCTGGAGCACGAAAACTACGATTCTAAGCCCCAGTACGTCGTAACCCACTACGAAAACCTCTTGGAGCACAAAGGGACGAAGCGTGAATCTGAGGCATCATCATACAGCACGTAAGCGACTTAGAGCACGACATCTACGAACCAAAACTCCAGGACATCGTAATGGACCACGTATACGAAGTGGAGTGCGAGAACTACCGGGCACGAGTCGTAGGGTATCGTCATCAATAACGCGAACGACCTGAAGCACGAAAACTACGGAGCGCAACTTTTACATATCGTAATCTACGACATAGACCACCCGGAGCTCGAAAACTACGAAACATGAGGCCTGGATATCGTAATCTACCACCAAATGACCTAGAGCGCGAAAAACACGAACCGAAATCTCAGGACATCGTAGTCCACCACGTAGACGACTTGGGGCGCGAGAACTACGAAGCACGAGTCTTGGGTATCGTAACCCGCAACATAGTTCATTGAAAAATTAGGATTGGATGCATCGACAAAAAAAAAAAAAAAATTATATAGTATTTTGACGGAGACCCAAACTCGCACCGAAAATAAAATAACGTCCGTCTTCTTTGATGGCCAAAACAAAATTAAATGTTAATCTTGGGCCACCTTGTGGAGAAACCATTCGACTTTTTGATTCTTGATGAGGAAAACTCGGTATGTACTTGCCGATTTTGAAGAGTAGGAGATCCGATAGCACAGTAAGAAACACGCAAACACGTACAATCATCAAGCTCTATAGTTCTCTAAAATAAAATTTGTGACATCCGGACATCCAAAACCATACTTTAATATATAGATTTGTTTACTTTAATGTAGTTTCATTTAATATCAGATTCCTTCTCCACCGACAGATGATAGCTTCAAAATAACCACAGCTGACGTCGCTAGTAGTATTTTTCTCAATAACGACATCTATGCGCAAGTTAAACACTCCATGTGATCAGCCAATAGGATGAAGCATATAAGCTCCAAAACAAATTTCAAATCCAAATTCCAAAATGAAGCGAGCTAGATAAACCGTTGTAGAAAGACTCATGAAGATCGCATATCACGGTCGTAAACTAACAACACAATGGTGTTTATCAACGTATAATCAATTACCTAATCATTACGGATTATTGAGGGAGAAAAACTACGAGTTAATAACCTACTATAATAATAGTGAATCATAATAAGTGAATAATAATATACGTCAATTGTGTACCTCGAACTAACCCAAGCTTCGATCTGAAAGGATATTCTATACAATTACACAACATTGAACGACTTTCAAAATATATTTCTAAAAAATTATTCAACATGGACGGTTCCAGTGAACCGTCCGTGTCGCGCGTTTAAATAACATGATATTGGGGAAAATATCAAGCCAAACCTCTCACTCAAATACCGGTAAATTCTTAGCCAGAGAAGGCCTCTTAGATGCAGTCACACTTCTGTATGACGAATGTAACGAGACAATGCGGAGAGACAAGAACGTGAATAAATTTTTGAATAAATGTAAGTCCTATTGTTTAATTAATACATCCTACAGCCAAAATCGCTCATCAAACAATCCCAGTATACACAATAAAATTCTTAGCACTAGTAACAACCAAAAATTCATACAATCTGTCGTCCTTTATCCTTGAAATCAAATGCAACAAAATAATACAAAAGTTCAATATTCATTCCGCAGATCGGGATGTTATGGTCGACGCTCGTCGGCTCAGAGTAAACCTTACAGATTTCGAAGTAAAGAAGTTAATTGGTCGAGGACAATTTGGCGAGGTACAATTGGTAAGGGAAAAGCAAACCGGGGATGTGTACGCTATGAAAACATTGAGAAAATCTAAAACACTTAAACAAGAATCAATCGCTTTATACGAAGAAGAAAGGGACATAATGGCTGAGGCGATATCCCCTTGGTTAACGAAACTTCAGTATGCATTTCAGGACAATACGACGATGACGCTGAAGCTAGCCGCCGATAGCGAGCCGCCGATTCACCGAAAGTTCCCGCGCACTGCGACTTTCATGCAGGAGAACTGCTCCAATCGGCGGCTGATTCGGAAATCGCTGTCAACCGTGAAAATTATGATTCTAAGATTGACAAAATTCATAATCGATCTTTGTTCAATATTCTTACTGCCGAGGAGGGGCATTTGTTTATTTACAGAGATTCTAAACGACGCTTTACTCTTACTTTACTCTTACTGCTCCAATCGGCGGCTGATTCGGAAATCGCTGTCGACCGTGAAAATTATGATTCTAAGATTGACAAAATTCATAATCGATCTTTGTTTAATATTCTTACTGCCGAGGAGGGGCATTTGTTTATTTAAAGAGATTCTAAACGACGCTTTACTCTTGCTTTACTCTTGCTGCTCCAATCGGCGGCTGATTCGGAAATCGCTGTCGACCGTGAAAATTATGATTCTAAGATTGACAAAATTCATAATCGATCTTTGTTCAATATTCTTACTGCCGAGGAGGGGCATTTGTTTATTTACAGAGATTCTAAACGACGCTTTACTCTTACTTTACTCTTACTGCTCCAATCGGCGGCTGATTCGGAAATCGCTGTCGACCGTGAAAATTATGATTCTAAGATTGACAAAATTCATAATCGATCTTTGTTCAATATTCTTACTGCCGAGGAGGGGCATTTGTTTATTTACAGAGATTCTAAACGACGCTTTACTCTTACTTTACTCTTACTGCTCCAATCGGCGGCTGATTCGGAAATCGCTGTCGACCGTGAAAATTATGATTCTAAGATTGACAAAATTCATAATCGATCTTTGTTTAATATTCTTACTGCCGAGGAGGGGCATTTATTTATTTAAAGAGATTCTAAACGACGCTTTACTCTTGCTTTACTCTTGCTGCTCCAATCGGCGGCTGATTCGGAAATCGCTGTCGACCGTGAAAATTATGATTCTAAGATTGACAAAATTCATAATCGATCTTTGTTTAATATTCTTACTGCCGAGGAGGGGCATTTGTTTATTTAAAGAGATTCTAAACGACGCTTTACTCTTGCTTTACTCTTGCTGCTCCAATCGGCGGCTGATTCGGAAATCGCTGTCGACCGTGAAAATTATGATTCTAAGATTGACAAAATTCATAATCGATCTTTGTTTAATATTCTTACTGCCGAGGAGGGGCATTTGTTTATTTAAAGAGATTCTAAAGGACGCTTTACTCTTGCTGCTCGAATCCGCGGCTGTGTCAAGAATTTGATACGGTGAGCACAGATCAACAATACAATAATAATTCATAATCACATTGTTGTTACTGCAAATTTTATTAAAAATTCTTGGTTTCACAACAAACAACAAATGCTAATTTTTCAAGTAATATCTTTGTTTATTTCAAAATAAAATAAGAATCTATTACACAAAGTAATGCAGATGATTTTGAAGCCCCCCACCCCCCTCCCCTCCCCCAGGCCTTCCTATCAATTGGTATGCTATATTTTTCAAAGTTATTGTCGCTAAAATTTTGTAACGCGAAAACCCTAGCGCCACCGTAGCTAGTTTGGTAAATTTCTAACAGTTTGAAGAAGCGTTCGTTGGAAGAAGTCGCTTTGAAAAATTTACAGCTCTGATAAAAGCGTAATCTAGTTCAATCCACCGATATAATAGACATAAGGTCTGCGTGTGAGGCGTTCGCATGCACTATGCATGTCTAAATTTTCAACTGCGATATTGATTAGATGTAAGCAATGGATTCAAGTTCAATAAGCGACTGCATTGAAGAGGATTTATATTGTTACGAAGAATGTAATGATATAAATACCGACGATACTCAAACACCTCCGGATGGAGAAAATATTAACGATTTCAAAGGTAAGTCAATATATGGTATACCTACACCGAGAAAAAAAATCGTTTGGATTAAACGAAATTCAGTTGGGTGAAATGAAAACGGCGATCGCGGGCCGCGAAGTGAACGCTTCTTCGACTGAACAAAATTATTTGATTGAACCAAATTTTCAAAAACACTCCCAACAAGTAAATATTCATTTGAACCAAATAGTGAAATGTTCTTCCAAATACATATTTGGTTGAGTGCAATATAAATATGTTCAACTAAATAGCTATTCTGGTATTTTGGAATGGTTATGTGTTCAAGTCAACTGCATGCCAGGTAGATGCAACCACGTATTATCAATCTAGTTTCTAGAAATTCACTAAATATTCAATTGGGACAATGGTGCATTCTTTTAAAAGAATGATTTCGTTCTGGCATGATTAACGATATTATTATCAAAACTACAGAGGACAAAATTAATTTCTTAAGTATAAATCTCATTGATTCATACATTTCACACTTATATGCTGTGATCGCGACGCTAACAAATTACAATTTACCCCATATAAATTAAAACGCATTTTCTTATTCACTAACCGGGATTCTATCCGAGGACGCTTGTATTACGAGTCGCACGCTCTAACCACTACGCTATTCTATCGCATAATACTGAATGCAACTTTTTCCCATATACGTCGTCAAAGCTACCACGTGCAAAGATACTGGTACTTTTTTTTTACTTCCTACGTGATACTCGGACATCTAATTAAGAAATACAAGTTGGGCACTGTTAATAATCGTACATTTAATACTTACGAAATACTTCTAATTTTTAAGCAACTCTGCCATTTGCGTTGAACGATAATTTAGTTTCTTGTAACAGAGAAGTCTGAACCGACTGACATGGTTTGTTGAGTTAACAAAATTGAATAGTAGCTATAAAATTTATTGCAGAAGATACATCAGATGAATTAATTAACTGATTCTGAAAAGTAACCTATTGTTAGTTGTTCGAACTGAATCGGTTTCATTGTGTTGATGAGAGCTTACTTTAGTCCATTTGAAATGCAATTTGCCTCAACTAAATATATTGTTATGGTGACCCTGTGTATTAATAACAAGTGGTGGTTCAACAAATCGATTTGATAATTTGTTTGACTAAATGTAGAATACTTGAGAAATACTATTTGGTTGTCTCAATCAGTGTGATGTGCTACTCTGTTAACTGCATGCACCATCCGTATAACTGAACATTTCCTTGTTACAAACTGACCATTTACTTCACGCAAAAAAGCATTTGTTTGATGCCATTATATATAAAACGTTCAATATTCGTGACTGAACTGTATCGTGGATTGACTTAACCATTTTTCGATTCAAGTAATTATAGTTTAATAATTGATCAAAACAAATAAATAATTCGATTGATTTAAGTGAACTGGAATATTTAGGAGAACTAATTATTATGTCAACGGTGTGCACAGACATTGAAACAACTAAATTTACCCCAAACGATTTTTTTTCTCGGTGTACCTACTATTCTGTCAAATGAGGTAATTGACAGTATCAATAGAATTCGAATCAATTAAAGTGAATTACAAATAAATATGTGTCATACGCGACAAAAATGATCCTAATGTTTGTTTTTCGTACAACTGAGGTCCATAAAACATGGGACCGATTCCATTCCAATTCATGCAGGTTGTCACTATTTGATTTTTTTTTTTGACTTTATAATAATGAAAATACATTCTAGACCTTATTTAAGGAGACACGTATCTCTGGATTTTGCCTGAAAAATTTTTGTTCCGGTCCTATAGCCTATCAAAGATTAGACTTTATCGTCGTGTTTCAAAATCGTAAAATGGAGACCAAGATTCAAACTACTTTAGCTTCACGAGTTTTTAACCTATCGAGCATATTTTTTTTTTTGAAATGTCAGAAATCTAGTCTAGTTTTAGGATCTATTGTCAGATTTGAGATATCGACTCTTTCTATTGCGCTATTTCGAAAAAACCAAAAAAAGTTTTTTTTTTTTTTTTTAACCACATTCTCTCAAGAACTACATGTTTGTTTTCCTGAAAATTGAATATGTTTTTATACATTCAAAAAACTAACTTTTAGAGTAGGTGAGAATATGCGATTTTTCGTTTAATTTTTTTCATGGATATTTGAAGTTTTGTCTCACTGTTTGGATTTTTCTTCAGAGAAAGCCCAAGTTCAATGTTTAAAAATCCAAACAGTGAGACAAAACTTCAAATATCCATGAAAAAAATTAAACGAAAAATCGCATATTCTCACCTACTCTAAAAGTTAGTTTTTTGAATGTATAAAAACATATTCAATTTTCAGGAAAAAAAAAACATGTAGTTCTTGAGAGAATGTGATTAAAAAACAAAAAAACTTTTTTTGATTTTTTCGAAATAGCGCAATAGAAAGAGTCGATATCTCAAATCTGACAATTGATCCTAAAACTAGACTAGATTTCCGACATTTCAAAAAAAAATGGTTATAAATGGCTCGATAGGTTAAAAACTCGCGAAGCTAAAGTAGTTTGAATCTTGGTCTGGATTTTACGACTTTGAAACACGACGATAAAGTCTAATGTTTGATAGGCTATAGGACCGAAACAAAAATTTTTCACGCAAAATCCAGAGATACTAGTCTCCTTAAATAGGGTCTAGAATGTATTTTCATTATTATAAAGTCAAAAAAAAAATCAAATAGTGACAGCCTGTGAGAATTGGAATGGAATCGGTCATGGGGTAAATAATATGTAATGATGAATTTGTTCTAGCTGCATTTTTTCGTACATCTTTGTTTTTGTTTTAACAAACATAAGGTCGTAGGTTTGCCTAATACCCTTAGCCATCCCTTTGCATGAAGTTAGTTTAAATATTTTATCTTTATATTACCTCAATTCTAATACTGCAGAGTATTAACGTTACTTTGGACTTCATGTTTGTGTATTATTTCAATGCTTTGTTTATAAGATTTTTTTTTCACAGTTAATGATATGTCGATCTAGCATGATTTAGAAAAACGTTTTGAATTATAGATACATAATTATTTAGTAATCAGTGAAAATTCATTCAATTTAAAACGATTTCCTCTAGCCAAAAATTAACCGATTTTTAACCTAATACCTAATTTCAAATCCATGTTCTTTTGGTTCTAATAACTTCAATTAAATCGTGTTACAATGTTCTGGTCAAACTGGATGATACTTGAATCTCACGAAACTATAATATAGGTGATAAAAATTACAGATGATGCTCTCTAAATTTCTTGGAGTGAATAATTCACTCCAATAATGGAGTGAGTAGTTAATTCACTTTATTCAGAGTGAATATTCACTCCTTTGGAAAGAAACTATTCACGTTTACGCGAATAGTGAATAATTTCACTCTAATGTAAAGAGTGGTATATTTTTCGCTCTAACTGTGGCTCTACAAAGAGTGAAACCGCGCGCTTTTGTCCGCGCAACTAGTAACCACAGGCAAAGGAGCTTGTACCGCGCATGCTTGCCGCATAAACTACGAGAACACGTGTGTTCATTGCACTGAATTTTGATATGATATCAAGATATCGCGATCTGTATTGCATCTCTTATTATATATTACTTAATTCGACCAGTCTATTGGTGATATACGTGCAGTAAGAGAACAGTGTCATCAACAGTTTTGCCTTATTTGTGAGTATTTATTATAAACTTTGCAGTAGCATGGTAAGTAAAATTGGACCACATGGATACGGCTCAAAAGTGAGGTTATATTACAATTTGACCGCGCAAAGTTTCGAAGAGATTTTTGACAAATTTATTATTACTCTGTACAGGTAAAATTTTCAGTATTAATATATAGGTATATATGTATATATGTTCTGTTTTTAAGTATATTCTATACTTCCTGTATTTCTTTCATCATTAAAATAATATTTTTCTGTTTCACAAATGATGCCTCTTTATAATTTGAAAAAATCTATAATTTCCAAGTATTATAGATTAGTTGCGTTCAATACATTTAGTTCTGACATTTGGTACTGAATGCAAACAGATTGAATTGGAGGACAAAAACAAACATAAATATTATTGCCCCAACTCAATTGATTTGCCATTAGTATCGAATATCAGAACTGAATGTATTAAATACAGCTTATGAATGTATCACTCCTTTTTGAGTGAAACAATGAACTCTTCCACCTGGAGTGGAAACATTCACTCCAATGACGATTGAAAATTGAGTTTTTTATGAGTGATTTTTCACTCTAACAAAGTGAGACATCACTCTAGTTTAAAGAGTGAATATTTCGCTTTTCATAAAAGTGGATATCCACTCCAGTTGGACTGGTGCTGTTTTCACACTAGCTTAGAGTAAGAATCGACTCTTTTAGAGTGTTATTTCACTCCAAGAAATTTAGAGAGTGAGTGCAACGTACAAATTAACGATTTCCATAAACAATTTGATGATGCCGCACACGATTTTTGTTTGCCTGCTTCTTTTTTTGAAAAGTTTTAGCTGGCGGGAGCTATAAGATTTTATGGTGGATGGACGCATGAATTTAATACACACTTCCAGAAAAAAAATCCCAACTGCATTTTAGCAATCAGGGACCACAAAATTTGCAATGCTACACGTAAAAGTAGGTTCAATGCTTTCAAGGCCGTTGGAAGGTGCACCATGTCAGGGTGCTGCAAGTACGAATTCCATATAGAAGATCGATTAGTTGAATCTCGCGAAACTCAGGTCATAGTGACAAGAATTGGAAAGTATGACCACACCTGTGGTGAAGTTCGGAGGCGAAATGTTGCTGGAGATAAAAGAAAAGAGCTTCAGAACCGCCTGAAATACACTTCTCCCAGTTCTTTAGAACTGGAATTATTGGTAGAAGTATCGGAAAAGATATTAGAAGCCGGAAATCGAAACGACGCACCCAGTAAAATGATTCTCCAAAAAATCAAAAGCAATGATCGCATGAAAGGCGATCTGGATCCTGATTTTCACAAATTCATGATAAATTGGATGCAATCTCAAAAAGAAAAATCCGAGTGGAATGGAAAAATAATCAAAGGTTACATACAAAACTATTCTTCCTATCCATTCTATAGTGTATGCTTCACACAGATGCAAATCGATTATTTGATTAAACTATCAGAACACACGGAAGTTTTCGCATACCTGGACGCAACAGGATCGGTAATACAACAAGCACCTAACAATCCTAAACGACCTTATTATTACGCTCCAATACTGGCAGAAGGCCAGGGCAGCCCTCTTCCATTGTTAGAAGTAATATCTTCGGTTCACAATGTGCCCCACTTAACACTATTTCTTAATAAATTTATGTATGCCGTTAAAGAAAATTGCAAACGATCGAAGCCGGTCATTGCAAAACTGGAGACAGATTTTAGTATGGCGCTCCTTCAGCCAGCTTCTAGAGCTCTAAATGACATGCCCTTACTAAGCTACGTAAAACGAATGTGGGATGAAATTAGTAATCCTGATAAAAAATATCGTCCTATAACTGTGTTACATGTATGCTCTTCACATCTCATTCGAGCAGCCACAAAATGCATTAAAAAATTTACCGAAGATAATCGCATGAGAATATTGTACGGGCGTATAATAGCTTTACTTATTCACACAACATCGTTGGAGAAAGCAGATGGAATTTTTCAAATCTGTTCGAGAGTATTCGGGATGGAATGGGAATGTAGTGATTACGCAGATACTGTTAATGAATTAAAACAACTTGTTGCTGCAGAATCAAGTGGAAGTTATAAAAAATCGACGGAGGAATTGGCAGATCTCTTAGACTGTACTTCGGACGACAAAGAAAATGAAGAAATCGTAGATATGCCAGTTTCTCGGGATGAGTCTCCATTTTACCTGCATTTTCAAACTATCTTCCAAAAAACTGTCACACAAAGTAGTGGCCGGCGTAAGAATCCGTTCTATAATTCCTCGTTCATTTTTTATCGGTTGAATGAACTGCTTCCGTTTTTTCCAATATGGTCATCCATAATAATTCAGCGTTTCGGCATTCATCGTGACTCAAATGCTCCGGCAGAGAACTGGTTTAAGATCGTAAAACATTACATTTTCAACAAAGAGATGAAACAAGTGATTCCTCGTTTCATCGCCAAAATGGAATCTCTGCTGTTGGCACGATTTAAAGAAAAAAAGTACGGAGTGCAAACTAGTAGGCAGAGTATCCGGAAATATGCTTCAAAAAAGATCAGCAAAGAAAGGAAAATAAAAACTGGTCAAAAACTAACAAGATTGGCTTGCGCCGATAACAAAAGTACTCCTAAACTTCGTAAAACGCACTCACAACAGAAGAATCGTAGACACAGAGTAGAGAAGAAAAAGATGGGGAAATATTGTACAAGGGACACAAGGAGTAAAAAACAAAATGAAAAATGTATTGATCTCTCTGAAGAATTTTGGCAGCGAAAACAAGCTGCTGTTGGAGGAAGTTATTTCACTGACTTTCCAAAGTTTGTATCAAAAATAGCAACTGACGATGGGCTAATACGTAGACAATATGATCAAACGCTGCGAAGCTTCTCTCAAAGTCATCAGTCGACGGAAACATTAGATTTGCACAAGGACGAGCAAAAACAACCGAATGATATACGAACAGAGAAAAAAACAGAATTTGAGATTCTATACGATGTTAGTCTGACACACTTAACTGCACCGAGCGCTTCGCCTGATGTCGACAATTTTCCACATTTTTGTGCCGAAAGATGATTTACTGCAACCAGTCGCTACCAATACTGCTACGTCTGATAATAAGATACTATCAGCCTCAGTAAATACAGGTACTTCTGAGAACGCGTTCGTTTCAGATGCATCGCCGTCCGCAATTGGAATGTCTTTCACGGACGTAGCAAAAGAAGCACCATGGAAACCTTATTCAGAATACCCTCCAAACTTGTTGTCCAGAACAAGTATTTGTGTTGCTGGATACGATGTTTACACTTCCGCCCTCAAGTCTCTTATGCCAAATCAATGGTTTGATGATAGCGTTGTGAACGCATTTCTCCAGGAAACAGCAAAAAAATTCAACGACGAATATGATCCGCTAATATTTGATATATTTTTCCTGCAGTCAATCAAAGAATCTAGCGGCATAAGAGATAGTTTTCGCCAATGGGCATGCAACAAACAAGCATGCATATATGAGATGTGGCTACTACCAGCACACCCTCACGGTAATCACTGGACCCTGTACTTAATAATTTTCCAGCAAAAGTGTATTGTTTATTTAGACTCGATGCACGGCCTTCCAGTCGAGGGGATAACCAATTCTTTGCAAGAATTCACTGAAGAAATCTTCCGTAAAAATTCCGTAAAAATTGATTGGTCTCAATGGATAATGCACTGCCCTGATGATATACCATATCAAGCGGATGATGCAACAACTACAGGCAATTGCGGGGCTCATGTTTGCATATGGGCATATTCAATTTTGAGTGGAGACTACCTCAATTTTTCAGAAAGTGACATGCCCCAAATTAGAAAATGAATAGCAGCAAGCCTATTTCAATCTCAAGGCCGATATATCCCCTTGAAACGGAAAAGAAGAGTTAAATATGATAGGCAAGGTAACAGTGCACATAACCCAAGTGAACATCTACAAATTTCTCGTGAGCCACCTCTGGGTGCGTTCTCAACAATGCAGTACTGTGCATCGTTAAAACAGTCGCTTCTTGTTTTAAACGATAGGTCACTGCATTTTGATTTGCGGGCGAGAAGACAGAAGAGTATTTTATATTGAGTAGTTCAAAAGTATGCGTGCGCATTAGGGTGGTCTTTATTCTGGGTATTTTCGAAATTTGGTCCAGCCGCCCCCCAGAATCTTTCCAAATATATTATAGAGAATGCCTGTAAAGTTCGAGCCCTTAATATTAATATTAACCTGTGCCCCAAAGCGACCAAAAAAATTGTTATCTCACGTGATAGTTACCAAAAACTTTGAAACTTGGCTTGGTTGTTGCCTACAACCAGAAGTACAAAAAGGTATTTTCATTATATTTTTGTTTTCAGAAATAAACTTCCGACTTGTCGTGAAATAGAGGGAAAAAAAATAATGTGAAGGTCATAATTCGGAAATTTATTTTCGAAAACAAAAATATAATGAAAATACCGTCTTGTACCTCTGGTTGTTAGCAACATCTAAGCCAAATTTCAGAATTTTTAATGAACTATCACGTGAGATAACAATATGTAGTTTGCATTTGAAACTTTGGTCGCTTTGGGACACGTGTCAATATCAATATTACAAGTTCAAACTTTAGCGGCATTTTTTATTATATATTTGGAAAGATTCTGGGGGGCGGCCGGATAAGATTTCGAAAATATCCAAAATAAGGACCACCCTAATAGGCATCTTCATATCACTTGTATTTTACAGAAATACCCATGTGTAAATATATGTATATATATATATATATATATATATAAATATATACATATATGTATACCTATAAAGAATGTATCGATCTTTTTTTTATTACAAAATCCGAATTGTAACACAACTGCAGTGTGAAAATTTTTCACATAATTTACAAAATTTTATTCTTATTATTGCAAATATCATTATCCTGTATATGATTATTGAGAATTATCGATACTACTACTATATTATTGTTATTGATTTTATTTTATTTGCTACTTGTATTATTACTATGATGCACAAGTATGGCCATCTGGTCGTTAAGCATTCATTTGCATATTTATATTTTTTTAATTATTTCTTAATTCTTCATTCATATTTTTTCAAATCTTTTCATTGGCCACAAGGTTCACTACAGCGTCTCTCTATTTCAAATTGTGAAAATTTCATGAGCGACATCCATATAATAATCGAAAACAGAAACTAAAAAACGTTGGCAAAAAAGTAGTGAACCGTCTCATTGATTAATTGAAAAAAATTTCGATGTCCGAAAAAAAACTGGTCAAAAAAATTTCAGGAAAAATTTTAATGGTAAGTGAGATGAAAATTGCCAGACTAAAAAATTGACGATAATATCGTCCATTTGTTGACAGTGTCGATTGTATTTTATTTGTAATATTTATTTTTTCATGTTTTATTATTGAATATTGTCGTATGGTGGTTCATTTGCGACCATTGTGTATGATTATTTTTGTTAAGAATTGCTTACCATCGCTCTAATAATTATTGATAAAATATATCCATTGCGATGATATAGGTATAATCTAGTACATAATTGCACGTATGCCTACAGATGTATTTATTTATGATATTCAATATAATATATAACGTTTAATATCCAAACCTATATTGCGAATGTTGCTTTGGATTGAATGCGTGTGTTTTTAAAATAAAGCATTGTTAAGAGTATGTTCGAAAATCTTTTTCCATTTATTATGTGGTTAAAAAATAGAGTGCTCCTAAATTTTGTGAAAATTTTTCTTTATTTTATAAGATCGATTATGAATTTTGTCAATCTTAGAATCATAATTTTCACGGTCGACAGCGATTTCCGAATCAGCCGCCGATTGGAGCAGCAAGAGTAAATCGTCGTTTAGAATCTCTGTAAATATACAAATGCCCCTCCTCGGCAGTAAGAATATTAAACAAAAATCGATTATGAATTTTGTCAATCTTAGAATCATAATTTTCACGGTCGACAGCGATTTCCGAATCAGCCGCCGATTGGAGCAGTTCTCCTGCATGAGAGTCGCTGTGCGCGGGAACTTTCGGTGAATCGGCGGCTAGCTTCAGCGTCATAATACGACGTTATACTTTGTCATGGAATTTCATCCGGGCAGAGATTTGGCTGCTTTATTAGATCGTCACAATGGTTTCATAGGAGAAGATCTTGCTAAATTTTATCTCGCTGAATTAACTCTCGCTATTCATGCTCTACATTCTATGAATTACGCTCACAGAGATATTAAGCCTGATAACGTGCTGCTAGACAGACTTGGCCATGTTAAATTAGCTGATTTTGGTTCCGCCGCTAAACTCGGATCAAAAGGACTGATTTCTATCCACATGCCGGTCGGTACGCCAGAGTATATCGCTCCCGAAGTTCTGCGCTCCATGGAAGGAATTTCAAAGAATAAAAGGCCGTCTTCTTATGGCAAAGAATGCAATTATTGGTCCTTAGGCATTGTGATCAGCTCTTGGTCACCTACTGCAACATAATGAATTGTTGAGGAAATGAGAAAATGAGAAGAACACCGAACACTTACAATCACTTAGATTTATTCTTAATAAACAGTCAGGTACTCAGTGTGGAGAATTCAGTGAGTGTGTGTATGAGTGTGCTGAGTTTATGAGAGTCATGTATGCGGTGAGATTTGAATGATGAGTAATGAATTTATGAGAGTTTCTGAATTGTATTAATTCACTTGAGCACAATCAAAGATTATATTAATCACATGAGCAGACTATTTTGACTTTATAACGCAATGATATAATTTACTGAAGCTTTACATGGAGCAACACGTGTCTCGTCGGCAAACCAGGGGGGTGACACATGCTATTCTCCCTGTACTTAAAAATGAAACACATTTTGTCCGCATTTTTTAGTTCCTCTATCGCTCTGTATATGTCGCTAGTTATTCACTGCTCGAGTGGCTCAAGCGCTGATTGGATCACACTCACTGATCTCTGTACCAAGATCACTGCAAGCACAAGATTATTAGCGTCATATACAGGGCAATAAAGGAACTAGAAAATGCGGACAAAATGCTAACCGATTCTAGCAGTCTGTGTCACCCCCCTGGGCAAAACCATATATGTAATACTCCTATATTGCTAAAAGGGTCTGAAATATGGCCACTTTTCTACGGTGCCGACGATAATGGTGTCTCTTTCTATCTCTATCACATCAGAGCTTTCTGCGCAAGTCAACATCTGGCACTTGCGTAGAACATTACTATCGCAGCTGCGCAGAACATGGAGCAGAAGTGAGTTAGAGATATATTCTATTTCACTTAGTTCTCTACCCCTCCACTTATAGGAATTAGCAATATAGGAGTATTACATATATGGGCAAAACTAAGAGCAAGTAATGGCTGCCGGAGAAGCCGGCGTTACGGTGAGTCTTCATTGGTCGTGCGTGAGTGTGGCAGGTTCGCGACGAGCGACAACTGTAGACAGCGCTCTCTTTGAGAAGACTGTTTCTCAAAGATGAATCATAAAAAAACTTTGAATTTTCCTGATAGAGGTTCGACGAGTTTTAAACACTGTGTTCGTGTCTTATTGGAAGATGCCAATGCGCGTATGACTCACGAGCAGATGAAACATCCATTTTTTTCAAGCATTGATTGGAGCAACTTGAGACTTGAAGTTTGACGGTCTTGAAGTTCGTACTCAGCTACACTCTGTATTCCAAATAGAGAAGTTGGCAGACCTGAATAGTAACTTAACCGTCGATTTGAACCGTCTGTTTATTAACCTCCTAACTTCTTCTTAATGTCAGTACGAATTAAATTTTTACTTATTTAAGACGTTTAAGTATTCGCATTCTGCAAATTACTCTCGGTAATCTGAAGCTCCTTACCTGTAAGTTTTCACTCGTATAAATTTTGAATTTACTCTTCGAATAGTCGAGTTCGTCACATAAATGATTATTATTATTATTTGAAACCGTTCTCACTATCCGCACACCGGAATTTAAATCGGTGGCGACGACTATCGATCATGGGTTGGCACCACTTTCTATCTTGAAGTGAATTTCGAGAAGTCTTTAAAACAAGCGCGCTTAAAGTTCGTAAGCACTCGGCTACACGATCACTTTAGGAATGGCTTACTAGAAGATAGGGTCTTAAAGTGCGTGTGTAGACCAGGCATTACTAGAAGATAGGGTCTTAAAGTGCGTGTGTAGACCAGGCATTACTAGAAGATAGGGTCTTAAAGTGCGTGTGTAGACCAGGCATTAGTTAATATGGTGGATGATACTTCGAATTTTATTGTTGTGGATTCTGATAGACCACAGGGAACTAATTCGGAGACTTGTCCTATCAGCAAAGAATTTACGGGACGAAATTTAACATTCTTGGGATTTACTTACACAAAGCAATTGTCTGGTGAGACAAAACAACCATCTAAGGAAAAATTGGAGCTAGAAACTCAACTGGAAATGAAAAGGAAAGAGCTCCAAGATTATCAGAAGAAACTACTCATCGTTGAAGACGAGGCTAGCGCCCATGTTGAGAAAAATGAGAAAATGAGAAGAACACCGAACACTTTACAATCACTTAGGTTTTATTAATATAAATAATCAGGTAACTCAGTGTACAATGTGAAGAGTGTTTGACTGTGTGTGTGAGAGTCTATGAGAGTCTGTTTCTATGAGATAAAATAGAGTATGAGTAGTGAGAATTTCTGAATTGTATTAATTCACTTGAGCACTAGATGATTATATTAATCACATGAGCAGACTAGTTAGTTTTCACAGAGCAAAGATTTAAGCGATTTTTATTTTATATGAGAGACACGTGTTGCTTGAGCAAATCAACGAGTAAGTAATGGCTGCCGGAGAAACCGGTACAAAAAGGTGAGTTTTCAGCGACCGCAGCTGAGCATGGCGGGTTCGCGACGAGCGACAACTGTAGATAGCGCTCTCCTCGAGAGCCCTGATTCCCAAACAGCCCATACCAAGCAATGTTCTAGGGTGGTATTCATAGTCAGGTCTTGAGACCATCCTCGATCAAGATGGTCTTATATGCGGCCTTGAGATGGCGCTGTAGTTGCATAGTCGTTAAATAAGGCTGGATTTTCACGGAAGCAAATTACTGCGACAGCAAAATACTGCCGCAGCGCTATGCTGCGGCAGCGAAGAATTGCCCGTGAAAATGCACCCGCAGCAGCAGCAAAACGCTGCACGTCAAGCGCGCGTAAGTTGAATCGGTGATCAACTCATGATCAATTACGCGCGCTTGCGCACGCTTGACGTGCAGCATATTGCTGCCGCTGCGGGCGCATTTTCACGGGCAGTTTTTCGCTGCGGCAGTATTTTGCTGTCGCAGTAATTTGCTTCCGTGAAAATCCAGCCTAAGACGGTCTTGAGACTGAGCAAATAAGGCGGCCTTTATCAAGACGGTCTTATTTAGGACGTCTCTTGACAAGTTGCATAGTCCCGTCTTATTTGAAATAAGCATGTCTCAAGTACGCATGGTTTCATAATCGATTAAAGCGATCTTATTTGAGCAATAAGATCGCCAATAAGACGGTCTTCATCAAGTCAGGGTCGAAGACGACTTAAGCAAATGCTTATGTCAAAAATCACTCGCAGGTGTCCGACACTGAGGAAATATTTTCGGGACAAAGCATTTTTTCTTCGTAGTCGGCATTGTATAATTCACATTGTAACGGGGGTTCAGTGAGAGGAATCTCACCTACGGAGAAATTGTGACTAGCGGAGGTCGTTCGGCTTCAGTGAGGTTGGGGTAATTTGACTTTCGCAAGTACCTGTCACTCGACTTCTGCGAAAACGGTTTCCTGGGTATTATTTATTTCCGTCCGGGTAATGCCTGCTCAAACCAATGAACATTTGTAAGAAAAGTTGATGGGCTGTGTCGGTAAGGAGAATTTTGTATAAGGGGAATTGGTATTTGCAGCAGTCAAAAGCGGTAAGCAAGGTTAAACCGATTTATTCGAGTGATAAACTGTGAACAGTGAAGTGACGAGAAATTTTTGTTATAATGGATTATATGGATGATATGCTGAATCTTTACGACGTAGACAACATGAGTAGCATGGATTCTGACGAATCCTCCGATGAAGATGAGCCAGTGCCCCGCGCTCCAAAACGATATGTTCGAGATGGTCAAAATCCATTTGAATATTACAATGACATTGAATTCAAGCGACGATTCCGATTTTCGAAAGACAGTACTATGCATGGATTGTTACCAAGAATCGAAGCTGAATTGGTGAAAACTAACAATCGTGGCTTACCAATTTCACCTGTGATACAATTGCTAGTTCTTCTGCGGTTCTACGCTACTGCTAGTTTTCAAGTAAGTAGCATTTTATTGAAGAAGTTTTTCTACCGACCATTGTAATATAAATAAGCATCATTACACGAGCGCAAGAATTGAGTAATTAGTATTTTTTTGCTTTGAACAGCTTGTTAATGCAGATCTTATGAGTGTAACCCAGGCTATGGTTTCAAGGATCGTATTCAGAGTATCTACATTTATTGCCGCCCAGATGTATGATATAATCAAGATGCCTGCAACTGAAGAAGCTCGGGCAGATAACAGGCAATTGTTTCGACAACTCGGGGCAGACAGGCACGGCGTCGGTCTTCCCGGAGTTGACGGTGCTATTGACTGCACTCACATACGTCTCTCTCATACGAAATTTCAAAACTTGCAGGAAGTTTATAGAAATCGTAAGGGATATTTTTCCCTTAACGTTCAGGTAATAGCATCTACGATATAAATATACGTATTCTGCCTCCCAAAACTAATTATTTGTATAATGAACGTCTTGATTTTCCACAATACAGGCAGTTGTCGGACCACGCATGGAGTTTTTGGATCTCGTTCCAGAATGGCCAGGAAGTCAACATGACAGTCGAATTTTTCAAAATTCGAGACTTTACATGCGGTATCAGCAGAGAGAACTCACCGGAACTCTTGTCGGAGATGCTGGCTATCCCTGCCTTCCGTTTCTGCTCACCCCACTTGCGAATCCAGTCACCGACGCAGAGCAAAGGTATTTTTTAGAAATCATCGGAAATAATTGAATTTGTTATAACACGAGATGTGAGTTATAGGAACTATATACCAAATTATTTGTTCACAAAGTTTTTTCTTTCAATCAGCTACAATAATGTACAAGGAAAAACAAGACGAATTGTGGAAAGAACTTTCGGAGTATGGAAACGAAGATTTCCTTGCCTATCCAAAGGTCTGGGGACTAAATTGATATGCACTACCACAGTAATAGTGGCGTGTGCTGTTCTACATAATTTATCTCTGACTTTGGATAACATCCTCCCCGAAGATGAGCCAATGGAAGAGGAAGAAGAAGAAGAAGTGCCTGCTGAACTACCACACTGGCAACCAGGAGAAGGTTTTGCGGTACGACAAGCCCTTATCGAACGCTTGTTTAATTGAAACGATACGTTGATCAATGTATATAATAATACTTGGCGTGAGACTCTAACGAGTCTCTTGATTCTCTAATAAATATCATTTTCCATAAATCTAATTGATATTTATTCCTGCCAGCTCTTCCCATCAAATAATATTGAATACATTGTAAATTGATTTGTGAAAATGTGCTTTATTTTATTGCATCGAACAGTTGGGTTTAATATCACAGTTGAGATCACAGTAAAGGCATCTAGTCTTTATTCTCTTAAAATTCCTATTTATCACAATTTTAGTGTCTTACGAAGATAAAATAGTACTTATGATTGTTTAATTGTAATCATTCATTTTATTGGAAGCTCTCGTTAGAGAATTAGATTAATTGTAAATAAGAATTAAATTTCAAATTTGAATTTAATTACTAGAGTGTGCATACATAGGCATAAAACAAAAATTAAACAATTACAATGAGATAATTTGTACGATTTTATTGGTAAAACAGATAAGTGTTTGTATCAAGTCCTACAACTAGTTAACCAATATTCTAACTAAGGCTATTCAATTAACAAATTTGTATGATTTCATTATTAAAACACATAAGTGTTTATGTCGAGTCCTACAACTAGTTAACCAATAATCTAACTAAGTCTATAATTAATAACTTAATCTATGAAATGTTACAAATTCTCCCTTTCACGTAACAGTTTCAGCTCCGCTAGTTCAGCTTCTGCCGTAGCCTTTCGTAGCTCAAGATCTTGAATTTTAATGAGATGCTCTTGCTGCATTTGGTTCATGATATTGAGGTGGCATTCTTTCACCTTGGCTACCTTCATTTCGTGTTGCTTTTTGATGGTAAATAGTTCATCATCATTTTGACATAAGCCTGCAAATCTCTGCAACTTGACGGTATCTCGTTTGATTCTCTCCGCGGATGCACTTGTTCGCTGACGCTTCCCAGGTGTGCAAAGTTTCTTACGCACCTGTGTCGGAGTGTCTGTAATCATTAGAATGGTAAATGAATTTTTTGTAATGCAACAGAATAATCACATACAGGATGCTTGACATCAACAAGTCTTTGAATGTATAGGATTCGTACCTAAGTTAGTGGCTTCTAGGGAAGAGCTTGAAGTCCCTGGAAGTTCATGTGCCTGTACGTTCGCTTCAACTACATTATGGCCTTCTAACAATGCCTCATCCAAATATTCAATAGTTCCATCATCATCATCGTCCAGCTCTGCGATTTCTATTAGGTAATCTGGAATATAAAAATTTGATTTAACTTGAGTATCGAAAAAATCATAGCTGACCACTAAATTGCTTACATGATGTACTTTATGCAGAATTAGAATAAAAATAGTATATACCGTTTCGATGGTCCTCTGTAATGTTTGAGGAAAAGTTTACTGGTGCCTGTTCCATTAGATGTGGTGCAATCATGGCAATATCAGGATCAACTACCGCAGGGGGTTCCTGGGGACCACCACCGGTAGCCATGGAAGCCTGCTTCTCTTTAGTCAAAGCATTTCTTTGACCCTGCTTTAAATTAGTCCACAATTTTTTTAATTGTGGTACCGTTCTCTGGAAAGAGAATCAACATTAGAACCGTATTAAAGTTTTGTGAATCGTAATATTTGTATTAATTTAATAAGGTTTCCTGTGCAAAATTATTACAGATAAATTTACGCAATATTCGAATATGTGAAAATCATTGTACTTACCTCTTCGTTTATTTGAAATGAATCATTATATTTACGACCGATCTCAGTCCAAGCAGCTGCCTTTTCTCTCAGTGTGGAAGAATCGCTCCTCTTCGCTTCGATCACTTCTTTATAATCTTTTAATATATCAAGAAAGATTTTCTTTTCCACTGATGTATAGTGCTTTGTTTTTGAAGCCATTGCACACTACGCTACACTGTATTTTCTCACAAAAGACTTTAAAACAATTCAAAGTAAACCCGTTAAATTCAAAGCTCGTTGTGACAGCTATTTGGAAAATCCCGCCTTATAAGCATGAACGACGTCATGCTCTCGTGCGTTCCCTAACCTTTCCCCACTCCGTTGCCCCTAAAAATAGTGACCGCGCGTCCAGAGCTGCAATTGGTCGATACAATAGCAAGTTTCCGAAAATAACCGAAGGGCATATGAGCACGGCCCTAAGCCAATGCTTCACCAAGTGGGTCTCAACGGATATAAGACGGTCTTGAGCAGCGTCACCTTCACGAAGACCGTCTTATTTGCGAACTATGAAACGTACGCCATCTTAAGACGATCTTGACGCAATAAGACCGTCTTAGTCAAGACGGCCTCAAGACACGATTTGAGACCTGACTATGAATACCGCCCCTAGTCTCGACTTTCAACTTGATGAAAAATCTAAAAGATTTGAAGCTGCTAATAAAGAAAGGGATAAACTTGAACGAGAGTTAACTAAGGCGAAGTCAGATATGGCTGGAATGAAAAGGACTTTGGGTATTTTTTTTATTTCCTGTTTACAGCAAATTTTGTTTCATCAGACTTTAATTGAATTATAAATCATCTTTGTTTGTGCTTAGATTTAGAACGCCAGGAAAGGAGAGATTTGGAAACCAGAGCACTAGATTTAATAAAAGGTGCAAAACGAAAGTGGGAAACTGCGGAGAAAGACAAAGTGGCACAACTCAATAAACATATAGAAGCACAGACGATGAGAATCACGGAATTATGTACATGCAATAATGAAATGACCTCTCGATTGCAAAGAACTAAATGCGAATTGGACACAGCAAATGCAGAGCTAGAAAAGTTGAGAGCTTTTCAGGTGAAATCATTATTCATTAAGCAAAAACTCAATTAATTAAAGATATATTCTGGTTGATTGCAAACTCTGCCTTTGAATATAAATAATTGAAATAGACTGATAATTGAACTAACAAAATTTATATTCTAGTCAATCACAGAGTCACTCACTTTAGAAATGCCCAATAATACTTAGAATATGTTATTAAATATATTTTATCGCTAGGTACAATACAAAGAGTCTCTGGCAAAGACGAGAGAGCTGAGTCGTCAAAGCGTAGCAGGGGTAGAGAATAAACTAGAAGAAATGGCGTCTCGTGCCCACAACAAACTGGCTGATATAAGAGCAAAACTGGAAGCTGAAACAGCAAGGAATATTGATTTAGAAACCCAGCTAAGAAATGAACAAGACTCGAATCACTGTCGTCAATCCAGACTTAACGTTGCTCTAGAATTGTGTCAAAGTGAGTTGAAAGACTGTCAAGAACAACTGAGAAGCATCCAAGCTAGTATACCGGCCAGAGACGCTGAAATTGAAACCTTGAGGAACCAGCTCAAAGAGACAACCAAGCAGTTGGATGGCGTCACTGCTAACGATCAGAAAGCCGCGGCTTTACAAGAAAAGTTTGAGAGATTGAAACTCGAAAATGAACAACTGAAACAACAGCTTGATGTAAGGGAGAAAATTTACAATGTTTGTATAGCAATTCTATAAGGATATTTATGTGATTTGAGTAATTATTGCTGATCTCATATATCATTTATGAAAAAATTTAGAACAAACGTAAATAGTTTGCAGACGAGCCTAAAAATAATGGAAAACGCCTGAAGTTATGAAATCAAAATGTCCATAGCCAATTCCCGATATAAAACCTATTTACAGATCAATATCAAAACGATTGCTCATCATTTTTCAGATCGCCAAATCAGATTTAAGTGATACGGTAGTAAACTTGGAACAAAGTGCATCCCTGGCTCTGGATTTAGAACGTGTATCACAAGATAAGGCTGCTTTACAGCGTAGACTTCAAGATACTCTTGAGAGAGAAGGTGATTGACTAAGATTTAAGCAATACGTAAATTGGTGTTTTATTTTTTTATTTATTTTTTTTGCTTTAATTTACGTAGTGTTATATAACGTCTTCAATTTTTATCGATATTATTTCACAGAGGAATACTTACGAAAGGTTGGAAATCTGGAAGAACTTCTACGACGTTTTGAACACAGCGTTACCAAGCTGGAAGCTGAAAATGTTAGCCTGAAGCAGTCTGATTTCCAGGAATCTGGATCCAGTGTTATTTCTTTGAAAGAATCTGTGCAGAAAAATTCATTCTTGGAACAGCAACTGCAACGACTTGAACAACAGTTACAAACGGCCAGAGAAAACGTAGCTGCGGAACGTCAAGCGGCTAAACAAGCTCACTCTAATTTATGGAAAAAGGAAAAAGAGTTATCTGACGCTAATTTGGATAAACGAATCGCAACTCGTGAGGCAAAGACAGCAGAAGATAGAGTCAAGATATTGACTGAGGAAAAACAAAAAATAACAGACAGATTGAATGCCAGAATTTTAGATGAAGAAACCAGGTTTAAAAAACTTTTGAAAGAATTAGAAAGCGCCAAACAGTCACTTGAGGAGGCCACTAAAGAAGCTGCCAGAAATAAACTACATGCGGATTCAGCACAGAGGGTTAAATTCAACTATCATTTCTCTATATTCCCATACTTTCTTTCAATACACAAATTCAGTTTCATTTGTTCCTGTATTATCAATTTTTCATCATCCTTTTGTGTGATTTTCGTCCTAGAAAAACAAAGTCCACTATTTTTATATATATTCTATATGTTACAACCGATTTTACATTTTTACAGGCGCTTACACAGGCCAACAAGCAAATAGAGGAGCTCCAAAATTCGAGTTCTTTGCTGCGCCGAGAACTAGATACGACTCGTAAGCAAATGCAAACGAATCAGGACCGTGTGGATGTTCTAAATTCTGAGAACAAACGGCTGGCGCATACAATAACTAAGCTCAATGAGGAGAAAACTCGCTTAGAATCTCAGTTAGAGAAACAACAACAAGAAGCTAGCAGTTCTCAAGTGAATATTGATCTTCTAAAGGAAACTTGCACTGTGTTGGAAGAACAGTTGACTGATTACGAGAGATTGACAAGCGATCATGAAACTCGTGAAAACATGTTGATTCAAGACAAAATGAAACTTCAAAAAGACTTGGATATTGCAGAATCAAAGGTTCGTGAAGCACGTGCAGCTCAGGACAAGGAAAAGACATTGCGACTCGTCGCAGAACGGGCTGTGGAGAGATTGGAATCTGAAACTAGCGATATCGAGGATGAAAGAAACGGACTAGCTGCGCAGAGGGATCAATACAAGAAACTTGCCCAAGATTTGAATAAGCAAGTCGCCGAATTGGCTAGCAAATGTGGAGAGTTCGAATGCGACCTATCAAAGACAAAACGTGACTTAGAAAAAACTAAAGGAGAAGCTATAAAAGTCAAAGAAGAGAGTACTGAACATCTTACCAGATTGCATCAGTTGAAGGAAGCCAATTTTGGATTGATGGCTGATTTACAAGCCAGCGTTGATCAAGGCCAAGAGTTGAGGTCCAGAATATCAGAACTGGAAGGAGTTCTGGAAGAAATGAGGCAATTCTATCAAGAAAGAGAAGTAAAAGCGGAAGGAACCAGACAGCAGCAAACAAAATTGATAGATTACCTTCAACTAAAACTTGAGGAGACTAGCAAGAAGAAAAAGACCGTTTGCGACAAGATTTTCGGAACTAAACAAAAAGAGAATTTGCCACCCAATGGTGCTGATATGCCGGTTGGTTACCGTGAGCTGGAAAATCAATTGGCTAGAGAACGAGCTAAAGTAAAAACTTTGACTGACCAAGTGTTGGCTCTCCGAGCTGCCCAGGCCTCTGCACCAATGCCGTCCAGTCCGCCGTCTCCAGAGACTAAAAAGGCTCTACAACAATTGGCCGAATCTCCAGGCGACACTTTGGCCAGAAAACCATCTCTTCAAAGAATGAGGCATAACATTCCACACAGATTTGATGTGCAATTGTCCATGCGTACCGGAAAATGTGCCGCATGTTTAGACTCTATTCAGTTTGGAAAAAATGCTGCTATTTGTAACGAATGTCAAATTATGGCACATCCGAAATGCTCGCTCCTTGTACCCGCCACTTGCGGTCTTCCTGGTGGCTTTGCGAGGCATTTTAGTCAGAAGTGGAAAGCCAGCGAAGAAAGCATGTCCAGTTTTGGTGGCAGCGTTCAAACTTTGACTCTAGATCAACCAGATAATCCTGATCTGGTAAGAACTATGTACATTTTATAAAGCCACATAATTTAGAAAATAATCAACTATTCAACCGTTAATCAGCATCTCAAGTTGTTTATGATGAACTCAGTTTCTCAATATGTTAGCTAAACTAACGAAACTGTTAATTGTTCTAATCTCATTACAGGAAACAGAAAATGATGGTTGCCAAGTCACAATGGAAGGTTGGGTGAAGGTACCTGGTCGCGCAAAGGCGTCCTGGGACAGAAAATACTTACGTTTAGAAGGTACCACATTATGTACCTACGAACATGAGCCCAGTCAAGGAATGGTACCGATAAGCCGATTAGAGTTGTGCGAAACAGAGGGAGTATCTATATCCGAATCTGTACGTCAAGCAGAAGTTGCTGGTACAGCAAGATCCGATCTACCATTCATACTGAGAGTAAACGCTGGACCTTCGACTACTTGTTGGCCGTCTTCGGGATTAGACATCATGGCTCTCAGTCAGGCTGACAAAAAGGCTTGGCTAAATTCGTTAAGGGCTGTTGCCAGTCAAAATACAGTTAGCAAAGTAGCAACTAATCATCGATATCAGACTGTATTGACACTGGACAAACATCAAGTATGCATACAGATATAAATCGATAACTAATCTGCCAAACATCTTACACAGAAATTTTTTTAAACAAAATTTAATGAACAATTATAAAAAGAAATCTACTTCTGAATATAACTTGACCGTTATTTTAGACTCAAATATATTTGGAGTAGAGTTTTGTCCACCTCTTTCAACAAGTACTTTCATTACTTTCAGCTGGATCTCAACTGTATGATAGAGTTAGGCCAGGAAGGAGTATTGCTGTTAGGAGCAGAAGAAGGACTTTTTTCCTACCGAAGTACACAGTCAAAAAGTCTTACACGAATCCAGGGTGTTGTAAGAGTTCATCAACTCTCTTTGCATCCTCACCTAGAGCTGGCGTTGATGATAGCTGGAGAAGAAAGACAACTTGTAGCTTGCGAACTCAGGCAATTAAAGAGCAACGCTTTAGCAGCAGAGTGCTCAAGACCAGCAGTTAAAATTGTCCCAATTCTTACCGGTTGTGATAGTTGCCATTTGTATCAGCTCCAAGGGGACTTACTATGCGCAGCAACCGCTTCTCACGTCACGTAAGTTCAAAATATTACAAAAAAAAAAATGAAAAACCTTTGCGAAAATTAAAAAACTACTGAAATTTATGATAAAATTGTTGCCATTTAAGATAAGGATTACAATTTATTCATTATTCTGAACATTTTCAGCCTATTTAAGTGGACCGTCCAAGAAGACGGTGGGGAATTTGTTCCAGTTCGCGAATTAGCTACTACAGAACCATGTAGCTGTGCTCTCTTCACACGAAATTTATTGATCGTTGGTTGTAATAAATTTTTCCAAATAAATCTCGATGATTATAACATTGACGGTGAGTTAAATTTGGCGTACTTTCTCGTCGAAAATTAATTCTACAAATGTGGTAGACAGTGTTTCCAGAATTTTCTTTTATTACAGAATTTCCTGACCAAGATGATAGTTCAATGAGGGCTGCTTTACAAGGAGCAGCAAGGCTCGGCAGTTTTCCGGTTGCTGTTCTGAATGTATCTCATACATCGCAATCAATTGAATTACTTTTATGTTACAATGAATTTGGCGTATTTGTAAATGAAAATGGACAGAGAACTCGAAGTATAGATCCAACGTGGAGCCACTTGCCTTTTGGCTTTGGTAAGTTAGACCGTTCACTCTATTACCAAACGAAAATTAATTTTGGGTATAATTGAGGTATTTCATATCCCATTAATTTTAAGTCATGTGATATATGATGTATATGAGGCGGTCTATTTTGACCTAGCCGTGGCCCTCTCTGGTTGAAAATTTTTGATTCTGTTAGTATATGATAGGGTGTCACAAAACAATGAGAGTTCCAAAGTTTTAGACTTTCTACAAAGTTGGTTTCACAGTAATTACTCAATTAAGCGAAATCACTGTTAGACACAATCGATTTCGATTAAATTTAGATGGTAAATACTTTGTGAAAAATTAAAAATTTTCACCCTACACCAAATATAGGCACTATACTATAGCAGTGAGGAATGATGTTGTTCATTATTATTATAATCGTATGCACAGGACTTAACCCTCAGTGTAGATAGGAAAGGAAGTTGTATCTCACAACGGATATAAGTGGCCGCTTCATATTGTATTTTTAATTATTTATTTATTTATTATCTCTTTGATACGTAAAGTTCAATGACTCTGAATGTATCATCTTCGAGGATTCGACCTTTTTTCTTTCTATAAAATCGCATCAATTTTGACAATTTCATTTCAGCTTACAGAAGACCGTATTTGTTCATCGTTCATTTTTCATCTGTGGAAGTAGTCAAACTCGCAGCAGACTCATACAGTTCTGCGACAAAAAATTCTGATCGTACCTTAGTTGAGTTTAATAATCCACGATACTTAGGACCAGCAGGAACTAGAGGCATATATATCGCTGCAATAAATTCAACTTTAGAAATCTTGAAGATAGAAGGAGCGATGGTTATGCCAAGAAGGAGTGACAGTCTCACCAGTTTGGACACACTGTGAGTTTTACTATTCGGCAAATTTAGGAGAAATTATTTTCGCCAATAGATGACGATTTTTAACGATAATGAAATGTTTGGAATTCAACTAATCGATACTTACTAATAAACTTGCAGCCAACAAGATGAAGAAAGCAGTTCGGACTTCAGTTTTACTTCCAGTCTAATGGAGGCATTAGATGGTCAGGGCAAGAAGGTTCATTTCTCTAATCAGTCGAGCCATTAGAAGAAACTCCGCAGTTTAATAAAACTGGCATGAATCGTTATGCGTAATAATTTTCATCCTTTAGAATGGCTTAAGCTCTGGCATTAAATGTTTCCGATTAATGAAATGGTGATAATTTATACATTGACCTTAGATTGTTACCTCGAAGCATGTGCCATACGCAAAATACTCACCAATCGTTCTTGATTATTTTTTTATCAGCCGCAGCCGGATTTAGTTTCACTTGATATAAAATTATTCTTCATATTTCTTATTAAGTAAGACACGTTTTAGTACAAAAAAAAAAGAATAGTCTGTACTGTTTACAGATTGTAAAAATACCTAACTTGAAACTAGTTTGTCATTCTTTAATTTAAATATTAGCGTTTATAATAAAACAGGTATTAATAACATTACTAAGTTATTAATAATAATAATAATAATGATACCAATATTAATATAATAATATATTTTTTACTTTTGTATTAGTACTGAAATATTTTGTAACTTTTTTAATCTACCGATAAGAATTTGTTTAGTTTAATAAAGAATGATTCAAATTATAAACATAGATTTTTTTCATTAGTTATTCTTCACCAAAGTGCGCTATTTTGTTAGTTGCCATCAACTAGCGGTCATAATGTATAGCCATTGTATGTTAAATAAAGCGACTTCCCGTCACCCCTGACACTTGCTTAGCTACGGCGTTAATCCATATTCATTAATCATCATTTAGTGATACTTTCAAAATCTATTTTCATTATGAAATTATACTACCTACCCGCATCTTATATTCCAAGTTCAACACCCTTTTGAAAGGTTGAATTGTAGTAAATTTCTTTTTTTTTCAGATATACTTTCAGATTATTCAATCTATTCTGTAACGCGATATAAACAGACCTCAAAATCGAGTCTCGCTATGAGATAATAAGTAATTGTTTTGTACACAATTATTGAAAATCAATATTTTTATGTTTCATCATTGATCCTGTTTAAAAAACAAAAGAAAAACTATTTACTTTCTCTGAAATAAATCCATACTTTCAATATAGAGCATATTCATTGTTAATAATCCAATAAGATACCAAGGTTGATAAGTCGATTGAAAAGTCAAAGGTGAATCTCACCTCAACGTTTAAACAATACATTTTACTACATACATAACACTGATTATTTTCAATAAGATCGTTTGGGGTAAAATGATTCAGGATTAAACAGTGAGTTTTTGTCATCAGAATTGCCTTACTGGCATACTTCAAGTAGACATGGATCTACTATCCCTCCGCTGCTAATTGCTGACTTAACAACGAACAGCGGAAATATTGCGCAGATGTATGCATATAAATGCGAGCTTATTCTACAATAAAGAGTATTTACTATATCCTTAAGTCAAGAAGCTTGAAAAACAAAGAAAAAAAAAATTATACATTATGGTAATATGTATTCATTTTCCAAAGCGAGCTAACAATATGCACGGTCAATGACGTATTGGAAAGGTCACACCGTACAATAAGGCTAAAATTTGATGAATTTCGGTAGCTGATTAATGGCATGAATGTTATTGGTAAAGTTTAAATCAGTGAAAATTCACACTGTATTAACTCTGCATAGATAATTAAGATAGAAAAGAATACAATAGCGAGTCAAAAAAGTTTTCTATACCAATAAGTATAGAATAAGTTAATGCATTGCAAATCTATACGATATGGTGGGAGGAAGCCGCTGTTATAAAAACACGAGTATCTTCGAACTGTTCATAATTGGTTGGTGGTCTTTGAAACAACTCTGACTTAAATTTATTTACCAATTTAATTTTTAAATATTAGTGGTACAAACAGTGAATTTTATTGAATTGTGGTGCTTGTTGAAGATTTTTACGATATAAAAGTAACAATATGTCAAGAAATAGTGAAGAAACCAATGATTACGACGAGTCTACCATGTGGTCCGAGACAGAGCCAGGTGAAGAAGTGGTGATTTCTGGAGTCGCCGGGAGATTCCCGGACTCGGATAATGTTACTCATTTTGAAGAAAATCTTTTTAACAAAGTGGACCTTGTTACTAATGATGGACGTCGTTGGCAATTAGGTGAATTATTCAATTATTATATTCATATTCATTTCAAGATTATTATAAATTTTTCAACTTTTTAATAACAGATTGCACTCCGCTCTTTTATGAAATTAAAATAGTCACTTTCTTCGTTTTTTTCATGACTTATATGAATAAAATTTCGGCATAAGAGAAATACCTGAATTCTAAATTTGTACAGAGGTACACTTTAATTTGGCAATGGAAAAAAAAATTGCAATTTAACTAATTGAATACATTCAACTATAATACCGGCTGTATACAGACCATCCAGAAATTCCCCAACGAACTGGCAAGATAAACAACGTGGGAAAATTTGATTCACTATTTTTTGGAGTACACTTCAAGCAAGCACACACTTTGGATCCTATGTGCAGAATGCTGTTGGAACATGCTTATGAGGCAATTATTGATGCTGGCGTTAATCCACGACAACTTCGTGGGTCCAACACTGGCGTCTTTATAGGTGCCTGTTTCTCTGAATCAGAGAAGACTTGGTTCTATGAAAAACTTCAGGTTTGATACAGTTTACTACCTGACATATTCTCAAGTAATTTTTATACTTAGAATAATTATACCTATACAATCATTTGAAAGTAGACATAGTTTCGTTTTGTAAAAGCGGCTGTCTTAATTCCTGGAACAATAGACCTATGATTCATTTTAATTCTGAGAAAGGTATTCAGAAATATTGAATGACCACTTAGGTCAACGGATTTGGTATCACCGGTTGCAGTCGTGCGATGTTGGCCAACCGAATCTCTTACTGGTTGGGATGTCATGGACCCAGCTACACCGTAGACTCAGCATGCAGTTCCAGTCTTTTTGCTCTGGATCACGCTTACAGAGCAATTAGAAGTGGACAATGTGACGCTGCCATTGTAGGAGGAGCCAATTTATGTCTTCATCCATACGTCTCCCTGCAATTCTCTCGCCTTGGTATGGTTCGATTAATCTCTAAAAACATAGCTGCAAAATATAAAAGCAATTTCAACATTATCGTTACTCGATGATCCAATTAGGTGTTCTATCCCCTGAAGGATGTTGTAAATCGTTTGATGTCGATGCTAATGGCTACGCACGTAGTGAAACTGTAGCTGTGATTTTTCTCCAAAAATCAAAAGATGCTAAACGCATTCATGCGCGGGTTGTACACACTAAAACAAACTGCGATGGTTATAAAGAACAGGGCATTACCTTTCCATCAAGTGTAATGCAAAGTGCATTATTAGAAGAATTTTACCAAGAGTGTAAAGTTCCACCATCTAGTTTGGCTTTCATTGAAGCCCATGGCACTGGAACTAGAGTCGGGGATCCTGAAGAAGTAAATGCTCTCGAAAAAGTATTCTGTCCTGGTCGAACTACTCCGCTTCGAATCGGTTCAATTAAGTCAAATTTAGGGCACTCTGAACCAGCTAGTGGCCTTTGTTCCATTACTAAGGTATTGATTATAGTATATAGTCTACGTCTGTATCCTGGTGAATAAACTTCTCTCCAATTCAGATGAACAATATTAAAATATATAATAAAAATGTTATCGATACTAACTGATATGATATCATGATAATGAACGGGTGTTTATCATGTAAGGTCCTAATTGGAATGGAGAGTGGTTACATTCCGCCAAATCTGCATTATACTCGTCCTCGTGAAGGAGTAAAAGCATTGGCTGATGGTCGTATCCAAGTTATAACTGAACCAACACCATGGGAAGGTGGATACGTTGGTATAAACTCGTTCGGTTTTGGAGGTGCCAATGCCCATGTTTTATTGAAATCAAATCCAAAGGAGAAAATTGATAATGCCAAACCAAAGGACAGTTTACCAAGACTTGTTGTTGTATCTGGGCGGACAGAGGAAGCTGTTACAACATTATTAGATGGTGTAAGTCAAATTGGTCTAAGATATTTTCAGTACTTATTGCAGTAAACGTGTTCATAAAATTCAATTAACTGACGCCACATAATAATAGCTTGAAAGCAGACCAGTCGATGTGGAATATATTAGTCTCTTCCACGACATACATGCCGAAGAAACTCCAGGCCATTTATATCGCGGATATACCATTTTGCCAACCGAAGGATTACCAGAGAAAAAAATACGAGATGTACAACATTACCCTGGCGCTAAACGGCCGGTGTGGTTTGTGTTCTCTGGAATGGGTTCACAATGGGCTGGAATGGGTAAATATTAGCAGACAGCAAGTTACTTTCTTGATAGTATTGGGATCACTGTTCTCATATCCAGACCGGTATCTTTCGTCACATACTTATCAGTTAGAAATCGTATGATAAATAAACTAATCTCTATTTTAATATTTAACAGGAGAAGCTCTGTTAAGAATTCCTGTATTTGCCAAGGCCATCGAAAAGTGCGATGCGGCTCTAAGGCCACATGGAGTAGATATTATCGATATTTTGACAAACAAAGACCCAAAAACTTTTGATAACATATTAAACTCATTTGTTGGCATCGCTGCAGTACAGGTACACTATTTTTGATCAATACACGACAAATAAAGCAGTGTTTTATATTCGCCGACTATTAAATTTGTCCGATAACAAACTGTTAATAAATTGTAAAAGTATATATTTTATTTATTCACAGATTGGCTTGGTAGACGTACTAGATTCCATAGGAATTGTGCCAAATAATATAATTGGGCATTCAGTAGGCGAGTTAGGATGCGCATATGCCGATGGTTGTTTCACTGCAGAACAGATGGTTTTGGCAGCATATTCCCGAGGTTTGGCTTCAATAGAGACTGAATTAATCCATGGATCCATGGCCGCTGTTGGACTCGGTTATAATGAGATAAAGGTTCTATGTCCACCCGATATAGAGGTCGCTTGTCACAATGGTCCTGAAAGTTCGACAATAAGTGGACCAGCAGCGTCCATGAAAGAATTTGTTGCGAAGCTACAGGTAAATAATGGACACTGTAGTTGAAACATTCTTAAATGATACACTAATCTAAATGAGCCACAATCAACAAATAGGCATTTGATTATCAAAGATGTGTTTTTCTTTTTGTACAGGCAAATAACATTTTCGCTAGAGAAGTCCCGTGCAGCAATATCGCCTATCATAGTCGCTATATAGCAGCGGCGGGCCCAAAACTATTAGCTTATTTGGAAAAAGTCATACCAGACCCAAAACCTCGCAGTTCGAAATGGCTGAGTAGCTCAGTGCCACGTAACAAGTGGACAACTGCTTCAGCCCAACTATCCTCAGCTGAATATCATACGAATAATCTTCTGAGCCCAGTTTTGTTTGAAGAAACTTCTTACTTGATACCGAAAAATGCTATAACTATTGAAATAGCTCCACATGGTTTGCTGCAGGCTATTTTACGCAGATCCTTGAACGAAAATGTAACTAATATTGCTCTGACGAAACGCGGACATAGGGATAATGCTGAAGTTTTACTTCAAGCTATTGGAAAGATTTATGAAGTCGGTCTACATCCGCAAGTGTCCAATTTATACCCCAAAGTTGAGTATCCAGTAAGCCGAGGAACTCCACTGATCTCTCCTCTTATACGTTGGGAGCACTCAGATGATTGGTACGTAACTTCATATAGGATGCAAGAAAAAATTGTTTCTGGGGAGCGAACCGTTCAAGTAACACTTTCTGACGAAGACTATGAATGGATGGCAGGGCATGTTATTGATGGAAGAAATTTACTGCCTGCAACTGGTTATTTAGCATTAATTTGGGAGACCTTAGGTATGATGCGAGGAGAATTGTATACTGAAGTCCCAGTTGTTTTTGAAGACGTCAGGTTTCACCGAGCGACTACAATCCCAAAAGAGGGTAGCATTGAATTAACGCTTATGCTTCAAAAAGGTTTGATCAACATATAAAGAATCTTTCTCTTGATATACATTGGGGTGGTCCTTAATTGAAGTATTTTTAAATTTTGATGCTCTCATAGGCTCAAATGGTTCGTAGTACATTAAAAAAAAGATTTCCAAAGCTACAAGTCTCTATCTTAAATTAAACCTGTGCCCCACTGCCTGTATAAGTTTACCATCTAAATAACATGGGATCTTTGGCACTGAAAAGTCAATTTTGTTATTACGGCTAAAGTAATAGTTAAAAAAATTTGAATCTCTGTAGACTTTATCATTATGATAGTAGCTATCCCTCATAATTTTTTCGGGATTTCAGATAAAAATTAGGGACAAAAAATAAAGGAAAAAAACAAAGAATTATTTTTCATCAAACTGCAACTCCAAAAATCTAATAGCTAAAAATCTATAGAAATTATGGAGAATAACTACTATCATAAGGATAAAGTCTAGAGAGTTTCAAATTTTTTTAACTATTACTTTAGCCAAAATAAAAAATTGACTTTTCAATGCAAAACACCCCATGTTATTTAGATGGCAAACTTATACCTATAGGTAGTGGGGCACGAGTTAAAATTAAGATAGGGACCTGTAACATTGAGAATCTTTTGTTAATTTATTTCGAAACATTTGAGCCTATGAGAACATTAAAATTCAAAGATACCATAAATAAAGACCACCCTCATATAGATGTATACACCTTGAAAATAATTTTTTTTCAAATCACTGATACACTGCGAAGAAATGTTATATCGACTCAGTTTTCTTCTAAAAAAAAAAAAAAAACTCGTGCGATAAAAATCTCAAATTATTTGTAATTGTGTCTAAAAGTACAAGTAATTAGCTGTGAAAAAACTGAGGCAATAGAATATTTTTTTATGGCAATCCAGTGATTTGAAAAAATTTATTTCAGAGTATATCATTGAATATTGATGAGCCTCAACGCAATATGCTCCTAAAGATTCATCTCTTTTTAGGATCGGGCAGATTCGAAGTTGTTGACGGCAGTACCGCCGTCGTGACTGGCTTAATTCGTGCCGTTTCAAACGCAGGACAAGAACGTGTTAATACTGATATGTTTGAGAATACCGATGACGAACTAACCGTAACAACGAGAGATGTTTATAAAGAGCTGCGCCTCAGAGGTTACCAATACACGGGAGTGTTCCGTGGGTTGAAAAATGCGACTTCAAAAGGAAATAAAGGGATTATAGAATGGAAAAATAATTGGGTAGCCTTTATGGATAATATGCTACAACTACAGATACTTGGAATTGATACTCGAGGATTATTTGTTCCTGTGGCTATTCGAAAGCTGGTAATAGACACTAAGGCGCATTTGAATCAACTGCGAAGTATGCATGACGATGACAAAGGTGAGAACTATGTATACCGCATTGACCATGGACAAATGTACAAATTTGGTGTCCCTGTTTATTAATTGAAATTTTATTCTTGGTTTATTTTTACAGCATTTGAAGCACACTATGATAAAGATCTGAATATCATTGTATCTGGCGGAGTAGAGATAAGTGGACTGAAGGCCAATGCTATTGCTCGTAAAAAACCAGCCGGAGAACCAGTTCTCGAAGAATTCAAATTTGTAGCACATCGAGATCGAGCTCAAATGCCACTAGAAGTGATAACGCGCATCGCAACACACATAGCTCTCGAAAACCATATTGGTATTAAAGTACAGACAGTAGAAGTGATTGATGAAGCAGATAATATATCACCTGAAAATTTAAGTTCTCCCCTCATCCAGCAAGTCCTAGGTGATTTGCCCCTACTACAAGCTGACATCAATATCATCGCACCACCTGACAAATTTACTGAAACTGATTTACCTTCGACTATTACAATTTCTGACTTGAAAAAATTAACTGGTGAATACAATGCTTTGCTAGTAATTGGTCATAACCTTCTCGCAAATGAAAATTACAAGATGCTAAAACACCTGCGAACGGTAATAAAGGGTGGAGGTTTCTTTCTGGCTAGAGAACCACTAAATGCTGATAGTGAAATTGTCTCGTCTATAAATAGAGAAGGTTTTGATGTTGTTCTAGACAAACGTACCGAGAAAGAGTTGGTGCTCTTACTCCAAAATAGAGCAAAGCTACCTGAGATATCAGCAGTTATAAAAATCAACAATAACGAATTCTCCTGGCTTTCAAAGCTGCAAGCTGCATTGAAAGTGGAAAATGAAAGGGAAGGTAGTATAAAGAGTCGAATAGTTGTTGTGGGCGAAAGGGACTTCGAAAATGGCCTTTTGGGATTGCTAAATTGCTTACGAAAAGAACCAGGTGGTGAAGTTATACAAGGACTGTTAATTCAAGATATGCAAGCTCCGAAATTCTCATTGGAAAATCCATTATATGCTGAACAATTGAATTTAAACTTGGCACACAATGTTCTACGTCCTGGAAAATCGTGGGGCACGTATCGATTTTTCCCATTGGAGCCACTGACGCTACAGCCTGTTTACCATGCTCAAATGAAGCAGCGTGTACGTGCCGATTTGAGTTCACTTAACTGGGTAGAAGGTAGAATTAAACCAAGTCTGCAACAGCATAAAGATTTAATTAAAATTGAATATGCGCCGTTAAACTTCCGCGACGTTATGATTAGTACAGGAAAATTAGCAACTGAACTTGTAGGAAAATCAAGACTGTTACAAGAAAGTGTAAACGGTTTTGAATTCGTTGGAAGAGATCTCAATGGTCGTCGAGTTATGGGAATGATTAACTCTGGAGCTATGTCAAATTTATGCATCTGTGACAGATACCTCCTTTGGGAAGTTCCTGATGAATGGACATTAGAAGACGCGGCCACGGTTCCAGTTGTTTATAGTACAGCCTGTTATAGTCTTTGCATAAATGGTAAAATGAAGAAGGGCGATAAAGTTTTGATACATGCTGGAAGCGGTGGTGTGGGTCAAGCAGCTATTCGGTTAGCTCTGTACGAAGGCTGCGAAGTTTACACAACTGTAGGAACACCGGAAAAACGAGAATTTATTAAGAAAGAATTTCCACAAATTGATGACGATCATATCGGTAATTCTCGAGATACAAGTTTTGAGCAATTGGTTCTGCGTGGAACGCAAGGACTAGGAGTGGACATTATTTTGAATTCTTTGGCAGAAGAAAAATTACAGGCTTCAGTTCGTTGTCTAGCAAACCGTGGACGATTTTTGGAGATTGGTAAATTTGATCTTTCAGTAAACAATCCCCTTGGAATGGAAGTGTTTCTGAAGGAAATCAGTTTCCATGGAGTTGTGTTAGATGATGTGTTCTCTGGCACGAAGGAAACGAAGATAGAATTGTCGAAGAAGATTTTGGAATATATTAAAAATGGTGCTGTCAAACCACTTGTCAGGACTGTCTTTCCAATGGACCAGATTGAAGCAGCATTCAGATATATGGCAGCTGGAAAGCATATTGGCAAGGTTTGATATTCATTTCACTAAGCATTTAATAAATCAATCGATTGAAATCTGAGCTGGTGTAATCTGTACGTTGGATGGTTTTTAAAATATATTTTTTAAGCATAATAAGTCCTCATAATTTTAAATGAACTAGCTACTGCAAATCTATTACAGACCAATGTACTCATATTAAAAAAAAAAAATGTGTATACCTATATGGGGCAAATCGCACTAACTGGCCCACTCTTCAAATTTCATCCCGGTAATTTTCTCAGTTTTTGGTGCTCAAAGTATATGTATGTAAATACTCACGTCAAATCTGATCTCAAATGGCTCCGTAATTACAGAGATATATTATGGGCAATATGAAAAATGATGAAATAGTCGAAACTATTTTGTTCTCTTCTTTGTATCTCAGTCAATTTTTATCGTAGACAAATTTTTTTACATAGCATTTAAAGCTCATGAAGCGCACTTTCAATCTAGCCATCATTCTTTTGAGGATGCTCACAACATCATCTTCAATTTTGCAATTAAACCTTAATTTAAGGATTTTCCAAATTTGGACATTTTTGAATTATTCTTTTTTTTTACTTTCTATACTCAGTCTAATATGTCACAGATACGTACGCGCTCGGGCGGCCGTTGTGAGCCCACCATCAATTTTTCTTTATAATGCACAAAAATTAAAGTACATTTATCGCAAAAAATTGATATTCCAAAAACTTAGCAGAATAAGTACATGAAAATTTTAAAACGAACTTCTATGTACTAATATAATATACTGTAATAAAATAATTTTTGTACATTCTGATAGAAAATTGATGGTGGGCTCTGAACATAACTGTATATGTCTCTGTGACATATAAGACTACATATAACAGGGGAAAATTTTTTTTTTTTCAAAAATGCCCAAATTTGAAAAATCCTCAAATTAAAGGTTAGTTGCAAAATTGAATATGATTTTTTAAAAACATGCTCGAAAGAATGACAGCTGGCTTAAAAAAGTGCACCATGATGCTAAGTTGAAAATTTGCCTACGATAAAAATCGACTGAGATACAAAGAACGGAACAAAATAAGTTCGACGATTCCATTTTTTTTTACGTTGCCTGTATCTCTGTACTCACGAAGCCAATTGAACTCAAATTTTACACTCCTCCTGCAGTAAGTATATACTTTGAACAGTAAAATTGAAGAAAAAAGCTGGGATGAAATTTGAAAAGTCGTCCAGTTGACGCGGTTCGCCCCATATATACATATATCTTCTATTTTCGAAGAGTAAGAGATCCCAAGCTCGAAAGTATATATGGACATATGGGCAAGTCCACCAATTATCACCAAATGGACGGGACGTCAGAGATTTAACTTGTCTAAAGTTTCAACCTTTTATTATAGTGTGCTCTAAGATCAGAAAGTTCACCAAGTTTTACCGTTCACAAGATATGGGCAATTCCACCTCAAATCGGCCAAGAATTGACGTCGTATTTTTTAAATCGTACGAAACTTTTTTATGTGTAAAAAATGGAAAAAAAAAGTTAACATGTTTTTCGGCGTTTGGCAGAAATATTTTTTTTTTACGAAAGTTATAAACTGATGCATTTTGTCGCAAAAACCGCGCGCGGTCGGCTATAGAAGTTAATATCCCCGGCTCTACAGAGTATAGAATTTATTAAAGAATATGGTCAAATTTGTTCAAAATTTGAAAAATGGCCATTTGTTCATAACTGTAACAATTTTCAATTTTTTTGAGACTTACAAAAAAATTTCGAAGACTGTATTCCTTTACTTTTAAAATAAGCCATAGACCATCTCTTTATGATCAACAGAACTGGAGATATTAATTTTTAAAGACGACCGCGCGCAGTTTTTGTAACAAAGTATAATAGTTTATAACTTTCGTAAAAAAAAATATTTGGGCCAAACGCCGAAAAACGTGTCGACTTCATTTTTGTATTTTTTACACGTAAAAAAATTTCATACGATTTAAAAAATACGAAGTCAATTCTTGGCCGATTTGAGATGGGATTGCCCATATGTCGTGAACGGTAAAACTTGGTGAACTTTCCAATCTCAAAACACACTGTAGAAGGTCAAAATTTCAAACAAATCAAATTTTTGATGTCCCATTCATTTGATGATAATTGGTGGACTTGCCCATATACATCATTTTTAACACCTCCATTGCATCAACATGCTTGTTAGTGATCACCAACTCCAAACTTACAAATAAAATATCCACCTTAGGTACTTCTGAAAATGAGCAACACAGATGAAGGTAGTTCGTCATCTCTTCCTCTTGCACTTCCTCGTTATTACTGCTCAGAAGATCGCAGTTATCTGATTATTGGTGGTCTGGGTGGGTTCGGTCTTGAGCTTGCCGATTGGCTTGTACTACGTGGAGCTAAAAAACTAGTTCTCACTTCGAGAAAAGGAATTAGCAATGGGTATCAACGGATGCGTATTGATCTTTGGAGGAGTTACAATGTGGAAGTTGTAGTTATTGTTGGTAAAGATGCCTCAATACTGGAGGATTGCGAGGAAATTTTGAAACAAACAGCAGCCCTTGGCCCAGTAGATGCTATATTTAATTTGGCTGTAGTGTTGAAGGACGGCATTTGCGAGAATCAAACACCAGAGTCATTCGAAGAATCTTTCAGAGCTAAGGCTTGGGCCACAAAGCAGTTAGACAAACTGTCGCGGATATTGTGTCCGGATCTCCGACAGTTTGTAGTATTTTCGTCAGTATCATGCGGTAGAGGTAACATTGGACAAACGAATTATGGAATGGCAAACTCGATAATGGAACGAATATGCGAAACACGTGCGGCAGAGAACTTGCCAGGCTTAGCTGTTCAGTGGGGAGCTGTTGGCGATGTTGGAATAGTCGCAGAAATGCAGGAAGATTTTAAGGAAATTGTTATCGGTGGCACTCTACAACAAAAAATATCTTCATGTCTGGAAGAGCTTGATGGTTTCTTACAGCGCAATAGTCCAATCGTTTCCAGCATGGTAGTAGCTGAAAAAAGGGCTGGTGGTTCTGGTGCTACAAATATTGTCGACACGGTCGCAAATATCATGGGTATAGTGAATGAGATATATAATTTTTTTATATCTGAAATCCTGTGATCCGTTTTTATTATCCTTTCATGTCTTATTTGCTGATATTCTGTTTTTCAAATTGACAGGGCTTAAGAATCTGAAAACTGTCAGTTTGCACACGCCTCTGGCAGAACTAGGAATGGATTCTATGATGGCAGTTGAAATAAAACAAACTTTAGAGCGTGAATTTGAAATATACTTAACCCCCAAAGATATTCGCGCTCTGAATTATGCAAAACTTCAAGAAATGTCTTTGAAACAAATTGAGGCAGAAAAGAGCCGTGAGAAGAAAAACACCGATGTTGATGCTTTAGATGGCATGAAAATCCTTATTCACACTCTGGGTGTAGATAAGATCAATAATGATATTTGTATGCCATTGATAACAAAAGCAGAGGCTGGAAGAGGCGAAATCTTTGTAATCCCAGGAATCGAAGGTACTCACACTGTGTTTGAGCAGTTGGCTAGTAAATTGAAATCACCAACAACCTGTTTGCAACTTGGAAACATATTTTTGAATTTAACGTCAATTGACAATATGGTAGACTACTTCATGCCGGTAAGAACGAATCCTAAAATCTTATTGTGTACTATAATAATTTTGACTTTGATCATTTTCATCATATATGAGTATATCAAAATTATGTCAAAAATTTACAGCATCTTAAACTGCGGCTCAAAGGTCGCAGAGACTTTTCAATAGTTGGATATTCATATGGAAGTGTTCTGGCCATTGAACTTGTGAGACGTCTAGAATCCGAAGGACTTCGCGGTCGTCTTATATTGATCGATGGTTCTCCTGATTTGATGAAAGCAATTGTCAACCAGCACTTCCATGGAGATACTGAAGATGAGTTGCAATCAAAGATTTTATTGGAGATAATGAAATTTCTTGCACCGTCTGTGACTACCGAGGTGAAATAATCTTTTATTATTATGTTTTTAAAGTGATATTTTATATCGCAAAGTAGACGTAAAATGAATCTCAGATGTAACGAAAATGTGACAGGAAAGTCTAAGAGCTAGGACTTGAGACTATATAAGTTATATGTATACATAATAAGTATGTATACAGGGTATCCCATTTTAACTTACACAGCTCAATAACTCAAAAAATTGCAAGTCAATCAAAAAATGTTTCAAATAAAAATTATTGGGTATCGAAGGGGACAGATACCGGTGATATTGGCTTTCCTGTGAGTGGCGGCGTCAAGGGGATATGAAGGTCAATTTCGTTTTTCTAAATAGGAACCTATATATTTCATTACGTAATTTCATTCTACTCAAAAAATCAAACGACTTTCGTATGAAACATTTTGTTGTGAAACATCAATTTTTCATAATATTCAGCTAAACAACTAGCGATTTTTGAACTTTCACGAACATTTCACCTCTAAACTATCAAGTTTGAAGGAAAATCGCAAGAGACATAAAGTGCGTAATTTTACGCAAAGAATTTCGGAAAATAATCGCAGAATTTTTTCCTGTAACTTTTTACTGCAGTTTCTTTACTTGCGTTAACAAATAAAAAATTGTAGATAGAAAAATTCTGCAATTATTTTCTGAAATTCTTTGCATAAAATTACTCACTTTTTGTCTCTTGCAATTTTCCTTCAAACTTGATAATTCAGAGGTGAAATGTTCTTGAAAGTTCAAAAATCGCTAGTTGTTTAGCTGAATATCATGAAAAATTGGAGTTTCACAAAAAAATGTTTCATACGAAAGTCGTTTGATTTTTTGAGTAGCATGAAATTACGAAATGAACCATTTTGAAAAACGAAGTTGACCTTCATGTCCCCTAACGCCTCCACTCACAAGAAACTCAATATCACCAGTATCTGTCCCCCTTGATACCCAACAACTTTGATTTGAAAAATATTTTGATTGGCTTGCAGTTTTTTGAGTTATTCAGCTGTGTAAGTTAAAATGGGACACGCTGTGTATAATTTATATATAGGGCGTTCTTTGCTATTGACAAATAAAATAAAAAATGTAATTATACCCAGACCGAATTGGAATGAAATACTCTCTATAAAATTGTTGTTTGTCAATACATAGGGCGTTCTTTGCTCATGATAAAAATATTGTCAGTATACCCAGATCGAATTGAGATGAAACCCACTGTATAAAATTGTCAATATTTAGGGCGTTTCTTGCCAATGACAAGAAACTTTCACTTCTAGTACACGTACTATGCTACACGCATGTTTTCTATTTTTTAGAAATTATTAGAAATTCATTCGTTATGAATGTCTTCTATGAAGGTTTTATAAAATGTGAAACCAAATATTATTATTCCAGCTTCTTGAGGGTTTCAAAAATTGCAATACTTGGTATCAGAGGCTATCAGCATTCACAGAAAAGTTGCCGGTGGATAAAAATCTTAATTTCACAAAAGAAGATCAAGAAGGCATATGCACATCTATTTATTATCGAATAAAAGCTGTTTTGAACTATGAACCCTCAAAGTTATCACCACTCACAACACCGATAACTCTACTCAAAGCCAAGCACCCGGCTGTACGTTTAATGTCCGAAGACTATGGTTTGAGAGAGGTGAGTGTATGCAAAATATCAATAGTTGAATGAATTTTTTCAAGACATAGATCAATTTACATAACTTTTGTCAAATTCACCTGAATACATTCGTAACCAATAATAGGCATCCACATTCCATGCTTTATGACATTTATTTCAATTCGTCTCACAGCTTACCCGGGAAAAGGTAGAAATACACGTCATAGAAGGCAACCATGTGACTATGTTGGATGATGACGTTTGTGCAAGAGCTATTAACGGGGATCCTCTTGAGGATGCTGCGACATTCAAGAAAACTATAATGGAAGATGGTAAAAATCTTGCCCCTATTTCTTCAGATGTTGTTACCAGAAGCTAAGGGAGGTGGTTTTCAATTTCCATGATTTAAATTTATTTACTTTTATGCCATAGGTTTGATTATTTTTCGGAAAATATGTTTTATTTCTTTTTCAAATACGTACTGTTAATAATGGAATGATAAGATAGTAAACTTTGTGGCTAGTTTGCATAGAGTATTTTAATTACCTAATTAAGATAGATCTCACACCGGAAATAGATCAATAGTAAAAATGTAAAAATTACAATTATCACGATAATTCTATCATGATATCACTACGGAATTCACAATGTGAATAAAATTCGATTCTATACCTTAAAAGAAATAAAATAAAATAAAATAAGGAATCATAAAATTATATTATCCACAATAATATTATAGGACTTGAGTTATGAAGTAATGATGGTTTATAAAAAAAATAATAATAATAAACAATTGATCGTTTTTATGCATCCACGTTTTAATGTAAAACAGACTATACATACATATAGGAAGTGAATATTCATTTTTTTTTTTTCACTGTCTGGTCATACTAAAAATTAAACGAATTATTTTCAACATTTGTCACACACGTTCACACATGTATTTTTCTATAATCATAGCGCACGTATTCCAGAAAGGAAGAAAAAAATAAATAAAATGAAATTAAAAAAACTGCTACTTCTTATCGCTACATTAATGTTTTAAAATTAGTTCCTCACCCACGAATGGTTTTTTTTTTTTACTCGTTTTCTTATCTTAAATATTAGAACAAAACAATTCGATGATCAACTAACTGGCAAATTTGGGCAGTCAATTAATCGGCCTCTATTATAAGAGCAACACAGAATTTGATGATTAAACACTTCAATATACATATAAAGAATACTATTCTATTGCCATAAAAGTAACAAATAATAATTATTGAATTGAAAATAAAAATTCTGATTATAACGCATTGACAAATAAAGAGTAACACATTTTACATATAGGTATATCTTTTCATACTCTTATTTTAAAGTTCCATTGGCTCAAGTTGTGCAGTGGATTGATTTAGATCAATAATAATATTATTATTATTATTGTTGCTATTGCGATTATTGTTGTTGGTGTTATTATTGTTGTTCCCATCTTCAACCAAACTTCTTATTGGAGTTGGTAAATCTCGAGGTGTCGGCAAAACTCGCACAAGGTGTTTGCTGGGTGGTTCCCAAAGCACCAATGCCATCGATGGACGCTCCCTGAAAATGATAAAATTTCATTTAAAAAAACACTAAAATTCAAGGAAGGGAGTAAGTGAAATTGAATATTATCTACATTTATATTAAACAATTGCAAGAATTCTTTAACTTCTTAATACTACAATCTTCTTATTGAGAAAAAACTTTTTTGCTAATTTATGAATGTTCATTGATTAATTATTCACAACATCTTACAGTTTTGATAAGAGCGAAACAGGAATGAGGGGTTCTTCGTGGAGTCGTTTTAGTTCGTCAGAAATGACCAGCCTTGGTTGTCTACAGTCATTCTGATCTACATCCACCGTCTCAGCGTCTTCCATGTCAGCGTTAATGTAATGTTGTGAACTACTGCATGTAGAAGAGACCGATTCGCAATCAACTGAAGTTGACGGAGAGCAATTTTGACTCTGATAATTAGAACTTATACGAAGTCCTTGAAAATGTGAAGCCATCTTTTCCTCAGTTATAAACTGCTTAGCTTGACGTCTATAGCGAATCACATTGAATAATTAATATCGGTTACATTTACACACATATTAATCTTTTTTTTTTCTTCTTCAAATCAAACTTTATTAGATCGCGCTGTAGGCATAAAATGAAACTTGAATGTAACGAAAATATAATGCAAATGCGAAAGAAAAATATATTTATATGTAGGGCATTCCTTGCCAACGAGAAAGAAATATAGGGCGTTTCTTATCAATGAGAAAAAAATTGTAAATATATCCAGATCGCATTAAAATTTCATTTCTGCTGTGCAGATTCGTGCCATGTATCATTTTCTTTTATTGTTTGACCTAAATGTTAGAAAAATTCTTACGTATCCGTTATATCCGGTGTACTCAATTTTCTCTTGTGATGCAGCGAGGTTACTCCATACGCGGGCTGACTTCTTTCTCCGGTAAATCTTATCAGATCTGGTTGTTGGAGCGCCGGTACACTCCAGGGCATAGTTAAAGCAGGTACTTGCGGCATTTGTAGCCAAGGTCCCCCTTGTTGCGGTGAATTTTGTTGACCCATCATGTGTTGAAATATGGACTGTGGAGTATGGAGGTTAGCTCCACCCATTGTACTCTGTATCGGAGGGTTGAGACGGTATTGCATAGCCATTGCTACTGAATTTTTTTCAATGTTTCTTAAATGATGTTTTTTTTTTCTTTCTGTCTTTAGTTTTTAAATTCTTCCAAAAAAATTTAATCAAATGTAAATATTTGCTGATATTCTCGAATAGTTGTGATAGAATTGCGTTTGTTGTTTCTTTTTTTATTTTTATTTTACCAATTAATGACAATTTAGTATATCTCTTGATATACAATACAGCAATAAATATGGATTGAGTGTTTAGGATATCGGGACAGAGCTCTCTAACCTCTAAATATATCGCGTATTGAAATGTTGTCAGTAGGATAGAAACGGGATAGTAAAATAAACGCGATGAATGGAATTGGTAAAATTAATATGAAATACTGAACGTTAACAGTTTAAAGCTAGTTTGACAAATGAGTATTTAGCTATAGAAATATGTTTGAAGCTGTTGTTTCGTTTTGGTTTTTTTTGTATTTTTCAATTTATTCTGACATAATAAGCGATTAAATTTGGTAAAATTGGAAGTAGTCATTAAAATGGTGTATTATGAACATATTATCACACCTACCGAGATCTTGGATGTATGTACGAATATATTTTCGTTTCAGAGATCAATTCAAGGTTAGACAAATGAAAGAGCGACGCTTAATCTCTTTGACAAAAATAAAGCCAAGCTCTCACATCAGTATCTCCCTTTACACCTTAACTAACGTTCAATGACCCAGAAAACTGACACAAACTTTAAAAACGACAACAACAAAAAATGACGTCCCTGTACTTTCTCAGCGCACGCTATTCGATTGTTGGGCTTGAATCGATGTGCAGCATTTGAGTTGAGATATCGTGGTGGGGTAAAATACTTAAAGAATCAGCCGGTAAATTCTGGAATATCTAACGTAAGATTCTAGAAGTCTCGATTTTAACATATTAATATATGTTTTGATAAGAAAAATATTACTGAACATCACATGTAGGAGATATACATTTATTACGATGAATTGTGTACAACAAGATGTCAACGGATAATCATACACATGTTTCGACAAAGAAAACAAGTAAAAACTTGTCAATTTTGTCAAAAGACATTTTACGTATAATATCTGACAAGTTTGTTAACGAAAATAAATGTAATTATAAATTTAACATTAGTTATCTCAGCCTCGAACCCTGTTATTGCTTTGATTATATTATAATTATTTCTTGAAAATTATTTATCCCAAGTTTCGGACGAATCATTGCTTCAGCTGTACAGTATATTTGGTACAGTTTTCGAACGCGCGTTAGAACTACACGAGCTGGGAAGAGTGACGAAAATTCATCCCGTAAATATTATTGATAATGGAATATCAAATAATAGGAACAATTCTCGTTGGCTGTTACAAGTAAAGGGTATTTCTGGTGAAATCTACACGTTATTTCCAGAGGTCAATTTCTGCAATTGTGCAGCATTCAGGTATACAACATCAAAACACTACAAAATACAATAGAACGAAAAATAAAATTTTTTAAATCCGTTTTTCAGGTACCACGTTCTTAACGATCAAACTGCACATACTTGCAAACATATCTTAGCAGCTTGGCTGTCTTCAATTGACAACAAGAAACTTTCCAGCCAAGAAGTTACACCTACACAGTTTCGTGATCTTTTAAAGTTTCAAATCTTACTTGAAGAAAATGATTGTTGAAGCTAATTACACTAATTACCAGCTTGTCGCAAAACTGACTAATCTCAAAACCGTTGTACAGTTACTTAAAGCTGTCAACTTCAAAGAAGTAATATAAGTTGAAACTTTTAATTATATTATTCTTTCAATTAATTAATAATTCTTTACTCTCGATTACACTATATGTATCGCAGTTTGAAATTCGTATAAAAAATTCCTGTAAAATAATCAGATTCTCATCCATTAATTATTCAGTTTTATCATTTTTAGACAGCAACATGTTTTGGCACACACAATGGATTGAAAGTAACAGTAGAAGATGCAAAATGTATGCAAGCCAGTGCTTATATACCGACTGAAATATTTAAAGAATTTCATTTGAAAGAGGATGTTATATTTAAAATAAATTTGTCTGTATTAGTCGAGTGTTTGTGTATGTTTTGGGGTAATATAAACACTCAGGATAGTTCCGTTGCTCTGCAACTTTTTTATGAGGTTTGTGGAAGTGAATAGCTTGATAACATTGAGAAACCTTCCTGCATTTTCGTTTCGTAGAAAAATCCTGGTTCTCATTTATCAAAGAAATGTTTATATCTGATTTTCTAGGGGACTGGACATCCTGTAACTGTACTTATCGAAGAAGCCGGTATAATAACTGATTGTTCTTTGAAAACTCAGGAACCAGATGAATTGCTAGACTTCAATCTTGCCCAAGAAAATGTTTTGAACAAAGTTTTACTTAAAACAGAACTACTAAGAGATGTTTTGTCCGAATTAGATCCAACATGTGATGTGTTAGAGGTGATTAATCGACACGTTAACAATAAATAGATATTTATTAGCTCTTTTGAAAAAAAATAAATAGTTGGTTTACTCGGCCCACCCTAATATAAATACTGCTGTGTTATTTTTCAGCTTTTATTGTCACCTGAAGCACCATACCTAAGAATAAGCACAGATGGAATAGCAGGAGAGTGCCAGGTCGAAGTACCTCGCGATAGCAATCTGATAGAAAATTTTCAATGCAATACAACGGCCAGTTCATGCTACAAACTCTCACATATTAAGCCCGCTATGAAACCTTTATCCTGTGCTATTATGGTATCGATTAGAACCGATGAATGTGGATTATTGTGCTTTCAGTATATGGTAAAAACTGAAGATGGACATACTTGTTATGTCGAATATTATGTAAGTTATTTGGATTCTCGAGATCCAATAAAATTTTTGTATTTACATTGCTCGATAGGGCTGTCATGTATAGAAACAAAAGATTCACATTCAACGATATTTGATAAATATTCAGATTAATTACCAGCTGTTGAAATTGTATACAAAATATCGTTGAGATGTTGATAACTATAAACAAACAGTGGAATGATGATAGAATTAAATTGTCCTTATGGTCTTTTTTCAGGTCTCTCCTGTTGTAGATATGGACGAATAACATACATCATTGAATTTAAACAAGTGTAATGCAAATTATAAGTTTTGAGATACAACTATTACAAATACTTACAAATTGCATTACTAAATAGTCTTCAAGTATTTACAAATATTGAATAAATTCATTACTTCATACTCCATTTAATTAGGGTATAGAAAGCTTCGATAGTTTTTAATATTTTCATACTTTTCAAGATGTGCCTTTTATAATCAAACTCGTTAATAATAAACAGAGTTTTACTGTTATAGTTAATACCAAGAAAACCTTAATAATTATAGTAATAATAATAACTGTACAGCTGAATCTTGTGTATAAAATTCCAATTCTTTTTTTCGAGGATAAGTTTGAGGTAAATAAATATAAAACCGTAACTTTAACAGAGATTGCTTCGACCTGTCTTTACTCAAATAAGTAAATCCAGTCAAAGCATTTTTTTTTTTTGTTTTTTTCTTTTCAATAAACAGCAAAGATATATTTATACAGATTGATGCCAAAAGACATCTTCATTAATGTCAAAAGACAAAGACGAACAACAATACTCCCAAGTACAAACAGTTGCCTCATCTATTTAACTCTCATATATTAATTATTTATTATTCACCGAAGATCATCTCAGTCACTATCGTCGGTATTTCGTGGCGGCCGATTTAAAGGCCGACGACTTTCTTCATCTGATCCATAAATGACATCCTCATCAGATTCATTGATCATTGAGAAGGCTGGATTATCCTTCGTTATTGAAGAATCTAAAAAGACAAACATACGCTTAAACTACACATCTTATTGGTGTAGAAATTATTCAATGAATATACACATTGGATGGCTTTATAATAACATGATTATTTCGTGGGATTACTCACGTTGCCCATATACCTGCTGCAGAGCTGGTGCATAAACGTATGCCATTGTGTAAAGATAAAAGTTTAAAAGGCCATAAAGCGCCATAAACTGAGCCGAAGTTCTGTAATATGTCGAGAGTCGCGAAGCAAAACTATCCTCGAATACACCAGTACCAAAATGTCGGGACGTAACCAATGTGCAAACCCCGGCAACCACTCCAGCCAAAAGTGTTAAGAACCGGAGACGCAGATCTGCGGAAATTTAATGGAAATAGTAAAAAATAAAGCCTAATACTATCAGAAAAAATAAGTGGGTACAACCACGATAGCAAGACATACGAAGTAGTGTACGCTCTTAATGAGCAGACGGGAATCACCCGTCTATTATCCTAAAAATCAGTTGTAGGACAATCAATAAATGTGCAGAGGAAAAACCGTTAAAGATTTCAGGTAATATAACGAAATATTAATTACATCCTGCTGGAAGGATGTAACATCGCTTTATTTTAGTCTATTTCATATTTTTATCTCATAAACATTGTCTTTCACTTTTGTACCGTGGAATTCTTTGAAAATAAATAGAGAAGTCATATCTGAGATAATTGAAATAAGTTTGTAGTTAATATTGGGACCGGGTTGAAGTTCCGAATTTTAAAAATCCCGAACGGTAAGAATTCTGAATTTTAATATAACCGACTCGTAGTTTTTAGAAAGAGTACTTCTCCAAACGTCTGCATAGTCGTTTGGAAATACTTCAAGTCGAGAAACACCGAAGGTTTAAAATTCAGAAAACTAAAGATCCGAAAGGCTCAAACTCAGAAACTTGAGATTCACGCATGGAGCGTCGTGCCCGTTCATTAAATTTTCGGATTCTTGAACTTTCCGAGTTTTGAGTTGACTGCACTCCGATATTTCCGAATTTTTATTTTAACGTTTCTGAAAATTCGAAATCGTCTCAAATGAATTCGTAATTTTGACCGTACGGAACTTTTAAAATTCGGAACTTGAACCCGGCCTAATTAATATTTATCATCTACGAAATATATTACCGAAGTAAGGCATCGAACGTAGCTCGCTGTACGCCCGCAATATCAATAGAAGAAGATAGGCCACGTAGACTCCACCAACAGTGAAGAAGAAAACTTTAAATCCCTGAAACAATTTTTTTTCTCAATATTTACCAAACGCTAAGAGCATAACGACGAATACGCGAAACAAATCTTTTTTTAAATCTAATTATAATCAATTATTTCAATATGTCTAGAAATTGTTGTTTAAATTATAATTATGTTGACATTATAGACTGTAGATGATTTTCATTCGCAGCCACGTTCGTCTTGATATAGAAAATAGAACGCTAGAGTCACGGTCGGCAACCCCTTGCGGTTCTAGCATATAGCTGCAGTAGTTTTTTGTTTTTATTTTTCTCAAAACGGTTTCAATTTCTGTTCAACTTTCAATGCAATGCCTAATACAGTCGTATGGACAAGAAGAATCGCAACTATATATGATGATTTGCCGTTTCCGGTTTGTCCGGTTTCTTTGATTCCTACCGTAACTCGACTCGTCTAGCTATTGACTATACACACATACATCGACGCCTTATACCATCGGGGTGTTAAAGCGAAAGTGATCAATGGATTGTCGAAAGTGCTCGATATGTACTTTTGATTACACTAAGTCAATATCGACTTTGCTTCAGTTTCATAGTATCACTCCAAGGTTACGCTCGCGAAAGAACATCACTCGTCAAAATGTTCCCTGCAGGACTACCAAATACGAAATATATCCGTAAGTTAATAAAGTCCAATATTTTAACGATAAATATATTCCGGTTTTTTTTCAATCCATACATATTACAATTTTAGAGATAAAAATTATCATTCTAATCGAAGTATCCATCGTTGTCACCGCCTTATTTTCTACGATCGAGTGCCCTGATAACATTGAACAGGAAATTTCATCGCACGATTATTGGTCCCCGCTTCAGGAACACTGCACTCTAGACTACCCGTGTTCTAACGTACAGTTTAATCCCGGGGAAATGATTTATGATCCTAACAACGAAATCTACCAAGAAAAATCCGGATGTGACGTTAAATCCGACCCGGAATTTGAGCTCAAGTTCAAGGTCACAGTTATTGATAATCTGCCTGGAAATGAGGCTCAGATTTATTGTCCAATCAATCCAAATCCCGATGATCGCGTGCTTCTGGCTCATCCCGAAAATTGCAGTTTGGTAATTATTGGATTCATTTAGTCGAAAGTCGAGTGATTGGAAGTGGGTTTTTCATACATTGCGATTATCCTTCTTTCCACATAAACTTGCAGTTCTACAAATGCAACTGGAGTAAAGCGGTGCTTTTCGAATGCCCTGAAGACTTGCACTTCAACACTGACCTCCAGATCTGTGACTGGCCTTGGCAAGCAGGTTGCGATGCGAATTGGACAAGATGTCCGCGGCCTCGACCTCTGTGTCCAGCGCAACAATCGCATCCCATTTATTTACCTCATCCGTATCTATGCGATAAATTTTATCAATGCAGTTGGGGTCAGCCTTACCTCCAAAACTGCCCTACAGGACTTCATTTTAATCCTAATTTGAAAGTCTGCGATTGGCCGCACAATGCAAAGTGTCATTTGTGTTAACGAAGATGTAAAATAGTTTTTATAAAATTGTAAAGAAAATAAATCATATAAAATACCGTCCAAACCCCTAATTTTTCCTACGACTTTACGGTCTTCGCGAACTCTTTAACTTGCAATTGTTAGATTGCTTTAGTATTCCCTTTCAATAAAGCAGGTAAATCGGCTGACTTTGATGAGCCAGCCCTTGAACTTCCCGCGCCGGATTCGTTTCGCGATAAGAAATTATTAGAATCTATTCAAGTAATAAGAATAGTTCGCTTGAGTTATACTGATGGTCGTGATCAAGGATCCAAAAAACCTTGCAAGATATCAATTTTTATTCGTATCTGTCAATCTTTTCTCGAGATATGGTCAATTGAATTTTTTTTCCTCGAAGTTTTGTTCGTTGAATGCCTCAAGAACTATAAGACCGATCAAATCCAAAATAAATCTAATTGGATCTGAGTTTGAAGAAGCCGCGTCGACTAGGACCAAATTCATCAAAATCCAATCATTCGTTCTCGAGATATCGTCGGACAAAACAAATGTTATTTTCAATTTTTATTCTCCGAATAATTTTGAAACTACTCGACCGATCGATTCCAAAATCTAATCAGATCTAAGTCTTGATAAACCCTTTCGATCGCCGCAAGAAGCATTCCAATCGGTCGATTCGTACTAAAGATATCGCACATATGGACGTCTATCCAAAAATAGTCAGAATAGCTTCCTCGGACCCCAAAACGTCGAGATCTGATGAAAACTGGATTTTCGAAAATATGCAGAAAGTTAAAAAAAAGAAAGAAGTTATGAACTCACGTAGTAATTCGAAGTGTCCAAGACATAATTATAGGTCGGATCTTCAAGCTCTGTGCAACGCAACCACGTAGCTAGAGTTAGGGCTGCTCCCCACAGCATTCCTACAACCACCAGCTTTGGTAGGTAAAATGTGGCCAGCCGCCTTTCGTTCTGCATGAAAAAAATATAACGTAAAAGACGGTGAAAAATCGCTAGAACAATTCAGTAACCGTTATTACTGCAGATAAAAAGATGATTTTCATTTTGGATAGAAATAAATATAGTATTTAGTACGATATAAAATAGTATTGTAAATTAGAGACGCACCTGACGAAGACCGTGATACACGCAGAGCCAAAACATGAGAATAGCGCATAAGAAAGTTGTCTGAAGTATAGCATCCAGCATTCCAGGCACCCAAGAATTTACTAAAAACGTCATTGGGAATAGTGGATCTAGAAAATAGTAGAGTTTATGTTTACAATAAGTGCAAATTAGAAAAAGACTGCAGCATCCACATTTTCGTTGTCGTTTAACTTTTACCGAAAAAATAAACTCATCAGGTTGAAACTTACTGTTATAAAGAATCAGCAACGGTAATAGAATGGACAACCATTTCTGTTCAATCGACCAATCGAGGACCGGATATTTACGGAGAGAGTGACCAAACCAGCACTGTAAAAAATAAAACAAAACAATTACAATCTTCAAACGTTAAACGATTAATAATATTATAAATAAATGATCGTATTTTCAATAGAGTAAATCATATATCACGTAAAATGAATGGTATACCGTGACTACGAAGGTGGCCAGAAGAAAGATCAAGCGGAACCATATCTCGATCTGCGTGAAAGCCGGATTGTAGTTTTTAAACTATAAAAGTAATAAAAACATTCAATCGTGATATTATAGATAAGCTTAAATTCAAATCATTAACACATGATTACGTGCTTACTAACGTAGAAAGTGAGATCCCGAATTTTGTATCGTTGATAGAAGCTTTCGAGACCGTGAAAACGCACGGTTATTATATAATGTGAATAGTCGAGGAACCCAAGGTGTACCACAACCAACTCTTCACAGGACTGACGCTCGCACTTGAGATGCCTCGTTCTGAAGAATATACCTAATGGTTAAATTTCGATCGCAGAAAGAGTACATCATAATCTTTAAATTTCGCGGTGAACAATCTTTCGTTTACCTGTTGTGGCCAGCCTCTGGTGCTAGAATAGATACAGCTTTGTTTTCGGAAGTTAGGCCATCGATAGAGACGCTGACTTGAAAGCTCTCGTCGTATCGTTCGTCTGTGGGATAATTTTGAAAAGACGTTTAATAAGTACGATTTCATGATATTTTTTTAATGAATTTTTATAAATATATTAAATAAATTAGTTTCGTTTACTGTCAGTGTTTGAAGTGGACAATTTTGCAATGACCCAAAGCTGTTGGCTATAGGTAGACAAGGCAGGTGTACGCAGGATATATGGTCCTGTAGCCATCTCGCTTCCGTTCAAATGTGCCTTTTGTTCCATAGTAGAAGTTATCGGTGGACCTGATCAACGTGAGTAAAAATTAAATCAACGATACAATAGAAAACACCGCGGGTTTGAGAATAAATAATATAACAAGGGAGTAATGATATGAAATACCTGATGAATTTATTCGAAATTTGAGCTTTATGCTATACCTGCAAGGCCAATGAACACAGCGAGTCCAAAACAGGCGAAGAACGCAACGAAAACCATAACAAATTCTCGTTTATGCATCGAGTATAATCGCATTTGAACAGATCTGAAACGTTAGATATATTTAATCATCCATACTTTTTTCATCTCTTTACTAGAGTCATTTAAATCCTGTGTAGGTACCTTTCGCAGCGATCATGATGGTAGGCAGGTGCGATATATTTGTTGAATTCGCTAAAGATGTCACTAAATTGAGACAGAGCATTTCTGACTTTGAAGTTCCAGCCTCCCGATGGTAAGTGATAAGAGTATCCTAAACTTGGCCCATCCATCTTTGACATTGTGCTAACTTACTGAATTTCTGGTTTAATAAAATAGAAAATATGCAGAATTATTTATCTGAAAAAAAAAGCTTATTCTGTTCCTTTTTCATTAGTTCGATACGCCGATCATTCTTTAATAAATGAAAAACCGATTTCATTCCCGCGTGGAGAACAGTGGCTTAAAAATCCGAAACTTTATGAATTTTCTAAATTACTTCCCATAGCTCTTTCATAATTCAAACTGTGCTCCAATTTTCATACCACCAAAAAGATTTCCTCTATTTCTAGATGGAATGCCCTAAGGGCTTGCGGTTCAGATATACTAGTAACCAAAAATAGATTGGGAGATTCCATTTGTTCGAATTCTGGATTGAAACGAATTGAAAGGAATTTAAATTGTCGTCAATATCTATTCTTTTTCCTTGGTTTAAATCGAAATTTGAGAAAGTGGGATTTAATAAACGATCCTCGGTTACTATAGGGTACCATGGCAGATGAAGCAATATCAAATTGGTATACAACAGATTATAAATCATTCTAAATGTCGTTAAACGTTATTCCATTTCATAAATATACTTCTAGTATGACCAACTTATTATTGTTTCCAATCAATAAAATAAGGCTTAGTATCTATCACCCGTAATTGTCTTTAAGAAATTTAATCAAATATCGTTTATCAAGTGCATAAGATCCAAATATACTGACATTCAGATCGTATCAATTATTAGTAACAGTAAAAATAGTTCAAGACATTAAAGGTATACGATTGGGTACTTGGAGATGATAATGCGTTGCGGTTTTAGTAAGAATGAAAATGTAGCTGTACTTTGGAATAATAATGTATAATGGTCACGTAACTTTATCATTATTTACCTTTTGATGGGTCACTGAGAGATTCAGTTATTGCAAACTACCGCGATATATACGGGAAGACTGACTGTGTGGGCGAACATCACAACAAACGACAGAAAAACACGGTGGATGGACGGGGACTTTGTTGGCATTTGTTGCCCACGCGGCCCCTGATAGTCCCGAAAACTATACGATGTGATGGGCAGAGAAAATACGGTGTCCACGGCGGCGCACAGCGTCGCGACGGTTCATATTGATCCGAGTACACGCGCTCTGAGTGTGCCATCATACCTTGCAGCTCTTCCGCCAGCATTGATAAGTTATCAATTAATTCTACACTGATCGTTCATTTTTTATAGAGATATCAATGATTATTTATTTGAAATTGTATTGTGTAAAAAAATTTTATTCCGTTGTTGCGGATCTCGAATGATACATAGTATTTCATATGGAATAATCAATTAAGTAGGTACGGGTTCTGATTGATTTGGTAATATATCGCTATGTGTCGACGATTTTGATGTAGGTATCACAGAACTGTAATTATTTGATCTTTTTATTTATTTATTTTTCTATTAACATGAGTCTCAGAATTCACAGTAAATAAAGGAAATCAAGAAATCCGAAGAACTTCTGCGTTAAATGCCACCGCACTTCTTATTAAATTAATTAATTCTTATGTTTTGTCATGCTGCACGTTCTGTTCGATTGACATCTGATAAAGTTGAGTAATGAGGAGGGGGAAGTGGAAAATAATAAAATAATTGACTATTGGCAGGTCTGAGAATGTATTCTTACTTCATCGATACAATGTTATTCATTGTCAAAGTTATGTCTACAATTTCTAATTGTTTCTTAAAAATAAATATATTTATGCACCGCAACTGCGATCGAGTTTATTATACCTATTTGCTTCCTAACATACAGTTTAGCAAGTTTGGAGTATTTCTATCGAGATGCTTGTCATAGACATATCTCTTTGACGTATTTCCCATCCGAACCCTTTGACGCCACAGGGGCCGTTGATCGCATGGCAGGTGCAATTATCCTAGGTCAGTACGTTTCCAAGCTCGTGTTGTGGCGTCAATGAGGTGCCAAATAGTATAGCCATCTCGTCAGTGAATCTAGTAACTACTTGTGTCGTTAATACCGGTACGCCTTATTATATGCAATCAAATTAGAACTACAATAATGGTGTGTAGGTTGCGTATAATAAGGCACATCAGTGCCATACCGGTCGTGCGATGTGGTTTCACAAACGTTGCAAAGCTAATTTTAAAGAATTCAGTTAATGACCTCGCTCTCGTACTTTATTTCATTTCGCAACTTGATTATTTAAGTTCTGCAATTGAAATTTAAATTTCACATTTAGTGAAATTATGCTGTTATATTATGTGAAAAGATCTTATCAAGACAGCATAGTTGTAGAGGGTAATAATTTACGATACTTGATGATTTTTCAGTTTATCTAAAAGTGATAGAAATTAATTTTCTAATTTCATATTCGATAAACTTTATGAAGTTAAATCTTTCATGTTAAAATTAGGTATGAATTAAATATACATACGAGTTGTGTTACTTTCAATTTACACATTTAATTATAAATAGATCATATTTTCGATAACGATTTGATAAACAGAAAGTTTTTGTTTTATTTTATTAGTAATTATTGGCACAATTTGAGAACATCTCTCAGACAATAAAAATATTAATGTGTATACATATACCTCTGTATCATAATAGTTATAATGGTAGTAACATATATAATTGTACATACATATATAATTCTTTTTGTTTTTTTTTTGTATGATAATAAAATATATCGAACCCTCAGTGTAATACAATAACAGCATTTGATAGAGTACCTAATTCTCCTTTTGCAAAAATAGAACTTTGACTATGCTTTAGATTTAAGATCGAACTGTTTTACTTTTTTATTTATTTTTATTTTTTTGCTATTCGTTGATTTATATATTTATTATTCTTTTATTGTAATGAGGGAAAAAAATGGTTTTTAACTTGAAAAACTATTAATGGATTTACAATCATTTGTTCGTTCTTTCTTTTCATTTGAAATCTAATTCATTTGACTCAATGTCATTAATGGTTGTAAGATCTAGGAGAAAAAAAAAGAAAAAGAATCTATGCAAATTCAATGCACGGTATCAAATAATACATTATTACAGACTGTAATGGGTGAGTTTATAAATCATGAAAACTATAAATATAACTATACATAAAAATTATCTAAGTTGATTGGCAGTAACTGCAGTTTATAAACAATAACTTGTTAAAATAAAAGTTTTCTTTTTTGTTTCTACACCATTAGTCATAATGTATACAAATATATAGATAATATGTATGTATACGTATATACGTCTAACGCAATTCGACACTTAAAATTAATTGCATTATTATAAAATGGCATTTGAGACATCTATAAATATATTATTACACTAACTTGACATTGTTTTAGCGAAGTATTTTGTGCTGTAAACATTAAATGCTGAATTATAACCGATAAATGCAATTTGTTTATATTTTATTTTCTTGTTCTATTTTTTTTTTTTCTAAATATTAGATAATATAATCTAGTTTTAAACTTTTAGTACCGATCAGATAGATTTCTTAAGATTACTAATAATAGCGGATACCACGTTCTACTATTCAAAAATTTTTTAACCACCTAAGAAGAAAATAATTTTTTTTTTTTAACAGTCTTATCATACCATATAAACTCTAAACAATTTGTTTTCTTTCGTAGATAGTTGTTATACTGTTACACTGAGAATAATGATATCAATCATTCATAATAATGATTTTTATTAATTGGAATTTATTCTTCATCGACATATTCCCTAGGAAAAAATCCTACTTGATCACCTATTTTACCTTTCCACCATCCCTTGGCATGTCCCTCCTTACTGAGTACAACTACCCTGCATCCTCGGCGAAGGCTTAATTCGTTCGGTTTTATTGCTCTATAGTCAAATAACGCTTTAGCTAAAATTCGCCTGAAAGGCCAGAGTAATCGTTGATCCAATTTTTCAAAGTTTTCCGCGAGTGACACTCGCTCGTAATATTCAACCAATTCAACAACACTTTTAAAGTAACGGGATTCGCTGAGGTAATAAAGTGCAGCACCTTCTACATCACGTTTGAACAACCTCATATGCTTCACAGCTCCATCTGCCCTGAAATTATAATATTGACAATGAATCAACGTTTTCGTACACACGTGCAGATCTTGGCTGTAATATCAATAACTCATATACAAGAAATGATACAATACTTACTTAATACTAAGAGCATAACTGGTCTCATGTTCAAGACGAGGCTGACCAGCAGGTCGGACACGTAACATGTAGGTACCATCTTCACGATGTTCTAACTTTGAAGCTGCTGTGTCTCTTCCCATTTCGCCAACAAACCAGAGTTTTGGAGCAAGAGCACGTTCGCAGGGTAGAGGTGGTGGTAGAGGAGGTGGTGGTGGAACGGGCATGCAACGACCTGAATACATGATGCATTGTTTGTGCACTGAAAATTGGCACGCCGTGCATCTATATCCCTGTAACCAAGTTCATAACATAAGTCGGTTAGTATTTCGATGAAGTTTCACAGCGAAGTTGCGAAATTTTTGTGCAAAATTCTTGATTTTCAATATTATATTATGTAAGCATAGATTGAATGAGAATAACTATGTCTAAGATGTTACCATACCTGGAATATCCTTCCTTTGAGAAACTTGCCACAATGCTGGCAGCAACGTGCCGTGTCAAAAGTGGTCAATCTGAATTTATGGTCGGTAGATTTACATGCAGCTGGATTTACGTTGTCCATTGCTTCTCGTAATGCTTTGATCCATGCTTTTTTTTGATCGTCAGTTCGTGCATACAAAGTATAAGCCGGATACAACTTGCTGTGTAGGGCTTGCTTGTGTACCAGCAACCATTGGTAAGACCACCGGGAATCCCGTCCTAGGGTTCGTCTTTCGATTGGGTCCTCTAATCTATAGTCATCCAAACGCAATGTTTCCCTATAGCAATACTGGTCTCCTCTTCCTGCTTTGCATATCAACACTGCCTGTTCAAATACAAATGCCCATCGTGCCTTCACTCGTTGATCGTCGTGTGCTTTGACCTGTAAAACAATCAAATATCATTGACATTGGAGAATATGAATATGGAAATTCATTAAACATAAGTGGAATCATTTGATGCATCAATATTTGGAGACAGTATCCAGTTCAAACTTTTGAAATAAGCAAAAAGTTACCTTTAGTTCCCCATCTTTGAGTAAACGCCCAAAATCCTTGAGTTGCGCATCCTCTGGCACATCCCAGTCTACGATTGAACCCTGAATATCCTTTATGATGTCCAATGTGTCTGAGTCACGTTTTACTTCGTTTATATATTGTGCTACATCGACCATAGCCTCTCTCGCTTTCTCCAGCTGCCTCCGGTCGTCGATCCATTCTCTAGGCGTTTCTTCCACTAATTTTTCCAGTAGTAGATGATACTTCAGTATCCTTTGCATAGGAACTGACAATATATCACGGAGTTTGAATTTGCCATTGTTTGCTTCTTCCTGGCATCTCTGAAAAGTAGATATTACAAATTTGATATGCGTCAAAATGTAGTAACAATAATAAACTGACAGTGGTCAGTTTTCATTTGATTGTTACTCAATTATAAAAACCTCAAATTTTGCAAAAGGTTTGAATATTTTTACAAAACTCCTACAACTGAAATTGAAACAATTCCAAATGTTAATGTGTACAGTAGCAACTTACAATAATTTCCTGATTTATCGTTTCATTTCTGGCACAAACATCCTGCACTGTAGTTCGGGCAACAGTTAGATTGGCACAGTAGTCTCCGTATATTAAGAATTGTTTCCGCCACTCAAGAAAGACTCGTGCTAAATCCGCCCCATTACGTGCTTTCCGTAATTGACTATGAAAACCTGCATGAATTTCAGAGAGTTCTTTTATCCCAAAGAAAATACGTGCGGAATCTTCAGGACGAAGGAGAGAAGCCAAAGGACGAGCGAAATGTCGTAGTAAGCTCCCCAATACTTCGCAATAATTACGCTCAGTTTCGACTAGCTCCTGAACCACGTATTCCCGCTTTTCACCTCCAGACGCTGCTACCCCCTAAACACTCACAAAATTCCTGTATCAACGGTCAAGTTTTACATGAAAGCCAAGCACAGTTTCGTAACAATTAATATACAGGACAAATCTATGTTGAGATATTTTCTAGGCATGCATATTCAATACTGTATTTGCGAGAACCTTATATGCAATAATATTACATTACTAATAATGTGTGCTGCCAAAAAGACACGTGTGAATTCGACAAAAAGCAACTAACTCCAATGAATACATTAAAAAATTTTCATCTTATTTTTGGTACGAGAAATCCTATTTGTGTTCTATAGTGTTCACTAACAAATAAAAATAAGAGATTAGGATATAAGAGGTTTATATTTCTTAAGACACCTAATAATGCTAGTGAGATCAATTTAGTCCGATTCTGTATTATTTTTAATATCTTCTTGTTGAGTCTCACACCCGTGATCAAGGTTTGCAATGATGTAAAATCAAATAAAAACCTGTCTGGTACTCGGAGGTAGAGGCAGGTGTAAACTACAGAGGTCCTGGTAGATTTCTTCGCTCTGAGCATGGCTGCAGTAATCGCCGTAGCCATCCTCCTCCTCTACAGTATCTTCGTTATCCCCCCCAATACCCGCCTCGTCACCCTCTCTCCTTCTAAACCTTCGGCGACGACCCTCGTCCTCTCGCCTTGCGCACAAAAACACAAATAGCCATGCATCTAACTATCGCAAAAAAAAAAAAATTCTGACAAATCAAATTAAATGCTAATCTACAAACTTATTGAGCAAGAAAATAAATTAAACTGGATTGCTGCTGATACACGAAACGAGCTGATAGAAATTTTGGAGTGCAATCAAAGGAAGAGTGTTGGGTAGCAGTGAACTATGTAAGAGATCCTAAGTTTTTATCCTGATAATTAAGAACTACTTTATATCAGAATTTACATCTTTGAAGCGACATATATATTCATTTGCAAATATTGGAGTCAAAAAAGAATTGAAATGCTTATTGTTGGTATGAAATTGACTGAAGCACCGGTGTCAATCTCATTTGTGGAGAGTAGATAAATCTCATGAAGAGAAAATATGATTATAATGAATGTCAGTATAGATACGGAATATACAATCATGATGTGAAAGAAGACAAATCTAATTTTGCATCAAATTCTATTTATTGCCGCAACACTCTTTCTACGAGGGTAAAAACGACATATACCTCCTCTGTGGAAGGCCAATCGCGTTGAGGGGTGGTTGAAAAGCACAGTAGTTCCTGATAAACTTGGGACTCACCTAGGTCCACCCCTCTAGGTTTTATGGTAAAGGCCACCACCGCTGCCGTGGGGCTAAACCCATTAACAATAATTACCAAAAGTGAGTTTTTCTTTCCTATATTAATACCAGAGCGGGTTACTTGTTTTATATCGCAAGCTATGTACTGTTATGGTATAAAATTGGAGCTATCATTAGCCTTGAGTCATCACAATGATATATTCTTCATGATACAATCAAAGATTTATGAATGAAGTACTATTGATCAAGTTTACACAGAATTTGGAAGTGATACCTTAATCTATCAACAAAATATGTAATGCAGACCCCACAACGCTTGAGGCAGTTAATTGGAAAATAAATAGGGCAAAAGCTGAAGAAGGGTATACAAACGTATTTTTTGAATACAATTCCACGTTATATCAAATTGAAATCATAAATGAGTAAGTTTTGAAGTGATATTTCATATATTACGAATAAATGGTAATGTATTTCTTCACCAGGAAATTTTGTGTAGCACTATTTTGTTTAGTAGTTAAGTGTCTGGATTGTTTCTTGAATTGAGAATCTGTCTATCCAATTGTAGAATGATTAATAAAAAAAAATTCAATTTTCGAGCACTGCAAGTAACCATTTTTGGTTGATTAAACGGAATTATAATACAATATCGACTAGTCTCCTGAACTAGATGTAAGTAAAACAAAAAAGTTTGAACTAGCTATTCGGACAAAAAAAATTTGATATTTTTATCTAACAAGCTGCTGAAAATAGATGGAATTTAGAGGAGTTACTGTTAAGTGCAGCATATATTTAAGTGAATTTAACGTGGTTACTGGTAGACAAAATGAATAGTGTATTTCGAGAGAATATGAGAACGACTGTGAGGCCTGCTATTGCATAAATATTAAACGTTCTAAATCACAGTTTCCGCTTTATCGGATGAGAACCTCTGTAGTATTAACTAGAAACCTTAGTTTATAACGGCTAATTGCATGTTAGTAAGTGAAGAAGAACAGTATAAAAACAAAGATAGACTCCAATCTGGTGGGTTTTTACCTTTCATAACAATATTTATAGAAATAGTTTAGTTCTCAAACATGATGTTTATGCTTTGATTTTCCTAATACTTAATAACTTTATAGAAGGATTTAACTATTTCAATGACTCACCCAACTCCTGCGCTTTGCAAGTCTTTGTAAATTTCTTCTTGCGATCGATCTCTTCCGATAGAAAAACCCCTGTGACATAAAATATTAGATATATTATTAGACGATTATAAAATGATTACCAATCTTACCATTCATTGAATATTTTCGTACTTACTCAATTCCTTTACGACGTAGTCGAGGACAGACTGAGAGAGCGGAGAGGGTACACAGTACACGATGAAAATTAGATAAGTCGAATAACATGGAAGGTTCGAAGAGCTCGGAATCTGAGAGTCCGAAAACTGTGGAGCAAGCCGACAGGAAAGTCTTGATGTTACGAAGGCATAGGAATTGAGCCAGCTGAGGTTTTTGATTGACATCTTTCATATCTACGCAACCCGGGTCGACGGCGTTGAGCAAATTGCATAACAACACACCGTCGCGAAGAGTGTAAGCTAAGTCAAAAGCTGTTGCGCTGGGCCAGTTAGCCTTGTGATCACCCCGTAATGCACTGCATCTTGTCAACCACCTGGCACACTCTTGCCATCCGTTACTTGCGTCGGCGCCGCCGTCGCCAGAACTCATTGTATTAACGCACGTAATTCGGAGACACTCGGTAATTGATGTTGAAGAAGTATCCTACTGCTCTTCAGAGAATATAGTATACGTACATTTTAAGATTATCACGCGCCATGACTCCTCGTGATTAGAATCACATTCGAGAAATTTAATTTTTTACAATTCATTGTTTGCTTAGCGTTATTTTTATAACCATTTTTATAATGGTAACCAAGACGTTTTTATACGAAGTTCTGATTATCGATGTATTATGACGTATTCTGTCTCACGCCATTTTGTTAAGCTTAGACAACGTAGCATTGACAGATGGGAACATTGCGCACTAATAAAATTTGTCCAACTATCGGCATAGCTAGTCAGTCACGAACGCACGCGCATCAATACTTTCAGTTGCGAGTCAGATCGTCGGAATACGGAAAGAAACATACGAAAATCACTATAATCCGGATTGAAAGTTCATTCGGTGTTTTATAAATGATGACATAACTTCGTGATGATATGTTTACTAATCAATTCTAGATAAAGAAGAGCTGAACTTTATTTCGGATTCTAGTCACTTTCGATTCCATTTCGTACCCTGTTCCGTCTATGTATTCGATCAAGGACGCACATTTTGTAAAGTCTGGATTGCGAATCTTTTCCATTGGTGAATGCAAGATTAAGCTTTACAATGATTGGTTCAAGGCAGTTTCGGTAGTCCAAACTGGTAAACACGAAGCCGATTTCTAGAGTCTGTCTCATCGAAAATCAAATTCGATATTGCAAATACCTCGTATTGTAGAGAAATCATGTTTCAAATGATCATTGCCGAAGGGGGATCCCGATTTTTCAAATTCGTTTCTCATATCCACATCCTTGCTCATCACACAAACTGCACAGGAAATAGTTATTAGTGTATTGCGTTACGTGAAAATGAGCGAACATAAAAAGTTAAAGTCATTTGTTGAATTTTTTTTTTTATTGCTATAATACAATTTGATTGTTGTATAAAGTCTGTCGAATTATGCTACAACTAAAAGCATAGCGCAATAGAACAAAACAACAACCCAATCATGAACATTATCTATTATTATTATACCTGTTAATAAATATAACTTAGTTATAAAAATGTGGTGGTCTCATAGGTTCAAAAATGTTTTATATTACTTATTTATTAGTGAGTACTAACAAATAAATGTCACCTGACAGGCCAGAGTAATCGTACATCCAAATCAGCAAAGTTTTCTCCAAGCGACTGTAGCGTGTAATACTCGACTAATTCAATAACACTTTCAAAATCTCGGGATACACTGAGATAATAAAGGGTAATACCTTCAATGTCATGCTTAAATACTTTAACATGCCGCACAACTCCGTTTGCCCTGCAGAAATAATATTATTGCTGATTGTTCGCTGTTGTGGAACACATGCAGATATAAGCTATAATATCAATTACTCGACTATAAACAGTCGCAAAATACTTACTTAATACTAAGAGCATAACTGCTCTCATGATCCAAACGTGACGGGCCGGCAGGTCGTACTCGTAACATATAAGAACCATCCTCACAATGCTGTAACTTTGAAGCTGCTGTGTCTCTTTCCATTTCACCCACAAACCATGGTTTTGAAGAAAGAGCACGTTCGCAGGGTAGAGGTAGAGACGATCCAACAGGTGGCGGTGTAACAAGTGGCGGAGCAAGCATACAACCACCTGAATACATGATGCAGTGTTTGTGCACTGAAACATGGCACGCAATGCATCTATATCCCTGCAATAAGTTTTGTTGCATAAGTCTGGTGGTATTTGGATGAAGTTTCGCTGTGAAGCTGGAAATTTTTTGTCCAACATACTTGACTTGCTATATTATATTATACAGAGTGTCCCATCCCAAGTGTCGACAGTGGGAGGGCCTTAGTTGACGCTGAGCAACGCCCCGTCAGCCAATCAACAACTAGGTAAATTCCCAGTACCAAAATAGAACGACAATAGAAGATACAGCATTTCTTAGCATTGGAAAAAAATGTCCACAATGACTAACCTAGTTATTATTCATTTTAAGGTATTCATCGATTTCGAGGCTCACAGGCGTTTGTTTACAAAAACGGTCATTGTTCACATTTCAGTCGTTGTTGACATTTTATTCTCACGCTAAGGAATTGTATCCTGTATTTTCGTTTTCGGAATTTTCGTAGTTGTTGATTGGCTGACGAGGCGTGGCTTAGCATCAACTAAGGTCCTCCCATTCTCGACACATAAGATGGGACACTCTGTATAAGCGTAGATTGAATGAAAATAACAATGGCTACGATGTTACCATACCTGAAATATTCTCCCTTTAAGAAACTTGTCACAATGCTGGCAGCAACATGCCATGTCAAAAGTGGTCAATCTGAATTTATGGTCGGTAGATTTACATGCAGCTGGATTTACGTTGTCTATTGCTTCTTGTAATGCTTTGATCCATGCTTTTTTTTGATCGCTGGTCCGTGCATACAAAGTATAAGTTGGGTACAGCTTGTTGTGTAGGGCTTGCTTGTGTACCAGCAACCATCGGCAAGACCACCGGGAATCCCGCCGCAGGATACGTCTTTCGATCGGGTCTTCTAATCTGTAGTCATCCAAACGCAATGTTTTTTTATAGTAATACTGGTCTCCTCTTACTGCTTTGCATATCAACACTGCCTGTTCAAATACAAATGCCCATCGTGCCTTCACTCGTTGATCGTCGTGTGCTTTGACCTGTAAAACAATCAAATATCATTGACATTGGAGAATATCAATATGGAAATTCATTAAACATAAGTGAAATCATTTGATGCATCAATATTTGGAGACAGTATCCAGTTCAAACTTTTGAAATTAGCAAAAAGTTACCTTTAGTTCCCCATCTTTGAGTAAACGCCCAAAATCCTTGAGTTGCACATCTTCTGGAACATGCCAGTCTACGATTGCACCCTGAATATCTTTAATGATGTCCAATGTGTCTGAGTCACGTTTCACCTCATTTATATATTGTGCTACATCAACCATAGCCTCTCTGGCTTTCTCCAGCTGTCTTCGGTCATCGATCCATTCTCTAGGCGTTTCTTTCACTAAGTTTTCCAACAGTAGATGATACTTCAGTATCCGTTGCATAGGAACGGACAATATATCACAGAGTTTGAACTTTCCATCATTAGCCTCATCTTGGCATCTCTGAAAATAGAAATTACAAATTTGATATAAGTCAAAATGCAGTAACAGGAGGAAACTGACAGAAGATTTTTCGTTTCATTATTATTTTATTAGGAAGTCTTCAAATTTTGTGAAAGTCCTGAAAATTTTTTACAATAACTCGGGCAACTTAATTCAATACAATTCAAAACTTCATTCTATACAGTAGAAACTTACAATAATTTCCTGATTTATCACTTGATTTTTAGAACAAACTTCCTGCACTGTAGTTCGAGCCACACCAAGGTTGGCACAGTAGTCTCCGTATATTAAGAATTGTTTCCGACACTCGAGAAAGACGCGTGCTAGATCTGCTCCATTACGGGCCTTTTGTAACTTATAATGAAAACCTGTATGAATTTCAGAGAATTCTTTTATCCCAAAAAAGATACGTGCTGTATCTTCAGGGCCAAGGAGAGAAGCCAAGGGACGAGCGAAATGTCGTAGTATGTTTCCCAATACTTCGCAATAGTTACGCTCAGTTTCGACTAGCTCCTGAACCACGTATTCTCGCTTTTCACCTCCAGACGCCGCTACCCCCTAAACACTCACAAGATTCCTGTATCAATGGTCAAGTTTTACACGAGAACAAAGCAAGGTTTCGTAACAATTAATATTCAGGACAAATCTATGTTGAGATATTTTCTAGGCATGCATATTCAATACTGTATTTGCCAGAACTTTATATGCAATAATATTACATTACTAATAATGTGTGCTGTCAAAACGACACGTGTGAATTCGACAAAAGCAACTAACTCCAATGTAAACATTAAAAAAGTTTCTGAGGTTCATTTATTTTAAAACGACTCATAATGGTAGCAAGACAAATTTCCATCAGATTCTGTACTATTTTGTAATAATTTCTGGTTGAGTCTCAAACTGTGTTCAAGGGTTGCAATGATAAACAGACAAATAAGAACCTGTTTCAGGTGTAAACTACAGAGGTCCTGATAGATTTCCTCACTCTGAGCATGGCTGCAGTAATCGCTATATCCATCCTCGTCCTCTACAGTATTTTTGGAATCTTCCTCAATACCTGCCTCGTCACCCTCTATCCTTCTAAACCTGCGCCGACGACCCTCGTCCTCTCGTCTTGCACACAAAATTAAGATAACATTTAGGAGTGCAATCAAAGAAAGTGTTTGGTAATGGCAAACAATGGAAAGAATTATATTTTTGCGTTCTAACAATCCAGGAATAGTTTACATCATTGGAATATCCTAAAGTCAAGACGACTGTAAGTCCTGCCAATTACACCTGAATAAGATCCTCACAACCTCGTAGTATCAACTAGAAATCTTAATTTACGCTTTTTTTTATTTGAATACCGAAAAATTTTATAAAAAGATTGAAGTATTTCAATAACTCACCCAACTCCTGCGCTTTGCAAGCCTTTGTAAATTTTTTCTTGCGATCGATCTCGTCCGATAGAAAAACCCCTGTGACATAAAATATTAGATATATTATTAGACGATTATAAAATGATTACCAATCTTACCATTCATTGAATATTTTCGTACTTACTCAATCCCTTTACGACGTAGTCGAGGACAGACTGAGAGAGCGGAGAGGGTACACAGTACACGATGAAAATTAGACAAGTCGAATAACATGGAAGGTTCGAAGAGCTCGGAATCTGAGAGTCCGAAAACTGTGGAGCAAACCGACAGGAAAGTCTTGATGTTACGAAGGCATAGGAATTGGGCCAGCTGAGGTTTTTGATTGATATCTTTCATGTCCACGCAACCCGGGTCGACGGCGTTGAGCAAATTGCATAACAACACACCGTCGCGAAGAGTGTAAGCTAAGTCAAAAGCTGTTGCGCTGGGCCAGTTAGCCTTGTGGTCACCCCGTAATGCATGGCATCTTGTCAGCCATCTGGCACACTTTTGCCATCCGTCACTAGCATCGGAACCATCGTCGCCAGAACTCATTGTATAACGCACGTAATTCAGAGACACTCGTTAATTGGTGTTGAAGAATCCTACTGCTCTTCAGCGAATATTATAGTATACGTATGTTTTAAGATTATCACTCCCCATGACTCCTCGTGATCAAAATCACCTCCGATCAAGTTTATTATTTACAATTCATTGTTTGTTCAGTTTTATTTTAAAACCATTATCGATAATGGTTGTGTAGACATTTTGTGACACCGTTTTAATTATCGATGTATTATACAAAAGGCTGGATAACGTTGCAAAAAGTAGATGAAAATTTTCCGCGTCGGGTCGCTACGACGGTCGAACATAAAAGAAGCAAATTTCCTTTCCGAACTTGCGAATTATAGTACGTCACTCATGATGACTTCACTCAAGGTCTCAACACCGCATTCGTTGTTGGATCATTTTTTCCTTAATTGTCGATTTAATCGCGATTACTGTTTCACTTTATAAACTGCTCATGCCTTTTGCCATTCTCACGATTCTCGCATTTCTAGCATTGATTCTTCTTTTGGCGGAAATAATTTGACTTTAATACCCATTTTCTGCTCAATTATGACGTAGATTATTCTTATAAACATTATATCAAAAAAGCATGCACGTTTTAGATTCAATTGATCCAGAATTGACGAATGAAGAATTGTTGGGGACAACGATAATATTGATTCTTCGGATTATCATTTGGATATTGCAATTACAATTCGATCATTATCAGTTGACTCTGCGAATTAATTCTCAATAATACATTTCGTTTATTTTAGTAAATATTTTCCAGTCTGACTTGTTGAATAATTCGACTTTAATTTTATTTGTCCGGGTACTTTGACTTTGAATCGGTCACGGTTTTTATCAGAAACACGGACGCAACGCTTCCGTAGTGTGGTCAGATAATTGACGCTTGGACCGCAATAAAGTATTTTTAAATTCAGGATATCACATATACATGGTGTCTCACATGACGATGCACGTGGCACTTCACATTCAATAACAAACAATGTTAGTTGGAATTTAAATCAATTCATATTATCTGAGAAACGAAAATAACACGACGCAAGTGAATAGGGTATGATTGAAGGAGAGAAATGTATCCCCCAGAATTGGATCGAGTTCACCGAAATTACGAATCATATACCTACATAAGTTTGGAAGATTTCCTATTCCAACGAATACGTATATTCGTATCGGAATTGAATACCAGACAATTCTTGTATTCATGATAATTCGAATTCAAATAATCAATTTCAATTGTGGAATACAGAACATTCGCAATTTTGAAGAAAGGAAACTGATTAAAATTCTCGAGACATCGAGATCGGAGGAATATCGTAGCGAATTACTCTAAATCTTGTTTTTCCAATTCGTATATTAATTTATTCGGCCGCCAAGTATGTATTAGATAGATACACATCTTGAAAAGATTTTTCTTTATCACTACATTATTTACGGTGCAATATACAGGGTGATTGGTTTTAATCGACCCAGGCCGATATTTCCCAGCCAAAATAGATGTGAGAAAATATTTCGGACAAAAGTTTCAGAGTTTAGAGGGGGAAAAAGTTGACGTTATCGGATTTTTCTGTGGAGGTGTCGCTGATAGTGAGATCAGTGAAAGGTCAACTTCTTCTTTTTTTAATGGAAACCTATATCTTTTATTACGTAATTTTTTTCTACTCAAAAACTCAAACGAATTTTGCATGAAATTTTGTTTTGTGAGACACCATTTTTTTATGATCTTCAACTGAACAACTAGAGATTTTTGAACTCTTAACATCATTTCATCTCTAAAATATCAAGTTTGGCAAAAAATATGCAATTTTTTTCCCACAACTTTTTATTGCAGCTTCTTTAATTGTGTGGACAAATTTAATCGAGAATTGTTGAAAAAAGTTCAAAAATAATATTCTTCAAGATTCTTTGCATGAAATTACGCGATTTCCGTCTGTTGCATTTTTCTTCCAAACTTGATAGTTTAGAGGTGAAATGCGGCCCCATTTAAAAAACAAAGTTAACCTTCCCTGACCTCAGCTGTGGCTCCACAGAAAATTCCGATGATGCCAACCTCTTTCCCCCTCTAAACCCTGCAACTTTTGTCCGAAATATTTTCTCATATCTCTCTTGGCTTGGGAAATATCGGCCTGGGTCGATTAAAAGAAATCACCGCGCATGTATAGGTATACTGGATTCAACATCTTCCTGTCCCTGAAATAACTTGGAGTTGACTATAAATATAGGTTCATATTATTTATTAAATGGATAACAATTAGTCTGTTGTTTTGTTCGTCAATTGTGTCTTTCGATTATCTTCACAGATGATGCTGATCTTTAAGGAAAGACGTGAATCCGGTTTTCCTGGGAAAATTAGTTAACTAAGACGAGACTAAGAGTAAGATTTAGAAGTAATATACGATAAAATATTTATGGAATATATCACCGAAGCAGAGTGTCTCACGTCAAGTTATTTAAGCGATTTTTACCAGTGCTTTCATGACTAATTCACTGAATCTATCAATTCCTTAAAATCCATAGGCATAGTTGGCACATGAAAACTGTTTTCCATTTACACTGATTCAAAGGTGCGCGCCAGCCAATACAGTAGTTTGAAATTTTCTTGTAATATTAACTGTCGATTTTTGTATTGCTTACATGTGAATTCAAATTTTATGCTATATCATGCGTCTTGTTCACTGGACTTTAGTTAGAGTGCCATCCCATGAAGAGCCGAATCGCCGCAATCCGAAATAACGGAACGGAATCGACGGAAAAGTCATTCGGTTTTGCTGGTTTGCTCCGGTTGACTTCCTATCTATTTCGCTCCGTATTCCGAATGGGATTTTTTCTCAAGTCGACGTACATACATTTTAATTGGCAGATGCTGGTCTAACCTCTAACGTGATTGGTTCAAGGCGGTCGAAGGCAGTCCAAAATTTACAAACAACAGCTGCCTCCTAGCGGCCTTCTCAGGAGATCAGCATCGGCGGGGATCCCCTGGACTTCAAATTCGGTTTCGTATTATCCTTGTTCATCATACGGATTTCACATGAGATGTTAAGTTCTTAGGGTGTCGAAAACAAATCACATAATAACTTGGAAACAGTTAAATTCATCGAAAAAGATCAAGATAGCTTTTTTGCAAAGCGTTCAATTTTTAACAAAATTAGCTATGTAGAATCTTTCTAAGTAGATTAGTTCTTGAGATATAAAATTGTAAAGTGCCATCAGAATATTTCCTATGTATTCCGAATGGAAATAAAAAATAGTAATGAGCAGCCTCTAAATATTAATATTATACTTCAACAGGCATCTTATTTCACCTTACTGCAACTATTGAATGTGAGTCATTAAAAAAAAAATAAAAATAGTATTTGAAACAAAAATCGATTTCTTAAAACACCCTATAGTAGTTATAGCAAAATAGCTTATTGTTAAAATGCGTGAAAAAATACATCCAAAATCAGTTTTTTCAATTTTATTTTTTATTGCTATAATACAATTTGATTGTTGTGTAAAATCTGTCGAATTATGCTAGAAGTACCTATGCTTATTATTAGGGAGTAAAAAACATGGAAGCATAGCACAGTAGAACAGAACAACAACCCTATCATGAACATTAGATTATGTATTATTATTACATCTGTTAATAGATATAACTTAGTTATAAAAATATGGTGGTGTAATAAGTTCAAAAATATCTTATATTACTTATCCAATAGTTAATACTAATAAAACTCAGTACTTTTTACAAGTTACAAGGAATAACAAAGTCTATTATAATAATTATGGGAGGATTGTAACCTAATTATAGTTAACTGTAAACTATGTGTGTATATATATATATACCTATATATATCATACTTATTCTAATATTTTAACACAGAATGATAGTGCGTCAAATATAGAGCAGCTGGCATTTAATTTTGAACACATTTTATTTGCCTAACAATAATATCAGTTACGTAAATTTGTTTTCTACGTATTGAACAATTTTGAATATTTTGTTTTCAGATACCGTTATTGTATATTATTATATGTGTATATGAATGTCTAGTTTGGCAAAGTCAGAATGATTTATGAAACTGAAATAAACTAATTATATGTCAATCAGCAATTTAACTTATTTCGGTTTGTAAGCCCAACACTTACACTTTCCGGATCCCTGATTCCTTTTTTAGATCCAGTCGTTTGTTCTTCATTTTTATCAGAACAGAAAGAAAAAAAACATTGTGATATGGTGTAAATTTATATAGATAACAACGCTAATTTGTAAATTGCAACATTATTGTTGTAAATGTTGAGTTACAATGTTGGATGATAATTATATTTTTATTTGCTGAAGTCTAAATTGAAATTCCATAAAGCGTGTAGCCATACGCTGTACAGGATGAATATTGAACCTCCATTGGACTTAGTTTGTTAAAGTGGAATAGTTTTCGTTACATCACAGTGTAACGAAATATTGCATTTTGAATAGTTGGGACTCTCTTACTTGATGCAATAGATAATTACAAGATGTATAGAAAAATTATAATTAATATAATAATAAACCGAAGATGATTATTGTATGCGCGGTCCACCTTATGATATTAGCAATATAGTATAATAAGATATTGGCTAACTTACAAAGTATAAAAATATGTAAAAACAGTTTGTACAAAATCGAGAGAAAAGATAATTATAAAGATATTTTATAGAATATAACTAAATAAGATAAAAAGAGTATTTACAATTTTTTGACAATGTAAACTTATCTTGAGTATAATTTTTACCAGATTCTTCTCTAACATAATTCTTTATAATATTATCCAGCAAATAAATTGCAACCTCTTTCAAATCCATATAATTGAATAGTTCTATTCTCTAGCAACAATAATTCTAAATACTTGTTGTCCATACTGATTGGTCTTATCACCAATGCACTCCTTAAACTTGGCTGGTTTTGGTAGTCAAAGCTCAGAGAATTCAATTACCGTCGTCAAACATACGAGCTTAGATAGAAAATTATTAACACTAAACATTTATTCAGAACAAATATTAATCATTATAAGAATGCTTGATAAAAAAAAAAATGATAAAAAAAACATAAAAAAAAATTAGAAAAAATAAACAAGAAAATAACAGAAAAAAAACGACGTGGAATGTTTGTATGGAATAATTTGTTAGAAGGCAGTAATTATTTCTCTGGTGATCGGCTATCCATAATTATCTCGTTTTGCATATCTTACATTGATTGATATGACTTATTAATTATATTAATCATAAAGGCCATTTGGAAATTCTGCATTTATTTAAATGCATAATTTAGTAATTTATCTACGTCTCTTACCTACTAGTATCAAAGGCACAATTCTCATTTTTCAAATATTTCACTAATTATAGGGCGACTGTTTATCTCGATGAATCAGTTAGGATGGTAATTGTATGCAACGGCATACGATCACACATCGGAAGCTTTTCACGTTCAATACAAAGCCCCATATGTCGTAACGTTATTATTTATTTCTATATGCATAACTGTGCCCTCAAGTTGTATACATATTAAATAAAGTATATACTATATATGTGTATACATATACATATACGTATACATATACATATACATATACGTATACATATACATATACATATACGTATACATATACGTATACGTATACGTATACGTATACATATACATATACATATACATATACATATACATATACATATACATATACATATACATATACATATACATATACATATACATATACATATACATATACATATACATATACATATACATATACATATACATATACATATACATATACATATACATATACATATACATATACATATACATATACATATACATATACATATACATATACATATACATATACATATACATATACATATACATATACATATACATATACATATACATATACATATACATATACATATACATATACATATACATATACATATACATATACATATACATATACATATACATATACATATACATATACATATACATATACATATACATATACATATACATATACATATACATATACATATACATATACATATACATATACATATACATATACATATACATATACATATACATATACATATACATATACATATACATATACATATACATATACATATACATATACATATACATATACATATACATATACATATACATATACATATACATATACATATACATATACATATATATATATATATATATATATATATATATATATATATATATATATATATATCGAAATTGATTATTAGTATAAATGGTCTCTCGTTATTTATTTACAATACTATTGTAATAGCAAGGTTTTTGTTCCCTAATTATTGTCTTGTCGGGGTCTTCACTCTGGCAAGTCGAAGGCACCATTAATATTGAGCTGAACTTTGTAATACAATAATATATTGATCGTTATAAAAAAATATATAAGCTATGAACCATTTTCATGTCATTTATTTAGTGTATAGAGAGGCACGATGGGTGTCGAGTACGTAGTAGGATTATATCTTTTAAGTCTCTACTTTGCTTATGTAGTCATGTTTGTGCTTGTCTTTTCTTTTCCTTTTTTTTTTTCAAATCGCAATACAATTCAAATAATCATTACATTATTCTGTGTATATATTTAACAAATTCATTTATCGAATAATCGCTGCTAGACTTACCTAATGCTAATCACAGTACTATATGTATTATTCATTTTTCTTATTTTCAGTTATAAAAAAAAAAAAAAAAAAAAAAAAAACAAATATCAATACAATACTAAAGATCACTCTAATCACTGATCTCGACATTCTTTTCACTTGGGAGATTGCGCTTATCCCATTATAATAAGATAATAAATCTAAAGATTTTCATTTTTTCTTTATATGTAAATAGCTTCAGAGCCTTTATTTTGGTGCTGTGCTCCACCTGTGGTGTAAGCGTTGGGAGAGGCCATGCATTCTGACCAATCGCTGTTGGAATGCGGAGAGCTGGATGACCAATGACCGGGACTTTCTGGTGACGGTGTAGGAAAGCTTTCCGGAGCTTGCATAAGGTGTTGTGGTGTTACATCAGGTCCAGAATGATGTGAAGGTGGAGTCAAGTATTGATAATATTGCTGAGGTTGCTGTTGTTGCTGTTGTTGTTGCGCGTTCTGTTGCTGTTGTTGCTGCTGTTGTTGTTGCTGTTGTTGTTGTTGCTGCTGTTGAATTTGTTGTTGCGTCTGTTGTATCTGTTGCTGCCCGGTCGAGTATGGAAGATTTTCAAAGTCAAAACCAACGGGTGGCATACCGCCGTGTTTTTGATGTGTTGCTTGCCTCATTGCAGCAATGTGAGTAGGCGAGGTAGGAAGCGAGGGCCTGCTCTTGGCTGGGGATGGAGAGCCCATGTAGCTCGCCTGAGGGGAGAGAGTCATGTTTGATTGCACCGAGTGTGGCGGCGATTGGTTACTGTAAGGCGGTGACAGGGTATTAACCATCCCTTGAGTTTGTCGTTGATGAGGAGCTAATAGTTGGTCATGAAAATTAGGAGGCAGGCCGTAATTGGCCGTGAAAGTATCTAGTCCAAGCTGCTGCAATCCCTGCATGGACTGACCCTTGATGCAATCCTCGTAGGAAGGTGGTTGTTTTCCTGTTTGCGTGTGACCGACTAATGGCAGAGCGTTACTGTAAAGGCTAGCACTGTCGTAAGGGCTTGGCAAGTTTCCTTCGGCTCCCTCCGCTCCCTGAGGGATTTCCTGGTTTGGGGGTTGAGCACCACGTTTTGCTGTTGGCTTTTTGACCGAAGGTTTTCGTCTCACTGCTACAGCTCCCTCCGATTCTGGGCTGTTTGGGTTTCCGGCTGCTCCTGCCTTCGTTCTCTTCTTTGATTTTGATTGCTTGGGTGCAGATCCAATCACCGTTGGATGTGTGATAAGTTGCGGATGATTTGGAGATCCTAGAATTAAAAAAAAAAACATATTTTTCAGTTAAAAGAGCACCAGTTTATCTTTAAAGTAATTATATTTTAATCAAATGTCTATAAAGTGTCCTGTAAAGAGTGGAGATTGTTGTATGATCATATTATTTAACAGCGTCTAATCTCTTGGATAAGAATATTTAAAAATTAGTTAAAAAATTCAAAACTAATATCTTGCCTCTGTACGTACCCATGAGGGGGCCGTTTGGTATGACAGACACCATCTGTGGTGATCTTGGAACATGTTCGTCGAGTAGCCTGACGATATCATGATGAAGTCTTTCGCTAGCAACATCACGAGGAAGTCTATCCATATGATCAGTTATTTCCCTGTTTGCAAACGTGTCCAGAAGCGCCTTGCACGCTTCGAAACTGCCTTCTCTTGCAGCAAGGAATAGCGGTGTTTCGTCCTTGTCGTCTTGGGCGTCTCTATTAGCGCCGTGTACAAGAAGAATATTCACTGCGTCAACGTTATTAACAGCAGCTGCCCAGTGTAAAGCAGTCTTTCCGCTATTGTCAGCCGCGTTGATGTCTGCGTCAGCGTTAATCAGATCTTCAACCATGCCTTCCGTGGCGAGACGAGCTGCCAAAATTAAAGGAGTAGTTCCATCGTGCATACGAGCGTTTAAATTTGTTGCTCGATTTCTTAATAAAATTTGAAAAACTCCCATAGCATCAGCAGCAACTGCAGAATGTAAAGGAGTTCGCCCAGTATTATCTTGCGAGTTAGCATCTGCTCCAGCATCCAAAAGTCGTTTGGCTGCATCAGCCCTTGCGTATCTTGCTGCCAAATGTAGTGAAGTTTCACCACTTTTGTCCGTCGTTGCGTTTAAATCTGCACCCTGAGCTACCAAGTCGGCTATTACAGCAGCTGTGCCTTCGCTTTCATCCTCTTCTTCGCCAGTATCTAATCCACCACCACGTACAGCTGCTACCATTAACGGTGTCATTCCACAGGGTCCTCTGGCGTCAACGTCTTGACCGTGTTCCAGACTGGGTGGTGTAAGAACTCCTGCATCAGGTCGGGACCGTATTTCAGCAGCATCCAAGTGTTGTTGAGTCCACATCCTCGGTTCAGTTTCTTCATAATCCGTTATGGCAGTGTGGTCGCTGGCATAGCCTGGTTCAATTGCTCTAATTCGTTTTGATGGAGGTAGGTCAGATTCATCGTCGGACCACTGTTGGGCACGCCCATTGCCCATGTCAATATCCATGCAGTTAACGGATGGTGGATTGTTTAGATTTCGCATTTCTTGGCCATCGGGACCCCGTCTTCTTGATCTTCGCCTTTGACCACTGCCGCTATTGGTTCGCAAAAATCCTTCTGGAAACCAAGTTACTCCAACGGCACTTTTCCGCTTAGCAGTAACCAGCACACCGACTATCAGACCGGCGACAAGGACAGAAACTACTCCTATACAAACGTATTTAAAGTTTGTTGGAGGTTCGACAATCTCTGGACCAACTACACCGCGTACTTGTTCAATTGGAAAGTTTCTGGACAAAGAATGTTTGGAGGCAGTAGCAGCTAGATATTCGGCAGCCTCATTGGCAGAGGGGAAACAAACTGCTCCTGACATTACAGTACATTTTCGATTGTCGATTTCAAGGTAAGCTATAACTCCGCTTACATTGTCCGTGTAAACTGCTGTAGGCTTTCCAAATACGTTTGTTTGGAGGCCTGGTTCTCCTCGCTCTCGTTTCCACGGATATATCATGTCGTTTCCAAGCTCGTCTTGCTTTACTCTAAGCGTTGTTCTAAGCTGATGACCCATGTCACGTAAAAATGCAACAATGTTTAGCCGGAAATTTTGCATATCCATTAATACAACGACGGATATTACACCTTCGGCTAATGAAGGAGGTTCACCTTCGCAGTCAAGTCCATCCCAGTTACATTCTTCGTTATTGCATCCATAATCACAGTGTCCGTTCGCGTAATGTTTACGGCAGTAAGCGTCGTAAATTGGACTGTAACAAATGAAGAATTGGATTTAAATAAATCATTTTAGTAAATATTATAATTCTATTTATATAAACTCATGATACTACGAACTCGCTTCATAAATTGTCCAGCAAGTTTTTCCGATCGCAGAATACTTTGAGAAAATTTTTTCTTCAATAAGTTTAAAAAGATTTGTTAATTTTTTGTCATTTTCGAAGCAAAAATCCACAATAAAAACGACATTACATAAAATTCAAAAATTTGATCAAAATTAAGACGATAGAAATTAAAGGTATATCTAGTTTGATTAGTATACCTATTTCTTATATAATTAATCAAGAATTATCGACGTATACTCACTTGCAAGGTTCAAGCTTCTTCTCGCAATCCCTGCCGTCAAATAAGCACTGAGCATTATTGCATACTTCGTCGCATACGCCATTCATAAATACGTCCCAGCAGTTTATAGGAGCGGTACAATTACCCCATGGATTAATACCGAGTGAACAATCATTGCCATCGAAATTGCATGCATATCTGTTACATTCTTCATCGCAATGATGATTCCCGGATTTTTCATCACATCGATTCTCAATACATTTCTTCCTCTCGCGTTCCAGATCCAAATCGTACGGATTTATAGGTTTCAAAATATCGTTAGAGTGATGTGTTCCCGAGAGACCACCTCTGTAGTTCGAATCATATATCTCGCAGTTTTTACCAGCCCATTTTGGAGGGCAATAGCAAGCATAATCTCCCATCAAATTCTCACAAATAGCTTCTCGCTGCTGGCATGGATTGCTCGCACACTCGTCTCTTGTATCAATTTCGCAATGTGTTCCAGTGGTACCAAGTGGACACTGGCATTTGTAACCAATTTCAATCTCCGCTATTCTGCAACTACCGCCGTTAAGACACGGTTCCGAATCGCAATGCGAACCGGAGAACTCGCAATTATGTCCAAAATATCCATTAGCGCATAAACAGCTGTGTCCAGCCTGCCTTGCCGTACATACACCACCATTTTGGCAGGGTGAACTGTCGCAGAAGTTCACCTTTACCTCACAATGACGTCCCATATATCCCGGCTTGCAGTTACAGTGATAATTATTCACCAGTTGAACACAGTCCTGAGTTCCTGGATTTGCGCAAGGATTTGATAAACATTCATTTATATCTCCTTCACATCTTGGACCGACGAATCCAGGTGGACATCGGCACTCGAAACCCCCAACTTTGTCTGTACATGTGCCGTTGTTATGGCACGCGCTGATGACGCAATCATCGACATTAATTTCGCAAAGTATTCCAAGAGTTCCCGACGGGCATGAGCAGCTGAAATTATTTATTAAGTCGTGGCAAGTTCCACCATTTTGGCACGGGTTTGGATTGCAGTCGTCGACGTTTAGTTCGCAATTTTGTCCTTGAAATCCTGGTTTACATTGACATTGATAAGATCCCACTAAGTCTTTGCAAATAGCTCCATTCTGACAAGGCGCTGATTCACATTCGTCGATTTCAATTTGACAGTAAGATCCAGTGTAGCCATCCGTGCAATGGCATCGATGACTATTACCAATGTCTTCGCAGGTACCGTTGTTGCATAGATTTTTATCCGGCACACCTTTTCTGACAGCAGCATCTTTACATGATACCATTTCAACATCACATACTTTTCCTGTCCAACCCGGCGAGCAATTACAGTGATATTTGTTTTTGTGCTGTACGCATGTTGCCTGATTCTCACAAGGGCTGTCTGCACACCAATCAACAAATTTGTTACATCGATCACCGGTATAACCGTAAGGACAGTGGCAAGTGTAATACTGTACATGATCGTGACATGTGGCGCCGTTTAGACAAGGTGAACTATCGCATTCGTTGATTCTGTATTGACAATTGGTACCAGTATAACCGGGCTGACAAACACAGGTGTAATTGTTTATACCGTCGATGCATTTTCCTCCGTTCATACAACTGCTGTCTGTGCAATCCTCGTCGTTTGTTTGACAGTTTATACCGGAAAAACCAAGCTTACATTGGCAGGTGTATGAATTTACATACTCTTTACAGATCGCTCCGTTCTGACACGGCGCAGAGTTACATTCGTCGATATCTATTTCACAATGTTTTCCATTGAAACCGTCCACGCAGAGACAGGTGTAATCACCAATTCCGTCCAAGCAAGTTCCTCCGTTTTGACATGGGTCTGTAAAGAGAATTAATTGTTTCGGTCAAAATTTTACAACTTTCATGCAAGCATTGCAAGGATCTTCGGTAAAAGATAAAATCCCACGATTCGTTTCATTGAGAAAGAGTGTTATTTTCGGATTGAAAGACATTAAAAGTTTTAAAAACAAGTTTGATGTTTTTTTCACATTTTTAATCAAGTTACTTCAGTGAACTTTGAACTTTGTAAGTTATCAGATTTGATCAAAAACTCAAACAGAACCATCGAGTGCCCTCTCCATAGATCTGCACCCGGGTGTGTTAAAAATAAACTTCTTTTCATATTATTTCGCTGCTGTTTCTCTAAATAATAGATTTCAATATGCCGAAACTTCTGCAGAGAGGAGAGCCCTGTAGCTCAATTTTCAGTACCTAAATATTTTTACTAAAATAAATTATAACTTGGTCAAAAATTGAGACATCGAGTCCGTTTTGGGCTCGTTTTGAAGGGAAAGGATCCAGGTATTTAAACAAAAATAAGTGGACTTCAAGATAAAACTTGATGAGTTGAGGGATGAATTGGGAAGCAGGGATTGGTTCAGGATGTTTCGAATACTTTTGTATTCGAAATTTTACCTTAAAGCCCACAATTTTTTATTTTTTTTTCATAAATACGTCAATTCTTCTCCTTAAAAAATGAGCTCTGAAGAACATCGATATCTCAATTTTTAGCCAAGTAACAATTTGTTGTATCAAAAATCTTTTGTTTTTTATTTTTATTTTTTTATTTCCTATAGAAATCGCGTTTGTGTAAGTACTTAAAATTGAAATACAGGCCTCTCCTTTCAAGAAAAGCCACTTCACATCTAGATCCATAATTTGAAGTATCAGCAAAGGAAAAAATTTTTTAAAAAAAGTTCATTTCCGACGCACTCTAATCTACATGTTATCAATATTATATTTTCTAATTTTTATTTTTTATATTTATATAATACTTACAAGATGCGCAATCGTCAGTGTTTATGATACAGTCCCTTCCCTCGTACCCCTTCGCGCAAACACAGTGATAAGATCCATTAGTATTTCTACATGTAGCACCGTTTCTACAAGGAGATGTTATCACACACTCGTCAACATCCTCGTCGCAAAGTCGTCCGGTATATCCAACACTGCAAGTGCAGGCAAAGTCCAAGAAATTTGACGAAGGAGAGCATTTTGCACCGTGAAGACATCTGCGGAAAAAGAAAAAAAAATTCAAGATAAATTAGATGATGAATCATTAAATATGAAAGTAAAAATCAAAATATATGCATGAAATTTTAAGCAAAGACCAACCTGTTCGGCGAACACGGGTCCAGCTTGTCTTCGCAATTTCTTCCGGTGTGAGGCAATTCGCATACGCATTTGTAATCGTTAACCAGATCTATACAAGAACCACCGTTCTGACATGGATTATTGGCACAATCGTCAATGTTCGTTTCGCAATTTGTACCAGTGTAACCGGCCAAACATTGGCAACTGTATCCATTAAGACGATCATTGCACATTCCACCATGTTGACAGGGGTTTGATCCACATTCGTCGATGTCAGCTTCGCATCTCTTTCCACCGTATCCAGGATGACAATGGCAAATAAATTGATTAACACCATCTTCACAGGTGCCACCATTGATGCAAGGACTGCTAGCACATTCGTCTACGTCGCTTAGACATCTGGCGTCGTAATAACCACGCGGACATTCACATCTGAATCCATTTATCAAATCTATACAACGACCACCATTGGCACAAGGACTGCTTGCGCATTCGTCGATGTTCGTTTCGCAGTGTTGCCCAGTAAAACCGGGGATACACTCGCAGGTATACCTGGAATAAAAACCGGTCATGTGTTTTTCGGCGATTGGAATAAGCTACCTAAACTTATATAAAAACGAAACAAAATTTACGTTTACATAATTCGTACAAAACAATAAATTTGTTCCGTATTCGTGATAGGTTTGTTTATTTACGTAACATTTTACCGCCTATGATCATTTCTCTCGAAACAAGAAACGGTAGTGTGCCATAACGTGGAAAAACGATTGATAAAATTTCACCCAATACTAGATAATATATTTTTTTAAATAATCTACTTCAAGCATTAATACTCTCAAGTAGCAAACTCAACTGTAGAAAAATTGTGGATACTGTGTGGATACGTGGAAAGAGAATATATACCATGTGCGTTTAAAAGTATTATATAAAAATGAATGCCTTTTTAAGGAAAATATCATCATTCCAAATGGTGAACATAAATGTTCATTGTACATACCATTTGAGACTTGGCATCCGATTGCTTCGCGAGAGAGTGATTGAAAATTGAATGAAATAGGATTCAATTAGTAAAAGGAAACAAATACACATCTAGCTATAGCTAGTTTCATAATACAAAGTGAAATTCCGCGTATAATATATGAACTGTCCAAGCCCGCTTACCTGTTAATACCATCCTTGCACTGTGCTTTGTTTCTGCACGGATTGCTGTAGCATTCATTGACGTTAACTTCGCAATTTACACCGGATGTACCAGGTCGACATATGCACTGATATCCATTGACGCGGTCTTCGCATCGGCCTCCGAATTGGCAAGGATTACTTTCACACTCATCGATCTGATTCTGACATAGATGTCCGGTGAATCCCGGAAGGCAGTTGCAACTGAACGAGTTTTTCCCATCGATACATATTCCATTATGACAAGGATTAGATTGACAATCGTTGATATTTGTCTCGCATGATGCTCCGGTAAATCCTGGTGGACATTCGCAGGTATATTTTGCGATCGAATCATGACAAGTACCGCCATTACGACAGGGCGATGAAGCGCAGTCATCGATATTTATTTGACATCTAGTTCCGGCGAATCCATCTGCGCAATTACACTTGAATGAGTTTATAAGATCGTTGCATACTCCGTTGTTCAGACATGGATTCGTCGCGCATTCATCGATGTCGATTTCGCATTGAGTTCCGGTAAATCCTGAGAAAACAAAAAATAATATGACGATTAAGACACAGGGAATTATAATTATTTCAATATTACATATTAAAGATCATTTGTGCAATCAGAACGACGACTATAACCCGATATTAGAAATGATATGATGTAGGAGAGCGTGTATATTATAGAGAGTAAGTTCCCACCGAAAATTTTGCTGATTAAATTAGAAGTGGGCTCACCTCGTTTCAGTCGATTAATCAATCTAAATTAGATAATTTCATTTCAGTTAATTAGCAACAATCGTCGTTATACGGCTACGAGAAGTAGACTGATTACAAAGATGCCCGCTAAGGGGTGAGAAGAGCCGGTTTAATTACATCGGCGTGTGATTAATTTCGTATCAGGTTTAATTGAGTCCAAGTTTAAAGTCAGTCGAGCTCTTACTAAAGTGCTTCGATTTTATTCACGACGCTGTATACTAGTGACACCCCGAGCAAAGATAATTACATCAATTTGGCATTACCGAGTCCTAACGAAGCCGATCATTTCAAAGACGAAACGATTCCGATTAGTTTGAAATATCTCTCGAATCGAACGTCTGTAACATATTTTTACTGTAGAAGGAATTTGCATTTTTTCGACTCCCACTTATAAAAATTATTCACGAATTGATTAATTCTTCAGAAGTAAATGCAGCGGCGATCTTGTCCCGAAGGTTGTGGAACCTGGAGTCAAATAATAAAAGCAAAGCAGAAGTGGTTCATTGCCGTTCCTTGACAACCCGCGATTTTTTATCAACAAATTTTTTCTTCTTACATCTTACGATAGATTTTCAACAAATTTAGATTCAGGAAGAAAATTGGTTTGACTACTTTGGGTCATTGCACCGGATTGACAGAGGTGTACGATTTATTTCGAGTAAGATAAAAAAAATAAAAATCTTAAATATGATGAAACGCAAGGAATCAACACGAAAGAAATTCTGGACCATGCAATATCCGATCACCCGGAGTGTCTAGATGAAAATTATATTATAACATGTATATTCTTCATCGGGATTATCAAGGCTTGCTCCTCGTTCCTCTATTTGAGTTTTATTCAACTTTTTTTGTTAGTTCGTTTATTCGTTCCGCCAAGTTAATCGTAAATTTAAAACCATCTTGCCCGCTCACAATTGATCGAAATTCGGACTTTATGAAGTCGGTTGCATCTTGAGGCCAGAACAAGTCCAATTTATCCTGTAGGCAGCTGACGCCAAGGCGGAGTGGTAGTAATTTGCTACTTCATATACCGCGATAATTACATTTATTGTAAGCTTCCATTTAATTAGATAGAACTCGACGTGGAAGTATCTCATCTTCTTCCTCGACCTCTCTTTCGCGGATAGAAAACTCAACTAGATATATACGTGCACACTGCAGGTATATACATGCATATAATTACACACATCATGAACACGTATGAGTATTTGTGTCTGCAGGGGTATGCACGCTCGGAGAACAGCCTGCACCTACTTGTATATCATTTATAAAGGAACGAGGAGTGAGAAGCAGCGTTGTTATATCGATAGTGATTGAATGTGCGACGATGCGAATCAAGGAGTCAGAAAAACGTTCTTCTTCGTCCTCCTAGCCTCCATAAAATTCTGTTCCAAGTTATAATATCGCATTGTTTATCACGGTTGATCGGTAAAGGAAGATAATCAACGGGCATTTCATGTGATCGAAAGCGTGCGGTTATTTCTCTGGCGAAGAATTTTTAATATTCAAAAATTCTGCACCTCAATTTTCATAGAAAATTTTGAGGATAAAAATTTCATTCCATCCGATGTGAGCTCTTTACGAAATAAATAATAATTACTCGTGCGAAACGATAGACTAATCGCTAGAGGCAACGGGAATTTTTGTTTAATGATTCAGACGTTGTATTAGCTGTGCAAGTTTTACCAAACAATCAAACGCCAGCGGCACTATATCGCATAATTTTAATCGATACAAGCCGTTTGTTGGTTCGATAATTTGGTAAAAATTACTGATCTTGATAATATCTTCATTCTAAAAGTTAATATCTTCATTTTAGTGTAAAAAATTCAATTTTAATCACCCCTTTCATGTGATTTTGATTCAGCATGCTGTAAGACTATGAATACTATCGTTTCGTATCTGATTTGCAAATGGCCCGATTATTTTATCGCGTATTTCGCAACTGTTTGATCCTCAGAGACACACGGAGAACGTAAAATAGGGGGAATTCGCAACGGAGGTAGGATCTGGGCGTGGTACCCGGTTACAACGAGTACCTACCTAAGCCGTCTGCGTCGGTTACGAGGACAGCGAGTGCCACTCTCCATAGTCTTCTCCTTCTCTTTTTTTCTTGCTCTCCTGATCCTCGTTTTAAACTCCTCTCTCTACCCCCGTTATAAACTCAGTATTCAATGAGTTGGAATTATCTTACGAATGTGATAATAGATCGTTGTCAATTTGTCAAACGTCAATCAATAAACTCAGTTTATTGCAAATCCCGTCATATCGTATCACGATTTAAAATTTTTCTATCGTTTATCCTACAAAGTCCGTAGTTTCAAGTGTCGATTTAATTAATTGAACCATAATTTTCTGATATTTTTATTATTTACAAAAGAAGGCGGCCTTGAAGTTCGATGAATTATCTTGACTTTATTATCCTCGAAGAATCATAAACGCCCTTCGTAGCTGGTCAAGAACGTCAGGATGACTAGGCCTGTGCATGTCAGCATTTAAAAAATCAGGTTTATGTGCAACCTGACCCAGATGCAATTTGTAGGACACGACTCTACCGAGGGTAAAAAATTAACCGACAATTTAACGCCCTATGCTTAATTTCGTCTGAATTTAATCGCAAATCTGCGTTTACGACGACGGAACAATTTCACATGTGTTAAAACAAACCCCGCCACGAAATGGAGCTCTGTGAGATCGACTCCTTTTTTTATTTTCGCAATCTTTGGATCGAGGGACTGGCGAAGTATACGTATAGCGTACAAAGCTTGTTTAAAAAAAAAAAAAAAAACAAAAAGGTAAAACAAAGAATAAATATGAAAATAAAATTAAAAATCTATCGAATAAAAGTATAGAGAAATAAAAGTCAGACGAAGCGTGAGTTGACACGTCGGAATAATTGTTATATGGAACTCGAGACGTGTAGCGGCATGCTTCAGTCACTCAGACCGATCCTATCGCAATACCTGCACACGAGGACAATCGAGTACCAACCGTCACATTGGAGAAAGAGAGAGAGACACGCCTTGATGATTGTCCGATAATAAACTATATAATTGGGAAGCCATTATGCATACGCGTTCAGAGGTTCGATCATCGACGCATATACCCATTGTCCCTTTTCACATCCTTTTCTCGCATATGATCGAGGATACAGAGGGGGACGAGATGTCTATTGTAACAACGAAACTGAATCACTAAAGAAATATACATATAAGTATACCTAATCTGTTACGATCTATTATTCGATGAGTAGGTATAATATTGGTTCACTCACGATCCAATATCGTTTGTATTAAATTCTCGGAAGTAACAATTTCTCGCTAATAAATTGTTGCAAGAAATATGTATATTATGTGTGTACTTATAGGTAGCTCGAGGCTGACAATGAGCCGGATACGTTTTGAGTAGGAAGAGAAACATCAGATTTTTTGACAGGTTAGTAATTACCACGATGCACCATAGCGATAGAGTTCAGTTTCGTGGGTCTCTGAGCTTAAGTAAAATAATGATAATATATCTAAAGTAAATAAATTATTAGCAAGCGAAGTTGAATATTCTAATGAGCTATGGTACTAGACGTAGTAATTTCGATTTATAGTACAGCTAACACACTCCCACGACGTTCCTATTCCCAGCCCTTCGTGTTAGGATAATTGTAATCTACGACCTCCTCCCTAAGCACTAAAACACTATTCCGTATTACATGTACATACCTATGTCGATAAACTATGCAAAATGCACTTTGCCTCGAAGTTTGCAGAAGCTTTAGAGGCGTAGGTGAGAGTTTAAATAATTTGCGTAACGAGAGAAGTCGTGTAGGTATATAAAGATACGCCCAAGTTTCCTCACGATCTCATGAAACTATCAGAAAAGTCTGCTCGAATTAGTCGAATGTTAAAGGATGGGATGAGGGTGTATCTCGTACTTGTATGTGTGAGGTGAATGTCATGGCATCCCATGTTCGCATTATACAGAATTTGCGTTGGACACTCGTCGTTAACGAACTCAACTTGACAGATATCTGCACGCGTTTATCGAGTACGATTTACCGCGGTACTGGAAGCTGGTTGGACACTGTCTTTTCCTTTTTGTTACTTTTATTTTGATTTTTTCTTATTTCTTTTTTCGCCTGAGTAATAAATACACGACCGTCGTAAATTCGCGGTTGCGTGCCTCGAACGTCTCCGGAAACAGACGTGTAAAAAGCACCTTTCACCAACTGGCAAGATAAGAGCGAAAAGATTATTTCGACTGAGAGACGACGACGGGCCCGTATAGGAAACGAGACAATCTGTAGAAAGTTCCATGCGTATTATATGTATTCATACATGTATTCAACTCCTTTGGATGTTTCGATATAGGTTCGCAAAAGAAATCGATCGTATATGATCAATTACCGATAATTGTCTACCTAATTTTTTTTATTCTATGAAAAACTATTATCTCCGTTTAAAAGACAACCGAAATCGGCACTGATATGTTCAGTTCCTTCCGCAAAGTTATTATCTGCATCTAACTAACAACGTTACTGCGCCGACAGAGGAAGATGATGATTCGGGTGCGGGTGGGTTGATGTGGTTGCGGATCCCTTTGAGGAAGGTACGTGATGCTCGGTATGTTCCATGGGGGTAAATCAAGCGTTGACTGTTGATTGAATCTTGTAGCCGGTATCCGTGGTCTGCAACAACAGTCGGGGAGAGTCCGTTCATCCGTTCTCGCTAAGTGAGTTGTAGGGGAGCATGTACCTACCAGATTGGAACCTGATCTTTTACCCAACGAACAAATGTACGGACGATGACCATAAAGGAACTATAGATTGAGCACGTTCGAACAAAATAATGCACTGTTCGGACTGTGTTTCTAGTTTGTCGAACGAGGTATAACGGTGAAAGATAATTAGACGTCAATCCCCAACTCACTACGTCTGCCTTAACTCGTCCTCATCCATAAGATGAATGAGAACCATGAAAACTATCGTATTTGTGCACAAACTTGATACCGTGTATCGAAAATCTCGGTAAATATCCGCAAATATAAGTTTTTCATATCACAGACTAGTAAAGTGCTCATGATCGTGTATCAACATGATTGAAATATCCATAAGATGAATGAGAACCGTGAAAACGATGGTACTGACATAAACTTGATACCGTGTATCAGATATCGTGATAAATATTCGCAAAAGTAAGTTTCCGGATCAGAGCCTGGTTAAGTGCTTATGATCGTATAGGTATCATCGATTGGAATATGCCAAGTCTAGGAACACTCGGTACTATGATATTAGGTGAAAAAAATTTGAAACGGAATGGAAACCGGGTTGCTAAGTACAGGTCTTCGATTGCGCAGCGCTACCGGGCTCGTATAAGTAAAGATAGCGAATCAGGATGGACGGTAGCAACTCGTACCTGCACGAAGACGCGATACTTGCAACAGGCGACCTGGGTGTGGCTGAGGCTCACGATCAGAGAGACTGCATCTAGCCTCTTTCTTGAAGTAGTCGCGTAATCGTCGCGTGTCGAGTGATATTTATATAAAGACGATATAGATACCCGATAGGTAGAGAGGGTATAGAGGTTGGAATTGATAGTGGCAAGTTAATTAATGTATTTCAATAAAGTATCCGCAGTACTTAGTCTCGTATTCCAAACTGAAAATCTAACTTTCCCAATGTAGAGGGACAGGTTCAGTTACAGGTAGCTATAAATCGTTCCTAAACGCGTGGGAGATCATGGTATTATAATTTCAATACTTGCCACGCCTTAAACAATTACGTAGTCAGAACTAAGTCGTGGTGATAAATCCTAACCGAGTATCCCTAAGTGAACATATATGCGGCAGCAACGAAGAAGATAACCTGTCAAATAGATAAGTGAAATCGTTCTTGAAAACTTGCGATAGAGAAGATAACGTATTCAGCTCGTTATAGAGGAAAGATATACCTATATGTAACGCCGATTCCGCTGTTTAACTTTCCTTGATATTAAAACTAGAAATAATTTTATCTAATTATCGTTATTAATCTCTATACTTATAGTAACTATAGGCGTGAGGTCGTGATCCTCGTAACACCTTACGGAATATAACCGCGTGTATCGAAGATACGGTATGTTGTATACTGCGAATACATTCCGCTTCACATATACCTAAGTGGACCAGACCTTCTCCGAGGTCTCGTATGGCTTAAGAAATCTTTACACAGTACGGTATAGAGGTGTGGTCGAGAAACCACCCGGAGAAAGAGATAAAGATAGAAATATAGAAAGAGAAAAAGAGATAAAAAGAGAAAGAGATCGGCCTCTGCACTCGTAGTCGACGGTGGTAACCTCCATTCGCTCCGGGCGTGCCGTGCCTTACTTCGCCCTCGCCTGGACCACCATATTCCTTCCTAGTGTAACGGTCCACGAAGAGAACTCTGTGGTACGGGTCTACAATCCGATAGATATACCACTACCTGCCACATCTTATCCTCCAGGATGGGCTCGCGAAGATTCCGATGGACCGATTGATTGCGCACGGTAGAGGTTGACCCCCGGAGTCTTGGTACGTGATGTTAAAGTCGTAAATTTTGTCCCCACGAATGACTGATCCCCGGACAATTCAAGGGTTGATAGAAAAGGGTAAATTTGGTTTCAAAATTTTTATCTAAATTTCCGTGAAAATTTCACGTTCCAACATAACCCGGGTTCAGGATAATTACGATTCTTGTCCGTCTATTCTAACCAAGGCGTAATAATAGCTGTTATTTTACCGCGTTCAGTCGTGGTAATACTCCTTTTGTTTTAACCATCAGCCCGAGGCGCGATGACGCAGAGAAATATTCTCCCAGCAGGAAGCAACCAAAGATGACCACGACCGGGACTGGACATGCGTTAAGTAATCCTGCAGGCTCCACCCAGCGTCTTACTGACGGCAGTCAGTACCCATTCGTATAGGTAAATAAACAAGGTGCAAGTCAAGCTAACCCTGGGTTAGTGTCTAGGGCCGGTGACCTCGTCGGCAGCTAATCGACGATTAGAGTGGCTAAGGATGAGGCGGAGTTGAATCCTCGCGTTGATATTTCCTCCTTAATTCACTCCTCGAAATTTCATCTCATTAATCTTCAACACAGTAGATATAAAGCACATGTGTGTGTGTGTGTGTGTGTGTGTGTGTGTCCAAATTCCAGATGCATCATTTGATACAAGAATCATTTGCAGTTCTTTTTTTTTCTCGCACGTACGATTTGTACTTGAATAAGGACGGACCTTGGTGTCTATGTCTTCGAATCGAGGTAACTTAATTACCATCCTTAGATCCTGCTTTGAGATGCAAGTGAAAAAGGACGAAGTTGTGGCTTCCTCGTGGCCTTACCGGGGTGTGGGCATGTCCGAAGTGACCTGGCAGCACGGCGTTGGACTGAATCTATGCGGTACCGCTAGTATAAGCAATAGCTATGCGAATAGTTAGCGGCGAATAGATAGCCTACATACTGTAGTAGGAAGACGTTAAACTACAGGAGGAGCTGCACCACAAGAGGAGTAAATGGTCAACGACGAATAGCCAGCGTCAATCGCCCGCTATACATGCTGTAGGCTCCTAGGTCAAACCGCTTTTCCACGTTTCTGATTGGATGACGGTTCCTGGTTCGCACATCTATCCAATATCAAATCAACTCTTCACTCTACGAGTATGATACAGCGTATGAATTTAAAGACATTGCGGAACGCAGACGCGAACCGCTACTTAATTAATCAATTTTTATCATCATTTATATACGAGAATATAAGACAGAGTCTAACATTTACGAATGCGGTTTGAACTTCTTCAGCGAGAATTTGTTCATCGAGACAAAGTTCGGCGGTAATGAAAAACAGATTAAGATTTCAATTTCCTAAACGATGTTAAAAATGATCGAGTCTCATGACTCGGTTGAATGTATTGCATTTATATACGTTGGCAATTGTTAGAGTTTACGTATGTATGTATGTAAGAGAGTATAGAAATAAATTACCAGTAACGAGCAGTCTCGGTCCTCATGCCAAGCCGATATCTAGCCATTAGCGCTGTTGACCGACACGGACAATAATTGTCTTCCATTTTTGGAGATAATTACAAGGTACTTTTTTTTCCCCTGCCGCAGCTGCAGGTCCGTCACTCATGCCATGCCATGCCATACCATACCGTCTCGTTTGCTACAGTTGCCCGAGTTCAACATCAAGTTAAAACTACGTATGTACGTATACATAGATACGTAGATGTATTGTAAATTACAATCTTCTCTCCTTTTATATTCGTTGAGAAATTGCTGCAGTGGTATACATGTATCGTATACATATTATATTTCGAAACGGGATGGATTATCAACGATACAATAACCCGCTGTAATAACCTCGTCGATTAAACTTGCGAACAGATATTAAAATCCATGAACAGAGATTTATCAATAAAATATTTCGACAGTTAGTGCGAAAAGAATGGCTATCGATTATGAAGTGATCATTCGAGTTACGATATCGCAATATCTAAATGTCATGGCCCAAATTTAATTTTAATGGACGAAAGATTTGGCGAATGGATAACGTCAGTTCGTAAAGAGATTTGGATAAGTTGTTCGATTGGAAATATTGTATATAATAGAGAAAAAAAAAAATTTGTTTTGCGATAAAATGTAAAGAGCAAAGTAAACGCGATTCAGGAAATCACGTAGCTATGCACACAGCGTATCATGTGCGACCTGACCCCAGATTCTAAGACGGCAAAGCCGCCCGGTTGGCTTACCAAATCCAATCAAGTGCGGATTGGAATGCGGCGTGGCTAAGAGAGCAAGAGAGACCTTGTATGCTGTCTCTGAGAAGCCAGAGAAATAGAGAAAGAGATATAATAAAGATAGAGAAAAAGAAGTGGCAGGCATGGTCGGAAAGTCTCATCCTATTTCTCATAACCTGACCGTTTCTAGCTTGACGCCGTTGCAACTCCCGCTCGATGATGATGCCTCCATGCCACCCCGTAATCTCTGGAGTTCACTGCGCGGAACGAAAAATAAACCAAAAAAGAAACAAAAAAAAAAATTAACTTATTTTTTTTTTTGGCATAAAAGAATTATTCTTATTGAGTTTTTGAAGTTAGAATCAACGGTCTGAGAAGTGAGAAGTTTTTTCTTTTCTTCTTTTTTACAATTTTGTGAAAATGGTTTCAAAATTTTTCAAATAATATCACGAGATTTTAATGAATTTCAAATGAAATCGTCAGCTTATGTATGGATCGTTTTAATAATGTGGAGATGTTAGATGAACCCGTCTTAATAATCGTAAGTGGTGAGATCGTAATCGTAAGAGAGAGAGAATTATGGCGTATCGAGTAGGAGAAGTAATCTTTTACGTCGTTTCGGACACGGTGTATTTTATACGCGATAATTAATCAGCACGGTTCAATACCCGCAGCAATGCGTGAGGAGAACCGATTTTCTAGGATATCAGGTTACGTACAGGCACGACGTACTTCTTCTTGATACCTGCGAGAGAAGAAGAGTATGAAAGATGCGGAAACTTTTCTCTATATTCATTATACCACGAGTGTATTTTTTGATATCCAAAATGGGATATGAATTAAACATTTTTGACACCCCCGCTCTACGTGCACAAAATTCAACTTGTTTGATAATCAAACTTAACATTTTTTTCTAATCTTAGTCCACGCTAGAATCACATCAGTATTGAGTGAACTCACAACTCTGGAGCCATTTTGGACTAGAATTGACTTCTAAATTGAGTCAACAGTTAACCGATGTCATTTTTACAGAGTTTACTTTAATCTACGTTAACAGCGACACGATTAGAGATGCGCTGGTCTTTAATATTGCGATTTATGAGTGAAATTGCATAGAATAAAATCCTGAAACAGGATATCTGTGTATTGTTAACGTTAACCGCTACAATTTATGAAAATATTTTCAATTTTAATCTTATGAATATTACCCTCTTAAACCATGACTCATCCTCGCTTACCATCTTCTCTTTCCCGTTTATGATTTGTACTAATATCACCTAGAGAATTACCTCAATTTTTTTTTTCATATATCTTGAATTATGCTTTCCAGATGCACGTAGATAGTTGCAGTACAAATTGTATGTATAAATAACTACCTATATTTAATAACTTGTATTACTGCCGAGCTAAGGTAAAGGTTGACCTCAACGCAAAGAAGACGCCCCAGGTTCACCGAGATACCGCAATACATATATTGAATAACGTAAATTGTCCGATAAGCCAGTGAGGGTCATCTAAAATAATCAAAAGTAATGAATCGGTACGATAATCCTCGGATATATTTCGATTACTCCCAACTCTCCGATAAGTCATATAGAAAAAAATTGCAAAATAGGTAATTTATACCACGTTGAGAAAAAACTGTTTAATAAACATAAGCGAAAGTTCAATTTCGAGTAGGTAAATGTAGGCTCAGTTAATAGGCATGACCAATCAATCACACAGCTGATGTCACGATCGTTGGTTCATTAATCTCTATAATTGAATCGATATCATTCATATCTATATGATCATATTGGCTCGCAGTAATTATCTGCAATGGTAATAAATCATACTTGAATACGACTGACTGATAGGATCCAAATATCGAGTAAGGCTAAACGATCGAACGTCTTGAGTAGAACTTCTGATCGACTAGAATGATTCTAAGACCTCCTCCTAGCGCAGCTGGGAACACCTGATACCGCATAAGGACCCCACTGGGTCCAGTTAACGATGTAATGATCAATTGTTTGATCGATAGTTTAAAAATCAACTATCAAATAATAACCGTTGTTATTATTGTTATTATTCGTTATTGAAATACTGGATAATTTCAAAATGACAGATAGAATGAAAGAAAAGCGAATAACCAGCGTGATGCAATTATTCCTTGAATAGCTGTGTATAAGTCACAGTCGATGAACAGGAAGTGATAGATATAAAAACCGATAGTTAAACAATAATTAGTTACGCCGTGATCTTGACGAAAGCGATCTTTGTCAGTTTTTCTTTATACCGGTCACACGACGATGATTTATCGAGTAAATTGTGTGCTGACAAATAAATTCTCTTCATTAATTATCACCGATGATTATGCTTATTCTTAAAAATTGTTTTCATTCTGCATAAACGAAAGAAAGTTATCGATCATTATTATTATTATTATTTTGAAGCGAATACTTCTTTTACGATACGGATAGGCGTTACGGTCGTATATGTACCTTACCTACCTTACCTTAAGTCTTGAGTCTTTAGTCTTGTATTTTAAGTCTTAAGTCTTAAGTCTTACGTCTTACGTCTCACATCTTAAGTCTTATGTCTCAAGTCTTAAGTCTTAGGGAATACCCAACCACACACACTTTTTTTCTCATCAATTCAAACGTCTCGGATTTTGCGTTGTCGAATAATTATTCGTTGCACAATATGCGATATACCCATAATATAGAAAAAACAAAATGAAATAAATAAATAAATAAACAAGGCATTTGATTTCTTGGCATAAGATAGAACCTGCGATGATGTTAGTAACAGTATGAAATTATAAAGTCGCGCTATGGCGTCCGTTATAAGAAATACAAAAGCGAGTTCGAAAGGCGCGATTAGCTTCAATCTTCGGCTTTCAATCGGTCGATGATTCTCGTGGTTCAGAAAGGCAATTGTCTATGTTTTAAGGGGCCCTCCTCCTCCCTGTCTTCCTAATAATAGGGTTTTACATAGTCCGTACTCTCATCACACACAGTCAAGTACACTTGCCAGATATGATGTTCATTGTGCTTATTTTTTCGTTACGTCAATCTCAATCTCAATCTTCGATTCGTTCGCTCGCTCGCTCACTAGTTCCTCAGTATTTACCTCATATACGTTTTTGTCGCTAACGGAAATTTTCGGATAAATAAATTCGAAGAATGATATTACCGTAGGTATTTCGATTTTAATGTTCGACGTCACTGAAGCCTTCCACTTTTGAAAATTCATCTAAATACACGAATTTTGAAAAAAAAAAAGGAACTACATCATTTGAATCATCGGTTCGTATTCAGATGAATGAGATTAAAAATCGTTCATGAGGGAGAGAGTGGTGTTTCAAACGTGATCGATATTTCAACAGATTCCAATAATTTGTGAGATATTCTGTATTGTCATGATAATATACAGAAATTGCATCCTGTTGGTAAGATTACCCGGTGATCCCAGCTTCCCGGTACGATCTCAACACGCCAGCACACGCAAAGTTTGATGCAAAAAAGAGAAATAAAAAATAAAAAAGAAAGTCAAAAAACCGTTTACAAGATGGTATAAAATAAAAATAACAACAGACTGCGATGCGTGTATGGATAATACTTATGCATTGTACGAATGTGAAGACTGTAACATACTAATGCACGCGTCGTTGTGGTGATTCAATAAGAAAGAAGAAAAAAATGAAATCAAAAAATGAAGAAAATATCATCAATGGTGAGAAAAGAAACCAGAGAAGTCACGATATGAAGATGCCGATTTGAATGAAGAAAGAACGGTAAAAAAGTGCCCCGGGTCTTCATATTGAGTAAAAAAAAAAAAAAGAACTCTGCAGGCATTCAAATTATTATTATAATGAAATGTACCGAGGAAATGGGTACCTATAGGCGATGGTATTTCCGGGAGAAGATATAAACGCGATATTAATCTCGTATAATGAAATTCAATAATTTATACCAACGTCCGATGGATCGTTATTAATTAACCACATAGATATTTATACTCAAATTGTAAATTTCAATTAAACTTTCTACAGTTAACGAAGACAGTCATGATTTCAGCACCTTGAATAATCCCATAAGGATACTAAAATAATTACCCTCGATAAACTTCGCCCTCCGTAAGAGATTCGTAGATTTGCGATATGGTCCGGATGCATGCAGTTAGGCTAACAAGACAAGAATAAAGGAAGTACATATCTTGGCCCTATAGCTGATCGTGCATATGCAAATACATAGACGTTTACAGTGTCTAACTAAGTCTTAGCAGATCGGCGGTACCTACAGTTCTCGCATTTCATTGTCAAACCTTTTTGCGCCAATAAATATAATATACAAAGGTTGTTCGAGCCAATAAGGCAAGGTGGTCGGTAGAGGTATGGTGAGTTAAAGTTTGATCGGTAAAAACTGATTCCACGTTTAACGGAGAGCGCGAATTTGCCATTTCTGGTCTCAAAGCCAATTACCTCGAGCTACAGCTCCTGACTGCCTGTCGCTTGGTATAAACTCAACTCCGAATGTATATGGCGAGCAACTAAATGCATAAGATCTGAGTGTGAACACCGGATTGAGAAGAAACGGGAATCAAGTGGAAGGAGGAGAAAATTTTATAGTTTAAAAGGGCATAATGGGAGAGGCGATCTTTAATTGGATTCTAAACGATAATTGTCACGGTTTACGATACCACTTGTCATTCCGGTCTACCTAAACGACCTGCAGCAGCAGCAAACTCGTGTGTCTAATCGTCGCGAAATACACAACTTTATTTGAAATTTGTAAAAAAAAAAAAATAAAAAATAAAAATAAACCTTGGCATGTGCCGCATGGAATGCAACACCGTATAGATCTTGATGACGATTTTATTATCCTTCGAGTAAGAATCAAATGAAATCACTTATATAACGCGATATGAGATAAAAGTAATTACCTACCGATGTGTTTGTATCATATAGAATCGTAAAGAAACGGTATGCGAGGACAGAATTTAAGGTACAGCTATGAAAGAGTAGTTAAGTTAAATCCTTTCCTTCTAGAGTTCCAGCAGCTGCCTTAAGGTATAATTCCTCGAGTTTAAAACCGGGCTCTATGATGTTTTATTTAGTGTGAATACCACGGGATGTATCAACGTCCTTATATCATCTGTGGTAGGACGATAAACTTTGCCATTATCTAAGAGATAATCGCCGGACTTGAAATTGCTTTATAGAATGCCAAGGGCTCGGGAACTGGCCCGATCAATTTTAATTTCTATGAGATTTCACCACGCCGGTTAGATCCATTATACAGTCGACATTTTAACCAAACTACTTGATACCGATCGTGAAATAAAAAATGTACCAATTTATATTTCAAAACTCATTTTTTTTTTCATAAAAAGTTAACTAAAAACTTTATTCTATCGTGTAGGTAGATAAATTACTACGTGAATTATCGCTAAGAACGGACGAATAAAGTTTAGATTGGGTAATTTGGAGTACTCTAAAAGTCATTGGTTTATCAACCAAAGTTTATTTCAAATCAAAAAAAAAAAAAGAAAAATTTCTTTGAAAAATTTTGTTGTAAGGTTTCAGGCACATCGTTGGTCCAATTCAACCTCTCAAAGTCCTGCTTTCTTCGGACAGCAATTCTACATCTTATGAACGTAGGGATCGGTAAAAAAAAAATCATGTGAAAAGTTACGATCGATTATCAAAAATTTCCAAAATTGAGGCAACTAATTTGCAAATATTTTGGCTAATACGATATTATAAAAAAAAAAATTTCCTCTTTCACGTGATGGGGATTTCTTTTGTGAACAAACGAGCCGTCAACGATCCTAATCGAACTAACGATGTGCCTAAAACCTAATTACGACAAAGGTTTTCAAAGAAGAATTTTTCTTTTTTGATATGAAATAAACTTTGGTTAACAAATAAATCCATTTTGAAGTACATACTCCGAATTTCCTAAACCAAGCTGTACTGGTCCTCTCAAAGCCCGAAACTTCAACCTGGCTTCCAATTTCTGAAAATATATCTTCAACTGGGATTACGTGAAATAAGATTTAGAATATAAAAAAATTTTTTGTAAACTTTAAAATTACACAAGGACTCATATTTGTTCGAAAAAAACTAAATATGTATTAAATAAAAAAAAAAAAAAAAAAGGAATCCAAAATGAGAATCCTGATACACAAAGTCGGGTTATTTAAAAGGACCACCGTGTAGTAACGTAGGGTACCTACATACATATACATCGGATGTCTAGTGCCATATAGTCTCATTAGCTGAGCTTAGAATCGAGATAATTAACGGCATAGAATAAATAGTGACCAGTTATACACGGGCTCGTAGTTGGATGGCATCGCGTATAGGTATTCAACGTATTCATAATATCCTTTGAAGTTTTTTTCTCTTTTCTATTTCCACTTTTTTTTCTTTTTACTTTGATTAATCCGATCCATAGTTAGGTACTTCGAACTTTGGTCTTTCCACTTTACGCGCCCTTCCCGCTTCTTCCTTCCTCTTCTTTGCTGCTGCAGTAAAGGATTTTTTATTTATTTTTTATTTTTACCCCACCGCTTAACCCTTTCATCGATTAAATTATAAACGAAACGCCGCCACCGCCGCCATGTAGCCCTTGGGCCGATTTATAAATTATATAAAAAAAAATTTTTTTTTTTTAAATTAAAAAAAAGGTTATATTTTATACTCGTATTAAGTCACGTGACACGTACGTATGAACATCTTCTAATACCCTGTTTTTTTAATACGGTTACGTCACTCAATTAATCATTAAAATTTACGGGGCGTCGGCGAAGCTACTTTTTCTCGCGTTAAGAGACGCGTGGAATAAAAAAAAGAAACGAAAAAAAAAATTAAAATAAAAAAGTATGTAAGCCGTAGGCGTCGTCTCTTACATACTTTTACCGCCTCTAATACATACTATGTGCGTGTTAATACAACTTTTTTTTTCTTCTATTTCTATCCACTTTTAGACATTTTCTATAATGAATACACGTTTGGTTCGATTTCATCAATTTTTTGACAAAATATGTTATACTTACCCCTCAGCAAGGGACATTATATACCTTTTTCTTTAATGAATCAGAGTGTTAAACGAAGTTATGAAAACTTACCTGAAACATAAAAAAATAAAAGACGTGTTAAGTATTAGGGTGCGAAATTTTTCAGCAATGAAAAGGAATCTGGCGATTGAAAAACTTATATCAAATACGAATTCTTACTAAAGCGAGTCTTGAATTCTTCGAGAAATAAAAACTTAAAATCGAATATACGTTTAATGATGAGTAAACTCTTCATCGCTATTACAACCCTCTCGTACCTTTTCATGTTCCTCGAGGTAACTGACCCTGTATTTCGTTCCTACGCATCTTCATCTTAATTGGTTTCAAATATTTGGCGAGCCAGTTTTATATACACGTTTTTCTTTTTTTTTTTCTTTTCTTTTATCTTGTCCAAAATGTGCGTAACGTGCTACTCGACAGATGTACAGTCTATCCTTTTTTTATGTATCTCCCGATAATAATAATTCGCGATATTTTTTGGCACAAGGATCAAATATTTCCTACATACATTTACGAGTTTTTTTTATTTATTTATTTTTTTTATATAATTGGCAAGTAATTTCCCGTCACTTATTATACATATATACATGAGAATATATATATATATATATATATATATATATATATATATATATATATATATATATATATATATATATATATATATATATATATATATATATATATATATATATATATATATATATATATATATATATATATATAATATATATGTATAGATACCCGAGTACCTACATAATTTATAGAATTATATGTACTCCGTAGTGAAAGCAGCTTAAGTAAGTAAGTTAGATACGATGCCGATGGTTTTTAAGAAGGTGGTAGGGTATATGGTATATTATCCACGGTTAAGATAGCCGCATTGAAGGTATAAAGGAGATCCAGGGAGTTGGTCGTGATGTCCTGAGGCTACTGCGGACGCGGTCGAGCGCCCGCGTTGCAACGCCCGTACCTGAACCTCTAAGCCGGGCGCTGGTCACCAAAGAATGCTATTCCCGATGATGGTAGTGGTAAAGCAGCGGTTAAAAACGGGGAAGAAAACTTCGGATCCTTTTTCATCGTTTTATATACTTTTCGTCTAAAGTATAAGAAAATATCTTATAGATACACACCGAAGGGTGGAGGAACGGGGGATGGGTTATTATACTTTTTGGAGGTTCGTTCATAATAGTTACGAAACCTCCGTGTGGTAAAAAAAAAAAAAAAACAATGCATAATAAAAATCCCACGAGTTAGTATTAGCTCGTGAATAGTTGCTTAGTTGTAAGGCGGAAGGTCCGACGACGTAATACATACGTACGTATGTATGTACGTAGGTACTGTGTAAGATAAAAGAGAATAAAGAAAATGAAGAAATTCAAACTAGTCCGAATACGGCATAACGGTACGCCTTTAGAAAGCCGCGATACTGTCGAGAGGATTAATATTGCAAGAGCAGACTGTGATCTATAGTTAGCCCGAATCACCATAACCATTGTCCGGGATAAATCATGCGTTAAAAAATAACGTCAGACTTACCAGTTTAAGACAGAGGATCGATCGGTCTGTAGACTTGTATAGATATAGAAGGGATAATGACTGGATTCTATGATAATCACACCGAAAAACCGTTCCTCGACAAATTAGGACTCTCAGAAATTCTAATAAAACAAATCTCCTCGGATTGGACAGAAAAAAGAAATAAAAATTCGTTATCACTTGCACTAAAACCGACCAGAAATTCATCACTGATCAAAGAAGAGACACTGACCAAACAAATTTCGCATGTCAATGATAAAACAAGAGTCAAGATTAGCACCAGGCCAATTATCGTACTGGTAAGTAATGGGTCAACCCTGAGTATCTTTGGGTATAGTTTATGACCGTTCAACCGAAGAATGAAGAAGAGTCGTGGATAGGAAGAAGCTTGATGGTTAGTTGTTCCCGGAAATTGGCGACATTATAGAATAAGTTGGTATGTATGTACGTGTAGTATCCACCCACTTCTGACCACTTCGGGTTTTCTCGATAGACGACAGCAACCACTTGGCTTGGGTCTTTGGTCCTTTTAATGAGCCACGGCGCCTCCCAACTACTGGCACTTTACGATACCATCGCGTGGTCCCTTATGCACCCATTGTTATAGGTTTGGTATCGGTAGTTCAGGCGAGGCTCTTCGCTGTGCCCATTTTATAATTAAACACCGTAAGTCGCCTTTTCGAGGCTAGCTGGTGGATAAGCGGATAAGACTAAAGAGAAAAGAGAGAAGAAAGAGGATGATGGTGTACGGTAACGTATTATATACTACTTTCGTCGACAATGGATACCCCGAGAGAGCGAGAGATTATGAGAAAAGGAAAGGGAGCATGTCTCGCGTGGCGTAGTCTACCCGTATCAGAATTACAGAGATTCAACTTGTTTAATTACTGGTATTACGCTTCTGCTCTTCTGCAAGGTCCAGGCCCGATACTTAGGAGCATGAAACAATACGTGAATCTTCAGAGGGCGAACGACGTACGATGGTCGATATAAACGCGTCTACACCAGCTTTCGTAATTCGTAATTTGTAATTCGTAATTCGTAATTGTGGGTTTTAAATACCTCGTGGAAAATTACCACTCCGAAGATCCTTAACCAATTAGAATCTTCTTATAATAAAGGTTCGTGTTTACCCATTGGTTTATTTTATCGCGTTCTGAAAAGGGCAAAACTTCCATCCGTAGAATTTTTACTGTGTTTCACACTACGAAATTATCACACTATCGTAAGATTATTGCGCAAAATTTGAAACTTGATTGATGCTAAAAGTCTCGTCATCTTTTTGCTTTTCTAATCCGTACTGATGAAAGGAATTTGCTATTCAATACGATACGATACGATCCTCACGTTCGAGGAACCGTTAAAGAGTCTTCGAGAGTCGTTATACAAGATTCCCAAACTGGAGGTGGTATAGTGGTCAAGGCAGAATCAGTATAGCAATAAATAAAGAAGAATCTACCCGAAGAGGAAGGCGTATGGTGCGGTGAGCACATCCTTTAGCAATTAAAGCCGAACAAGAAGAAGTTGCGATGAGGAGTATGAGGTGGGTAAGCTTGAGCGAATACTGCTAACTATACTAAATGTACCTTCGTCTCATACAGCTGGGGTTCGTTAAGCGAAAATCAACACGAACTACTAAAACGACGATGAAATTTTATAATGATTGTTTCTACAATCGCTTTTGACGTTACCGTCCGAACGGTACAACGAGAATTACAAATAGTGAACGAAAATTTTTGAATACACTTATTTGTACTCAAAGTTGTTCCATTCCTTTTCTATATAAATCTACCGGACTATCACCGCAAAAACACGAAGTAACCCCACTCGAGACTCTGTTCCTGTTTTCTACGCACATGTCGCAACGGATCAGGGAAACAAGTCCAGCACATGAATGGAAAAAGGGAACAATTTGTTTGGTATGTTGGTGGAATGTTAGATGCGCAAATGAAGTTTAATCAAAAGATATATGTCGTGTCTCTATATCGCGTGAAGCTAACTGAACGATATCCCATGATAACATAATGTTCGCAAATTTGTTCTGCGAACTTTCCCACAGCAATTAGAAAAGTAGTATGCGTTTAAAAATTCGCATAAGCATAATTTCATAAATTTATCTTCGGCTGTCAGTCACACCGTATCCTATCGCGGGTATAGATAGATCGTGAGATGAATGAAGCCGACTCAGTTCTTTTCTCTCGCACAATCAGTTGTACATTTCGAAAAATGAGCACAGACCAGAACAGTCTATAGTCTAGCATCAGAAAACTTTGTGCATTACTACAGTTGAAGCATTGTGTTCTTTGTCGGTATGCTTCCACACAACATCGTCAGTGTTACTGAAGTCTGATATCAATCTACTTCTATCGTGGGCGCAGTAATTCCCAACATGATGATTATATGGTTGGCCAGATCCAAAATTGTTGAGAACATCTCATCGCTGACGAAATGTGATAAGTGTTTTTGTTTTTTCTAGTCAAATTGACAAAGACCGACTATAAAGTTTGACCAATTTTTTTTTTTTTTTTATTCACCTTATTTGAATTTTTTTTCTTTGAAATTTCACGATCCAATTCCGGACTTAAATCTGTTACAACTGACGACGATTTAATTCAACGTTTTCTACAAGACCTTTTATTATACCGGAGGATAACTCGGGGCTATCAACGCCGATATCTTCGTTGGTCGGTTTCTTGCGATCTTGAACTATTAAATTTACGCCGTGAGACTGTTTTATCCCTTTCATAAAACACTACCCCAGGGTATTTGTACAGTTGTGAAATTATCGACAGAGGTATTGTTAAATACGTCAGTTTCACTCATCCAAATGAGAACGTTGATCGTAATATAGTTTTCCGTCTATTCGTATCTCGTAAAGTTTAAAAGTAAATTTACGATCGTCGACAAATGTGGATCGTAAACTATCGATATAACGCCGAGAAACGTACACAAATCGTTTATATCTTAAGAAGAAACTAGCCTTAAGCAAATATATTTTATTTTGATAATCTTAAAGTCGGAGTTGCAAAATCAGAAGAACAAAAAAAAAAAGAGAAAAATGATGTTCATTTTACATCATGATTTTTTTCGATATAAAATAATGACATTGCAGTATCCAAACGAGTTTTCCATCAGTTACGCGAATGCGGATTTCTCGGATCCATAAGAATTGAGAAAATGTCGAAGCCTACCGCAGTCGTTAGAACGGAAAAGTAAGCGAGGTGACCGTATTAGGAAGCAGAACTATCCCCGAGTCGTTCTTCCTCGATGAATTCTACGAACACTTGACCGGCGCGTTTCAACGGTGTAAAACTCCCGGCTGGCTTGACCAACCGCGTCTCCATCACTCGTACCGTAACAAACAAAAGGTACGAAGAAATTAGCACAAGTCACCGACTAACCAGACGCGTCGACGTCCCCGTTCACTACGAGTGCGGCATCGACTCCTTAAACTCCTTCGGGGAAGAGTTATCCGTGAGATAATGGCGCAAACCGAATGAGGGTCTTTGACGACAAGAGCTGAGTTTCGCGCATCAGTACATTGCGCGAATTCTCTTCTCTCCTCTTATTCTATCGACTCATGTTTATGTAGCAGCTGTTCACTGCGTGTTGAGTCACATCTGAGTGCCTCTTAAAGTCCGGTACCCGGTTTAGGGTGGACCACGAAGGCGTTCGTAATGTTTTTCAAACTGGTTTCACTGGTTCAGGTTATTTCTTGCTACCCTGACTCTAATCGCAGAAACCTTTCCCGCCGTATAGGATGACTCGTGATCGTCTAATGAGTCGATGCTCTTTGTCGCCCTGGCACACGATGACATTACAGTGGATTTACAAAGCAAAAAAATAACTTGTAAAGGATAATAATTCTCGCACCGAACAAAAGACCTTGAGCTCAAAGTAGACGGGTGCTTTTCACACCCTTCATTCTTAGGTTTGAAAACGTAAGTTTAAATCTTGGCTTATTTTATGACGAGAACAATTCGTTAAGAAGTTTCGAGTAAGTATCGGTGTAAGAGGAAGAAGCGGTTACTCCGTTAACCGTATTCGATTAAATACTTCGCGGAATAAGCTGAGATATTGGTAATTCGGTACATCCAGTTGTCGATAAGAAGAAGTAAAAAAGTAAGAAATATTATGGATATATATAAACTGTCGAGGTGCATTGAAGCGTTAAATATTGACGCGATTCAATCGTAAAGAAAACTGTTTAGCCGCAGGTATGAACGAAAGAAAGACGGGAAGGAGAAGAACAATTTGCATTTGCGAAATGGTTCGTAGTGAACGTGATGGTTGGATTGGTGTGGTTGAATCCGAAGGTATGAGTGAAATACGAATACCGTGAAGCATAGATATGGATACGAGTATCGTTAAAAAATTGATCAAATTAATCTACAATACAAAATATACGTAGATAGAATCTTGGAAAACGTATGACGAATTTAGGATGACCCAATCAAAGGGGTAAGATAATGATCTCGTCGGTTTTTCTTTTCCATTAAGAATAGAGGATGCAAGTTCTTTGGTCAGTCGTTCGGAAACTGACTCTGCGGCGTACCACCCTATATTGCATTACCATGTTCGAGCCATTATCCGCGAAGAGGTTGGCTACTTTTTTTTCCCTAAATAATAAACCCCGGCTTTTATATTCAATGTAGATTCAACCTTACCATATCGGAGCGGAGCAAACGTGTGTCCGTTCACGATAGGGACTGGGGAGGCTTTATGAATATATTCCATCGGGACCTAACGACCGACTGGAATAATTGGCCGGATTTACTCCGCGAGTCATGGGTCGAAACTGGGATCCCATCGTCTATGGTTACGGCATGGTATATCATAGCTAACATTTCGTTCCCCGTCACGTCTAGGTTATATCCAACTTATCCATATCAGTTCGGACAGTTTTTCACGCTTTTGATTCGGTTCAACAAACCAAAAATTAAACCCCAACTAAAACGCGATGTTTTTTTTTTTTGTCTTTCACACTCGTTTGCAACGCTTATTTTACACTGAGTCTTAAGGACTAAGGTAAGAAGACATCGTGTCGGTATTTGCATTTTAAATACACCAGGGCGCTACCAACGAGAATCAGAAACGCCTAACGAACTACCTTCTCCACTATGGACACCGGGTAGTGGTAGCTAGCCAGCAAGCCACATACAACAAACTACCGTCGTTCGTTTTTGCATATTGTAGGTTTTTTAACCACGTCTGAAGAACACACGTTGGTAAGAAAAAAGAAAATAAAAAAATACTCATCGGAATTCCGTAGGCAATTGGATAAAAGGTACGTAGGTATACGATGGTCATCGATGCTTACATCGCTGCATGGTCGCGTGTACAAAATAGTTTTGGTAAATAATCTGATTCCGCTAGTCAAGTTACAGGGGCGATTAAATTCCAATAGTTTATTATTACTACCCGTTACTATATCTTAAGGAGAAAATTTTTGCCAGTTTAATTAGACGATGGTATGGTTTGGTTGAAGAGGCTGCGGTACCATCGGGGAATGAACGTGTGTTTTCTATACGAGCACGCGCGAGTAACAGTCAGGATGACTCGTTCGTAGATGAGGTTCTCAGATAGTGACCGTTACTTATGGTGACGGTCAACCGCGAACACCAACCGCGACAGAACGAACGCGGTTCCCTCATGGAATTAAAGTCGCGTTGTATGTACCTTTACGTATATATGCGTGAGGTTAACACCTTGATGAATGGGAAATAGAATTGACCGTTTATAAATCTCGCAAAAAATTTAATAACCAATTTAATTTCTGAAAATTTTTATGTAAAACCGATCACCAAGGGTGAGAAACACTCGGCACCTTACAAACTCACATGTAGCCATCTAAAGGCTGAGCTTTGCTCAGACCTCGGTCAGCCGATACGTGAGGCGATAAAGATATCGGAGCAATGCCGTCACGACCGGATCGGACTGAACCGGACCGCTCGAAGCCAGCTGCGTGCGTTAATCGCGGTCGCAACTTGGCATTGCGAATCTCGGAAACCATAGAGAGAGAAAAATGAGATGAAGAACGAGAGGAAGAACGAAGAAAGGATCTTACAAACGATTATCGTAAAATTAATAAATCCGTGATTAGGAAAATGAGATATGCAGGTTTATCGGCCAATTTTTAATTACAATTAGACGTATCGATGAGAAATTATTTATGATATTGTGTACCAGCGTTCGGTACGGTGTAGAGAATTGACTCGGCGTGAAGTTGCGTCGTTGATTTTTTTTTTTTATAACCGAGTTTGTTAAACCATCACGAACTTTGAACCGAGTCGAATATTCAGCTTGCTGAACGAACAGGATTAGCAGTCTGTTAGTGAAACCACGACAGTCCGATAAAATATCGTTATGAAATTCGAATTTCAAGCTCCAGATAGAAATCGATGTATAGAGATGAGAGAGATCCGCCTTGAGGCAGGGAACATTAATCACGATAATTACTCCGCAGTAAAATGATTGAGAGAACCGAAATACGGTGAGGGAGGAAATTAGGAAATAAACAGAGAGAGAGAGAAAGAGAGACAGTGTGTAACATAATGAATTAATAAAAGGAATAAGATCTTATCAAGATCATACCAGCGTTGACCTCTTCTCTTCCTTCAATCTAGAATAGAAAAAAAAAACACTTCAAAGAATCGAAATCAAAGTGTGAAGAACGAGGTTCGACAAAACTAAATGACCCCACGACTTGGACAGTCAATTAAACAATTCGGTAAATAAACCTTTCGACCTACAGATTGAACGTAATTTATTTTCAAAATACGACACGAAAGATTTTTAGAACCACAGTGGGAATGAAAGACGAAAATATATCCGCGGCTATATTCTTCTTATAACGATATTAATAAAACCACCACATTCACTAACCTCGTACATCCATATAGAGACGTGTCATTGTCAGTGTGGGTCGTAGAAGTACGGAGCCCTTGCGCAATACCGTTATCCCTTTTATAATAATGGCCGTAAGGAAGCCGAAGACAGAGAGACAATCCCAGATCCTTGTGGCAGATACGAATGGGTGAAGCCCGGTGGAACATTGATGAATAGACAAGAGAGTAAACAAACGTGTAGATACCGGATGGCGGTGTGCTACCGGCCACGACTGAGATGAAGACGATAAGTTATGTGTAGGACAGAGACTTGTGACGTTGTACGATTGTGGTAGAGGTATAGGTTATACCTAAATACATACATGGACGTACAGATCTGTATACAAAGCCGGTCACAAACAGTCACGGTGTTCATCGAAAGTGAAAAAACAAAAAACAAAAAATAAATAAATAAAAACGAAAATAAATTCAATAAATGATGAAGGAATTTGATGAAAGAATTCTCAAGTCAGCCATCGAGCAACGAGGATGTAAGAGGTCATGTTTATTGCGGATTATAAACGTAGTGAAAAAGTGATAAACATTCGCTTTTAAAGCGAATGAATATTTCAACAACAAAGCTCGACCACCACAGGGACAGGAGAGACCAAAGTGGGACCGAAGAAGAAGCATTATTATCAGTTGAATACGCGAGTGCTAATGCATTGCAAATGAGTTGACGCGGCGAAAAGGCAGTTTCGAGAAGGCTATGGTCATAAACATCGGCTCTGTGAGACCAAAAATTATTCCCTTATTCATAGTGCAATATGCATTTATGTAATTGAACTGCGATGAACGTACTGTTTCATTAAATAATCACCAGATTATATTTTTGATGATAATTATCGAATATTTTTAAGAAAAAAAATGGGACTTTTATCTCCGAGTTATTTTAAGCGACTTTTTGATGAGGTTCGGAGAATAGTTTTCAAATGCAGAAAGCTGATTCAGGGTTTATAAAAAAAAAAAAAAGAGGATCGAATATCCTTTGAATTTTGTGGTTAGATTTGACCGGTGAAATCGTATGAATTTGCGTGACAATGGTGACCGCACTTTTTGGCGTCTGCATCGATGCCTGCCGAGCTTCGAAGTATCCTGAAACGTGTTCTCCCGCCGTATAGGGTTCTTTTGATCCAATTTTATAGCTTCTTTCCGTCGTTCGTTGCTGGTCCCTGGTCCCTGCAAGCACGCATCCCTGGAGCACGGTCCTTCTGAGTCCTCAGTCCTCGGGGCCCCGGGGGCGGAGGACTTCGTGGAGGCTCGCGTGTTCGAGATAAATAACGACCGGAGACAGGACAATGTGTCTGGCGTTGGTGTCCTTGCAAACCTAAGCGAACTGGGTAGGTATATTAAGGCACTGTCATGACTTTGACTCTCTCATAACGTAACGGACCGAAGTTTTTCCCACTTCATTTAATCTCATTACGTTGGTTAAACATGAACAACGCACAACTGAACATCTCCAAATGATACACACAGAGTATTTCAATCCTTTTTAAAATTCCTTGACATATACGTTGGTCACGTCACCCTGACCCACGCATCTCGTGTCACACATCGACCGGTTATAGTCTCGACATTACGATGATTCGAAGAGTGAATGATGCGTCAAACGGAAAGCAGAAAGCTGAAAGTCAGAACTTGAGGACTCCGTGCTGAGCTACATCGATGTCATTCAGAATCTCCTGGGGTCTTGACGTATCGGTGCTTGTTAAGCTATACGTGTTTTCGAATTTTTCTTCTCAAACAATTCTTTTAGTCTTTGTTCCTATGATCTACCAACTAGTTACCTAGTGATTTACTGATGCTCAATACGTCGCCAATTAATTCTGACAAACCGAGAAGAATCTCATCGTTTGTCAGCTGAACGCATTTAGAAACGTGACGAAATTTTGAACCTTCTTTTCTATCTCTTTCAAGATTTGCTTCGAGTTATTTGTTGAAATTTACCGTTAAGGGATCCTCGCAGGATCTTCAAAGTTTTCAACGAATTCACTGCGATTAGTGATAGAGGTTTTAAGGACTTTGCAGGCGTGGAGTGGGTTCGTAGCTTAAAATATTGATAAAATCAACTGTTTAATCTACAGCTACGTGACGGAGGCGGAGGTAGATCTCTTCAGGTTATGTATATATGCCTACGTGTTTAAGGGTAAGAATACCGACGCCTTTCTTCGCGGTTTCTTGAGTTCCTCTGTGTTCCCCGCCTTCTATGATTTACGTTGAGAGTCTTAGATCGTGCGCTATCTAGTCTTAGCGGATCTGGTGCTAAACTTTGTTGCCGCTAACACGAATGAGGTAAGAATTCACGGCGAGAGTATCTCGCCAGATGAAATCTTGATCGGATGAGGAGAAGAAGAAGAAGAAGAAGAAGAAGAAGAAGATGATGAAAAAGAAGAAGTAAGAGGATGAGAAGCGGGAGGGAGGGAGGGATCCTTGCGTCTTTAGATCCTTTAATTCCAGGAAACTTCAATTTATAAGGTATTGAAAATGTATAGAGACAATCTTCTCTCTCGTGAGAGACCTGGGGCGATAATTGGCGTCCGGGATCCAATCACGCGTCGGAAGTAGTACGAGCCCGCGAGTAAATAAGAACACCAAGCTTAGGTTGTATAATGGAGGCGTCCGACTCCTCGTATTTGCGCTATCGAACTTCTAAGAAGACAATTAAATTAACCCCCGCTAAGGATAAGAGCAGAGATAGGATTCTATTCAAAGCCAGACAAATGCTTGCGTCTCTTGAACGGACAAAACGATCACTCCTATCTTAACGCCCCGTTCGCTTTTGCCTCTCAACTCGCTCCGAGAGCCAAGGTCTTAGCTTAAGCGAGTCTTGATCATTTTTCAGACCATGATGGGGTAAAAAATAATAAAAAAAACAAAAAAAAAAAAATGAATAACCAAATGGAAACGACGGTTCAGCAACGCACGCGCTCACTAGAGGCGTTAGTTAATAACAAAATAACTGTACAGGTGGAAACAGGGTTCTCTTCTATCTCAGAAGCTTCTCTGCCCGTAATGTGCTTTGAAATACATTTTCATCTTAGCGGGTTAAAATCATTTTGAAACATATTCTTCAACGAAGTTTTAATTTTTACTGTTTTCTATGAAACTGATAACACCGCGGGGTGCCGTTAATTTTATTATTATTCCGCGACGAAATATTTTTCAGTATGTAAAACGGTAAGAGATTTAACTCGTTGTTACAGAAAGAAATGGAGAACGATGCTGAGTTAAGAAACGAGAAGTAGAGAACTCGGAGTTCGCAGGATGGAAGCCATTGTGCGTCGAACACAATGCGAGGCTCCGGGATAAAGCTAAGAGTAATCTACATCTTCAATAATATATCATGCGGTTCTGTTCCTCGTCCGAGACTGCGTGCTTGGTTATATCGCGTAGGTGCAGAGCACCGCCGCAAGAAGTGATGGCAGAAATCTCTCGAGGTTTCCAAGCCACGAGTATCGCTGCAGGTATTGAGATATCTTCACAGGGTGTAAAGAAAAAACAGAGAGAAGAAAAAAAAAAAAGAAAAAGAAAGGCTAGTGGATATTATCAAGATGAAACTAAACGTGGGCGCCACTGCGTCATTTCATCACGCAGGATAGAAGAAAACGTAACGATTATAAACATTCAAATAAAAATGTGCCGGAATATTATCGAGAATAATTTTTTTTAATCTGGGGGTATGCAGATATAATTTATACCACTCAAGAAATAATTAGTCTATAGTCCGGTAAACCAAGAATACTATACGAAAATTTGTCAGGATCGAAAATGCCTGGGAAATCGTAAAAATAGATGAAAAAAGACGGAAATTTTCGTTTTTTCGCGATTATCTCGGCAACGGTAAGAAATTTCGAAAATAGTTTCGTATAAAAGTTGTAGGGGTAAGAATTCTGCGTCGAAAAATACCCTCAGAAGTTAATTTTCGTTCAGTATTTACGATATGACAACGAATTTTCCGATTTTTCATACATAATTCGGGAAATTTATTGTCACTTCGTAAATCCAGGGCAAAAATTAACTTTTAAGGACATTTTTCGACGCAGAATTTTCAGTTCTACAACTTTTATCGAAAACTTTCTTCGAAATTTCTTACCGTTACCGAGATAATCGCGAAAAAACGAAAATTTCCGTCTTTTTTCATCATCAATTTTCACGATTTCCCGGGCATTTTTGAGTGTAAAACGAAGATAAAATAAAGTTTGCAGTCACTTCCAAATTTTTGACGTTCAGACCTCGGTTTACTGGACTATCTAAATAACCTAACCTCAAGATAGGTAGATATTTGCATATGCGTCTAATTGCGTTAAATAATAAACACCAACCATTATAGTTATTAATATTTCTTATTCACAGCCAAAGACCGAACTGCTGCTATAGGTATGTTACATGATTACATTGTACATACCAATAGCTGCGGGGGTTTAAGATAAGCTTAAGCTCCGGTATAAGTAATTGTACCCTAAGTAAACGCATTTGTTTTATCTAAAGAAGATATTCACCTCTTATATACCAACGTTGCAGGCACTGTCTTAGACCTGCATATCACAGGTCAAAACGATCTTATTAACTATATGTAAATTACAATGGCTGTTTTTCTCTATGGATGGTATCTACTCTCTCGATATATTTACTCCATCTCACGACCGACATTTTCGATATTTTTCTCACCGGGTGTTCCTATCTCTTCCATGACATTATCAGATTATTATAACCACAAGATGTATAATTGGAGTCATTCCCTAGCCCTTTGTTTGCTTTGCTGGAGTTGATGTATCCGAGTCATAGATCTGTGCTTCAATCATCATGAAGTTATGAAAATTATGAGGAATAAGAATTTTGTTTTTTAGATGTCTTTCAAATTTTTATTTTTATTTATTTTTTTTTTTTCATTTTTTTGTTTTTTACTGAAAGGGTGAAAAGAAGCTGTCCTATACAGTTCCTCCTTGTATATATGGTATGTGTTCTAAATAAAAAAAAAAAACCTCGACGAGATGTACAACAAGGGGACGTAAACCGAGACGGTCGCGTATAGGACAAGATAAGCCTTTGTGCCCAGCGACCGAGACGGTGAACGAAGATCGGGTCCAGCTTCTGATCTCATATTTCGCGGATACCGCGATCATATTTTAAGCTGCCGTCTCGGTCTTCCAGACAAACCCCCAGTCCTGGTTCTCCTCCTTTATTCTCTATACAATTTTACCTTTTCCTTTATTTAAACTCTCGACGGTCGCCAGTATTCTTCTTCATCTTCTTCTTCTACTTCTTCTTCTTCTTCTTCTTCTTCTTCTTTTTCGTTTTCTTCTTTTTCGTTTTCTTCTTCTTGTTCTTATATATTCACGTTTGGTAAGAATTCCGCGATCTTTTTCATCCCGTTATGATATGGTACGGTAGTTTTTATCTCATTTCAGTCTTTGCGCACATCCCAAGGATCCTCGGGTCTCCCAGGTCCGGGAATTTTTCCTTTTTTTATTCATTTTTTGTTAATGTATAAAAGTAATTAAAAATCACGCGAGTATAAGGTACTCTGAGCTCGCGTGTACTCAGCATGTAGTAATGGAATAAGAACTAACTTTGAAGATTTCTTTACTCTCTCCGCATCGTCGTTAACGCGGTCTCTGCAGGCTTCAGTCGGTTACCAAGTAAGGGGTACCTGCAACGACCAACTTGTTTTTATTTTGGCTGTCACTGTGCCCTGCTCGAGGCTCCCACAACACGCTATAAAGGGGGGCCCCTGCCTCCTTGAAACAGAGGGACCGACTCCCCAGCCTGCATAAGAGCATCGAGGCTCGTGTAACACAATACGGTCTTTGTTTCGCCGCTAGTCGGGCTTTCTGGCCTCTTCTGATGCTGATGCTGATGCTGATGCTGATGCTGCTGCTGCTGCTGCTGCTGCTATTGCTATTGCTGCCGTTCTCCACCACTCGATCTATTCCTCAAGAGGTCCTCAAAGACGAATATATATGTGTGTAATCCTGTATAAGCCACGTGTCCTATACATGCACTACTAGGACTCCTCTTATTGCTCTTTCAGGCTTTCTTTCAGTCTTGGATTCGTTTCTTTATGCTTTTTTCTTCTTCTTCTTCTTCTTCTTTTTTGATTTTTTGCGAATTTATTCATACGCGAAGATTACAGGGAGAACCGTACCATCATAACAGGTGAATGAGTAATTTGGGGGTACAAAAATGTACCGCGACTTTTTAGTTATGCAACAGGATGCTTTATATACATATATATGATCTATTTGTTTGATCCTGTACGGGTGTTGAAGTCTGGTCAATTTAAAGATGATAGATAAGACCGCAAATGTCTATCGCGAAATGGAATGGAGCAAAGTAGTCTTAGAGAACTTGGAAGTTGACCGCCGCCCTGCAGACTTCCCATGGCGAAACAAATGGAGCATTAAACGAGATAAACGGTTACGTCTTTGGATAGTGGTCATCAATTTGGCGAGACGATATAAATTTCTTAGATTAAAGATTGAATTTATAGCATCGATTCAGGAATGATGCGTTTATAAAACTAGTAGGTAGGTAGGTATGCGTAGATACGTGAGATGTTTAACGCTGAATGGATTAAGTAGGTGTTTTAGGTTTTAGGTATTAGATTTAGGCATACCCTATAGTACCGTATATGAAGACGTACTATACGAGGTGATGAAGTGTTATTTATTTATTTTTTTATTTTTTTTTTTTCCAACGGAACTGAAGTTTGTCACCTTAGAAATGAAAAATAAATAAATAAATTAAAAATAAATCCTGGTACTCGATGATGATAAATTAACAACGCCTACGAAAAATATTATCCAATTAACGAAACACACGCGTTTATATATCCTATACCGACGAAAGAAATTCCAACGCCACTCTTTCGGGTTTGACTTTAAATCATCGTTATCTAACATCTTTCGATTATAATTTATATATTTACTTTAATCACTAATCAAGAGATTAATTTTTTTTTTTTTTTTTTTTTTTCACTGAATTTTTGTTTGAGTAGGGTAAAATCGTGTCCCAGTTTTCCCTACTTAAGAGCGTTTTGGAATTCATTTGCGAATGATATAGCAGTTATTATATAGGTTCTCAATTTCTCACAGACTTCTTTTTTTACACCGTATTCTATATATAACATTAACGACTTAGCTAAATGTAATTACGGACGTAACGATAATAATCGTTAATTTTAAAATGAGACACAGTAACTGATTTAAAATTCTTATAAGCTCGCCAGCAACGATTCATCTTTCAAAGATAAATTATTTATGAACCTTATATACATTCGTACCTATTCACATTCGCTTCTATAATGACACTAGAATTTTTTTTTTTTTTTCTTCTTTTTTGTCTTTAATATAATCAACGTTCTTAAGAATTAATTCCCTGAAACTCTGTCGTCTTTGAATCTCCCTAATTTTATTTTATTTATTTATTTATTTTTTTCTTAATTCTATATTGTCTATATAATTAATAAATTTCTTAACAATTTACATAAAACAAATAACAAAAAAAAAAAGGGAGAATTTTTTCAAAAAGAAAAAAAAAGAAAAAAAGAAACAATACTTTTACGTAAAAGTTTTGCTCAACTTTTACTACGATATAAGGTTAAAGATTGAGGTCTGATCTATTTACGACGACGTCATCCAATTCTTAACTCCGCACAGTTCGAAAGATCGATTATCTCGGTATCGCGTCTATTCCGGCACGCTGGTAGTGTCAAACAATTAAAGTTGACTTACGTTGGGCAAAAGTAACGAGTTGTTGCAGCCAGCAACCAGCAACAGCAGCCGCCGCTACGATATCAGATCCTGGCTTGTCATCTCGGAAGAATTTACAGGCGACACCAATCCCAACGTTAGGAGGGTACAGAACGTACAGGGCAAGAGCCACGCAGCTATCGTTACTTACGCATCTATCTATCTATCTATCTATCCGTCCGTTCATTCATTTGAACAATTTCTAATCTTCTAACAACAAAAAAACAAATTTGAAAACAAAAATGTGAGTGTAGCGTATTTACGCACGCTAGAAGTGACACTTCTCACTTTGGACTTAAGACTTGAGATGCAAGACTTGAAAGACTTAAAACTTGAGACTTGAAACTCAAGACTTAAGACTTAAAACTTGAGACTTGAAACTTAAGACTTACATGCATACGTATATTTTATACAGGCATATGTCAATCTTAAACTTATCGTTGCACTTGAAAATGTTCGGTACCCTGGTAAAAGATTTTTCTCTTCAAAAATAAAAAATGAATAAATGTCTGAATAAATAACTAACTATGTGCATAATTTTTGTTTCGTAAGAAAAATTTCCAAGTCGGTGAAAGTCACTCAAAAATAAAAAATAATAATAATAATAATAATAATAATAATAATAATAATAATAATAATAATAATAAAAAGAAGAAACAGGAAAAAAAAAGTGCAACACGGAGATAGGATTGACTAGATCGGAACAATACACGTTACGGTTGACCGTCCGTGATTTCTTGATGTTAAAACTAATAATCACAACTTTCTCCTAGCAACGTAACGCGTACTGACCACGTCATTACCGAGTGAAGAACAAAAATGGTGAATGTAAGTTCATGTTCGAAATTCGATAGAGAGAGATAAAGAGAGAAGCGCGGATATTATCGCCTGATCATTATCACTGCCCACGTTTATTCCCGAATTCAAAAAGATATTTTATAGTAATTCCACCGTTTACACCAAAACCCAATAAAACCATAATCAAAAATGACTTACCAGGCATGCAGACGCATCGAAATGTTCCCGGATCGTCGAGACATGATCCATCATTTTGGCACGGATGAGATTCACACTCGTTAACATTAGTCTCGCACCTTGGTCCGGTAAAACCTTGAGTACAATTGCAGGCGAATGATCCCGGAGTGTTGACACAGATTCCGTCATGTTCGCATGGAGATCCTAAAACAGATGAAAAATTGATTAAAAATTGATATTCACTAAGTTTTGAAAATGACAGCGAAATGAATTCCTGCTACCTCGTCGCTTTCGATCTCTTTAAATCGGGTAATGATAAAGAAATCTTTACGATATAATCCCGACCGCTAGCCGCCTTAACACCGCGCGGAATAAGCCGCACGCGAATTTGATTGATGATAAGAAAAAAAATATATAAACATAAAAAAAAAGGATCAAAAGTAAGAGGAAATTAGGATGGTATAAGAAGCAGAGCTCGGGGACAATTACTGAAGGATGTTTATGCCGCTTTCCTAGAGATCCCATTGTCGGATATATTGTCCCTTCAAGATCCGTGACAGAAGTGGTCAGAAGAGACCGCAGCATACCACCACCGTGTAAACCACTGTTTACCTCGTTTTTTTAACCCTAATAATTGTTTCCAGTTGAGAGTATTACGCGACGTACGCGGTACGTATGAACAAAGTATACAAGAAGTAAAGAATTCGTTTAATTCAGACAATTTTCCAAGTCTCTGGATGTTAATTTCAAATGAGTATTTAAAATCGACGTTTTATCCTGCAAGCCGCGTTGTAGAGAATTTCATTACATTTTTTTTTTTAGATAATTATATACTATAAACTAAGATGTGTGTGTTACGATTATAATTACCTACTGGGGACATTATAGCTGCGCGAGAATTTTTATAAAACTTTACGTAATTCTGTGAAGTTAATGTAAGATCAGTTTGTTCGATTTCACTTTGACACCGAATAAAGGCTACCCAATTATACCGTAAATCCGGAAATAGATAAAAGAATTAGAAGAATCCAATCGAATCTGCCAATTATGGTATTTTATTATGCGCGTTTATTGATCAAGTACTAACTACGTGAGAAAAACTGGTATTGTAATCCGTAACGTGAGATATAAGCGCGTTAAGATATGTTCGTTACAAAAATCGATCTGTTGATAAATTTGGGACGAATTTATTCATGCAGAGAAATTACATTTCGAATTTAAACGCTATGTTGCTTTGAAAAACTCAGAATGGTTTCAGAATCATATATTGTGTATCAAGGGCGGAAAGTAGGTGATTACTGACGAGTGTGAAAGTTTCCACTTGAGCAAAGCGAGGGTGACAATCACACGAGTCAGAATCGCTTTTTCATCTGTGATCCACACGATATTTTTTCTCCAATACCTGCACCGAAATTTTGCTTTGGACTGCATGTAAAAACGAGCGGAAAGTGTGGTTTTATTTTCCGATCTAGTACGGTAAAGTGCTATTCTACGCCCTTGAACTCACTTTACCGCACTAGAGCGTAAAAGAGCCATTTTTTGCCCGGTTTACATGCACGTAACAGCATACTTTCGGTTCAGATAGGACAAAAATGTTATATTCTCAATGGTTCCGTTTAATTGTGTTGTAGAAACACAAATTTTCTATAATTTTTGGGCATCCCATTTTTCCCCATCAATACATTCTGATTTTCTGTCCCGTTTTGCCCCACCGTTCCATTTTGCCACGCCCAGCTCTATTTCATCGATCAGTGGCGTGTGTAAAATTCGATTTAGTTCTGGGCTTGATTTCAAAATACATTTATTTGTCAACCAAAGTTTAATTCATATAAAAAAAAAAAATTCTTCGTAAGGTTTTAGGCCCCTCGTTAGTCCGATTAGGGTCGTTGAGGGTTCATTTTGTTCAGAAAAGAAATCCCCATCACGTAAACGAGGGAATTTTTTTTTCAATATCGTATTGGCCAATTTATTTGCAAATTAGTGGCCTAAATTTTGGAAATTCCAGATAAACGACCGTAACTTTTCACATGATTTTTGTTTCACCAATCTCTATATTCATAAGATGTAGAATTGCTGTCCCAAGAAAGCAAGATCTTGAGAGGTTGAATTGGACCAACGATCTACCTGAAACCTTATGAAAAAGTTTTCGAAAAAAAAAATTTATTTCTATGTGAAATAAACTTTGGTTGACAAACCAATGACTTTTGAAGCACTCCAAATTTCCAATCCAAGCTATACTTGTCCCATTAAATAATTTATAATATTTATACAGGGATGTTGAGACGAGCCGTATATCATATGATCGGTTTGAAATAATTAGTTTTCGACGGAAATTGAATAGCAGTATGTGTATGTATATATTGTATGTATATGTGTATATATATATATATATATATATATATATATATATATATATATATATATATATATATATATATATATATATATATATATATACATATATATATATATATATATATATACATAATAATATATATATATACATATATAAGGATATGCCGTCACTCGAGAAGAGAAGAAGAGATGAAGATGACAAAGAGAAGAGAAGAGAAAAGAGAGATACGAGTCATTGCACGTGCTGCTCGCCGCGGCAGAAGCGGAACCCGCCACACGAACCATAATTAAACGCTAAATTGTTATTTTAAGTTTAATAACAACTATAATAGCCGTTCGCCCACCGCTCACCGTTATTATCTAGATTGCATATTTTCTGGTAGATTAAGTTCCGCGCCTTCATAAGGTCGAGAACGGGTTTCTCACTTTTATAATACTTGTATCTATACTGTAGGTACTACCGAATGTGATACTACATAAGCAAGTATATTCAACAGACTTTTATAATTGCTAATCGTCTTCAGCTCTACGTATCTCTTCGATTGGAAATTGTTATTTTTTTTTTTTCGGGAATGGGTCGAAAACGTTCCGAATTTTCTTACAAGTTCTAAAGTTTAGTACAAAAATGTCTCTTCGGTTATTTTTATTTATTTTTTTGTTTTTTATTTTTTATTCCAACGGGCATAAAACGTCGTCTAAGGTAGCGTTGACCGGGTCTAACATAAGCCTCAGAGAGTAGAAAGATTTGAACATAAGTCCTGTTAAAACCGAAGGATAAAAGGAATTCGAGACACCCACCCAGGTAGAAAGCCTGCCAAAGTATCGCCTTACTTTTGTCACAGCAGTGTTGCCAACTTTCCGCAACAATGGTTCTTTGTTTGGTGAGGGCAGGTATATATATATATGACAGTGTATAATTTTAAAAATAGCCCAAATGTTTCCTCCTAAAAACTGGTAGAACTTATTCGAAGAAGAATAAATCATTGCAATAGCGTATGGAATGGGTCTGATTGAAAAATCACTGAGGAATTTGAATCGCTGGTTATATTAAACCGATCCGATCCGATCCGATCGATCAGCATCTAAAAATGTCACGAAATAAAATCGATAACTAATTAACGAACGGAAACGCGTATAACAATCGTATCATCACGAAGGATGTGATCGATCAAAATAAGGAATCGTTTAAACGCTTTAAAGTTTCAATTTCATGCCGATCGCGTGCCGATTTGGGTAAATCCGAAATCTTGAATGAGCTGGCCGAACAATTCAATTAAAATTCAATACGCCACTCCTCTTTTCGCGTGTTGCATATCTACTCAATTTCACGTTTTATTATTACTATTTACTCACGACGCGACCTTTACTCATAAGTTCAAGATCACGTCCATTGAGGGGGGGCCTCTATCAGTTGTGTCGTAAGTTGGGTGATCTTCAGAATTTTTAACGTCTCTTGTTATGTTATTATTGATTATTCTTGAAATGTGATTTTTTGACCAAATGCAATAAACTTTTTGACGGTAAAATTTTTTAGATCCGTGAAGAAAAATCGTTTTCTTGGAAAATCTGTAATAAACCTTTTTCGTACGGTAGAACTTTTTTGAATTATTTTAGATATAGAACAGTGATAGGAAAGAGATTAACAAAGCAAACAAAAAAAAAAAACAAAAAAACGATTTTTATATCCGATTTATAAGGCACCACCCTCAAGACTTGATCCTTATATCTCAATCACTTATTCCACAATCGGTTTATACTTGCGACTACTCATACTTACACGATTAACCGGTATTATTATACCGTAAAGCATTAAATCCGCGGACGGAAGCACCCGCGCTAGAGTAAACCAGAATCAATCGATCGGTATAATACCGGCGTTTAATTAATTACCCTGCAATTGATAAAGCGGGTGCGCATTCTTCAAACATCGAGAAAAAAAAGGACTGTCACAACAAGATAAAATACCATTTGATACTTGTCGCAAAAATCGCATAACAATTTTCTTCTATTCCGTAAAGTATTCAAACTATTGCTCAAAGACCACAAAATTTTTATCAAAGACTGTCGAATTCGCCTAGTCCTTTATTCCCAAGATAAGGAATCGATAAATTGGATTTAAAAAAATAGTATATTGTATATCAAGGGTGGAAAGTAGCCGATTTACTGACGAGTGTAAAAGTTATTATTACTTTACCACCCTAGAGCTTACATTACCGCCCGAGGGCGGAAAAGTGCTACTTTCCGCACGTTTTTACATCCACGTAATAGCATACTTTCGGTGCAGGTAGAACAAAATAAATCATAAAACTTTACTTTCTTTTAATAAAATCTAACCCGCGCTTATTCCAAGCCGATTAAACGCGAGAGAAAGAGACGAAACTATGCGGCACGCGGAGAGGAGGTTTTACAGAAGTAGCTGCATGCAAGCAGCAGGCCAGGTTTTCCCCATTCCGGTCAGTCGAGATCGTTAAAAATTCCTATCATTAGTACCTACTTCTATCTCGATTCCTATATATGGTAAACGCATTACAGGCGCCATAGATTATCCGTTGATGCCTTTCCTCGCAGGAGTAAGTAGGCGACTATCTTTCCTAACCTGCGATGGTCTTTCACGTGAAACTGATGCCCAGATCTCAAATTTATCATAAAATTTATCCCAATTATTATTATTAAATTTTTTATTTTTTTATTTTTTTTTTTTATAGGAAAACGTAATGTCGATCCCTCATCAGTACGGATGTGCTAAAATTTGTATCTACTAGACTACAGCAATTAGTCGTCGAATAATATCGACTAATTAATTGCGTCTAGACTTTTGACTTGAATAATTCTTCTTAATTTCTTCATCGAGATACGAAATTCGTTATTTAATATCAGGATTGGATATTTTTGATTAAAAAATAAAGAGAAAAAAAAAACAAATCGAAGACATATATCGGGTATTTTCGGATTACCATATCGATAGGGCGGAGTGGTTTCGTTAACCGTGACAAATATATCCGACAATTATCGGTCGACTTATACAGAGATGAATCTTTTAAACTTGCGAGTGTGGTTGGTCAGGCTGTAATCAACGGTGCTTAAGTCGCACTATCTCGAGTCTTGAATCTTTGCGGATCGGCAAAGAGAGCGAGTTTAATAAAACAAGACAAAATGAAAGGCCTAATCACTCGTAGAATCAAACAACGTAGATTGGTTGGTTGGTCGCTAAAGGGACGATTTTCTCGGCATGTCCTGCAGTTTATCACTGCCTACCGGTTAAATTTCTTGGTGTAATCTTCTACAGCTATTTGTACGTATGGGTATGTGATTTGTGAACGATTCAACCCGTACCCATTGAGACACAAAACAAAAAGAAACAAATAAAAAAAACAAAGAAAAAACCCTCACAAAACTCCCTAAGGCCCAATGCAGGAACGAAGTCCACGACGTTATGAGTAATGAGCTAATAATTATACTCTTCGTGAACACATCAGACTGACAAGTTTTGCGCCTGCAGTCAGAAACAAACCGGGCCAATTTTTGCACGTTCAATTAAGACACGAAGTCAGAAAAAAAAAATTGATGGATTTTTCTTGCCTGTTTTCATGACGATTTATTAACTCCGATGTGAAATTTCAAATATATGAGAGAATAATTTTATACCAAAATTATAGGAAATCGTTGAATAGGACTTTGCCTTCCTAATTTTAAATTGATTAAAAATTTTTCAAGTTCCAGGGGGGCTAAGACCTGGCCAGGTTGGAATGGAATGCCCCATATATACGTCAAATGATAAATATAGATTATATAAAATTTTTTCAAATTTTTTGGAGCTCTTTCAGATTAACAAAAAAGAAAAAAAAAATTGCAAATGATAAAATGGTTCCGAAAAATGTGAAAAAATTTTCAAAAACCTGGTGTGACATATGACAATGTTTTAGCAACTATCCATAGTAAAATAGCTCCCGTTTCTAATTTTTTTAGCGTTTTTTCCGGCTCTATAAGCTTAAAAATTTTGATACCTGCTCTAATCCGATAGGTCAAGGGTCAGACCCAGGTCGAAATGACATGGAATGCCCCACACATATTTATTTTTTTTTGAATTTATTCTCGAGTACCTCAACGGCGTAATTTGATAATTAAATTTTGATTGACTTATATCAACACGTTTTCATGATAACCGTTAATAAATTATCCCATAGCATAAAGTCGGTAAGAATAATATACTCAATACAGGTACAGAATAGAATCGTAATTAACACAGGACAGCCGGTAGTCAAGGGTTAATATTAATTAAGTAAGAGACCGAACCGTCGAGAATAGGCCGCAGCATGAGGTCCACACCTACTGGCTTCCTATAAGATATAAGCCGCATTATAGACCGCGGAGATTATCTCTTGGGATAATTTGATTCAAAGATAAGTCGGATAAGGTTGAGGAAGCAAACCTGCGAGGTACTAACCTTTGGCTTTTGAACCTCAATCGCTATTAGTTTTCAAACGAAAGAAATAATAAAATAAAATAAACAAGACATAGTTAAAATATAATTGAAGTGACAATTTTTCAATCTTGTAAGCGTAGTTTTTTGAAATAAAAAAAAAATTCTTCATTTTTTTTATCAGGTTAAACGATTATTCTCACAGCGTATTAAACCGACTGATAATAACAGAGAGGACTGATATTATATCGGACTTGTACGTCCTTTGACAACGAAATAAAATAAAAAAATAAACCACGCAACCGGAGATGTCATTGCTATGTCATTACGGTCAATTATTCAGTCGCGAAGCGGACTGTGGCCATTTGCATCGTATTGCCAAAGGGGTTATAAAGCTCTAAGAGACATGCAATCGCGAGTTGAGAATATATTTCATATCACGAGCTTAGTTATTAAGTTTAATTCAACATTTGACTCACGTAGGTATGCACATATATATGTACGCACATACATACATACATTAGTCGTTTGTAAACTTTGCCGGAAACCCCCAACGCTTTCTTCTTTTTCTTCTCCTTATTCTTCTATATCCTCCAGCTTTTCTCTTAATAGTTTATCTCAGGTAGTTAAACCTTAGAGATATTTTTCCAAACCTCTTCCTCTCAACATATCTTCATAAATTTCGCGGGGTAAAAATCGTGCTATAGCTTTTAACAAGAATGATCTCAAAAAACGAATTTGTCACTTTTTTTACGCAGCGAAATTAAGAGAGACGAGTTATTCGCTCTTAACCGTTCGTTGTCACCTGGGGTGAAATCCACTTGGCGCCCAACTTAGGTATCACATATGACTTTTCCTACGATGAAAATTTTTTTTGGACATGTTATCATTCGATTTCTTATATAACAACTATTTTGACATATTTGACAATGTTCAAAGTACGTTCCATAATTTTTTGGTCCCAATCGAACAGATAGTTTTGACACGGTAACCATTTGAAAATCAGTTGAGTCAATTTTACCGAATGTAATAAGCGGTGTAACTTTTCAGAAATGTGACAACGAAGGGTTAGCGAGCAAAAATACTAACGCGTTCCGAATAAAAAAGTACAACTTTTTTCGAGTTTGAAATTTTGCTTAAACCCGATAAGATTCCAAGTTAAAAATAACGGCAAAAAAAGAATTAAAAAAGAAAGATTTATATTGTCGGACGAAATAATTTATCTCCGCATTAGACGTGTAGGTTACAGGTACTACTTCATTAATTATTTGTAACGTAATTAAATTATGGGATCAAATTTCGTGGCTTGGTTACATCAGCGTCATGAATCGAAGCATATATACCTATACCTATGCATATAATAGCGATAGATCATTATAAGGATCCGTATCTTTTGTAACTTTTGTTCATGTCTTTTAGTTTATTTTTTTTTTTTTTTTCTTTGATTTTCAGCGAGTGATCTAATATCCGCGAGATCTTGACTTGGCATAAAAATTTTCTAAATAATTTTAATTGAATCCTTATAAACTTTGATTGAATTTTATTACAAAAACAGTGGTTCGAAATAACTATACGGTCTATAATGTATGTAAACTACTCAACAAAATTAGTGGGTCATCCCTAGCATGGCCTGCCATTTCCAGACGCCTTGACCGATTCACTCAAAATTTATATCAGAGCTAGTTCAAAGTGTTTTCAACTTGTGCCCGAAGTCACCAGTCTGTATTCCTAAGGGTCTCGATGTGGCACCTCGAAAACCAACCCTATGCGTAAAATCAAAGTCACAGGTCTACGACTTCGGGTTTAGACGCCGAATCCGTGCCTAAAAAAATATTTTTCCTATACCGAGGGCAACGGTCCGAATTGAATATCCGTCATCATCAGTACGGGTGATGATTCTGGTCACCAATACTTTAGAGGCTTCCGCTAGAGGCATGCGAAACCATAAACTCTGCTACAACAGAGCAAATACGAATTTATGCACAACTTAGCTACTCATTCGAGGAGTCAGTCTCCAAAAGAGTTCAAGAATCTTTCACCTGACCCATATGGTTGAAAGGGATGAAATTTAGGAGTTGGGTGGGCGCGCTCAAGAGTCTGGTGGATGTGTAAATGGTACTGATTAGATCTCAGGTTGTTTGAACACTTTTATAGATGCAGGTATGGAATCAAAACCACAGACCGAAAACCTGTGACTTTGATTATTCGCACGGCGTTGGTTTTTTGGGCGCCCCATTGCAACCCTCAGATTTATAGAATCGTAAGTCTGGGTACAAGTTGGGGACACTTTGCACTACCTTTGGTATAAATTTCAAGTGAATCGATCGAAGCGTTTACAAATGACTCGGTATAATCAAATTGACCCGTTAATTTTGTTGAGTAGTTTATTACAAATCTACGTACGATATTGAGCATTGATAGAACGTACAGGTAGGACACACGTATTCATACATATACCTACGTTTGTATTGTATATACGTCGGTATAGGTAAGAGATCATTAATAACGTGGAAATGAACAAAGTATATTTACGCGTTCACACGTCTATAGCAAAATATAATAAAAGATATAACCTCACACGTGAGAGTATCAACCGTTAATGATATTTTTTATTTTCTTTTTTTTTTTTTAATTCTTTTCGTTTTCTTTCTTCTTATACAATAATTAATTTATCGTAGCTTCGTCACGTTCTATACCTGTATAACGTATACTGGTAGCGTGTAATGGCTATCATTTTAATCCATCCCATTCACTGTGACGTTGTGTTGCTTTGCTTTGCTTTGCGTTACGCGGTGTGGGATCTGGTACATTAATTTGGCAGTACCGTTTTTGTATATAATGATACCGACCGACTTACGCGTTGCATGGCCTAAAGCTAATCCTCACACTACTCCTATATCTATGGTCTATATATCTACCTAACTACTGACGTCAAGTGTTAATAAAATGAATTATTATTACCCTGTCCCCGGCTACTATATATGTTTGATTCTAGTACATCATACATCAACTCGTTCATCACCATGAGTATAATAAAACAAATTTCAATCTTCAAAATTATTGTTCAAGTTAAGTTTCAGATCATCTTATAAATTTATTATTCTTTTTCTTTTTCACTCGCAATTATACCCAAATAGTTTTTGTTTTAATTCATAATAATAATAAAAAAAAACTCACGAAAAAAGTTTTTTGATCAAAAATTGAACCTTAATTTTTTTTATTTTGCTATAAAATAAAAGTTTTCAAAATAGTTAAAAATTGTTCAAATAAATCCATTTTTTTTTAATTTTTTTTTTTGATATTCATTATCCTACTTAATCTAAATTTTATAATGTCGTTTGTAAAAATGTATGAAAAAAAGTTTTTGCCAATGAAACGTATTTAAAATTCAACAACCCCTGCAACCCTCTTTCTTTTTCTCTGTCTCTGTCTCGACTGTTATTTAATTTTTTATTTTACTTTATTTAATGTTTTTTTTTTTTTTTTTTTTTTTTTTATATCGTTTCAAACGGCATGAAATTGCGTTTAATAAAACCTCAGGAGGCGAGATAAGTTTCAATTGAGCTTGAGGAAGCCCAGTCACGACATGTGTATCACATGTGTTACGTAAATCCTATACATAACGTATTATGACAAATTCGTACGAATACATATTATACTTGTCGTAAAAAGAAATGCTTAGATCTTTGTATGAAAAAGAGGAAAGATAGAAAGAAAACAAGAAAAGAAAATTAAAAAAGAAATTAAAAATTTATTATATTATAAAAATATCCTCCTCTTACCTTGTTCACACTCGTCAATATCCTCGGAACAATCCAATCCTTTGTATCCACTTGCACATGAACATGTATAAGATCCGTTGATAGGACTTGTGTCACATATCGCACCTTGGTGACACGGATTTGAAGTGCAAGCATCGTCGAGGTGGCAAAGTAGTCCTGTAAGTGAAAAAAATAAATAAATAAGTAAATAAATAAATGTTTTATAATTAGACAGACGATGAAGAACATTCTTTAAGTATGTATCTCTGATATTCGGATCACCTGCATGACAGCACTCGATTTTTCTACAAATTATTAATCTAGGACAAAGAAAAGTGTCGATAAAATCCAACCAAGGAGAACCACATTGACCAAACATAGTCATCATTAGTACATTTAATAATAAACTATACTCTCACGTAACGAATTCCAATGACAAAATAACCCTATTCGGTTCTTGTTAAATGACTGAAAAAAAAAAAATAGTTATAATTGAACAAAAAAAGAAAAAGATGAAAAAAAAAATTATACGTATACTAGATATGACTTGCTTGATACTAAAGTGATTGGAAAGAAAAAAATGATAATAATAATTTCATCAATTTTTTACATTTTTTTCCCCAATAATCTAATAAAATTTTAACATAATGTATAATGTATGTATATACATTGACGTATACCTAGTTTTCTAGTTAATCATCTGAGATCCGCGATGAGACGTTGCTTGCAGGTACCGTTTTCTTTCCTGGTATTGTTCCACGATTGTTTAAAAAACGAAAAAAGAAAAAAAAAAAAACTCTGACTAACTATAACACACTATGTCTGAATAGATACACGTATGTAATCATTCAATTAGCTTATGCTAATGCACGAATGAGGAGGTTCGCGCGAACGTATATAACGTTCGAGTTGCAAAGAGTACGAAGGGAATAATAAGAATTAATTAAGTCTAGGCTTGCAGCAACGTAGCAACAGCAACAACAGCAAGAGCTACGTATTCAGTTAATTTAGAATTCCAGAGCGCGAACTATGCTGTGTTATATATAGACGTTATTAAAAATGATTAACGCGATCATCCGCGTAATTGGAAAAACCCATTTTCTATGCCCTCATTATTACAAATGAGAAAAGACAAGAATTTAATACTTGTTGATCATTTTTTGAAATTTTTTTGAATTATAAAGTCGATTAAAAAAATTTCGAATTGCTGAGGTTCATAATTCGAAATTTTCGAATTTTTGGAAACTTAGACCTTTTCAAAATCCAGCTTTCCGAATTTTAATACACTGAACTTTATACCGAGCTCAAACAAATTCGTAATTCTGACCGTTTAGAACTTTGAAAAATCGTTAAAAATGTTGATACTAAAATCGATGTGTAAAGAAAGTCTAAAAAATAATTATTTCGAATTAACTTACCGGTTTTTCCGTATGTACACTGACAGTAAAAACTTCCAACTCTATCGATGCACGTGGCACCATTAAAACATGCAGCACCCGCGCAATCATCGATATTAATACTGCAGTCAGTACCGGTCCATCCGTTAACACAAATGCAGGAATAACTCCCGTGAGAATTTGTGCAAGTTGCTCCGTTGTGGCATACCGATGGCCTCAACGAACATTCATCTACATCAATTTCGCACTGGATTCCAGTAAAGGTCGGTGGACACTGGCATGAATATTCGTTAACATGATCGATGCAGGTTGCACCATTTTGACACAAATTACCGGGACAATCGTCGATGTTCTCTTCACATTTTTCACCCCGAAAACCTGTAACAAAAAAATAAAAATAAAGGTTACTTAAATATCGTGTAGGTATGTGACATATATAAATATATATATATATATATATATATATATATATATATATATATATATATATATATATATATATATATATATATATATATATATATATATATACATGTATATGGGTATCGGTATGCACACAAAAGTGAAATATTTGCATTTAGAAACCGCGGAATTTAGTCAAAAACAAAAAAATAAATAATATATAATCAAAGGCCCGCTGAAAACGTGTCGAGAAGAATTATGGTTACGCGGATTGAACAGTTAGGGCCGATTGTAAGGGTCGTTAGTGAGACACGCCCGGTGATTTCGCGACCTGATCACGTTCGGAGCGGACCGTTTTCTCGCCGACAAGACAATCTCCACGTATCTTGACCTCCATCGAGATCAACTCACTCCGTATCGTCCCCTCGACAACTACTTCTTCTCCTTCTTCTTCTTCTTCTTCTTCTTCATCGAATATAATTCTGCGCTATTAGCCTCCCGCTGCACGATCTGAGATTTACTGCAGCTAACCGCAAGATTATTATAGCTATGCAAGAAATTTGTGTACGCTATAGTTTTCCGCGAAACGTAGATGCAGTAGAAAAAAAAAGACAAGTTATCCCTATTTAAGACACTTTGATAGACAAACGTCATATCATAGTCCAGTAAACGAAGATCTGAAGATCTCAAAAATTTGGTAGTGGTTGCAAACTTTATTCTATCTTCGTTTTACATCCAAGAATACTATACGCAAATTTTTCAGGATCCAAAATTCTCGGGAAATCGTGAAAATTAATAAAAAAAAAAAGTATGGAAATTTTCGTTCATCGCGATTATCTCGATAACGATAAAGAATTTCGAAAAAAGTTTTTGATAAAAGTTGTACATCTAAAAATTCTGCGTCGAAAAATGTCTTTAGAAGTTAATTTTTGTCCAGTATTTACGGAGTGACAACGAATTTCACGATTTATGGACGAAAACTCGGGAAATTCGTTGTCATTTGTAAATACTAAACGAAAATTAACTTCTGAGAACATTTTTCGTCGCAAAATTCTTACCTTTACGAATACTTTAATACGAAACTATTTTCGAAATTTCTTACCGTTGCCGAGATAATCACGAAAACCGAAAATTTCCGTCTTTTTTCTTTAATCAATTTTCACGACTTCCCGATCATTTTTGATCCTGAAAAATTTTCGTATATTGTTCTTGGTTGTAAAATAAAGATAAAATAAAGTTTGCAGGTTTATACTCCCGAATTTCCGAATTTCAGACTTATAATTGATTTACTGAACTATCAAGTAAAATCCGATAAAAGAAATATAAAATCCAGTTTAATTTTCTAAAACCGAAATTCTTCGATCTGCACATAAACTCGAATTCGTCGTGGCACGATACGATAGAAAAAAAACTAATAATTTTTTTTTCGATCGACTAAATCGATGAAGAAGAATTGTGTATAGATGATGATGAGTTAGCTCAAAGGATAATGTACGAAGCTTCGTTTAAGGGGGGGGGGATACAGAATAAAAACAACGTACCATGACGCCCGTGATAATCGGCGTATCTTTTCTAAAGGCAATTCAAATATTTAGATAGCGGTTAATGGATTCGCGACGGTTCTGCGTGACCTTGCGTCTCTATGCAAGTATATTCATCGTCCATTACGTAATCGAAAGCGGCTTGAGTAGGTATCGGGTCAACGACTTTGGTTATACGTTTTCTCACTTTCCTATATCGGAATTTCATCTTGATAGAAACTATCCGTCGTATTTTTATATGTCGCCTTTAAACAACGATCGGTAGCTACTTTGCCTACTACATGATACGCTGAATATACTACAGGTGAACGTAAGTCGGTTATAGTCTATGAGTTTCGTTTGTCGGCATACCGCGGCTCAATTAACCCCATGGTTCCCGCTACCTACTCCTACATGGGACAGAAGAAACTTATCTGCTTTGAGTAGGTTTGTATATAAAAAATAATCTTTTCGAAACTTGGAATGAACAAACGATATATCCGATTAGTTTTAAACTTACGAATTAATTTTAAACGATTTCCAATTTTTAGAATTTTTTCAAAGTTTGGAATATATTTTATACCATTCGGAATTCTTAAAACGATTAAAGATTCTATTTTTTTTTATACTTCCCGCCATTACCAAACGTCAATTTTGATACACGAAGTAAATCAATTTCTTTTGAGAATTTGGTTTCTGTTAAAAATAAAAAACAACAAGGCGGAAAAACAGTTTTTCAGAGTACTTTTCATGAAATAGAAAAAAAAGGATGGGTTTGTCAGGGGGAAAAAAACAGTATAAAAAAGTAATGAAAAATTGAAAAAAAAAAAATCAGAATTGAAAATTTCACATAAAAAAAAATGCCCTATATATTGACAAACAATAATTTCATACAGTGCGTTTAATCTCAATTCGATCTGGGTACACTTACAATTTTTTCTTGTCATTGGCAAGGATCGCCCTATATATTAAAAAACAACAATTTTATACAGTGCATTCATTCTCATTCGATCTGGGTCCATTTACAATTTTTTTGATGTTTATATATATATGGGGCATTCCTTGCCAATGACAAGAAAAAATTATATATATATATATATATATATATATATATATATATATATATATATATATATATATATATATATATATATATATATATATATATATATATATATATATATATATATATATATATATATATATATATATATATATATTCTCAACTTGGGAAAATATATTTCTTCATTCAGAAACGTAATACAGAGAAAAAAGTATAGGTTTGTCAGTAAAACAGCGAAAATCGATTCATTTCCGGTAGTACCGGAAATTCAAATTTAACGAAACATGGCAATTTTTTATGCCCATCGTTTGGTTGTAAAATCCTGTGAATTTCAGATTTTTTCATCGAGTCGTTTCCGAGATCACCGCGCGAGTTTGTTGAACAAACCGACAGACAGACCGACATCTTTCCAAAAACCTGTTTTTCGGATTCTAAAGGCTCGAAAACGTAAAGATTCGTTAAAATGAGCAAAAGTCACTTGTCGACCAAAACCAATACTTTTCTTATATCACCGTAGGTGATGAGAAGTAAAAATACTAAAATTTTTAGTACTTTTTCTATTAGATACCCTAACGTATGCATAACAAAGTCGAATTAATAAAACGAAATGCTTATAAACGAGCATAATCACATCGAGTAAAATAAAGAGAGACAAACAGTCTGACCATAAGACATAAGTCGATAGCACGCGCGAGTGTAGTACGCGATATATGTACATACAGTGGACCAAGTAGTATTGTGGACAACGCCAATCAGTAGATGATAGCCACGTGGGAATTGTCTGCGACTACATCCGTAGTCCGCCTTCTCAGACACCCGAGTGATAATGAGAACCGCACGGAGCTAATTACTGTCGTACTTTCACACTTTTTCTTTTCGATAGGGATATACACACTGCGCTATGTTCTCCTGTGTGCTATACTATGCTATGCTTTGATGTGATGTGATGTGATGTGTGTTGCGGTGCGGTGCGGTGCACATACACGCGCAGTGTAGGTAATCAACTCCTGTTGTGTATGTATATCTATGTATGTATATATGCTGTAGGTAATACTAGTGATGACTACCTTCTTAACAATGAATCGCGCGATTGCATGGTATAATTTGTCGACTACTTCAGGCTAACGAGATACGCGTTACTAACGATAAGAAGTAACAAGTCGGATTCTAGAAGTTAAGTATAAAGAGTTAAAGAGTATAAGGTGGGTATAGACACAAGGGGTTTGTTTCCGTTTTTGAATACCTTTGTATCAGTTTTCAATCGCTTCGAGGCTTCGGCCAAACCTCGGACAGACTTGTTACGGTTTTTTCTTTTCCTTTTCCTTTTTTTTTTCTTTTTTTATTGTATATTGGAACATGGAGCTGGTCAATTCCCTCGAAACCGGTACCCACCGGCTCCCACAAAACTATGTGAATTTCTTGTCCTAACAATCCGGTAACTTGATAGCGAAGCCTCGATGACCGCCGAAATCACAACCCGGTACAAACCACCTGCATCGCGTTAAGGAGGAAGTAGACTTCGTTGTATACCCACGCCGTGTGTTTGACCACCGGATTTCGTTCTTCGTAGTAATTTTCATAAAAAAATTTTAAGGGTTAATAAAAAATAAAAATAAAAAAAAAACCACCGATTAAGGTGAAGACTGTATACACTTGACCGTTTTTTCGGACACATCGATGGACAACATACAGTGTCTATATTCGTAATTTCGATGCATGAACAGTGTACGTGTCTATACGATTACGTGTGGCAAACTGTACACACCATATCGTGAATAAATTAACCGAGTTCATTAAACGTTAACTCTAAGCACGTATGTATGTATCATCGTACATACATACCAGCGAATTAACGAGCCCGGATTTCCTAGTGGGATTGGCAACAATTGTTAATGATAAAAATATCGCAATGGTAAAGAAATTTCTTCGGTATAAAGTAAACCGATGATTCCATTAAGGAGACCAATACAACTTGGTTTGGTAAATTCGGACTACTCCAAAGTGCATTCATTTGCTAATCAAAGTTTATTTCATATCGAAAAAGAAAAATTCTTCTTTGAAAACTTTCGTCGTAAAGTTTTGAGACACATCGTAAGTCCGATTAGGGTTGTTGAGGGTTCATTTTGTTCAGAAAAGAAATCCTCATCACGTGAACGAGGGATTTTTTTTTTTATAATATCGTATTGGAAAAATTATTTGCAAATTAGTGGCCTAAATTTTGGAAATTTTAGATAATCGACCGTAACTTTTCACATGATTTTTTTCATACCGATCCCTACGTTCATAAGATGTAGAATTTCTGTCCGAAAAAAACAAGACCTTGAGAGTTTGAATTGAACCAACGATGTGCCTAAAACCTTACAACAAAGTTTTTCAATGAAAAAATTTTTTTTAATGTGAAATAAACTTCGGTTGACAAACCAATGACTTTCGGAGTACTTCAAATTTCTCAATCCGAGCTGTACCACTTCTCTTAAGTCATAAATTTACACATCGATAATATCGTGAACGTAGTTACGATATGAAGAAAAAGACACATCATATCGACACGCATTCGGTTCTATTAATTGCCTCCGATATAGTGTATACCTACGGTCATTTTTATATAGGTACGCGATACACGCGTGTGGAAGGGTTTGGTTCACGAACGACAATTACAGGGGGGGACCGTGCGTCGTTGCTGCCGCGTTGATTTATACACCGTATTATCCCCTCGGACCCCTTTTCGTAGTTAGTTGATCGCTTGGCTAGCTCTCACTTGCTCGCCCACGCATCAGATTCTCTATAAAAACGTGCGTCTATCTCTCTTCAACTAATTCGAATGAATTCACAGCTGAAGAAGAGGGCAGGTTTCGTTATGGGAAGCGGTCAGCTTATGGAAATAAACCCGCATGTTATTAGCGAAGGGGAAACCTCGCGTCCTTTCCCCCTCTTAAACCTCGCTACTCAACCCTGAAGAAAGGAGAAAACTCAAATACGTAAAGTAAAGACTTCAAAATAATTCCATTCCATTGGTTTGGTTTGGTCCTTTTTCATTTCTTTTTTTATTTCCTTTTGTTTGCGAGGAGGAATGTTTCTAAGATATTTCGAGAATCTGGCAAACGAAGAGCTAAAATTAACCACGACCATAACTGATTTCATTCACCCGAACAACATCCCAACACCATCTTAACATGTGTCGACGCACAAACATGCACGAGGCATAAGCAGATCTCGAATCTCTTCACCATATTCAAGTTTCTTTGATATTCATCTTCATGCATGGATATATATCCGTCACAATCTAGTAGCAATTTAGCAGGTGGTAGTAGTGCAGAGACCCCACCCCGTTCAGGGCACGAAAAGACCTGTCCAAATATTCGACCGCTTAAAACGTTGCTGTCTACTATGTGGGTTTATCCTGTCTCTCTTCTCACTGGAAGATCGGGATCAAGAAACGAAGAAAAAAAAGAGAGGAGAGAAAGAGAAAGAATATACTCGCAGCCTCATCAGTAAAATCGGAAAAAAAGTGACAACTCCCTTTCATTAAGATTTCCTTAATGATTTTATTTATTTATTAATTTCTATATTTTTTCTACTGCAATTTTCGTGCAATGGCAAAAAAAAAACTAGCGTCTATTTTCCTCATGTTGAAGTGTGCGCACCCTCTACGATGGTTCTTCTGCAGGTTATCTAGAATGAAAAGAGCTTTAGTGGCCAGTGGTGCGATGTTAGTATCTGTGTCTCCTTTAGCTTAGTTGTTCACGGGTTATATTCCCTCTCTTTTTAAGAGGTGTGGCAACGTCGCGAGAGCGGGTGTGCGTCCCAGAGTCCGATGGTGGGGACTGTGGGAAAATTCTCATGCCGCCGACTACGCTGGCCAGTGTTTCTCATCCAATAAGGGCCCGAAGTTACTACGCGGAGTTCTGGAGGCCCGATAATAAGAATTAAGTTGACGACCGGAAAGATGTTGGACATTTTTTTACCATAAAATTTTTATTTCGAATTTTAATCAAGTTCGAGTTTTATCAGACGATTTTTTTTATGTTTTTCTTGAAATTTTTCGTCTCAATAAATGAGAACCTCTTCAAACATCAGGCCAACATTCGACGCCGTGTTGCTGCAGCGAAGAGGCAAGCAAACTTAGGGCCCGTGCGCCAGCACCGCGACAGCGTGCCTCATGAGCCACGAAAAAGCAGCGGGGGCCCCCCACCCTTTTTCTTCTTTACGGGAAGGTTAAGGCGGGAGCGAATGGTCCTCGACGGGATACGTATACGAAAAATAATTTATAACCCTTATAGCACACGTCGGCGAAAACTTAATAATCATTTAACCGGAAGAGAGACCTTGTTGCCGGGACATATAGGTCATGGTGTTACAGGTAGTAAGGATTGAACATGTACCCGGTTGAAGTTAAGAATTTTAAAAAGATTCGAACGGTAAATAATACGAAGAGTATTAATTCTTCGGAAATTCGTAAATACTTCAAATCAAAAAAACTATGGAAACTATTGATCATAAATATAATAATCGAACGAATACCCAATGTCTTGACTATCCCTTAATATAATTTAACAAAAAGTATTGATTTTTGACGATTTTGACGAACCAACCTCCTTAAATTTTCACATTCAGTCTGCATTTCGATCTTTCCTAATTTTAATATTCCGAACATTAACGTTTCTCAAAATTCTCGATCCTCTCAAATAAATGCATAATTTTAAACGTTTAGAACTTCAACACATGACTCCGTACTAAAACCACAACAAGGTATAATACTGATAATAATAATTAACCGATTATTTTCTAAAAAAAAAAAACAGGAAACACCAGAGTCAATGTACATTGTCCTTAACCGGACATTGTACAGGCTTCGGAAGGATAGAGTAAAGTGACGCATTGTAGTATCGAATTTCTTTGGATAAGTTCAGTCCGTCAGATGAGAGCCATAAAACCCCATCGAGAATAGAATCTATATATATATATATATATATATATATATACTGAGGGATTAAATTTACCCTATTCGTTCAATAAACTATCTAATTTATTGCTTTGTAATTGACGGTTTTGTAGTTTCCATCCTTATAAGTTCTATTATCACGATCGTATCACCACATGTCTGACATGTGAAGGAGACCCTCTGTACCTACAACAGAATCAACTAAGGAATAATGTGGGTGTATTTCTTTCCTTATTTCTTTCCTTTCTTACATCTTAAATCCAAGTTCTTCGTCTTCAAACTACGTTATCTGTAATAGGACGCCTTATGCAGCTATCCGGTCTAACTCTCCCTTCCGTTTCTAAGCCTTAAAACTGAAGATTTTTTCAGCTCTAGTGTAAGAGTCGACATTCCTTTATCCATGCGAGTATCGGATAAAGTCAATTTGAATAACCATTCATGAGAGTACAAAGTCCTTGGTGAAGATCAACGCCTAAGATAACTTAGACCATGGAATAAGATCACCTCTTTATCTCCAACTATTTCCAAAAAGATAAAACACAATTTGTAGAAACACGAAACACGACCTACTTCTGATTTTTCTGATGTTTTTATTTCCTCCATTTATTTATTTATTTTTTTTTTTAACTTCCCGCTTTGGTAAGAGGGAAGTTATTGTAATCATCCCGAAAATGAAAAGTTGAGTTTTCACCAGATCTCAAGATTTCAAAGCCAAAAGAATCACCTCCGAACATTTTCAGTATGTGATCAGTCTTTTTGTCCGACGATATCTCGACAACGAATAATCAGATTTTGATGAATTTAGTATCAATCGAAGCGGATTTTCCAAACTTAGAACTGATTGAATTCTAGATGTGATCGGTCCAGTAGTTTTCGAGATATCCAAAGATCAAATTTTCGAAAAAAAGTAATTCAATCGTCGATGAAAGGATCGACAAATTCTAATCAAAATTTACCTTCTTCTTTAATTTTTTTTTTAAACCTAATCCGCCGAAAATATATAATTTTTTTTCTTCCTCTTGAGGACTGGGCTGATGTTTGTTAGTCTCGTCTGGTTTTCAAGGGCTGGGAATTTAGTTTAATACCGTAAACATTGTGGCGGGTGTTTCTTTTAGGATTCCGTAAAGTTCTTGAGACCGTATAGAGAAGTAAAAGGGATGTTGACGAGTTAATTCAAAGGTTAAATATAAATTTAATACTGTCACATAGCGGTGGTGGTGAACGACAAGCTTTCGAACTAGGCTCCCAATTAACGATGATTCCATGATAGCCCTGAGCGTTTTCGTAACTGGTTAACCAGCTGCCGATCGCCTCCCTTTTTAAACTAAAACTCGATCTTATTTCCCAACTATATCCATCCAATTGCTTGCGAACGCTTCGGCAAACACTGAGACCTCCATTGATTGTCATTGAGGAATGGAAGCCGCATGACGAGACCATTGTTCGAATGCCAAGATCCGAAGGCGTATCTAATAGCGTATTGTCGACCTAACTCTTGTAGGTATATTCCAGACTTTTGAACCCCACTGAGAGAGAAAGAGAGATACGAATGTAAGAACAACAATAGAAGAAAATATCTTATGCCGTATCAGAAGCAAAGAGGACTGACCATCCCTGCGCATACCTCAGAATTAACCTGACATTGAAACTTTCGATAATTTTAGTACCAAGCACGCAAACCACTTGTTGATTTCTTGTTCGTAAGACAATGTGTTCCACCTGTTGCACAGGTCGTGCATGTAAGAGTTTTAAGACCTAGACTTGTTGAATTCATTTTTTTTTCTTTTACTAGTTCCTTTTTTTGGGTTTAAAACACGTTTCAACGACCGAGAAAAAGTCATCTCGAGTTACGCTTGATCCAGATTACAAAGAAGAGATAATAAATTTTAGTTTACGTAAGTTTCCGAGTATATCCCATAGCTGCTCGTAAGTCGATGGTATATTATCATATTTCAGCGTGAATTAAGAAACTCTTGTTATTTTACCTTTAATCTATATATTAGTTGATTTATTAAACGAACTTACCTACGTCTATCAGACTGTTCAATTCTTAGATAAGAATAATAATTCAGCATAAAGAAAAAAAAAAAAAAAAAAAAATTAACAACAAGAAATGATAGAGAAATTTTTATTTAAAATTCAAACAGTCCGTATGGATAGTCTAATCATTTTTCTCAAACGTGCGACAAGATGAAGAACGTTCAGAATGAGAGAGAAGAACAAGAGTGCAAGATCATGGTCGCCTTTATCTTATTCTTATACCAAGAAGACTCACGCTATTCAGCACCAAGAACGAAAAGACTCTTCTCATACTCATATAAGCTTCAAGAACGGAGTATAAGGTACCTGAGTAAGTGTATTGTGTGTAGACATTTTTTTTTCTTTATTATTATTTTTATTTTTTATTTCAACTCAGTATCCACACACGCTTACTTAGCGCGTATGCATAGACGATATCTATAAGAATACCGAGGGAACCATCCACGGTCTGTCTGTATGCCTGCAGCACGGACTGAGATAACTAACGTCGAGTATATCAAGAGAAGGAGAAATAAGGAGGAGAAAGAGGATGAGGATAACGGGGGGGCGTGGGTGGACCGTGATCGTGATTTACATATATGCGTACCCCATACGTTATTTACGACGCCGATCACCCAGCATCCAGGCACATCATCTCCACGTGAGATGAAGAGCTGAGTTCACTGCACCCTTCATCTCGCAGGTCTATCGGATTTTTCGTCCGGAGTCAACGGTCGCTGTATTCTTATATACCCATCGTCCTTTTTAATAAAATAGTATCGAAAGAATGTAAACTTTTTTTTTTATTTGTTCGTCAATTTATCAAAAAAGAAAAATGATATTCAACAGCTATGAGGATCGGGAAAAGGACCTATTCTTTCTATTACGTAGTCCGATACACGTTAAGACTGATTTTAGACAGACCTGTCAACGCTTTTGATAGCCGCTACTACCATGTCTTGCGTCGTCGCTAGTCACTAAGCGTTCATTAACCCAAAGGCCAAAGATAATTATTATAAATGCCACTAATGGGTATTGATAGCCCAGGTGCTGGGTTATTCAAAGTGATTTCAATGGAAATCAGTTACGCGATTGTCCTGCTCATTTTTAAACCTTTTGCGTGTTTGAAATAACGTGATATTTAAATTAGTGATTGAGGAATGACGAAATTCATTTTCGATCGTAAACGATCATCCGGAAATTGGTGAAATTTTTATAAAAAAAAAAAAAAAACCAAAAAATACTTTTAACGAAGATGATAAAAAACGAAGATCCTTTTCTCTGGGGATGAGAGCGGCTTCACTTAGCTGCAATCGACCCCCTTCAAAATATTTTACTGAACCTGTCATAGCGTCGACGCTTAGGGTCAACTAGAAATATAAAATATGTTAATTCGGACTTAAGTTTAGGTCGCGGGTTAACGCCCACACGAATATGGATGAAACGTATGATGTTCTAATAGACGTTGAACGTCTGCCGGTAAGCCTTGACGTTTATGTTAATAAGCCAAAAGAGAATATGATTACTTATTAACAAAGATATGAGATACAAGATGCACAACGTAATGTAAAAGAAAAGAAGATCACAACATGGTCAAGGTTTGAAAGATATGCAAAAAACAGACTACCCTTCGTTTCAAAGAAAATTACTTCTACATCGATACTCTAAGTCCTCGATTTGCAACCTCTAGCACTTAGCCATCGGATCGGTAGGTTCGGTCATAATCGAAACAATCATGAATCTATCTTCGAGTTTACGAACCACGGGAACGCAGAGCGTCCACATCGCGGCGTTGTCGACATGCTATTGAGAGGGCGTTGGAGAATAAGATCTTAGACTAAGCTAGGCTAGGCTAGGCTAGGCTAGGCTTGGCTTGGCTTGACTAGACTGGGCTGGCAACTACAGCCAAGGCGAGACTAAATCATGGGAAGTATATTCGTGAGAGTACCGGGACCGGCTCTGATATACCAACCCCATAGTGGACAAGGAAATATCAAGGATTCTAGAACGGGATAGAAAAAGACAGACAGATAGATAGGTAGATATATAAGGGGTTCCGAACGGTTCGACATATCAGCCCGAGGTGGTCACGAGTCCTGACTCAGGTTGGCTTAAAGTGGGTGGGACTCTCCGCTTCGTGATCCTGAATCTTTTCTCCCTCTCTATACTTCTCTCTCAGTAATCCTGGTGGCCTAGGGCAGCGCAGTGAAGTAAAGTAAAGAAAAGAAAAGAAAAGAAAATCAAAGCATAGCTATAAGCGTCCCACAAATTTTACCATGTCTATACAAGGTTTCGCAATGTCCCAACGATGAAAAGTTAATCAATTTCGTTGGGAAAAACGTAAGACAATGAAAGGATTCATCGCTAATTTCAATGTACCTCTTTGGACTGATATTAAAAAATATTTTTGGTCTTTATCGCATCGCGGGATCAACAGTTTATTTGGAACCGGGTTCAAAAGGTGCGTGATGTACCATGCACGGTGTACCACGTTTCTGAGGAAGGCCCCCAAGGCCCTGAAGAAGTAAAGACTTGAACAGCGTTGTTCTTGTATATGGGATAGGTATGTGTGTATCGAAGTGCGGGGATGAAAAACGAGTATATGAAAATGAAAGAAAAAGTATACCGTGACTTGCACTGCACCGGCTAAGTATAATAAGAGAGAAAAGAAAATGGAAGATAAATAAGAAGATGAAGAAGAAGAAGAAGAACTTTGTTCTGAGGTAAACCAACATTGCATACGTGCGTTATAAACCTCCGTATACGTATGTATGTACGTACATTGTAAGAGCAAGAAAATGCGGAACGAATCGACCGGAAATTATCGGAACTTTTTCAACCCCTCTCTATCTATCTATCTAGTTTTCGCTTTTTACAGTATCTTCACTTTTGCCCACGTTTCTCGTATAAAACGCGTCATGTCGACCCTCAGAACCTTTGATTTAGAAATTAATGGGGATCCAAACGGGATCTCTGATCTCTTCACCATATAACGGATCAGAAATAAACTTAGATTGTCTGTTTTACGATCAAGAGGGCAAATACATGTTAACGAATCTTAGAATTAGAAATGTGAACGACTAACGTAAGCAATACATTATTCTATACGCAATCTCATCTACAAATGTGAATGTTGAAGACCCTCGCATCTTACATCATGTGGCCTCTAATGCAGATTAAAGTTAGCTCTGTAAAAATGGTATAGATTAACTGTTGACTTAATTTCAAAGTCAATTTTAGTCCGAACTGACTCCAGCTTCGTGAGCTCACTCAATACGGATGTGATTCTGGAGTGGACTAGAATTATCAAAAATATACAATTTTGTATACATTTTCAAATTTCTAAAGTCCGTGTTTCTCGAATTTTCTCGAATTTTTTATAACCAAACGAACGAACATAAACTAGTCAACAAAATTAACGGGTCAATCTGATTATACCGAGTCATTTCTAAACGCCTCGACCGATTCACTTGAAATTTATATCAAACGTAGTGCAAAATATCCTCAACTTGTAACCAGACTCACGACTCTATAGGTCTGAGGGTTGCAATGGGGCGCCCACAAAACCAACGCCGTGCGAATAATCAAAGTCACAAGTTTTCGGGCTGTGGTTTTGATTCTATACCTGCACCTATAAAAGTGTTTAAACAACCTCAGATCTGATCAGTACCCTTTACACATCCACCAGACTCACAACCGCGCCTAGCCAACTCCTAAATTTCATCCCTTTCAACCATATGGGTCAGGTGAAAGATTCTCGAACTCTTTTGGAGACTGACTCCTCGAATGAGTAGCTAAGTTGTGCATAAATTCGTATTTGCTCTGTTGTCGCAGAGTTTATGGTTTCGCATGCCTCTAGCGGAAGCCTCTAAAGTATTGGTGACCAGAATCATCACCCGTACTGATGATGACGGATATTCAATTCGGACCGTTGCCCTCGGTATAGGAAAAACATTTTTGGGAGCACGGATTCGGCGTCTAAACCCGAAGTCGTAGACCTGTGACTTTGATTTTCCGCATAGGGTTGGTTTTCGAGGTGCCACATCGAGACCCTTAGGAATACAGAGTGTTGACTTCGGGCACAAGTTGAAATCACTTTGCACTAGCCTTGATATAAATTTAAGGTGAATAGGTCAAGGTGTCTAGTAATGGCGGGTCATGCTAGAAGTGACCCACTAATTTTGTTGAATATAAATTTATTCAAGAATTTCTAGTCTACGTCAAATTTATGCATTAAATTTTCAATCGATCGGACTAACGGTCAGATAGTTATTAAGTCACCAACTAACCTGTTTCATATTTACAAATCTTATTTGCAATTTATGCTATTGGCCCCGTTGATGTTGAACTTGTATAACTTTGCTGAGATTCCTCTAATTCCTTGTCTTTCTTAAAATCTTAAATCAAATGATATAAGCTTACAGTACAAAGTCGATTTCTCCAGCTGGTTAATTTGCATAGAACAGCTACCGATCAGGGTGGAGGCGATATCGACTTCTGTATGTTGTTTTCTCTCGTTTCAATATGTGAAGTTGCTCGAAGGGTATATATACCTACCTACTGCTACAACAGCAACTAAAGTGACTAAAACCTGTCCCACAGATTGCACGGGTGCGTCCCGTCGAAGGAAGGAGGTTATCCTTGGTTGAACACCCGTTGAATATCGGTCTGGCGTCGCGACGACGATGTTGTAGCCGTTCACCGATGAATAAAGAATTTCAAAAAAAAAGAAAAAAAAAAAATAAAGAAAAAAGGAATAGCACACCGTTCTGTGCTAACCTGGTTATACTATTACTCTATATGCATATACACATAGCTACTAGACCGCGATTCTCGCGGATAACGAGAATCGCGAACGAGCTTACCTCTTTCAACGAGGAAAGCAAGCGTGTGGGAATTATTATAAATATCCTTATACCTAAGGCAAGCTTCACAAGAATATTTCTATCGGCAATGAATAACGAAGTTAAATCATATACTTTTATATACTCGATTTTTTTCACAACTGATTGATTACATCGATTTCAGAATATTCCCTACAAATTTGGTGAAGTTTTGATTAACAATGCGACCTGTAGACTACGAAAACGACTTTTTAATTTCTCGCAATGAAAATTGAAAATTTTCATAAAAATGGGAAGTTATTGGTTTCCGTCCGATTTTCGAAAATCGAGTTTTCATCAGATCTCGACCTTTTTAGGTCCTACGAAGTTATTCTGACTATTTTTGGATGGACGTCCGTATGTGTGTGTGTATGTGTAAACAAATTTTTGTCGTACGATATCTTTAGAATGAATCGACCGATTGGAATGGTTCTTATCGCGATCGAAAGGGTTCATCAAGACTTAGATCTGACTAGATTTTGGAGTCGATCGGTCGAATAGTTTCAAAGTTATTTGAGAAATAAAAATTAGAAAACAATTTATTTTCATGTTTTTAGCGCATAACTCCTAAACTGTTCGTGCGATTAGTCTCAAAACTTGATCAGACTTAGCTCTTGGATAGTCCTTTCGATCGCCGTAAGATTCATCAAAATCTAACGATTGGTTCAAAAGATATTGCACGACAAACATTTCTCGTTTTGTCGTACGATGTACCTTTGGAACGAATTAACCGATTTGAATGATTCTTACGGCGATCGGAAGGGTTCATCAAGACTTAGATCTGACTAGATTTTGGAGTCGATCGGTCGAATAGTTTCAAAGTTATTCGAAGAATAGAAATTGAAGAAAAAAAGATTTGTATAGGGAAAACTAATTATACTTATAACCTTCTTTAATTTATTATAAACACAATAGTATCAATTAATTGTAACGTATAAAACACAGCGGGAAGTTTTCGGGTTGGCCCACAGGTTAACCGATTACCTGATTTTTCGGTACAATCAAAGATTCATTATCGTTTAGAATGAATTTTCGATTTTGACCGTTCGCAAGTTTGCAAATTCGCAGCCTTAACCTTGTCCTTTTAATATCTATAAAATTTACTATACATATACCGTCCTTGTATATACCGTAAGGTGTGATTGCCGTAGGATTTCATTTTTGATAAAACAAATTTAAAAAATCGATAAGGTGTCTTATTATATCGGTATATATGTATATACATAAATGTTATATAGTATATCGATATGGTAATGGATGTTAAAGTCTTCTAGCCATAGGCAAGGAGTGGCGAAGCTGTCTGTTAAATCTGAATATTACATTGCGTAACTATACATATAATACCTTATATATATATATATATTGTATATATACATACATATATACCTGCAACTTCGTCCAAAGATTGTTACCGCTGGCAAAATCTATTACCACAAGATCACCTCGAGTTAATATTGATGATACCAATTTGTTCACGGTGAAGTAATTGCGGTAAAAATTTCATAATATTAATGATCAAAGATGACCAGTATAAGGGTACCATGACGATATGAAAATATACGGACAATGTAAAGCGACAGAATTAGAAAAAATTATCAAGAATATAATTTTACTAATATTCAACATTCTGGTAAGAACATAAAAAATTATCTACACAATTCTTTTATAGTTGCAGTAAACCAAGATTTGGACCACAAAAATTTTATTTTATCTAATTCGTTTTACACCCAAGAATAATATCCGCAAATTTTCAAGATTAAAAATACCCTGGAAATAGTGATAATTTTCGTTTTTCACGATTATCTCGGCAACGGTAAGAAATTTCGAAAAAAAAAGTATCCTATAAAAGTTGTAGAGTTGAAAATTCTACGTCGAAAAATGTTCTCAGAAGTTGATTTTTGTCCAGTATTTACGAAGTGACAATAAATTTCCTGACTTATGGATGAAAGATCGAAAAATTTGTTGTCACTTCGTAAATACTGCACAAAAATTAACTTCTGATATTTTTCAACGTAGAATTTTTATCTCTACAATTTTGTATACGAAACTATTTTCAAAGTTCCCTAAATCGAAAATTTCCATCTTTTTTTTTCATCAGTTTAAACGATTTTCAGGGCATTATGGATCCTGAAAAATTTTCGTATAGTATTCTTGGATGTAAAATGAAGATTTTATAAAATTTTCAACCACTTCCAAATTTTTGAGGTTCATACCCCTTGAGGTTTAGTGACTATTCAATTATTATCTTTACAATATAACTATATTCAGATATATCGGTTCAACGAACGGACATACCTGTACAAGTAACGACCGTCTTACTATCTACATGCATAACATAACACAACATATACCCTATACCTACCGCGTGGAAAGGTTAGCATTATAATTTACCGCGTATAGATTTATTTATTAGCTAGCTATAAGTTTACCACCCGCGCGATTCAAATTTTTTTTTATTTTTTTGCTCATGAAGTATATGATACATGTGTACGTGTAAATTTGTATATACATATACCGGGTGATTCATTTTGATCGCCCCAGGCCGATTTTTCCGAAACTAAACAAGATACGAAAAAAAGTTTGATATAAAATATTCAGGGTTCAGAGAGGTAACGAAACTTGGTGATATCGGTATTTCCGTAAATGGAGCCGCCGAGGTCAGGTGAAGATTAACTTTGTTTTTTTTGAATGGAAACCCACATTTTTCATAACATAATTTTGTTCTACTTGAAAAATCAATCGATTTTTGTATAAAACATTTTTTTGTGAGATATCAAGTTTTTATGATATTCAACTGAATGACTAGAGATTTTTGAACTTTTGAGAACATTTCACCTCTAAACTATCAAGTTTAGAGAAAAATCTGAAGAGACAAAAAGTTCGTAATTTCATGCAAAAATTCTTGGACAATGATTGAAGAATTTTTTCCAATAACTTTTTATTATAGCTTTTTTTAATTGCCTGAAAAACAGCAGAAATTGTTTCAAAAAAAAAAATCTGTAATTATTCTCCAAGAATCTTTACATGAAATTACGCACTTTTTTTTAATGCAATCTTTCACCAAAATCGATAGTTTAGAGGTGAAATGTTTTTAAAAGTTCAAAAATCTCTAGTCGTTCAGTTGAATATATCATAAAGACTTGATGTGTTACAAAAAAATGTTTCATACGAAAGTCGTTTGATTTTTCAAGTAGAACAAAATTACGTGATAAAAAATATGAGTTTCCATTTAAAAAAACAAAGTTGACCTTTACCTGACCTCAGCGGCTCCATTTACGGAAATACTGATACCACCAAGTTTCATCCCTCTCTGAACCCTGAATATTTTATACAAATATTTTTTCGTATCTTGCTTAGGTTCGGAAAAATCGACCTGGGACGATTAAAATGAATCACCCGATATAGAAATATTTTACTATAGATCAATAAATTAATGACGTCGAGGAAGTTCGAAGAGATGTAACCTTTTTCTTATGTATTTATTTTTATTTCGTAGGTATATACATATTATGTAATTACTGAATAAGGGACGTTTTCTTTTCTTTTTTTTTTAATTAGGATAATCTATAAATGGACGTAGGTATACGATTATGTTATACAGGTTTTAGTACGGAGTTTCAAAACCACTATAGTCTCTATCTTTATACTATTTTCTCTATATATTATTATACATATAAGGAAAAAAAATTTCCAGTTTTAAAACCAGTGTTCGATCTCGTCTTATACAATTTCCGATTATGCAAATTAGGTTGGAATATACTAACTCGATTTGAAAGGTGAACGAGCGAGAGACACATACCTACCTCATACCAAGTAATATCGGATTACTTTATAATCCTTAAGGTAGAGAGATATAATTCGGTAGCTGAGGACAATAAAATTCTCGTAAACATGTTAGGTAGTTATAGTATCAGAAATTTCCATAATCGTAATAAAACAGAAATCGATAGTATTTTTGATCTCTTCTATATTCTTATATATATATACATTTTTAATAAGGAATGATATGTTCCCGTTATCTCTTTTTATATCCTAAATATAAATAAAAGCCTCGATTCTTAAATTGAATTGTATGCAAGAAGCTGATTTCATTCAAAAATATTTAAATCAATAATCCTGGTTTCTTGACACCGATCTAGAGATATTATTCCTAAAATCGTCTTTCCGATCCGTACCTATATAATCCTTAAAGATTCCTCAACATTACAGATAAATTATATTCAACATATAAAATGATAATCTATTTATACTATTATCTGCTTGTTTGTTATACAGCTTAAAGGCTATTATATTCTTGCAGAGAGTTGTAGGTATGTAGGGGGGAACAGGGTACGACGGCCCTCCTAAGCGAGTAATTATTGAAGTGAAACTTCTTTTGACAGGGTGCCGAAAATTTTCAAGTGCAACGAAAAATGTAAGATTGACATATGGTTGTATAAAATATACATATACATATAGGTCTCAAGTCTTACATCTCAAGTCTCAATTCTCAAATTTCAATTCTCAATTCTCAATTCTCAATTTTCAATTCTTCAATTCTTCAATTCTTCAATTCTTCAATTCTCAATTCTCAATTCTCAAGTTTCAAATCTCAAGTCTCAATTCTCAATTCTCAATTCTCAAGTCCCAAGTCGCAAACCCCAAGTCCCAAGTCCCGAGTCTCAATTCTCAATTTTCCAGTCTCAATTCTCAATTCTCAATTCTCAATTCTCAATTCTCAATTCTCAATTCTCAATTCTCAATTCTCAATTCTCAATTCTCAATTCTCAATTCTCAATTCTCAATTCTCAATTCTCAATTCTCAATTCTCAATTCTCAATTCTCAATTCTCAATTCTCAATTCTCAATTCTCAATTTTCAATTCTCAATTCTCAATTCTCAATTCTCAATTCTCAAGTTTCAAATCTCAAGTCTCAATTCTCAATTCTCAAGTCCCAAGTCGCAAGTCCCAAGTCCCAAGTCCCGAGTCTCAATTCTCAATTTTCCAGTCTCAAGTCTCAAGTCTCAAGTCTCAAGTCTCAATTCTCATTTCTCAATTCTCAATTCTCAATTCTCAATTCTCAATTCTCAATTCTCAATTCTCAATTCTCAATTCTCAAGTCTTAACTCGCAAGTCAGAAGTTTCACTTCTAGCGTGCGTAATACGCTACACGTACACTTTTTTGAAAGAAGATAAATTTTCAACTTTTTAGCACCGGTTACAAATGAATCGTTTTGATCAATTTAGACCAATTTTAACACCATTTCACAAAAATTTTAATTAAAAAAAAATTGATTTTTTTCTGTGGGACACGATACTCACTCCCCCCCCCCCCCCCCTTCCCTCCTCCATAAAAAATTATTTAAAAAACAAATCAACAAATTAGTTTCAATTATTTTACGTACTTTAATTTCACTTATATTAAACGAATCTCTAATGATGTATCGATATTTGTTGTAAAAAATTTTTTTTCGTTTTTTCAACAATTTTTTCCGGACGAGGGGCCGGTTGTGCTCCGGTTTCTCTGTAGATGCCTATACGGTTATAGGGATAAACCGCCTTATTAGTAGGAGAACATTGGTATTAGATAACGTTGCAAAAGAAGAAGAGATGAAAAACAAAAATAAATAAATAAATAAAAAGGAAAACTAAAATAAAATAAAAGTCAAAAAAAAAATAAAAAATTGTGTAGAAAATGGAACCGGCTAGCAGCGCATCTAATTGGAACACGATTCTGACCCCGAAACCCAAGATAGTGGAAATAAGCTGGTGACTTGGTTTGAAAATAAAGGTTAGGCAAGTTCCAACCTAAGGGCTTATAGCAGGCATTTGAATCTCGTTAAGGGGCATTCAGTCTGGCAGGAGGGGGAGGGGCCCATGCAGGATGTACGAAGTCGATCTTTTTTAGTTTTTAAATTTCTTTTTAGATCCTAGTCGATGGATTTTGCGGATCGTTAGAGTCAATGACCATATCCTATAATAACGTTCTGCTCCTCTTAGAACTTTTTTTTTCCTACTTGTCGGTATTAAGGGAAGAAACCCTGTAAATCGGGTGAAAAAAAATCGTGTCTTTTTTTTTTTTTTAATTACGTTTTCTTAAGAATCCATATTTTAAAAAAAACTAATTAAAATATTGTGGCGAAATTGTTAAAATTCACGGAGTTAAGAGACTTTTCACGAAGTTATGACATACTTTCTTTTGTTTTTTGCTTCGGACAAAACCGCGAGCAGTTATCGCGCTTGCACCAGTTCGGTACAAGCCTACACGTTTCTTTTCATAAATCGATATATAAATTTTTTTGGTCAATGAAAAAATTCATGAAAATACACTAACGTGTAATGAATAAATCCTGCAATTTTACAAAAAAAAAAAACCAAGTTTTTTTGAAAAAAAAAAAAGATCCTGAAAATAATTCAGTAGGACACATCTGATCGAGTTCCTCTTTCTTAACAGTTTCGAAAGACTTTCAAAGATCTATGATTTGATATACCTACTCAGTAAATTCGAGTGATAAAAATCTCCGAATCTTGTATACCTACGACATACCTACGTATGTTACGTGTAAATTTAAGAATGTAATTTCGTCGTTACAGTAGTAGCCACGTTCACCCACTCCAGATAATTTACTACCAACTCTATAGTCGTTCTAAGGCTTTACTTAACACAATCTTAATTATTTATAAACATACATACATACATACATATAACGTACGTATAAATTTTTAAAACGAAATAGAATCGCAGTCCCACCTGTCCTACAACTCGGGATCGTAAGAAGCTCGTAATTAATGAAGATATATATCGCGTTTAATTGCTGTCCACCCAGAGAGTAAAACATTGTCCCCTTCCTCTTCTCAGTACAGAGTATCTCGTTCTAGCGCAACAGAAAGGGGTTAGAGTTAGGTTAAGCAAACAAATCGAAGTCTAGACCAGAGAAGAGAAATAAGACTCTGCCTACTAAGATATCTGCATCTTGGAAGTAAGTAAAAATCGACTATTTTTTTCTCTCAAAAATTACATCGAAAATGTTCTTTAATATGACGAAAGACAAAATCCTCTCAAAATTTGTACGTCATCGCGATTTTCTATTTCCAATTCATTTAATATGACAAAACGATTGTTTGTTTCTTTTGAATTTTATAACTCACCAACGGATCAGCGTACTGGAATGACCAATACATATTCTTGTAGAGAATGAATCGCTCTACAAAAAAGGTGTCTTATCATTTTTTGATAAACCTATTGGTTCAAAAGTTATTGCATCATGTAAATTCAACTTTGACATTGAATAACTTTTGAACGAGTAGGTTTATCAAAAAATGATAAGATATCTTTTTTGTAGAGCAATTCATTCTCTAAAAGAATATGTATTGTTCATTTCAATACGTTAATTCGTTATTGAGTTATAAAATTCAATAGAAACAAACGATCGTTTTCTCATACGTGAGCATTTAAAATCACGAGCAATTAAAAAAGGCAGCAGTCTACACGTACGAGGTCACGACAAAGTTCATCCGTAAAGCATCATATATAGGGAACAAGGTAAGAAAGTGAGACTTAATACAACGACGAGAATGAGAAAGATGTGAAGAAGGAAGAGACGAGAAGACACATTGGGTTTCGTATATTTGCCTCATAACGCGACCTCTGCTAACCGTCAGTTAAGGAAGAAATGCATACCGCACCGATGCTGCGGTTCTGATAGCGGGAAGAAATTATCCGACATAAATCGTACCGGTTTAGTTATATACCCTATCTGCGTAGGTTGGTTTATTCCGGAATCACCGCGATTGTGATCGCCGACCTAATGCATGCGAGCATATACCTATACAAGTTCGTTTCCTCTCTGTGCATGGTAATACCAAAGAAAACTATTATATGGTCATAATATCGTTGAAAAATATGACATAAATGACTATTTATTATCATTTTTTTCATTAACATTAACATCTTTTATGAATTAGTATCCCCATTCTTCAATAATATCAAACCTACATGGGGTCGGAATTTGAAATTTCGAACGTTCAAAATTCCGAAATCTGAAAATCCTCAAAGCCAAGACTTCGGAATTTGAAATTCTCGCATGGAAAGTCATATCTTTCAGTTAAATTTTCGGATTGTCTCCATGACGATCTTTAAGAATTTTAATATTCCGAACTTTAACGTTTTTCAAAATTCGAAATTGTCTAAAATGAATCTTCAACCCGGCACTTATACTTTCAATAAACAATTATTAAATATTAATTACACTATTTTCAAAATTGACGCGCGATATACGTCGTAGATTTTTATCGATATCTGCACATACGCCAGCGAACTCGATAGAGAAGAAAGCTTTAGAGGAATGGAATTTAATGGAATGTAATGGCATGGAATGTAATGGAATGGCATTCTCCTATCGCAATTGCACGTTTCATGGAGACTCGTGTAGGCCTTAAGGGGAACTATGGGTTTTATCGTTGCAATCAAGGGCAGTACAACAGTGCAGTTCAACACAAGGAAGGAAATGTCGGTCTAGCCATTAAGTTTTGCCCATGCGCGGTTCTTCGAGGAGTTTATGACCGCAGGTGGAGATGCATGCCAAACCACCAAGTTCCAAGTTTAATATAAAAATAAATAAAGAAAAGTGTTGCATAGAGAGCGATTCAATAATGTCCCAAAATTGAAAGAAAAAACAACAAGAAAAACAAGCCGGAAGAAAAAAAAGTATGGGTTTGCCAGGAGAAGAAAAAGTATTAAAAAAAGTGATGAAAAACCGAAAAAAAAAAAGATTAAAATTGAATATTTCACATTAAAAAAACTGCCCTATATTATTGACGAACAACAATTTCCCAATTCGATCTGGGTACATTCACAATTTCTTTTTGTCATTGGCAAGGAACGCCCTATATATTGACAAACAACAATTTTATACAGTGCATTCATTCTAATTCGATCTGGGTATATTTACAATTTTTTTGGTGTCATTGGCAAGGAATGCCCTATATATATATAAAATTTTCAACTCTGAAGAACATATTCTTTCATTTAGAAAGGTAATACAGAGAAAAAAGTATAGGTTTGTCGGTAAAACAGCGAAAATCGATTCATTTCCGGTAGAACCGGAAGTTCAAATTAAACGAGACATGACAATTTTTCATGCCCATCATTTGGTTGTAAAGTCCTGTGAATTTCAGATTTTTTCATCGAGCCGTTTCCGAGATCACCGCGCAAGTTTGTCGAACAGGCCGACAGACAGACCGACATCTTTCCAAAAACCTGTTTTTCGGATTCTAGAGGCTCGAAAACGTGAAGATTCGTTGAAATTAGCAAAAGTCACTTTTCGACCAAAACTAATACTTTTCTTCCATCACCGTAGGTGATGAAAAGTAAAAAAACCTCATTAATTAGATGCACAAAGATTCCCGAGTTTAAATAATTCCAATAAATCCCGATATTTTCACATACGATTTAATGATAACTGTATCATATATAAAATTCTCACCAGGTGCAGGGTAGAGCAGTGTAACACTGAAAGCTCACGGGGGCAAGTTAGAATGTCGTTACTTGGGGGTCGTGGCATGGTAGGTTCTCTTAACCTCTGTCAGTCCGTCGTCTTATTCGTGTTCCCATAAACGTTCAAGCACAACGAGCTACACGGTTTATAGTTTAGCTACTAGTTTTTCGCTACTATGCTTCAACGGAATGGAAATACGAAACGAAACTGACAAAAACTGAATTTATCTAATCGAAATTCCAATTTTATTTTCCTTTCATTTTTTTATTTATTTATTTAAAATCAATTTTACCCAAAAAAATAAAAAACAAAAAACCAAAGACTTTTTTATAGCGCAAAAAGAAATATAAAAATTTAGTAGACATACTGGTAACTTTTGTTTTCAATTTTTTTCATTCTGTAAATTTTTTTCTATGTTTTTCGAGTTTCTTGGTACACGTCATGCAATTTTATGTATACATATATGTATGTACCTAGAATAACCAGGTATGTTATACAATTCCAAGCATCGTCGGTACAGTTACGACGAAGAACGGTTTAGATCCCGGTGATAAAATGAAACGGCGATAAAAAAAGTAAAAAAAAAAAAAAAAACAACAAAAAAGAAGATCCTGTTCCCCGAGGAAATAGCTTTGAGCGCAAGTAAGATAAGGGGTTTAGAGGGTTACGGGGATGAGGAGGAAGTTGAGAAAATAACATATAACTATGAGAAGAAAATCTGGCCATTCGAGTTTATATATACACACACATATATATATATATATATATATATATATATATATATATATATATATATATATATATATATATATATATATATATATATATATATATATATATATACCTACGTGATATCTACGATGTATGTATGTACATGATTTGTGGAACTTGTTAAACGAATTATGTTTACCACGTTACGTTGCTGTTTTATACATAGGCATAACCTTATATACCTACTTGGGCATGTCCAGGTCTAAGGAAACTGAATTACCATTATATTTCGTTTTATAGGATGCAGTTGCGTCAGGTACATACGTATATACGACGATAATCTCATGTCTTGGTTTAAGGGTATTTTTTTTTTTTTTTTTTTTTTGAAAAAATGTGATGAATATTTTCGATAGAACTTAAAATTGAATAAAAATTACCAAAATACAAAATATCTAAAGTTGAGAATTTTTCTTATCTATACCTTATACATATAAATAACGTACATAGATATGTAACATATAATGACGATATAAAAAGAAGTAATTAGATAAGATAGGAATAGAATTTAAAAAAAAAAGGTGTGTGGGTGGGTACACACGTCTGACGTGAATACTTGTGTTAAAATCTCAAGTCTTGAATCTTAAGACTTAAGACGTAAGCCTTAAAACTTAAGACTTAAGCCTTAAAACTCAAGACTTAAGACCTAATTTTTAAGATTTAAGACTTAGGACTCAAGACTCAAGACTCAAGACTCAAGACTTAAGACTCAAAACTCAAGACTTGAGGCAAGGTATATATGCGACCGTAACGCCTATCTTTATTCATTCTTCCATTCTCTTGTCCGGTTCAATTCAAAAAACAAAAAATAAATAAATAAAATGTAATGCGTTCGCGGTACGATAAAAAAAAAAAAACAGAAAAAAAGAAAATGTAACTAGTATCGTATATGCTGTCTGTATAAGTCAAGAATCTTGATCTGCATCCCGTAGGATAAAGATAAGAATCTGTAACCTGATATGGTAATAACAAAATATGAAGAATATACATAGCATCGAAATATATCTTATACCTATATTAACACAGAGATGATATCTAGGTAAAAATTTTAAAAAAATACAAAAATTGAAAAAAATAAAAATAAAAATAAAAATAATAATAATAACTTTGTGCTCACTGACTCCGAGAAGTCAATGACTCTCTCATTTCTACCTCCGTGAAGTAATACATAAAAATTCGTTCGTTGTAAGACGTCAATGGTTTTTAGGTGGAGCTTTGTATGGAGATGATCCGATCATCCTAAAAGATTCTACCTCTTAGCCTCCTCCCTTCTCTCGGTTAAACATGTGGATGTGGTCCACCGCAGTGCCGATCTATAATAAAGTATATGTATACGTATAATGTGTAATGTACCCAAGTATATAACATTGCGTCCATTCGATCCATTGTTAGATCCTTTAAGCAAGGGCGACGCGCACAGCTGGACGATATTTATTTCCGTTAAAAATAAAGAAACAACAAAAAAAAAATAAGAAAAAATTCTCTCCCGAACGTTACCATATACGAATATATGTATATCTATTCTCTCTTCTTGTTAAAACTCTATGAACTCTGTAGATAAAACTGCAATCCCAAGAGTTTATAAGTTATATATACCTAATTCGCTTCTTCTCATTTTCCTTGTCATTTGCATGAGATCTCGCGTGTGTTAACACACGCACCTTGTCATATAACCAATATGTAATATATTAACGCCCACAGAGTAATATGCTACCCACTTTTTTAGCGCCAGTTTATTTAACCTGGGTTTACCATCCTCGTAGACACGAACGGTAAAGCTTAAAAGCAAATTTCGAAGAGGTGCGGCTCACTTTTTTTGTTTTCTTTTTTTATCAATTTAGACATTTTTTTTTTTTTAGTACATATGTGACGTGTTTGAAATTTGCATATACCTACACGATTTAAAATTGGAACCGGATTGAAGTTTCGAATTTTAGTAAACTTTCAATAAATTTTCGCATTTATGAACTTTCAAAGCATCGAGTTATTGCAAATTTTCTAATATTCTGAAGTTAAACGTTTATGAAAATTTAAAATCGTTTAAAATGAATTCGTAATTTTGACCATTCGGAACTTTAATCCAGTCCCGTAAGAACCATCGAAACTAAATTTCCTCGTCAAAAACTCCTGCAGCATGTAAAAAAGAAAAAGACACTTTTCCCCTCACAAAGAGAATCTCTAAGCTTGGTATACTGCACAGCGTTTCAATGAATTTGCACATAGAACCGTTTAAGGAAGTGCAATACAACGTGTTCTACAAGCGTACTCGTAGCTTCTTATTCTTACTTTTCTCTCTATTTATTTTCAAGGAAGTAGAAGTAGGAGAAGAAGAAGAAATAGAATAAAGAGAATAAAGAAACGAAACGACGCGGCGTCTGCATCTAATCTAATTGTCTGACGGCGACGATTTCTCGCAGTAACTCCGCGGCGTGCAGCAGCGTTGTTACGACTATTAAACCTATGGACTTGGTCTTAGGTGGTGGTGGACAGTGACAGATGCTGGTCATTCTTCCCGCAACCTTAGAGTAGGTATATCAGTATCTCGGGATGGCATTTAGAGTTTATAAAAGCTGCGTGGGCGCGAATGAATGACTCTAGAAATCAGATCTAAGCACCACCGCCACCCCATGTCCCCATCCCCCATTCTCAACCCAAAATCCCTCATGGTTGAAATTATTATTTTTTTTATTGTTATTATTATTATTATTATTATTATACCTACGGTGGATCCTTTTGTCATACATTTACATATACGATACTAACTGTATGTGTGATATACGTTACTGTTCATTATATACCATATACAGTTGATTTACTTTGTAATCCGAACAGCTCCCGCGCTTTTATAGAAACTGAAACTAAGATAGAGTCGAGATTTAGTAGTTAATTAAATTTCATCGATTATCTGTATATTCATCGATCTGGACTATCTCGAAGTTCGATATGATATAGACAGTGTTAAAAAATTATTATCACAGAGACTATAATTTTTGGGTATAAAATTTCTTAATAAGCTACATTTCAAACTTTTACAAAATTTTACCATTTATACAAGACAGATATACATATAACTGAACATTATTCAAACTGATATCAAGTTTGAAAATAAACAAGAAATTCTTTTCGGGAAATCAACATCATGAGTGTTAAGCGCAAATTGATAATATCGATAAAACCTCTCAAACTGTTCACGCACCGAGATATGTGTAATTATTGCGAAATACTATGTTATAATTAATCTCGTGATAATCATATATGCATATAGGTATAGGTATACCTACCCACCAAGTATTGCGGTTCCGTTCAACATCACCGCATCATATACTTGACTGCAGTTGCATTTCAGCACGAGAAACGAAACGGTCTCTCTACCGGGTTGGAGGCTGATTTATGTTATTGCAAGGGCATAAAGTGCGTAGCGCGGAAGAGAAAGAGGGAGAGAAAGATAGAAAGAAAAAGATAGAAAAGGAGTGGCATGACGACGTATCACATATACGTGTCAGAATAAGATATATATATATATATATATATATATATATATATATATATATATATATATATATATATATATATATATATATATATATATATATATATATGCAAGAGTAGGGGAAGTAGGAAGAGAAAGAGAAATATGTACACACAAAGTCGGTATAGATATGTATATACGTACCTCTCAACTATACCATGCTTATGCAATTTCTCTCTCTCTCTCTGTTTCTCTTCATACGCACACTCGTACAGTATAACGTGTGTGTATAAGTATATAAAATATTATAATGATGAAACGATCGAGTTTGCGGTAAACAAAAATAAAAAGTACAAGAATTTTCTCCAATGTATTCCAGTTTTATTAAAAAGCAAAAAAAAACAAAATGATCAAGTATATATCACATATACCAACTTGACTGCAGGTTTTAGACCGAAATGAACTTTTTCAATTTTTTTTTTTTCACTATTTTTAATCCCACTTTCCACAGAAAATTTCAAAAATAATTAACAAAAAATGAACTTCGGTCTAAAACCTGGTCAAGTTCGCATGGAATGTCATATATACGTATAAAATAACGTGAATAAACATCAGTAGCTCGAGATATGAGAAGTTGACCGTAAGACAGCGATGGCAGTTTCTAATTAGCAAAGTAGCTCTACAGCGTTATGTATCAGGTAGGTAGGATATAATACGTGGGTCGATATACTTTAAGTTACAGGAACCTGTACGATATATACCTATATATCTCTTATACCTACTCGGGATATGCCTAGCTGGTTTAGAAGCGGGAGTTACGAGACCTGGGGGTGCTGCAAATTGAACCATTACGACAACCTACGCTACACCATACACACCCGCGATCAATGAGAACTTTACCAACCGGCAGACCACCAAGCGCCGAGCCGACGCGACGTCGTGCCCCTTGTCTCATCTTCACCCAGACAAACTCAACCCATCTATTCCTATCCTATTCCTATATCCTATCTTATTCAACCTGGAGCCGTGACTTCGTCCAAGGTCGTCGTAGCTGAGTATTTTAAACTATACCCGATGCTGAGAGAAAAAGATCGATTATTTGTTTCTCGAATTTTGAAACTTTATTGAAAATATAAACAAAAACAAAAAAGAAATAGTAATAATAATGGTTTTAAAAAATCAGAAGATAAGCGAAAAAGTGCAAATGGAATGAATTTTTATATATGCGATAAACCAAAATTGCGATCTAAAAATATGTAGCTATTCAAGGTGTGTGAAAATCGAAATATAATCGACAAACTCAATATAATATATTTATTTATTTATTTCAGTTACGGAATTTGTAAATTTTGAAAACTTTTCTATTCTCCCGCGAAAGGATATAAGGTTTGTAAAACAGTATACCAGTATATAATATAATAAACGGTATGTATAACGTTCGAAATTATAATATAATAAATAAAAGATTGAAATTTTCCAACGTTATTATAATAAATGTATGTACGTATATACAACGAAAATTTCAAATGATAATATGGACTGTAGAACTTGACGGGTATGAGAGGATAAGGTCGCCACGGTAGTGGTCTGCCTGGGAAAGACGCGGGGCAAACGCGGCTCATTGTACCCGCGCGCGGTGAAGAAGTAAGAATATAAGTAAGAAGAAGATAAAAAAAATAAATAAAAAGAAATAATATAAAGAATAAGAAAAGAAGAAAATCAAGAAGGTAGGTATACACCAGACTCATCCTGAAGGAGAAAAGGATAGACTATAAAACAGCGTAGCAAGCCCACCACCGCACCGACCCACGGACACGCTAGGTTGACCCTTGACTGGGCCTCTCGCTCTTCGTCGTTCTACTTTAGTCTTCGACATTTGCGGCATTTTTTTTTTTTCTTATTCATTATCATTATTACGTACGTGTAACAATACCTACAGCCATATGGTATACCAAAATGTACATACCCACATTTATAACCCCCCTTTTATAGAAGATGAAATATTCGACCGAGGGCGGCAATGTACTTTGGTTAATCACTGTCCTCGTCGCGTCTCACGGCTCGGACTACAACGTTGCGTAATCCAGGTTAAACAGAGTGGAACGCGCGTCTCCGAAATCACGATGTGAAAAAGGTTACGACCCTCTCAGTTAGTAGGTACTGCAGGGTGAGTGAGCGAGTTAGAGTCAAGGTTTCCGGTTTTCGAATAAATTTTAATAAAAAGAATATTAAAATGAAGAAAAAATTAAATAAAATAAACACAAAATTCTTCATCATTTAAAAACTTTTTTTCAATAATCAGACGCGACAAAACAATTAGAACTGCAATGTAAGCTTACGACTGATAAAACGGTTTTAAAAAGAACACGAATGAATCCAAATACCAATTACTAAGTTCGTAGAATAAACAAACCGAGAAAGAGAGAGAGAAAGGAAGAAGCTGATTCCTTCAAAGCGATTGATTCCAACGCTCATCGAATAGAATAAAAGAGAACTAAGAAATAGTATAGATACCGCGGTCAATGAGTTCATTGTGGGTCTATCGCTTTGGTGTGGTTACTAAACTTGTAGTACCTACACCGCCCCTCACGTACACGGCATTGTATTATTTCCGACAATTAAATGGTGCCGAATGACTGCGGTATCTTAATATCTCGATCTGTACATCGTGAAGGTAGGTCTATAAGGTACATACATACATACATATATCTATAACGTAGGTGTCAAAGTTCCTCTTCTAAACCGTAGCAGGATTTTACAAAATTTCAGAATAGAGCAAAAGTATCAACAAGAGCTGTAAGGGATTGGTAATAATATAAAATGACGATGTTAAGACACAAAGTAAAGTGACGTCATGCCGCAATGGCATACCCTACCGTTGTACAGTTGTCGACAGGCTATAGGACGTACGGAACCTACCGACCGTGACCATTGCGCGTGGCTTGCCTGCCGCCCTGACGAGATCTCTATACGAATTCATATACCTATGTAGTATGCACCTATACTGTATGCCTTTATACGTATAACGTATATATCCTATCCCCTATCACGCCTGAACGTTTCACTGTGTGTTTATAGTCATTGTGTTGGCAGCCATGGGTCGAGGTATAAGGTGCGTACGTATGCGTTATATTACCGGACGGACAGTTTTTACGATATAAAATTTACCGCGGATAAATACTTATATACACACATTAGGATACTACACTGTCTCGAATTCATACCGGTAAATAATATCCCTTTTATATTTGTATTTAAAAATTAAAAAAACAAAAAAATCATTACAATTACATCGACTGTTATTACAATTTTCATTTAGATACTAAAGCTAGTGGAATAGTAAAATCAAAACTACGATTATAGCAACAAATACGTATGGTAATTGTACTCTCAATTTCTTAAATTTGTTCTTTATGTTTATAACCTAGAATTCTTATAGAGATTTTTAGATACGTGATATAATACGGAGGAGACACGTGGGTATTATAATAAAGAAGGAAGATTAAGCAACACGGAATGGTAGGTACATACATACAGGTATAAATACCCAAGTATGAACTATTTTTGTAACATACTTACATACCTACGCATGAAGTTAGTATAAAATCGTGCGTAATCTCGTATACGTTATACCTATAGCTACTATGACGTGAGATAGATCCCTCACAGTTTATGAATTTCTTCGTCGAGATGTTTAGTTATACATATATAGTATAATACGTGATCCGTGTTCGCGATGATGATGATGCAGTATATACGCGGTATAATAATAACATAATACAGACCCAGATCTCATGAGAATAAGATAACCCAAAAGTATAACAAGATATAAAAGAAAAACTAAAAATAGAATAAAAAATCAAATAAAAATAAATGTAAATTATGATACGTCAGAATGAAAATATGATCAAACTTACCCTCTTGACAGATGCACTGGTAGTTGTGCTGGTCTATCTGGTGACACGAACCGCCGTTAAAACAGGGCGACGGATCGCAGGGGATATACTCGTTCTCGCAGTTTTGTCCGGTGTAACCGCTTTGGCACATGCACCTGGAAAAAAGATAAACATTATGAAACTATTTATAGTTTGAAAAGAAAAAGTAGATAAGAAAATTAATGAAATAGATAAATAAATAAATAAACAAATTAATTCGCTTATTATAGTCGCAGCTGTTCATCGATTAGAGAAAAATTTTATCCTTCGCTTGCTCGAACCGACGACGCGATACAGATAAAGAGATATTATGTCTTTATTTAGAATTATGACAGCTATAATGGAATATATGTGAATAAACAAATATGCCTCATTATACGAATCGTAAACTGTAAAAGACTGTAAAAGATTAAAAATTGTTTAAACATAATTTCTTGAATCAACTGTAACTATACTCGGCTTAATTTTTACGACTCAATTATCATAAGGGTTTCAATGTTTGAAACAGTAGCTAAAAACTTATTAAATCAATGAATAAATGACCGTCATGATTCTAGTGTAACGAAAATTATACGATAATTCAGTTAACGGTGCGGTCTGCACCGCTACTGTGTCTATCGCGGTTTCGTATGATCAAATGGAGTATCAAATGTCTGTGAATGATAATATATCTTATTCACTTGTCATATAAAATAAATCGCGGGTCTAGATAAATTTTTATTCTGGTTTGTTTTGTTCTCTTTTATTATTTATTTAAAGTTTGTATAACGAGTGTGACTAGTTTTCATATACAGGATGTCATAATGCAAATAGTGTAAACAACTAAATATTATATCGTATGAAAATAAAAACAGAAGCTGTCTGCAACGCAGGCGCAGAAACGTATTAAAAATAAAAAACAAAAACACACACACACCTTGAACCAACAGCTAGAAGAAGCAGCGGAAATAATACGTTCGTGAGATTCATATTTGTGAGAAGATATCAGGGCCCGCCTTAGTTTCAGGTAAAAATTTAGTCCTCATATTTCGGAGAACCCCGTTCGCTATTCCATTTCCCAGTATAAACTGTCACAGTTTAGTTATACCAGAAAGAATGAAATATAGAGTGATCCGTTACACACAGAGTTTATATTAATGGTTAATCCGTCAGTCAATACAAACTCGAGGATTTATTAAATTCGATCGATGATAGTATGTATATATATTTATGAATCTTTTGTTGATATAATATCACGAAAAGATGAGAGAAAATTAATTTATGTGTATTTAAGTTCAATTTTGTATATTGTAAAGATGTAGATTGTTATGAATTGATGTAATTATTAAACAAATAAAAGTTTTTTATTATTATTTTTTGTTTGTTTTTAAGTAATAATATAATAGAGAGTCTAGTTTATTATAGATAATATCTTTGATCACAGAAGTAAATAAATAATTTTTTTTTTTTTATAAATGTATATCGAGATTTAAATATAACAACGTAAACTTGGCAATTGAACAGTATGAATTAACGAAGTAAGAAAAAGAAAGAATAAGTTTTAATAAATATAGAAAATTGTATTTAAAAGAAAATGAAATAATGTTTGTCTTTTTTTTTTTATATAGAAGATTAAATGTCACGTGAGAAAGTTATGAATGTATAATATCATCACCAACGTTCACTTTAAACTATTAATCCTCTCACTCGCGATAAATATTTAACGCAATAAAACAAAAAAAAATATTCTTCCACGGAACAAAACTATCCAATTCACACGTGAATAATGTACCAACAAATACACAGACACATATGTATATTTAGCACTTATACCATGGATAGGTTATTTTCGTCGAGGTATTAATTTTGTAATTTGAGTATAGTGGATGTTGTATATATACACACACACGCACACACACACGTTTTATACGATGAAAGAAACAAAACAACACATAAAAATAAAAAATAAAAACAAAAAACAAAAAAAAAAAGGAAACAAATTTTAATTGATAAAACGTGCTTAAATTGAGTTTAATTTAGTTTATCCTGTGTGTTGCGAACGCGCGCGAGCTTATAATATCCATCGTGCGTTTCGTCGCTTCGCCTTTATATTCACTTAGTTCTTCTTTTTGGTTTTAACTTAAACTTGATTGTTATTTTACTCTCATCGTTGAGATCACTATAAAGTTTATCTCTATCTTTTAGCGAACGTTAGATAGTTTCTTCTTTTTTTGAATCTTTTTTTATTAGATATAATCAATCTTCCATATTACAGCCGTACAATGAAATGAATCTAGTCACACTGGACATATAATAAACTCGCTTGTAGCTGTTATATTAAAAAATAATCTTGATATGAATTGGTAGTTATAATTATATTAATACGATGAACTTTGAACACAACAATCCTTCACAATACAATATCTGCATAAACTAGACACCCGCGTTAAATTCGATCTACCGTATTGAACACGCGTTAACGAACGTAGTAATAATAATCCAGGTATAATAAAACAATCCATTACGTCAACGCCTCCCTCTTTAACTTCAAGTCAACCGCCCTTACGAGTGTATATTTTTTTTTCGCGCCAATTTTCCTTCCGTCAAAATCTTACAACTATTATTTTTATTTAATATAAAAATATATCCGTGTAATAGATTAAAAGTTCATAAGTTAGCATTTCTCATAACTTTCTCGACGTTTTAACGCTCTTTACAATGTCTATTTAAACCGCACCACTACTCTATCGATCTATCACAGTATATATTGAAATCATAATCGAGAAAATATATATTTATTTATCGTGCCGAACGGCGTGGGAGAATCGGTTCGGCGTGCAGCGTTCTCGGGGCGCTGGCGAGTGACTAGCCTAACCTTCTTATTCAGGCCGTGCAGGGGGCACCACCGACGGTCGCCCTCTCCGGGGCCTCTCCAACTATCTCCCTTCCTTCTTATTTCACATAATTTCACCTCTCTTCCTCTCTCTCTCTCTCCTTCTCTCTTTCTCTCTCTCGCTCACTCTATATATATATACCCCTTCTCTTTGACGCTAAAACTACTAGCTGCTCGCTCGCTCTCTCCCTCTCTCCCTCTACTTCTCCTTCTTTCTCGTTTGGTCGGTCGCAACAACCACCTGGGGCCCAGAGACCTAGCCGTGAAGGAACAGGCAGGCAGGCTGCAGGGCTGTCGACCGATAACGGGCCCCGAACTTCCAAGCGTCTAGATGCGGACAGGCAAGCAGACGCCTGTTCGCTTGCTCGCTCGCTTCACGTAGAGATTAAGCGCTCGCTCCTCTATATCCGAGCGCGTTTTAATACCTCTTTCATAATTACCTTCGGGCATATTATAAACACCGATATTTCTACGCGGGTTTAACCTCAACGTTTTATTACTCGTATATGTATATACGCTTAAATTATTTCCTATGAATATACACCCTTAGATGAGTATACAATATATACGTACACAAATATTAAAGTGGCCAGTTTGATTGGCTAATGACTACTCGTAGTATCGCAATGATATTGAATATCATATCATGAAATATTTATAATAGAAAAATAATAAATTAATAAACTGTATCTTTTATCTTCAATTTTATATAATTCAGATTTATAGAAAAGGTTAAAACAATACCCGGGGTTCGAGGCATAAAGGTGACGCTACTGGGTGCAGCGGGGGGTTATAACAGAGGCAGGTTTTCCCCTAACTTTAAGTTCCCGGTGGTAGGGGAGGGGTGCGTCCACCCAGTAAAGCAACAGCAACAGCATAACATGAACAGGAATACTATATCGAACCCCTGACCTAGCTAACCGAAACTAACCTGGTTTGTTTCGAAAAAAAATTATTTCAAAGCAGTTTTCTTTTGTTCCTTGAGTAAAGCGCTCGTCAATTTTTACGCTTTTAGAAAATTTTCTCAGAAATGGATACCAAGCTTGTTACATATTTAGGGAATGTAATAACGAGAATAAAACAAAAGTAAATCAAGAAATGAACACGTGATTACAGACCTCCGTATAAAATCCGATATAAACAAACTCTAGTAAAAAAAGCTATAAGGTCTAACAAGTATCTATCGTTTGATAAATCCAAATTCTCGATTACCCGTTACCGTCGAGAGAGAGAAGCAGCTGCATAATGGTGGCGCTCGCCGACGAGACTCCCCGCCAAGTCTATAAAACGTTGAACGAAATAAACGTCTTGTGTATCAAGTGTGTATGCACATACATATTATATGAAAATTCGAATCAACTTTTGACGTTATATAAAAATAAATATAAATATAAATAAACTCGCACATAGTTTTACGAACGTAAACTCTTGTGTTATGACGTGAGGTATTGTGTTGTATCTATCTATATGCACACTTGTTTACATCATATATATATATATATACACATACATACATACATACATACATACGTACATACGACCGTTTAATACATATATACGGATATATTTCATAGGCATTTATAGTTCCGTGTTAGTTTACATCCTCTAACCCGTATACACATCAAGTAACGACAAAAAAACTTACACACGAAATATGTTCAACGAATACTCGCGCGCTTGCGGTAAACTTGATGTTTATGTGTCTCTGCTGTGTGATTCATGTCTCATGCCGCGTGCTACGACGAACTCGTAGTCGTAGTCCGTAGCCCGTAGTCTGTAGCCGTAGGTAGGTAAGTACGACGGGCTAGGTACGACCAAATATTTCAAAGTGATCTCAGAGAACCAGTCGAGGATTTGCCCGAGGTAGATTGAGGACTATGAGGAGGCACGGACCCCTCGTTCAGCTCCAGTCCTCCTGCAGGTATACGCGATATGCTGCAGCGGTAGGGACTACGCGCCGATACATCCGAAAAAAAATTCTTTACAATTCGCTACGCTAAGAATGAGCGCGTTATAATCAATACCTACAGTAGGTAACAGTTCTTCACCTATTTAATATAACCTAATGGAAAAATATCGCGTATTAAAAATGAATTTCATAATTTTACTATAAATTATTATGATAATAAAATTTATTTTTTTATTCTTTTTCTGTTTTAATTTGTTCATCTTTTTTCTTCGCCACTTTCGTGCAGGTATTCAGGAACTTCCGTGCACAAACCTTCTTGTTTTTTTGTTTTTTTCTTTTTAAATAATTAATCATTGTCTACTGTACTAATTAATTAGGCACACGTTAAGTTCAGCGTTGATTAAGACTACCTTTCGCCAATTAAGAGTTTAGCTACTAACAATAAGTCGCGTTTGAATTTCCATTCGATCCTCAACGATCAACTATACGACGTGTATTTTAACGGATTACATTAGATCCGAGCACCTCGAGACTCGAGACGGTTTATTTACGGTGAAATAATCAATGCAAGTTTTTTTTTATATCCACACGTACAGATTATGGTGATGAGATTATTTTCACATTTTTTTTAATTTTTTTTTTTTTATAAGTGTGATACTTTGAGTAAGACCGAAATTCTTTTACGGTCTAATAGACACATGGGGCTTCTCGTTAATACGACGAAATGATAATAAATCCTTATAAAAATCTTGCGGGTAAAATTTTAAGAACAAAAGGCCTGTTGAAAAATCGAAAACTTACATCTGCGAGCCGACGTATACTCGAGGAGACGGTTTTTTTCTTCTTTTCTTTCTTTTAAACTCAATATACTTTAAACGGAAACTTATAGGTACTGAATACAAGTTGACACGCAGCCTTTAAGCACCTGTTTTCTCAAGTACCACCAAGACACTGATCCTTATACCTAATTTACAATTGCTGGTTAGATGCCAGGGGATTCGATTCAACCTTTTTATAGATATGCTGCAAGTAAGAAAATACTTCTCCGTGGAAGATACGACGAGATTCTCACAACATCAACGATCTTTTATATATCTACTGTATACATATATACAATTATTAACAATTCTTATGATTTATTGAAGATATTTAGTGTGACTTCAGAGAGAGAGAGAGAGAGAGAGAGAGAGAGAGAGAGAGAGAGAGAGAGAGAGAGAGAGAGAGAGAGAGAGAGAGAGAGAGAGAGAGAGAGAGAGAGAGAGAGAGAGAGAGAGAGAGAGAGAGAGAGAGAGAGAGAGAGAGAGAGAGAGAGAGAGAGAGAGAGAGAGAGAGAGAGAGAGAGAGAGAGAGAGAGAATTTTATGAGTTTCAACGAATGAAACATTCGCTATTTTTTAATTTTTTTTATCCAGCTTCGTTCCTTTTTTATTTTTATTTCTTTTACTCTTACTTTTTCTAAATCTCTTCGATCATAGACTAAGTAAGAAGAATAAATAAATCGGTGATCGTTAGTGGTTAGAAAAATTGTATTTCAGTTGAGATAATAAATTGACGAGTATTTAATTGACGTCAAAATGGAGTGAAACTGAAATTGAAATTATTATAGGTATAAGTCGATCATCGATGATGGTGCGAGACGATACACCGTATCTTTTTTACGATGCCATCAAAATTGACGATTATATATAAATAAAAAAAATGAACAAAAAAAATAAAATAAAAAATACTTTGCAATTCGAATATTAAACACTCTGGCTAATAGCAAAGGCCCTTTTAAGGGCCATTTAAGAGCCAGCTTGTTACAGCAGTACATCATTACGCATCAGGCACGCTTGATGAGAAGGCGAGGCACGAAGTCCAATGTTACCGGTAAAAAAACGTCATCGAGTAGGTAGAGGTAGAAGGTAGCTACTAGGAATTACATTGATTTTTATTTTGGTCGATGGACCCTTTACCGGACTTTCCTCCTTTCCTGTAATACTGGTATTTGCTAATCTGAAGTCACATCGATCCGCCATAAAATACCTCAACTAAAGTCCCCTATAATGATATTATTTCATTTATCTCACCTCAATTAATAATTTAATAGAAATTCGTATAATCGATTATACCTTTCCCGTTAATTCTACTTAAATAAAATTTATAAGAAATTTAGACCTGAATCAACCCTCTAATTGAAAAATTGGAATTGTATCAAGCAAAAGTAAATTACTGTACGGTTATACCAGTGGGAAAAACGTTTAGTCTTTTAGGGTCTTTTAATTTTTACAAATACTTCTCCTACACGTTATCTGTATTATGACGTCATTTGACCAGTGTATAAAAATTACTACAGGCTCTTATATTACTGCAGTGCTGATTACTTACTCAGTTTCATATAAAGAGAAAAAAAATACTGAATAAATGAGAGAAGAAATAACAAAAACAAACCGGAAAAACAGTTTTCCAGGGTACTTTTCATCGAAACGAAAAAAACTATAGGTTGAAGTCAGTGGAAGGAAAAGTTCAAAAAAGTAATGAAAAACTAAAGAAATAAAAATTGAAATTAAAAATTTTACTCACAAAAAAAAAAAAAACGCCTTATATATTGACAAACAACAATTTCATACAGTGCATTTCATCCCAGTTCGATCTGGATACGTTTACAATTTCTTCTTGTCATTGGCAAGGAACGCCCTATATATTGACAAAACAATTTTATACAGTGCATTCATTTTTATTCGATCTGGGTATATTTACAATTTTTTTGGTGTCATTGGTAAGGAATGCCTTACATATAAGAAATTCTCAACTCAGATAGAATATATTCTTTCATTCAGAAAGGTAATACAGAGAAAAAAGTATAGGTTTGTCAGTAAAACAGCGAAAATCGATTCATTTCCGGTGGAACCGGAAGTTCAAATCAAACGAGACATGGCAATTTTTAATGACCATCGTTTGATTGTAAAGTCCTGTGAATTTCAGATTTTTTCATCGAGCCGTTTGTGAGATCACCGCGCGAGTTTGTCGAACAGACCGACAGACAGACCGAAGTCTTTTTAAAAACCTGTTTTTCGGATTCTAGAGGGTCGAAAACGTAAAGATTCTTTGAAATTATGAAAAGTCACTTTTCGACCGAAACCAAGACTTTTCTTTATATCACCGTAAGCGATGAAAAGTATAAAGAAACACTATAGAAGAACCGACCTATTCCCTTTCACTCTCGTACAGTCAGCTAGTATAAAAACAAACGATAATGTCACACCTCGGAGTGATTATTGTCAAGATAATTGTAGTATAGGACCGGAGGAAAGGTATAAGGTTAGGTAAGGTTTAAGCCTAAGGTAACGTCAGCGCTTATAAATTCGTAAATTTCTATCATTGTGAATGAAAGCTGATAAAAATTGATGTAATTTTTTTTCATTGAACGATTATTTATTTAATACAAAATGTTGATTAGTTAACAGACTGCACAAGGTCTCGCTTATATATGTATATATCTAACTACTCATATCGTTAACGAGAGGGGTGGGACTGATTGGTTAGATTAACAACGATCCGCGCGTCCTGCAGCAGTCAGGTTAGGTACAAACTACAAGTTTACGTATACGAGTATAGGTATAAAACGCGAGCTGGATGGAATTCCAGGATAATTATCACTTAATATGTATATATAAGAAATTTCATGCCAACTTGACCAGGTTTTGGACTAAAGTTAATTTTTCCATTAATTATTAAAACTCGATATAAAAATGTAATACAAAAATTAATTTCAGCTTCATCATGATTTGAACATGTTCATTACAGGGTAACCAAGCCGGAAAAACAGTTTTTCGAAGTACTTCTCATTAAATAGAAAAAAAGGATGGGTTTGTCAGGGGAAGAAAAAGTATAAAAAAATAATGAAAAACCGCCAAAAAAGATCAGAATTGAAAATTTGACACAAAAAAATGCCCTATATATTGACAAACAACAATTTCATACAGTGCGTTTAATCCCAATTCGATCTGGGTACACTTACAATTTTTTCTTGTCATTGGCAAAGATCGCCCTATATATTGACAAACAACAATTTTATACAGTGCATTCATTCTCATTCGATCTGGGTATATTTAAAATTTTTTTGGTGTCATTGGCGAGGAGTGCCCTATATATAAGAAATTCTCAACTCGGAAGAATATATTCTTTCATTCAGGAAGGTGATACAGAGAAAAAAGTATAAGTTTGTCAGTAAAACATCGAAAATCGATTAATTTCCGGTAGAACCGGAAGTTCAAATTAAACGAGATATGGCAATTTTTTATGCCCATCATTTGGTTGTAAAGTCCTGTGAATTTCAGATTTTTTCATCGAGCCGTTTCCGAGATCACCGCGCGAGTTTGTCGAACAGACCGACAGACAGATCGACATCTTACTAAAAACCTGTTTTTCGGATTCTAGAGGGTCAAAAACGTGAAGATTTGTAGAAATTAGCAAAAGTCAATTTTCGACCAAAACAAATACTTTTCTTATATCACCGTAGATGATGAAAAGTAAAAATTATTATAAGGAAGAATAATACCCGCTGCCAAGAAGATTATGTCAATTCGAGAAACATCGTTTTCACAATTACATGTATAACGATTTATTAAATTTATTTTTCAACCATATTCTTACCACCAGGTGAGATACCTACGTCTCGTTTCGTTCACTTATACTAAGAATTAAGAGTCATATCTATCCACTGATAATTCGAGTCACGTATAACATAGTAATAGTCATGAAACAAAGAACAGGTTCTTCGAATTGCCCAAGTTTAAGAAAAAAATGAATAAACGGCCCCGGGTGTACAGCGACACTTGACCTCTTGACCCTCGCTAGGTAAGATATAATTTTTATTCTTATTTCTCATTTTTTTTTTTTTTTTTTTCAAAACCATGCGATGTGTGCATGTCCAGCGTAACCTGCAGGACTATAGCCGGTAGTTATACCTACCTGCTGCAGGCGCAAACGACACACGTCTCTCTACGCGCACTAACTACGATCGTCAGTACTCAGGGTTTGGTCTTGGAAATGACGGACAAGGTTGTGGGAACCGAGCCTGCTGTTATACGCAGTTCATAAACAATATCATATCGAGATATGCATAAATGAAGAAAAACATGTTTTACATATCTCATGACGAATGTCACAGCAATAAATTCTAGACCGACAACGGATATCGTCAAGATCCAATTTTATTTATCAAACTTTCAAGAGATGAACGTGGTCATCAGGATTTGAACCCTCTGCAAGCAAAAGGTTCGAAAAATTCGCAGTTAATTAATTTAACAGATAATTATTAACCATAAGGAATGTGAAAAAATTGTTGCTTTGAAAAAGAAAAGAGGAAAGAAAGAGACTGGATTATATACGTTGGCGTGGCTCGATCGCGGTTCTCACAAGGCTAAATCCAGTTTTAATTAGTCACACATGAGTGAATATTGGAATTATTCATTAGCCTATATATAACATCGTTTACTTATTATTTTATATAATAATTACGAAACGAAGGACAGATGCAAATTCTCTATAACGTCTATCCTTAAGATTTCACACCCATATAGCTTGTGCAGATTTATAAAACTGTTATGTGATGTTAAACTCTAACGGTTTTCCATACCGTTTACATTCAGTCTATTCTGAACAAGCCCCGCCTGTCGTTACTCGCCAATGCAATGCAATGATCGGTTGCAGTAAATTGCACGTTGTGTAAATTTCAGATAGAGCAAAAGGGCAGAAATGATGAGGAGAGAAAGAGAGAGAGAGAGAGAGAGAGAGGGGATGGGTTAAGTGCAAATTACACAAATAACTTTAACTGGATCATTAGGTAGACGGTAGTTTTTGTACCGATCCTTCAAACCATCATGATCATTTCCATTACATACCTAGTTCAGTTATTTCACATTCGTATAGATTATCTTCTGCAAGAATTGTCCGCAAGAATTGATGAAACCCTATACGGACCATGAATCGCATAAAAGAGGTTTGGAAATTTTTCAACTCACATATTAGAGAAAAAAGTGGTCTAAAGTTTGAAGCCGTTTATCTAAAAACTGGATTTTTGAATACGGTGGAAATCGTAACTCTTGAACGGATGACTATTTTTAATTGAAATTTTAAATGAATTTGTAGAATACCTTTCTCTAGAACATGGGACTTTTTCAGAAAAAAATTGCATGATTGTAAGACTGGAAATAGTACATTTCGATACTAGTGCGAAAGTTGAATTTTGTGCACGCGGAAAAAAATTATTTTAGCGTTTTAGTCACGAATTTATCTTGACGGTGCCGTGTAGATGTATGGGTCATCTATCGCGTTAGCAAAGGACGTGACCTCCCGTCCCTGATCGCCTTCGGCAGACCAAAATTGCAGCCAAGCATGCTTTATCAAGATCTGCAACGCGAGGTTGAAAGTTGCGGGATATGGCTAAGGATGCAAGTTGGCCCGAGGGCTCGGGGCCCACTGGCGGTCAATTAAATCTACTTCGAGAAGATTATTTCATAAATCACATTCTCCAAGTCAAAGTACGCTTTCGTCCAATTACCGGGCGCGGGCGAAGCTTCGCGTTTTCTTCACCATCGTCAGAACCGTCTATACAATACGCGAGTCGCGGTTCTCCTCGTATATATCTGATCGGCACGCATAGTGACGAAAAAGAAAAAAAACTCAAATAAAACAGATGCATCTAGATTTTGACATTAACCCTTCGTGGGTCAAGATGACCCGAGCTTGAACTTTCAAGGTAAATTAGTTTTACCGTTTAAAATAGTTTTTTCCCTAAAATAAATACCTTTTTTGAAACATACACTATAGCACCATTTTTATCCTAAAAGTACCATATCTCACGAGTATCCCTACTATAATTTCCCATAAAAATATTTAAAATTGAAAAGTTATGATTTTTTTAGTTAAAAAGTGTCTTTTTTGCGCATTGACCGCCTTACGATTTTTTTTTTAACATGTTGCCATTTGAATTTTGATATACCGACTTTTGATGCTTATTCTAGAATGTTCAAAGTATTTTTCAGTATTTGTTTTTGATCTCGATCGGACTTATAGTTTTCACACGGCAACCGTTTAAAAATGTGCTTGGGTCAATTTGACCCGGTTGTGACCAGCTTGATTGAAATCTGAGGTGTGACCACGAAGGGTTAATTTTAAATTCTACGGCACGGTCTACGGATTTCGATTTAATTCCTGGATTTATTTGCTGTAAATTAGTCTTACCAATAAATTAACGAATCAATTTATTCCCGAAATCGATCGTTTCGTTCGACATCGGAAACTCTGCGAATCGGAGTAACGTTACGAGACATAAAACTCGGACCCGAGTTGTGCACGAGTGATTATCAGACCAGGCAATCGGTTTGCCAGCTTTATCACCAAGTGACAGGTTCCTTTTTAACCGTAAACATCGAATCGATCACTTTTAAACAAGACTGCGTGGACAGGTGAAATGAAGATAATTCAAATAGAGAGAAGGATAATCAACTCAATTTTCATTCAAATTTCGTTATTGGAATAACCCGAAGCAATTATCACTAGAGGTACTCTTAACACGAGGAACCTTATCAGTCGTGTCCTAAGCTGGGTCGTGGTTTTTTTTTTTTTTTTTTTTATGTAAAACTTCTTTTGGCAAGGTGACCGAAAATTTTCAAGTGCAACGAAAAGTGTAATTGACATACATATATGCCTGTATAAAATATACATCTAAGTCTTAAGTCTTAAGTGAAAAGTTTTACTTCTAGCGTCCGTGATACGCTACACTTTTTTTTTCGAAATCGCGGGCTTTATTTAGAAGAAAACGCAATAAACAAAAATAGAAAATCGATTTTTTTCACCCCCCTTAATACTAGACTATGTGAAACGCCGATATCATTTTAACCCTTCATGGTCACACCTCCGATTTCAATCAAGCTGATCACAACCGGGTCAAATTGACCCAGTCCCATTTTTAAACGGTTGCCGCGTGAAAACTATCAGTCCGATCGAGACCAAAAAAATACTGTGAAATATTTTGAACATTCTAAAATAAGTAGCAAAAGTCGATTTATCAAAATTCAAATGGTAACATGTTGAAAAAAAATCATAAAGCGGTCAATGCGCAAAAAAGACACTTTACAACTCAAAAAATCATAACTTTCTGAATTTTCAATATTTTTAAGTAAAATTATAGTGAAAATACTCGTGAGATATGGTACTTTAAGGAAAAAAAATATTGCTATGTTCTAAAAAAGGTATTTATTAAAGTGTGTGTTCCAAAAAAGGTATTTATTTTTGAAAAAAAATGATATTTATCTCCAAAGTTCAAGCTCGGTTTATTTTGACTTGTGGTGACGACGAAGGGTTAAAGTAAAGAAAATCGTTTTCTCCATACTCTCGGCAAATAATTCGCTCTAACTATTTAATAACACGGTAGCTCGGTACGGGCATCACCTGGCGTACGAACCAGCTACATCAAAGTCTCTATTAATTCCAATTGGACGTTATTACGGAACTTTGCTAAGATTCTGAGTCGTCGCTTAGTTTCACCGCTATACATACTTGCTTGCATCCACTCCCACATATCAACATTCTATGTATAGTACACTATATACCTATAACATTGAATGCGTGCGTGAACGCGTGCCCCTCTCTCCGGTATATTTGTATCAGTTTGTGTTTGTGTTCGTGTTCATGTTTGTGTTTGTGTTTGTGTTCAAGAACTACCATCCAGCTCCACTGCAGGATACCCACCTACCCACCTTCCTCTCTACCTTCTACAGCCTTTTACCTTTTAGTTTCTACCTCCTAACAGGCGCGGCAGGCTCTGGAGCTAATGGGCAATGACGTTCGAAAGAGAATCTACGAGGTGAAGAAGGTAGATTAAGTGAACTAACTCCATGGGGAATTATTATCCGTATTAAACTTACGACTGATATTTATCAGAGCGGTTTAAACCTAATGCCGTTATCATCTTGTCATTTTTGTTAGCTACTGACTAGCCGGGATACTCAATTTTTAAATATCTCTATGTGTACAGTGATCAGTTTTAAAATCATGTTTTTTCGGAGATTTTGACTCTTGCTATTGCGTTTTCTATTTCTTCGAAGAAAGCCCAAATTCAATGTTTAAAAATCGAAAGAATGAGATAAAACTTCAAAAATTCATTAAAAAAATTGAACGAAAAATCGTATATTCTCACCTACTTTAAAAGTTAGTTTTTTCAATGTATAAAGACATATTCAATTTTCAGAAAAAAAAATATATATGTAGTTTTTGAGAAAATGAAGTTAAATAAAAAAAACGACTTTTTTTTTTTGGTTTTTTCGAAATAGCGCAATAGAGAGAGTCAAAATCTCAAATCTAACGACGGATCCTAAAACTAAACTCGATTTCTGATATTTGAAAAATAAAATGGGCTCGATAGGTTAAAACCTCGCAAAGCTACAGCAGTTTGAATCTTTGCCTCAATTTTACGATTTTAGAACATTACGCACTGATCTCTATACTAACTGGATACGGGCTCACTGCTAAAATGGTGTATCCATTAGAAGCTTAGAATGAGATGTGCGCGCTGCCTGGTAGTCAGCCTCGGTACTACGTACGGCGCTTGTGCATGTGTACTCATACCACTGTTTGCTTGGATGTGTAATGTAGACAACGTAGTACCGAGGCTGACTGCCAGGGCGTCGCGGTGGTCTTAATCTAAGCTTCTAATAGGTACAAGCTCTGGCCCATGCCTTCCATAGTGAACTCGTATCCAGTTAGTATAGAGATCAGTGACATTACGATAAAGTCTAATGTTTGATGGGTTGTAGGATCGAAACAAAAATTTTGTCAGGCAAAATCCCGAGACATGTGTCTCCTTAAATATGGTCTAGAACATATTTTCATTATTACAAAATCAAATAGTGACAGCCCGCCTGAATTGGAATGTAATCGGTCATACCCTATATAAAAAAAATTTCATTTCAAGAATCGTTTCCCTCGATTTCTACTCCCTTTTTGATCAACATATTTAGTTTTTCTGTTATATTGTCGGTCCCGTTTCGGTCGAGAGAAACTGTTTAATAGGATATTAAGAGAGATGGAATTAACATCGTTGATTCCAACTGCGGGTGTGTGAGTAGATTCTAAAGTACCGTTATTTAGTATTCTAATCTTTATTAGAACTGGAAAGAAATTAGAAAAATAAAAAAAATGAAAAAAAAATAAAAAAATTCAGCCAATTATTATCATTATATCTATCTGCAGGCAGACCACTTAAATATATGCCATACTTCTTCTCATAGATTAAATTTACGCAATGGCCACGGCGCGACACGGAATCTTTACGCATAAATCTGTAATGGTCCATGTCTCAATGGGTTGATGGTATCTAGAGTCTCCCAAGTCGTAGATACTACCACGGCAATTCTCGCGGCCATACAAAATGGATAATTAAGGTAGAATCAGAGGACAGATTACTGTCGTGGGTAACGGAAGAGGTTGACCAATCGAAATGGACAGACGAAGAGAATTAAGAACAATAAACTTCGTTTCAGAAAATTGTATACAAAAAATTTACGGGATTGGAAATAACCCTGGAAATAATCTTTTCCTCTTTTTTTTTTTGTTTTGTTGTTATCAAATTATGCATAAATGTCATATCGACTCCATATCGACGACCATTTTTCCAATGGTCAAGAAAAAAAAAGATGTTTAAACATTCATCAGTTCTGTTCAACAAGATTCAAGTTTCGTTTTCATGCAAATCTATCTGTAGATTTATGCTGAAAGAAATTCTCTCCTCTTTGAGGTTGAGGACTCGAACAAACTACACACCGCAAATATAAACCTGTATACAGGTTTAGCTGCAATGCTAGCGCCTTTAGCTGCTAAAACCGATATATAATTCAATATACAGACAAGGTAGACTCGCGGTGACATTATCTGGGCCTTCGAAGTCAGCCAGGGACCCGCCTATATATCTTAGCATGATCTCAACAAAGCTTGGATTTATGTCCTCGTCCTCCTCTACGCCTTTATCCCTTTCTCTATATCTACCTGTTTATCTCTCTTTCTCTTTCTATCTCGAGTTATCTCACCTTTACATACCGCGATGCCACTGCCTTCTCCTGATTTAAAACATGCCAAGTTTTTTACCTCATTTTTTGTGTTCAACATACCTACCCTATATCTTTTCCTTTTTAATCATCATCGAAAGAAAAAACTGTCACTCAAATTAAACAAAACTTTATACTCACTTGTAGGATCCGTGTGTGTTGTGGCATAAACCATGTTTGCAAGGATTTTGATCACATTCGATTATATCTTCGGCACAGTTAGGCCCCTTAAAACCTGGAGCACAGGTACACTGATAACCCAAATCCTTGGAACGACATTCCGCCCCATTTCTACAGGGTGAAGAAGCGCAGTGATCTTGTCTCTCGCAATGTTCACCTGAAACAATGATCAAGTATATTGTCTCCAAAATCTCTGAACTGTAGCTCTCCTTCATCTATTTCGTCAAAAAATATCTAACCAGTGTTGATTCCCGTCCGTAATACACTACCTTAAATGCTCACCTGGAACTGATTACTAGAACTAATTAGTCGGTCGCTTTGTCAAGAGATTTTTCCCACCTATGTTACGATTCCTACAGCAGTGGTTCTCAGTTAGTCATTTTTTAGAACTCTACACTCGGTACAGAGACATCAATTTTCATTTTTTGATTCGTTTATGTATCAGTTAGCTGTAAGCTGTCGAAAAAGTCGAGCACCACCTCGGCTGGTTGAAAGTCTGATGATGCAGTTAATATCCGAATCGTTCAAGAGGTAAAAGTTTTTCTTTTATTTTTTGTTTCTTTTTATTCTAGCGAGTTTGAGATCCACTGGAGTAAAGATTCCGCCGTAGTAAAAGGCCGCATTGCACTCTGGCAATTATCAACGTTGAAATACACATCTGACTTTCTTCGGATTCCTTCTTGGTTAGATTTATTTGTCAATTTGTTGAAGCGCGTGTCCCGTTTTAAAAAGAAATTAAATTATACGATTTTATACTTACCGGTGAATCCTGTGGCACATGTGCAAACGTATTCGCGTAATGATCTCAGGGTGCAAGTAGCGAAGTTCATGCAGGGTGAGGAGTCGCAGGCATTAGCTACGGGTATTTCGCATAAACTTGCGGTAAAACCAACGGGACATGAGCAAACGAATGATGGTGTACCGCCACCGAATGACTCCCGCACCCTGCATGAACCTCCGTTTTGACAACGTGGTCCTGGTCCAGTGTGACATGGGTTAGGATGCTGGCAGTACTCTCCCACATACATCGACGTACAGCTGAAAAGGAAATACAACAGCGTTGAAAAAAAGAAACAGAATAAAAAACAAAGTAGCGCGTAACGTATTACGCACGCTAGAAGTGAAACTTTTCACTTAAGACTTAAGACGTATGACATAAGACATAAAACATGACATGAGGCATACGACTTAAGACTCAAGACTCAAGACATAAGACTTAGGACATAGGACTTAGTACTTAAGACTTAAGACATAAGACTTTTACTTTGACTTAAGACTTACATGTATATTTTGTACTGGCATATTTCAATCTTTCGTTGCACTTGAAAATTTTCGGTACCCTGCCAAAAAAAGTTTCACTTCAAAAACTGATCAGTCTCTCCATTCGTATACAAATTCCAATATCCAAAAGAGAAATGCAGGTTCTGTGAGGCTTATCTAGTGACTTAAGGTAACATGGGGCGGATAAATGAGTCGAGGGTATAAGGAATAAGAAAAAAAACTACTGTAACTGATGAGCCAAGAGATTCTTACGCAGTCTCAGAATTTAGTCTAATCGTGAAATATTGAAATAATTATCTTTAATCTGTATAATTCCGACTGTTGTCGGAACCCGTGGTGTCTTTTGAACGTATGAGACTACTCGATCTTTACTGTCAAATAGTTGTCTCTACGATTAAGTTAGTGAATGCGTTGATCCGTAACGAAGAATGATATTTGATCAGGGTAGGGAAGAGGTTTCCGACTGTGCATAGGAATTATTATTTTCTAATGTACCATTCGTATATACATATATATACGTATATATGGAATAAGAAAAGGAAAGGTGAGTTGGTGTACCAGGGGTAAATTAATTGTGCACGAATGATAGTAACCGTGAGAAAAATAATACTTAAAGAAGACGTCCGATCTGACATATTTGTGGAAGACAGGTGCAAGGGACTGAATATCTTTTTACGTTTTTCATTTTATTTTTATTTTTTCTGTTTTTTATTCTTTCTTTCTTCGGTCTCTGATCTCAATCGCTGATGGTTGTAGCGGTGGCGGTTCCTTATCGCATCCCTCTCTTCACAAGGGTATAGAATACGAGTCGAGAATAAAAACCGGGTAACAAGATTTCCCAGGAAGTTTACTCGCGCGAACAGAATTCTTATAAAATAGTTTTGGGTTACGGTTAAATTTAGTCAGGTTAATCTCGCATACCGTACATCGACTCAAGATTCATTCAACGGCTCTATCAACCGTTCATTTCAATTACCTAGACTGGATGAAGAAATTTAGAGCAAATTCATTCATTTGAAGATATATCTGTATACCTATATATACACATATACGTGTATTCTCAATCTTTGACTCATTATTGTACCTATGTATGTACCCACTCGAGGTTACACTCTGGTAAGAACACCTCGCGCACCAGCCAATCGACTCTTTCATCGAGTATATCCGAAGCCAAGAAAGAGAGAAAGACAGAGAGAGATTAACTGAGCAGCTGGTACTGGACCAGGTATACCTATAAACGGAGTTGGTCAGCGGAGACACAGGGCCGAGTCAAGTCCTCTCGGCTGTAAAACGTGCAGGATGATTATCGTTGTCTTGGTAAGGGTTAGGCTTGTGTTTGATCAAGTTGGCCACTTCAAGGCTGTACACGTATGCTTCCCATACCTACCAACGTGCATACACGTATGTACATACATACGTGCGTTATATCCTACCCTAGGTAGGCATCGAGACTTGCGGAATATGACGAAGATTTCACGAGCACTCCTTATTCTCAGTTAACCGTGATAAATTCCTTAGCTAGCAAGGAACTGATACGAACTGCAATTGCAATTGCAACTGCATAAGTACCAGGCGTTGGGTTAGAAACGAGGTGACGAGAGGACGAGAAACGTGAAAGGTAAAAACATGGCGAGAAATTCTCAAGATCCAATATGTCAAAGCAGGATTTATCACGGTATAGGAAAATTTCTTCTATCTAGTATATTATCGGTACCTACTCTCAATGATCATCGATGGAATTCAAACGAGAAGGAGAGATGATTTTTGATGAATAAAAAAATGTATCTACCTGATGCTTACTGTACTCATATGTTTCGTGACTTGATTTTTCGTTTAGTAATCATGTTGCAATAACTCCTTAGCATATTTTTCCAATGGTAGTATCAACCTCTAACTAATACTCGAGGTATATAACAATCCATATCCATCACAATTTCCTGCAATAAAAATCCACTCTATAACCGGGCGTTCAATCCATCGGCAAAAACTACACCATCCAATATATTCCTACGATATATAAGCAACAGGCAAGAGTAAAGAAGCTAAAGATGGATCAGAGGAGGAGAAATGAAGTAAAGAAGGGTTCAGCATGGTACTGCTTGCTTCGACTGTATATGGGCACTAGATAATGCAAGTGTAGTTACAACCACAACAGGAACTACCAGGGTGTCAGCAGTCTCCTAGAGCCATCGAAGTCAGCGATGGATAGAAACGTACGAAAATCTGTATTCACGTGTATAAGCAACCGCAAAAATTTGCGTGGGAGATTTTCTCACCAATACTAAAATAACGAGCATATGCATCTTAACAAGAGATATAAAGACCGTTTTCTCTTCTTATTTCTACTTGGTAAAAAAAAAATTCAAAAATAAATGTACCGGCTAAGTAGCGAAATGAGTTATACAGCGAATAAGTCTGGGGTGGTCGGTGTAAGCCAAAGAAGCTAAAACCGGCATTGAAAACTGAATTGAATCCTGTATCGATTCACATTTCAATGCAAATTGCTTGCAACTAATGCTAGCGGAGGTCCCATTTGAGTCAGGTACCTACCTACCTACCTGTAGGTACCTACTGGGTAAGGTCCTTTGATCTCTTGGTCTCTGCTATTGCAGGAGGATGTAAATTATTCAAGTTTGTCCCACAATCAGTGCCCATTTAATGTCTCCTGTAGAATTATGTCCGTATTCAGACCCGCAGGCATTCTCAGAATATCCGACAATTCATTTACGTCAGTTTGCATATGGTATGAATAATGATCATTTTTTTCCTTTTACTTTTTCTTTTTTTTTTTTTTTTTGTCGTTAATTGAATTCGATTAATTTATAATTAATCGAAAAGTTTGGTAGGTATTTATAGATGAGAATTATTGCTGCCGATTTTCTCGATTATACCGAATGACATGTTGGTGAATCGTCTTTGAGATAAGCCGCGATGTTTGTTTAGATATTTCGTGCGGTTTTGACCATTTGGTTTAAAAATTAACACTTTATTATTGCCGAACCTTTACCCCGTTGTCCAGATGCTAGAAATATCATAACTGGTCAAAAGCTAGAAGTCAAGTTTGCCTTATTAGTTAGCATTGTTAGTGATATGTCTGGTTCCCTTTTGTGCCAGTAAATTGCTTACAAATACTTCATATTTGTCGGTATTTAATATAAACCCAGTATTTACAAAATAGTTAAGAAAAGAACAAAAAAGAGAAAGAAAAAAATCTGTGTAAAGAAACCTCAAAACACTAAAAATCCTTAAGCAAGCTACCGAGTTTTAAAACTCCCTGTTTTAAACTCACGATGTGTTGTTTCAGTACAAACAAAATATATCTCCCAATATTTCCTAAAAAAAAAAAAAAAAAATTCACATCATAAATGCGCAAAATTAGAACCCCTAATCTTATTTCGCATGTATTTAAAATTGTGCAATTTATATCAACATGGTGAGAAAGGGGTAAACGCTGTTGGATTTATGAGTCCATTTCCACGGTACATGTATAATGAAATTTTTGTTTCTTAATTATTTTTTTTCTCTTCTTTTACAACTCAATTCTATTCTCAGTCTATTCTCGCCACTGTATTCTAAACTTTTATGTTTTGTCACTGTTTCACTGCAACTCGGCACTCGGTCTTTGCGGACGTGTTAATTCAATTAAATGTATAAACCAGCAGCAGCAACAGTAGCAGTAGACTGCTGCATCTAGGTACGAACTAGCCAGTAGGGACCAGGAACCCATAAAACCGGGTTTGTACCATTTTGTTTCAATCGAGTTGGTACTGTTGGTCAAAAATTAACACGTTTATATTCTAAGCTGAATGTTTTACTCCTACCATGTGGGTATATACCCCGGGTGTAGGTATAGAAACGAAAGATTTTAAAAATTAAACCCTCAGTGAGAATTTCGGGGCAAAGATAGATCCTAGTAAAGACAGATTCTGATATCGCTATTGCAGCAGTTTTGTTTTTAAAATAAAACGATTTTTCAATAACTAGAGAAACTGTATGTATAATGGAAGAAATAATCGCGATAATTTATGTCTGGGATTTCATGGGTAACGGTTTCGATAATCTACGATACGGAACGATAATTTAAAGTCGTATTCCTCTATCGGCATTATACCTACACGTTCGGATATTAACTGTGTTAACTAAGCGTAACATCTGAGCAAGAAACAGATCATCGACCGCAAGAAGATATTAAAAATTTACTTATTTGTTACTGAAGAGATTCAACAAATTAAGGTTAACTCTGTAAGAGTGACCACCATTGGAAAGAAAAAGGAAGATACCTACAACTGATCCTTTGGTAAATGAAAAGCCAATGTTGAAGTCTTTTTTTATCATTTAATACACCCATTTGATACGCAGCTACGTTACGCCATGGACAATAGACAAAGGCCATGTTAGACTGTTCTAATTCCGTTCTATAGCAAATATAATAGTATATTATGTACCGAGGAGGCAAAGTAGGTCTTTTAACACTCAGCGTAAAAGATCTGTTGCCTCCGTGATGCATACAATATTTTTTTTTTATGCAAAAGTGGCTTTTTGACGCCTGTTTTCGATCCGTAAAGGGTCACTTTATGTGGCTAACTTGATAACTGCTTGAAAAAGACTTTCTACAGTAGTTTTGATGCGCAGTTCGACATGCGCATCTCGATACTGCCTCATAAAGTCTTTATACGGCAGTACTAAGCGACGCACGCGCAGTAAAGCTAACCTGCAAACTTATGATTTTTGTACTTTTCCATACAAATACCGTAAAAAATATTGTATATGGTATGCTTGTAAACCGTTCTTCGGCTCGAATGATTTTTCAGTACTCGCCGTCGGCTCGCCTTTGACTCGTAATGAAAATATCATTCTTGAATTAAAAACGGTTTGTTTACAAGCATACCACATAAACCACTATTATATAACAGAAGCATGTTTTACAAGTTTTATGCTCGATTCGGTACACAAAGTAGACGGAGTACATTACATACAATAACAGGCACGTTCGAAGGCTAATACGCATGCGCGTATTCGGGCAGTTTAAGGTCCTAGGAGTTAAATGTGCGTTCATTTGTACAAGCCCGTGATCCCCACCACTGACTCCCTGCCACTGTCGCGCAAACGGCTACTTTATGTATCGAAATCGAGCGTCAGAAAACGCGTAAAACATGCTTGTGTTATATAAAACTATGTGGTAGTTATTGGTCCGTTAGCGCAGGCTGGATCTAGAATTCTTCATGGTGAGAATGGCTATTAGGGTGTTCGAAAATGAAAAAAATATGTGGTGCTTTTTTTTATCTTCTATATTATAGTCGGAGATTGGATCTTTCAAAAACTGTATTAAAAATGATATTTTTGAAAAATCTTTAGAAAATATATTTAAACGTAAAAATCTAAAGTAACAAATTCGCCTAAGGAAGTTACGACCACTGATCGAGGATTTCGGTAGCCGAATCTTATGCTGAGTGATTTTAGCAAAATGCCGTTACGCTAGAATTAGATCGATTATCGAGTGGTACTGTAGACCGAATGAGAGGAGATATTTCCAACTGTATCTAATTGTGATTCGTTCGTAAGCAGAACGTTGGGATAATGAGAAGAATGGACTTTTATATGTATGTGTAAAGATGGACAGATGCTTTCACACTGCCCTTGCAATTACGGTAATGTTACGTTTTAGGCGAGTTGGTCAATTGGCTCTTCCGAGGCTCCGGAACAATTATTTTGTCATCGGTTAAGTTAGTCATATTTCGTGTCGAGAAACGTCATGTAGGTTACATTTATGTGTTTTGCAATCAGACTCGTGGGAACACGCAGTAGATGTATGTACCCAATTCCGTTACACATATCTCGCTTCCGAGCGCGCATGATGCGGTTGTTTCCCGTACAGAAATAATTATACATACAAATATACAGCCAATGAATAGATTTTTTTCACAAAAATAGCACATCTATTCAAATCTAAACTATGCCGTAACTGTTATTATCTGATTGACATTATTCATCATGCAAAGGCGCATGCGGTGAACACAAATTTGTTTCTTTTTTTTTTTGTGTAGATGTGTGTGATCAATTTTTTGTATGACGATATCTCGAGAACTAATGAATGGATTTTGTTCTTCCTTGAGTCAATCGATGCGCTTTTCCTTGACTTAAAACTGACTAAATTTTGGATTTTATCGGTTCAGTAGTTGTCGACTTATTCAAAGAACAAAATTTCGAGAGACAAAAAATTCAATAGGCGATATCTCGAGAACTGGTTATCGGATTTTGATGATTCTGGTCTCAATCGATAGGATTTGATCCGACTTAAATTTGGTTAAATTTTCGAATCAAACTATCCAGTAATTTTTGTGTTGGAACAAAAAATATAAACTTTTTACTTGTGATGAATTTCTTTTTTGATTAAGCAAACTTTTTACTCGTGAAACACTGATTTTCGAGCTTGAAAAATCCGAACGGGAAATTCTAAAACTGGACCATCGAGGTCAGCCGACTTATGAGGAAAGGGTTGAAGTTCTGAATTTTTAGGAACGTTACAGTTCGGAATATTAAAATTGGGAAAGACCGAAATGCAGACGGCTCGAAACTCGGAAAGTTAATGAAGGGGCACAACGAAAATGATGAAAAAAGATGGATGAAATCTTCGTTTTTCGCAATTACCTCGGTAACGGTAAGGAATTTCGGAAAAAGTTTTCCGTCTTTTTTCATCAATTTTTACGATTTTCCAGGCTATTTTGATCCGGGAAATTTGCGTATAGTATTCTTGGATAGAAAACAAAGATAAAATCAAGTTTGCAGCTACTCCCAAATCTCTGAAGTTCAGACCTTGGTTTACTGATTTACCGTACGTTATTCTCTTCAAGCACGCCAAGAGAAGGTTAAATTTTTTTCCATCATCGTAGTCGATAAGGGTTGAGGTGACCACGTCACTCTACACTCTTGAACCACTTGACCCATAACACGTTCTTCATTAAACTTTGATTGAGATAGGATCAGGTTGGGTTAGGTTAAGAAAAGGTTGTCTTCTCGAATGTGATAGTTTCAGTTGGATCGTTAATACGTGATTAACGGATCGATGGGTAAGATGTAATTAAAAATTTTCATTCTTTTTAAACATATGTAATATAAGATAGTTATTTACTTTATCGTGACAAAAAATTGTACATGAAGGAACGGCGGTCAAGCAGTAAGAACGAAGGAATAGCTATTAGAAATGATGACTAAAAGAATCTTCTTTCGGGTCTTTTAATCGACTATCGATCTATTTCTTAGGTATATAACTATAAAAAGTTATTAAGAAAAAAGTAGTAGTCGATATCCTGGAGGATTTGTGTGTTAATATTATAAGGTATCAAAAGTCTACTTCACTATAACTTCATCCTTATATTCGTGTTCTTTCTCAGTTTCTTAACTCGACTTTCTTCGCTTAAAGTATATACCTACCTAATAACTTCGAGTCAAAACTATGTACCTATACCTACATCACCTACTCGGCGTTGCTTTAACATAACGATAGAGATTGAACAAACTAGTTTTCTCCACTCCTGAAGAGAACTGGATGCCGGAGATGAGTTCTATTTCGAAGGTTTTTGTCAGACGCGGTGCTTCTGCAGCAGCTCATTTATCCGGCATCTTCTTCACCCTCGTCCTCTTCTTCTTCTCCTTCGTTTTCATTTTCGTCTTTTTCTTATTATTCTTCGTCAGACAGAGGTTACTGGAGGAACCGCGTGCCGCGAGGACCGAAAAGGGCTTCGTACTCGATTCGTCCTGCTTCTTTGTGCTCCAAGAAATTTGTGATTAACAAATCAAACATAAAATGCTTAACCACCGACAAAAAGTCACCACCTTACTATTTTTCTACTTCTCCCGCTATCTCTCTTTCGCTTTCTGTATTCTTCTCTTCTTCTATCTCCCTCTCAGTCTCCCTCTCTCTTTTTCTCTCTCTGCAAATAGAGATGTCCAATTAGACATGGACTCAGTTTTTTCTCAGTGAGGTGACGTACTTTCATCTACAATTCGACTCGCTGCTATGAGACATCGATATACATACAAAACGTTAATATAAACCACGATGCAGGTATATAATACATACTACTGCATTGAAAGTAAAAAGAACGAGTTTCTTCTCAAGAGGGTATACTCACTGGTATTCTATAAGAAAATAATCTATCGACTCAGTTTTTTCACAACTAATTATTTGTGTTTTGGGACATACATCAGAATTATTTGAAATTTTACGAAACTTCGCTATTGCAATGATTTATTGCATCAAAGAAGAACTTGGATGGATGTCGTCGCATCGTTGATCAAAACTCCTCAAAAGTTTTGGTCGATTATAAAAAATTTTCAAAATTTAAGCTACTAATTTGCAAATTCCCTCGTTCACGTGATGAGGATTTCTTTTCTGAACAAAATGAGCCCTCAACGACCCTAATCGGACTAACGATGTGCCTAAAACCTTACGACAAACATTTTCAAAGAAGAATTTTTCTTTTTTTGATATAAAATAAACTTTGGTTGACAAATAAATGTATTTTTGAAGTACTCCGAAATTTCCTAAACCAAACTATACACCTTGAAACAGTTTTTTGTTAACGTTGAGAAAATTAAAACTGTGCTACACGATCACGACGATAAAAGACTGACCTTACATGAAATGATCTCCACCGTTTGAGACGATACTCCCTGAAGACTGTATCGAGATTTATCTTCTTCTTATTTTTTTTTTTTTTTTAATTCGTTCATGTTTAATGCGATTCAAGTCGTCTGTTATACTTCTCGATCTAACATATCTCAGTGTCCTAAAGCGTTATAATATTAATGGTATTGAACCAGATTGAAAATTGAGTCTGGTTGTAAAGTCTATTCGATGACAATACCAGTGTCTGGGTAAATTTATATTTTATTTTATTTATTTTCTTTGTCGTTTTTCCCCATCAACTTAAAGGTACAACAATATAAGTGAGACCGTACCTTAGCAAGGCACGTTCTCTTCGTGCTGAGAGGTTTTACCAACCTCCGACGTGACAAGACGCGTCGTTCTGACCAACACAGATTTATCTCAATGTTATACTGTAAAAGAACAACTGCGTTGACTCGGGAAATAACAGATTCGTTGCATGGATTAAATTCTACGGGAGGCAAGAAATCAAAGCCCGATTGTTTCTCTGTTTGAAATTAAACAAACGAACTATTTTACTTAATCTCTACAAGCTTATTTGTACAAAATTTTATAACTTGAAACGAAACTAGTCGGCAAGTGTAACGAGAGCTTCAATTAACAAAAAAAAAAAAAACAAACTAAAGTCAAATCAAACCAAAAAGGTGTTACGTTGGGATATTATCGATTATGGTTTAGTTAGGTATATGTACAGATATTTTTTCCCGGTAATCTGCACGTTTAAAATTAAAAGATTATCAAGTAAAATTCATCTCCAATCTCGTTAATAATTATTTTCACGTATAGCCATGTCGTTTGCGTATAGCGGTTCTACTCGTTCAGATAGCCAAAATAAGGCCTGCTACTATCTTAATGGAAATCTTAAATTACAAATTTTCGTCCACTTCAGGGTCCTGCGATATAAGCGCGGGACAGCTACTATACAACGAATTCTCTTTTACGTTATTTGGAAATTTTTATTTCGAACATTTTCTAGACTCTGATCTAAACGAAACAACTTTCAGGGGGGCTGTGTCCATTTTATCAATTTTAAAAGTTCCAAACGATCAAATTTACGAATTTATTCGCGACGATTTCGAATCCTCATAAACGTTCAAGTCCGGAATATTAAAATTGGAAGAGATCGACATGTAAACCTCCGAAAGTACTCTTTCTAAAAACCGCGAGTCAGTAATATAAAAATTCTCGTCTGCTAATGCAAGCTGGCCATCCCGAGTTTTATCTATCAAACTTTATTTTTGGTGACCAATTGCGGTTGATTCGGATTTTTGAGGTTAGAATCGAAGTTAGGATTTCGTGCAAGTTGGCTCTCCTGCCTCACAGGCTCAAATATCATCGCAGGACGGACTCGCCGACGAATGAAATTAAATTATTTGACGCATGCGCTGTCGACTGTTTAGTTTCAAGACCAAATCTCGGTATAATTGGTTCTTAATCCTACGGGACAGATAGAGGCGTCGTGTCTCACGTCTCTATATAGATATTCCGTCGTCGAATCTCTGCAGGAACATTAACATCCCCCGATATCCACCGGTGAGTATTCGAGGAAGAAGCGAAGCTACAAAAAGCCTCTTTCCGAGTCCCTAGAGTCCCTCGAGTACTTAGTAATTTGACGCTTTCAGACTCAGCGTTAAAATAATACCTTCCGATCCGTCATTACTCAATGCGGCACTCAACTCGATAATAGCTTAACCTGCAGGCGAGGGACCAACTTACAAATGTGCAACCATGAACGCAATACCGTTATGTGTATACCTTACTCCCCCTTCAGGTTTTGCCGCGAATTGTTAACCCGCGGTTATAGAGGTTAGAAAAAATATTTATACGTATACGTTTTTTTCTTGTTGCTTTTCATCACCTACGGTGATATAAGAAAAGTATTGGTTTCGGTCTAAAAGTGACTTTTGCTTATTTCAAGAATCTTTACGCTTTCAACCCTCTAGAATCCGAAAAACAGGTTTTTGGAAAGATGTCGGTCTGTCTGTCGGTCTGTTCAACAAGCTCGGGCGGTGATCTCGGAAACGGTTCGATGAAAAAATCTGAAATTCACAGGACTTTACAACCAAGCGATGGGCATTAAAAATTGCCATGTCTCGTTAAATTTGGACTTCCGGTTCTACCGGAAATTAATCGATTTTCGCTGTGTTACCGACAAATCTATACTTTTTCCTCTGTATTACCTTTCTGAAATGAAAGATTATGTTCTTCAGAGTTGAGTTATTCATTTTATATATATATATATATATATATATATATATATATATATATATATATATATATATATATATATATATATATATATATATATATATATATATATATATATATATATATATATATATATATATATATATATATATATATATATATATATATATATATATATATATATATATATATATATATAGGGCATTCCTTGCCAATAGCAACTACAAAATAGTAAATATACCCAGATCGAATTGGGATGAAATGCACTGCATAAAATTGTTGTTTGTCAATATATAGGACGTTCCTTGCCAATGACAAGAAGAAATTGTCAATATACCCAGATCGAATTGGAATAAAATGTACTGTATAAAATTGTTGTTTGTCAATATATAGGACGTTTCTTGCCAATGACAATAAAAAATTGTAAAAATACCCAGATCGAATTGGGATGAAATGCACTGTATAAAATTGTTGTTTGTCAATATATAGGACGTTCCTTGCCAATGACAAGAAGAAATTGTAAATATACCTAGATTGACTTGGGATGAAATGCACTGTATGAAATTGTTGTTTGTCAATATATAGGGCATTTTTTTGTCTATATTTTTAATTTCAATCTTTGTTTTTTTTTCGGCTTTGCATAGATTTTTTATACTCTTTCTTCCCCTGACAAACGTATAATTTTTTTTTTTTTTTGATGAAAGAATTCCGAAAAACTGTTTTTCCAGCTTATTTTCATTTATTTTCATTTCCGCGCAACGCAAGAAGATCAAGGAACTGACAAAAACCAAAAAAAAAAGAGTGAACAAAAAAATAAAATAAACGTAGAACTATTCCGAGGTTGGTTCCATGCTCGGGCGATCGGTTTAACGACTCGAATCAACCATAATAATCAGTTTTTGCTTTTATCGCTTTTTGATCGAGCGGCACTTTTTATATACATATATAAGTAGTAAATCATCACGGTATATATGTTGAATAAAAATTATTCTATATATACGGTATTTTGAAATAATCCACACAAAGAATCAGATTTACTCTGCACTCATTCAAAAAAAAGCCTTCATTTTTATCTCTCTTTTTGTTCATCCCAAAACGTTTTTTATTCAACGCATTATCAAAGCCCGGGTCAAAGGACCTAAGAAAACCGCCGTATTATCCAACAACGAAGGATCACGCTCGAGGAAAAAAGCCTGATCGTTTTATCACCGACTCTAATCTCTATACCAATTAGTGAAAAAAAAGACCTCAAAAAAAAAAAAAAAAGATTCTCACCGTTAGGTTGGGTCAGTGAAAACTAAGACGGTAGATATTTTCAAAGAATTTTTCAACACGCGAGACAGTCTTTTCAAGGATATTCAGGTAAAAGTTAAAATTCGAATTTTATAATTGACTTTCAGTAAAAGCAAACACAGTTTTCGTTAGGGTAAAACCCAATCCAAGTGTTTTCACTCCGCATTTCGGTCTCTCGAAATGTCTTTTGGAAATGAAATTTCGATAATTGGATTATTATAACAACGAAAATTCAACGGAGCGGATAATTATAATTGACTGAATACGAGGTCAAGGCAACGATGAAACAGGGTTGAGATTAGTTTTTTGGAAAGAGTTAAAACACCCCAGAAAGTAGTGCGCGGGCGGCCATATCGCGAGCACTCATCTCCGAGGACCGTGTCTCGAAACGTCCATTAGCGAGGCTTGTAATTTGCCGCGCCGAATGTTAATGGACTCGACAGCTCCCTCGACTCCTCGATTCCTCGGACTGTTGGATACCCTATGTATAGTGGGTATAGCTTCTTATCCCACAAGTTAAGGTCTTTCTCTGAAATATGTCCAGAATTATGCTTGTCGCAGGAGTTAGCTAGACTTCGAGACCCAAACTCTCAGACAAGATGATCGTTTGAAACGGGAGACAGTAAAAACCGATTTTTTGTTTCAAGAAATTAATTTCGGAAAAATACATTTTTTTGTGAATTATTTTGAACAGAAAATATCGTAAAGGAATAATTTTCTAATTTTTTTGAGGGAAATATTCGTTAGCAAAAGGAAGTTCAATTTTTTGCTCTGCAAACCACTGAACCACATATACATATAAGGTATAAAGATCGTTTAAAAAACGAAACCAAAGTAAAGATATCGCGAATCCTTCATTTGCGATTCTTCAGTTTGCGGGTTACAGGCGTCGATCTGTGGCATCGGTAACCCAATACATAATAGTGCGAGGAGGCTATCGAAGTTCAGGCAAAACTACCTATGTATCGCGGGGGAAGCTTCCCACGTGGATTGAGTGACTACGGGTTGAGGGGTCGAAGGGAGAGTCTGGCCATGGACCAGGCGTGGACCTCATGGGGTAGAGGATGAGGCGTTGTTGTTTGCAAAGGTGTCCAGTTACGTTCAAGGTCATTAGCCCACGATAATAATTACCCCATAATTAGGTTAATGGATAATTATCATCACAGATTGTAGAATGTATTCTGAAACTATCAGATTTGTTTAAAATATACAAGTAATTTATTTTTTTTTTTTTTAAGGAAGAAGCTCTATCGATCTGATGAACAGAAAAATCGATTTTTTATTGCATTTCCTATGTAGGAAATGACGATTGGCCCAGCATAGGCCCAGGCCTGGGCCGACGCTTCTCAATCTTAGCCCAAGATTGCAAACCAGCCTTGCCCCAACTTTGATTTGAATCTGGAATATGATAACTTCGTGTCAGGCTTGGCATACAGCATTGGGCGAAGACTAGCTGTAAGGGTTGGCCCAAGCTTAGACCAAAATTAAAAAAGCCTAAGATCGGTTGCCCAGATCTAGTCCAGGCTTGGACCAACATCGAACTGCCGAGGTTCGGTTACCCAGGACTAGCCCGAGCCTGACAGCTTTTACATGGATTTCTTAAAAACTGATATTTCAAATACAACTGATGGAGTCTCTCTGCCCCTTAGCGTACGTCTCTCTCAACCATTTTTGTTTTTTTTTTAAATTTTTTTCGTATTCCGTCGATAACTCGACGTGTTCAACTTATACTAACGTAACCGAAGACCAGGTTGACTTTACCAGACGAATGATCTCGCGTTATGTGACGACCGGACCAACTTCAACGGGTTATACGAAAAATCCTTAACATGGCAGTCGTCAGTATATATACTTCAGGATATACCGTAGAGCGGGCTGTGGCTTTGAAACGTGACACTCTAGTGGTAGCGCGTAACTTGGGTAGACAGCCAAGAGCGTATTTTATTTACACGCGTGCGTGCTTGCGTGCTTTGCTTGCGTGCGTGCGTGCGTCGATGCATGCATGCATGCATGCGTACGTAAGTTTTACTCCCTCGCGTCATAACGTCCTACAGTCTTAGAAAAAATAAATAAAAAATAATCATTTTTATTATTGGTACATATAACGCGCTGAAAGTTAACCAAAATTGATTCGGACAGGTTCAGAACCGAATAATTATTAGTCTAAGAGGCATTGACGTGTCTATACATGATATTCCGTTACATATTAAATTAAATTGAAAAACCCCTAGGCGATCTAAGGGAAATATGTAAGTTTTCTTATATACCGAGAAAACTACCGTAGAAAATAATGACTTTTATTTCATGATCGGGTGCAAGTATACAGGGTGTCGCGAAATTCGTAAACTCGCTACATACCAACGAATCCCTCGTGAAAAATTAACACGAAAGTTACCTATGCAAAAAAGTCCGCGAGGACTTAGTTTTATTGTAAAATCAACTTAATCAACGAACCAATCAGCGTATGGCTTCAGAAAAGATAGCCTAAAATTCGCAACACTGCCCGCCCCACTACCGATAACAAGACAATAATGTTTCGAGTTCCCCACTCGGTCCCACGGGAATGCAATTTTTAACAAGTCTTTTCTAAAACCGAACACTGATTTGTTCGTTGATAAGTTCATTTTAAAATAAAACCAAATCCTCGCGGACTTTTTTGCATAGATAACTTTCGTCTCGATTTTTCACAAGGAATCTGCTAGTATGCAGCAAGTACATAAATTTTTCGACACCCTGTATAGCGTAAAGTCTCTCTCGCATAGTTCCAATGAAATTTTTTTGGCCTTGGTTTATAGCCACAACGATTATTAGTTATTAAACGATGTATATGTATATATGTATTTATGAAACACATACATGTATATAAAATATGATTAAATTGAACGAGAACCTTACAGACGTATCTTACGGGATATAAATGGTAATAAGAAATTATTCTACCTGGCTGATAATTATTTCATTTTTCTCTTACCCTGAGGTGGGTTTTTTTCATTTTTATTTTTCGTAACCTTTCATATATGTTACGGTAATAATCGAACCTTGTATTTTATACAGTCTGGACTATGGAGGACGTCTTTCAACTGACGAGGACTAACTTTCGATCATTCAGTCTTTTCAGACAACAAGTAATTTGCGATACCGGGTTTACCTAGTTGAACCTAATACCGATTAAACATGTTTTACAATGTGCTAAGACAATCAAATAATTAGCGCAATTTATTAATTCTGTAAAAAAAAAATTAATTTAAAATATTACAAAATTGAGATCAAAGTGATCAATGAACGTGTACATTCATTCATTAATCTCAAATGTCGAGCTCAAGTTGGGAGACTTGTTTTATAGCTGCAAGCAGCCCGACGGAAATGTCATTGTCACGGAAGAGGATAAAAAAGGGGTCTAATTTTTCCGTGATAAAGAGAAAAAACGAGAAAAAAAAAAAAAAAACGTGGCTCCATGAACATATGCGGCGCTAGACAAGCCACTCGGTGGCAGAAACTGTCACCGACACAACTTTTGCCGTTAAGTTAATTTTTTATATATGTATGTTTTTTGTTCCTCACTTTTTCTTCCTCTATCTGTCAGTTTTCATTTTTTTTTGTTTTTTCTTTCTTTCGTCTCTGTCCATATCTCGTTATATTATTAATATGTCGAGGTAAAGATGTGAAGATTCAAAGAATATGGTGAATAAAACGGTATATCTGTGTATCATCGTGGATATAGGAGAAGTGCTGAAAGATTTGTTCCTTTTTTTTTTTTTTTTTTTACAAAAAATAAAAAAGGAAAGAGAAAATAAAAAGCAAACGACTTCATCGCCGATCATATGTATAATGCCTCAAGTTCTTCATCAACGATTTGACCGCATCGCCAAACAATAATTATAACTACCTCGACGACCTCGACGTTCAGAATTTTAGGCCCGAGCATCGATGATCGATGATCAAGAACCAATTAAAGATCTTCCAACGTATTTATGTACCATGTGGCGAGTTTATCGATCACGTGTTGTACCCCCGAAGGCAAGAAGAAACATATACCTACTATCATTATTCGTAAAGGTTAATTTTACAATATATATATATATATGATTGAGAAGGGTTTGTACTGATAGTTTCATAAAAGTATATAAAATAATTATAAAATTTGATAAATAACGATCCGATTTATAAAGAAAAATATTAACTATAAACTTTTCGAATTATATTTCATATCAATCAGCAAAAGAAAAGTTCTAATTAATTTTAAAAATTTTGAAGGGTCAAAATTACGGATTCATTTGCGACGATTGCAAAATTTTCAAAAGCTTTAAACGTGGGAATGTTGAAATCGGGAATGATGAAAATATGATCAAAACTCCAAAGTCCAGGAATTCGAAAATTTAATGGCGAGGTACGATGCTCCATGCGTATAAGTTTCAAGTTTTCAAGTTTTAGCTTTCCAGATTTATAGCTCTCGAAATTTTGAACTTCTGACGTTTTTCGATTAAAAATTTTTCGATTTCGAATGGACCATGCGGACTTCCGGGAAAATATATTCTTTATAAAAACTGTGAAATCAGTGATAATAAAATTCCGAATTATCACCGTTCCACGATCTAAAAATTCGCCACTTTAACCTAGCCCCATATTTCAAAATCATTAAAAAATAAATCGTTGAATGTTTATTCACAGATTTTCAACCTCTCCTATAGTATGATATTAATTGTAAAGAGATGACTTATCACCCACGATGGTTTGAGTGTAAAGATAATAAACAATTTATATAGATTTCATTAGCTTATAAATTACCTACCCTTCTCTTCACGCCATAAGAAATATTGTAATAATAAACCATTCGCCTCGTGTGAACCCTTTACTCTTCTTTCTTTCTCTCTCTTTCTCTTTCTCTTTCTCTTTCTCTTTCTCTCTGATTCACTCTCCCACGCGTCGTACGCGTGATGTGGGAGTCAAAGGGCATCCATGAGCCTAAGAATGTGCTTGACGTTCTTATAAACTAAACTTGTAAAAAAGATATCGCAGTTATAACCCCAACTCTCTTACTCTCTCTTTCACCCTGTTCATTCCATTCCATTCCATATCAACTCATCTAATTTCTTCTTTTCTCTATCCCTTCATATCGTTAATACGAGACACGCGCGTACGTACATACATACATACATACATTATACATACAACCATACGAGTATAGCTACGAAGAACTACGTTTGTTGACTCTACAGCCCTAAGAAGCTTCGACACTTTCGGAACACTAAGAACTGTTCCATCGCCGTGGGAACTGGCCATTAAAAGATCATTTTTTTATTTCAAGGACTTTCATGTTCTGCCAAAAGAATTTTTCTAACAATTTTATCGCTAATTGGATACATTGAAGTGTAATCAGAGGAAAGACGCGAAGTTGAAAGAGTTTTCTTTATTTGTAATTTAAAAATAATTTTTGCTAGTCTCTAATCGTCAGGAAGAGATTCCTTTCTGTTCGAATTAAGGGAGAGCAAAGGCTGCTCGATTAATAAATTTTTATTAGTCAATTTTTCGAATTTTCTATTAGAAATAAAACGTAATGAGAATTTGAATCCGGTCTTAGTTGCAGGACACCGATTGTGAGAACTTTTGGTGTGTATAAATAAGGGAGGCGATAAAACGATAAAACTCAACAATATATCAAGGAGCAGGTACAACGTATGAGTCTGTTTAATTTTTAATACCGGCTATGGGCGACCTTGACGAGCCCAGAGGCCCTTAGGATCACGCAGCTGCCGAGTTGGTAATTATTACCGCGGTCTCTCATCTCTTGAGGTTTTATCCTGTTGCTTTAAGCCACGAAGACTTGATTCAGGACCACCAACTTCTAATTCTACTATGGTAACGCCTAAAAATAACACGGTAAAACCACTTATCAAAGTTCAGGACTAACCAACGCAAATTTCAACCCATTTCTTTGTATATTTAACGACTATTTCTTCTTCGGATAACGTTTTCCGCAGTCTATAAACTTTTTCGAACATTACATTAACCGACTGAAACGATATGCACATGTCTCAAAATCTGGCGAACGATGACCACCGCCTATTCCCAGGTAGAGCCTACCGATACTAGTAATACGACCCAGCACTGGGCCAGCCTCAATCGCCGAGCATCGACGTTGAGCGCTGGGCCAGCCTTGAACAACGTAAAATCTTCCAGCGCTATTAATACGGCCCACTACTGGGCCAGTATCCGTAGCCCAGTGTTGTCACAAAACGGTGTGACAGTATTGGGCTTCTCTCGCAATACATTTCAAGGGCTAGAAACCGGAAGGGGGTAAGCCCTGTGAGAGATTACGCCCTTCTCGTGCTTGACTTTCGATATATATTTTCGAGGGAACTTGAAACACTGGCTCAATACCGAGCCATGCTTATACTGGCCCGGTGTTTACCCGCAAAATTGGCCCAGTTCTGGTTACCAACGTTGGCACGATCTTATCATCCCGACTATTTACCAGTACTGGGATGAACGATTGTACCGGGATCGTCACTGTCGGCAACGGTACTGGCCAGACTTTGGGTCTTCCGTTAAACTTTACCTGAGAATTACCTCGTTGAAATTAAATTCATTTAATTTTCTTTATGTGATATGTAAAAGTGTGTAAACCGTTGACCTGGTTTTGACGAGATACCTAGTCTAGTGGGAATCAAAACGGTGAACACCGACTTCCCTGACCTCACGAGTAACATGTCAACTAGCTTAACTCCGGCTATCGCTACTACTTGACCGCTTTGACGCCTGCATAAGGAATGAAGAGACAGACTGCATTTGAAGTTGGCTTTATTTTAAATTGAATAATGAAAAGACTTTGAATCGATGGCGACATATTTTATTCGGAGAAATAATCAAAGGATGGAAATAAATTGGAATGAGAAATGGAAGACGAAACAAAAACAAGAAGAAGAAGGAGAAGAAGAGTCGAGGACCTCGAGGTAGTAGAAAATGAAGAAATACTTGAGCTACCATTAGCTGGTAGCCGTGATTGGTCCTTTGGTTAAGATGACACTGTTGTCCGCTAATCTTCTTCTGTCCTTCCACTCGCAGAGAAAAGGGGATTGTTGCTTTGTCTCTGCGGTTTGAGCGCTCTGAAACCATCTCTCGCCGAAAGATCCCTACGTTACGCTCCTCTCTACCCCCTTCTCTTCTCTCCTCTTTCTCGACCAGGTAATTACCGACTGTGCGGTTTTTGCGAGACCCGGCAATCTCACTTGATGTCTACCTCTCCTTTCCGATATAACGAATAAGAAAGATACTCAAGACCTAAAGTCTCGTCGTTTATATCTACCAAAGTTACGCCCTTGCGTCCATCATTCCCATAGAATGATATTCAACTTATAGAATTTTACATCCTGAAGCAAATACGATCTATAAACTATGTATGTATAGGTATATGTATTAACCCAACGGAGGAGACACATATAGAAGAAAAAGCGTGAAATTCAAACGTTAGAATTTGATTGCTTCGACAGCGCATCATCTCGCTATATTTCACACTTCTACTTTGTGTGAGTGCGAGTGTGAGTTAAATATCTTTGATTAGAACGATGACGTCAGCTGTTTTAACCCTTCCTTATTCATTGTCGTACTTGGTTATGTCTATTCCCTTTATTCTCTTCCTTATATATCTTCATTGCAGTTCTACACAGCAAATGTATACATATAATCGAAGTCTTCACCGAACATGGAAATTACTTATGCCAACATCAGGTACCAACTTTGTAATAAAAACTGTATATGTACGAAAGTGTGTATCGCGTTTGATGTACCGAAATTTAAATTGCTTCAAGTGTTGGGGTCTCATTATTTTGCATTCGTTATGGTAGATGGTTATAACGCATATACTCGCAAGTAGGTAGACCTCTACCCAAAAAATACTTGATGATCGTTAAAAACTGTAAATATAAAAAAAAAAAAAAAATAGAAAATAACAAAAAAAAAAAATAGATATAGAAATAAAAATTCAATCCTGACTTGAATATTATCAGGTTGGTTATGGTCTTTGTTCAAAGTTCCTTGACATCACTTCCTCGCAATTGTTATCGGTACAATTTTAACCCATATAATTATTTTGAAATTAACGTATCCTACAAATTACTAAGAGGGCGGTGGTACAGCTAGACTATTGTCAGGATCTTAATAGTAAACGAATTACCAGAGTAGATAATGAAATTTATATTATACAATATTATATCATTTATATATTTTATACAAACCGCAAAACCCAATCCGTTTATTAAATTTAGATTAAAGTTATGTCTTCTGTAGTTCCATGGGAAAGGTTGAATCTTGTGAAACTAAACGATAATTATCATTTTTATATTTTCAACTTAAATCATTGAAAAAGTATAGACATAAATACAAACAAGTTTCTATACGGTTAGAACAATTTATAATGAAAATTGAATGGCTGTACTAAGATCGTGTATAATCAAAGATATTTTGGGTGGACGTTTTTATTGAACAGTTTTCTGTAAACGGGGGGAGGAAACTATGAAACGGTACAGATTTATAGTATGTTCAGTTTTTTTAATCTATGAATTATTTAAAATAGTTACAAAACTTTCCATATAAAACGGCCAATGGGATCGTTACTTCTGTCGTCACTCTACATATTATATTAACGCTATATGTGGGATTATACCTATATGAGTATAACCATATCCTCCACTGGTGATGTTACTGCTGTAGATACTAGGCATACAGTGAATAAAACCGTTGACCAGAGAGCGTGGCTGATTGAGAGTGAGAGGTCAACCATATCTTCTTCCCAATCCTCGGGAGTAACATTTTCATTAAATTGTAAACCGTAAACGTGCCGCGTGACCAGAAGCGAGTAAGAAATAAGTCGAAGGTATAGGAGAAAAGATGAGGGAAAGAGATAGGTATATCAATTAGATACGGTCCAGGGATTTTAGTGTTTGGAATTGACCAGATATATACAATATGAAATTCATTCCGAAAAACCTGATTTTTAAAGAAAACAATTTAAAGTTATATTGTCTACGCTCAGAGTCTCGAATAATTGAAAGGATCGGACAGTGGAAAGAAATTTATACTTTAAGGGTGTAGCTAACCCTGAAAACTAATTTTCTAAGTATAATTAGAATCGATATGATGATAAACAAGCAAGTAAATCGACTGACCATGATGAGTCAGACCTAAAATTTCCCACCCAAATCTTTCAATTAAAATGAAAAAAGAAACTGTATAGAGATTTCGTAAAATAATTATTGGTATAGGCAATTTTCAGATGAGAGGGGTGAAAAAATTATGATCTTGTATTCGTGATCAACGATCCAAAAAATCTTCAGATACAAATTTTTATTCGAATCCGTCGATCCTTTCACTGTTCTTTGGATATCTTGGAAACTACTAGATTGATCAAATCCAGAATCTAATTAGTTCTAAGTTTGGAAAATCCGCGTCGATTGATACCAAATTCATAAAAATACGATCATTCGTTTTCAAGATATCGTCGGACAAAGAAACTTTAAAGCCATTTGTCTTAAAACTGGATTTTCGAACACGGTGAACATCGTAACTCTTGAACGGATGATTATTTCTACTTGAAATTTTAACTGAATTTGTAGAATATCTTTCCCTCGAACATTCAACTCTCTTAAGAACATTGTACAATCGTAAAACTGAAAAAAAAAATAAAATATTGAAGACCATGTTTTACCGTGAAAATGTCTAAAAAATAAAAAAAAAAATTGAATTCGTGTGCAACTTCCAAAATTTTCGTTCAAATTCACCCAAAAAATTTCCATGTTGTAGTTTTGGTCATATAAATTACTCATCTCAAACTATTCCGCTTTCAGACGATTAGTTCACCTGAGATCGTTTCTACAGACTCGATTTGCTCACTACGTGCAAGAAAATCTTAAGCGTTGTATAATTTCGATAATTTTCAACATATCGACGACTATTTTTTAATTTTAAATAATTGTAGAACATGGACAATAAACTGGTTTGATGATTATTTCGTTTCTAAGTCATCTAACCCGACCAAAAATCGATTATTTTTAAGCTTGAACAGTCAGCTGTAACCCTTTAATTCAAACCGTAATTGGTCTCGTTGAAATACATATTTCGATGCCCTATGTATATAATGTATTGATAGGCTATACATGAAACAAATAATTAGCATCTTCACGGGAGGTAATTAAAAACTGAAAACGTACTACAGAAAAACTAATTACATAATCTAACGGCGTAATATGAGGCAGGTATATTACATACTAAATGATCAGCTGTCATTATCTAATAAATACATCGATCTACATATGTATATACCCATACCTATAATACCTTAGACCATATATTACTCATTACACAGTTTACGATACCGAGGTATACTTTTTTTTTTTTTTTTTTACAAATGAATCATTAACCTACACCGTAATTTGTTTCTAGGCCTTCGTAATTTGTTTGATAAACGATTTTTCTCTTCTTTTTTTTATTATTATTTTATTTTTTTATTATATTTTATCGTATCTTCGATACACGACTCAATTTCGTTCAGCTAAACGGTCCCATTAGCTTTCTTCGTATATATGTGATTAATAAATAAGTGGCGTGTTTCACCCCTGCGTCATAAGAATATGTATACCTATATAGGGCATTCCATACCACTTGGACCTTGGTCTGACTCTTGACTTCTGGGATTAGGCCTGCGATTTTTTATATGATTGTTCTCACTTTGAAAGGCAATCAGTGTTTTTATTTTTTATTTTTTTCAAATTAATTTGAATTTTCTATAATTTTTAGAAAACGACCATATTGATCCATACAATTTAAAAATCTGAAAAACATTCTGAAAAATCGTGTTTCATGTATCAAAATTTTTAAGCTTAGAAGCCGGAGTGGGGAGATTTTTCCTTCTTACTGTTTTGAAGCTTTTTCCGAAAAAAAAAAAAAAAACAACAAAAAAACGTTAATCAAATTAGAAGCGGGAGTTATTTTACTGTGAATGGTTGCTGAAACATTTTCATATGCCACACCGAATTTTTGAAAATTTTTTCACAATTTTCGAAACCATCTTATCATTCGCAATTTTTTTTTTTTTTTAATCTGAAAAAATTCCAAAAAATCTGAAAAAAATTTTCAAAAATCCGGTACCACATATGAAAATGTTTCAGCAACCATCCCTAGTAAAATAATTCCCGCTTCTAATTTTTTTAACTTCTTTTTTCGGAAAAAGCTTGAAAACAGTAGGAAGGAAAAATCTCCCCACTCCGGTCCTAAGCTTAAAAATTTTGATATCTGACACACGATTTTTCAGAATTTCTTCAGATCTTTAAATTATGTCGATCAATATGGTAGTTTTGAAAAATTGTAAAAAATTCAAATCGATTTGAAAAAATCTAATAAAAAAAAAAAGAAGTGAGTGCCTTTCAAAGTGAGAACAACTATATAAAAAATCGCAGGTCCAATCCGAGAGGTCAAGAGTCAGACCCAGGTTGAAGTGGTATGGAATGCCCCATATATATGTATACCTATATGTATATAAATCTTGATGAAATTCCTTCATATACCAAATTAGCGTTAAAGAAAAAAAAGAAAAAAACAAAAGATAGAGAAATATCGCGAAGTTTTTAAAGACCATGGGACGTTTGAATAACGAGTTTTTAATTAACACTTTAGAATTTTAGTCCGCCATTACAGTCTTCATAATGTCGCCGGTTTAGGCTAAGTTAAAAAAAAAAAACGAATAATCAGTACGAAATCTCTTCCTTTCTTTTTCTCCCCACTCGACTGTTATACCATACATCAAAATGTCTTACTGGTCTGTCAAAGGTCCATAAAAATTGAAAAAAAAACTAAAAAAAAAAAAAAAAAACAACGATATCTTATCGGCATTTTTTTGATTGTCCGGAAACTACAATAAACTTACTCAAAAGATTTGTACAGTTTTTATAACGCGGCCTTGCAGATCACCTTGGCTTAACATGTGCTACGGTTAAATCGACTTTCTGATTTGTCGAATTGAATTATTGCAGCATTGCGTTTTACGTTACGATACATTTATACCAGCTGTCATTGATTCCCGACATATCAACGATAAAACCGGGTCTTTATGGTGATTCGACTGCGACACACAACCAAAACCCATTAATTGAAAAGTAATTTCTATTTCAGTTTTTTACTTCTCTTACTTCTTTTTCTTTTTATTCTCATTTTTCTTCTATAAAACATTACATAAAGAAGAAAGCTCTCACTGACTGAAAAATCAGACCTCGCAGATTATACAAAGTCAAGTATGTTATACCCACATGATACACATACTTCATCGACGACAAGTATAGCTAATGGTTTCGCATCTTTTTATACCTCTTTCCTGGTACCTTCATGAGTCAGCCTACATAAGGCTGTCCTCTAACTCCAGTTCAACTCACAGTCAACTTTTTACCAGGACATGATCGGAGTAGGTAGTCTCGAACCGTAGAGTCGTTGCGACGCCTTACTGAAGCAGCCGAGAAATACCATCGCGATGTAACGTAGGTATGTACTCTTTGCCTTGAATTTTTAAAGCATTAATATTCCACTAAACGTATCGATATTTATGTTAAATATATTCTCTATAAGAATCCTGCTCCGAATGACAAGACACAAATTTTGCTCTTCTTTTTTTGTTTTTCCAAAGCTCGAAAAATTTCCTCTTACACCCAGGTAGAATTTAACAAAAGGCCCAGCGTCGGGCCAGTACCGTTGCCGACAGTGGCGATCCCGGCGCAATCGTTCATCCTAGTACTGGTAAATAGTCGGGATGATAAGATCATGCCAACGTTGGTAACCAGAACTGGGTCAATGTTGTGGATAAACACCGGGCCAGTGTATGCGTGGCTCGGTACTGAGCCAGTGTTTCAAGTTCCCTCGAAAATATATATCGAAAGTCAAGCACGAGAAGGGCGTAATCTCTCACAGGGCTTACCCCCTTCCGGTTTCTAGCCCTTGAAATGTATTGCGAGAGAAGCCCAATACTGTCACACCGTTTTGTGACAACACTGGGCTACGGATACTGGCCCAGTAGTGGGCCGTATTAATAGCGCTGGAAGATTTTACGTTGTTCAAGGCTGGCCCAGCGCTCAGCGTCGATGCTCGGCGATTGAGGCTGGCCCAGTGCTGGGTCGTATTACTAGTATCGGCAGGCTCTACCTGAGAATAGGCGGTGGTCATCGTTCGCCAGATTTTGAGACATGTTCGTATCGTTTCAGTCGACAAATACCGTGTTCAAAAAAATTTCATAAACTACGGTACGTGTTATGCAAAGAAGAAATAGTCGTTTAATATGAAAAAAAAGGTTTAGAACTTACGTTGGTTGTTTCTAAAGATTTTCGAGTCTGTCCTCTGATCTACGTATATGATACTTTCCTTTCCTGACACATGTCAAACTCTATTAAACTCGTATAGATAAAATTTTTGAGTCTCAATGTACTACGCGAAGAAAGGTGACGTGATCTGCTTACATACTTGTTTTGTGATGTAAACGAACGGCCGAGGTACAGACCCGCGTATCTTCCGGTTCGGATGAGTCAAGACATCAGCGACGTCCGGACCACACCGAAGTCAACAAACGCGACCACAAGACAATCTCGATTTCTTAATTTTTCTTATATTTGTCATTTTTTGGTGATTATCATTTATCTTTTTTCTTTCTGTTCAACCCACAGCACGAGCCGATCTAAATACCGAAATAATTTCAAAAATTATGTTAGAATACAATTCCTCAAAAATGGTGCAGAAAATCTTCTGCAACGTACGTACGATCGACGAAGAGAAGAGTATGAAAAAAAATGGATTCTTAGTCCCGAGTATGTATATAAAAAAATTTTCCATGAGATTGTATCGTGTTACTTATACACTAAGTATAACCGGATTGTATAAAGATTGAAACAGACTCATCCAAACCCGCCGCTTGTGTCTCTGATAATCTCTGGTGTATACCAGGTTGCGTGCAGCCATTTTGTTTACAGTTCCGTATCAAATTACTAGGTTCACGACTTCATCCCGTAGACTATTTTCCTTATCCCTGCATCCTGCCGCAACTTTCATGACGATAATTTCGTAGTTTTACCTCAGAGTTAACTCGATATAATGGATCGAGAATCGGTTCTAGTTTCTACTGCAGAAGTTTTTTTTTTTTTTTTTTTTTTTCATTTATCCATCCAGTGCAGCAGGTCCATTCGGATAGTTGACAGACAGATGAGAAATTTATTTAAGAACTAATTAATATCTAATCAGCCGTATAATAAAAATGAGGAAATAAATCTTGGCCAGACGACCTAATCTTGTTAATTAATTACTCGAGGCTGTGTACCGTATTGGTTATAGTCAGGTGGTTTTTTTTTTCTTTTTTCTTTCTTTATACACTGTCCAGTTTGTCAGGAAAGTGACATTTCGCCAGGTATCTTTGACGACTTGCTGGCCAATTGCCCGAGTCAATGTCTTTAGCTGTCGCTCTGTTTTACAGATGTTGATGAAACAGTGTCGACAACTTATCCGTATTCAAACAAACTAGTTGGCAAGTATAATGTAAACAGAAAACCAACCCAGCTGTTGCTCTTTGATCGTTCGTGTGTGACTGGAATACATGAACATCCTTATTCGTCGTTTGAATCACGTGTTGTTTGCTTATTTGGTCAGTTTTTCATAGATTATAGTTTGGATAGGCGCAAGTGTTTCTTATCCTCTCTTTTACACCCACATTATGAACACATAGTCGAAGTAAAAAAAAATTAACTCCATTTCACGTCGTAGTTTTTTCCATAATCTAGGCAGAATATGCCAAAATAAGTTCTGAAACTGCGTTAATTAAGTACAAAAATTTCCTTTTTTTAATCATTGGATGAGGGGAGGGGGTCATTCGTAGTCCTTTTGTAAGGGTGAATTTTGTTATTTGTTAAATAACTTGCCTATTTTTAACTATTGACTAAAAATGGTTATAACCGAACTTGTTGGAAATTGAATTCTCTAGAACTTTGATTATTAGCATTTTTTATCTACGATCGAAATTTTTCAACCTAAGCCTGAAAAAACAGTTAAGCGAAATTTAATTATTAGAAATAAAAAAAGTCGAATATCAGCGAGTTAATTTTTAATAAAAAGAACTCATCCCTAAATTAATATTAGAGGCTCAACGTAGAAGGGCTTGAGTCCTGAAAATCTGGAATTAGACTACTAATGACCCCCACCCATCCCCTAATAATTGATAAAAAGAAATTGTGGTACATATTTAATTAACGCAATTTAGAAAATCGTATTCCGACTGGACGAATAAGCTTTCATCAATGCTAAGGTAAATAGGAGCAATAAAGGAGAAGCTTATTTTTTTAGTTATTGGTACCTTACCTTACCTTACCACATATTTCGAAAATATACTCTGTAAGATAACGGGGATAAGTTGAATCGATCGTGACTTACCTGAAACAGAAAGAAAGAAAAAAATCGTGGTTAGAAGTGGGTAAAAAAAATATGCGTGAAGCGTATTACACACGCTAGAATTAAAACTTCTCACTTCAGACTGAAAACTTAAAACTCAAGACTCAATTATATTATTTTTCAACCAACTTCTTACTCGTTTTCAATTGATTTGATCAATATGGGATTTAATAAAATTCATATCTTTGGAACCAGAGGTCCAGGCATCTTGGTAAAGGTCTTGAAAATTTTGTTTTTTGATCTAGTATTTTGTGTAAAAAAATCATCCAAATCAGTTATGGCAACATTTGAGAAAATCAAAATTCTCGACGTTTATCGAGCGAAATTAAGTCGAAAAGTGATTCAAAAATTCTGCAATTAATCTCAGTAAAAATTCGTGAGATAACGGTTGTTTTTTGTATTCAACATTTTTCTCTACGTTCTCGTATTTACATTCGACAAAAATTTCAAATGTTCGCCATCTGAATTTCGTAAAAATTGTATCACTGTCAAAAATTGAATGCAAGACCTGTAGCTTACAGAAACATTGTTTTTTTTTTTTTTTTTTTATCCGAACTTTAACATATGATTTTTCAAAAAAATCCGAAGACATGAGTATCAATGGTTGGTTAAGTTGAGCTGGAATGCCTCGTATGTATATTTTATACAGGCATATATGTAAATCTTACATTTTTCGTTGTACTTGAAAATTTTCGGTACCCTGTTAAAAGAAGTTCCACTTCAAAAACGGAAACACGTATCAAATCGGGTAATAATCGAGACCATAAAAAAAAGGAAAAAGATGAAAAAAACGGGTAGAAAAATAATCTCGAATAAGTAAACTGACCCAGCGCGTAATTCTGACTAGTTAATAATGTAAGTCACGTCTAAGTCGTAATACCGAAAACGTCGAATCTCGATATACAGAAAACCGGAATGTTAAAAAGGCAATATGTGAAAGATGTGGGGAGATGTTAAGACTTAGTGAGTTGATGCAGTAACATCAATGATCGCAAGATGCCACCGAATTAATTGAATTCAAAGTTAATGAATCACCACCGATCCTAAGGCCGCACTGCACTCGCTAGTTTCCTACTTTAAATACTTCGTAAATTTTTGTCTACCTGCCGTTTTCATACATCGATAATAAATTTAGAAGAAAAAGAAATTAAAAAAATTATCATTATTCACTCTTCGTCTCATTTAATTTCTTCATACAGTGTCGCATCTTCGTTACGTCTGTCCCATTGGCCGAATAATTTTTATTTTTTAATTTATATTCGGTGTAAGTATATGTCTGGCTGCAGCTACTCGTATAGTACACATCATGACCAGGATCCATGGCACTGTGTTTATCCACATATGCATAAGCAAACTAAAAGAATTTTTCTTTATTTCATTTTTTTGATCCTGCTTCTCCTTTTTATCCTTCTCTTTTTTTCTCTCTTCTTCCACGTTCTCAAATATATCAATGATCCCCAACATCATCCGAAAACCAAGTAAATATGGACAGAACACTTGACGCTAGAAATTCATAGCCACCAAGACTTTGGTCATACGGAAGGTTTACTATTTCCAGAAAATCTGTAGTCTCACGTATATGAGATCGCAGGCGCCAAGAGGATTTCTAGAAGTACTTAAAACCGCGGTAGACAGTTTTTGGTAAACTTTTTAAAACGAAACCCTCTCGCACAGTAGATATACGTATCTTTTCTTTTTTTCTCTCTCACCCCTGATATTTCTTTTCAAAACTAATCAATTAAGCGGAAAAATTGAGACTCATTTCTCTGATGTTTAGTGATTATTGGCGGGTGATACACACAGACGGTAATTAGAGTGAACGTAGAAGATCGAGGAGAAGAAAAACTAATCATAAATGAAACAGGGAAGGAAGAATCACGGCGAAGTAAAAAACGCGCTTTACTTCAACTAAGGTACCTACAGTCGCGTATATTATACCCTGATTAACAAACAAGAAGGGTACGTGACCTGACTCCCTAGAGACAGATATATATCGGCGAGGATCGGTCACGAGGTCCAGCTCAGCATCTCGACACCATCTTCTCAGGGGTTTGTACGCTAGATGACTCAGTAAACACGCCACCGCCTGACCACTCTGTAAAGTCTCCCTACGGCTACTTAAGACGTTCATCTCCACATATGAAATACATATACCTACGTATATAGGGAAAGGTGGGGCAAAGCCGGCCTGTGGGGCAAAACTGACCACTCAAAAAAAAAAATAATAAAACAATGACAAAATAGCGGTTTAGTGTCGATGTTGGTCACACAAGACGGTACGCAAAGTGATTCCGCTGAAAACGATAAAAGATTAGGAGGGTAGGGCAAAACCGGCCACCGAAAAAAAATATGGATAAATCATATTTTCTCGTCGAGGCCAGTAAGAAAATATTCTATCCAACTTATCTCTACTACAATTAATAAAAATTTTAATTCGTATATAATTTTCTTATTTAGTGGCAGGTTTTGCCTAATCGTCTTAATATTTTATCATTTTCGACGCATAGATACGTTAGGTACAGTTTTTTCTTACTCGCCTAAACGCAAAAATACGATTTAGTCATTTTTTTTTTTTCAAGTGGCCGGTTTTGCCTCACTCTTCAAAATTTTTATTCTTTCCCAACGGAGGCACTCCGCATACTGTTTTCTCTTATTCGCCTTAACTCAAAAATACCATCAAGTCATTTTCTTTTTTAATGGCCGGTTTTGCCCCACCTTACCCTACATACGAATCATTGAAACAATTTTTTTTTTTTTTTCTTTTCTAAATCATTTTCATGATAACGGGAAGTCAATTATCTTATCGAATTGTTACGATTACGATTGCAGCTGAGACCGCGCGCAGGGAGTTTCTCTGTGAAACTTTCACCCACGTTAACCCAGGTATAATCGACATATGAGTATGGCATGTAGGTATGTATATATGTAGAAACTTTGTGGGTATAAAACGAGTGAGGTTATATACGTTATCGTTGAGATTTCCTAAGCAGTCATGCGTTAACATTTACTTTAAGGACTAGATTTCTCTCTAGTACCTAATGCACGATAACTATATAATGATCTAAGAACGATTCATATCATAACTAAACAAACTCCCGTACTTTACGGATGAATTTTCAAAACTGAGAAAATATTTTTTCAAGAATTAAATTGAAATCATTTACTTTATACGTCATCATCATTATCATAATCATTCCTTCCGGGGGTTGAGATGCATAATTAGAATGGTTCGTTGAATTCACTCTAACCGAAGACACATTAGGTTTTAACTCGCTCATAGCTTGGTCAAGAAAAACAGCTTCTGTATTAAAGTCATATATGATGAATATACGGTTGATTCGTGCGTGTTTAAATAGGATTTTCAGAGTTTTTGGGTCCTCTGATGGAGGCAAGAAACTTTCGTTAACGATCGTTAAGGTTGTTTATTTATATACTGTATACGTATCGTTTCCATCTTTTTATTGCAAGAAATTGGAAAGAAAATGAAAAAGGATAAAGAAGGGACATTCATCCTGTATAGGTATACGTATATTAGAAACATATAAGATGCATAATATCCATTCTATATACCTAGTACCCATATCCTACGGTGGCGTCGATTCAGCCAATTAACTGAGGGTGTGTTAATTGCGTTATTATACCTACCGAGGATAAAGGAAACTGTATAACGAACCCCGGTCTATACTATCCTATCCTATCCTATCCTAACCCATCCTATTCTATCCTACCTTATTCTGTTCTGTACCTAACCCTCGGATCTATGAATAGTAATGAGTATAACTAACAAGCAATTATAAAACTCATAACAATTTGATCCTCCGTTAGACGCAGACTAGTTTGACTATTAAAATCTATAGAATTCCAAGTCCACGTCAACCGCGTTATGATGGAAAGAATAAGACCGGAAGACCGATCTTGTGTGCACGCTAGTCAGATCAACAAATATACGGGTTGTTGTTACCGACTTACAGTTTTTGAAGAAGGGTATTTTCTCCGGAAGTCTTCATGGTTCATTTAAGGAACTTTAAATTGAAAAATACCGAAGGTTGAACATTTCGGAAGGTAAATATCCGAAAGGCCAAAAGTCCGAAAATTTTTCCGCTGAATTTTCCGATTCTTATGATTTTTGGAGCTTTGGGCTTGTCTGCTTTCCGATCTTTCTTCAAATTCGAAATTGTCTCAAATATTTTCGAGATTTTGAACCTTCGGTATTTTCAAAATTCGGAACTTTAACTCTGCCTTATTTGTAACTAAGATTCCTTATCGCGATAGTTTCTTTGAACGACTTTCGGTTGAAAAAATCTTCAATTACCGAAGAAGAAGAAGAAGAAGAAGAAGAAGAAGAAGAAGAAGAAGAAGAAGGTTTTGTCTTTTCTACCTTTCTCATAAACACGGCTTTCTAAATTCTGTTTGTTGATTAGACAAATGTTGTTCCCCCTCGTGTTTCACACCTTCGAAGTATCATTGGATTGTCAATTTATTAAATCCACTCTAAAGCTTGAGCGTTTTCCACGTCTGGATTAAAAGGTATAATAAGTAAGGATTGAGTCATCGGAATAGAGTATTTTATCGTATATGATCAGAGGCCGGTTTTATAATCACGAGACATTTTGGTAATGGTTAAAAAATCATCGAATTTGAATTTCTCAATAGTCTAATACTGAAACGATGGAGTTAAATTTTAAAGTAACATCTCAAGCGCGAGTAGATATCACCATGTCTCCAAAAGGCTGTAAATTTTTAAACGACCAAGTTGAATTAGAGAAAGTCGATGTTATTTCCGATCGATTGTCGTTAAATTTGATTCCAGGGTTAACGTTCGTGCTACACCGCATAAAAGTGAAGAGAGAATATAAGATAAGAGGAGAAAAGAGTATGAAGAACGTTAGTCGGAGATAAATCTCCGGCGTTTCCGTCCTGAAACAACCGCGTAGGTATCATTGTTTCATCTTTCCATCGGCGTAAAGGTATATCATTACAATAATCGTTCACAAAATAACATACATGGGTCCTGCGCCGCTTTCAAGACTTGAATGGTGGACCCTGGGCAACCGCGATCAACTCTAATAGCGATAATGGTTGGCAATGGCTCGTGACCGCAGAAATGGAAAATACAAATCGAAAGTCGTTTTGACCGATCACCGCCCCCTTCTGTAGCCACAACTTCGATCTGAGCATTCGATTCTCTTCTATTAAAATTTGTAACGATAAAAAAATAAACCAAAAACAAAAACAGAACAAAAATCTTCAACATTAATTTGCAGTCTTGAACTAAATTCAGAAGAGAAAAAAAAAGCAGGATATATATATATATATATCAATCAGAACAAAACCATTTCTGTATCGTTTTTTTTTCATCGATAATTTAATATCAGACATTACATTTGGAATGATGAATAAAAAAAAAAACCAAATTACATTTCAAGTCGACATTTTTTAGTCTTAAAAAATGTACCGTAAGCTCGTGTTCAACTGCACAGAAAATTTTCCTAAATCTTGCAGCTGCAATCCTGAACGTAATCGCAAAATCAAAGGCCCCAGTTCGTTCAGGTATGCACTTGGCCATCGCATATCGGGGGCAGGAATCGACTTAAGGTATAGGCGAGGTAAAGTCGTATAAGGAGTATTTGAACCCAGAGTCTTTGGTATTGAGAGAGTTTGGAAGCATTGATGTATTTTTTATTATTTATCAAAGATAAAATTCGAATCTGTAGGAATTTTTTTTTTTCGCATTAAAAAAGTGATAACAGATGTAGAGTAAAAAATATCAGTCAGTTCAGTCACGATCTTTGAATAGAGTTATAGTGTAGGTATATCTAGAGTTTCGTGTACGGCCTTCATTCTGCGATCATTCCGATAGACACTGTGTTCAAAGTTACATGAGGCGCCAGGCACTTGTTGCTCATGTACCTACTACTGCACGCATGACTGTATTATATTGCGACGACACTGTAAACCCTACGAGTTCTGCCACAGGAAATAATCAACGCGAAGATGAATATCGCAATCATCACGAGCTCGTTTTTATCATAAATTAAAGGCATGGAGACCGTGATGATCGATTTCATCATTATCAATTCCTTGTATTAGGTCTGAACCTCAGAATTCCGGAAGTGGATTTCATTTTCATTTTACACCCAAGAATACTATACGAAAATTTCACAGAGATCCAAAAATGCCCGGAAAATTGTAAAATGATGAAAAAAGACGGAAATTTTTGTTTTTTCGCGATTATCTCGGCAACGGTAAGAAATTTCGAAAAAAGTTTGGTACAAAAGTTGTAGAACTAAGAATCTTGCGTCGAAAAATGTCCTCAGAAGTTAATTTTTGTCCATTATTTACAACGTGACAATAAATTTTCCGATTTGTGTAGAAAAAAAAAAGAGGAAAATTTTCATTTTTTTTTTGCGATTATCTCGGCAACGGTAAGAAATTTCGCATTTGGGAAAATTGCCAAAATAATCCGAAAAAATGAAAATTTCCATCTTTTTTCGTCAATTTTCACGATTTCCCGGAAATTTTTGATCCCAAAAATTTACGTATAGTATTCTTGGTTGCAAAACGGAGATAAAATAAAGTTCCTAACCACTTCCAAATTTTTAATTGAAAATGGCAAACACTGGACTGACATATCTTCACTTATTTGAATGACAGTTGAATTACTGAAGCATTTGATGTATTTCTAAAATTTATAAACCCTTTAACTTTGTTGAATAACTTTACTCTGATCTTTTTGAAGACAGAGCAGTTTCATGCCCATAGTGCCATATGGTTTGATGATATTTTACCCCGCGGTATAGGCGCAGGCTAAGATTTCCTTTCACAGAGTTAAATATCCTGGTGGATGATTTCTGGGTGACTATAATAATGCCATGGGCACACGTCAACGAACGAACGAATACCCAAAGTCAGGTAGGTGAATAGCCACGTGTATGTATATACATATATATATATTTATTGCCTATACTGACTGGAAAAGTTGTATAGAACCTGATGCGCAAGCAAAGAATACTAAACAGCTATATGGAAAGGAAGAGGAAAGGAGAAGAAGAGGATCGAGGATGAGGAAAGAAGACCACGTGGATTCCATACCTACCCCGAAACACCCGCAACTATCTTCTTTCTGTATTATTATTATTATTATTATTATTCTTTCATTTTTTTTTTTTTTTTTTTTTTTGAGAACCTGGCGAGCGATACCTGGGTGTATCTATCTATCTGCCTGCCTGCCTGCCTAACAGGGTATAGACCCGAGTGCAGCTAACCGAAAGTATCTGAACCATAGCAAAGAGCCACTTATTCAGATATGCTGGTCGAAAACTCCATTTAAGTAACCTGTAGTTAAAATTTTTTCCAAAGATCTTGAGGTAGTCTGACAAGCCGCGGTGGCACGCGATTGAATTTTTAGGCAAAGGAGTAGGTATTCCTGTAGGTATTTAGGTATTCCTTATATACCTATGTATATAGTATACCAACATATATGTATATACGGTCCGAATATATCTCCTAGGGAATCCTCATTGAGAATAAAATTGCTCTTAAAATGATTACCCCTTCTCCAAAAAACGAGTTAAAGCTGTATATACCTAAAAACTAACATGTCCAGCCATATACGATTTCGTATATAGAGAATCGGAAAAATAAAGAAGCTAAATACTGTTGGACATTAGTATACTCCGAGTGGAATGTTTACTCGAAGTGCATTTGTGGGTCGGCTGGTCTTCTTCTTCTTCTTCTTCTTCTTCTTCTTCGTCTTCTTCTTCTTCTTCTTCTCCTTTTTCGTTTTCTTCTACTTATACTTTTTTTTATCCTCTTCGCTCTTTACATTTGCCTCTCTATACCTCTTAGGCTCTCCAGGCTGTACAGTCGGCTAGTTTTGGGTCTCCTTATAATCTCGACAGGATTTATAAGAGAGATGGTTTACATGCGGATGAAAGGACGGGCGTTTTGGCCAGGGCAAATTTTCATTTTAAGTGTAAAATTCGGATGTTTTTTTTACCTTGTTAAGGTGACGAGTACAGCTTGGATTTGGAAATTCGGAGTATTCCAAAATGCATTTATTTGTCAACCAAAGTTTATTTCACATCATAAAAAATGAGGTTTTAGGCACATCATTAGTCCGATTAGGGTCGTTGAGGGTTCATTTTGTTCAGAAAAGAAATTCTCATCACGTGAACGAGGGATTTTTTTATTATAATATCGTATTGGCCAAGTTATTTGCAAATTAGTGTCCTAAATTTTGAAAATTTTGGATAATCGATCGTAACTTTTGACATGATTTTTTTTTTACCGATCCCTACGGTCATAAAATGTAGAATTACTGTCCGAAGGAAGCAAAACCATGAGAGGTTGAATTGGACCAACGATCTGCCTGAAATCTTACGACAAAGTTTTTCAATGAAATTTTTTGTTTTTTGATACGAAATAAACTTTGGTTTACAAACCAATAACTTTTGGAGTATCTCCGAATTTCCTAATCCAAACTGTACTGGTCCTCTTTAAGTAAAGTATAAAATAACTGGGGATTCTGTTGCTTTACTAAATCTCACGTTCTCGAATTTAACTCTAAACAGTATAACGATGATAGGTTTCCAACGGTTAATCAAAGTCTTTACATCTCTCATTCACTTCTTCGAGTTTTATCGATTCCTTGATTTCTCGATTGGTCCGTTTGGTAGAATGAAAGGCAACGGCAATAGAAATAAACATAAGCTTTTGGTTAAGACCGACCGGGTCCTCTTTCAAATGTTAATTTTCTTTCTGCATCACGGCTTGATCGCGTGGGCTCCCATACAGCGCTCTTCGTGAGTTTGTATATACTGCACCTCGGTTTAAATCTACGCTCGTAAAGTCTTAGTTTTATTTGATTCGTTTGCCGGTTCCTCGCCTCTTATTGCTTCACCCACGGTTCTTCTATAACCACATTCATGGTATATGATTGTCAAAAACTAAATACATACAAAACAAAAATCATCCATCTATGTATCAAATGTTGTACTCCCATGCGATATTAGCTACTTTAATTCATCTGCCTTGTTTCTTTGAAATTGAACACCTAAACGAATTTTATGAATACCTATAATTGATGTCCGATCAAAGTAAAACCAATTTTATTATGGAAAAAAATCGTAACTTAAGAAGGTTGGGTCGTCAAAAATCACTACTTTTTATTAAATTTATCAGGGGATAGTCAAGACATTGGGTATTCGTACGATTATTATATTTGCGATCTGAGGATGTCCCTAAAAATTCAATTAAAAATAAATAAAAAAATATCAAAATTATGAACAAACGGTAAGATATCGATTTTTCATTTTAAATCGCTTTCAAATAGTTAAAAATCTAGTAGATTGGTTCGATTTCATTCTTCGATGGTTTTTTATGTTCAGAAAAGTATTCTCCACAATACCACTGGGTCACTTTTTTTCATCGCGTTGGTGACGCTGAATAGTCAATTTTACGAAATTGGACCCCCGGTCGATTCCGATCAACAAATAACGATATAGAATTGCCTATTGACCAAAAAAAAAAAATAATTTGTTACAGTGAATTTGTGAAAAATACTTGTCTGAACAAAATAAGTCATCGAAGAGTGAAATCGAACCAATCTACTAGATTTTTCAGTATTTGAAAGCGATTTAAAATGAAAAATCGATATCTTACCGTTTCTTCATAATTTTGGTAATTTTATTTTTAATTGAATTTTTAGGGACATCATCAGATCAAAAATATAATAATCATACGAATACCCAATGTCTTGACTATCCCCTGATAAATTTAACAAAAAGTATTGATTTTTGACGAGTCAACCTCTTCTACTTAGGCAGTGCACACATAGACTGTAACTAGATGTTAGAAAACGTTAGAGTGTCTCGTTTAACTTTCAATTACTTACCAACGATCGAGTAATTGCAGTTCCGTCGTTAATACGGAACGGTACTATAAGTAAAGTACCCGCATTAAATCAGTGATACAAAACCGCCTCGTGTAAGTACATGTAGGTATGTACATATGATATTTAACTCAAGTGTTCGGCAAGGAAGTTATACTTAATAGGTATATACTAAAATCGTAAATAATTAATCTTTACTTTGCGTACGTTATTAATTTAACCATACAAACAAACTAACTAACGAACTCATTACTTCTCGTTAATTCAAATTCTAAATAAAAATTTTTAAATGATTTTTTAAATCTAAACCCTCCTGGCTCACGATGATTCGGTGACTTTAAGCCCGGAATTGAACACGAATATTTCGAATCGCATTATTACAGGACATGAACATCGAAAGTCACGTCTCTGGATATCGAAGTCAGTACAAGCCCAACCTACACCAATGAGTAGTGCAAGTTACAAATATATACCTGAACTGTATGGGGGGGGAGGGGCAAAATGGGGTACCCTTAATATTGTATAAAAAAAAATTTATTTTTCAAAATATTTTTTAAATAGTCAAAAATGACTTCTATAAACATTATTGAGCATTAAATTGAATTTACAAAAAAAAATTTTTTTACTGTTTTGGAAAAATTTTGTTTTTGAAAAAATAAACAATAGTTTACAATTAAAAAAAAAAAACAATTAGCGTATTTGAGTCCTCAAAAACTGAGTATTTCCCTAAATACCCCGTTTTGCCCCCCTCCCCCGTGTACAAAGTTTTGCGTTCCGTTTATTATAAGCGAGTAGAGGAGAACCACACCTTGTATGTAGCCATGCATGCAATAGGCTGTTTTTAAACGGAGCAAGAAAACGTGGAAGTTATACGTCCGTATATGACGTGAAAAAAAGGAAAAAACCGAAGAAAAAAAACTGGCTATTTTGTATACATCTGATAAGATCGTATTGGAGTATAGTCGTGGGAGATTTCGATGTGTATATAATGATCGTTGGATTTAAAATCGAACTGGAATATATGGGGTGTTCCATACCACTTCGATTTTGGTCTGATCCTTGACCTCCCGGATTTGACCCGCTATTTTTTATATGATTGTTCTCACTTTGAAAAGCACTTAGTTTCTTTGTTTTCTTGTTAGATTTTTTCAAATCGATTTGAATTTTCTACAATTTTTCAAAACTACCATATTGATCGAGACAATTTAAAATAACTGAAAAATCGTGTGTCAATTATCAAAATTTTTAAGCTTAGAGCCGGAGTGGTGAGATTTTTCCTTCTTAATGTTTTTAAGTTTTTTCGAAAAATACACATTAAAAACAAAATACACGATGGATATGATACACGATTTATCAGAATTAATTCAGATATTTAAATTGTTTCGATCAATATGATAGTTTTCAAAAATTGTAGAAAATTCAAATCCATTTGAAAAAATCTAAAAAAAAAAAAAAATACTGAGTGCATTTCAAAGTGAGAACAGTCATATTAAAAATCACGGGTCCAATCCGATAGGTCAAGGGTCAGACCCAGGTCGAATGCCCCATATAAGGGAAGGCGGGCAAAGCAGGCCCTATAATCTGGCAAAACAGCCCCCCCCCCCCCCCCCCCCCGCCCCTGAAAATCTCTCGTAATTTCTTAAAATTAAAAAAAAACGATGTATCTAATTCTTACGATATAAGGTTAATCTGATGTTTAAAATTTTCTATGACAAATAAATGAAGAAATTTATCACTTTTTGAATTACACAAAAGAAAACTGTGTGAAATTTTCGGAGAGGCCGCGATATACCCGAAATTTTCATACTTTTGAAGCAAGGGCGTTAAACACTCGTGGTCGATCAGACTATCGATTTTCAACCAAAATTAAAAGATCTCTATCAATTCAAATCTCCATTTTTAACCTCACTTTCTTAGTGGGCCCGCTTTGCCCGCATTTCCCCTATATATATACACAAACGATCTATTTATCGCCAATATGGTTTCCATCGTATACCATAGCAGCACCTGCAGCATCAGCAGCTCAAGACGTGGAGGTATGTCGAATATCGAATCGTATTATATGTGACAAAAATGCATCACGCGTAATGATCTGATACACGTATTATACCTATATAGGTAGAAATCTAAAAATAAGTTTACAGAATCGCGAATATGATTTGTTGAATCTTAGTTTTCTACATACCATGTTCATTTTCTTATTCGATATAAGGTTTGCTATACATAATATTGATGTATAAAATAGTAATTTATACAAACTACACAGGGCATAGATATGGGTACAGTATACGCGTATATAGAGAGTGATCGAGTGACTATAACATAGTCGTTGAAACGTAAATTAAGGTCATGATAATATATACCCACTCCCAGCTTTCCTCTAACGTCTATTATGTTATCCTTGTACACGAAATGTAGTACATATTTTTATACCTAGACACGTCGATCTGTTTTAGTTGTTATAACAACTTCCGACCTTTTCGTATTGAATGTTTATAAACAGAAACTCGTAATACAACGAAATGATAAAACGACTATCCCATTGTAGAATAATCGTGACTAGGAATGTACAACGCGGTTATGTTTATACAGTGAAACAATGCAGACGGTGCTTTTAAGTCTCCGCTAATTATGACTGTTTTTTTTTTTTTGTTTTCTGTCTTTTGATTTTTGACTTTGTTCATTTTTTCCCTTTTTACTAACAGAACAATCATTTTACTATATGTTACGTAGATATATAATGTACAAAGACATATGTAAGCGCAAGTAATCAGCAACGAAGTGTGAAAGGGGACGTTTGAAAAAGGCTTTGACGCATCAGGAAAACAAGAGACGGGGTTAGTAACCGAACAAAACCGAGCCGAGAAACCATAAGGATTTATAAAACGCGCGGGAAAAAGATTGCGAACACGTTATATGTAAATATAATAGAACAGTATACTAACATATATGGTTATATTATAAATTTACAATACAACGTATGTACATACGTAGATATTATATATAAATACTTTTCTTATGAAGACGAATGAAATAAAAAAATAATAAAATAAAGAATCAGATAACGTTGTTCCCTTCCTAGTCGAGATGGATTTGGATTGGGTATTAAACCACCTGTATCTCGTTTAGTGAGAAAATAAAAAAATTTAAAAAAACAACAAAAAAAAACACATGGTTAATTGTAAGGTGTTAGTTCTTACGAGAAATCTAAATGCGAACGGGGAATCAGGAGTCGGTAGGTAGTCGACGACAGCTTCTTTGAGTATTGATGCCGGTCAGTGACGAAAGGCTGGGCGATTATTAGAGCAGCATGTTGGCGCGAGCGAACGCTGACGCGATGCTGCTATATACGCAGGCGGAGCAAGTGGTGGAAACGACTCTTTGCGCGGCAGGACACGAGGCGGCGAGATATACCGAAAGAGAAGGAAAGAGAGAGAGAAAGAGAAAGAGAGAAGACAGGAGCGAGACGCGCGTCGGAAACGGGCGGAGGGAAAGAGGGAGAGGTACGGCGCATGCGCATCGGGCGTGGGAACGTCGCGCGCTCAGACAATCTCGGGCCGGACATGCGCGCGCCGAACATTACCGAGTTTAGACGATTGTGCACGAGGCAAGTGCCGCAGGGCATCGTATATATCAGAGGTTCTCATTGTCGATCCTTTTGCTTTAAAATATTAGTAAATAAAAATTTTTAATCGAAATATATACTTTTCTTTAATAATAATAATTAAATATCACAAGATAAAGAATATTTTTAAAACATTATAATACAAAAAAATTAATAAATAAGATCCGTTATTTATTAATCTAATATCAATATTATATAAAAGACGATACAAACTATCGTGTCAATTTTTTTTGTATTCTTTTTCGTTTATTTATTATTTCAGTTTAACTAATTAACGATCGTAGATATAATTACAGTCGACTTTCACGATCAATTTTTTTTTTTTTTCTATATTTTATAGATTCTTTTTCTTTCTTATATATATAAACCATTTTGGCTAGATTTTTATTTACTAATAATCGAATAATTAGAATGACAATCTTGTAGTAAATTATTTATCTACATGATAGTTAGTACACCGATTAGTAGTGAACCACTGAGCCTGGTGTTGAAGTATGATCACTTCCGGTACATATAAGAGATTGGTTATAGCTGACTTGCGAAATATCAAGTTTAAACTGCAATTTACAGCGCGCGTGGTACGTCAAAGTTTAACGACAACTAATATACGCAATTTATCGTAATATCGGGGAAAGACAATTTAAGAACAAAATAAAAGGAATTTTATAGACATGATTTTTTTTTTTTTTGTTTTTTTTTTTAATTATTCAACGATGCAGATTTTCACTAGACTCTAATGATTGATCGCCACTGGGTTATGGCATGTGGCTCTATGCTAGCGTGGCGTGACAGACCTCGCCGAGGGGTTCAGGGTTTTCAGGGGATGAGGGTCCGCCTGGTCGAGAGCTACAAGGGCGTCTGTTCGGTCCCAATTTCGGTGATCCATGGCCATAACAGACATAAGTTTTAAACAAGGATGACTTCGTTAGTAGAATTGTTGCAAGTTTATGTCGCGGCATCTTTCTATCTTTTTTTTTCTTTTTTAATTTTGGTTTCTTTAATGCAAAGGGGAGGACCGCGAATAAATCCATAACGATTTATACATTTTATACTTATACCGTTTAATATTACTGTTTTTTTTTTTTCCCCTCCCTATAGTTCGCTTGCACATATATCGCTGCATCAACAGCAAAAAGAGTTACATACATAGTTTCACCTTTTTTTTTATTTTTTCGACCGTTGCCAAACGTCCGGTAAACCAAACCGTACTTATCCCGGTCGGGTGTATAATAGAAGGAAAAAAAAAGAAGAAAAAAAAAGAAACTAGCGTTAGAATTTCGGACTTCCGGTGCTGGTGGATGTGGATGTGGATTTTGAAGACCTACGCTAGCGACAGACAATGTCAACCACAACCCACGGCGTTAGATTCCTCGAAGGAACTTTACTATATTAACTAACTAACCAATATACATATATTCACTAACTATATGATATATACAGGACTGAGTAATATCAAGGTTTTAAAATAGGCAAGTGTCTTAGCTGTGTTAAAATGAAATTTTTCTTTTTAGGTAAATTAAACTACTGGGACGGTGGGGAGGAGGGGGGGAATGAAACATAACCCAACTTGAACGTAATTATTTTATTTTTTCAAAAATAATGTTTTTTTTTTTTTTTAACTGGCGAGATTAAAAATTTTATAAAATTCACGATGTGTGGTATATGCTATGTCATGTAATTACTGCATTACATGTACTTTATACACGCCTGATACTTTGAGTAGAGGTTTATACCTTCGGTCGTTCTCTATTACTATCGAAAATTTCTCGAAGCATTTTTTTTTTTTTTAAATTTATTTATTTATTTTTTATTTTTTTGTTCCTTTTTTTCACGACAATAATTAATTACTGTACCTGATTTCTGAAGACGTATATGTATATATATGGTGTCAGTTTCGACATAAAAGTTGCGTTGTAATTTTTTGGACGTGAATATACTATAGTATAGGGTATAAAAGATCGAGTTTATGGTGAAAACTGATGAGTCGAAGAGAAGAAGAAGAAGAAGAAAAAGAAAAAGTATAAGAATAACAAAAAAAAGAAGAAGAAAGAAAAAAAAGTAAACTACAAGACTTGAAGATATCTAGACGACAGCAAAAACGAACGAGGGTCGCGACTAAAATGTTGAAGAGTAAAAAAAAAAAGGAAAAAAAAAAAAAGAACTAAAGATCTTTGGCAGCGTGAGCTGCAGTGTGTTTAGTTTCAGTTTCAACTGCTACGCAGCCTATATTGCCTGCATCATCACAGTATAGAGAAAACAATTTTCGTACACATATATAGGTTGTACATATATTATGGATGAGGATCGTAACCACATGGCCAGACATTTTAATTTTTCAGTTTTCTTTGTCTACAGTCGAATATATAATATGTCCCTATATATGTATGTATGTACGTATTATACCAATTGCACATTTCGTATATGATCTAAGAAAACGGAGTAAAGTTCCAAAAAGAAATTATTTCTAATAAATTCATTTTAAAAAAATCCTTCATTTCCATTTCTATGTATTACATTATAAAGATACTATATAGGTTGTAGCTGTATAGGTATAATACCCTATCTGCCCTCAGGTAGGACTACAACGTACCTACTCTCCTTTTTTTTTCTTTTTCTTTTTTGTTCTTTTTTTGTTTTTTTTGAGCAGGGGTTAGTCTAGATTTATAACGGGCATTCAAGCTTATAACACTCCCTACGTAGGTACGTTTGTCAGGAAATAAATCAACGCCTGTATCCCCTAATTACGTTCATGGTTACGTTTGAACTAAAACTCAGAATCTTAAGACTAGTTTTGTGTACCTAGAATAAGGAGAATCTAATCAGATAGTCTGGGGAAAAAAATGAAGGTAATTTTCGGGATTTTTTTTTCAAACTATATTATAGTTATCGGATCTCGGGGTTTGTCTATTTAAAATTGAAAACATAAATTTTGGAAAACTTTGACCATATTATTTTTATTCATTTATTTAATTTTTTTTTATTATATTCATGAAAAATTGTTACATGGCGGATATTATGGCGTCGTGAAGAGGCAGTTTTTGAATTTAATTCAATTTTTTACGAAGGTAGGTACACTGGGTACCGTTTTCGATGATTTTTAATTCAATACACCATATTTTCTGCACCGTTGATCGAATTTCTTTGGTCAGTAACAAAATATGATGAAATTTCTTCAAAATTTAAGTATTCAACTTATACAACAGATCCCGATCCGATACCTACCTAACTCGACTAGTTTTGCCCGAAAAAATAATCCCGTAATTCACCTCTTTTTTTTTTATCACAGAATTGATTTTTTTTTGTTTTTTTTTTCTTCTCTTTTTACGGCTAAACTAAACTGAACGAAAACACCGTTCAAAGTTGCGTCAAGATCCAAAAGAAGAAGAAAAAAAAAAAAAAAAACAAAAGTACAAAATAACAAAAATAACCCCAAAAATAATATTATTTTCTTTTCAATCCAGCAAACCCTTTCGACGGAAGGTGCTCATCCGGAGCTAACCTCTTCTGGTCACGTGACCTGGCACGCGGCTACCACCCCACGTGGTCCGTCAACGCGTGTCCATCCGTTCTTCGTCCTTTACTCTTCCAGTTGCCAACGTCCCTACAATACGGGGGGGGGGGGCTTATACTGCACAATGTGGCCTGTACCTATAACTATAGATATATGTATATAATGTGTGCGTGTGTGTTGTATCTCCTGTTCTATTGTTCTCACGATTTTAAACTATAGTATATATATAACGTACGTGGGTTAGTTTTAACTTGCCATATTGTCAAGTGCCTCTTTGGCAAAACTTGTTGTTCCACTGGATTACGGACACTTGGTTTAGCTGAATCACCCCCTTGTACTGTTACTATTCTCTTATTCAAATATTTAAACTGATGATAAATTAAAACCTGTCTAGCTATACGTTTCGTACCCTCATATGTGTTCATAGTAAAATGAATATAAGATATTTGTGTAGAATAAAAAAAATATACATAGGGGAGAGGCGGGCGAAGCGAGCCCACTAAGGAAGTAAGGTTCCAAATGGAGATTTAGATCGATAGATCTTTAAATTTTTGCCGAAAATCGATAGCCTAATTGATGACGAGTTTTGAACGCCCTTACTTCAAAGGTCCGAAAGTTGTAGGCAAAATGAGCCCGCCGATAATTTCTCGTACTTTTTCGAAATTTTCAAAAGTAGTAAATTTTTCTATTCACTTGCTTTATAAAAAAAAAAACTCTGAACATCAATTCAAGTATATATTATAAGAACTAGGGGAGTGGCGGACAAAGTAGGCGCTTCTGAAAATTTCTCGATCTTGAAGAAAATAAAAGATTTTATAAATGACCATATCTTCGAAATTTTTAACTAAAAATAATAGCCTGACTATTGACAGGCGGTGACATCCTTAGTTCAATTGTTCGATATAAATTGCTTCTTTAAAATTTTCTGGGGGGCCCACTTTGCCCCCCGCTCCCCTAGTTTTTGTATAACATACACTTAATTCGATGTTTAAAGTTTCTAAGGCAAGTAAATAAAGAAATTTATCACTTTTTAGAATTTTCAAAAAAAAAACGATAAATTTTGGGGGCGGGGGGGCTCAATTTGCCTGCTTCTCCCCTACCTACATACCACCGTTAATCGAAACTTCTTCAAATTTCGAGAAAATATTCTAAATCCATGTAATTTCAATTCAAATTGTAATTTTATTCTTGGATAAGAAAATTTTTGATTTTAAACCACTCTGGTCTGTACCCTCCGTTAACCATTTCTTCTTCACTAGATCCAATCCGTATATAAATTAAATTTCTAATAATTCCCCAAAATAAAAATAATCATCATAATTTGAAGTATTTACAAAAAAAATTCTGCCACAATTTCTACGTCACGTGTATAAGTAGGTACATACATCCGACTGATAGATTATTTAATTCATCAGATTCTCACCCTTCCCTAATCCCTCACCCCCAAGCGAGCTACCACAACCGATCAAAATCATCTATCCGTAAGGGTAGTAGGAATTGTTATTGTATCCATTATATGTGAGTTGCATCCTGGCCTTTTATGGCGGTAGTCTCACCCCTAACACAGCATCTGCCTTCACCATGGGGACCACGCCATCATACATATACCCACTTCGATGCGATATGTTTAAAATTCTTTCTGAAAAATTGATTACCCTTGAATCGCGCGAAAGAAAAAATGCTGTAAAAGTTTGAGCTCTTAATATTAATATTAAGAGGTGCCTCATCGCGATTTTCTATTTCTCATCTAAATAACATGGGAAATGGTCTTGTGGAACTTTTCGATTTTTATATCTTGAAAATTAATCTACTTAGAAAGATTCTGCATGAGTACTGTTGTTCAAAATTGTACGCTCTACAAAAAAGGTCTCTCGGTCTTTTTCGATGAATTCAACTGTTTCCAAGTTAGTCACGATTAATTATCATTAATTATCATTAATAACCAATACACCAACTTGGAAATAGCTAGATTTATTGAAAAAGAACAAGAGACATTTTTTATAGAGCGTTCAATTCACTACAAAAATATGTTCTGGTCTTATCAGTACACTGATGCGTTGACGAGTTATAAAATTCCAAAGTTTGAAATAAAAATTTCCCATGTTATTTAAATGGGAAATAGAAAATCGCGATGAGGCACCTCTTAATATTAATATTAAGAGCTCAAACTTTGCCAGCATTTTTTTTTTCGTCATTTGGAACAATATTTTTGACTTACTCTTTGAAAATGAAAAGTAGTCGCTTTTTTGAAGTGGTCTAGTGTATATAGTCAATTCATTGTCACGGGGGTTATACTCGACCGGAAATCGAAATAGAATTAGATAGAATTATTTAATTGAAACAAGTACTTCCGGTAAAATAATATAATACGAACAGTAAAATCCACTGTCCTTCACATCGTAGTTTACAGTAGAAACTAAACTAAATCACGTAGCATATGTGTATAGGAAATTAAAAGCACGCGATATGTGATGTAAAAGAAAAAAAAAAAAAAATTACCGATTGCGTTATAGATCTGCGAAACGTATTATAATAATAGAAAAAAATGTATAAGTTCTTCAGCCGAAAAAATTTAACGAAGACTTTCGAGCCTATATTTGCAACATTTACTGACTAAATCCGCGCTAATGGCTATCTGCAAAAAATATTCGAGAGGCACACACTCCTACGTAAAATTTTTAAAACATGCGTGATGCCTCGAGAATTTAGCACGCGTACGTGCATGTGTGTGTAATCAATTTAATCTGCCATCGGTGGGTGTGTAGGTGCCATTCGCTTATACTATATTTATTTCCTCAAAAGGCCTTTTCAAAAACTTGTTCCTTATGATTAAATAAGAAGCCTCAAAAAATCTGAGCTCTTAATTTTCAGATCCAGAGATTGATTATCGCGATTTTCTATTTCCCATTTAAATAAAAATGCGGGAAATGTTCTTGTGGCACACTTCGATTTTTATATCTCAAGTACTAATCTGTTTAGAAAGTTTCTGCATAGTTACTTTTGTTCGAAATTGAAAGTTCTACAAAAAAGGTATCTTAGTCTTTATCGATAAATTTAACTATTTCGTAGTTGGTTATTGGTTATTCATATTGTAATTAACCACGACTAACTTGAAAACGGTTAAATTCATCGAAAAAGACCAGGAGATCTTTTTTGTAGAATGTTCAATTTTGAACTAAAATAGCTATGCAGAATCTTTCTAAGTAGATTATTACTTGAGATAAAAAAATCGAAGTTTGCCAAAAGAACATTTCTCATATATGTTATTTAAATGAGAAATAGAAAATCGCGATCAGCGATCTTTAAATATTAAAATTGATAGGTCAGATCTTTCGAGGCTTTTTATTAGATCATAAAGAATAAATTTTTGATAGGGATCTATTGAAAGATAAAAAAAATAATCAGTTTATTTGGCCCACCCGTACATATACGTATGTAACATATTTAGTTGTTAAAATATTTAATGCATTTAATATAGTATAGTATAGCAACGTATAGTGTAATATTGTGTAAAATTGTATAAAAAAAAAAAAAAGAAGAAAACAAATTAAGTGCACGATGTTTAATATGTAGCCAATCTCGAACGCGGACGGTACTTTAATCGTTTTAAGAAAGGAGTAGATTGCCCTTCCCTGAGTTAATTCACCGTATAGTAAGTCGTATACCTACCTGCGTACATACCTGTACCGTGTATAAAGGCATTATGTATAACGTGTATGTACACCTATATATATACATAAGTATATAAAACTCGTTGTTAAAGTGTGCGAAAATCAAAAACAGTAGTAGTAATAAAACGGGAATATTGTCGTTGTAAAAGAAAGAAACAGCTGATTCACAATCCGTCTACAACTATCTACTCAATATCATGATGAAACACGAGATGAACACTTGATAGCCAGAAAAAAGGAATCGAATCAATTTTATTACTGTAATTGATCGGTACTCTATACGGTTGGCTAAACGATTGACCAAATCGTAACCACTGATCGGTGACCAAGTAAGAAACTATTTTTTTAATTCCTACCCGCACCGAAAGTATGCCATTACGACATGTGAACCGTGCGGAAATTGGCACTTTTTCACCCTAGGGCGGTAAAGTAAGCACTTTTCGGTAAATGAAACTAATTTCCGCTCGCTTTTACAATCATGCACTCCAAAGCAAACTTTCGGTAAAGGTATTGGACAAAAAATATCGTGTGCGTCACTTTTCGCCCTTGATACGAAATATACTGTCAAGACGTGGACTATTCGGACTTTGTGAAAACGGATAGTTTTAATTTTTTTTTTTTAGTAATAGGGTCGAGTGGATTTCGAGATTTGAAATTCGATTTTATCTGTTAAAATTTGAAGAGAGAAAACTTTGTTTGAGAAGAATTTTTAAACTCCTTGAACAAACCAAAGCGATATAATAAATCTGCAGTAACAATCAGCCGACCGCAAAGGCCACTTTCCCCTTTGTCAGTATGACAAACCGAAAAACGGTTATAAGAGATAAAGATTGGACGATGCTGTATAGCTGTGATTAGCATCCAGAACTCAAGGAATTGTAGAAATTTGAGGTTACTCGCAAGGTAAAACGATGAAAATTACGGTTTTGTGTGAGTATATAAATACACTTATACTATAACAGTGGATATAACATATATCTACCTGAAAGTTTCATGAACTAAGGTATTGTGGTCACAATATGAAGGCAGGTACATTGTTTAGCGGTGAAAAAAAAAAAGAAAAAATAAAGAAAAACAAAATCATATGAAAATTACCTCCTCCGAGTAAGAAAATGACATGTCTTATTGTTCGTACATACATACATACATATAGACGAGATCTAACTGCAAATTTTCTCTTACAATTAGTTGCAACGTTAATTCATGAAAGATCTAAAAGGTGTTCGGATTTTTCGAATCTCTACACGTATTATATTCAAAAGGCTTGAGTAATAGTTAAATGACGTACGTTGGGAAGGGTTGTCTGGTGCACAGGTTACAGGGCAAGAATGGATTCATATACCACTCTGTGTAATTGCTCTAGCTGCAATTAAACGTAATGCGGTATAAATTGAAATTTAATGGATTCGGCTGCGTTGAATTACACTAAGATTTTTCAGATCTTAAATTAGAATATTCGCTTTGTAAAAGCTCGTATTTGGTCCGTAACCTCACAGATAAATTAATCTCAAAATTCTGACCTGAGTACAACACGTTCAAGTACCGGTAGAACAATATTCATCATTCTGCAGCTCTCTAGTTAAGCCTTAAGGGGCAGCAGCACTCGATTATTACCGACATAAACTGCCATCTCTTGGGCGTTGCGAGAAGTAGGGAAACATGTGTTTCCGAGTGATTGAGAATAGACAATTATTAATAATTACGGGAATACAAACCAGCTCGTTAATATTACCCGAATCGAATATGTTTTTAGATGATCGTGTACGGTATTCCAATCGCAATGGCGCTCTTATTCTCTTTTTCATATCAATGATGCATGGGCTTCGATAATAATAAAAATAAGTGACACGTCCACATCTTACGATGCATAAAAAGTAAACTTTTTTCTCTATTTCAATGAAGTTTCCTCTTGGATTCTCGTCTGCCAAACGAACTATTAATTTTGGATTACCGTTTGGGAAAAAAATCGAGATAATAGTTTATGTCGGTAAGAATCGAGTACTGCACCTCCTTAAAGAATTTCAATTCGAACAGAACTATGCTCTTCTGTGTGTATGTATGTACGGAGATAGTAAAAAATATGTATCTACTACACGTGTATATATGTACAATGTATATATGTACACGTTAAAGAAAGATGCAGCAGCTTTGAGCGTCTTCTCAATCAGTTAAATGCAAATCGGTATTATTATCATTATTGCGGCTGTCGTGACGAGGCAAAGCAAGGCAAGGCATAAGGCAGACGGACATATTGTTTCAATTACAGTAAACGACCAATGGAATCGTACAGTGGGTTCAAAAAGTTTTTTTCTTTTAAATCTCATAGCATATATATAAGTATAGAGAATTTTTATAACCGAATATTGATGTGATGATCAAAGTGTGTATAATATGGTCCCACGTATGTATTACCATGCACGATGACTCGGTAACTTTCTCACGAATTGATATTCAACGTTATTTTTCTCATTCTTATTTTCATTTTCATTTTATTTATTCATTTTTTATTATTTTTCTTTTTTTTTTTTTTTTATTCCTTTTTTTATCTTTATTCTCACACGCGCGATACGTCTTCTGTCTACCTGGACACGAGGTATGTAACCAACTACATAAACGACACTCAAAAATCTCGTAACAAAATTACCCATCTCTATTGTTTCGTAATATCATTTTACAACGATGCGGACAAGCTGACAAAAATTTTCAAGACAAATCATAAAATAGATTCATACAAACGTATATCTTGTGTCAATGACCCAGCATCCTACACGTGGTTGCTCGATAATCAACTGCAAGAGTAGTAAGAGCCAAAATATTTTTTAAAAAATCGAAATATTTTCAGATCTGAATGAAAATCACGATAAATAATATTCAAAAAATTGTCAAAAAAATCTTTAATTAAAACGATTTTTTAAAAACAATTATAATTGATATGTTTTTTCGAAAACGATGTTAATTTATTCGGAATCATATTTCGAGTGAGATCTTCAACGAATAAATTTGGTTCCTTTTTGATTTTATTTTTTTCAACTTGAATAAATACGAAATTCAACCCGGAGACCCTCGACTCCCATTGTGAGTTGCCGAAGATGACCTGTGAGTGACCTTTTTAAATCGCAGTGAAATCACGTCGTCTCAAAACGATTTGGCACGGTACCCCCTTAGGCGATCGCCTCCCATAATCCATACCGGAGCGATTTCTGAACATCTAAACCAACCGATCTGTTATAAACCGCTAAAATTACGACAATACCACATAACGTCCATGATGAAAGTTCACCTCGAAAGACAGACCGATTCTGACTTGGTTGGTAAATGAGAACCTGGTCATAAAGCTATCATTACTATTCCAAGTATTATACGAATATAAGTGCCACTGCCCGCGGCCAATACTTTTCACGAATCGTTTCCCCCTCTGCACGCTCCTTCTCTTCTTCTTCCTCACATCACCCTGCGTGGGAGGATTGCTAGCACGATATTCTCGCATTCCCTATTCCCCAGGTAAGTTAAGGAAGTAACGATCTATAGCCCCTCAGGTGAATCGTTATCATTTTAAAAATAATATATATACCCGCATGAATGTTCTTACTTTAAGGAAGTCAAAATCGAGGTAAGATTGAAATTAGACAAATGGAGGAATTCGTGTGGTGAAAGAATTAGTAAATTTCGATACAAGTGCGAAAGTGTTGATTTTCGGACGAGTGTGAAATTTTTCGCCCGACTTGAATCGAGGGTGACAATCACACGAGTTGAGAATCATCTTTCGCACATGTATCGGATTTTGTTTTTCGATACAACGTGCGGAAAGTTGAATGTTGTGCAAGCGAAGCGGGCGTAAAATCGAACTTTGCGCCCGGCGTGATGCAAATTTATATTTTAGGCAATTCGTCGACGTTATTTTATTTTTTCTATTTTATTTTTACGTCAAATATTAATCTTGAAGATAATCAAAGTCTATATTGCTGGGAATTATACCAAATAGGATAATTATCAAAGCGTGCAACACTTACTTGCAATGTGACTCCCCTCGAGGGGAAGACACGCACTTTCCTCCATTCTTGCAGGGGCTAGGAGAGCACGAGATGAATCCTGTAACAGAATGAAATATAAAATGTTTATCATCAATTTTACGTATAGAAAAGAGAAGAAAAATATTTTTATCTAACATAAGGATGTTTTCCGCGTTTTTTCAGTCTCGATTTCGGTACACAAAGTAGCCGTTTGCGGGATATCGGCAGGGACTCGAACGCGGGGAGTACGAAAATGTACAAATGAAGGCACATTCAACTCCTAGGACTTAAAACTGTCCGAATACGTTCTCCGCGTATGCGCATTAACTTCCGACCCATGCCTGTCATTGCACGTACCTACTCCGTCTACTTTCTGTACCGAATCCACCATAAAACTTGTAAAACATGTTTTTATTATATAAAATATCGTGTGCACTACGTAGGCGACAGATACTCGTCTTTGCCTCGTATTGCAAACTCACGCTCAGCATTAAAAGACCTACTTCGCCTCCTCGGTACAGAATATACTATTTTTCTATACATAAATTCATTGAATATGTTTGAATGACCGATTTGAATATGGGTGAAAAAAATAAAATACTTTAGAGCTATTTTACCGCAAACTAGAGAAACAAAAAAAAAATCAAAAAAAATCTAGAAAAACAGATTTTTGATTATCCAAATATTTACGAACGATACGAACTTTGAGTTTACCGAAACACCCACGACTAAAGCATACAATTATCGTTTCAAGAGTCTGTAGTCCTGAATACCAAACTTCAGAAGAGAGTATACATAAATAGGTCTAACAAAGTGAGTTTTCGTGTTTTTATCTAAAAAACACCTGACCGATTCTCTCCACGTCGTACCACGGCATTGAGCTAGGTCTATAAAGGTACTGGTTGAAGGTTCATCGTGCAAATATTGAAGTTGCTATACATGAAAACTATGTAGGGGAAAGCAGGACGAAGTGAGATGGTACGACAAAACGGGACAGAAGATCGGAATGTATTGATGGGGAAAAATGAGACGCACAAAAATTGTTGAAAAATTACGTTTCTACAACACAATTGAACTGAACTATTGAGAGTATAATGTTTTTGTCATACCTGGACCGAAAGTATGCTATTACGTGCATGTAAGCCGGGCAGAAAGTGGCTCTTTTACGTTCTAGTACAGTAAAGTAAGCTCTAGGGCGTAGATTAGCACTTCACTGCACTAGACCGGAAAATAAAACTACTTTTCACTCGTTTTTACATGCAGTCCAAAGCAAAATTTCGGTGCAGCTATTGGAGAAAAAATATCGTATGCATCACAAGCGAAAATGCGATTCTGACTCGTGTGATTGTCACCTTCGCTTCGCTCGAGTGGTAACTGTCACACTCGTCAGTAATCGTCTACTTTTCTCCCTTATGATACACAATATACTATTTTGAAATCGTTTCAAGTTTTTTGAAGCAGCACAGCGTTTAAATTCCGAAGTCTAAAACGAGGCAAAATGGGACGCTTGAAAATTCCTTAAAATATTTTATTTTTGAATTCTAAAGTCAGAATTCAACGACAGGGGCAAAATGGGGCATCCACAGAAAAGCAAAAATTTGGGTCATAAAAATTCGGAGCAATTTGAAACTGTCCCATTTTACCCTTGACGATATTTTTTGTCTGAAATGTCAAAATTAACCATCCAGTTCGAACTTTTTTATTGAAACACAATCATTTAAAATCATAGGATATAGTTACAGCAGCATTCTTCGCTTGACTGTCCCGTTTTGCCCCGCTCTCCCCTACGTATAATATGGTAGATCATATAGTCCGAAACTGTGAATCCACGTCACTAAATATTTATCTCCCCGTATATAGCAGCGGGTTATATGGTATATAAATGCTCCAACATCAACGCGTACACGCATACACACACTGTTGCCGTAGCTCCACACGGATGCTTGCCATGGACCAAACGCCCACGCACATCCTGTTTAAACGGGAGCCGGAACTTTGACTCGGATCGTTCCATGTGCGCAATTAACCATTTACGCACATCAAGTAAGAAATAATTAGCAACTTGAGTAGCACGCAATTCTTAAACACTCGCTACTACTAATACTACTACTAATACTACTACTATTACTATTTCTACTCACGCGATTCGTTATTTTATTATAATATACTTCAGGCTGATATATACCCTATCGTGTTAATGAATTATACTATAAAAGAAAGAAATATCGTATAGATTCAAGATGAGATGATCATTATTATGCGATTTAATTCGATAATCTTTGATCGTAATCGACTATATAACTTGAAATTATTGCAGAAAGATGATTTATTTATTACAGTTAAATTGAAATCAGTATATAGGGTGGGACATTTATAGTGACCCAGGAAATTTTCTCACAAACGAACCGAGGTATGAAAAAATATTCTAAATAATAGTTTCATTGTTTCAGGGGGGACATAAGATCGTGTTTTTTGAATTTTTGCCAAAGTCGAGGTATTAAGGTCATTTGAAAGTCAACTTTGGTTTTTTAAATGGAAACCTGTATTTCTTCTTTTTGCAGATTCGTATTCTGCATGAGAAAATAAGAAACTGTTGTTCCAAAAAAAAAGAATTTTTTTTAAATCACAATTTGTATTTTTTTATTATTTATTTTTTGAAAATTCAAATTCAAATTTCAAAAATAATTATTTCTCATAAATTTTATTGTAATATTATTATTTAATTGTTTGCATCAATTTTAAATTCAATTTGTATCCAAGTTTGGACAAATTTAGGAGAAAAATAAAATCAAATTGAATATGAAGTAGGTACCATGAAGAGTTGTGATTCTCAACAAAACAAAAATATTTTGGACAAAAATTTCCTATTTTATCATTCAGAACACGGTTCTGAAAATTCATAAAATAAAATTTGAAAAATTTGTAAAAAGTACCATAAAAGATTAAAATTAAAAAAAAAAACAAAAAAGCAGACTGTTAGGACCAAAACTTTTCTATTTTTTCATGCAAGACACGAATCTAAAAAAAATTATATATACATAGGTTTCCATACAAAAAACCATAGTTGACCTTCAAATGACGTCGATACTTCGACTTCGAAAAAAATTCAAAAACACTATCTTGTGTCCGTACTGAAACCATGAAACTGTAATGTCTGGAACATTTTTTCATATCTTGGTTCGTTTGGAAGAAAATTGCCCGGGTAAACTGTGATAAATGCCCCACCCTGTATATGTGATAACAAAGTATTTTTGTTTTTTAATTTATTTTCATTTATCCGATCTTTGCACACGTTTATTATTCATTCAATAACCAGATATTAATAGTAATTAATTGTGATATTAAAATCTTTATAAATTGGTAATAAATTAACTGTAGCTGTCTCGTGAATATAGTTTTAGTTGAAAATTAACGACTGCAACGCGGAAAGAGATGATCGTTAATTATCAAAAAAAAGAAGAAAAAAAGTAACAGTCGAAATATATTTGTTCAAAATTTTCTAAAAAACAAAAACAAAAACTTGTTGAGAATTACTCAACTGTATTTTCGTTATTGCATTTAATTATTCGGATTTTTTAATGCTAGAAAAATTAGAAAAAAAGTATCACGATTACCGGATGTTAGAAAAAAGAATCATGAATTTATATCGAAGTAGAATTAGTAAACTTCATTTTTAATTAGTGTTTTTTTCTTTTTTTTTTTTTTTTTTTAGTTTGCAAGTAATTTGTTTGTCTGAATTGAAGACGCAGGTATCAACCTTTTTTCTATAAGTTTATTTGCATAACCGGATTAAGATAATGTTCGAACTTATTAACGTTGAAAAAAATTATATAGAATCGTTTTAAGAATGTGCGAGTACCAAAATATGAAAACAACCAAAGTTCAAAACTGAATAAATAAATCATTTTCTCATTCAGATAAAAATTTCGCACCAAATGATCAGGAGCAATTTATCGAAGTCAATGAACTCGGTCTACTTGTTAACAAGATCAATGACAAGTTTTAGCGAGAGTAAACTTATAGCTACAGGTTCGTTCTAGCAAACGACGATTTGACAATTCAATCAGCTGGTTAAATCGCGTGGGAAGACTTCGCAGTGCGAGGTCGTCAAATAAACGGAGTTACTAAGTAGGTACATATACGCATACGTATATTACTGATTCAAAAATTGAACGAATTTAAAGCAAAAAAAAAAGGTCAGGAACAATTAAAAAAACAAATGGCAGGGTAAGTAACACTTGAAAAAAAAAAAAAATGAATATAGAAATTATTTAAAAAATTTCTTGCGGAATTTTATTTTTCAATCCTTTCACGTATACGTCTGGACAAATATCATCGGAGAATCAGTTTTGAACCGGAGTGTATAACACGAAGTCTGAAAGAGTCAGGACTAGCCAGCCAGCCCAGTCAGTCAGTCAGTCAGTCAGCTAGCTAGCTAGCAGAGTCTGGATAAGACGGATGACATCACTTAAACCAAACCAACTCGCCGACAAATCCAGCACTCGCATCCTCTAACGCCCTCGTTTACTTTAGCACGTATATTAAACCGTAAGAATTACCTACCTACCTACCTACCTACCTACCTATCTACCTACAAACGAACCTTACGTCGTAATGAGACCAAGGAACATTACCTCGCTAACTATGCTTATATCACTGTAGTTTGATATGTATACCTTAATTTGAATTAAACTGTAGCGATTATTGCTCCCACGTTTCGCTTGATTCGATACACGTCGTATAATATTTAGAGAGAAAAAAGGGAGAAAAAAACAGAAATAAAAGAAAAATATTCCATCGTATGGTTTTATCCGCATGATGAGGTGGTTTCTTTTCGTTTTTTTGTTTTTTTTTTTTTGATAATTAATTAGAGAAGACAAAGTGGTGTCTAGAAATCAGAGAATTTATTACTCGAATCACATGATTAGCTTTGTGATTATAGCACGGGTGTATATTCAGAGGGTTATATTGAGCAAGTAGATTTGTAACGTTTTATTGATGGGGTCAACCACTTCCGAAATCTGGTGTATTAGACCGTTTCGTAAAATCCTTGAAATCATTCGAAATTAAATGAAATCGTTTGGAATCACGAAATATCATTTTGAACCATTTGAATTTTTCTGAAGTAGCGTGAAAGTATATGAAAATTCTTTGAAATCATTCGAAATTTTTGAAAGTATTTGACATCTTTTGAAATTGATCGAAATCTTTGAAAATATTTGCGGAATCTTTTGAAATCACGTAAAATTCTTTGAAACCATGTGAAATTAATCGAAAATATTTAGATATTATTCGGAATTTAATTTTTTTTAAATTTTCTTTTCGAAATCACTTCAAATATTTGAAAACTTTTTGAAAATCTTACGAAATCATATGGAAATCATTCGAAATCTTCAAATTTATGTGAAATTATTTGAAATTTTTCAATTCGTGCGAATTAATCCATCTGAAATCTAAAAATCTTGAAGCGAATGAGGTTTACCCATCGAATAATATCTGTAAAATAAACGAAAAAAATTATTACTCTAAATATTTTATATTATTACAATTATTCCCGTTCATATTTATACCGTGTGACAAATTGACCATCATGAGTGTACGTACGTTTCATTTCTTATATATTTTTGAAGTGAATACTTCTTTTATGACAACAGATAGGTGTTACGGTCGTCGCGTAAGCGTTAAATCGGCGTTACGGTCGCGTAAGTGTTAAGCCGGACAAGAGAATGGAAGAATAGAAGAAGATAGGCGTTACGGTCACATATACCGTGAGAATCACGTGAAACTATACGCTCGAAACGCGCAGGCGCCGAATAATACGAATTTTATGAGGATAGCCAAGTCTTCACGATAAAAAAAAAATCCCTACGGTATGCCGAGATCAACAAAGTAAGAAATCAACAACAACTCTAAGGAAATTTTCAGCGAGTTGGCGATCCCCATTAAATTCGTATTATTCAACGCCTGCGCGCTCCGACCGTACAGTTTCACATGATTCTCATGGTATACATTATCTCTCTTACCTTTAGTCTTGAATCTTAAGTTCTAAGTCTCAAGTCTTCAGTCTCCAGTCGCTTAACTCTTAAGTCTTAAGTCTAAAGTCTAAAGTCTTAAGCCTTAAGTCTTGAGTTTTAAGTCTCAAGTCTTAAGTCTTAAGTCTTGAGTTTTAAGTCTCAAGTCTTAAGGCTTAAGTTTTAAGTCTTAAGTTTTAAGTTTTAAGTCTAAACTCTTAAGTTTTAAGTCTGAAGTTTTAAATCTCAAGTTTTGACTCTTAAATCTTAGGTCTTGAGATTTAAGACTTAAACACAAGTATTCACTTCAGACGTGTGTGCCTACCCACCCACCCACACTTTTTTTTTTAAATAAAGTATCACACCATATGGCTCAGAGTCTGAGAGTCTTTTAGTGCGTGTTTCTCATAAAAATTCATTAAAGACTAATAAATCAATATAAAGAAACTAGTACAATGGTATTCGACAACGAGATGGCGGGGATCTTTACTGTGAAGATGAATATGCTTCGACAAGAAAACACTGGCCTAAAAGAATCTAAATTACGCGATATCTATTACTGTGTATCATTTTTTGCACAGTTGATAAAAATGATACATTGCACTGGTGCAGCTTCCACCTTGCAGCTACGATGGTTATGTGCAGCAACTGCAAAATCTCAACTTCTCCTGAGTCATAACCTTAGGGAGTAGCTACTGCCTTTTGCAAACTCGTAAGAATAAATACGATGCCGACGTCGGAATTGTTCAGTGCATATACATATAATATCGTATAGGTATATATTGTATTACACATCAACTAACACAGACATGTACATACTTATGAACGTATAAAGTGTAACTCTTGACGTTGCAGATTGTAACCGAGACAAATACCGAGAACGTTATTTCCTCTCAGAGGTCAATCGCCACTGACGAGTATAAAGGTCCCTTCATAACGCAAATGCGGTTTAAGCATCGAGAATTTCCTTCATCTACATCGGACAAGTTTCTTAATTCTTTCTCTTCTTCGATTCGCATATTGACTTTCGCAAGTGAGAAGTTTGATGCAATAAGGGCATATTAAACCTATATCCTCTTACTTATTGCGATAATTTGAAGAATGTTTCACAAAAAGTGCTGCAAATAAATTGCCAAAGTTTGTCTCTTCAGATCTCCAAATCATATTTATTCATAAAAAAGGAGTAGGTACTGGTAAGTACACGTGTTTGGATATGAATTCTTTTGCAAATCGTGGATGTTTTCCATTCTCCAGTTTTTATTCTCATTGACGAATTTATGGCAAGGGTGAAAATAACCGACAAGTAAGCTTACTTACTCCTTTTTTACGAATAAAACACATTTTTCACAGTTTCATTCAAATAGAAAAAATCGAAAAATCATTTCTCCACGATGAGATAGCCACCAAAAGATGCGGTTTTTCATATACTTTTTAGTGAATTTATTTGAGGAATATTGAAGGATACACTCTAATAGAAAATAATTTTTTTCTGCTTCGAAAGATCGTAAACTGGAACCAGGTGACGAATAATTTTTTTTTTAGAAATACGTATGTCCTTTTTTGTCGACAAGTACCTGAGAAAAAATTGGCATCACAAAAAAAAAAAAATGTCGAGGCAATGGCCGCTCGGTTACAGCTGGAATACCCCACATGCTCTTATTGCATCGAACTGTTAGATTGCTTATACGTAAAATAATGAATGAATGAATGAATGAATGAATGAATGAATGAATGAATAATCCACGTCCATAATGACTCGATATATGTGTGTGTGTAAATTAATTCCTGTACATATACCTACTTGGTACAAGAAGAATATATCGCACGTAGTCCTACCTTGCCCCATCAACCTTTGACCCAATTGATCAAAGATATATAAGTATAACCTTTAATTTATTACGTTAAAAAGTAAAAGTTTAAGTTCGGCTAATTCCTACCGCTTGATAACATAATTATATATCACCTGCGACTATACATGATATACAATACAATAAATTTGCACACTCACTCTATTACAATATATATATATATACAAAGTTTTACACATTACACAAGAATTAGCTACGTGCAACGATATTATATACCTTTCCACAAAAAGACGACACGCGTCTTGATTAAGTACACATACCTGTATATATGTATATACACATATTCTATTGTACATAGACACACGTAATTGCCGTAAGGAATATTCGATATTCGCGTGACGAGACTTACGCAAGCCTACTTTAAGATCGTGACTTCGGTCCACCTCGATCAACTTCAGGCCGTTACTGTCGTTCAAAGCATAAACATAATCGTACACTTCGAACACCATATCCTTTTCGATATAATTCACAATAAAATTCTTTCTATTCGGGATTTACCATAGAAAAAATATCATCTGGTTAATGATCGTTACTATTTTCATTTTCTTTCTTTCTCTTGTACATACATGCGATCGGGATCTGCTCGGTTATGATGAATCTCTTCATCGTTGGTGGGCATATTGTACAACCATTGCCGAGGTCATGATCCTTTACGTACATACACACACATATATATGTGTATATGTGTATATATATATATATATATATATACACATATATAGGTATATAGTTAGGTTTAGTACCTATTCGCATTTTCTTTAACACGCGTGGGTGTCGAGAATTGCTCGCGCGAACGATTCCTCGAGGAGTGTGTAAGCCCACGCTGATTACGGGAACATTTGAACGTGAGTTGCAATATATATGCGCAATCATATACATACACATATACATTATACATATGGCTAACTAAAACCCGGAGATGTGAAGATTCTCTTGTTGGAATGAAGAACACGTTGGCAATGAGCTTGAAATACCATCATCTATAAGATACGCGGATAGGTTTAAGGTAAACGTATGCCTATTATAGGGTGGTTCAAAAAATGAATTAGTTTTTTCTTACTGTGTCTAAAGTTAGTCTTAGTTATAAAAAGAATCCTCCCAATAAAACAACTCGATATCTCAATTCTGAATTTTGTTTTCCTTTTTTACTTTTCTATAGAAATTTATTTTTTTCAAATTTGCGAAAGACATGTTTTTGTAGGAAATTAAATTCTCTACAAAAAAGCTCTGATATAGTTTCTTCGTCAGTTAAACGAATTCAAAGTTATATAGCTTTGAACATGTATGGTTAATAACCGCATACACATGTTGAGTTTTCTTACTTACTCATAATGTTTAAGATTTTATAACTTTTCATTCGTTGAATTTACGAAGAAGACACATCAAAGCTTTTTTGTAGAGAATTCAATTTCCTACGAAAACATATATAAAAAAAATTTGTAAAAAAATTTTTATCAATACTTTTATACGAGAAAAACAAAAAAATAAAAAAATTTTCTTCGAATTCTCGATGAGCTCTTAACGGGATTGAAATATCGACTTGATTTAATGGAAAAACTTTTTTTTACATCCAATAAAAAGTAACTTCTCCAGACTATGACCTTTAATAAACGAAAATAAAAATGTTTTTTTTTTTTAACTTGACTAAACTTTTTACTAAAAATGTCCGGTTGGCAAATTAAGAATTTTATCGGATTTTTATCTCATTAAAAATCAAAAAAAAAATAGTGATTCGAGCATTCCCCTTAGAGCAATAATGATTATTTTCAAACACATACGTGAATATATGTGTGCATGGGTGTATGCAATAAACCAAGTCAATTCAGTGTTCACGCGTGATGGAACGCATTCATCGATTCAAATTATAGATTATACCGTTCATTATTGTATTATTGCGTAAACTATACAGCCTAAGTAGATACATACGAAAGGGTGTGCTATGCGTGTGTCTACACGTTTGTATGTACAGTGTGCTGATTAGACCACCGAGGATAATCTACTGTAACGGTAAACGCGTTTATATTTCTGAACCGGGTAAATCGGTAATCGACGTTTCGGGCGCCGGAGGACTTCGGTTAAAACTCGTGTACCATTGATTGTGTGAGACGTTGGTAAACTTTCATAAACGTATCAACATCTCGATGTCAATTACATCAAGCAATGATAAATTTTTTCTAAATTTCCCATATATTTTTAGGATAATATAGAAAGTTTTATAAAATTGAAATAACAACGTAGATCACACCGAATCATGACTCCAAAGCTTTTTGGATGAACGTCTTAATAATAGAGCCAATTAAAATCTCTATACCAGGTGGCGGTGGTTAAATCTGTTGATTCCGCTATCAGGCTTTGTTAACATCGAATAGTCCGAGACCTTGCGAGGTTCGATGACCAAAGACGTGATGATGAGAAGCTTCGTGTGAGCTTGTATTGCTTCAAGTCCAACTCGTATAGTTGTGTAGATAAATCGTGTAGGTATATACATATAGTATTTTATCGCTAATTAGATGATCGTCGCGTGAAATCCAAACGAGAAAACTACACATATATGAATCTCGAGTGTCCCTATACATTTAATATTAATGCAAATGGGATTCAGACTGTCTATTTTATACCAGTTTCTGTCGCATGGCGCCGAGAATGTCACATTTCGAAATAAAAAAATCCAACGACGTGAGTATCGCTTGAACTCATAGGGAATAAAATAAAATAAATTAAAATAAAATCGAAGGTCGTTGTATAGCTCGTGTAATCAAGACCCTATACCTATACCAATAACGGGAGAAATCTTAGCGTCTAAACTTGTACCTACGCTGAAATCTCGATGATGGTTATGTCAGTTCAGAGTCAATTTAACTGATTTAATGTTCCTCGAATTAGCAACAATTCGTCAATTAAGTATTTCGTGTGGATGTTACGTTTGATGATAACTCCGGCTATGGTCAAGTCGTTTTATTGACATATCAACGTGGTTATGTATATGTATACGTATTATAGAGACAGATACATTTAGAAGTAGGTACGTTCACCTTTCAATTCGAGAAAGTCGAGCGACCAAGCTGAACATTGGCTCTTGACATCGGCTCTAAGTATGTACAAGAGGTAAGTTTGGACTATGCAGGTACGTTGGTTGTACTGCAGGGTAATCTATAGGCAGGTGTGTGTATTACAGTTGACCTGGGACAGGTGTTTTTGAAAACCGTTCGTTTCGATACAAACTGCAAACTAAATTTCATAAAGAAAACAGTTTTTAGAGAAGAATTCATTCAGGATAGAGAAGTTATCATAACGAAAATGAAAAGTTGAAAGCCAGAGAATTACTTCCGATCATTTTCGGACGGACACGTGATCTGTGCGATCAATTTTTTGACTTACGATTTCTTGAGAACGAATAAACGGATTTTAACCTTGTTTGTATCAATTAATGCGCATTTTTTTATCTTAGAACTGATGAGATTTTGAATTTGATCGGTTTAGTAGTTTTTGAGTTATTCAAGAAGAAAAATTTTGAATACAAATTTTTTAATTAACTATATCTCGAAATCGAATAAATGAATTTCAACCATTTTTGCATCAATCGATGCGGTTTTTATTAACCTAGAATTGATGAGATTTTGGATTTGATTGGTCAAGTAGTTTTCGAGTTATTCAAAGAACCAAATTTTGAATACAAATTGTTTAATTGACGATATCTCAAGAACCGATGAACGGATTTTTATGACTATAATCTTGATCGATAGGATTCGCACTAACTTAAGTCTGGTTAAATTTTAGTATTAATCGATCCGTTAGTTTTCGTATAAGAAAAGAAAGAAGAAATCTTCACTAACAATAAATTCGTATTTCATTTAATGACATAAAAATCTAAAATACTATTTTCTGAACTTGTATAGAATCCCAACTTGTTAAAAGTTACTTTCAATGATCCTGACCCATTCCCTTATCCGTATATGGTGAAATAATAAAACTAAAACCACATCGTTATACACAGAGGTTTAAAAAGTGTTAAGCAACATAGACTTAAAACTAGTATAGGTATAGATATTCCTGGAACAATTTTCGAAAAGTGTGAACAATAGGCTCGCGGTATGTGTTTCAAAAAAACACAAAAAGAAAAAAAAAAAACCGAGAGAAAGAAAGAGAATAAACTCGAAAGAGAAAGGAATAGAGAGAGAAAGAGAAGAAATGAGGAAGAAGATATTACAAAGCCAGGCGTTATACCAAGATGAGAATAAAGGTATAAAACGATTAATTATAATGAAGGTAATTTAATTATCATTGTCCGTTATAATTCCAAGAAATGTTTCAGGAAGAAATTAGAATCCGAATGGCAACCAATTAAAAATTTTGAAACGCCATCAACTATAATCGATATTAACCTATATATCAATTATTCTCTTCTCATATTTTATCTTAATATAATTTTTCTCGTTGTTCCTCACGGTCATCATGTGTTTAAATTTTTTTACACACAACTAACGATAGAGACGTGACAATTATGCGGTTCTTAGAACTGTTAAATACATCCAGTAACATCTCGCCCACACTTTGCTTACGAGAAAGAGAGATCGAGTTGGTCCAGAAGTCCAGAAGAGTCCATATCCTCCGATAAGATAAAATGTTACTTCATATAACACATGGAGTTAGGAAAAGGGTATAATTGAATTCAAACCCAGGCTGAACATTGACGATTTTAATTATATCTAATTCCAAGACCGTTCATTAATTTTTTTAACAAACTAAAGCACATTTCGTAATACATGAAAGTCGAGGAGTTTAATGTGAAAGAAAAAGATAAATATAATATATATAATAAATTATTTAATTCAAATGATGATAAGAAGGAAGGGTGGCCACTTTTTTTTCCTCAACAAATTTATTATTACGTTATTTCCATTTCTATACTATAAGAAAATATCTCGAAAGAATCGTCGCAGCCTGTAATAGTAAAATAAAAAAAAAAAAGGTCTATAAAGTGTACGCGTAGTCTGAGGTCTCGATATTTTACGACCTTGTCCGACGCTAGAATAATGGTTCCCCTCGTACATACACATATATCTATACTATAGAGGAAGAAGTCCGATTCCATAAAGACCAAATGACGCATCTTCAACCATTTTTCAAATCCCCGATAATGCCTCCCGCTGAAAAAAAAAATATATAAAAAAAAAAAAAAAGAATAAAGGACCAATTCTACGAGAAGGGATGCTGTTGCTGATGGCATTACCTACCCATGGGATATGGCCAGTCATTAAAAGTAGATTTATATTTGTCATATAAGATAATTCGGCTCGTCAGCGGGACCGATACACGCCCATAGTCTGACCTGATATCTCAACGAACATCTTTGGGCCTGTTATAACGGATTACGCAGCTGAAAAATATCGTCTTATAGTCGAGTAAGAAAAAGCTATCTACCTACCTCATCCACGGGTATGGTAGTCATCCATAATGTCAGTCATGTACGACACAACGTTAAACCTTCTTCGACGATATTTCGTAGCAACATCATCATAGATCGATTCAGTATAAGGGAACCAGTACAACTTGGATTGGGAAATTCGGAGTGCTCCGAAAGTCATTGGTTTGTCAATCAAACTTTATTTCACATCATAAGAAAAATTTCTTTTTAAAAATTTGTTGTAAAGTTTCAGGCATATTGTTGGTCCAATTCGAACTCTCAAGGTCTTGCTTTCTTCGGACAGAAATTTTACATCTTATGAGCGTAGGGATCGGTGAAAAAAAAAATCATGTGAAAAGTTACGATCGATTATCCAAAATTTCTAAAATTTAGGACACTAATTTGTAAATAACTTGGCTAATACGATATTATAAAAAAAAAAAATCCCTCGTTCACGTGATGAGGATTTCTTTTCTGAACAAAATGAACCCTCAACGACCCTAATCGGACTAACGATGCGCCTAAAACCTTACGACAAAAGTTTTCAAAGGAGAATTTTTTAAACTTTGGTTCACAAATAAATGCATTTTTGGAGTACTCCGAATTTCCTAAACTAAGCTGTACTCGTCCTCTTTAAGGAGGTACGTACTGCGCTTTGGAGATCATTTTTTGTCCAGAGATCGTTACGGTTTTGAAAAAATATTGTTGTTGACAAGTGCAGACAAAATTTCTAAAGTCCAAGAATCCAAAAATTCAATCGAGAGACACGACGCTCCATGTGTGAACTTCAAGTTCCGATCTTTTGGCCTTTCGGATCTTATAGCTTTGGAATTTTGAACCTTTAGTGTTTTTCGATATGAAGTTTTCTAATTTGACCATGGAGACTTCCGGGGAAATAATCTTTTCAAATACTGAGAGTTAATAATATTAAAATTTGAAATTTGAACCCAGCCCCGCTTTAGCAGGACATCAGTTACATCGTTAATCGAAACTTCTTGAAATTCGGAGTAGTTTCTCAGAGATCTGAAAGTTTCTCAAAAAACAAAGAAGAAATATATCTACAGGAACTGAGAAAACGAGACTAAAGTCGTCAAAGTAAGAGGCACGTAGTTAAATGAACTATCTGTAAACACCGATGGCTAATGTAAGGTATATATACGTATACATATGGGTAATATTATAATAAACGTTGAGTAAATCGGTATTATCGGAAATTAGTCTTGTTAGAAAGTGAACGCGGTTTTATAAGTCGTTATACTTCTGCACATACAGTCTGTGTATGCTTTTTGAAGTCACATATTTCCATCGCAAGAGAAACACAGTATACCAACACATACATGTACATACATACATATATACATGTACGCCTGTACAGAGACTGCAGTTTGACTCGGTCACCTCACGAGCCTTCACTGCAGCAATACAGGTATGTATATCTATGTATGTATGTATCTATCTACCTTGATAAACGTACACACATATACCTAGTATCTATATTTAGAAGCGAGGAGTTACATTTAAATACTATGTACATTGAAGTCTACATCCACGATCGTGGTGATGCTGCACACTAGTATAAGGTGAAAGACAGGGTACCCTCTAACAACCAGATGCCACGTGGAGATATAATGCTTCGAAGATCATGCCCGGAGACCCGGACACATCCAGTTAAGACTTAAAGTTTAACCACTGAAGGGTGTTCGACTTCGAGAAGCTACACCCACGCCCATATGGGTGAATTTGTACCGTGAAAATTTGTTGTAGATATATTTTTACTTTTTATCATCTAAGATATATATAAGAAAAGTATTGGTTTTGGTCAAAAAGCGACTTTTGCTAATTTCAACGAATCTTTACGTTTTCGACCTTCTAGAATCCGAAAAACAGGTTTTTAGAATGATGTCGGGCTGTCTATCGACCTGTTCGACAAACTCGCGCGGTGATCTTGGAAACGGATCGATGAAAAAATCTGAAATTCACAGGACTTTACAACCAAATGATGGGCATGAAAAATTGCCATGTCTCGTTTAATTTGAACTTCCGGTTTTACCGGAAATGAATCGATTTTCGCTGTTTTACCGACAAACTTATACTTTTTTCTCTATATTACCTTTCTAAATGAAAGAATATGTTCTTCAGAGTTGAAAATTTTATATATATATATAGGGAATTCCTTGCCAATGACACCAAAAAAATTGTAAATATACCCCGATCGAATTAGAATGAATGCACTCTATAAAACTGTTATTTGTCAATATATAGGGCGATCCTTGCCAATGACAAGAAGAAATTGTAAGTGTACCCAGATCGAATTGGGATGAAACGCACTGTACGAAATTGTCGTTTGTCAATATATAGGGCATTTTATTTATGTGAAATATTCAATTTTAATCTGTTTTTTTTCGGTTTTCCATTACTTTTTTATACTTTCTCTTCTCCTGACAAACCCATACTTTTTTTTCCTTTTGCTGAAAAGTACCCCGAAAAACTTTTTCCGGCTTTTTATTTTTTTATTTATTTCGTAATTGTGAGAAGAGAAATCGCATCGACGTAAGTAGAAATTTTTTCTAAAGGTACAGATTTTCGGAGAATTTTTTAAACACCAATATCTAATCACTACAAGATCTTAGACATTGGAAATCTATAGGTACGCTATACTTGTACGAGACACCGGTAGCCAAGTATATTTAACTTAAGTCAGACCGCCGTGAGAGGCGAAGGCTGGCCTCAAAGCTACTGATGCAGCTACCAGAAAACGTTAGAAAGTATTACCATCGGAATCTACTAATTCGGCATTGTAATGGGCCCATTATCTGTTAAAATTCTCTCCTCTCTTTCTCTCTCATCGTATATAAGCGTATGAACCAATGGAAATATCAATTCACTTGGTATTCACTTCCAGCCAAGACTCTCGATGAAAACATCTATACCTACAAACTTTATTTTTCTATTTTTATTATTTGTTTTAATGTCTGAACACATTCGACGTCACAATGTATGGATATAAAAATTGAAAATTATAGAAAAACGTCAACGATTTTTAGGAAATAATATATTTCAACTGAGTATACCTTCACCTCCAACAGGGTTATTTTTTAAAGATTTTTATGTAACGCACTTCCTCGATGTTTCGCCTCTTTTCAGGAAAAAAAAAAAAAAAAAAACAAAAATCAAATAAACGTACATTTTTCTACTTAAAACAAAACCGTGATGTAATATGAAAATAACTCCGCATGCATTACGCATACGTATATTTAGACATACTGACGGACTTGTGCATTATTTTTTAGGCCTGAGTTAGGCTGCATTACTGAATCCATTAATCACAATTACGTGAATCCAGGTCTTCTAAATGGTCCAACGCATAGCTAAGCGGGACACTACGTACCAGTCATTGGGATCATCCTTGGTAAAGGCTTGGAAACAATAGCCTGTACCAACAAGTTAGATTTCATGAGATTTCAAGACCCACATCAAAGAAATGTGACTAATAAAAAAAAAAAAAAAAAAGCTTCAATTATATTCCTCGTCTAAATATAAATTTCTATGATTTTTATACAGTCTGATTGAACTCTGTGTCAGTATTGATCAAACTGAGAGATAGTCAGGATTTTAGTCTCTAAGAAAAACATGAAAAGAATTAAAAAAAAAAAAAAAAACGCCGAATATTAAACCGGAAGTTAATATTAATAATCTGAGCTGCTGCTGCTGCTGATGCAGCAACAGCTTCGGGTTTCTCGTTCCTGATATTCTGACTTTTAATAAATTATTATACTTCCGGGATTAAAGATAAAGAAAAAAGAAAGAAGAAAAAAAAATAAAGAAAAGTATGTACAGAAAGAAATTCTGGCTTGTAGGCATGTCGAGGACGGTGAAGACTGAAAGTGACCTTGGTACGTGTGGCTGATTAATTTTCTACCTGGAATCTGTGCTTCTGCTAGATCTTTGGAATGGTTTAACCTCTGAACCGCAAACCGTAGGCCATGGGTCAGACACGCTTCGAACGTTGAACACATTTGGGCCTGTTAATTCAGCTCTTCAATTTAATCCCTATACATACTCGTCCTATTCATGATCAGCTGCTGACTGTCGACGACGAAGAGTAATTACATCACTATTAAAAAAAAATTAAAAAAATTAAGAAAAAAAGTAATCCTACCTCCTAAAACAGGAGAAAGAATAATTATCACTTATCGCGGTTATAATAAGCTTCCGAGAAACGTCCATTGATTAATTTTCATTTCATTGAAATTTTTGTTGTTTTAAAATTGTCAATTTTTTGATTAAAAGTTTTTATACTTTCCGAATTTTTGTATAATATAATTTAGACGCTAGGTATATCCCAAGAGCTTGTGAACTCAGGTAATGCAAGCTTACATTTACGACGTAACCTCTTTTTCTGGTATCTCAAAGTTTCTCGCCTTCCGATGCTAAATCGTTGTGTAGAAATAAACTTGTGGAAGTAAATAAGAAAATAAAATCTTCGAGTTTCTGTAGAGTAGCTATAACATTGCTTCCTCAGTCTCGGGACAATTTGGCGAGTCTTTACAGCGAGAGCGAGAAATAACTGCACAACCGTGTGTTTACTTTAACTACATTACAGTCTAAGGTCGTAAAAGTAGTGAACTGTAATACAGATTCGTTTTTTTTCTTAACAGAAAGATGAAAAAATTTCGATGATTTTTTACCTTATTTATTTTCTTTTTGTTAAATTTTTTCATCAGTTAAACTGTTGCTGGTGTGGTTCTTGCGTGCAGCGCGAGTCTTTGATCATACTTTAATGGTATGGATATATGAGTAGTTTCCGATCCTGAGTTGAATTTGAATTTAATCATATTTTAATGGTATTCAAACGTTTAGCTAACCAACCGATAATAGAAGAGTTAAAAAAAAAAAAGAAAAAAAAAAAGAAGAAGAAGAAGAAAGAGAGAAAAAATTCAGTAAAGAACGTCAGGTCAGCTCCATAAATCGCAATCAGTCGTGAAGGAAGAGAAAGAGAAAAATAAGAAGAAGGAGGAGGGAGGAGGTACGATCATGGAAAAAAGAATTTTAGTACACCAACGCAACGTTAACGTTAATTTTAACGTTAACGCAAAGCAAGGTAAAGCAAAGTAAAGTAAAGGCTACGCGACGTTGAACGTTAACAAACTGCTTAACCTCACGCTACAGAAATTATTACCAACGAATATCAAAGCGCATAATTTAAGACCCGGATTGCAGACGTATGTATGTAGGTATGTATGTACATACATTGAAAGTGTTCATCGAATCTCAATTTACTACTTTTTCAACGATAATTATTTACATAATTTTTTTTTTTTTTCTTAATTCGAAGGTAAGTACGCGGTTATGGGTATTTAACACGATGATCTAGATTTCGTGGTTCATAACAAAAAAGGTATTACAAATAAGCAGATAAATCGGCTCACCATGATGAGCCAGACTTAAAACTTCCCGCCCAAATCTTTCAAGTTGAAAAAAAAGACACACGTAGGGAGATTTTCTAAAATAATTATTGGTATAGGAAATCTTACGATGAGAAGGGTGAACAAAATCTGACCTTGTATTTGTGATCAACGATCCAAAAAACATTGAGATACTAATTTTTATTCGAATCCGTCGATCCTTTCACGAGATATCGTCGATTCAATAATTTTTTCTCTAAATTTTGAATATCTTTGAAGCTACTGAATCGATCAAATCCAGAATTTATTCAGTTCTAAGTTTAGAAAATCCGCGTCGATTGATACCAAGTTCATAAAAATCCGATCATTCGTTCCCGAGATATCAGCAAACAAAAAAACTGATCACATACACACACCCAGACGTCCATCTAAAAATGATCGGAAGTGACACTCTTGATCTTGAAACGTAAAGATCTTGTAGAAACTGAACTTTTCATTTTCGGAATGATTACAATAACTTCCCTCTTGCTAAAGCCGGAAATTAAAAAAAGTTTTCGAGAAGTTCGATCCGTATAAGCGCGTTTAAAAAATCGATAATTCTTTTCCTATGCTGGAGCAAAAGCAATCCAGCCGAAGGCACCGATTCTTTTTTATTCTATTTTGTAAAATAATTTTGTTGGTTTTATTTTAAACTCATTTTATACCGGTAATAAAATTAGCATAAGTCCAATATATTAAAGTTGAATATCTGTGGAGACCACAAAAGTCTGCGAAACTAACCGTATAAATAAATATATCTGATATAATCATCGAGTAGGTATTACCATCGTTCAGCTCCAGGATCTTTAGTGTCAAAGTTCAGATATTTAAAATTGCTACCAAACATCAAGGACCAATTTTTTAAAATTCGAATTTGAATACAACTAATTGCCACTCCTTTACTCTTCTCATTCCTATCTTCTCAAATTCTTCATTTAAAGATTAAAAACTGACTTTTGTTAGCCAAGAATTTCTTGACTTGACTTATTTTTCCGGTTAAAACTTTGAGAATTGTCATCTCATAGGATTCATATTTAATCCTGTTAGAATGGAGCACCACGAAACTGCAAATTTTATCTCTCAAACTGGGAATAACATCATCAAATTCCTTCGAGCGAAGAAGGGAATGATCATTTTTTACCTCGATTTTTAGATCCTTAATGCATATGATGACGAGTTTTGTTATAAAGATCCATCGACCTTGAGACAGGAGATTTATCCTGATGAAATGAGCGCGTAGTCTTGGAATGCGTGATCATTGCTTCTTGTCTCTGCCATTGTCGGTGGTCTTCAAAGAGTTTGCCTCGTCGAACCTCGGACGTGTCGCGTTCTTCCTCCTCGCTCTACAGGAGCAAAGGGACAAGTTACCAAGAGCCTCAAGGGCCATTACTGATCCGTTTGTGCGGTTTGACGTGAAGCATAAGTCGTAGGGTCCTGTAATTGTGCCTTGGGACAAGCATTCGACTCGTTTAACTCCGGAGTCTCAAGACTCTGGACGAACGTAGGTATCCCTTAACGCGTCCAACACATGTCGTGATCCAGGATTGTTCATTCGTTCATTCGGTATGTATATATGACGAAACAAACTGCTGTACGAGTCTAAGAGAGACCAACATTGCAGGACATGATTTCATCTCCCACTGATGCTGATGCAGTTGCAGTCGCAGTTGCAGAGCGCGAGCCATGCCGGTTTTTATTGATACGAAAAAGGGAAGAAGAGGGAACGGAAGGGAAACTTTTGCAGCTTTGCTAGTCGTGGTCGCGTAAGCCGATTGACATTGCCGTTGAATTATAGCACCGGGCTCTTTTATCTCTTGGCTATAAGCAGCTCTTGTCTGTAAGAAGAAACCCTCTTTCGTTTATCGCGGGAGTGTTTATACCCCAAGAAAGGATGCGTGTATCTACCTACCAAAGCGTATAGTACCATAAGCATTCGCATTGATCCTTGCGTGCCACTGCTGCAGTATGTCTGAAGAATTAACGCTGAGGAATTTCATCCATTTTGGTACAAGAATTGGACCGGTTAATGCCAATGACCGGTTATGGAGGTAATCCTGTTCGCTGTTTTAGGGCTCGATTTATCAATTTTCGGACGTACTGTTTCGGCTGAATTTAATTGTTGAAGCTTTACTTTATTGTGGTTAAGGAACTGAACGGGATAATCTTGAAGAAAGTTCAAACTTTATTTGAAGCTTGAATGTTACCGATGTCCAGTTTTTCGATATGGTATTACCCCAGAAGTCTGTGTAGACGTTTTAAAAAACTTCAAATCGAAAAACACCAAGGACTCAAAATTCCGAAAGACTAAGATTCCGAAACTTGAAATTGATGCAGGGAGTCTCGTGCCCAGCAATTTTGTCCTCGGATTTTTGGAGTTTCCGTATTTTGATATTCAGAACTTTGACCTTTTTTAAAATTCGAAATTGTTTAAAATGAATCCATAATTTTCAACTTTCAGATCTGAGATCCTGACTTTGAAACCTGCAAATATCATTCCATAAAAAAAAGTTTCTCTCTCATACCACATAAGCTGCCCTTTTTTGGGATCGCTGGTATTATTATAGTTTTGCTTTACGGTATATGGGTTGGGTTGTACCCGGGGCACGAGGTCGCTGCAGGAGCATGCAGGAGAGCAAAAGCGGACTTCATTGTTCAGGAGTTTTTCTTTCATTTTTATTTTATTTTATTTTATTATTTTACTTTTATTTTCGCGGTCGGGCCGATTGTTTTTGGGATCAGGTCCTGCAGCAGAACTCTACCCGAGGCTATTGTATTCTAATGGGCATTACTAACGTTCGGCTAAGTGGCTTCTGGTCTGCTCGTTCCTATATTGCGCAATTTATGGCTTATGTCCAGTTCTCCTCTCTTCTCTCTTCTCGTATCTCCCACATAAGCTTTTTACCCGTTGTTTATCCCGAAGGACAGTCTGTTTTTTTTTATACTCAATTTCTTTCCTTCTTTTTCTTGATCTTTATCTTTTCCATTCTTTCTTTTTTTTTTTTTTTTTTTATCAGGAATAACACGGCCCTGCAGTTTCGTTCTGCAGTAACAAAAAATTATACTTTTCTAACTCTCAAGAGGAATAAGAAGGCCGGTACCTTCTAGTTTTTAAACGATATAGTACCTCACCCTGATGGGCGCATATTCCTCCGCATAAAGTCAAGAGGTTTGACCCCGGCGCCATCCAGACTTCATCCAACCCGTTTATATGAGGTTGAAATCGTCAAACGGTGAAACCATCTTAACGAGCATCGTTTAGGACCAATAATTTATCTGGATGATTGATTGTCGCGGACAAGACCGCGTTCTCTTCTCAGATCTTCTCATCTAGAGATCTTTCAAAAAAAAAAAAAAAAAAAAAAAAACCTCACCGTTCGCAATACCAAAAATACATAAGAAAGAATCGTAAGAACTACGAAAGTCAAAAATATCTGATAAACAAAAATTATCAACGTTTCGAAATTTAGGACTAATTGAAAAATTTGACGAAGAAATTCGTTCCTCTAATTCCAAATGCTAATTAGAATCTTACAAGTGAGATTGCTCAACCCATTCTCATGTAAAGTAGGGATTGTTTTACGATCTGGAATTATTCTTATTACCCTATCGTAAAATAGAGATTTTAATTTTCGTTTCGAATATAGCTAAGTCATTGTGGGACAGATATGTAGGTTAACTATCGCAAATTGTTCGTATATCTGTCTCGCAAATTACTCAACGATCGTAACGTTATTCGCTCATCGAGTATATTTCCTGTCAAATACTGATTAGACACACGTTCAGATATATACACCTACGTGTTAGGTGAAAGTTGGTACTAGCAAAGTTGAAAAAGAATTCAATCATTAACAACATCTAAACAAAAAAAAAATGTAACTGGGTCATTTTTATTAAAAGAGACTAAGAACAAAAAAAATTCTTTTTTGATTTTCATGGCACGAAGTGTACTTGTATACCATGAATTGCATATAATTGGATGTCCTATGAGGCTAATCCACGAAAAGACTCGGTTTATATGTATTTAATAATTTTTTGTTTTTTAGGGAATTTCGTTTATGAGAAAATGTTGTTCAATTTTTTTTCTTTTTTTGTTTGTTAATTTTCATTATACTTAGTAATGCGACTCACGCACTTCAGTTTTATACTGACAATGAGTTACTTTTAAAATAGAGAGAAGGAACTATGTCTTGCCACCGATTTTACGACTTCCTCCCACTACGTATCATGAAAGCTTTTGTTCCCTGCAGTACAACTCTTAAATCTTAAAATCTCAGTCCCATATCCTGTAGTGTGTCGAGTAGAGGCGCCAAATTTTCTATAACAATAACGACGCGTGCCTCAAACGAACTTCGAAAGTACACACGAATACGTATTTATACATGTATCTGGATACACTGTGTATATGTGTATGTATATATTTTCAGTAAATAACGATATTGCGTGATTATATGACAGGAAACTACATCGCATTCTATTATGTATCTGCGAACTTTTTCTCTTGCTTTTGAAAAATTAGAAAAAAAATTTTAATCAGTTTATAATATTGTATAGGCAAGTACACTAATTATAAACAAATGAAATCTACAAATTCGGGTTTCTTATTGAAAAAATCTCAGTTTTCAGATAAAAAATTCAAAAGTATGATAAAACGTGACAGCGCACTCAATAAAGCTATTTTTATTTTTTGTTTCTTAAAAAAACGTATTTTTTTTTAATGGATTTTGAAAAGATATTCGAAAATATAAGATATATTCGAAAAGATGAGAATTTTTCACATGAGAAACCTATTTTTTTATATTTATTTTGTTGCGACAAAGATACGACAAAAATTCGCATTCAACCCTCAGTTACGTCAAAGTACGGAAATTGAATCTCGCATATCTCGTGAACGGTAAGTCTCAAAGGGATGAGACTCGGTGAATTTTCCAATCTTAAAGCACACTATGAAAAATAAAAATTTCAGACAAGTCAAATTCTTAACGTCCTGTTCATTTTTTGATAATTATTGTACTTGCCTATTATACCTATATCGAATTAGATATATAAGCAATGTTTACTTTTCATCACCTACGGTGATATAAGAAGAGTATTGGTTTTGGTCGAAAAGTGACTTTTGATAATTTCAACGAATCTTCACGTTTTCGATCCTCTAGAATCCGAAAAACAGGTTCTTAGTCTGTTGGCCTGTCCGACAAACTCGCGGGGTGATCGCGGAAACGACTCGATGACTAAATCTGAAATTTACAGGACTTTACAACCAAATGATAGGCATGAAAAATTGCCATGTCTCGTTTAATTTGAACTTCCGGTTCTACCGGATATGAATCGATTTTCGTTGTTTTACTGACGAACCTATACTTTTTTCTCTGTATTACCTTTTTGAATGAAAGAATATATTCTTCCCAGTTGAGAATTTCATATATATAGGGCATTCCTTGCCAATGACACCAAAAAAATTGTAAATATACCCAGATCGAATTAGAATGAATGCACTGTATAAAATTGTTGTTTGTCAATATATAGGGCGATCCTTGCCAATGACAAGAAGAAATTATAAGTGTACCCAGATCGAATTAGGATTAAACGCACTGTATGAAATTGTTGTTTGTCAATATATAGGGCATTTTTTTTTTTATGTGAAATTTTCAATTTTGATATTTATTTTCGGATTATTATTACTTTTTTATACTTTTTCTTCCCCTGACAAACCCATCCTTTTTTTTCTTTTTGATGAAAAGTATCCCGAAAAACTGTTTTTTTCCGGTTTGTTTATCTTGAAATCAATTTCTTTTGTATATATAACTGTTGACATATTAGTTGACAAAAAATTCTTGAAATCTGGTTTGAGGAACTCGCTTCAGATATTCTTAACATTAGATGCCACAAGCGGCGCTATAATAGCAAGCTGACTTCCTCCGAGAAAGGAAACGCTTAATAAGTTCATTGTGAACAGATCGTGCGTTATAATTATATAAAGACGATATTCAACGGTTAGAAACTAGAGTCTAGGTAGTTGTAGGGTATATATGGGAAAACTCTACTGCAGGCTTTATAAGAGAGAAATTCTGAACTTCTTTGTTTGCCACAAACACAAACACAAACACAAACACACACATACACACCCGCATTTATTTAATACGAGCATTTATCCTAGACGCACTATCAACCTACGACAGTATTCTTCCATCTTTTATTCTAATTCTAATTAGAAAACAATTTTCAAATATTTCAAAAAAAATATAGAACAAAAAATTCAATTTGAATTACCTTAAACAAAAAAACAGACATAGCTATAGCTAATATGTGTTAAAATTTCATCAAAAGAATCGAGAGACTTTAATAAGAGGGGAAATATCAACGCGCAAGATAAATTTTGAACTTTCCTGAAACGGCGTGACGATACGAGAAACAGACAGCCAAGAGAATATAACGTATGGACGTATGGATGGAACATCTGCTGATGGTCGAGTCCCTTTCAAACTCATCCAACCTTTCCAGTCCGTACGGCGACGCATCGCGTCGTCGACATCGATGTCTAAGAACCTACAGTCTTGGGACGAAACTAAAGCGTTAAAATCTCCGGTGACTTGAATGCCAGCAAAAAAAAGTTTTTAGTCGAATCGAATCAAAATTTTTTCAAATATTTATTCAGAACTTTTTACGAAAATTTGTGTTCAGCAAATAGTTTTTTTTTTTTTTTTTCACTCATTCGGTGGTGGGGTTTAGGTTTCATACGGATTATTTTTGGGGGCATGGGGGTTACAGGCTGTTACGGAGGCGGGTCTATAAAATCCCGCAATGTTACGTTACGTATTATTTGACCGGTCTCTAAGTACTGCAGCATGTACATGCGGATTATTACGTATTCCCTGCAGGTGCAGATGGGTTATAAAAATGAGAACTTCTCTCTTTACAGTCTCCGTATCTAACTGCAGTGCTATGGACGATATTCCTCAATCGAATACTTAAGATATAGCTATCTCTGTATGATATATACAACTACAGTAACGGAGTGTAGATCGCAAATCGCCATATGGAATTGTCAATATAAATTGTCAATATTAGGCCGCTTCAGAAAAATCAACTATTTTTCATCTTCAAAGAGTACGTCAAAAATATTGTTTCAAATGACGAAACAAAAAATGCTGTCAAAGTTTGAGCTCTTAATATTAATATTAAGAGGTGCCTCGTCGCAATTTTCTATTTCTCATCTAAATAACATGGGAAATTTTTTTTTTCAAACTTTGGAATTTTATAACTCGTCAACGCATCAGTGTACTGATAAGACCAGAACATATTTTTGTAGTGAATTGAACGCTCTATAAAAAATGTCTCTTGTTCTTTTTCGATAAATCTAGCTATTTCCAACTTGGTGTATTGGTTATTAATGATAATTAATCATGACTAACTTGGAAACAGTTGGATTCATCGAAAAAGACCAAGAGACCTTTTTTGTAGAGCGTACAATTTTGAACAACAGTACTAATGCAGAATCTTTCTAAGTAGATTAATTTTCAAGATATGAAAATCGAAAAGTTCCACAAGACCATTTCCCATGTTATTTAGATGGGAAATAGAAAATCGCGTTGAGGCAACTCTTAATATTAATATTAAGAGCTCAAACTTTTACAGCATTTTTTATTTTTTTTATTTGTCATTTGGAACAATATTTTTGACTTACTCTTTGGAAATGAAGAATATTCGATTTTTTTGAAGCAGTCTATTATACATATATACATACCTATACGTATTGTACATACATCCTTCCTCGTACGAGATAAACGAAGAAAGAGTTATACTTTCCGAATCGGAGAAATCCACAACACCGCCGCATACCTCGCGATCGGTAATCCGCCAAAGAGCAGTACAAAAAAGATATACACATATATATACAGGGTGTCCCATTTTAACTTACACAGGTGAATAACTCAAAAAATTGTAAGCCAATCAAAAAATGTTTCAAATAAAATTTGTAGGGTATCCAGGGGGACAGATACTGGTGATATTGGCTTTTCTTTGAATGGAAGCGTCAAGGTGATATGGAGGTCAACTTCGATTCTTTGAATGGAAATCTATATTTTTCATAACGTAATTTTATTCTACTCAAAAAATTAAACGACTTTTATATCAAACATTTTTTTGTGAAACACCAATTTTTTATGATATTTAGCTAAACAACTGACGATTTCTAAACTTTCAAGAACATTTCACCTCTAAACTATCAAGTTTGAAGAAAAATCGCAAGAGACAAAAAGTGCGTAATTTTATGCAAAGAATTTTGGAAAATAATCGCAGAATTTTTTTCTATAACTTTTTACTGCAGTATTTTTACTACTTATTGTGAAAAAAAATCGGCAATTTTTTCCGAAATTCTTTGCAGAAAATTAAGCACTTCTCGTCTCTTGCGATTTTCCTTCAAACTTGATAGTTTAGAAGTTCTTGAAAGTTGGAAAATTGCTAGTAATTGTTTAGTTGAATATCATGAAAAATTGATCTTTCACAAAAAAGGGTTTCATAAAAAAAATCGTTAGATTTTTTTATTAGACTAAAATTACGTAATAAAAAATATAAATTTCCATTTAAAAAAACAAAGTTGATCTTCATATCTCCTTGACGTCTCCACTCACAAAAAAGTCAATATCACAAGTATCCGTCCCATTCGGAACCCAACAACTTTTATTTGAAACATTTTTTTATTGGCTTGCAATTTCTTAAGTTATTCAACTGTGTAAGTTAAAATGGGACACCCTGTATTATATGTATATACATATATTCGCGTGATAGTATATATGTATGTATACCTTGTTCAGCTCAATTCGTTAAGTATAACGGTAAAATTGTACGGAAACTCTTAGACCTTGTACCCATAAGTACCTGGTATAGGTATGTACTTTATACTCGGGTACTTTGAGAATTCTTAGAGTAATTCTGTGTAAGTCCTAAGTTTGTCTTATAGTTGTACAGGTGAATATATGTATACGTATAGTAGCTATTGGTAAGTTTCAAAGAAATATGTAGAACGGAGGGAGTGAAAAGAAAAAAAGGGAACAAAAACAGAAACCAAAGAAAAAAAAAAACAAAAAAACAGAAAAATAAATGAATAAATATATTATACGTATATATGTATAGTTACGGAGGAATCCGATTGTCTTCGATTTGCGTCTCGACGGTTTTAAAGCTTTTATCTCTAAACGGGGAATTCTAACGGCGTGGTCAACTTTAGAGATATAGTTACGAGAAAGAGAGAGAGAAGGAGAAGGAGAGAATAAGAGAAAGAGAGAAAGAGAGAGAGAGAGAGAGAGAGAGAGAGAATAAGAAGAGAGAGAATGTAGGTACAGTTAGACCAGAGCACGAGATGAATTTAAAATATATTAGCTAAGAAATGCAACTATTACGTGTTGTACCTCTACTGGGTATGATGCCTAATGTACTCAATAAAGTTTATATAAAATACGAGAGTTTACACGGATTAATAAATGACCATGATCGATTTACTGGAATAAATATATTATAGGGATAGGGGGGCAAAATTATTTCATTTTTTTTGTTTTATTTTTTTATTACGGGCAGAATATGGGGTACCCCCGAAAATAAAAAAAAAAAGGTGAGAAAAGTTTCAAGTTATTCCAAATCATCCATAAAGACGATTGTAAAACGAATAGATTTCAATTTGAAAAATAATTTTGAAAAACAAAAAAACCTTAATAAATTTTTCGGATACCCCGTTTTGCCCCCCTTCTTCCTCTACATGTACATACCTTGGAAATAATTTATATCGATTTATATTTTAACTTAATTATATTAAAACTGGGACTTAAAACTTAAGACTCAAAACTTAAGACTTAAGACTTAAAACTAGAGACTTGAGATTTGAAACTTAAGATTTAAGACTTGAAATTTAAGACGCAAGACTTAAGACCCAAAACTTAAGACTTAAAACTCAGGACTCAAGACTCAAGACTCAAGACTCAAGACTCAAGACTCAAGACTCAAGACTCAAGACTTGGGGCTTAGGACTTGAGACTTAAAACTTAAGACTCAAGACTTAAGACTTAAGACTTAAAACTTGAGACTTGAGATTTGAAACTCAAGATTTAAGACTTGAAATTTAAGACTCAAGACTTAAGACGCAAGACTTAAGACTCAAGACTTAAAAGACTTAGAACTTAAGTCAAGTAATTATGGCGTTTATCGTTCGTCGATCTATCGTCGTAGATCACAGTATAAAATAACTTAAAGAACCTATCTTCAACTCCGAATTTTACATATAGTTGTAATTATGATTGACCTAAAACCTTCGTTTTTTTTTTCATTTTCTAAATTTAAATCGGTCAGAATGAAACGACACGTTTTTAAATTGGAAAGATAAAATAGACATTCACTAGCTAACTCTTTAGTGAAATCGATTGGAACTAATAGTGAACATAAAAGTAGTTACTCTGTCGTTACGGATGACTCGTTTATTAACAAAGACGTATGTCATTTTGTAGAATATAGATATATATGTGACTATACTGCACTTGCAATTAAAGAATCTTTATAATAAAATTGAATATAACCGTCTGCTTGAAGAGGGTCCAATTTTTCGATATTGAGTCAGGTCTCTTGCTGATGAATTTCCCCATCTTTTGAGACCAGATAAAATCCTCTAAGTTAAAATCTTGCGAAGTTACAAAGGTTTGAACTTGATAATTTGAAAATCTCAAATATGTCTCATTCGATGCGAGAAGAATTTCCAATTCCATTAGGGACAGTAAAAAACAAAAATGATAAAATTTTTGGCAAAGCTAGGAAAATGCGAATATCTCGGAAACTATAAGATCGACGAAGATGGGCCCGCCTTTTTAAGCATATTTATTATTGTTATTATAGTTTTTACTTTTTTCAGTAAAATATTTCTAATATTCTATATGTATTAATATATTGAATTTATATATTAAATAGACATAAAACGGATTTGGATATTTTCGACAAATTCTTTATATAAATCTGTTTGACAAATAACGTACGGAAGGTAGAATTGGAGTAAAAAACGAAAAAGAAATAAAAACAAAAAAAAAAAGAGTTAAAGAGAAAAAAAAACTGAAATTCACCGTCGTTTATAAATCGGATGAAATTGAATCGTCGAGTTTAAGATAAGCGCGTCGACGCAGTCTCTTAAATCCCCGAGCGTTGAATAAGACGAGGGAATACGAGAACGAGACAGGGCCGTATTATCAAGATGGTAGAGTTTAGACAAGACCGAACACAGCAAAGACAGCACACGTAAGCCCACGAAAAAAAACAAAAAAAAAAAAAAAAAAAGTACACTTCCTCCTACTAATTCGGAGAATAAGAAGAAAACGAAGACACTATTTGGCTTACGATAGGTTCGTGGATTGAAATAAAATCTTTAATATTCGATGAAATTTTTTGGTAATTAAATGAAAATAATTAACATAATTAACAACAACAACGATAACGCCAAAAATGAAAAACAAAAAAAAAAAAATTAAATAAATTGAGTCAGATAATCGGAGGTTAAAAATTTCTCTTCTGTCACATAGCATAACTAAATCTAATTTCCCGATCCCGTTACGGATGAAAACTACCAACTCACGACTCTAATCACATCTAATATACCTGCTGCAGTGATCCGAGACACAAGTGGCTAATCCGCATTAGATATCAACATTTTATTTTAAATCTTTGGAGTATCATTTAGTGTAGTTTTTTTCTTCTTCTCTATAGCCTGCACACATTTACCACGAATTGAAAGTTTGCCATAAACATGCCAGCACTTCCTGTTCATGTATAACAAAACCGAAAAAAAAAAAAAAAAACGATTACAAAAAATTTGGTCTTTCTTTATCTTTGGTTTCGCGTATAAGTTGACTTTCTCTGAAAAGAATAAACTGACATTAGTTAAAATAACCAACGGACACTGGCTGCACCCATAGGTGGACATGGGTTAAATATTTACAAATCTTATCTTAAAAGTTCGGAACTGTATAGGTAAAATACTTGAGTTAAAACTTTGTTAACATTCGCTTAGTGCGAGGTTATAATCTTTTTCAACTAATAATATGATCACGATTTTTAACACCGAAAGGTAAATACGGACAGAAAATAAAATTAATATAAGAAATTGAAATAAAATAGATTATAGTACACTTATTATACGGCCCTGATGTCCCCCGATTTGGCCCCAGCTGGGCAACCGAAACCGGAAGGGCTCGAAAGGGTCTAGGAGTAAGTGTAGTACCCATATACGGGACTAGGTATGGACAGGGTACTATGGGAAGAAGAGAGGGTCTATTACCGTAACCGGAAACGGGGTATACTACTACTACTACAACTACTACTACAACTACTACTACTACTACAACGAACTCTCTACCCGGAAAACATCCCCAATATAGATACGTGTATGCGCGGTGTTCTTTCTTTGGGTTAATGTACTTAAAAAAAATTGAAAGAAAAAGAACGTAGTGTGCGAGATTGGGGCAAAACGGGACAGCTATGCGAAAAATGCTGATGTAACTATACTTATGATGGTAAATGATTGTGTTTCAATAAAAAGAATTGAAACTGGATAGTTAATTTTGACATTCCGGACGAGAAATATTGTTGAAGGCAAAATTGGACAGTTTCAAATTATTCCGAATTTCTACGCCGCAAATTTTTGCCTTTAAAATTTATGAGGTACCGAATCTCAAAAACTATGTATTTTAAGTAATTTCCAACTGTCCCATTTTACCTTGCTCTAGAATTCGGAATTTAAACGCCATGTTGGTTCAAACACTCAGAACGGATTAAAAAACGTTCTCTATGTAGAAACACAATTTTCTAATAATTTTTGGTCGTCCTATTTTGCCTCATCAATACATCTCGATCTTCTGTCCCGTTTTGCCCCACCGTCCCATTTCGCCCCCTCTCTCCCGTACATAATAATTAATAAGAATAAAATATGAATCAAAATTTCTTTCCATTTTGGTAAAAATATTTACCTCTGTATATCTAAATTTTTGCCATCAAGCGAGATTTAGCATCAAGGTCACTGTTTGATATGAATCCCCGGTCAGAACGATCTCATTAACTCTGGTACCAAATAGCAGATAGCAAATATCTTGAGAGAATTATCACAGAGCTAATTAATTGCGTATAATTGATTTAAGTCGTAAGACTTTTTCGTGATAAAATTTTCTGAATTAACATCAAAAAACGGATACAGTGAGGTCCAAAGATTGCAGCATGAGTTAAGGCGGGAAATACCTCATACTTATTTATAAATAAAACAAGTAAAGTACGAGAGGGTAGTACAGTTGAAGATTAACACGTTACCTTTTATACAGGGTGGTTCATTTTAATCTTTCCAGGCAAATATCTCAAAAACTAAAAGAGATGCGAAAAAAAGTTTCATACAAAACTTGAAGGATTTCGAGGGGGAAAGATAATGATGATATCGGTTGACTTGTGGATCTTACCACTTCCAAGATGTTTCAAGTGACTCCGAATTTTAGATAGGGAGCACATATTTTGGGTATAAGATATCGATAGCGCGATCGAAGACAAATGCAAAGCTGCAAAAAAAAATTTTTTTTTGAAATTTTTTTTTTTTTTGAAAATTTTTATTAAATTTTCAGAAAGTCCGGATACCTCGAGAAATATCCATTGTTTCCTATCCTTTTTGAAGAATTCCCATGTAAATCCAATACTCCACGGTTTGAAAATACGAGATTGGCAAAGAAATTTGTGATTCAAATAGAAAAAATTGACTGCATTAGAACATTGGATATTTTTCGAAGTATTCGGACTTGCTGAAAATTTAAAAACAAATTTTCAAAAAAAATCAAAAAAAAAAAATTTCAAAAAAATTTTTTTTTTTTTTTTGCATTTTCGAATTCGTCTTCGATCGCGCTATCGATATTTTATAACCAAAATACGTATTCCTTGTCTAAAATTCGGAGTCACTTGAAAAATCTCGAAAGTAGTGAGATCCACAAGTCAACCGATATCATCATTATCTTTCCCCCTCGAAACCCTTCAAGTTTTGTATGAAACTTTTTTTCATATCTCTTTTAGTTTTTGAGATATTAGCCTTGGTAGATTAAAATGGACCACCCTGTATATACGCACACATTTATATACATTATAAGTATATATGTGTAAAGGTCTGAATTGACGAGGGTATTAATTGTTTGCGCAAGAAATACCTATATACCTACAGCCTCCTCAATCACCTGCAGTGGATACTTTGAAAGTCGCGGGAGTGACGAATTAGTAATTCGCCACATCTGTAGATGGTCAGATGTATAGGTAATATACGTATACTTATATACATACACACGTATATGTACAGAATAAATATCTATAATGTAACGTATAACCGCGAGGAAGTATAAGGTAAGAGAACAAATAACAATTGACTTTGCTGATGGTGGACTATAAGTAATAACGATAATTGTACCCCTCTCATTGCAGAGAGAAAAAGATAGAGAGAGAAAGAGAGTCAGAGTTAGAGAGTATAATAAAAAAAAAAGACCGATAGTATTAAAGAGAGAGTGGGCGTTAATAGTAAACGATCAGAGACAGGAGTCATCGAACTTCTATAATCCAATGGACAATGAAATCGTATGTAAGTATGGAAACGAATGTCGCGTGTATAATATCGTAGCGATTGTCACGCGTGCCTTGAGAACCTGTGGTCACGGTACTCAACGTCTATAGATATATATATATACACATATATACATGGAACATATCAACATATGTATGTAGATTGTGTAAATGTACGTAAGAGAGGCATAAAGATATGTACACGAACACCTGTCAGGGGCTTCGACCTTTTCAACTTTCCGATTATATGCCTTCTTGCCGAACGCGAACGGACGTATACCTAAAGCTACGTATATACATATATACCTACTATTGTACTGTAATGAGAGGCGATGATTTCTGTTACAGTATGAAATCATGCAAAGGCTATAACCTATGTAGAAATTTTTCTTCTTTTACTTGGATCATTCAATGATATTATTTATTCTATATAAGAATAACTGATTGATATATCGACTTAGTGTTAAAGTGTGAAGATATTTATCTTACTGTATAGTCGATTATATGACTAAGAATCTTAAGACCACGGTATGACTTGTATATACAGGAGAGAGAGGCAAAATGGGACGATGGGGTAAAATTAACCATCTAGTTCGAATGAATTTTTCAACTTCCTGCAATGAAAATTGAAAATTTTCATAATGAAGGGAAGTTATTGGTTTCGGTCCGATTTTCGAAAATCGAGTTTTCATCAGATCTCGACGTTTTGGGGTTCTAGGAAGCTATTCTGACTATTTTTGGATGGACGTCTGTATGTGTGTGTGTGTAAACAAATTTTTGTCGTACGATATCTTTAAAACGAATCGACCGATTGAAATGGTTCTTATGGCGATCGAAAGGGTTTGTCAAGACTTAGATCTGATTAGATTTTGGAGTCGATCGGTCGAATAGTTTCAAAGTTATTTGAGAAATAAGAATTAAAAAATAATTTTTTTCATGTTTTTAGCGCATAACTCCTAAACTGTTCGTGCGATTAGTCTCAAAACTTGCTCAGACTTAGCTCTTGGATAGCCCTTTTGATCGCCGTAAGATTCATCAAAATCGAACGATTGGTTTAAAAGATATTGCACGACAAAAATTTCTCTTATTGTCATACGATGTTCCTTTGCAACGAATTAACCGATTTGAATGATTCTTGCGGCCATCGAAAGAGTTCATCAAGACTTAGATCTGATTAGATTTTGGAATCGATCGGTCGAGTAGTTTCAAAGTTATTCGAATAATAGATATTGAAGAAAAAAAGATTTGTATACGGAAAAACTAATTATACTTATAACCTTCTTTAATTTATTATAAACACAAGAGTATCAATTAATTGTAACGTATTTAACACAGCGAAAAGTTTTCGGCTTGGCCCACAGGTCAACCGGTTTCCTGATTTTTTTTAATTGAAACACAATCATTTAGAATCATTATAGGTATAGTTACAGATGCATTTTTCGTTTACTTTTCCAGTTTTGTCCCGCTATCTTCAATCTATACTTTCCTCAAACAATTTCTCGGAAATTGTGGAATAAAATTTGCAAATTGTATGTTATGATAATTATCCAAGTAGCAAGTAGAGGGCGCTGATAATACGGAAAGAGAAAGGTGCAAAGCCGTATTATACCTACTGAGATCGGGAAGAGAAATAGGGAGACGGTTCAAGGCTTAAGATAGACGTATAATATCTGTACACTTGTGTTACGTTAACTGAGAGGTTCTGGTTCTGTGATTATATAGATATGTGTATAAAATCGGTAATGAATTAGAAATTATATCGCGTAAGTTCGTTGAAATGAAATGATTTTTCGATTTTTTTTTTATTTGGAAGAAACTGTGAGAAATGTTTTGTTTTTTTTATTCGTAAAAATGGAGTAAGTACGCTAACTTGTCGGTAATTCTAACCCTTGCCATAAATTCAACAATAAGAATAATAACTAAAGAATGAAAAAACATCCACGATTTCCAAAAAAATTCGTACCCGAACACATGTACTTACCAGTACATACTCCTTTTTTACGAATAAAACACATTTTTCACAGTTTCATCCAAATAGAAAAAATCGAAAAATCATTTCTCCACGATAAAATAGCCACCAAAAGATGCGGTTTTTAATGTACTTTTCAGTAAATTTATTTGAGAAAAATCGGAGGATACACTCTAGTCGAAAATAATTTTTATCTGCTTTGAAAAGTCATGAACTGGAACCGGATGACGAATAATTTTTTTTTTGAGGAATAGGTATGTCTTTTTTTTTCGAAATGTACCCCGAAAAAAAAAAAAATTGGTATCACAAACAAAAAAATATCGAGGCAATGGCCGCTCGGTTAAAGCTGAAATGCCCCATATATATCGAAGGATTTAGTATAATCTTCAAAAATATAATCTAGTGTGGTTTCGTTTTGACAATTATAAAAACACGCAAGTACAGCGTGCAGTGCAGTGCAGTGTTGCAGTTGATAGTTTATACACGCGATGATAAATTCGATAACTAAAAAACTGCACTGAAATTCACCAGTTGCTTTAAGGTGCCGTAAACGTGCGTATGTATATGTGTATTTGTGTATGTATATATGTATACGGGGAAATATATATGCATGAGATATACACGCAGGCAAACGGTTGACTCCTCGATTGCTGGTATAGGGACGTCGATTCGAGTCGCGTAGTTGTGGATCGCGCAGCTGCCGACGCAACGCCCCAGGCGGCATCAGGGATCGGGGATCGGGGATCGGAGATCGCGCGCTTTGCGCTCCGCGCTTACCAAAGGAAGGAAAGGAAAGGAAAGGAAAGGAAGGGAAGGGAAGAGAAAGGAAGGGACGGTGATGTGAAACGACGAACTCGTGCATCGCGACATATGTAGGTATACGTCCTTGACCGTTCTCGCCTATAGCGTTGGAAGAATCGGCATATCATGAACGGAAACTCGGTCCCTTCGCTCTACCCGTAAAACAACAAAAAAGATAGGCAGAGAAAAAAAGAATGAAAAAAATGAACAGAAATTTTCTTTTTCAGAGAATTTTGCTGCAATTTTCTCCAGTCAGTCAGGACGCTTTTTAGTTTGTTTTTTTTTCCGAATTTCTTTCGAAAAATTTTTTCGAATGAAAGTCTTTGTTTTTTTTTTTTTGTTTGAATAATTTTTTCTTATTTCAGGAGAAACTTAAACTCTTTTTTTTATTACAGAAACTTTTTCATAGCTTAATTATCGAAGAAACGAAAAAAAATAATAATAATAATTTAGAAACAGAAAGTTTTTGAAATTACAAATTTTATTATTATGTATAGAATTTTTTCGAAAACATTTAAAAATTGTCTGTTTAAAAAATAGGAGATGAAAGAATTGTTTCTGATAAGAACTGATAATAATAATAATAAATAAAGAAAATTAATGAAAATATATTTAACAAGGTTCAAAGTTGGATTTCAAAAATAGAAAAAAAAAAGTAAAGAAAAACTTTCCATTATCCATCCCAAGAATTATTTTAATTATATAGATTGAAAAGTATTTGAAATATACATACGTGAAATGTACTACCGGTTTCAAAAATATGTATCCGTGTATGCACGTTAAAGTACCAAGTCCCCTAATAGTATATACGTACGTTTCCCTCGGGGAGTTTTGCACTCTGTAATCCGTGACGACTATTCGTATAAGTGTACGAGTATCCGATTATATGTGTGTAATAAACCCATAAGGGGGGAACCGCCAAAAGTATGCACACCTGGCAATCGATAAAACCCGATGAAAAGTTACATATATACATATACTAACCCCAACATGTACCAAAGTATGATCTTTCGAAACGACTACGATTTAAACTATATTATTACCTATATTGTAATAAATATTTATTTACAACATACAGATCGCAAAGTTCGATTTTACGCCCGATTCCTGTGTACAAAATTCAACTTTCCGTACGTCGTATCGAAAAACAAGATTCTAAACACATACGAAAGATGATTCTCAGACAAATGTGATTGTCATCCGAGCGAAAAACTTCATACTCGTCCTAGAATCAACATTCTCGTACTAGTATCGAAAAGTACTAATATTCGATCGATTTAGGCAAAAGAGTCTACGGTCTGCATATCCTTTAAAAAGACAAAAGCAAAATTGTGAATACAATGATAATGATTATAATAATTTTTCTTCTTTTGTTAAGAATTAATTTTACACACGTTTAGTGAATAGGAGTTAAGAAATTGAAACTCTATTTGCAGTATTATACCTGTCCTTTGTATCTATTTAAAAAAAAAGGAATCGGTATGAGTAGATTTTGTCAAAGGATTAACACCGGTGTATACCGATATAGATAAATAAAAGATCTTTTGTCCCTGTATACCCAGAGAATATACCGAGACTATATAGAAAGACTAACGAATTTAATGTGTGTAACATGTATGTATGTATGTACGTATGTACGAAAGGAAGAACGAACGAGTTGAAAGGAAGATGAAAGAGACTACCAACACGTAATCCGTGTTCGTGTATCTACATACGATTTCTGTATATATGTATAAATATGTGTGTGTGTGTGTTATCCGGGTGTATGTTGAGTGTGAAGTACGAACTTAGAGTTTGACTGAATCAACTGAATGATATCACGCGAGTTCTTCGTCGTCGCGTGTCCTCGCGTTATTTATACGATTACGTAATCGTTGCTTTACTTTACTTTCGCCTGTATTATGTATAATAGTATTTAGCCGCCAAACGATGGGCTGAAAAATAATTCTTCTTTTTAATTAATTATTGTAATTAATTAGAGTTATTGAAGTTATGCAAACGGGATTTTCTATACGTCATTATTCGAACGAAAATATACACGATTTTTATTTTAACCAAACCTCTTTCGATTTTTTCTCAGATTTTACACAGTTCAAGTAGATATGCCGGGTCTTTTCGTGGACGAGACCCATAAGGCGTGGAATTATAAATATTTATCATTTTTTGAAAAATCTCTATGATACCTAACCAAATTTGAGGTTTCAGACTTGAGACTTGAGATGTAAGACTTAACATGTAAGACTTAAGACTTACATGTATATTAGACTGGGCCAAAAAAATGGACTATTTTTTATTTTTTTTTTTTTAAGTATATCGAAAATATTGTTTGGGGTGACAAAAAAAAATTATTGTGAGAATTTGAGTCTTTAATATTAATATTAAGAGGTCTATCATCGCAATTTTAGATTTTTTTTTGTCCTGAGCGAGTTTTTCTTCAACCTTGAATAACTTTTGATGGAGTGAATTTAGCCAAAAATGTTAAGAGACTTTTTTTGTAAAGCATTTGATTTCCTATAAGAATATTTATCGGTTTTTTTCCGGGTACTGATTTTTACATGAATTACAAAATTCCAAAGTTGAAAGATCAAATTGTAAAACTATACCAATTTTTAAGGCATGATTGTAAGGAAACGGTTCATCCAACGGAAAATTTCAATCAGACCTTTTTTCTAGAGCATTCAATTTCCTTCAAAAAATATCTTCGAGTCAATTTTTTTTCAACACGATGGTTTGGGAGTTCTGAGACAAAAACCCACTCAGGAAAATAAAAATCTAAAATTGCGACGATAGACCTCTTAATATTAATATTGAGGACTCAAATTTACATAATAATTTTTTTTTGTCACCCCAAACAATATTTTCGATATACTTTAGAACAAAAAAAAAAAATAGTCGATTTTTTTGGTCCAGTCTAATGTATATATGTATATTTTATACAGGCATATGTCAATCTTACACTTTTCGCTGTACCTGAAAATTTTCGGTACCCTGCCAAAAGAAGTTTAACTTTAATAAAGTGTGGTGCGCTTTGACGTGCTACCGCACCGTTGAACATCACATGAGGTTCAAAAGGCGGAACGTAGACACGTGTAATCACCGATATATACCTATCCTACGAGGCGTGCACCATACCTAACATGCATGCCTCCCACTTCAGTCACCTAGAACTAAAGCTTGCTGAGTATTCACAAATCATACATATACAACGAACCATACCCGCCCACGGATTGATCGCTTCACTGCCAGAGATGATTCGCGGATGTATAACTCGACGACGGAGATATAACAAGACTATTTATGTATAAGGCATTCCGTGTCAAGTTGACCTGCAGGTTTTAACTTGACGATTTTTAATTTGGTTGAAACTTTTTCAGGTTACAGTACCTACGTAGCAGCTCAGAATAAACCCGTTTTTTTTTTTTTTTTCTTTTTGTACATTTTGAAAAAATTTTTGGATCAACGGAAATTGATGTTTAAATATTTTTACAAAATTTTATAAAAGTTTTTCAATATTTTTCTCTCTTAAAACAAACATTTTCAAGTAAGTACGTAAGTAAGTAAGTAAGTAAGTACGTAAGTAAGTGTCAAGTACACTTACAATTTCTTCTTGTCATTGGCAAGGATCGCCCTATATATTGACAAGCAACAATTTTATACAGTGCATTCATTCTAATTCGATCTGGGTATATTTACAATTTTTTTAGTGTCATTGGCAAGGGATGCCCTATATATACAAAATTCTCAACTCGGAAGAATATATTCTTTCATTTAGAAAGGTAATACAGAAAAAAAAGTATAGGTTTGTCAGTAAAACAGCGAAAATCGATTAATTTCCGGTAGAACCGGAAGTTCAAATCAAACGAGACATAGTAATTTTTCATGCCCATCATTCTGTAGTAAAGTCCTGTGAATTTCAGATTTTTTCATCGATCCGTTTCCGAGATCACCGCACGAGTTTGTTGAACAGGCCGACAGACAGACCGACATCTTTCTAAAAACCTGTTTTTCGGATTCTAGAGGGTCGAAAACGTGAAGATTCATTGAAATTAGCAAAAGTCACTTTTCGACCAAAGCCAATACATTTCTTATATCACCGTAGGTGATGAAAAGTAAAAAATGAGGAAAGTCGGTAAGTTTTTTTCCCGCATTAAATGTCGAAAATCGCGTTGTTACAAACGATTTTCTGTACCTACAGATATTATAATACCTACATATTATAGTTATAGGTATAATATACAGTACTTCGATTTCTATACTCGATCATCGCGTGAAAATGACCGCGTAATAGTGTAGCTCGTTTGCCCGTAGAGTTGCGCTGGGTCGTCGGGGTTAATACAAGGGCCAATCAATTGATTATCTTTCAATATGCGCCCCGTAGTGCCCGACGTACGGACAGACAGCGGCTGTCAATGTCCAGTTACGCCGCTAGATATCCCTCTCTCTCTCTCTCTCTATCTCTCCTTTATCTACATCTCTCTATCTCTTCCTCGATCAGGCCCTTGTTCCCGACTGATGACTGGAGCGAATAAATTAATTGAAAAGGAAATAATATTGACGAGATTTTGTTTTTTGAAGTGAAACTTCTCATGGGGCGCCTCGGTATGGGAAGTAAAATACTGAGAGCCTGACGGCCGAGCGTCAGTTCGTCAACTATAAATATAATATATTATAGGGCATTCCTTGCCAATGACAAAAAATATAGAGCGTTCCTTGCCAATGATAAACAAAATATTCTAACCATACCCAGATCGAATTTAAATGAAATGCACTGTATAAAGACAATGTTTGTCAATATATAGGGCATTTCTTGGTAATGAGAAAATTTTTTCAATATACCCAGTTTTGTTCGAACCCGTTTTTTTTTTTTTTTTTTTCTTCATTAATTCATTTAATCATTTTGTCGTCTCTTATAAAAAAAGAAAATCAAGGAAAGGAGAGTTGATAATATTAACACCTGTTAACTTGTAATAGTGATGATAAATTTAAAGAATTTTAATCACAGATTAGTAATTCATTTAACACTGCAGGTATAGAGTTTAATGTGTTGTGCCTAGGTTAACGCCTTAATTAGATACTATTTCGCGCTCGGTGGAGCCCGTAGCTGAACGGGGCATCAACAAACGTAGGTAATATTGTACATAAGAGATACGGGTAGTTGATTCGTTTACACGCTATGCACCCGATTATGTTAAAATTGTATGTACCCTAATTCATTTGTAATAACTATTTAAATCGTTATATCTTTCTTTCATCCAAAAATGAGAAAAAATAAAAATGATATTCAATTATAACAATGAGACACGATCCTATATAACCTCAAACATCAAAAATTGATCAATTTCGATGATTTTTCGTTAGATATAGGGGAGGGGGGGGGGGGGGGGGGGGGGGGGGGCGAAATGGGGTAACCTTAAAATAAATTTCGATTTTTAAAATGTTTTTTAAATAATTAAAAATGACTTCAATAAACATTATCGAGAATTATTTTGAATGTTCAAAAAAAAATTTTTTTTACTGTTTTGGAAAAATTTTGTTTTTTAAAAAATAAAAGATAGTTCATAATTAAAAAAAAAAAGAAAAGATTTTAGTGTATTTGAGTCCTCGAAAACTAAGTATTCTCCTAAGTACCCCGTTTTGCCCCCCCCCCCCCCCCCCCCCCCCCCCCCCACCCCCCAATATACTTACGTCGTATTTCATTCAAACTTTTATGTAACCAAAAAATTGAAAGAAAGAAATAAAGTGAAGAAAAAAGAAAAAAAAAGAAAGGGAAAGGTAATTAAAAGTTATTTCCCATAGTCAGTAATTTCAGCATATATATGAGCGTTGCTTGTTGTATATTATAATAAATAAATTAATTACGTGTATGGTTTAATTATACGTCGGTGGAGACACAGTACGAATACCTATTACTATAACGAATCGCGTAATTTGAGTCAATCTTTACGGATATTACGAAATTGTACCCTAATTCTCAAAGCTGATGGTATATATATAACGAGAAGGTATATTATATGCGTCAATATAATATATGCGGCATATCATCGCAACGTCATGCACCGTATGTGATCGCACAGATTTAAAGACAAGTATGTATGTTTGTATGTATGGATGTATGTATGTATGTATGTATGTATGTATGTATGTATGTATGTACATACCTTATATATACATTTACAATTGGATTATATTATATTATTATAAAATGCGCAATATCGCCTTTATCCTTAAGTGAGAATCGTAGTTTCCCTCGAATCCCATCCGTATGGCTTTATGTATATAATATCCCACGCGAACATTATAAGTTGTTTCACACAATCTGCAGCGGCATAACTCAGAACAAGAAAGTCTATTGGATTTAACACGCTCTTATAAAGGGGGGACATTGCATTATCTTTAATCTATATAAAGAAAATTTCAATCGCATATAGGGGGGAGGTAGGGGCAAAACGGGGTACTTGGGGAAATACTTAATTTTCCAGGACTCAAATACGCTAAGCGTTTTTTTTTTTTTTTTTTAATTGTAACAAAAGAAAATAAAAATGATTTTCAGATGTCAGGGAAAAAAATTTTTTTGAAAATTTTTGAAAATTCAAAATATTGCTCAATAATGTTTGTACAAATCATTTTTGACTGTTTAAAAAACATTTTAAAAAACAAAATTTTTTTTATACAATTTTAACAGTACCCCATTTTGCCCCCTCTATCCCGTTTTGCCCACCGCCGCCCCTATAAAAACGTTCTTTTCTTTTTTTTTACTTTTCATGACTTACGGTGATCTAGATGCGGAAAACGTATTGGTTTTGGTCGATAAGTGACTTTCGCTGATTACCACGAATCTTTGGGTTTTCGACCCTCTGTAGAATCCGAAAGACAGGTTTTTAGAAAGATGTCGGTCTGTCTGTCGATCTGTTCGACAAACTCGCGCGATGATCTCGAAAACGGATCGATGAAAAAACCTGAAATTCACAGGACTTCACAACCAAATGAGGGGCATAAAAAATTGCCATGTCTCGTTTAATTTGAACTTCTGGTTCTACCGGAAATAAATCGATTTTCGATGTTTTATCGATAAATCTATACTTTTTTCTCTGTATTACCTTTCTAAATGAAAGAATATGTTCTTCCGAGTTGAGAATTTCATATAATATATAGGGCATTCCTTGCCAATGACACCAAAAAAATTGTAAATATACCCAGATCGAATTAGAATGAATGCACTGTATAAAATTGTTGTTTGTCAATATATAGGGCGATCCTTGCCAATGACAATAAGAAATTGTAAATATACCCAGATCGAATTGGGATGAAACGCACTATATGAAATTGTTGTCTGTCAATATATAGGGCATTTTTTTTCATGTAAAATTTGCAATTTTAATTTTTTTTTGTTGGTTTTTCATTACTTTTTTATACTTTTATTCCCCCTGACTATCCTATACTTTTTTCATTTTGATGAAAAGTATCACGAAGAACTGGTTTTCCGGCTTATTTTTGTTTTTATGATTTTGTAATCGTATGGGGTAGTAGGACGGTTCAAAAAGATGCTTTATTTCTTCTCAGCATTGCTCATCGATATTTTTTCTTCCTGTTCATAGAAAAAATCGTTCTCGCACAAGCTGAAACCCGTACGATTTTTTTTTACTTATACTAACGCATCGATGTTGAAATTTCGAGAAAATACCGTTTTTGGTCATTTCAAACTGTAACAGGATTCGCCATTTTTTTTATTTTTTTTCATTTTAACCTGAACTTAGCTTTTGCTTTGACGATATGCGATTATAATATATATTTATATAATGTAATATAATCGAGGACGATCAGCTGTGTGTAGCTTTCTTCGCATATCTCTCGGTAATTCCCACGACCAGCTACTATAAAGGTAAAAAAAAAAAATTAAAAAAAAATAAAATAAAAAATAAAATAAAATGAAGAGAGAGAGAGAGAGAGAGAAAAAAACACCCCTGATCGGTTCTGTTTACATGAGCCTTGAACTAATCGGCAAAGCGTCGACCGCGTCCGGATCTCGAACGATAATCGCGGTGCCTATAGATAAAAAAAAAAAATGAATAAATAAACAAAAAAAAAAAATAGAAAGAATAAAAATGAAAAGTAAGACCCCGCGGAAAAAGCCAACGATCGTGATTATCGGGAGTAGTATAAGGGAGGCTAGAAGGAAAAAAAAAATGGATAAAAGAGTAAAGTAGCCGGTAGACTAACTGATTCAAATCTCTAATCTGTTCAGATCAAATCCTTGTAGTAAATAAACCGGAGCTCATGAGGTAAACGTCGTTGAGGATCACTTAAGCGAGAGAAGACTAAACAAAACTATCCAGGATAGATCTGCACGCGCTACTACGACTAAACGAAATGAAATGAAATGAAATGAAATGAAACGAAACTAAACGACGGAATAAGAGACGAGACAAGATCCAGCGCGAGCCGCTGATAATCAACATTCTATCTTATACCGTGTACTTGTATCTACTTACGTGCGTAGTGTGTCCTATACACGAGTATGCGAAGAATTTTTTCAATGTATTTCATACTATACTTTGCCTATGCACTCCCCTCCACACGCTTTTACCATCCCCCGAGCGAAAAATTGTGGAGAGAAAAAGTTTTATATCTTCGAGAAAAATTATATATCACAGTTCAAAATCCAAATCTCATCTTGAATATATATTCTGCATGTAAAAATACATCTTCTACCGTCAGGGATTTTTTCCTATCATTTTTAATTCTCGAGCGATCAAAAAAAAAAATGTCAATTTTTTTTACTCAAATGTCTATAACTTTATGAAAAATGGTCGTAAAAAATTGCTCGATATATCATTTCAAAGGTAAAGGTATGAGCTGTCGAATCCCATTGAGTTTGTTTTTTTTTTTTTTTTTTTAAATAACTTCATACGTCTTGAAAATTTCAATTTTTTCCCTTTCTTAAATCGTTGATAAAACAAAATGAATTCATCATTTCTTCAAGTCCACTATAACATTTTCGGAAGTTTTTTTAGTCGTAGATTAAAATCCCGTTGAAATTTTTTGATCTGTGATATATTCTTTCGAAGATATAAAACTTTTTCTCTCTACACACTTTTTTTAACTTCGCGCAATGATAATTGAAAATTTTCATAATAAAGGGAAGTTATTGGTTTCGGTCCGATTTTCGAAATCTGAGTTTTCATCAGATCTCGACGTTTTGGGCTCCTAGAAAGCTATTCTGACTATTTTTGGTTGGACATCCGTATATGTGTGTGTGTAAACAAATTTTTGTCGTACGATATCTTTAAAACGAATCGACCGATTGAAATGGTTCTTATGGCGATCGAAAGGGTTTATCAAGACTTAGATCTGATTAGATTTTGGAGTCGATCGGTCGAGTAGTTTCAAAGTTATTTGAGAAATAAGAATTAAAAAATAATTTTTTTCATGTTTTTAGCGCATAACTCCTAAACTGTTCGTGCGATTAGTCTCAAAACTTGCTCAGACTTAGCTCTTGGATAGCTCTTTCGATCACCGTAAGATTCATCAAAATCGAACGATTGGTTTAAAAGATATTGCACGACAAAAATTTCTCTTATTGTCATACGATGTTCCTTTGCAACGAATTAACCGATTTGAATGATTCTTGCGGCCATCGAAAGAGTTCATCAAGACTTAGATCTGATTAGATTTCGGAGTCGATCGGTCGAATAGTTTCAAAGTTATTTGAGAAATAAAAATTAGAAAACAATTTATTTTCATGTTTTTAGTGCATAACTCCTAAACTGTTCGTGCGATTAGTCTCAAAACTTGATCAGACTTAGCTCTTGGATAGTCCTTTCGATCGCCGTAAGATTCATCAAAATCGAAGGATTGGTTTAAAAGATATTGCACGACAAAAATTTCTCTTTTTGTCGTGCGATACCTTTGGAACGAATTAACCGATTTGAATGATTGTTGCGGCGATCGAAAGGGTTTATCAAGACTTAGATCTGATTAGATTTTGAAATCGATCGGTCGAGTAGTTTCAAAGTTATTCGAAGAATCGAAATTGAAGAAGAAAAGATTTGTATACAGAAAACTAATTATACTTATAATCTTCTTTAATTTATTATAAACACAATAGTATCAATTAATTGTAACGTATTTAACACAGCGGGAAGTTTTCGGGTTGGGCCACAGGTCAACCGGTTTCCTGATTTTTTTTCTGGGGGATGGCAAAAGCATGTGGATGGGAGTGTATGTCTGAATGATAAAAGTATCTCTCACGTATATAATATTCTCATATGTGTATGTATATACATGTACATATGTGCATACATACGTTCGTTACAAACCGCAAATACGAGTGAAAATCTAGTATTAACTGTGAGATAGATCCGTCGTCCGGTTTTATAAATAAGGGTCTCTGACATAGGAGCAGTAGCAGCTGTCCTTTAACTGACTGACGGCACAATCCTCGATCCTCGATCCCACCCGATATATAAAGACGCAGTGTTGGTGATCCTCTCTCGACGAGACCGATCAACCGCTTCTAACGAAACTACGAAACGATGAAACGACGTACACGGGGCGGATGAACTGCGAAGGTAGGTATATATACCGAACTCCTTAATTACGCACTTTTATACCGAACTGGAGAGTCTTGACTTTTGCAGTGGGCTTGATGCTGATCCTTGATGCTGAGCATCGTACAGATTCACCGCGCTATGCCGATGTTGGGTATATATACCAGACGTGGTGGGAAATAAGACGGATGCAAATGCCCCACGGGCATTCGGAGATTAAACATAGGTATGTAATGTATGTATGTATATATATATATATATATATATATATATATATATATATATATATATATATATATATATATATATATATATATATATATATATATACACGTGTATGTAAAGAAGAACGTGAATATGTAGGTGCAAGTGTATCAGTTAGTTGTAGAAACTGTAAGGTGGCATCTATATATCCATTCGGTCAATCTGAGGTCGAGAAAAGGAAAGAGAAAAATAGAGAAGAAGAAGTAAGAAACCCTTTTAGTTGAAAGATGCCGCGGCGATAGACCGCGGTGTAAAAGTGTGGAATAAGTTTGAAAAAATGTAGAAAATAAATGTGGATTAAATAGAAATGCGATCGATGTATATATGTGGGAGAATTTTTTATTTATCTTATTTTAACCTTTCGTCGTCACCGTACAAGTCAAAATGATCCGAGCTTGAACTTTGAAGGTAAATATCATTTTTTTTCCCCAAAATAAATACCTTTTTACAGAACACAGACTATAGCACTATTTTTTTTCTTAAAAGTACCATATCTCATGAATATCTTCTCTATAATTTCACTTGAAAATATTGAAAATTCAAAAAGTTGTGATTTTTTTTTTTTTTTTAGTAAAAAAAGTGTCTTTTTTGAGCATTGACCACTTTACGATTTTTTTTTGGAACATGTTATTATTTGAATTTTGATATACCGACTTTTGATGCTTGTTCTAGAATGTTCAAAGTATTTCTCAATATTTTTTCGATCTCGATCGGACTGATAGTTTTCACGCGGCAACCGTTCAAAAATTGACTTGGGTGATCAATTTGAACCGGTTATGACCACGAAGGGTTACTTTATAATCAGAAAAGTGACGTTATTGGTTGAAAAAAAAAAATATTTTTGTATATTCTTGATGAAAATTAATATTCTTGGGATTTCAGAAATTCTCAAAAAAAAATTTCAGAAAGTTCATTTGAAACTGCAACTTTTTTGTTTTATATAAATTTTCTTGTACATGTACACATATACCAGATTTAAAGAATAAATTCTGCAGAGGGCTAAGTGGAGTGCCTATACTGTTGAAATGGTTCCTTCTCCTCCTCCTCCTCCATCTCTTTCTCTTTCTTATTCTTCTTTTACTCCAGCTCCGTGGTCAGAGACAGTCAGTATGCCTCGAGCAAAAACGCAACGAACGCAAACGAAACTGACTACGACTTAGGTCGAAGGAACGGGCGTCGAACCGAACGAATTAAACTCGTGCGCCAGGTATAGGTAGGTGTGTGTATGTACATATATATGTATATATAACACATACAAAAGAAAGAAGAACAAGAACAAGAATAAAAAGAATAAAATAACTAAAAAGAGACTTTGGAAACATTCGGAATTTTTTATTACAGGATGTACTATACATATAGTCGAATTATAAACTCTACTGTACACACCTCAGCTTGTTTTCATTATTATTTTCATTTATTCGTGTACCTGCAGCGCGCGATGAAATTATACCTTTTCTATTATTATTATTATTATTATTGTTATTATTATTATTATCATTATTATTATTACACAGGTTTACAAAATTGATGCTCTGGATTGTCTCAAGAAGGCTAAGATGCATACTCGAAGGATTTCGATGCGTTGAATTGAAATCTGGACTTCAGAATCAAACACGTTAGGATTGCCTGCAGATATTCTAACCTAAAAGTTCGAAAATGCGTGTTTTTGGTAGTTTTTTAAACTGAAATATGCTACAGGAAGAGATGATAGTGAGAAACTGTAAGATGGACTCAGAAAGTAACTAATTTTCTTTTTCATTTTCTAGTTTGAAACTTTCAGATTGAATAAATTGTTGCTGAGATATCGAGCTCGGAAGTTTGATGTAGGTTATGGTATACGAGAGAGGTTATGAATGTTATAAAACTTGTAAGCTCCGATATCTTAGCAACAATTTATAAGGAGAAAATTAGTACTTTCTGAGACCATCTTCAGTTTCTCATCATCATCCCTTCCTGTAGCATATTTCTGATCAAAATATTACCAAAAAACAGGCATTTTCACACTTTTAGGTTAAAATATCTCGGAACACTGATGTGATAGTTCAATTCTGAAGCCAGATTTTAATTTAACGCATCAAAATCCTTCGGGTATGCATTTTAGTCTTCTTGTGGCAATCCAGACCATCAATTCTGCAGACCTGCTTGCTTGCTCATAGAACTGCTCGGAGATCGATCGACTGACCAATCGCGTACTAGTGCCTAATTTTTTTTTTTTTAATCAATTGAATAATATTCAGAGATGGAAATTATGTATTTTTGACTCAATTACAGTGGGCGCGATGTCTGCAAAAGGCGCGAATTCAACTAGAAATAGACCGCATGATATCTTCGAAACGACGAGGTTTTCAGAAAAATTACATCAGACCTTTTTTGTAACCCATGCAATCCTCTATAAAAGACATCTCTTGTTGAATTCTCTTGAACCTACTTATTTCCGAGATTTTAGCAAATTACTTCAGATCTATTCCTCTCACTCATCTGGGCTGCTATTTCACTCCTAAACTATGAACCTGGGATGGAAATTAATTTTACACTCTCAACTGGGAAAAAATCTTTATTGAAACTCTTTTTGGATGTTCTAGTAGACAGAAATAAAAAGAAAAAGAAAGAATTTGAACGCGAGTTACTGCTCAGGCAGTGATGAAATATCTCTGGCGCGTATTCAGACCCATTAAAAGTCATTCCAAGGGGTTGCCAACTCTTAAATTTGTTAAAAAATGTACCTATTTCATATCTTTCGATGACATTTAATTGATTAAAGAAAATATTACGAACTAGTACGCGATTGGTCGCTACATGGTCGAAATTCGGGGGTGTCCTGCAGCTCTATTTATAAAAGAAATAAAAAGAAGAGGAAGGAAGGAAGGATGTTCCGAATCATATATTCCTTTAAAAAAATATATATATATATATGTATATCCAACATATACAATAATTGTTGCCTAAGGTCGCGTTGAAAAATAGAACCGAATTTATTTTTATATACATATATACAATAATAAAACTAGTAAAATTTTGTTCATTTCTTTTTCTCTCTCTAAAAAAAAAAAAAAAAAACAACAATTTCATTATTACATTCGCCCATATCCTCCCTCCCATGTATGTATTTATTCATGTATTTATGTATGTATATACATACATACGTATGTATCTGTGTACAGAGGAGGCACGCCAAGACGAGCCAAAGATCGGTCTCTAAGGAGAGAAGAGAAAGCCTGAGAACATAGCGCCGTAGTTGTTTAAGAGAGACTCCGACTTATATATACATATACAGAATGAATACTATGGATGTATATATATATACAGGGTGTCCCATTTTTACTTACACAGCTGAATAAGTCAAAAAATTGCAAGCCAATAAAAAAATATTTCAAATAAAAGTTCTTGGGTTCCGAAGGGGAGAGATACTAGTGATATTGGCTTGTCAATAGGATATGAAGGTCAACTTCGTTTTTTCTAAGTGGAAGCGTACATTTTTCATTACGTAATTTCGTTCTACTCATAAAATTGTACGACTTTCGTATGAAAATTTTTTTTATGAAACACCAATTTTTCATGATATTTTGCTAAACAATTGGCGATTTCTGAACTTTCAAGAATATTTCACCTCTAAACTATCAACTTTGAAGGAAAATCGCAAGAGAGAAAAAGTGCGTATTTTTGTATAAAGAATTTAGAAAAAATAATTGCAGAATTTTTCTTTTACAATTTTTCATTCCTTCACGCAAGTAAAAAAACTGGAGTAAAAATGTACAGGAAAAAATTCTGCGATTATTTTTCGAAATTCTTTGCATAAAATTGCGCACTTTTCATCTCTTCCGAGTTTCCTTCAAACTTTATAATTTAGAGGTAAAAAGTTGAAAGTTGAAAGATTGCTAGTAATTGTTTAGCTGAATATCATGAAAAATTAGTGTTTCACAAAAAAAAAAAAATGTTTCATACGAAAGTCGGTTGATTTTTTTATCAGAATGAAATTACGTAATAAAGAATATAAATTCACATGAAAAAAAAAAAAAAAAAAAAACGAAATTGACCTTTCCATTCCCTTGAAACCTCCACTCACAAAAAATCCAATATCACCGGTATCCGTCCCTCTCGAAACCCAACAACTTTTATTAAAAACATTTTTTTATTGGCTTGCAATTTTTTGAGTGATTCAACTGTATAAGTTAAAATCGGACACACTGTATATATGGATATATAGTACTAGCTAACTGCCGCATCTATTCACCTAGAGCTGTATGTAGTATGTATATATATTATATATATGCATGTATTGTATACCTACCTATATACATATATACATATACATATATATAACACAGATGCAGATACCGAGCGAGCTCCGAGGAGGTAGGGTATAGGTATATAGGTATAGGTAGTTAGGTACATAACATATAGTATAAGGGTATAGTATTTCGCCTTAAGAATTCCACGCAACACGTATACATAGGTATATAAGAGACCTATAGAAATTCACAAATATACTTATATCCATCCATGTACCCGCATGTTTGCTCGTTTCATTTCTACGATATTCACGTATATTATTAATATGTATGTGTGTACCTGCAGCTCGCCCTCTGTTGGTATTTCAATAGTATAGATACGTATATACATATGTATACGTAGTACATACATAGGATATCGGGATGTGAAACGCCTCGGTATAACATCGCACATATATATTCATATACTAATGTATATGTAATGTAGTATGTACATACTATGTATAGTATATACGTTAGTTTCAGCATCGTTATTTAATTAATTAAGAAATAGGGAGTAATGAGAAAGATAGAAGAAATATATAAGAATTTATCCGAGCGTTGAAATCTCTTCGAATTTCGCCGTGAGAAAATAATCAACAAACGGATTAAATGTTACGACATAATAAACATGTTTGTATTATAAATCTATACCTATTATAATAAAGAATATAACGTAAGTTGAGAATATACATTACAAACGTGTATATATATATATATATATATGTACAACGTAGCTACCTATAAACTAATGAAAAATTGAACTAGATTTAAAATACAAATCTATAAATACATATAATATTCACGTTTGGTATTATAATTTTATTCGTTATTTAACATCGATTATCTTCTATATTATGTCCAAAAGCGTTGAAAAATAAATAAAAATATATATACATATATATATATATATATGTATAAAGATTATTTATTCGTTTCCCGGAAAGTGGGGTTGAACACCTGTCTCTCAGTGGATATCAACCTGAGATGTTATACGGCAAGATACAGCAATGCAGACATTATATGTTTATTGAGTACCGCTGAACAGCTTTATAACCCACGTGATTGAATTCATATTACGATTCAAGTTTCGAATAAAAATAAAAGAAAAGAAAATTATTCATATACATAATAACGTATATAATGTAATTATATTGTCTGAAAATAAGCATATATACCCATAATCGGATATCGTTAACTATAATATAAAATCAGCGTACGATGAAGGATATAAAAACAAATAAACACCGTTTGGTTATGACAAATATCAAATTTTAAGCCAAAGGTCAATGAGATAGTATAAAACTGGATATTATACAGATGAAGAAGAACAAATATATTGAAGCCTCATTCACGTGGAAGATATAAGGAAGCATTGAACACAGTTTAATTGTAAACACGAGCATCAACCACTCTGGTTAAAACTACATACGATATCGTTCTGTGTCAAGAAGTAAATTCAAGATATACGTGCCCCAGCATTTAATGAACCAATTTGGTGAGGCCGTATTTTCGGGACAGGTAGTAGTAGCTTCGGCTTAGCAATGCCCGACGCGCCCTGAAAATGCTAATGCTTCGGACGACCCACCGGGGCAGATTTAAGGCTTAAAAAAAAACCACGATCATTTCTATACTCGCACGGATCGACTAGACTCGATTAATCAGGGTTATTATTTAGAGCTTAAAACACCGGAGTTCGTTTATTATAGACGGATATTATTTAATTAAAATTCAAAATTAACGCGCCGGCGCAACGCGGCCCTGTACCTGTTGCCTAGCAGCAAGAGCTGCTGCAGGCCTGCAGCAGCAGCAACAGCCGTACAGCGTGGAGAAACCACTGGATGGAAATAATCCTTGTAGATTACTTATGTACGTTGATTGATTTGAGTTTATAAATAATAATATAACATGACTTACCGTTAACTGAAGGTAGGCTAGCGATGATTGCGACTAGCGCGACGATTGTCAATATGTAATCCAAATTTCGCCACAACATGTTGCAGAAAATTTATCCACTGCACAGAGGGCACACACATTAGAATTGAGCACTCACTTAAACACTAAAAAACCCGATTTAAATCCATTATTTAACACACATTTTCAATTGTTTGTTTTTTTCTGTTATTTTTATTTTTGTTTTGATTTTTTTTTTTTTTTTCTCTTATATATGCTATTGTTGTTCTTGTTGTTTGTCACTTTAATGGTTAGTACTCAGTGTTTACATTACGCGAGAGATAAAAGAAAAGTATAGAAAAAAAAAACAACAACACACAGATCCATATACGAACATGACCGCGTCTCAAACTCGTCTGGATTCTATTGTTCACTTCACGCGCTGAAAGTAGTCCCAGTAGCGGCGCGCGCAGCTTGGAACTCTGTTGTATTACTACGCCGGGTAACACACACATGTATAATATCCGATGGCCGACGCCATCTGCCAATCGCGCCTAATCGTCGAGGGGTTGAAATACGTTCTACGGTCCGATTCGAACGCTTAGAATTTTTCACTGGATGGGGGCTGCTGCTGCTGCTGTTGCTGCTATGGCTGTAGCTGTAGCTGTAGCTGTGACTGCTGCTGCTGCACGCCATCAAGCATACAAACATACTATATACGCTCGACAATTTTTCTTTCGTTCTTTCTTCTCGCTTCCTCTTTTATGTCGTCTCTAAATACGATGCGTCGAGAGAAAAAAGAGAAGAAAGATAATAAAAAATTAAAAAAACACGTGCTCCAACAGGCATAGGTTATAAAGTCCTTTAGAAATATACTACGGCGCGTACTTTAACATCGAATATTATCAATATACGGTATTGGCATATCTATGCAGCTAAATTTGGAGAATGAAATTGAATACATAATTTTATACGTACACACTTATAGTTGTTATTCTTACTAATTAAAATCTAATCGAGAATCAAGAGCTGAATATATTTATCGACGTTGCTAAATTAGTTAATTCAGAAGATAGTTTTAACGAGCATATATATACTAACTTCTTATTTATTTAGTTTTTAGTTCGATTCCAAGTCTAATGGCAATTATTGAATATTTCGGATTAAAACTAATGTTAAAAAGAATGAATTGTGACTCAAAACGAATTATTGAATAGTTTGTTTTATTGAAATTTTATTTAACCTGCATCGAAATGCACATGATGACAAAATATACCCGTTAAAATTATAAACAAAAGATATTTCAGAATTTATATATTAACCAAATAAAAATTCTAATTAAATACTTAGAATCCCTACGCGTATGACCCCGAGGCCAACCTCTATAAATATCATTTATATGGGATATATTCCATTTCTATTGCATGTCATTTGTACACACCATATTATAAAAGCCACAAAATGAGCAATTACATGCGTTGAAATCCCTATACACAAGATTCTTTTTTGTTTCCTTGTGTACGGGTCTCTATAGTCATTACAATCAGCCAAAGACTGGAATAATTATTAAACTTTTAACTATAATTTTGAAATTTATTATTATTTCTTATTTTTATTCTTAATATAACCAATTATGTTATGGGAAGGTAGTTTTAACGATTTTCAAGATAGGCTAGATACAGACACGCTTTATTTTAATTTTTACAATGGCATAAACCTTATAATTGAAAACTTATTATAATTGTCGTTAGACACGTGAATGATGGTTATAGTTATAAGGTATACCAAAATACATATGTTACCAACGTTTGTTGATCACCTGGCTTTTATGTTTGTCATTTATCAATTAATTATTAAAAAAAAACAAAAATTTTTTTACCTACCTATAATAGATATAAATTCAAAAATATACAAAGACTAAATTTTTAATTTCATGCACCGTTTATTACATAGTATTATAACGTAGGTAATTATAATCCATAAACAACTCGTACAACATTATTTCAACCAATTGAATACATAATGGGTTATCGGCGTGTCAGTGAAAAGTGCCGATCAATTAATAGAGGCAACTTAAGCTCGGTAATGATATGTATTAAAATCGTAGGCCTGAATAAATAATGATAGATTATGTCAGGCGTAAGATAAATGTTCTAATCAATATTAGATTTTATTATTTTTATTTTTTATTTATTTCTAGTTACGTAACAAAGTTAACTGATAGTAACATTAATAGTGTTATTAATAAGTCCGTTAATTGCCGATAATTTGAAGAACAAATTACATCATATTGCATATTTTTAAATAAACTAGATTTAAATCTATCCGAGCTATGAATATAACATAATTTTTTTTATTTTTCTTCTTTTTATCATTCGTCTTATAGGATATGAAGCCTCTTTACATATTAATATCAACGAAGATCTATTTGCGACCGATTTCGCGATAATTTGAAAGTTCAAAATTGACCTACAATTTATATTTAACGAGATACATATATCAGCTAAGTATAAGCGACGAAAAAGGCTAGAACGACAGATATACTTCAGTTAATAATCTTAAAACCCACGTCCTTTGATTTACTATATGGTAGTGTGAATTAATTCTGAAAATGAAAGTTTATGCGAAATATCTTCGACTGGTACCAAAACTGATACATTATGGTGTCATGCTCCCTCGCCGGATCAAAATGTATTTTATTAATTTTTCAAAGATTCTAAAAATATCCGAAAATAAAAACTATGTAAATATTTAAAGAATTTTGAATTTTTTTTTTCTTTCTATTACTTTCGAAATTTGAATATTTTGTGAAATCTTTTCAAGTTCTTTCTACCAATTTTCAGATTTGATAGAAAGTTTCACTCAAAATTCCAAAAAAGACCAACTCTTTCGATTTTTAAAGATTTTTAGAATATTATAGAAATTTTCAGAATTTTATTTTACATATTTTTAAAGAAAAAAAAAAAATGAGAGCTACTGCCTTTCAATTTTCAAACCACTTTTCGGTCCGTCGTGAAATTTACAGACAATCTTTGGAATCAAAAACGACATGCTGTATAAAAATTTTAGCAAAATTGATTCCGGCACTTTTCTGTCATAGTAAATAATTTGCGCATATTTTCCGTAAAAACTACCTACACATCAGAGCTGATTGAAAAACGTGAAAAAATAAATTATGATAATGTAAAATTTTTCCACGATTTAAACTTTTTTGATAACCCACCGAGATTTCAAGCTATAACGTTAATCTGAAAAATCGATAGTTCGTAAAAGTCTGATCATTTCGACGAGTACGTGACGCGAGGCAGAAGTTGGTTTGCAAATTCTGAACAACATCAGAGTTTATCCTTCTGATGCATATAACTAAAATTGTGCAAAAAATTTGAAAAAACAAAAAAAAAAAGAGCTTAGGGAAAAATCACCCTTTTTCGTTCAATGTTGCATAAAAAGTTTCATTGTTTATATTTTGAGATTTAATTCAGTATTATTTCAGATTTTATTGAACTTTTGTTACATAGTTTTGAGTCTAAGGAGGAAAAAGTGGTTGTCGAAGGGTACAGGTCGCATCATTAATCGAAACGTTATGAAATTCGGAGTTAACATAATTCCAAAACGATGTCATTTCAGAGCAAACCAATAATTTACCTATATAATAGAGATAAGATTTATCTTTAATTATCGTGAGAACGTAACACGCTTTTTTTCTCAACATTAATGAAACGAAAAAAAAAAAAAAACGACTATAAACGATCAAAAATTCTTGTATCAAAAAACGAAATTACAAACCTCAAGTAATTTTCATAGATGCATATATCCGCCTGCAGCGTATATAGCTTATAACGGTACTGATTGGCACACGTTTATCTTAGTCGGTGCTAAATTGCAATTAATCTTTTCCTTAACCACTTAATTAAATTCAACACGAAGAGTAGGTATCGCGAATAACATAGCTAGGCACGCCACGCCTAACGAATATAAATCCTGTATTATAATTTCCTATCTTTATAATCAAAGTCCTAGTATAGTCGACGGTAAAAGAGCTCTTCGAGTCTCCGTGTGTGGGAGGGCTTTATAACTGGGACTGAATATATGTTTAGATTATTGGACAGAACCGTATGCGTAATGGATATATACGACCATGCTTATATGCAGTCTGAAATTTCTTAACAGCTACAATAAACAATTATTCATTACGGTCATTCTTAATTAAGATATTATTTCTCCACACTATAGATTTAGTCACTTTTTGCTATTTAGAGAGTAAAGAGGTTTTTTTAACGCTTGCACGATTTTTGCAATTTTTTTTACCTATTAAGCGGGCCTAAAGTGACCGTTTTCAAACCGGCGGGCAAAAAACAAATTAAAAACGCCCGCTAAGCCGAGCAGCGGGCGTTTTTTTAATTTTTTTTTTTTTGCTCGCTATTCGAGTAGCGGGCGTTTTCAGGTTGTTTTTGCCCGTTAAAATATATTTCAATATTTTCAAGAAAATTATCAATAATTGAGATAAAATCTAATAAGTACGTAGTCGCCGTTTTAGAATATGGTTACATCAGTTTCGCTTAATATCAAGAAATCGCAAAAATTCATACATGCGTTACAAAAAATATCGTGCGCACCAAGGGCTAAGCGGGCTTTTTAATTTCGTGTCTTTGCAGTACTCGGTCTAAAAAAGCCGACTTTACGCCCTTGGTACATAATATGCTATATTCTGTCACTGCAGGATTTTCAATCGGTATAAAGAAATTTATTTTTGTTTTAGGTCAACTTCTAAGCAAAGTATCTAACGTTATGTTCTTTCAATGAAACACGTTTCTTTTTTATTTTTATAATACGAATCCGAAACGAATACGATTAACGATCTTTCAAATTCGGAAGCAATTTGCACAGATCTTTTATGCTATATACTATACATACGTTATATACCATCTGCTAGAAATTTGTACGATGTTTTTATTGACGTGTAAAAAATGACCATAAAGAAAATGATAATTTAATGTACGTATTACCTTATACCTATAGACTTACAATTAAATGATGTAGTTGAGAAAATTAAGCAAGATTAATTGCTTCGGACAAGCGTATAGCTATACCGTATGGCTTGACCTCCGTCGTATCCTAGACAACGCAGGACGTCTTGTTAACTCGATAATCCACGAGTTTAAATCAGAGGTAGGAGAATCCCGGTGTATACAAGTCGGTTATCTGGTCATGTCGGATCCGCTAGTGCAATCGGCAAAGGAAAGCCGGCTTAATGCTCTCAACAAAAAAATCATTGAGATCAAGAAAAAGATCCAACTATCTGGTAAGCCACCTAACTAACACAGCGATACACGTTTAGTACAGTAAACTAAGGTTTGTACCTCGAAAATTTTGAAGTTACTGCAAATTTGATTTTATCTTTGTTTTATATCCAAGAATACTGCACGCGAATTTGGAGAATCAGAAAATGCCCGGGAAATCGTGAAAATTGATGAAAATAAGACGGAAATTTTCGTCTTTTGCGATTATCTCGGTAACGGTAAAAAATTCCGAAAAAAGTTTCGGGTAAAAGTTGTAGAGGTGAGAATTCTGCGTTGAAAAATGTCCTGAAAAGATGATTTTCGTTTAGTATATACGAAGTGACTAAGAATTTACCGATTTTTTATATATAAATCGTGAAATTCGTTGCCACTTTGTAAATACTGGACGAAAATTAACTTTTGAGAACATTTTTCGACACAGAATTCTTACCTCTACAACTTTTATATGAAACTTTTTTCGAAATCTCTTACCGTTGACGTGATAATCGCGAAAAATACAAATTTCTATCTCTTTTCATCAATTTTTACGATTTCGTTTCGAAATTCGTTGACACTTCGTAAATACTGAACGAAAATTAACTTTTGAGAACATTTTTCGACGTAAAATTCTTACCTCTACAACTTTTATTGCAAACTTTTTTCGAAATTCCTTACCGTTGACAAGATAGTCGCGAAAAATGAAAATTTTTCATCTTTTTTCATCAAATTCAACGATTTCGATCCCGAAAATTTTCGGATAGTATTCTTAGGTGTAAAACGAAGATAAAATCAAGTTACTGGACTATTACCTGCTGCACAGCTTTCCTTGTTCGTATATTTAATTGAGTTGAAAATAATTATCATTAAAAAATAACGTTTTTGGTATCATTACTCCTATCTGCCACTTTCACATCGATTAATTTCGCGCGTTATTAGTGATGATTCTCGCAGCTGGCTGCAGATCTTTAATTTTGTCAAACGCTAGATCCAAGGCCATCAATAAAACTCGAAATCGTGCCAGTTTCGTATTTGACCGTTATACGCGATATATCGAATCATAGAAATATCCACATCATCTTAACTCGTTAATAACGTACTCGTACATGCTTACGTAAGTCTTGCTGTTTGTGAGAACGGCGATATAAAATATATATATATATCGCGTGACTTTAATGCAAAAATTTATTTACCGTATTAATTAATATCTATCGTTATACACGGTGGTCCATTTTAATCGCCCCAGGCGAATATATCAAAAACTAAACGAGATACAAAAAAAAGTTTCATACAAAATTTGAAGGGTTTCGAGGGGGAAAGATGATGCTGGTACGTGTTGACTTGTGGATCTTGCCACCTCTGAGATTCTGCAAGTAACTTTGGATTTTAGATAGGAAACACATATTTTGAATATAAGGAGCTGATAGCGAGATCAAAGACTAATTCAAATACGAATGAAAAAAAAAAAAACAAATTCAAAAAATTAATTTTTTTTTTTCTATTATCGAATTTTCGCACATATTCAATAGATTTATTGAAATTATGAAAAATGTTGGACGTTTCCGAAGAAAAATTAGGTATTATCAAAACAAATGAGTAGAAATATGAACATAAAATTCAATTGAAAATGATTAAACTAAAAATTATTTTCAAAAATATTGGAAAAAGAAGAAGTATTCAAAGAAAAAATTTCTTAAACAATTAATTTAAAAAAAAAAAAATTTTTTATTCCAATTTTTCAATTTTTTTTTTCATATAAAATTCTAATTTTTTTCGTATTCCAATTAGTCTTTGATCTCACTATCAGCTCCTTATATTTAAAATATGTGTTCCCTATCTAAAATCCAAAGTTACTTGCAAAATTTCGAAAGTCGCAAAATCCACAAGTCAACACATACCAGCATTATCTTTCCCCCTTGAAACCCTTCAAATTTTGTATGAAATTTTTTCTTGTATCTCTCTTAGTTTTTGATATATTCGCCTAGAGCGATTGAAATGAGTCACCCTGTATAATTTGACCACGAAATATCAAACGATATAGACAATTTTAAACAAAGACTAAATTTCATTCATTATATATAACATACTTCTTTAGATAATCGTGTAATACTCTTATACTGTAAATTTACTAACTCAAGCCAGTCTCGAGTGGACTCATGAAGATTCTAAGGAATTAGCGTTGAATAGAAGAGATGTACTCGAGTTAATGAGGGCAATTAGTAGAGGCTAAAAGCGCGCGTAACGCTTCACACTCTTGTCTTCTGAGTAAGATCGAGGTAGTACCTATATTCGCTTGCCATAACGGGCATCCTGTCAACGGAGTATTACCTCATTATATTAGATGAAAAAATTCAGTCAATTCTCTCTTAGAATATATAATATACGTTGTTTGAAATTCCTCCGATTCTCATTGTCATACAAATCATAAATTGAATGATACAAAAACAAAGAACAAAAAAAAAATTCTATTCATAAGTTGTCGCCCTGGTTGTTGGTTCTCCCTGGTGGACAGATGCTATCGGCCATCTCACCACGATCATATTTATGTGGCTTGATACTATAAGTCCGTATATAGTCGTCTTAGTCAGGTCAAAGGTTCGCCCTTCTGTATGTATGGATATAAATATATAAAGACACACTTATCGCCGTGTATACTTCGATTCTTCGTCTTTAAAGATCAACCATAACCAGAAGTTCAAAGGTATTTATACCGACGTTTGTACGAGAGGTATGAGAGTTGGAATTTACGATCATGAGAGATTTTGCTTCGGTTAAAGATGCTCTGGTCATCTTCGAGTTGTGACAGGTCGTGGCTACTTACCTGACGGTCGAGAAACGCGGTGGTCTCGATTCGATTGTTCGTTTATCGTTATTTGACGTTCTCATATATCGATACTCTTACTTCCTGCATCCGTTTCGTATACATGACTTTGCTACATAATATTTTGAATGATATACTTCTCTTTATAACTTGCCACCCGTGATGTAAGAAGAGGGCTTATATACCTATATACACCTCTGTATACACATACACATACATATACATATCGTCGATTCTTTCAGAGGGACAGAGGAAGGCCTGCTTCGAGGAGTGCGATGCTCAGAAGAAGGAGAACGCCGACAAGGTCAGCAGGCTCAAGAAGGAAGTTAAAGAGCTGCAAGTCATCTTTGCTAAAGCTAAAAATGTTAGTCCCTCTATCTGTAATACGTATAAATAAATATATATACGTATGTACATAGAAGATAAACGAGAGGGAGGAGAAGCGGAGGGAGAAAAATGGTACACCAAACAACATTTGGCAGGGTGTAATAACATAATCGTCAAGGATATAAAAGAAAGAACTTTTATCGTTTTTATTTTTGTTAAGAAACAGTCAAATTTAACAAGAAAATAAAGTATCTTGTCCCGTTTTACCCCGAAAATATCGCCCCAAGGATAAATTACCTTACCGTTATAAATAGGTACATACATACATCAAGTGCAGAACACGACTTACCGTTTATAATTTACGTTATGTACATGTGGAAGTTGTAATAAGCACCTAAAAGTACACAAGAATTTTTATGGAATATAAATAAATGTGCAGATTTTCAGAATGCGTTAGTGGTTTTTGTTAACACGTTGTGGTGCAGAGTGTAGCTGGGGATACTCGATGGAGATATGCGAATATAGTGGTATGCCATTTTGCCCCGGGTTACTTATCAACGAGTCCTTGAAAATGAGGTTGTTAATTATAATATCGTACCTGTTGAAGAACCGAGACGCTGCCGAGAGCGAGGCCCTGAAAGGTCAAGAGTCTTTAAGCTGTGTGAAGAGAAAAAATTTAGAAGATGCGATAGCTGGACTGGACGAAGACATTATCCGACTTCGTAAAAAGCTCGATTTGGTTCGGTACGAAAGCGACAAGGTGCGGTAAGAATACGGGGTGGGGTGAACTTGATCAAGTATAAAATTCGTTCCTTTCCAAAGAGCTGACGATAACGATTATTATTTCAGCAACAAAAAAAGTTGTCCGGACTACTTGAGGAATACGAAGAGCTCATGAGTGGTACGGTTCAAAAGTTGTCGGAGAAAAAACTTGAGAATCCTGTCAAAAAGGTTTGCTACGATCGCATTCATTTCTATATAAGTATTGATGTGATTAAATTTCTTCAAATTCTTATCCCTTGTGAAGCAGTTTAAAAATCAACGATATCCATTACAGATAATAAAACTAGGTATACAATTTTTCGCTGTAGTTTCTTACTTCGTATACCAATATCTGTCTTGATATTTCTCAGTTCTCTGTTGAGGGCAGATACCCTAATTGAAATTATTCGCTTTGATGAATATCGCATCGCTCAATTGCATATTACAAGTAAAATTTTAAAATGAGAACCGGTAAGAATGCGAACCTGCGTATAGACGGTAGTAGGTATACAGAGCGGTGTATCGCTGATTATAACCATTAAAATTCCTCTAACGTAGAAAATCATAAGGTTAGAGAATCAGCTACAGAGGATACACGTCATGCAAATGGAGGCAGACACGGTTAGGAAGAAATATCGCGGTGTACGATCCAGTCTAAAAGCGGACGCTGCTCTTTACGCATCCTCATTAAAAACCATGGAGGAAAATATTCGGGAACAAAAATCAGAGATCAAACGTCTGCAGGTATACATACTGTATGATCAGATCACATGCTTTCATTTGCAATAGACACTTCACGACCATCAAACGTGATAACCAACGTAGGAGCTGCTAGGATTAAACGACTTGGCCAGGCTCGGGCCAGTTCTGGGCAACCAGGCCTCGACAGTTTGATGTTGGCCCATGCCTGGGTCAGCCCTGGGCAATCGAGCCTCGGCTTCTTTGATGTTGGCCCTAGCTTGAGTCAGTCCTGGGCAACCGAGCTTCGGCTTTTGCAATTTTGGTCTAATTTGAGCTCAGGCAAACCTCTACTACCAGTCTTGGCCCAATGCTGTATGTCAAGTCTGACACGAAGTTATCATCTCAGATTCTAACCAAGGTTGGGCCAAGGCTGGTTTGCAACCTTGAGCCAAGATTAAGAAGTGTTAGCATAGGCCTGGGCCAATCGTCATTTCCTACATGGGAACATAACTATTCGATTTTCAGGACGTTAAAGAGGAAGCGATTCATCTTCGCGATATAACCAAAGGAACCCTGATCAAGCAGGAGGTTGAAGCAATGAATACAACGAAGCAGCGGGACGGTGTCATCCTGGACTACAGGTTTTAAAAATTCCTCTTATCGTCGACGCGGTTGCAATTCGTAATATCATTATTTTTGTCACAGGCAGAGAGTGGAGGATCGAAAACTGGAGCTTGAGCGATTGGAGAGAATGATTTTTCCATCTGGACGTCCGGTATTGCGTGATGATTCCGGATCGGATGAACATAAAGACGGAAGTCCAGCAAAGGAAAGTACTCAGCACCTTGAGGAGGCTTTTGCTAAGCTTCGAGAAGCAACAGGTGTTTCAAGAACTGAGGATGTATTGAATAGATTCCTCGGCCAAAAAGCTACGAAAGACAAATTGCAGAAAATGCGAGTTGCAACAGAGAACGAGAAAATAAATTTGGAGAAAAAGAGACAACAGTTAATGGCAGAAATCGAAATGCAAAAATTTTCCGAGACTAAAGACGCTGAGCAGTAAGTTTAGACTGAAACATCATTCAGACTATAAATCACATTAAAAATTTCATTTCTAAATTGAACATGGAACAATATTTTAATCACAGAAACGCAGAGGAACTTGAAAAACTTAATCGACAAATATCAAAGCAAATACAACGTCAGGAAAAAGCACTGGCTGATAATAAACGGGTTAAGGAGCTTTTGACGGAAGTGAACTACACCTTGTGGCAGTTCTGCGACAAACTGAGAGTAACTACATATCGCTCTATTATCATTTCATTATTATACTGTACGTTTTAGAACCCACATTGATACGGTAACTTTGAAAGCGTGAAGCCACGGTTTCATCATTGATGTTTATTCAGTCCATAACTTATACTACTCTCCTAACAATAAGCCAGAGATGTTGACCCCAGGGTCGAAGCAGGTACTTTCCTCGTAAGCTCTGAACCAGCGCTTTATCTCCTCGGCTGAGAAATGACATAGAAAATTTATCTAGCTAAGGGCGGTGCTTTGAGGTGTAGAATAGTAAACCCAAGACCTGAACCTTCACTGAGCTAAAGATCGGGTTGACCGATGGCACCTTCGCCATCGCCAACGCCTGCTACACAGGTAAAGGAAACCGACTTAAGACCGCTAATTTTAGCCCCGAGGTTGAATCCTTTTAATTACAGACCTTAAAACAAAGCGGTGGCATAGCGGTCTGTGAGGTAAAGGTTGATGAAACTAGTGATAGGTGGTAGATGAAAGATCACGAATAAGACAATACTACGAGGAGTAAGAAAACCCCCTAAGGCAAAACATGGATAATAATGATTATCCTGCTGTAAAAGAAGAGGGTTTTAATTAACGCCTTTTGTTATGGCTATAAGTCTCGAACGAAACTATTCGAAGACAAGTGTTAAGTACTTTTGATAAGCCATTGAAAACTCAGCTCATATATTTACTCTTCGAATGTCGGAGTGTTTATTTTTAGTATATTTTTGTACTTCATGAAACTTTTTACATGGCTGTAGTATAATCTTGTCGCAATTTTTTAACCGTCTATTCCTGCTAGTCCTATTTCGAAATACATACTTACATCTACCGAGAAGGATGTACTAAATTTATTCTAAATATGTTAGCGAGTCTGGTTCTGGAAGTAGGAAAACCAATAGAACCAATATATCCACGGGTATCGTTTACTTTGGAATGTTTGTTTTCGATCGGGGTAAGGTGTTAATGTAGACTGCACCCAGAAAGGTGAGAATTGAAAAGATAGAAACGGAAGAAAATGCACTTGACGAACCTCCTGCAGCTGCAGCAAACGCGGATGAAGGTGTTAAACTTCTTTGATCAATAATTATTTAGAAAAAAAAAAATAAAAATAAAGTTCGTTATTTTCTCAGCACAATTTTTCTCCACAGACTACCATCTAAAAAAAAAAAGTATCATTCAATGATTTCGGTACAGGACATCAGCGAGACCCCAGTACCAGAAAAAGTCGGTGACGTTGATGACGTCTTCGACCTTCTTGAGATCCTCCAAGAAAAGGTTGAGGCAACAATCACAGAACTTGCTCTAGTCTCGGAAAAGAACACGGAGGTCATGAACGAGTCAACTGCCGAGAAGGTATACAGATATAAGTTGGGCTTTTATGGACTTGCAAAGGTCGGTTATGACGGTCTTATTACACACGAGTGTAAATAGTAAACCGAAGTATTAACGTGTGTGGATGTCATGGACTGTAGGTCCGCTGTTCTGACTATTCAAACGCCCGCATTCGTTCCGTTAGGCAACAATTGGCGCAGATGACGAATGCCCGTTTAAAATACGCCAGTCAGGATTATTTTTTTAAAAAATTTCTTTTATCCTTTTTTCGTGTCGGTCGAACAGGCTCAAGGAGACCGCCGCGGACTGGTAAAGCTTGGTGCTTGTCAACCGTGAAACTTGACTTCGTTTATAGTCGTCGACGAATCCTTGAATGTGACTACAGAGTTTCTCTGATTCTGTGTGGCCGGAAGTTACCAGTTTCTTGATAAACGGTAAAATTATTGTTGAACTTTAATGAAAGAAAATATATAATTTTCAGGTTGAAACGATGTCCCCAACTCCGTCAGGCGGTGGGAAAATTAAAGACAACGATGACCGACCTTTTTTTCCAACATTTCCTTCGGCTCCAACACCCGCAGTACAAGGACCACCATCAGAAGATGAAGAAGAGGTACCGACGCGTAGCGTCCTGAAAAGACAGGCTCAACTACTCGTGGACACGAAAAGTCGACGAAAAGGCTTTAATTTTAGGAGGTAGATGTGATATTATGAGCTGAAGAGTAATGTGCTAATGATAGACTGGGAAGTTATCAATTAATGTGGAGTAACAGTTAAGAAAGATTAAAGTTACGTAAATTTAGTTTTATTTCGTTTTTTATCACCCGTAGAGCATGAAACGTGACAGGATTTTCAGAATTCTTACTTTTATGTAGGTACTGTACGGTTTTTCGTAAGATTTGTAACATTGTGAAAATGAAAATAAGAGATTTGACCAACGTAAGTTACAGTTAGAATCGATTTCATGATAGAGAAACTATTTGGTAAGTTTGAATAATAATTGCAACGTTTATCCGAATATACGTTTTGCAATATGTATTTTCTCCTCTGTGCAATATACTTTGAAACTCTTCGATAAATGTTTAACAATCTTATTAACACATTTTGATATTATTGTGCTATTACCTCTTTTAACTCTTGTGGTAATGCGATTTAAAAAAATAAAATAAAATACCGATAATTGATTGCCGTTGGGATCCGAAAGATATTCGCAAAATTAAGGAGGTTGACGAGTCAAAAATTAATACTTTTTGTTAAATTCATCAAGGGATAGTCAAGACATTGGGTATTCGTATGATTATTATATTTGTGATCTGATGATGTCTCTGAAAATTCAATGAAAACGAAAAAAAAATATCAAAATTATGAACAAACTGTAAGTTAACGATTTTTTTATTTTAAATCCTTTTCAAATAGTGAAAAATCTAGTAGATTGGTTCGTTTTCATTCTTCGATGGTTTTTTATGTTCAGAAAAGTATTCTCCACAATACCACTGGCTCACTTTTTTTCATCGCGTTGGTGACGTTGAATATTCAATTTTACAAGATTGGACCCCGGTCGATTCCGATCAACAAATAACGATATAGAATTGCCTATTGACAAAAAAAAAATAATTTGTTACGGTGAATTTGTGAAAAATACTTGTCTGAACAAAATAAGTCATCGAAGAGTGAAATCGAACCAATCTACTAGATTTTTCACTATTTGAAAGCGATTTAAAATGAATAATCGATATCTTACCGTTTGTTTATAATTTTGGTATTTTTTTTTTTTTAATTGAATTTTCGGGGACACCGTCAGATCACAAATACAACAATCATACGAATACCCAATGTCTTGACCATCCCTTGATAAATTTAACAAAAAGTAATGATTTTTGACAAGCCAACCTCGTGAAGGAGAGCTTCTGAACTGCAATGATGGCCTTCCAATTTATTATCATTGGAAATCGGTAAGATGTAGATATTAGGTTGACCCATTTTGACCGACTATATAACTTCTCGGTTTTAGCAAAAGAGAAGTTATTGTAATCACCCCGAAAATGAAATGTTGAGTTTTCACTAGATCTCCCCATTTCAATTTCAAGAGAATCACCTACAACCATTTTCAGATGGACGCTGGTTGTGTATATGTAAATATTAGGGTGGTCCTTATTTGGGGTGCTTTTGAATTTTTATAATTACGCGCCATAGATCCGTTCAAATCCGGAACAAAAATCCTCCTATAAAATTTCAGCTCTTAATTTTAATATTAAGACGTGCCTGTAGCCACCATTCGTATTTTATTCTCAGTCCCCACTGGCTATGGTGGTTACAGGCATGCGTTAATAATAATGTTGAGAGATAAAATTTTAGGATTTTTAACTTCCCGCTATGGAGATTAAAAATTTTCAATAAAAAAAGGGAAGTTATTGGTTTCAATCCGATTTTCGAAAAACGAATTTTTATTAGATCTCGACGTTTTGGGGTCCGAGGAAGCTATTCTGACTATTTTTGGATGGACGTCCGTATGTGTGTGTGTGTGTGTGTGTGTGTAAACAAATTTTTGTCGTACGATATCTTTAGAACAAACCAACCGATTGGAATGATTCTTGCGGTGATCGAAAGGATTTATCAAGACTTAGATCTGATTAGATTTTGAAATCGATCGGTCGAGTAGTTTCAAAGTTATTCGAACAATAAAAATTAAAAAAACAATAATTTCATATTTTTAGCGCATAACTCCTAAACTGTGCGTGCGATTAGTCCGAAAACTTAATCAGATTTACGTCTTGGAAAGCCCTTTCGATTGTCGCAAGTTTCATCAAAATCGAACGATTAGTTTAAAGATATTGCACGACAAAAATTTCTCTTTTTGTCGTACGATACCTTTGGAACGAATTAACCGATTTCATTGATTATTGCGACGATCGAAAAGGTATACCAAGACTTAAATCTAATTGAATTTTGAAGTCAATCGGTTAAGTAGTAGTTTCAAAGTTAATCAAAGAATAAAAATTGAAAATAACATCTTTTTGTCCGACAATTTCTCGAGAACGAATGATCGAATTTTGATGAATTTGATCTCAATCGACACGGCTTCTTCAAACTTAGAACTGATTAGATTTTGGATTTGATCAGTCCAGTAATTTTTTAGATATTTAAAGAACAAAATTTTGGTCACAGAGATCACAGTATTGAGATTAGAATTTAGTTTATCCTCAACAATTTCGGAATTTAAATAAAAACTTAACATTGAAAATGTTCCAGTCTATGATTTTTATCAAAAAAGAATAAATAATCGCGATGTTATTAATCAAATTAAATTTTTTATATTAAAAGGAATAAAAATGATGATTTGATGTTTAATTTATAAAATTGATGTAATTGAAATGTATACACTCAAAGACAAAATTAAGATACTCCGTGAAAAAATACCCCTGCTTCAAATGGCTATAACTCCATGACAAAATGTCAAAAAAAAAAATCATTTCGAAGATTGAAATTTGCGCGTTGAATGTGCGTAGGTTCGAGCACGAAGTTTCGAAACGCAGACAACACCAAGTTTTACAAAATTGTTTGTGAATTGTGTTAAAAAAACCGTAATATGTACACACGTGATACATGGTGCCTATACGCATGACTTGACTCAAAGTTGAATAACTCCGTGAAAAAAAATCGCGTAACAAAGTTGAAGAAACCATTTCGAAGAGGAAATTTCAGACTACAAAATGACTATCTTGAAAATTCTCTGCGATTTTCTTAACGCTCCACAGAGAACTTTGAAAAACTTGATTTTCCCTATGTTTCGCAGCTCTGACCTCGAACCTACACCACGAGGTCAGAAATGATTTTAATTTTCACTTTTTTTCATCGAGTTACAGCATTTTGAAGATGAACTTTATTTTCGCAAAGTACCCTATACGTCGTTAATTTTGTCCTTTATAATTTTTGACCATGTAACGCCCAATCGCGTACTGGTTTGGAATTTTTTCTTCAATCAATTGAATGTCATCGAAAGATATGAAATATACATTTGTTAACAAATTTAAGGGTTGGCGACCCCTTGGAATGACTTTTAATGGGTCTGAATACGCGCCTGAGATATTTCGTCACTGCCTGAGCAGTAACTCGCGTTCAAATTCTTTCCTTTTTTTTTTATTTCTGTCTACTAGAACATCCAAAAAGAGTTTCAATAAAGATTTTTTCCCAGTTGAGAGTGTAAAATTAATTTCCATCCCAGGTTCATAGTTTAGGAGTGAAATAGCAGCCCAGATGAGTGAGAGGAATAGATCTGAAGTAATTTGCTAAAATCTCGGAAATAAGTAGGTTCAAGAGAATTCAACAAGAGATGTCTTTTATAGAGGATTGCATGGGTTACAAAAAAAGTCTCATGTAATTTTTCTGAAAACCTCGTCGTTTCGAAGATATCATGCGGTCTATTTCTAGTTGAATTCGCGCCTTTTGCAGACATCGCGCCCTCTGTAATTGAGTCAAAAATACATAATTTCCATCTCTGAATATTATTCAATTGATTAAACAAAAAAATTAGGTACTAGTACACAATTGGTCGTTCTATCGATTTTCGAGCACTTGTCTGTGGGTGTCCTGCAGTTCTAAATATGAAATAACGTTACGAGAAATCTGGATTCTGTTATAAGAGTTTATGAGATAAGAGATGAATGAAAAAAAAAAAAAATAATTACTAAGTAAGTGTAATGTATTTAATTTACATATTGCTTACAACAAAGATAAATACATACTGTATGAAAGTTTTTTTTTTTGTTTTGTGTTTTTTTTTTTAAACATTATAAATTTATAAAAAAGAAGAAACGCAGTTTTTATATATACAAGCTTATTATTAAATAGAAAGCTTACAAAGACCTGTAGATCACGAACTGTGTCACATCTGCTGCATCTCGTGCAAGAAGGCCCTCAGATCCAATAGTTTTATCCAAACGCCTATATGCGATTCTTTATCAATTTATTATCGTTAAACTTGAAGGTTTAGCACTCCCGCAATTATACAATTATTATAGGATTAACTTGAAACTCTCTAGTAGTCCCATTGTATTGCCTTAACTACGTATACGTACATATTATTCGCGTATACATATACGTGCTATATTTTTTTGTTATTTTTATTTTTTTATTAATCTTAAATACGAATATTTACATATGATACTGGCAGTAATTTTTCTCCTAATTATATTTATATTTGTTCCAACATACACAGCTCCTCTGCACAGCTGACCTAGCATTTCCAGCTGTATTTTTAATTTTAATTTTTATTATTTTTATAATTTTTTTATTTATCCATGGTTTTTTTTTTATTTTTTATTTTATTTTTTTATTGTTTAACTTTATACTTTCTTAATCAGACGCGCACCAATTAATTTTTATTCATAAATCAGGATCATGTATGGAACAACAGTTTATTATTTTTTTTTTTTTTTGTTTCAAAACATTTTCTTATCAAAACGAAAATCTCATAGTTTATCATCTGATATATGTATGTATATCAGCTATACGGTTTATTTTATACAATAATTTCACCCAATATTCACCATGAGATACGAAACGTTATTTCAATCTTAACAATTTGTAAAAATCAAATTTATCAATGCCAAAGTAATCATATAATCTCGGATAAAACGAAACCGCAATGACTAGTAGGAACATCGCTACAATAGTATTAAACAAAAAAAATAAAATAAAATAAATAAAACAATAATAAATAAAGAAAAATAACCGTTAAAGATTTCATTAGATTCTAAAATCATATATAATTCATGAAATTCATTTATGATACTTTGATTCTTGGTAAAGATAATTTCGATTTTTTTTTTTGTTAATTTAAACTATCCAAATTTTGTTTATTAAGGTTATCGATTGAAACGTATATTTAACGTGTTTACAAACGCCTATATACGAACATAAGGAGTGTACCATCCAGTTACTGGAAAATTTTCTTATACATATATAAGAAAAGATCGATGTATAATAATTGATTTGGAATTTGAAGGAGTTAATGTGTTTAGCATAAATGAAATAATTTTTTTTGCCTTTTCTGTTTTTTTTTTTTTTTTTTTTTTATTCTTACAGAATGATGTATATATATCTATATACACATATGTATACATATATACCTATACATATATGTGTACATATATGTATACAATTAATTATTTTTTTTTTTTTCTTTCGTTGATAACATACAAAAATTATCTCATAGACTCATACATGAATTATTTTATTTTTATTTTTTTGTTTTGTTTTCTTCAGACATCAATTAATTTAAATAAAGTCTTTTGTTTCTTCAAACGACGAAGCTCCTTCAAACTTACTTTCCACACGCTCTCTCTCTTTCTTTCTTTCTTTCTTTCTTTCTTTCTTTCTTTCTTTCTCTCGCTCTCTCTCCCTCTATCTTTCTGTGATACACCACATCTTTTTTTTTTTCTTTCATTTTTATTTTTATTTTTTTTTTTTAAACCTAATGGATATATCACATTTAATTGTAATTAAAGAAAAACTAAATCGAAGATTTATTACATTTAGAAATAATAATAATAATAATAATAATAATAATAATAATAATAATAATAATATTATAGTCAAGCAATAATCAATATCTAACATTCTCTTTAAATATAAATTAGAAGGTTTGGCAGTGTACGTTTCCTGTTTCCGTCCAATATTACCTACATTTCCCTAGGGAAGAAAACAATATTGCCTAATAGGCTACAGCGCAGTACTGAATTGACAAAAGAGAACAGCGTTGCCTTATTAATATTTACTAATTCTGTACATTGAATGAGATTTATTTGTCAAGAGAAAAAAAAGAACAAACAAAAAGAAAGAAAAGAAAATCAAAAATTATTGTTTCTAATTTCACCGCCACACTCTCATTTCAATAAAATAAAAAAAAATAAAAATACTGAAACAAATAAAAGAAAAGAAAAATAAAAAAGAATAAAAAAAAAAAGTGGAGTTTAAAATTAATAACGTTAATTTTCTCAACTAAGAAAAAGGGAACATAGAAAATTATGATTAATATTATATATATATATACCTATATGTGGCAACGCTATTATGATTTATCCCCGTGATGTACACAATATGGAAAACCAAAAAAAAAAATAAATAAATAAAATTTTGCAATTTGTAATTTTTTTTTTTCTTTTTGAAATTTATTTATTTACCTTTTTTTTTTTTAATTTGTTTTTTGTTTTTCTTTTTTGTAAAACCCCCTCATATTTGTACTGCAATACTGTACGTGTTCGTACTGTGAATTATTATATCAATATTTAAAACGCACAATTATAATACGTAGATTTAAATAATTAGGGCTGGAAAAAATACTCATAATAGCTGTGAGATATACTATAGATAAATGTTCTTTGTTATCTATACACATAACTATACCGTTTACAAGTATTACTGTCAATTGTAATACATATAATTGTTTATGGTTTATTATACTGTGCCATCCACAATGTCGTATAAATTAAGAGGAAAAAAATAAAAACAAATAAAAAAAAAAATCTTTCTCAAAATGTTCATGCGTCAACAGTTTTGAGATAAAAAAAAAAACATAAAAAAAAATCTAAATTGATTATAAATTTTCTAATAAGCTCCTATATAATTTGAAGTACCACATAAAAATTTGCTATTACATTCTTTTTAAATGTATTTCATTTTTCTCCTAATTCAAATGCTTCGGAATATAATAATAAAATAAACCCAACTGAGAATACTGTGCAAATAATTTGTAAAGAAACTTACTAAAATCTTAATCGAATTTAAAAAGAAAATAGACAATATATATTTATATAGCATATAAAATTTGATATAATTTATCATAGTAATTTTCAATCAAGTAAATTTCTTTTCTAATCGCTAAATAATTCGTGCTAATTATTATTTAGCAACCAATAAAAAATATATCACACCACATTTTTAATTTTCTTATGAATATATATTCATTTTTATGTTTTATCTTTTTGTTTTTTATGTTTTTTTTATTTTTTATTTTTTTTTTTTTTTAGATACAACGGGCGGACTTTGATTTAGGAAAGTTTTTATTGAAACAAAAACAGAAAAAATGAATTTTCAAACGAGCACAATTGATTGCTTTACCATAATAACCATAATGTCAAAATGGTGATATTTATAAATAAAAAAAAAAAAGAAGAAAAAGATATAACGCAGCATATTATATATTCCTGTTGACCAAAGCCCTTTTTATTTTATTTTTTTTAAATCACATAATCAATTGGCGTTTAGGTAATCTCCATGGATTTTGAAACAGAAATGGTAATAAAAAAAAAGGATGAAAAATTCGACTGTTCTTAGCCGTTACAATAAATTCCTGCACAGTGAGCTCAGTCAGGTAGAAAAAAAAGAAAACAAAAAAAAACAAAAAAAAAAATAAATTGATTGTGATCGAGTTAATTAGTCATTTTGGTTTTAATATATCAGACAGGTAGATAGTTTTGTCAATTAGTCTTGTATGATAATGAGCAATGCTAAGACTACATATTCATCTACTCAAATTGGATTCGATTGCAGACTTGTTAGAACAACAAACCACCTAGTCGAATGCAAAATCGTATTAATAAAATGAATTTAATTGTTGTTTAAAAAAGAATTGTATTAGAACAGTGAACATTCAGAGTACATACATACAGCTGTAACTTCGCAGCTATTGAATAGATATTCTAAAGTATACACTGTACTTTAATGGAATTAAAATAGTATTATTATATAATAATATCATTTTAGCGGATAAATATTCTTACGTAAACCTGGAAGTAACTTTATTCCAAATAACGTGAAGAATTCTTTAATCACAAATAATACTATTCGCTTACCAATATTGGAAGATGAATATGTAGATATCGAAGACTAAGTATATACCTAATCGTATTGAAAAATAACTCTTTAGGGCAGGTCTACCTTGTATTATTACTTTTTTTAGCTCTAACTACCGGCTCTGGCTATTCTTAACACAAGCTATCGGTTCAGATATACATAGACAAGGTGTTTTTACTAATTACCAATGAACATGAGATTAACAATATGATGTTTTCTTTCATGAAATATTAATGAATAATTCTACTCTTAAATAAAATTGCGCATGAAAAGCCCTAAAGTATGGACAGGAAATGTACTAAAGAGAAATGCATATCATGTGCACCCCTATGCATATCTGAACGCATGCTGTTAACGGTGCGTTCGGAACAACCTCTCTGTATAGTTCGTGGTATGTTTTTCAAGATTTATAATTCTTTAATCTTTATTGATATGGAACTTTAAGTTTCAATCCCTTATGTACGTGGATCGGGCCACATTCACCAACATTTGTTTAGACTACTATACTACACTATTTACAATAGATAAGTGATATGTTTGAGTGTTTTTGTATACTTATTACGTTGGGGTGAGTTTAAATTGTGCACCCTTTCTTTTCCCTATTTTTTTTTTTTTTTTTCTATCTCAGAGTATGAAACATTTAACAATTCGATAATATAAACCAAGACTTTTTTTTTTAAATAGATTTTTCAAATTCTTTGTCTCTCCAGAAAATAGAAAATAAAAACACAAACATACTCTGAAATAAAGCGTGAAAATGGAATGCGAATATATTCGGATAACGATTGACGTTGTAAATGGTGAATATGGTGGATCATCATCAAACATGAGTTTCCAGAGAGTAAATAGCTCCGAGTTGGAAATGTAATAGTGGAATTTAACAGACAAGGAGTAAAAACATCAAGAATGCACAATCATCAACTGCGTTTAGAATGGATGAACGAAAATGTTTAAAAAAAAAAAAAAAGAATACACAATGTGTATCCTCCGTAAATGTTACGTACTATGACGTAATTAGATAAAATATAGATAATTAAAATTCCTGACAAATTCATCGACCAGCGATGAACAGAAAAGCTTAATTTCTGTGTTAAAAGTTTTATACCTACATCCCTGACTATACAGGTCAGGGTAGTAATTGTTTCAATAAATTGAACGTAAATTCTGTAAATGAAATAACGCAACGTATTTAATTTACAAAAACAGTCATTAAAACATACACCAACCAAAATGGTTCAGAGTTAAAGATACCTAGAAAACGTCAGTGAATATAGTCCGAACACTTGTTTAACCAGCGACTAAATTCCAAAGATATGAACAGCTATTGTTATATTCTTCGATAAAAACACTGAACATTCAACTTTATTACATTAGAATAAAATATTTGTCCAAAGAGGTAGGCAATATTTTATCGTTAGGTGTTTGGACCCTCCCATTCGATAAGGTATTGCGTCTGTCCGCTAGAACCGATCCTCTTAGCCCTAACAAAAAACTTTTCACCAGCAGCTATTCTATTAGCCGCACCAAAATAAATATTAACCGAGGATTTGAGATCATCCATAGATATGTCGGGAGCATTTTGTTTAACCGGTGAACACTTTGGGGACAAAGTTACGTTACATTTTTTTTGTGGTTGTGGTTCTGGAGGTGGTAATTTATCGTTACTTTGACGCTGTCTAAGCCTTCTTCCATTAAGTGCGTAATCAACGCAATTACCAATTTGGCTATTACTACTACTCGATGAATTGTTAAATGAACTACGAAGATTTCTAACAAATTCATTTTTAACTTCGCTGTTACGGGCGGGTTGTATAGCCGCTGTTTTAATAGCTGTTGGTTGAAATTGCGGCGGCCTTCCTCTTCTGTGTTGACGTCTTCTTTTAACTTGTCCATTTCTATCTATTATAATGTCTTTTTCTGACAACTGGCGTTTAGCGGGTCTCGCAATTGGCGGTTGCGGTATAACTGGCGTTAACGGAAGCGGCAGTGTGATTTGACAGTTATTGTACGTTATAGGAGTACTAGAACTACCTTGACCAATTCCATAAGGGGTTCCCAACAAGTCGTTTAAATTTCTAAACGGATTATTCTTTCCTTCAAAATCTTTTGGCGGTGGAATGAACGAGTCAAGGGTACCTCTCGAGCTAGTTTCATCACCGCTTGTATCCGCAGGTGTTGACAAAGGCAGAGTGTTCATCAGGTCCATTGAACTTGGTACAGAGAGTTCAGACATCCCTGACGTTGTAGCAGGTGGAGTTGGTGGACCGGATACAGAAGTCGGAGGAGTCGGAGGCAGTTCAGAGGCTTCCGGACTCCGCGACTTGCGCTGTGCACAAAGTAAGCGTATGCTTTGCACGTTGTTTCCAAACTTTTATTTATTCATTCATTCATTTTTGTTTTTTTAAACAAAACATTAAGGCTTTAATTGTTTTTGTTAAATCAATGAGACTTTACATTTACTAAAATTAAATTATGTAATCGGATTTTTTTTTATTCATCTTTCAATCATTCAATGAATAATCTGTTGGATGCAAATGAGACGGATGTGTAATGTGATTGTGATTGAAAAATTTACCTTTGCAATAGCATTTTTAATAAGTTTTCTGGCCTTCTTATACTTGGCTTCCTTAACACCTTGTGACTTCACTCCTGCGGTTGGACGTTTGGTACTTGAATCCGAAACAGAAAACCAAGGAAGATATTAATGAAACTTCTAAAACAGCTTAATTTCGTACCGTTTTAAAGTGCATAGCTATAAATTTTATGATAATACAGAAAAATACCTAAATTATAATAAATATACATCAGTCGTTGCATAGAAATTGGGGATTTATACTTGTAAATTCCCAAATTCTTAAATCCCTTAAACATTAAGCCTAAATAAATTAAACTCACTCGGTGATTGGCGGAAGGTACTGTAGTCTCTTGTTAGCCCCCCAACAAGCTCTAAGCACAGTGTCATTTATGACACCAGTTGCAGGAAGATTTACTACCGGAGAAGGTGGTGGCAATCTGACTCGCAACCCCCATATGGTGGTACGTTTTTTTATTTCTCTACCACACTTGAACCTGTTTCTATTATTTGTCAATATTGCAAGAATGGAGTCTCTACGTACTTGGGAACTTACATCTCGAATCTAAAGCATCCAAATAAACAATGAATCAATAAAGTCGCAATATAAATTTGCGAAATTAGTTCCTCCGTTGTTAATACTCAAAGTTCTTTGAGATAACGATTAGGACTTACCCTAGGTGGAAGTTGTAAAGTGTTCCAATGGTCATTGGCATACGGTACAATAATAGTATCCAAATCATAATATTTCTTGGCATTGTAAACTGTGAGATTGTACAACATTAAGTGTACCAAATCAACCCATTTCAATTCCAGACGACGGACAAATTCCTTGCCATAATTGCACATCGAACATACGAAAACATAGAATCTAAAAACCAGAGAGCAATTGCTGATGTTATATTTTCAACAAATTCAACTCATTTTATTTTAATTATTTAAAATAACTTCAATTATTTCTTCATATACATTAGGGTGGTCGTTAAAACAAAGATGTACGAATTAACATTGGATTTATCCATTTTTTCATTGATAATTTTTAACACCAACTGATGAGTGGTTGAAGAATCGCACATGGATACAAATCTTTTGTATTTCGATATCAGTGCATGAGAATAATAAAACCAGAGACTCCCAAACTTTATCACAAAACCATTAATTGTCACCTACATGGGACACAAAATCGAAAAATTTTATAAAATAAAAAAGAATCGTGTACAAACTGTTACTCCATTGACTTAAATCACTTTATTATCAGTCATGTCGATTGTTTGGTATAATATTCATCGAAATTTGTTGTTAGTACAAAAGGCGAGCCTCAGAAATGGTTAAGAACTGCTAAAACTGCACAAATCTGTTTAATATCGATTTGTATACTGGAAAATACATTATGAATCTCTAACGTTAATTTTACGTCTATAAGCGTGGCATTATCAACGGAAAAACATTAATTATATTCAATAAAAGTAAAAGATTTGTAATTTTAAATTCACCTGAAAATAAAGTGATTAAAGCCAATGGAATACATGATTATTTCTCATGGTTATTTCTCATTCTATAAAACTTTTCGATTTTGTTTTTCAGCTAAGAGGCAATTTATGGTTTTGAGACGAACTTTAAGAGTCTCTTCTTTTTTTCTCATGCACATATATTCATATACAAAAGATTTGTATGAATGTGCGATTTTTCGAAAAATTATTATTTATATTTAGAGACAAGATTTTTATTTATATTTAGAGACTCCCCTTCTAATTAAGATAGAGGCTTCAAGTTTGGCTAAAAAAAATTTGGATTTTCATTCCCTATCAAATCAGAGAGTGGAATCATTGAAATTCATACATCGCTGTTTTAATGACAACCCTAATCTACACATTAACTGCACTGATTCAATGACTTCAAAGTAAATAATTCTTATTACAAGGTATTCCACTTGACTCGACTATAGTTCATTTATCTTCAATTAATCGATTATCCAAGTCATTAGCTCAGTTTTATAAAGATCTATTGACTTTAAACTATACTCGCGACCAAATGTTGAAAAATGAATTAAAAAGTTTAGATTAAAAATTTCGAGTCAGTGTGGAAAAAATAGTCATAACATTCAGCATTCTGTTGGATCACTCATAATCTATCTCAGATGCGATTAATATATAAGTTTTAATATTCTTTATCGAACTTACCACCCAAGAAATTATTTGGGTTTTAAAAATAGTAAAGTTTGGGCAATGATGATGAATAGTTTAAATTTTTACAGACTTACCTATCTCCACTGTAAAGAGGACAGGTCAAACAGCTGACACATTTCTCATGAAACCATTGTTTGCATCTTGCACATTGCAACATTTGCGTGTACCATTCCCCATTTAAACCGCAATAACAATAAATTTGTTCAGCGTTAACCCTGTGATGAGAATCCCAGCTGAGCATTTCAGGCTAAAAATTTAAAAGAATAATGTCCAATGATCGGTTATTGGGAGCCTCCAAATCATCAAAATAAAATTAATATTTCAACTAAATTACGAGACTTACGTCATAAGGTAATTTTGTCATATCTTCGGGTGGAGGTTGAGGCTGGTCCCTACCGCTACAAACTTTTCTAATGTTTGCTTTAACCATTGAGTTTTTGGGCTCCGCCGGTTCCCGGCACCTCGGTTGGCTATCTACACATCTTTTACACATCCAATGCGCTTCTGGAACTGTTTCTCCTTTTGCTATCTGGGGCTAGAATTATTTTACAAATATAGATCTGGGAGAATAAAGTTTTGAAATGTTTTTGAAAAGTTTTGAAATGTTTTAATCTTATATAATTCCGAAGAGGAATTAGATTGCAAAGTCGGGAACATTAATGAACTCTTTTACGCATTTATTGTTCAATAAATAAAACTGAACAACTTAAATATGATGAAACTGTTTGTAGAATGAGTTTTTGAAATTTTTTAATAGTGTACTATTATTTTTAGTTACATACTTGATGACAAAGCTGGTGGTAACCACGGCCACACTTATCACAAACAATAATATCATTGTCGTTCTTAGGTTGCGATTTTTTACACAAGACACACATAACATCCGATTCTGGCATCGCCAGTTTGGCAAGTTCTTTGACCGATGACCAGGATGAAGTGTTGTCTAAAAACTTGACGAGACATCTTTCTCTTACCAAATCCACCTATAATCGTGAGAAAAATAATTAGGCCAATATTTTAGCCAAGTTTTCTCGCTTCATTGATGAATTTTATAATTATCAGCTTTCCAAATTAGGCCTTTGGTTCCGTCAATAAAATGGCAAAGCAGCAGCAGCAATGCCTTGAATATTTTCCACTTCTTGTTCAATTAAAACAAGCTATGGCTATTCCAATGGGGGTAAACTCACCTCTACCACAGTACCAAGATAATATTTGCCGTCCTTGTGTTGAAGAAGAACGTCTTCGCCATGGGAGAACCCGAGACGCTGCTCCTTAGTTGTGCTATCCGGCGCAGCCGGACTCTCCTCTGGCTCCGACATTTTCTGCCCGGCTGCTAAACATGTTAGAATGGTTTGTTGACTAGCTAAAGACTGACACGATCATAAAATGATACCAATTCCGGTCGAGAAATTGATAACAATACAGGCTCTCTCTCCATTTCTGTGATACACGTATTCATTAAACTGATAAAGATGGATGCAGCCTGTTTCCAAAATGGACGTTCCTTCAAATGAGTTTCATTTTTTTTTCTGTTTTTTTTTTCGTTTTTATTAATACAGAAATATTTCCAAGAGTTTAATCTGATAACCTTTACCGAGATAATCTCAATGAAACTGCGACATTAATCGATGCGTAAATTTTTTTTAAAGAAAATTTACTTTCTCAAAATTTTTATTTTATTAAATTCTCCTTGTATTAAGACAAAGGAATTTTTTATCTGAAGTTAAATATTGTAGAACATGTATATCATAAAAAACAAACAAAAAAAAATAGACTTCAGATTCTGAATTGCAGACAATCAGAGTGACAATTTGAAACGTGCCTTTCATTTACTGTACTTACAGCTAGACAAGCATAAAGCGATTCTTTATCCTGATGTATTCAGTTCATTTTTTGTATTAATCCGGATGAAAGAAAGAGTTAGGAGTAATGCTCTGTATCTCTTTATAACTATCTGGCTTATGTTGAGCGATTTGATTTAAAAAAATAATACCTATGTAGCATTTGTCGTATTCCGAATGGCTATTGCCATTTTCTTGATAACTTGTTAATTGTCCAAAAAGAAGACGGTACTGTGCTACCAAATAACTCGAAAATTAGGACACCTACAATCAAACCGATTAATGTTTAATTCATCGACCTATGAAGCGTCAGAAGCATCATCAAGATGATGAAAAAATAAAACCATTGGTATAAAGAAATTCAAAAATTTTTCTAAATTGAAAGATGAAAGTAATTCACCTTTTTCGTGAATAGAATCTCAGAAAATACTCTGTCTCACATGTTTTATAGAAATTATACATCTTTGTAGAATAATTTCTGAGGCATCAATTTGGTGTTGCAGCTGATAAATCCAATTTTTTTTTTTCCGCATATCACAATGAAAGAAAACTCTACCAAATATTTCTATGAAAACTTGTTAACTCCAAGTTTACTAACATCCTTATATTTATGTTAAAATCAAATTCTCTGAACATACAAATGTCATAACAAATAAATACTTATTAAAGAACTTAATTATCAATAAACTTGTGACTATTGCAAAAGTAAGAAGTAATGTTGAAAGATACAATGAAATTGTATTAAAGACATTATACGAAAAAATAGTATGAGAAACATTAGCGAATCGCAGATGCTTCATTATAATTGAGTAGAAATGACGGAGGTAAAGATTGTTGCGATGCAAATCATCACATAATAAATAACCGAGGTTATTATAAGGTGAATAAAAAATAATATTGGCGATTATTAAATCGAGTGAATAACTTATTATAATTAATAAAAATATTTTTTCAATATAATATGATTGAAAATTATGTGCCTGATGAAATTGGTTTGTAATTGACTGAACAAGTTTGAATAATTAGAGTTTTGTGGTACAAGGGAGAAATATTATTCCGTTAAATGTATGGAAAATAATATCTAGTATTGGATAACGAGGTCGACAATAGACCCCGAGGAGTATAACATATGATGAGCATCTAATTAAAAATGAGTCGTGTGTCTTTGATCGTTCAGAGTAGGTGAACGCAAAGTTATTATATCATAGTTTGATGATATTAGGAATGATTTTAATCGCGATATCATTTATGTCGCGGGAGGGTAGAGATACACACACGCCCAGGGGGGTGATTGGAGCGGAGTATACATCCCCCACACCCAATCAATCATGTAACGAACCAGAAGACGAAACTACCCCGTGAAGAAGAAGAAAAAAAAGAGAAAGATACGAAACCGATGTAACTTTGGACCACGTACTTGTGACATAAAATTGAAAAGTTCACCTTAACCAGGATTATATTCGTAAGATCGTACCTTAGCGTCCAGGCCGCGATATCACACGCGAATGTTATTCTTCATTTTCCAGCTCGTCAGCCATTTACAACCATGGGGGCCCCGCCACGGTTGCCCGACACACTGCGCGCGGCAAAACCTATTTCATTGAGTTTTAACACTATTCGAGGTATTCTGATCACCTGTCGCAGTAGCAATGATTTCGTACATCCATTAAGTATGTTTATAGCTACCCCGCGCACTCGTACCTATTCATTTGTACCGAAAGTTCGGTATAATTTCATACTAGATGTGATAAATTCGAATACATTCCGTCCGCCATGTTCGGGGAAACACTTGCTGGGTACTACCCAGGTCAAATATACCGCTTAATAATCTAATATAAACAATCCTTTTATCGTGGTTAAAAAATCTAAGTTAAAAATAACATGGCTAATAAACGTTATAGATATTTTCAAACTTATAGCCACGTCTTATTTTCGGATAATTGAAATAACTTCGGACCGTCAAATCATTTAGCAGTCCAATTTCCGTCTTACGGTACACTCCCTGCCATAACGCAGTGCACCTCTACACTTTGTTTACCTTTTGAAAGGTCCTTTTAAACACTTCAATGGAGTATGTATGTAATAAATTATCCAGCGAGGAGGATTTACTTCGCTTAGGGCGTGTGTATTTTCTCTGTTGGAACGGGTCTACCCTCACATGTATAAACCCTAACCTATCTTTATTTATCGGAATTAAAAAATACCTGCGGAAGCCGGTCGTAGTCAGTTTCTTATTCAAACGAATCTATCGTTCACACGTATTAATATTATTCTATTCCGAATTCCCAACTGAAAACTATAACGCGGTTACCAGACTACGCCTTCGGGAACTGAGCACACACAGTCCGTTTCAACGAATAGATTTTAGAGAGAGAAATAAATCGGAAAGACTTATATGGAGAGGATATGTAATTGATAATAAGTATTTGTAAAATAAATATTTTGCATTTTATTCAATATTTTGCGATATTACAATTGTGATCAGGATTTTATTTATTTAAAGAGAAAAAAAAATTTTATTATAGTTTTTAAGAATACATATAACTATACCTACACGCATTGGCAGGTATACGTGTTCGTTCACACATGTGTACAATAATTTAGTAATCCCACGCACACGCGTGCGCAACATACAATGTATACAGCATACGAGATGTTTTAAAATTAGTAAATATGATTAGGGTATAATAATAAAGGCCTTCGCTCGTCTATAAATATATGTATATATAATTTTTTTTCATTTAACGATGCACATTAAATATATTTGATGTTATTCCAAACTCTTTAATGGTGATTTATTTATTTATTTGTCTAGTTACATCGTGTATATATGTGCCCATACATTTAAATACAAAATATACAATAATTATCATATTTCCACAGGTGCAAATTCATTTTTGGATTAGGTGCACGTGAGATATATCTCCATGTTCTAATGCTGCTCGATATATTTTATCATTCCCGTTTTAGACGATAAATATTTTATTAATTACCGTGTAAATGTTGAGCGTTAATATTAGCACACATTATATAAATACTACATAAATATACATAATATATACCTATACATCCATTTTATCAAATTTCACTATGTGATTTTGAGTTTTTGCAGCGTGGGAATGTGGATTCTTATGCTATTTAAGAGTGTGAGGAAACCCAGTGCGCCCAAGTTGCTAAAAAATCTGTGTTTTTATTTTCTTATTTTTATTGAATTCGATTAATTTTTGAATAAATAATAACAAATAAAAAATATCGTATTTGTAAATTATTTTAATTCGGAGTTCGCTAAGTATAATATAACGTAATATAATGTAACGTATATAACGTAGACCTCATTCGAGTTTTCCAAAAATTGTAGTTTTTTTTATCAATTGTTAATAAAGTTGCTTATATGTTTTCAATCTGATCATTAGCAGCTTATGTGAGATGAAAAATGTATATATAATTAATTATAAAATAAGAATCAAGCTCCGCGGTTGGCGTTTATCATTCGGAATAAAAATAAATTCATTTCAGTATACAATGCGAATGATGATGTATAACGGTAAAATTCTCAAAAATATTCGATAATTGTTAATTTTATTGGAATTGCGTAAACCTTGTAAGACTGTTATAAATCGTAACAAAAAATAGTTGTTTTAACTGCATTTCGATGGTTCTCGGTAATGTGCCGATATCAGCCAATAACACTTATAGTATTTTACAACGATAACACTCCAGTTATGATGATATTAACGATGATTTCTCCGAATACCGTAGCAAGATACATTTGAATATACATATATGTGTATATATATATTATACGTAACGCATAGTAGTGAAGAGGAAGGTATGGGAGAAGGAAAGAAGTCTGTTATAAAATTTTTCTCTACGAGATATCGTTAAAACATTTTTTTCTTTACAGCAGTATATCGTTCCATGTACTGATCGTAATATTCCAAGGAAGCAAATTCTTTCATAGCAAATAAGTTCCCTTCAAGTGCGAGAGTCGAGACCTTAGAGTCTTTCAAAATACGGGCGGGAATCGAGTTTAAATGAAGGCAGTTTTCCTCAAGACGTAAGGTTTTCAAACGCGGACAATCGGCAAGATTTTCCGAAATCGATGATATCTGATTCTGATTAAGATTCAATTCGATAACGTGAAGACCAGACGCTTCGTCCGGTATTACCGTCAATTTATTCTTCGACAAATCTAATACGTCGAGATGTTTAAGCCCGCTAAACATAGCCGGGAATTCATTTATTTGATTTTCCGATATATTTACTTGTTTAAGTAGCGTCAACTGCGACAACGACATCGGTAGTGTTCTTATATGATTAGAACTCGCGTTCAAGTTCTCCAACTTTCCAAGTTTGCCCAATACCTCGGGCAAAGTGCTAAGTTTGTTGTGACTTACGTTCAAATTTTTCACCGAACTAAAATCACCGATTTCATTTGGTAATTTAGAAAATTTATTTCCCGATAAGTCCAATATTCTCAGCACAGAATCCAGAGCTTTTAATCCCTGTGGAAATTCATCCAATTTTTTATTAGACAGGTTTAAAACCCCCGTTTTACTAGCGGTGTCATACTGTTGTTTCAAAGCTGAGTTTCCCATCTTATATCCGAATCCTTACGATACTTTCTTGTTTTATCTTGTAATATATATACTCCCTCCTCGTATTCGTCAACAAATTTTATACCTGTACATCTCTTATTAGTTACGTCGTTGAATGTACATGCATAGAACTATCGACACTATCTTTGACGCGATAAAAATTTATCCGTTGACTGTACCAGCGCACTTCGGTTCTCCCGTTGCGCCTGTCACTTTGCGATAAAAGATGAAATTTTCAACCGCCTTATTATCGATAAACGCAATATGCACGGTGTTATAATCACTGTATTATAACTTCGTAAGCGTTGTTGTAAATCAATCAGGCGAATAATAAATAATGAAATCGTGAAAACTCCGGTAAATAAACGAAAAGGTTACACGAACACTACTCCCTCCATTCTTAGAGCCATAACATCGGCGATACGCTGTCAGATGTCGTCGCAGTCGCGGGCTCGTGAAGATGGTTGACAAGCGAAAATGTAGTGGTGCGATGTCGAGTTTACATTAGATTTAAATCGTAACTAGAAAGTAGTTTGAACAGTGGTTATTCGTTAAAATGGTGAGATAGTGGGCCGACGTAAATAAACAACGATGATGGCCTCCACACCAAAGTCGGAAAAGTATGGAGGTAAGTTTTCATCACGGTATTGGGTGTTTGTTATATCGAATTTTTATAGGTATAGAGTATAGGTGCTCCCCGAGTGGCACTTCGATATTTAGCTACATCAGCGAAAAATATATCCGCGTTGTTATCGCTGGAATCTAGACTTCATATCGCTAAAGATATCACGCAGTTGTTATCTCATATTTTTATCATTAATTTATGTTACGATATCCACAACGATTCTCTGACCGGATACAAAACGTCAAAACCATATGCAGAAGGGGGTATACTTAGAGCGAGAGAATACTGCCGCGCTAATCATACTCCGCGGTTTAATATAACTACTCGTTTGTCTTTTCAACCCTTTATTCAACAAAAACCTTCTCCCGCCTCTCTTACTGGACTTTGTTTTTATTCTCATTTTATTTCATTCTTGGTTATAGGATTAAACCACAATTCACGTAGGGTCGAAACCTAAGCCGAATAATTCCACCTATACCTTTTACCCACAATCTCGTACGATCGTAATCGTTCTGCTAGCAACGAACGCGAATACACAGTATCTATATAGGATATAGTCTTTTCTCATTGATCCCTGCGGCGGTACACGGGGCACGTGCTGCTCCTCGCAAAGCCCTGCCCCGATGTATACTTATCATTTCTCCTTGTCACACTTTGTTTGATCGTAAGATTTTACTGATCGCGTTGAAATCACCTCTTACTTTTTTTTTTACAGGTTATAGGCAACGAGCGCGTAGCGTCGTTTTTCGCTCAAAGGCATGTCATATACAAAAGACGTAAACTAAATTGCCAAATAAGTATTAGGAGGCCTTATTACAGAGAATAAATTCTATACTGTAATCTATGTATAACTATAAGTATATGTATTACTCTGTCTTGTGAATTATTCGAGAAGGAATTCCACAATATGTTTTTCGGTGTTATTTATCTTACGCAACAACTCCAGTAGGAATAATAATAGTAAAACGGTTATTACGTGCTGCTACGTAGTTTAAACTCATCGTGTTGTGCACGCGCCTTAGACAAATACGAACAAACACCCGGTTGCCCTGATTTGCAGCTGTTTAAAAGCTGCTGCTCCTATTCGTCCGTCTACAGTCTCGTTAGCTTTTTGTTTTACCGCCAACGTTCGAAGACTGTATAACCGCTTTTTGTTATGACTATAATAAAATCATAAGATATAGTCGATGCTGCGATTTGACAAAAGCGGAAGAATTCATACAGCGTGTCTTATAACAAATAAATAAAAGAAAAACAATCTTTTTAAATGACTAAAAACTTGACTATTATCATATGAATAAATAACCGCCATATGGTCTGATCAATTCATCGTATAAAATATGTGGCATTGGTCTCGTGGAAGACATCAGCAACTGGTACCCTCAGCTATTCATTCTCCCTACTGAATTGTGCTTAATTCGAGTTGATTCGTTGGCGGTTCTAAATCCGTGACGAACCCGAGTAGTTCATACACGCTATTATATACAACATACGTTATATATAGTGTAAAGAAGTCGACTCCTTCTTTTAACTTTAACAGAGCTTCGAACAGGGCTTATACTTCAAATAATAATATAATAATATTTAACGAATTTAAAATGAAATTTAATCGAATATTTGTGAGAGATAATCACTCTCACGGGATGTTGAGTTTGTTTCGATGAATTAATTTCATATTCTATATATATACGTATATAGCATATAATACCGTTCCTCCGGGATAATAGCATTAAACTAAATTTTCACGGTGGATAGGTAGGTATGCTTTGCTTTATGCTTTCCGGAAAATTGGAGGTGAGGTTTATACATATATATATATATATATATATATATATATATATATATATATATATATATATATATATATATATATATATATATATATATATATATATATATGTGTGTGTGTGTGTGTGTGTATAATGTATATACATACAAATAAATATATATATATAGGTATATAATACATATAGCGTGAGTCAGTCGGTATGGATCTAGTGGTGCAGTCTCGGGACAAGAGACCTATGAAAAGCAAACTCATTACATTTCCATCTTGGTAGTTCATTGAAATAATTCTATAGGATGGTTCGTGCCCTATGCTCTCTCCGCCTTTGCTTGTACAAATAAAAGTTTTGTGTGCTGGAAGGGCAGACTAGGAGCGAACAAGAGACCGAGAGAGAAAAATAAAAAGAGAGATATGAGATGGGAGAGCGCTGCGGTGGAAAGAAAGCTGTAGAAATATGAGATCGCAAATATTACGGTACCCCATTGCTACCAATTCCATTGTGACCATTGTGACTTATTGTTGTCGATTATTATGCGGTAGTTTGAATAAAATTTTTCTCGCTTAGTAGTTGAATGGAAAACCCATATACTTCAAACGATAACGGGAAGGGGGGGATGAAAAAATGGTAAAAATTATCAAAATTTATCATTTTGTCTCTTTTAAAGAAATTTTGGATAGTTAAAATTACATCGTAAAGTTCTTAAATCATTTTTTTTTTCTTCCGACAGCTGGGGTCAAGGCGAATCGATTGACCACCTCGTTTTCGTCGATACGACTTATCAAATTTAATATATTATTGATGAAAAAAATTCTTCCATTTCATGAATATATCCAAATTTTGGCGTTTCAGATCTCCAAATCGAAAAAGTTTCGATCAAATTCGAAGGAGTCAGGTTCGGGAGTGATCTACTTGAAATGAAAAACCACATATGCAATATTGTACACCAAACATTGTACTTCTATGCAATTTTTCGTAATAATAGCATCTTTAGATCATATTTCAATGATTCATTTTCCTCAATCAGTGATATCTTTGCTTCTGCAATGAATACGAGTACTAGTTGGTTTCGCGATGCAGCAATACCCACCCTTAAAGAAAGATCAGTCGAAAATATCCATAACTGTATATGAATGGTGCGTTTTGATGTCAATTATTTCCAAACGTGACATCTAGGCGATCGGAGATCAGAGGATGCAAATTTGCATGCTATAACTACACAGGTCCATAAGGAATGCACTGTGATCGTACGTAGGTATATGTATATCATACCGAAGCATACCTTCATACGTGAGTTACCGTCAAGTTTGCAGGAATATTCATGAATATATCTATGTAGTTGTTTGTTACATTGCGGGTGTATTATAAGTACATGAGTGTGAGTATGTTACTCGTGTATGCAAAACAGCTGACACTTTACACGTACACGTGTATTATACGTATACTTTATCCCTGCACTACGTGACATTGTTTGCAGGAGGAAGTAGAAGTACCAATAGCTGCAGTAGCAGTATGCTAGTTGGCCTTTCCTAACTTCGTAGTTTTAGTATACAGGATGAGTTTTCTCCGGGGTCCTGAGAGGGTGTGGCCTAAATCGGTTGAAACTCTGTGTCTTTCAATCCATACTTGGAATTATCAGAATGACAATCTCACTAATTGTTAGCTACTATTTATTTGGCTCTTTTCGTGTAGGTATCTACAATATACGAAAATGTATACGTGGCCTTGTCAAAAACAATGAGATGATACTATTTACCTCAATTTCTGAATGTATTGTCTATCATGCGAGCTAATAAGCTCAAAATGATAGGTTAATTCAGAGATGAAAGTATCTGTATTTGAATGGAAATTATTCGCCTGACAATAACAAGTATAAATGAAACAAGGCAGGGATTCAGCTGATTTAAACCAAGCCCTCTCAGGACTTTGGAGAAAATTCATACTGTATATCCTATTTTACTTATTATACTTATTCAAACTCGTATACCTGCTTTATATAGAACATTGTAAAACAAGGATATAACAGGTACTATAGCTGTAAAGGGATTAATTCACCGCACGTTATTTCGACCACATGTTTTATACTCGAAAATTAATAGATCCATCGTGTCTCATCTTTGATGCATAATTTATAGTTGCAATTATTATACATTGAGACAATTAGGTTATTGTCTGCGACCCTGAATCTGGGTAGGTAGAGGAGGGTGGGGGAAAATGAGCTCCTTAAGGAAAAAAGGTCGATTTCACGAGTTTTTTTTTTTTTTTTTTTAATGATTCCACTTCTTTTGAGTCCCTTAATACATACTCAGTATCAATATGACCCAGCCCATAAGAATTCAAAAAATTAAAATTGTAGAGCAAAATTTTGTTTTCCAATTTTTAACTTAGTATGGCCTGAATTTGCTTATGATATTATGGAAGCCTTTTTTCAAACTATAATAAAAAAACAAAAAATGGGGCGGCCCATTTTGCCCTACCTTTCCCTATATCTATAAATCCATGTCTAATTTTCATTGTTATAGGTTAAAGTTATAGGTCATTTTCCAATATGATATATTAGGGTGGTTCAAAAAAAAAAATTTATATATTTTTATTTTTTAGGTCTCATGGTCTAAGAAGTAACCATGAGATGTGTTGAAAATTCTCCTAAAATTTCAGCGCGATATCTTAAAAATTGAGCTGACGCTTGAGAAGTCTTTATTTCCATTTAAAATACACGTAAAAAAAGTTTTTTTTTTTTTCTTTTTTCGTTGGAAAATGCAGTAAAAAAATTTTGTATACAATTTTGACTAGCACTTTTTTTATAGGAAATTGAATTCTCTCCAAAAATTTGTTGAATGGTCATACTCGTAACTATAATAAAAAAATAGTTACAAGTCTCCAAAGTTTAAGAAAATTTTTTTTTTCTCTTAAACTTTGGAGACTTGTAACTATTTTTCTATTATAATTACGAGTATGACTATTCAAGACATTTTTGTAGAGGATTCAATTTCCTATCAAAAGGTGGTAGTCAAAATTGTAAAAACAAATTTTTTACTGCAATTTCCAATGAAAAATTTAAAAAAATTCTTTGTTTTTATTTGAGTCGATTTTTGACAAAAGTATACCTGGTACTGTTTCAGAGAATGTTTTAAAGGCTGCCTCTTCACGACGTCATATCTCTGCCGTTTGACGAATTTTTTCAATAAAAAAAATTGATGAAAATTCTCCAAAATGTATATTTTTAATTACACCAAACCCCCATCCGATAACTTCAAGAGTTTCCACGGAAAAAAAAATCTCTAAAATTACCTTTTTTTTACCCTACTTTTAGGTGTACATGCCACAGCAGTTGGGAGCCAAATAGTTGTATGCGAGTTAGACCGCTTCAAAAAATCGACTATTTTTCATTTTCAAAGAGTATGTCAAAAATATTGTTCCAAATGACGAAAAAAAAATGCCGGCAAAGTTTGAGCTCTTAATATTAATATTAAGATGTGCCTCGTCGCGATTTTCTATTTCTCATCTAAATAACTTGGGAAATTTTTTTTTTCAAACTTTGGAATTTTATTACCCATCAACGCATCAGTGTACTGATAAAACCAGAACATATTTTTGTAGTGAATTAAACGCTCTATAAAAAAGGTCTCTTTTCGATAAATCTAGCTATTTCCAAGTTGGTGTATTGGTTATTAATGATAATTAATCGTGACTAACTTGGAAACAGTTGGATTCATCGAAAAAGACCAAGAGACCTTTTTTGTAGAGCGTACAATTTTGAACAACAGTTATACTCGTGCAGAATCTTTCTAACTAGATTAATTTTCAAGGTATAAAAATCGAAAAGTTCCACAAGACCATTTCCCATGTTATTTAGATGAGAAATAGAAAATCGCGATGAGGCACCTCTTAATATTAATATTAAGAGCTCAAACTTTTACAGCATTTTTTTTTTCGTCATTTGGAACAATATTTTTAACTTACTCTTTGGAAATGAAGAATAGTCGATTTTTTTGAAGCGGTCTAATGCGTATATGTGTACAAAAAAACGAGAGGTCAACTATATCCGCGGGTTTTATTGTGTCATTAGAAAGTTACATAAATTCAACCAAAGATTTGTTACAATAAGGATTCGTTAGCGTCGTAAAAGCCTATTCACGTATGAATAACTTGACTGTTAAGGGGACCGGTACAGCTTGGTTTGTGAAATTCGGAGCACTCCAAAATGGATTTATTTGTCAATCAAAGTTCATTTCATATAAAAAAATTAAATAAAAAAATTCTTCTTTGAAAACCTTTGTCGTAAGGTTTTTGGCACATCGTTAGTCCGATTAAGGTCGTTAAGGACTCATTTTATTCAGAATAGAAATCCTCATCACGTTAACGAAGGATTTTTTTTTATAATATCGTATTGGCCAAGTTATTTGCAAATTAGTGTCCTAAATTTTAGAAATTTTGGCCTATCTTCGCTTTCTTGAAAACGACTTGTGTTAGTTTTCTACAAAAATCAGATTAGATCTGTATATAAAAATCTGCAAAATGCAGAACGACGTATTATTATATATTTTTAATCCGCCCTTTGATTAGAATTTGCTTAAGTTCTTCGTCGTTTTATCAACTTTTAATAAACAGGATTAAAAATTTTCATATATATATTTTCGAATAAAAAAGAAAAAAAAAGAAAAGTTATTTAATGTTAATATTTTCGAATAAATCACATTTTTATCAAATTCCGACTGTAAAACGTGCGGAAAAGTGAGTTGAATTAATTTTGCGATTTAAAGGATATATACGTATTCCTAATTAATTAACGTGATAAAAAAAATATATATATACATACACTTCAAAGGAATAATAAATGTATAAAACCCACGAGCAACGATCATCATTTCTACTATACCTACAGCGTTACATCCATCTATATACATATATATGTATATACACCTATGTATACGCTGCAGACGTCACAAACCCGCTTTTAATTACTCCGGGTAAAGAATTATTGCAATTTCGTAAAGTGTTGGTACTGCAGTGAATCGGTAGGTATTTTTTATTATTTTTTTTTTTCTTCTTTTCTTTCCTTTTTTAAAATTTTTTCTTTTTTTTCAATAAAGTTCCCCCTGGATTTGCGGCCTTTTCAATTTGTATATACTATACTCAGCACTCCGACTCTCGCATGTATATACATAAATATTTGTCTCCATATATGTATGGCTAAAATTTATATCTGCATACGTATATTCGTCGTGGAAACGAAAACTGCATTTCGTATATATCCCAACCGTCGTTCTTTTTAATGAGTTTCATATTTGAGTAACAAACTTCTTCTGAAACATGTCAGAAATAAAATGATTGTTCTTTGACCCGATGACAACGAAACCTGATTCACAAACTCAAACGTATACGTACATACATACAACTTTTATTTCTTCAACTTATTTGCAGTTGAACTTGAATATATATATATATAAAATTAGATAGAACTTTTATCTCCCAAAAATGAACCTGGTTCAGTTTTTTGGTAACACATTCGGGAGGGGTTGGGTTTAGGTTTCGAATTTTAAGAGTTTTGAACGGGTAACATTATGAATTTATTTGTCAAATGTTCGGAATATTTAATTCGAAATTTCAGAATATCAAAATTCGGAAATATAGGAATGCAGACAACTTGAAATTCCGAAAGTTCAAGAATCCGAAAATTTAATGGACGGGTATAAGGCTTCATGTGTGAATTCTGAGTTTCGGAATTTTCTCTCTTTGGATCCTTTAGTTTTCGGAATTTTGAACCTTCGATCGTTGCAGTGCTGAAGATTATCTTGCGGAGAGCGCTGCCCGAGTCTACGAAAGAAATCCTAGGTGAACCAATCATCTGAAAACAAAATACTTGAAGGTGATTAATTTATATGACCAAAACTACGACATGAAACTTTTTTGGGAGAATTTGAACAAAAATTTTGGAAGTCGGACATGAATTCAATTTTTAAAATATATTTTTACACTTAAAAATGTTCTTCAATATTTTGTTTCAGTCTTAAAATCATGCAATGTTTGTGGGAGAATTAAATGTTCTAGAGAAAGGTATTCTACAAATTCAGTTAAAATTTCAAGTAAAAATAATCATCCGTTCAAGAGTTACGATGTTCACCGTGTTCGAAAATGCAGTTTTGAAATAAACGGCTTCAAAGTTCAGACTACTTTTTTCTCTAATATATAACTTGAAAAATGTCCAAATCTCTTTCATGCTATTCCTGGTCCATATGAAGCTTCATCATGGTTCGTCCTTTTCCTGTTTTTCTTCTATTTTCCGTCCAAGCTTCTTTCGTCCCCTTATTTAGTTGTTTATACTTGACTGTGCACTCAGTTACGTTCAGCGTTCTAATTTCTATATTTTTTCGAATTTCCTTATAAACTTTTTTTCCCTAAGTATTCCTCAAAGATACAACTTTCAAAATTAATCATTAAAAACAAAAAAACAAGCTGGAAAACAGTTTTTCAGAGTACTTTTCATAAGAAAGAAAAAAAAAGATGGGTTTGTCAGGGGAAGAAAAATTATAAAAAGAGTATTGAAATATCGAAAAAAATGATCAAAATTGAAAATTTCACATAAAAAAATGCCCTATATATTGACAAACAACAATTTCATACAGTGCGTTTGATCCCAACTCGATCTGGGTACACTTACAACTTTTTCTTGTCATTGGCAAGGATCGTCCTATATATTGACAAACAACAATTTTATACAGTGCATTCATTCTGATTCGATCTGGGTATATTTACAATTTTTTTAGTGTCATTGGCAAGGGATGCCCTATATATACAAAAGTCTCAACTCGGAAGAATATATTCTTTCATTTAGAAAGGTAATACAGAAAAAAAAAGTATAGGTTTGTCAGTAAAACAGCGAAAATCGATTAATTTCCGGTAGAACCGGAAGTTCAAATTAAACGAGACATGGCAATTTTTCATGCCTATCATTTGGTTGTAAAGTCCTGTGAATTTCAGATTTTTTTATCGAGCCGTTTCCGAGATCACCGCACGAGTTTGTTGAACAGGCCGACAGACGGACCGACATCTTTCTAAAAACCTGTTTTTCGGATTCTAGAGGGTCGAAAACGTGAAGATTCGTTGAAATTAGCAAAAGTTACTTTTCGACCAAAACCAATACATTTCCTATATCACCGTAGGTGATGAAAAGTAAAAAAATACTCAATATTCCAGATTCGCAGGGTAATACTTTTTCTCAAAATTCTGAATCGGTAATATTAAAATTTGAAGAGAAGATCCGTATGAAACACTAGCTGATGACGTGACAAAGACCTTGCGGTCATAACTGAATAAAAAGAACAATAAATATCCTCGGTAAGATATTTATATAGCAACAGTGTACATAGCAATACCTGCATCATCATCATACAGTATTGGCTCGAAGTATTATAGCACATGCATACGTTAACCACTCGGCCAAATTCCCTCTCTTTCTTGTCCCGTTAAAATAGACGAGGCAAAATCGGCTATCTCGTAGGCTTATATACCTCCTGACCAAAGTCAGATATCATCGAAGCGACGCCGATGCTGAGAACCACGTCGACGCCCGCGATGCTGCTAGTCCACCTCTCGAACGCGTCGGTGTTGGTCGATCAGCTGACCAACGCAAAGTCGCGAACTATTTACCCGTTCTATATGTATACACACACGCCGCGATCTAATATATATATAACATTTTCATTTATTTATTTATTTTTTTTTTTTTGATGTTTTTCAACAATTATGCATATCGCAAATTTTTTTTTATCCTTGGTTTTAGTCCCTCGATTGATCAATCGATCGATGATGCATCTGTTATAATTAATACGATCATCACATGCTCGTAGCAAGCTAATAATAGAAGATTTTTATACCTCGCTGAACTGTACGACATATACTACTAACCGCGGTGTTTAAACACGCATAGAATTGTTTTCGTATGTACTACATATAGCAGATTTAATTTTTAACATGTCGTTTATACTGCTGCTGTTGTTTCTAGTTTGCGCAGTTGGACAGTCCAGTACTCTGTCTACTGGCTCTTGGCAAAGAGCGTAACTCTGACAAATAAACTAGTACTTATAACTCTGAGGTGTGCAGTGAGTAGAGAGTGACGCGTGTGTTGAGTAGAGTTTCACGACTCTTAAATGAATCCGAAAATATCTCGTCGAATTAAAACGCCGCGTTAGAGAGTGAAAGAAAGATATTTGTAGTTTACCAAAACTGGGTCAAAATTCGGAGATCTTCTTTTTTATAGATAATTACACTTAAAAGTATAAATTCACGATCTTGACTATTCGCGGTATTAAAATGGCGGCTAAATATCATCCGGTGATACACGTATGTAAATAATTCATCATCTTCACAATGATCGATTATTACGATGATTCCGGTTGTAAAAAGATTTGGAATGATAATAGGCAACCGAGAATGTTTTTCATTTATCGAACAGATATATTTAGGTGGATAATAATTGATAATAAAATCAAATAATAGTTATATTTATTACACCTTATATACAGGGTGATTCATATTGAACGGACCAAATTTTGTGGTTAGATTCCTCGAGACATTCCAAGATTAATTTCCCTTTACCAAAAATTCGAAGTCCTAATAGTTTCCGAGCTACGTAATATCTTAGTTGACCGATCACAGAGCCTTGCGCTGGCCAAGTCAGGGCCGAAACAAATTAGCAGTGCCCGTGGGTCTCAGAATGTAAAATTTTATTTATCATTTTTCGACAGTTATGTCGACGTCACTTACGAAAAACGATAATAAAATTTTACATTCTGAGACCCACGGGCACTGCTAATTTGTTTCGGCCCTGACTTGGCCAGCGCAAGGCTCTGTGATCGGTCAACTAAGATATTACGTAGCTCGGAAACTATTAGGACCTCGAATTTTTGGTAAAGGGAAATTAGTCTTGGAATGTCTCGAGGAATCTAACCACAAAATTTGGTCCGTTAAATCTGAATCACCCTGTATATTCGTATATCATGGTTTTAAGTTTCTAGCTGTATATGTATATATTTACCGATCTTATACCTGCAGCAGCTTGTTTACATTGATTTCTTACAAGATTCGTATTGATTTCAAGCCGGAAACCGCGAGGCAGTTATACATGTAGATATATAAAAATGATCGAGCTGACGGTGTTAAAAAAAACATCTAAGTACGCCACCTACGGTACAACATTATATTGTATCCATAATTTTACTTGTATATCGATCCGGAGCTGAGGTTATAACGTAAAGGATAGGATGAAACCAAAAGAAAAAAAAAAAAAAAAAATCGGTTTCTCGCTCTAGTAACTGACTAAGATCGCGACCCTACGCTGAGTAAACTATAAAGTAGTTCGATCAGTGCAGCCTGTATATAATTATTATTTTATTCTATATACTTACCTAATATTATTCGAGCGTGCAAAAATTATGTACCTATACCAAAGACCGTGAGTTCGTTATTTGCGGTTGGTTGCTTCGGACCTTCCGTCTAATCTTTAAAGGTAGAAATAATAACTATGATGATAATATTTTAGAAGCGTATAAATAATATCAAGGTCGTCATATTGATCTAAAAAATTTCAAAATATTAACATTTTTATTATCAAAATAAATTCGAAACTATAGTTTTGGTATCATTATAGGTACTCATATATAAATTATGATATTGTGCGTATAAGGACGCTGTAAATTATTCACGCACGACTGACCATAAAGGTCAGCTATAACATCTTTAGTTCCACACATTTATATGTATAACGTAATTGGCTGATTCCTTTATTATCTATGTTGTCCGCAGAGTTTAATACAGTATTTTCATTTGGAAATATTCTGACGAATAGTTTGGGTCGATGGTTAATTGGGGTTAGAAAATTTCACACCCAATTCGTGGTATAGAATTATATGATTTTTCGTAAATAGTTTGTCAAGTAGAGGAAACGTTAAATAATCTGCAAATATATATTCATTCTTAGAATTATTAATTATTAACTTATCCGAATTCCTTACAAGAAAAACATAACACGCAGATAAACTATCGTCGATATAATATACAGGGTGATTCATATTGAACGGACCAAATTTTGTGGTTAGATTCCTCGAAACATTCTGAGACTAAATTCTCTTTACCAAAAATTCGAGAGACTAATAGTTTCCGAGTTACGTAATATATTAGTTGACCAATCGGAAAGCCTGGAGCTGATAGAGTCAGGGCCGTGTCAAAAGAATAAAATTAGTAGTGCTTGTGAGTCTCAGGCTGTAAAATTTTATTTTTGCTTTTCGTATGTGACTTGGAAATATCCTGTCGAAAAAACAGAAAATTAAATTTTACAGTCAGAGACCCACAGGCACTGCTAATTCAATTCTTTTAACTCGGCCCTGAATCGGTCAGTTTTAGGCTCTGTGATTGGTCAACTAAGATATTCCGTAACTCGGAAACTATTAGGCCCTCGAATTTTTGGTAAAGGGAATTTAGTCTTAAAATGGCTCGAGGAATCTACCCACAAAATTTAGTGTACTAAATCTGAATCGCCCTGTACATCCGCGGTAATTCATTCATAATTCCTGTGTTTTACTATACCCCAAAGGTTTGAACGTGGTATAAACATTCTCCGTTTGTCAACCCGCGGGATATATTAGAAAATTAAAAATGATACACTGAACAGTTTTCCATCTTATTCATCATACACGGTATAAGAATATCATACACATTATACACAAGATATTAATCGCGTTGCGTGGTGCTCATACTGTTTAGTTCGTTATGTCGCAATACGTACATACAGAGTTATTACTATTTATCCATGATGTCATTCGGGTCTGACAAAATAATTGGCTTTACATTACATTACGTTACGTTACGTTAAGTTGGTGTATAAAGTATCACTGTCGTTATCAATTCCCCCGTATAAATCGATTGAAAATTTATTTCTCTTAACGTTTAGCGATCTATTATACGTTTCGTTTCGTTCGTTTAGATTAATCATGTCTCGTGTATAACGTTGCTGTAAAGTTAAATAATAAAATCCATATACATTCATACGTAGATAAATTCGTTCCATTTCCTAAGACGTAAAATATGGCAGTTGACGGAGTGATCAGCAAAAAGTCTTGTTGTGTAAGTGGAGAAAATTTAAAAACCTCAAGTTTAGTTACGATATAATGATCGACTGTACTGTAAACGAATATATCCAAGTGATTGAACAGTAAGATATAAAACTGAAATATAATTCTTAATGTTTTATTAAATGAATGAAAGTTCTTCGAGAAATTTATAGATATTGAAGTTAGTCCATCAAGATATGTAATCTTTATATAAATAAAATATATTTGTATATGTAATAATTTGCAATAACTACAGAACCGCAAAAAAAAAAAAATAAGTGTCGACAGAAAGTGAAAGTATTTTATTATTTCATTTATTTTAAGAAATAATGCCACAGTACGACGATTCGTTCCTAGACTCGCCTCTGTTCAGGAGGCGAGCAAGGAGTTACAGTGTTCAAAAACAGGGTATACCAAAAACTTCTAAGATGTCACACATATCGGCAAAACCTACATTACTAGCAGTTACAAACGCCGGGATATTAATCGTGCCATCGGCGTCTGTGATCGACTTGACTTCTAAAGGTAATTGAATATAGATACAGATTATGTCATGTGTCTTATTAAGGCGGTTTAAAAAAAAAAACCCTTAATTTTTTCCCAGCATCATGCTTATCGATATTTTTGTTTCTGCAGTTCATAGAAAAATCGCTTTCGCACAATTTGAAGATCGTACGATTATTTTTCGAAGCGAACCTTGAAGAGCGTCTTGATATCTGAACTTTGAAATTGCCAAAAACGGGATTTTCTAAAATTTTTAACATCGATGCGGTGGGAGTGAAAAAAATCGTACGGGCTTAAGTTTGTGCGAGAGCGATTTTTCTATGAACAGGAACAAGAATATCGATAAGCAATGCTAGAAAAAAATCGTTTTTTGTTTTGAACCGCCCTAGATAGTTTCTCATGTCAATGGCATAAAAGAAAATTTTAATTTTCTATATTACATGCAGTAAAAAAATTAATAAACTGTATTTAAGGAGGCATGTACACCTAACAGGATCAAGAATCAGGTTGGCTCGTCAAAAATCAATACTTTTTGTTCAATTTATCAGGGGATAGTCAAGATATTGGGTATTCGTATGATGATTATATTTGTGATCTGATAATGTCTCTAAAAATTCAATAAAAAAAAACAAAAATAGCAAAATTATAAACAACGGAAAGATATCGATTTTTCATTTTAAATCGCTTTCAAATAGTCAAAAATCTAGTAGATTGGTTCGACTTCATTCTTCGATGGTTTTTTATGTTCAGAAAAGTATTCTCCGCAATACCACTGGGTCACTTTTTTCATCGCGTTGGTGACGTTGAATATTCAATTTTACAAGATTGCACCCTGGCCGATTCCGATCAACAAATAACGATATAGAATTGCCTATTGACAAACAAAAATAATTTGTTACAGTGAATTTGTGAAAAATACTTGTCTGAACAAAATAAGTCATCAAAGAATGAAATCGAACCAATTTACTAGATTTTTCACTATTCGAAAGCGATTTAAAATGAAAAATCGATATCTTACCATTTGTTCATAATTTTGATATATATATTTTTATTTATTTTTTTTAATTGAATTTTCAGGGACGTCATCAGATCACAAATATAATAATCATACGAATATCTAATGTCTTGACTATCCCCTGATAAATTTAACAAAAACTATTGATTTTTAACGAACCAACCTCTTTAAGGGAAGGTAATTTTCAAGATTTTTTTTTCTGGGAAATTTTCGGAGTATCGGATCGGGATCTGCTGTAGTTAAAAACATACATTTTGAAAAACTTTCACCATTTCTATTTTTAATCCCGAAGTAATCAGAAAGTATTTGGTCCGTGTCAAAAACGACTTTCGCTAATTCAAAAAACTTTCGACTTTCGAACCCTTTAGCTGACGTACGTCATACATGATTCTGAACATACGTTGATCTGTCTGCCCGTCCGTCTATCCCAAAATATAAATAAGCACAGTGTTCTAAAAAACGGCGAGACAGAAGAATTCGAAATCTTACAGACTTATAGCTCGTGTTCTGATGATGAAAAATTGCAATCTCACATCAAGATCGAACAACTGGTTAGGACGGAAAAAATTATTGAATTCTAAATGAAATAAAAACGAAAGACTGCCTCTTCATGACGAACAAATTTTTCAAATAAAAATAAAAAAACAATGAAAATGGTGAGAAAAGTTCTCCAAAATGTATATTTTCAACTACAAGACATCTCGATGATTCGATAACTCAAATAGTTTTCCAGAAAAGAAAGTTCCGAAAATTACCTTTTTTTTTCTTACCCTGCTTGCTGTGTATATGCCCTCTTAAATTTCTCTTCTATCTACCCTGTAACTACGTTTAAACTTATTATACATGTAAAATCTCGTTGAGCTTAATCGTCCGAGATACACGCTTAAGTGAATCGAGTTGCAATATTCTTGGCTAGTTCAGGTTATAAACGGGGCTTCATGTACCTCGTTCCTCTTTGAAGGTGCATCGTGTTTTCTAGTCTGAAGGGATATATGAGGGTTCTTGTACAGCACTTCGTGCTTGAATTACCTGTTTGCACTGCAGGAACTAAGCTAACGTAAAGTGTGCAAGAGTTAAGGACGCCGTAAGTTTTTCTATCGGGTGAGCAAAAAATAAAAAATAAAAATAAAATAAAATAAAATAAAATAATCATATGACTTGAAAAAAAAATTTATAAAAATAAATTAAAAATACATAAAAGAGGTCAACGACGTGGTTTTTTTTTTTTTTCACCAAAAAGATATACGATTTATTATTCAAGGTCTGAAATGACAGATTTTTAGCAAAAATATGCTTTTGCCATCCTTGGAGCAAAAAAGTGTGGAGAGAAAAAGTTTTATATCTTCGAGAGGAATTATCACAGCTAAAAATCCCACCTTGAATATATATTCTATATGTAAAAATACATCTTCTCCCGCCAGGAATGTTTTTTTTTTAATATTTTTAATTCTCGAGATATATGAGCGATCGAAAAAATGGCACTTTTTTTTTAACTCGAATGACTGTAACTTCATGAAAAATGGTCGTAAAAAATTTCTCGACCTATCATTTTGAAGGTGAAGGCATGAGCTGTCGAAGTCCGTTGAGTTTTTTTTTTAATAACTTCACTGTCTCGGAATCTGTCCGAAGTTTCATGCGTGTTGAAAATTTCGAATTTTTTCTTTATCTTAAAGCGTTGATAAAAAGAAGAATGAATTCTCTATTTCTTTAAGTCCTCTATAACATGTTCGGAAATTTTTTAAGTCTTAGATTAAGATCTCGCTGAAATTTTTGATCTGTGATAATTTTTCTCAAAGATATAAAACTTCTCCTCTCTACACACTTTTTTTGCTGGGGGATGGCAAAAGCATATGAAAGAGAATCTACAGGGTGAGTTTTACCAAAATCCCAGTTTCAATTCTTACAAAAAACATGATTTTTGGGAAAATAAAACGTGGTATCCCATTAAAATTGAATCCGTAGGACTAAAGCATACACAATGTAAAAGTTACGTTTCATTTTTCAACCCACCAGTCGTTCAATTAACCACAAAACTGGATTTTTGGATTAGTATATAGCTAAACCACGTCCATTTTGGATCTTTGATAAGACTGATTTTGTGTATCATATAAGACCGAAAACATTGAAAAGCTTCTAAACCGTTTTAAAGATAGCCTCGCCTTGACCTCGCGATAAAATAATGTGATTATAATAATAATTATTATTATTTTGTTAATTTTTTTAACAATGATAAGAGAAAATTTTTAATGTTACTTCATGGATTACCCAGTATCAGTCATTATATTCGGTTGTTTTATCGAAAAGCGTTAACGCGTATCTCTCTCTGTACAGTCGACAAACATAGTGCAGGTATATGTATACATATATATATATATATATATATCGTTGTATGCTAGACCCCCTGCAGGGTTAGATGCTCAAAGTACTTTGTAGTTGGTACTTCAAGTGGTTTGGGTTGCACTTCCAGCTTTGCTGCTCGTTAGTGTAGCTGTGACGTCAAATTCTCATTTCTCTTTGGGTTGCATTATGGGTTACAGCAACGTAATACTCGGAGGTCTAATTACCTGCAGCTGTTGTAATTAAAACTTTGTAAGTTTCAGGTGTGCATGAAATAATAGGAAAAAAAAAATAATACTGAAAAAAAAAACTTAAAAAAAAAAAAAATATTCAATTCAAAAATATTTAAAATACTGAATTTTTTTATTTTTTTTATTCATTTTTATTTATGTTTCAGTTTTCTTTTTATCTACATTGCAAACATTTTTTTTCTTCGCCTACGCTTGTAGCGTATTGAAATTTCATAACATATACATATATTCTATAACCTAACAGTTGTTAACTTTTCAGTTGATCTCAATGAAATCTACAAATAGACTTTGGCACGACCCGATGCGCAGATTCTTATTCCGAAATCAACTCATACGTGACGGTTACATACCACATAGAACAAGTGTTACGTAGCTAAAGAGTTTATGTACTTGTTTTAGGTGTTTTGTGAGAGTAAAGTTTGATTTAGATTAAACATCCTTAAATTTATGAATAATCAATTTTTTTAACGATTTTATTTCGTTGTCTTTTGCTGCTCCAAAATGAATAAAATTGTCTTGTAAAAATTTTGTCGATTTTGTTTTTTTTGACCTCTGTTCAAAAAAGAATTATTACAATTTTCGATTAATTATCGGGTGGTTGAATAATTATTTGAAATTTTAGAAAGTCTGTTTTTCAAAATTAAAAACTTATTCGAGACTATTTCAAATTTTTCAGACACGTTTAACTTTAGAATATTAAAATCGAAATGCAGATAACTAAAGTTTTGAAAGTTCAAGAATCTGAAAATTTAATTAGAAGGCACGACTCGACTCCATGTGTGAAATTCGAGTTTCAGAATCGAAGTCTTTCCCTGTTCCGTAATAAAAAAATTTCCCTTCTAAAATATCTTCGGTTTTGATTTTCGTTCTTTATTCAAGAAATAAATATTACAAATTTTACAAAATCTTCTTTCAATTCATCATCAGTTGGTCGATACTATTTTTTGGAATATTTGAAAATCGTATCTTAAACTAATTTCAAAGTCCTTCAAAATTAAAATAATACAAAAATTCCCATTTGAAATCTTTCCAAAAGTTCAAATTTGATTTTCAAAAACATGATAAAGTCCTATAAAATCATGCAAAGAGACTAAGACGGTAAACTAAGGAATAAATCAACGAACTACGTATAAGGACTCAACTCTCACTTCTTTCACCCTTATCAACCTCGTCAACCCAGTCGAGGACGACGACAAGCCGTCAGCCCATTCTCGCCAGTCCCCGAGACGCCTCTTTAACACGTTTCTGTTGCCGGGACTAATTAGATCCAACGAGCAATTATCATTGCGGGAGAGCTTTTTCCGTGCCCTTTCGCGCCTTCTTTGTCACTATTATTTCCACATATTTAGCTTGAAAGTGTAGGCCGAAAATGAGTGATATACGAGTTGATTCGAGTTCACGGTTCAGATCGTTGTACGTAAGCGAGAAAACTCTTCTCTCTAATTCCGTACGTTCGTTAAAACGTTAACGACTTCTAATTGCTGTGTGTGTCAATGAAAAATGTGTACGATGATATAGGATCGTTAGATTATGTGTCTTTTAACTTCCCACTATGAAAATTGAAAGATATAAAAAAAAAAAAAATCAGGAAACCGGTTGACCTGTGGGCCAATACGAAAACTGCCCGCTGTGTTATATACGTTACAATTAATTGATACTATTGTGTTTATAATAAATTAAAGAAGGTTATAAGTAGAATTAGTTTTACGTATACAAATCTTCTTCTCTTCAATTTCTATTCTTCGAATAACTTTGAAACTACTCGACCGATCGATTCCAAAATCTAATCAGATCTAAGTCTTGATGAACCATTTCGATCGCCGCAATAATCATTCAAATCGGTTAAGGAGGACTACTAAGGAGGTTAGCTAGTCAAGAATCAATACTTTTTGTTACATTTATCAGGGGATAGTCAGGACATTGGGTATTCGTACGATTATTATATTTGTGATCTGAGAATGTCTCGAAAAATTCAATAAAAAAAACGAAATAAAAATACCAAAATTATAAACAAACGGTAAGATATCGATTTTTCATTTTAAATCGCTTTCAAATAGTGAAAAATCTAGTAGATTGGTTCGATTTCAATCTTCGATGGCTAATTTTGTTCAGACAAGTATTTTCCACAAATTCACTATAACAAATTATTATTTTTTTGTCAATAGGCAATTCTATATCGTTATTTGTTGATCGGAATCGACCGGGGTTCAATCTTGTAAAATTGACTGTTAAACATCATCAACGCGGTGAAAAAAGTGACCCAGTGGTATTGTGGAGAATACTTTTCTGAACAATAAAAAACCAGTGAAGAATGAAATCGAACCAATCTACTAGATTTTCCACTATTTGAAAGCGATTTAAAATGAAAAATCGATATCTTACCGTTTGTTCATAATTTTGGTATTTTTTGATTTTTTTCAATTGAATTTTTAGGGACAACCTCAGATCACGAATATAATAATCATACGAATACTCAATGTCTTGACTATCCCCTGATAAATTTAACAAAAACTATTGACTCTTGACGAGCCAACCTCCTTAAATCATCCATAGGCAAAGTCATATTTCGACCGAATACAATACTTTTCTTTCTCTCAAGTGGCGAAAAGTAAAGAGCTGTATAATGTGAATCTTTTCAAAACAAGAAATAAAAACGAAAAAATATCCATAAATGAGGTATAAAAGTTCAAACCAAAGACCATAAAATATATGATGTAATTAAGGAGTTTTTTGAAACCTGAATATTTGAAACACAATCAAAATTCTTCATATATCGTCGAATATTAAGTTTTTCAATTAAAACTTTTTCTGGTTCATATTCAGACGTAATTTTACAAGATTTACTTAACTTTTTCAAATTCAGAAGCTTTATCATCACAGCAGAAATCATTTTGCAATTTAGTCAAATTCTTCTAATATTATATGGTCTATCCTTAATAAATTAATCCACGTTAATTTTTCATCGAACTAAATTCTTTTTTTAACTTATCGAAGCCTGCAGGGTGACTCTTCTCTGTTCATGAGGATGATGAATTTATTTTTTTGTTATTTTTTTAACGTATTGATATACATTGGGAATGAAAATTGTTGCGTGTGAATTTTCGAGAGTAGTTGCAGCTATAAAGTGAGTTAAAATTTGACCAAAGCAATATTTCAGAGGATGAGGGAGAGTGTACTCGTATATACCTACATATATTTCAATTTTCAATATTTCAAACAAAACAATTATAGGCACATATACCAACCGATGAAATTCCGTAATTGGATATCGACGATAGGCAGAACGACTACAAACCCCCTGCCTTCTGCAATAATAGGTTTTCGCTTTCAGGACTATATTTATATCGTTTGTAGCACAACTGCAGCAGCTGACCCTTCGACAACAAAGGAATCAGTGAACGGGACAATTTTCACGGGATTTGAAATAACTGTTAAACGAGGAAAAAATAACTAAAAAGTTTTCTAACAAATATAGGTATTAGGGTGGTTCAAAAAAACACGAATTTAATAGAATTAGTTACTCATCCATATCTATACGTCTTTACAAAAAAAACAAGCCGAAAAAACAGTTTTTCGGAGTACTTTTCATCAAATAGAAAAAAAAACAGATAGGTTTGTCAGGGGAAGAAAAAGTATAAAAAAGTAATGAAAAATCGAAAAAATAGATCAAAATTGAAAATTTCACATAGAAGAATGCCCTATATATTGACAAACAACAATTTCACACAGTGCGTTTAATCCCAATTCGATCTGGGTACACTTACAATTTCTTCTTGTCATTGGCAAGGATCGGCCTATATATTGACAAACAACGATTTTATACAGTGCATTCGTTCTCATTCGATCTGGGTATATTTACATTTTTTTTGGTGTCATTGGCAAGGAATGCCATATATATATATGAAATTCTCAACTCGGAAGAATATATTCTTTCATTCAGAAAGGTAATACAGAGAAAAAAGTATAGGTTTGTCAGTAAAACAGCTAAAATCGATTCATTTCCGGTAGAACCGGAAGTTCAAATTAAACGAGACGTGGCAATTTTTCATGCCCATCATTTGGTTGTAAAGTTCTGTGAATTTCAGATTTTTTCATCGAGTCATTTCCGAGATCACCGCGTGAGTTTGTCGAACAGGCCAACAGACAGACTGACATCTTTCTAAAAACCTGTTTTTCGGATTCTAGAGAGTCGAAAACGTGAAGATTAGTTGAAATTAGCAAAAGTTACTTTTCGACCAAAACCAATATTTTTCTTACATCACCGTAGGTGATGAAAAGTAGAAAAAGTTCTTACAGAGTCTCCAGCCTATACGAGTAATTTTAGTACTGCCTAATTGACGATAATTTCATCCCGAGATTGCCATTTTCGGTCATTTTCAAGTTCGAGAATTCAGCTGCTCTCACTGCAGATACTTGTTCCTCTCCCCAAAAAAATGATTTTTGTAAAAGGAGAGATCGGTAGGATAATAAAATGTAAAATTAAAATTTTTAAATGGTCAGATACAGCGTTGCTCATCTGGAAATCACTTCCTGCCACCGGTTTCACTTCGACGGAAAACGAAAGAGCAACCTGATATCTCGAAATTGAATTTTTTCGAACTCTCGGATGGTTGAGACTGATGAGACAGTATCAAATATTACTCTAAAGAGACCGGATTTCATTGTAATTTATTTTATGTAAAGAATAAGTAATTTCCAGATGAGAAGCGCTAAATCAGGCCATCTACGATTTTGAATTTTGTTTTATTCAAAATTTCAACCTGGATGAGGCAGCAGTCAACATTCTCCTACCGATCTCTTCTTTTGCAGTAATTATTGGCTTGGGTAAAGGAACCATTGATGACTGAGTACTAAAATTGTTTGTATAGGACCTCCGCAAAAACTTCTTTTTTTGTTTATAAAAACGTATAAAATTGATAACAATCAATTGATTATAGTTGATTCGTGTTTTTTTGAATCACCCTGCAGGGTCGATCAGTTCTTTGCACTCTGAACCTATAACAAGCGTTAGAATTTTCTTATCTACGACATTTTTGCGAACAATAAAAATTCACAATTTGACTAACGATTTTCGAACGAAGGAATAGATCGAATTGCCTTATGGTCGATCGAAAAGATGCTATCGTCTGTCATGCAACTGAAAATTCTTACTTTTCGTCACCTACGGTGATATAAGAAATGTATTGGTTTTGGTCGAAAAGTAACTTTTGCTAATTCCAACGAATCTCCACGTTTTCGACCCTTTAGAATCCGAAAAACAAGTTTTTAGAAAGATGTCGGTCTGTCTGTCGGCCTGTTCGACAAATTCGCGCGGTGATCTTGGAAACGGCTCGATGAAAAAATCTGAAATTTACAGAACTTTACAACCAAATGATGGGCATGAAAAATTGCCACGTCTCGTTTAACTTGACTTTCCGGTTCTATCGGAAATGAATCGATTTTCGCTGTTTTACCGACAAACCTATACTTTTTTCTCTGTATTACCTTTCTAAATGAAAGATTATGTTCTTCTGAGTTGAGAATTTCATATATATAGGGCATTCCTTGCCAATGACACCAAAAAAATTGTAAATATACCCAGATCGAATTAGAATGAATGCACTGTATAAAATTGTTGTTCGTCAATATATTGGGCGATCCTTGCCAATGACAAGAAAAAATTGTAAGTGTACCCAGATCGAATTGAGATTAAACGCACTGTATGAAATTGTTGTTTGTCAATATATAGGGCATTTTTTTATACGACATTTTCAATTTTGATCTTTTCTTCCAGTTTTTCATTACTTTCGTATACTTTTTCTTCCCCTGACAAATCCATCCTTTTTTTTTTTTTTTTTTTTTGATGTAAAGTACTCCGAAAAACTGTTCTTCCAGCTTGTTTATTTTTGTTAATGAATGAACAGTCTTCAAAATACGAAAATATTCTCAGACTGAATTTGCTCGAGACATACAATAGACACTGAGCATGTAACCTCCGACCTTTACCGCCCACGCAACTCCTCACTGAGTTGTTTTAACATAATTTAAAAAGCATGTGCTTTACGTGGATATGACTGGCTAGTGTCTTGTCTACTTGAGTTTAACTCAGTTTAAAATTAGTCTCAGTCTTAGTCTTGAAGAAATACGATACGTACTTTTTTTTCTAATTTTTTTTTCTAATTTAGTGATAAATCTAAAAAATATTTACCACCGATCAGTTTCCACTTATATTCGCGATATAAAACCCCGAGAGATCATCAACTCTGTAACAAAACACCAGTTTTCCCTGAGGGTTTCTTTTTTTTTCGAGCAGTGATCCCTCTCCTCTTCCTCCCCACTTACTACTTCTTGATTAAGAAAACGTTTATCCCGAGGGCTTTCGTTCGATACTGATTCGACCTCGAAACGAGAAACCATGTCGAAATCACGAATATTTGGATAAAGCGAATAATCTGCGTTGGTAAGATATCGAGAACCTTTTTATTTCTCGTCTTCTTATAATAAGATGTGAAGTAATACATTCCAGTCCGCAATGATATTGGATTTGCGCAAAAATTTAAGCTCGAGAAGAATAAAAGCCAATAAAAAGTAGCCTTTTATGGATTTTTTTGTTTTTTTATTCTTTGTGTTATTTTTGGGGATTTGATAAGAACATCTTGTTGTGGCCTCGGGCTGGTCTCTTTGATGACTATTCGATTCGGAGAGCTCCTATATCCGTACAGCTTCGTAAATAAACGACTTTGAAAAAACATTGAAAAATAAGAAAAATAAAAAAATAAAATAGAATATAAAGCAGAATAAGTTAGAAACGGGAAAGGACCTCTGGAATCGATATCCTCACTCTGGCAGATTCGGACGATCATGTGTGTCGTTTGTTAAAACCCCGGCTTTGACCAACCGATCAAATCCTCAGGTCAGGTTAACCCGCAGGGATTCACCGGCTATTTCTTGATTAAAAGCTCGACCTTGAGTCAGGTTCATATGATTTCAAGTGCGAACTGAGTAAAGATGGAATTCCGCTTGACCATGGGAAATCTGTTCGAATTAGGAACCGAAGTAGCACTTGCGTTGTATTTTCTTTTGAAAGTTCCGAAGAGTCAAAATTCAGATTTAATTTTAGGTGATTACGAATTTTTAGAATATTAAAATTTGGAAATATCAAAACGCAGACAGCTTAAAACTCCTAAAGTTCAAGAATCCGAAAATTTGATGACGAGGCATGTAGCTTCATGCAGAAAATTTCAAATTTCGGAGGGCTGGCTTTTCGGATTTTAGAACCTTAGGTGGTTTTCGATTTAGAATTCCTCAAATCGACTATACAGATACTTCCGGAGAAATATCATTTCTAAGACTAATTTTTACGGTTCGGAACTTTTAGAATTTGAAACTTAAACCCGCAGCCCTTATCGTGTTATCTGCAATTCCGCATATTTTCTTACTCGTAGAACCAAAATCTTCTAAAACCAGACAAAATTATATAAAGTAATGGACGTCATGTATAGCCGCATTTAGTTTTTTCTTCTCTCGACACAAACAGAATATCTATACATTTTTTTCTTTCACTAACACGCATTTCTACCCTAGTCTTTCATTTCGGTGTAGGTATGTATGTATGTACATACGTATTGCTTTCAATGGACTATATATTTTTCATACCCAAACAGTCAGGAATCCCCAAGATACTGTGCGGTAGCTCGGTGACGAGAATAACCTTTGGAATTTCTATCTCAGTGTATCCTCTTTTTTTTTGTGTTTTTTTTTTTTTTTTTTTAGCTAATCTCAGGAGAGTCTTTTTTCTTCGTCCGGGCCGGTTCATCCGCAGTCGTCGAACGGCCTTTCGCGTTTATTTTTATTATTTTGTTCTTTTCGTTTTTTGAATAAGTAATAAACCGTTTGCTGCAATTTATAAACGAAGGACGTGTCGTACATATGTAGGGGAAAGTGGGGCAAAACCGGCCTGTGCGGCAAAACCGACCACCCAAAAATGATAGGAAGATAGCATTTTCGTGTCGATGCTGGCCACACAAGACGGTATGCAAAGTGATTGAAAAGTGATTGAGCTGAAAACGATAAAAAATTGGGAGGGTAGGGCAAAACCGGCCACCGAAAAAAATGGCTGAATCATGTTTTCACGTCGAGGCTAGTAAGACAAAATTGAATTTAACGTTATTCTGCTACAATTAATACAAATGCTACAAATAATACAAAATTTAGAAATAATAAAAATTTTAATTCGTATAATTTTCTTATTTAATGGCAGGTTTTGCCTCATCGTCTTGGTATTTCATCGTTTTCGGCAGAGATACGTTAGTTAAAGTTTTTTCTCACTCGCCTCAATGCGAAAACACGATTTAACCATTTTTTTTTCAAGTGGCCGGTTTTGCCCGACGCTCCAAAATTTTTATCGTTTTCACCGAAGGCACTCTGTATACCGTTTTGTCTTACTCGGATTAACTCAAAAATTCCATCAATTAATTTTCGTTTTTTTTTTTTTTGGTGGCCGGTTTTGTCCCACCTTACCCTGTTTCAAAAATCAGGCGATAGGTTGAAGTTCAGAAATCCAAAGGAGAAATATGAGACGATTTCAAATTTTCAAAAGTGTCAAAGTTCAGAATATTAAAATTCTAAATTTCCACTATTCGGAATTTCAATCCGACTCCAAAAATTAATCACAGATCGATGAACTCCAGACTAATTTTAAAAAGAGGGGAAAAAAATAAGGAACATCAAATTGAGAAGCATACCGAAATGGCTGGATAAATTTATTATACTCATATATACACAACGAGCACCCCTACAGCGAGACTTGCAATGATATGCGGTACAATGGATCGCAGCAAGCATCCAGCAAATGATGATAATTAATCTCATTAGTCACTAATGAGAATATGCGAATGAGAGGTCGAGAACCCTGCTGAGTTGTACCTCAAGGCAACGTAACGATGTCGTTGCAATGCCGTTACATCAATATTTTACACTCTCGACGGACAGAGACAGCGATAATTAACATTTTCAACATCCGCGCATAGTACATAACGTCCAGAAAAATTAGATGCCCAAAATTTTCCGGCGTTACAAAATTAAACCGAAAACTAAAATATTTTCAAAAACTAAAATCTCTAATAGTTCCCATTTTGGTAGGTAAATTCTGCATCGATAATTTCAGTAGTGTATTATAGGGACGTATAGCCGAAATTTGTTTGACTCAAAGACCTTGAATGGAGTTACTCGTTCATACATGTCTGCCAAATGTACATACATACCTATTCGCCTCTCATCAAACGGCAATGTTTTCAATAAACTTTTCATTATCAATCGGCAGTCTTTGGATAAAACTTTTAGCCGGATGATGGCGGGATATTGCGCTTGAAATCAAACATTGTATATGTATGTTCAATTTGTTATTTTCACTTCACACTTTGTGCACCGTTATTGCCGTTTCGGTTATACGGCCATTTGGCGAATGTAATTTGACTGAGTCTATAATATCAGTAGCTGTAGAATGCATCAATTCTCGTAAATTCATTACATATACAGTTGCAGTACGTATGCATGTACATACTTGTCCATATACCGGGTGATTCATTTTAATCACACCAGGCCAATTTTCCCGAAACTAAGCAAGTTACGAAAAATAGTTTGGTATAAAATATTTAGGGTTCAGAGGGGGACAAGACTTGGTGGTATCAGTATTTCCGTAAATGGAACCGCCGAGGTCAGATGAAGGTTAAGTTTGTTTTTTTGAATGGAAACCCACATTTTTCATCACATAATTTTGTTTTACTTGAAAAATTAAACGACTTTCGTATGAAACATTTTTTTGTGAGACATCAAGTTTTTATGATATTTAACTGAACGACTAGAGATTTTTGAACTTTTGAGAACATTTCACCTCTAAACTATCAAGTTTGGAGAAAAATCGCAAGAGACAAAAAGTGCGTAATTTCATGCACGAAGTTTTGAACAATTATTAAAGAATTTTTTCCTATAACTTTTTGTTGTAGCTTCTTTAATTGCCTAAAAAACTGTAGAAATTGTTTTAAAAAAAATCTGCAATTATTCTCCAAGAATCTTTACGTGAAATTACGCACTTTTTGTCAATGCAATCTTTCTCCAAACTTGATAGTTTAGGGGTGAAATGTTCTTAAAAGTGCAAAAATCTCTAGTCGTTCAGTTGAATATCATAAAGACTTGATGTCTCACAAAAAAATGTTTCATACGAAAGTCGTTTGATTTTTCAAGTAGAACAAAATTACGTAATGAAAAATGTGAGTTTCCATTTAAAAAATCAAAGTTGACCTTCTGACCTCGGCGGCTCCATTTACACCCCCTCTGAACCTTGAATATTTTATACCATTATTTTTTTCGTATCTTGCTTAGGTTCGGAAAAATCGGCCTGGGGCGAATAAAATGTATCACCCAGTATATCTGCAGACTCAATTGCTTTCTAATATCTAGAATTGAAACGTTTGAAGCATAAAACGTTCGGAAAATTGGTTCGGGGGCAGGGACGTTCGTTCATAAATTAATTCCTTTTTAATTAACCTATGAGTATAAATCGGTAGGGGAGAGCGGGGCAAAACGGGACTGCTAAGCTAAAAATGCTGCTGTAACTATAGCCATGATTCTAAATGATTTTGTTTCAATAAAAAAATTGGAACTGGATGGTAAATTTTGACATTCCGGACGAACAATCTCGGTGGGGGAAAAATAGGACGGTCTAAAATTACTCCCAATTTCTAAACCGCAAATTTTTGCTTTTCTGTGAATGCCACATTTTGCCATGTCATTGATTTCTGACTTTGGAGCTCTGTATTGCTTCGAAAATGAAATATTTTCAAAAGTTATTAGGTACCGAATGTCAAGAACTATATATTTTAAATAATTTCCAAGTGTCCCATTTTGCCCCGCTCTAGACTTCGGAATTTAAACGCCACGTTACTTCAAACACTCAAAATTGTTTCAAAAACGGTATATTTTCAATGATTGGGTTTAATTATGTTGTGCAAAACACAATTTTCCAATAATTTTCGGGCGTTTCATTTTTCCCCATCAATGTATGTACAACCCGATCTTCTATCCCGTTTTGCCCCGCTTATACCTGCAGTAATATAGTAATTATTTATTAGTTTATTTATTATATTTTATCCGAATCATGTGACTTAAATATCGCGTTCATAAATCCCCGAGTATAATAAGGGTATGACATAAGTTCTTCCAGTCACGAAAGTCAGCTAGTGAAGTGTATGATGAGCTACGTTCACGTCGTATCCTAAAAACACAATTTTTCAATAATTTTTCGGCGTCTCATTTTTCCACATCAATACATCCCGATCTTCTGTCCCGTTTTGCCCCACCGTTCCATTCTGCCCAACTCTCCCCTACCCATGTATATACATACATCTACAAACTCAATTGCTCTCTTATATCTAGAATTAAAAACGTTTGAAGCATAAAACGGTCGGGAAATTGGTTCGGGGGCAGGCCCGTTCGTTCATAAATTAATTCCGTTTTAATTAACCTATGACTATAAATAGGTATATATGTATACGTATATGTAAATACATATACCGCTATGTCTGGGTCGTGTACGTTGTTTCCGACAAAAATATCGTCGTAGCTGCAAGCTATAGGGGTATAACACCACGAGACCCGTAACTCGGCGTCTATGGCCGTTTTTTTTTTTGTTTCTTTATTTTTCTTTCTTTCCGAATCTCAAAAACTTTACTGGGGTAATTACAATGAAGGAAGTCGCTGTCGTTGTTTCTTTTAATTAACTCAATTTACAACTTTTAAGACTGCGATATACAACACGTTTATAAACTAGACGCAACTCTGTATACTCTATATCAGTGAGGGTATCTTATTCTACTTATAAGGGGGTTGCCAACGTGCGAGAGTAGTTGATGATTATTTTCAATGCTTTATTCCAGCGAGAATAAAAGATGGAAAATAATTTAGAAAATAGGATTTGGAAGCCACAAATTTTCGATTCCTAAAAATACAAAAAAAAAAAAATAATAATTATCACAAAAATTAAGTCCGGTGTGTTTGTTCACGTGGAGCTTTGTTGAAAAACGATTTGTGAAACGGTGATCACGTTTGTATTATAGGCAAACGGAATATCTGCCATATAGAAAAAAAGACGTTGCATAAGAATCCTGAGGTTATATGGTACGGATTTTTGATTCGAATTTTTGGTTTTAACAAATTGGTAAAAACGTTCTCGAAAATTCGAAGAAAAGCCGATCAAATGCGAACAAAAATTTGTAACTAACGCAAATTTCAGTTTATCGAAAATTCGTATTATAGGTATAGAATAGCTTAGAGCGTAAGGTATGTTGGGGAAGGTAGGGCCAAGTCGGCCTGTGGGGCAAAACTCACCAACCAAAAAAAATGAATGAGAAAATAGCATTTTAGTTTCGATGCTGGTCCTACAAGACGGTATGAAAAATGATTCCGCTGTAAACGATAATAAATCGGGAGGCTGGGGTAAAACCGGCCACCGAATAAAAATGGCTAAATCATGTTTTCGTGTGCAGGCCAGTAAGAAAAAATTGTATTTAACGTATCTCTGCTACAATTAATACAAATGCTACAAATAATACAAAATTTACAAATAATGAAAATTTTAATTTGGATAATTCTCGTATTTAGTGGCAGGTTTTGCCTCATCGTCGTGATATTTCAACGTTTTCGGTCGAGATACGTTAGGTACAGTTTTTTCTTACTCGCCTCAACGTGCAAATCCGATTTAGCCATTTTTTTTTTTCAAATGGCCGGTTTTGCCCCACCCTTCAAAATTTTTATCGTTTTCACCGGAGGCACACTGCATATGGTTTTTTCTTACTGGCCTTAACTCTAAAATACCATCAAGTCATATCTTTTTTGGTGGTCGGTTTTGCCCTACCGGCCGGGTTTGCCAGTTTGACGATTCTATGAAATGAACGTTTTTTCTCTGTGTTAGATATTCTGTTTTTCCTACAAACGTGGTAACCATTTCGCAAATAGTTTTTCAAAATTAGGAACTCATTTGAAACGATTTCGAATTTTCAGAAAGGTTAAAGTTCGGGATATTCAAATTTGGAAAGATCAGAATGCAGACAGCTCGAAACCCGGAAAATCAAAAACTCCGAAAGTCCAAGAATCGAAAAATTTAATCGAGGGATATGAGACTCCATGCGTGAATTTTAAGCTCCGGAGTTTGGGCCCCTCGGATCTTGAGCTTTCGAAATTTCGAACCTGGTCAACCCTTGACACACTTCTGCGGAGTGACGTACTTGTCACATTAGAATGAATTGCACCCGAGCTACAAAAATTGTTATAACAAATAAACTATTCAATATTTTAACTTGCCAATTTTTTTAGAACTTCTTAAGAGCTTACTTTTTAAAGTTATGTACGTTATAGTATAGCGCAAAAGTTAAAATTAAGTATGATAAAAAAAAAAATTGAAATATTGAAAAAAATTGAAAGAATGACAACTGTTACGAAAAGCTTAGAATGGTTTGCACTCTAGTGTGTCAAGTAGAGATTAAAATTCGTAACTTTAACCGTTTGGAACTTTTGGAATTTGGAACTTGAACCCGGGCCTTGTTACACACTTTTATGAAAGCTTGGACGCATAAACATAACAACATGTATCTGTGTTGTTGGAGTGATGTATGATTTTGATTAAAATGGTAAAATTGTAGTTAAAATTGCAAACCTACCAACTTCACGGGCAGACTGTACATACTTTTGCCCTCTATGTATGTATATACATATATACATAAATACATACACCCGCGCACCAGCCGTAACTCGTGACGTTAATTAATGGCGTTCGTTATTTAAACGAGCAAGAATAAATGTGTTTTCTAATGTTTCGCTCAAGTGCAGTATGAGCAAGCTGAGCTTTCTGTTTTCTGCCTTGTGCATGCTTTGTGCATAGTGACCGTGGAGGAGGTGGAGAAGGAGTTACTTCGAGGAATCTTGATGAAGATGGAAACAGTTTGCCTCAAAACAGAACGTAATTAGCTTATACCTATACGTTGGACTGTTCTTGTACTCGTGCAATATACTTACGACTAAAGACCATACGTCTCGTTCGTCGGCTTTGAAAACTAAAATTTTAAACAGAGATTGTTAAACATTGTTACAACAAACACATGCGCAGTTAATAATTTAATAAGAAAGAGGATTACTGTAATAGCAGGGCGTCTACTACCCCTGCGGAAATCCATGAAATCCTGAAATTGTATTGGAATTGTAATTACGTGTTCTGGAAAATATCCTGCACCAAAAATTATGATTAAGGTACTTCTGATTATCTTGAAATTTCTAGTTATTTCCGCGATAAGTTTTCTATTTCGAAAAGATCAAAATCAAATTTAAAAATAACATAAAATCAACAATATCCTATTTTAATAATTTTCATCATGCGTGCGTGAAGAGGAATCGTATAACTGAATGTACGATCTGTCTGAAAATCGAAATTCTTTTAAAGACAACGAAAGTGGGACAGTATAAGAAATTGCATAGCAAAACCTGCCGATATTGCCAAATGACTAACTAACTGGATGGCACTACCTACGATTAAATTTTGTAATTAGAACTCTGTCACGCGAGGTCACGGTCTCGTGACCGGTGACCCTTTGAGTAAGGTGTAGTAACGTATATTCGCCATAAAATCTCTGTCGAGTTTTGTACTTTGATGGATTTTATCATCTGAATAATTTATCGTGTTACCTAGTTTAGGAATTTGACTATTTATACTTATGGGACATTCCATGTGACTACAGCCACTCAAAAAATGACTAAACCTCAAAAAATTTGTACACATCTGGGTATAAAATTAATTTTTTTTCCACATTCTGCTAGTGAAACAGAAGTTTTTTGAAAAATTGCATCATGGAGAAATCAACCGTTTCATAATTGATTTACAATATTCAAAATTTAGAGATCTGTAAAAAAATTTTGAGGTTTAATCATTTTTTGGTGGCTCGAAGTCGCATGGAATGTCCCCTTACCAGCCCAGAAGAAACAGATCACTGTATTTTAAAAATCGATAACTGTTTCATTTTTTCATTATCAATTTTCATTCAGTATATCAAATGTTGAAATAATTTTTATACGTGTTACAATTCGTCCCTTAACTCATGGTCAATCTCTCTCAAACTTACCCTAGCTTGAATATTTCCGCATCATTGAGGTAATGAGCAATACGACCGAATTCCAATATCGGAATTTCGATAGGAGCTATACGTACCTATACCCATAAACAGAACCCTTATTATTATCATTATTATTACACATATCAGCAATATCTATCATACATGTCGCTCACAATCAGTAAAATTGCTCCAGGTCTATATAGCCCCAGGTAATAATTTTTCGCTTTCATATATATCCGTGCGCAATTCTACTCTGTATATACTTATACCGGATGAAATATTTTCTCATCTTCAAACACGTAAATGGATATTGGCAAGGCTAAGGGTGAGTCAAACGTATATGGCCCACGAAAAAGACTTCTTCAATTTTTTTATCTCGTCATTCACTGCATCGAAGAATTATCTATATAAAAAATTATACCCTTTTGTCCTACTTGCACTGAAAGTATACCATTAAGTACATGTAAACCGAGCGGAAAGTGCAGGCTCTTTCACGCTCTAGTGCGGTAAAGTGAGCTTTAGGGCGGAAAGTAGCACTTTACCGCACTAGAGCGTAAAATGAAACTAGTTTCCGTTCATTTTTACATGCACTCCAAAATAAACTTTCGGTAGAGGTATTGGACAAAAAAATATCGTATGCATTATGTGCGAAAAGGTGTGCAGGCATGTAATTGCCTACTTTCCGCCCTTGGTACACAATATAATATTACAGCTTGTGCGGTAGCTGAATTGCGGAAAAAGAGAGAATCAGAAAGGAATTAAGGAACAGTAAAACGAAGACAAATTTTTTACAAAAATTGTTCAAATTAAACTTGTCACTTTACTTCGGTCTGAGAGGAAAATAATAAAAATTGTAATTGTATGATTTTTGGATGACGATAATTTGACATTATAGGGATTTGGTTTTGATCGAAACGTAATTACGATACATCATGATTTCACCTGTGATTTAATATTCCATTTGTACCTTGTGCGGTTTTGATAAAAAAAAAGAGGAAACAGAAAAAAAATCTCTCCTCGTTGTAATTTCCGAATGTCATATATTTAACGGTTTTTAAAATTGACCAAACCTTGGAATTTGAATTCGTGTGCAGTCCGGCGTATTATTCGAATATGAAAAACGCTAGATTTTGACAAAATTTTAAGACTTGTGTAATCGATCCATAGCTCTCGAATCTATTTTTTGATGTCCTCGCAGTTTCACAGTCCATGTACACAATACTGCATATGGGGCATTCCATGCCACTTCATCCACTCAAAAAATAAATATTGCTGAAAATTTTTTCGAACATCCACGGTTACATAAATAACATAATTAACCGAAATTTCAGATCTCTTATTGTCCAGATCACGAGATATTCAAATATTTGGTTTAACAGGGAGATCCAGTCTTGATTGGCAGCGCATTTTGCCCCAATATTCACAGACAAATACCAATAAACCTTGTGCCAAATCGGGTTATAGGGTACACTCAACCGTTCCGGACATTCAGTCATTTTTCAAATGTTTCTTTGAAAAAATATTCGATTTTAACGGAAGATATTATCAATTTTTTTTCAAGAACCGGATATTCAAAAAAAAATTTCACTAATATTCAGTTTTTGAGTGACTAAAGAGGCATGGCATGCCCTATATACATGTACATGCATACATGAATGTACAAATATACTTATTCGTTATTCTGATTTATCGTTCAGCGACTTGCAGCTGCTTGACGTCCCCATTACGATTTTTATTATTATTATTATTATTATTCTTATTTTTCTCTCTTTTCCCTCTCTTTAGACCACTTTATTTATTACACACGAAAACAAGCTAGTGATTGACTGAGTCACGGAAAGTATACTATAGTATATAGTGCCTTACGTCATCGTCGCAAAAGCTGCGAGTTTCTTTTGAGGGGTAAATTAATGTGTCTGGGTCATCCGATCGAAATATATACATGTATATTTTATACCTATACCTACAACAGCTTCTGATGATCACACATATTTTATGTGGATATTTACTTACTATATTATATACATTAGACCGCTTCAAAAAAATCGATTATTTTTCATTATCAAAGAGTTGGTCAAAAATATTGTTCCAAATGACGAAAAAAAAAATGCTGTCAAAGTTTGAGCTCTTAATATTAATATTAAGAGGTATCTCATCGCGATTTTCTATTTCCTATCTAAATAACATGGAAATTTTTTTTTTTAACTTTGGAATTTTATAACTCGTCAACGCGGCAGTGTACTGATAAGACCAGAACATATTTTTGTAGTGAATTGAACGCTCTATAAAAAAGGTCTCTTGTTCTTTTTCGATAAATCTAGCTATTTCCAAGTTGGTGTATTGGTTATTAATGATAATTAATCATGACTAACTTGGAAACAGTTGGATTCATCGAAAAAGACCGAGAGAGCTTTTTTATAGAGCGTACAATTTTGAACAACAGCACTCATGCAGAATCTTTCTAAGTAGATTAATTTTCGAGATATAAAAATCGAAAAGTTCCACAAGACCATTTCCCATGTTATTTAGATGGGAAATAGAAAATCGCGACGAGGCACCTCTTAATATTAATATTAAGAGCTCAAACTTTGACAGCATTTTTTTTTTCGTCATTTGGAACAATATTTTTGACTTTTTATTACTGTACTTTATGTGGGGCATTCCATATCACTTCGATCTGGGTCTGAATCTTGACCTCCCGGATTGGGCCCGCGTTTTTTTATATGATTGTTATGATTGTTCTTACTTTGAAAGGCACTCAGTTTTTTTTTTTTTTTTTACTTTTTCCAAATCGATTTGAATTTTCTACAATTTTTGAAAACGACCATATTAATCAACACAATTATTTAAAAAACGAAAATAATTCTGAAAAATTGTGTGTCAGTTATCAAAATTTTTTAGCTCAGAGCCGGAGTGGAAAGATTTTTCGTTCTTACTGTTTTCAATCTTTTTCCTAAAAATAAAAAAAAAAATAAAAACGTTAATAAAATTAGAAGCGGGAGTTATTTTACTATGGATGGTTACTGAAACATTTTCAAACGTTACACCGGATTTTTGAAATTTTTTTCTTTCTCTGTTTCGCAATAAGTCAGCAATTCAATTTCGATAAAAAAAAATATAAGAAATATACCTTCTTGTACCTCTTGCAATTGTTGCCAACAACTAAACCAAGTTTCAGAATTTTTGATAAATCATCACGTGAGATAACAATTTTCATACAATCGATGCACAAAAATTCATATATATTTTACATTTGATTGAAATTCTGGTCACTTTGGGGCACGTGTTAATAATAATTAATTTAAACCCTCAAAATGTACAGACATTTCTTTTTTTTTATATGTATATATTTGAAGGGATTTTGCAAGAGGGTGGTCGTATTAAATTTCAAAAATACCCAAAATAAGAACCACCATAATTTATATACTAATTATTTTATTGTTTTTTTTTTTTTTTTGTTCCAGGTAAGCGGAATCAATTTCAATTTCACAATTACATCACTGACATGACGTTCTGTATAGCGTTGCTTCAGAGGAAGCCCCTCCCGATGGTAATCACCAACCATTTGCTTAATCACGTTGTATTGTACTCAGTATTCTATGTATACAGTTTACATAGATTCAACAAACATAGTCAGTAATATTGAGTTAGGAAGGAAATGAGTTGAGAATATATAGAACTTCGTTTGAATTGATCGTCTCGCGGTATTATATACGAATATATATATATATATATATATATATATATATATATATATATATATATATATATATATATATATATATATATATATATATATATATATATATATATATATATATATATATATATATATATATATATATATATATATATATATATATACACAGTATAATTTTCATTCACTGTAAAATATACAATGAATTTAATGCAATGAGATTAATTTTTGAGCAAATTTTACGGTGCATCCATTCGTACAGTTCTAAACACACTTCAGGGACGACGAATCGGATTATTGTTCAAAGAATTCGAAAAAAGATTATACAGTTTGGTCGATAAATCTGTAAACTGTAGTATTTTCCCCTGCGCAGAGGAAACTGTAAAAAAAAAAAAAAAAATCCTGTATAAAGTATCGGTAAATTGAATTTAAAATAATTTGAAAAAGTTCTTTTTTTTTCAGAACTTGCGTGTAAAAAATTTTTTATTTACATTTTTAAACGGTTAAGATAAAGTTCTTGGAGGGTATATATACAAAAGTAAATAGAGACTCGTTTGATATAGGAGAAAGTTTTGATCGAAGAGAAATACGGTTGAATGTAAAAACTTTTACGAAGATAAACACTACCATAAAGCTTTTTAACGAACGTATCTACAGAAGAGAGGTTAGAACGACTTCCATTTCCGATGGTAGTGAATTCGGGCGAATATTTTCGTCTACTGAATTCTACAGTTAAAATTTCCATAAAACTGCAGTCTTCGACTGATATCAAGCCCCGTCTATCGTCAATACTTCGGTTTATTTCTTATCAATGATGAATGCGTTTGTATAGGTACGTCTATTATTGCACTGCAAATGGTGATCTGCATTTGATTTTATACTATTTCAACGCAAATTGTATAAAGATAGCGATTTAAAGAATTGATTTCTAACTCTGCTTGACTTGCAATAAAATTATTTTTATACAGTTTCGTTGTTTGGAAATTTGAAACTGATCACTCGGTACTTGGACATATGTGGTATAAATCTATACAGTCAGCATAAAAATAGGTTCATCCCCGGCAGAAATATGTATTATAATATCCCTTCAAATTTGAACCTGATCGGATGATGAGTTATCGAGATAAACTGCCCAACGACTTTGAAAAAGTATAAGTTTCGGGAAAAACGCGTTTAAAGTTTGAGGAACGATTTTCACGTAGATTACCTAGACGGTGGCTGCTTCAAAGTCTCTTAACTTCGTCAATTTTTCTACAATTTTGCCATAATATTTTAACGTAGAATTCTTGGAGTATGAGTTATTAAGAAAGTGCAATAATTAGATAAACAAACCGGAGAAATAGTTTTTCGGGCTACTTGTCAGCAAGAAGAAAAAAGTATAGATTCGTTGAGGGAATAAAAAGTATATGAAAAGGTCTTGAAATACCAAAAAAAATTAAAAACTTTACGAAAAAAAAACGCCCTATATATTGACGAACAACAATTTTATACAGTGCATTTCATCCCAATTCGACTTGGGTATGTTCATTACTTTTTTTTCTTATCATTGGCAAGGAACGCCCTATATATTGACAAGCAATAATTTTATACAGTACGTTTTGATCCATTTCGATCTGGGTACATTTACAATTTTTTATTTTTGTTGTCATTGGCAAGGGACGCCCTATATATTGACAAGCAATAATTTTATACAGTACGCTTTGATCCAATTCGATCTGGGTACATTTACAATTTTTTATTTTTGTTGTCATTGGCAAGGGACGCCCTATATATTGACCAGCAACAATTTTATACAGTTTATTTCATCCCAATTCGATCTGGGTATATTTACAATTTCTTTTTTGTCATTGGCAAGGAACGCCCTATATATTGATAAACAAAAATTTTATGCAGTGCACTTCGATCCAATTCCGCTTCCAATACTTTTCTTATATCACCATGATAGGCGATGTAAAGTAAAAATCGATTTTTTTGTCACCCAATTTATACCGTTCCGCCTCTTAATATCGAGTTTCACTCGATCTAGTCAAATGGAGCAGGGGAAATGTCTAGTGAACAAGCTGCTGCACCGTTGCACATTTCTTCTTCGTTGGTGATAGAGTTTTTAACATTTTTATTGATGTAAATTCTATTCCATTCATGTGGAAGATTCTTGCGAAATTCACATTTCGCATGTAACTCTTCGATTCCATCTTTCGCAAGTGAAAAGTATTAAGCTTAACCGCAAATTTTTTTTTTTTAACGATAACAATAACCGACAAAGAGTAGAGTATTGTATTGATTTGCGGTATCAAAAAGTCAACACGAAATTTGTGTTAATAATCAATTCAATTCCTTATCAATATTCCAATATCAATCAGATATTTAATTTTCTGTTTATTAATGTGACAATTATCGTTCATCGTCAGTTCAAATACGAAAATCAATTGCTGCAATCAAATATTATATCACGAATAGTATATTTTGAAAATATACTTGGATATAGTCTCTTGAAATTAAACAGTTGACAGCGCATGTGTCACATAATCCAAATTTCATTGGTCGGTGAGTTCGTCCTGTAACGATATTTCAGCTTGTGAGGCAGGGGAGCCAACTTGCACGAAATTCTAACCTCAAAAATCCGAATCAAACGCTTGGCAGCCAAAAACAGAATTTGACAGCTAAAACTTAGGATGGTCAGCCTGTATTAGCAAAAGTCAAAACTTGTGCTTACGCTGTCTCGGTATAATACAAATAGTAAAATGAGTGAAATACGGATCACAAATTTTCAAACATTTTTGTCTAATGATTTGCTATTCTAAAATGAAAAATCTTTATAAAGTTTCTCTTCTTTTTTTGTTCCCCAAAATATCAGAATCGATTAAATTTTTTTTCTCTAATACGTTGTACCAAATACCAACAACTGACGAATTAAATTTCAAAATTTTTCATCAAATATGACAAAAGAAATTCTATGGTCCGTCGATCCGCGCCGATCCATATTTATTAACTTTATCCCAATTGTCACAGTTTCTGTATTGAATTTGAATTTTTTTTTTTTTTTATCATTTCTCAAAATTCGAAATCGTCCAAAATGAATTCGCAGAAATTATAACTTCAAAAATTAATCATCCTTTATGCTAATTTCATGATTCCAAATTCTTAATCGAAGAACCCCTACAGTAGGTATGAAATTCTTGGTGTCGAATTCAAGTGTATATGTTTGTTTCACCGAAATAAAAAAAAGGTTCCTTCATTCCCTATATACGAGGTCTTTTACGCCGTCGAGATTACAGACCCACACATTTATGTACCCTACAACCTACAACCCCAAGCTTTGAAGCGTGTTTGGCGTATCTACTATGTTCGTTTCGTTTCGTTTCGGCCGCGTCACAGACGCCCAGTAGATTGACACACGGGTGAGTGAATGATGTAGCTTCTACATCCATTTCGCGAATTGGAAACGAGTAAAGCCTGTGGTAGATCAAAAGGCAGAAGTTCTTGTCCACGCAATATCTATTGCCGACCATTTCACATCTATTTAACATACGAGGTGTTAACATTCGAGTTGTTTATCCAAAGTTTCGAAAATCCTGATGAATTCCATCTGATGAACCGTTCGATACCAAAAAACTTGAAATCTGAGCCATAAAAATTTGAAAAATTGTTGAGTATTTTTATGGAGAATAATTTTCTGTTGCATTTTAAAGATGCGAATTGATCATCGATGTAGATACACGAGCTTTGATTCTCTCTCCTCAAATTTAATCTGTACGATTATTGATTTCTCGAATAAAGGAGTGCACCGACTCCTCAAGTGCTACTACTTCAAAGTCTGAACAAACAAACCGATACCAGTTACGCTTTTCGAGAGTAGCAATATAGATTTCACTTCGAATACACCCGCGAGTGCAGTTTGCAACGAGAAAACTAGAAAACTTATTTCTACTCGAATACCACCGAGTCTCTCGATGCGATCTAAAGAGACGGTATAGTGATTTCAAGTTCTAAATAAATAAACTTTCAAACTTGGCGATTCTATTCGAGGTAGGTATAATAAATAAATATATCGAAATGCTTTTGAGGGAGGTTTCAACCCTGAAAATTCAATAAGTAAACGCATTTTTTACTCTCTTTTTTCTGCTACATGAACTTTTAATAAAATTGCAACCGATTCATGTTATTCGTCAATTATTTGAGTACAATTCCTAAATTTTTGAAGATTTTTCTAAATGTAAAAATAGATAAAAGCGTGCCGTGAAGATTGTAGATCGTAAGTTTTTCTTTTTGGTTCAGTAGAAAATAAAAAGGAATCGCGAAAAGTTCCATAATTTTTTTGGTATCTTTGGAATTTTGAATCTGAATATTTTATAAAATTTCTGTGATGTTCAACGATTTGAGTCTCATCGACTGTTCGAGTCTGCGCATTGTCTAGAATCTATTACGAAAGAAATACGTAATACGTTTTAATGAACACGCACACATTTCGGTCAAACTGACGTAAAAATTTCCTATCAACTATAACTAAAACTGTGTAGAAATTTGCGAAAACTATGCATTATCAGTTAAAAATGTCTGACAGGAAGCTGACTCGCGGTATCAACGAAAGTTGTCAGAATTAGAAACGGAATATCGAAACTATAACCAAGAATTATGGAAGATTTCACATTGACTAAACCGATGAAAGTCGTTGTGCCAATACAGGAAGAAAATAATACGCGAATCGTACAAAACGAAGATTATGGGAATGAAATTCGAGAAAATTTTAACCTCATTGATCAGATAATGGAAACTGAAAAAGTTGTCAAACAGTTAGAAGATGTGAAAAGATTGCTTGAGGCATCGAGAACTGATGGGAAGGTGGATTCTGGATCAGTTTGCGAGAATATCTGCAACGAAGAGTTTAGATCTGAAAATATCTCATTAATAAATCGGTTAGATAATTTGAAGAAATTGATAACCGATAGGGATATTGAAATGGCTGAATTTCTAGCTGATCAAGAATTTACCACGATTAGAGAGACCGTTCGAAACGAAAGCTTGAGGGAGGAGCTGATAACTTTGCGCGATAATTACACCGGACTAATCTATGACTTGACTAATACCAAAGAAAAGTCTAAGGAGTATGAGAACACCGTAAAATATTTCGGAGTTATGCTTCAGTACGCTGAGGATAAGGTTGAGATAATTTTAGACAAGATGTATCTCGATATTTGAGATAATGAAAAATATTTGAAAAATATATATAAGACTATGGAATATTTTGTATGACACACAGTTTGGAAATAATTTTTTTCAAATTATTGAGATGGTGTGAGGAAATATTCTATTAATTCAAATTTTTTTTGTTTTTTGAAGCTGACTACTAGCATTTTGAGACACAATTAAAAATTATTTGACATTTTATGCAACTTCGGTTTACTTAAATTTACTACACCGAAGAAAAAGACGTGGTTTTCGGAGGGTCCTAGGAAATCATGAAAATTGATGAAAAAAGACGGAAATTTTCAATTTTCGCAATTATCTCGGCAATGGTAAGAAATTTCGAAATAAGTTTCGGATAAAAGTCGTAGAGCTAAAAATTCTGCATCGAAAAATGTCCTCAGAAATTAATTTTTGTCTAGGATTTACAAAGTGACAACGAATTTTTTGATTTATGCATAAAAAATCGGGAAATTTGTTGTCACTTCGTAAATACTGGACAAAAATTAACTTTTGAGAACATTTTTCGACGCAGAATTTTTAGCTCTATAACTTTTATACGAAACTTTTTTCGAAATTTCTTACCGTTGCCGAGATAATCGCGAAAAACGAAAAGCACCATCTTCTTTCATCAATTATTACGATTTCCGGGGCATTTTTAATCCTACAAATTTTCGTATAGTATTCTTCGGTGTAAAACGAAGTTAAAATAAAGTTTGCAGCCACTTCAAAATTTTTGAGGTTCAGACCTTGGTTTAATGGACTATACTAGGGAATATTCTAAATTGACGTCATTTCCGGACAAACCCATGATTTCATTTTAAGCAATTTTTTTGTAAACTTTCAAGGAGAGAAGTGTCTTACGTGCTCACAATGACAGAAGCCTTATCTTATCTCTAGAAATTATTTATTGCTATAAAATGTCAAATAATTTCTAGTAATTAGTTTTGAAAAAACGGGCCGGGTGAAAGTTTCGAACGATATCAAATTCACGAATTTATTTGAGCCGATTTCGAATTTTCAGAAGCTTTAAAATTCCGAATATCAAAATTCGGAAAGATTGGAATGTAAACTGCTCAAACTTCAGAAAGTCCAAAATCCGAGAATTTAATCGAGGGCCACGTCGCTCCATGCGTGAATTTCAAGTTGCTAAGTTTTGGTCTAATTTTGAACCTTCGATGTTTTTCGACTTGAAGTTTTTGGTAATTGACTATTCAGACTTTCGGGTCCATACCTTTTTTCAAAAATTTGACTCAATGATGTTAAAAATTCGTAACTTTTACCATTCATAATTTTTCAAATTCGGAACTTTAACCCAGTCAATAAAAAATCGAGTGAATAGAACATTTCTTCAAAACGTATAGCCCTGTTTTGAAAAAAATATTCACTAAATCGATAACCGATAGACAGATAAAACCCAGGCGTGGTTTGTCAGTAGAGTGCATTGACTTATATCTTTGGTCGAAAAGGACACACTGCAACAGCTTCTTGAATGCGACTGCAGGACGAAAGGACGTAGGTTATAGTTATACGGCGACAAATAGTCGGCAGCAGCTGAAGTGTGACTCAAACCGAATAAAAGTAATGATTTCCAAAAGTTTTCTCGCCCCGAACTTGTCTTCTAACTTTTAAAAAGTATAAGTTTAGTATTAATTCACGGATTTGAAACTTGATGTTAAAAATTTTTAAACTCCGTGATAATTGTTTCGAATGAAGGAATAATTTCGAGCTTATAATACTTACTTCAGTATCTTGTCGCGATTTCATCTTAAAATACAAAAATAAAAATAAAAATCCCCAAACAATACACCGGAGTAAAATTAAAATTAAGTACCCACTTATTGTCCCTTATATATATATACAGTTTCCCAAAGCAGAAAGGCTACGCCAAAACTCCTACAGAAGCAATTGAGATAACTTTTTCGATTAAAACTTTTTGGGGGTATATTACAGACTGTTTTTGTCAAGAATGTATATACCGTGGGCTGCAAGATTTTCGGGATCAATTAGGTATTTTACATATTATACGTATACGTTGAGTCGGTATATATCTACTAGAGGATAAAACGCTCATAGGTTAAGGTAGGGAAAAATCGACCAGTGGGGTAAAACCGGCCACAAATAAAAAATTAAAAAATGACTGTGAAATTTCGGAGTTAAGGCGCGTAAATCAAAACGGCATACAGAGTGCCTCCGCTGAAAACGGTAAAAATTTTAGAGGTTGGGGCAAAACCGGCCACAAAACCAGAAAAAAAATGACTTATGGAATTTCAAAGTTAAGGCGCGTAAGACAAAACGGTATACAGAGTGCGTCCGCTGAAAACGCTAAAAATTTTAGAGGTTGGGGCAAATCCGGCCACAAAAAAAAAGGACTAGAATTTCGAAGTTAAGGCGTGTAAGACAAAACGGTATACAGAATGCCTCTGCTGAAACCGCTGAAAAAATTTTAGAGGCTGAGGCAAAACCGGCCATGAAAAAAGAATTGGTTAAATCGTGTTTTCGCGTTGAGGCCAGTAAGAAAAAACTGTATCTAACGTCTGCTGAAAGTGAAAATGCGGAGACGATGAGACAAGACCTGCCACAAAACAAAAAATTTATAGGGATACAAATTCGTATTACGTATTTGTTAATTTGTATTAATTGTAGCAAAGATGGCTTTCAGATACAGTTTTTTTCTTACTCACCTCAACGCGAAAACACGATTTAGCCATTATTTTTCGGTTGCCGGTTTTGCCCCACTCTCTAAAATTTTTAGCGTTTTCAGCGGAGGCACTCCGTATACCGTTTTGTTTTACGGGCCTTATAACTCGGAAATACCATTAAGTAATTTTTTTTATTTAGTGGCCGGTTTTGCCCCACCCTACCCTACCTATACCGCTATCGCTAAAATAACCGCGTACTTATATAATATACGATAGAATACCATAAATTCTTAGACTCGCGGACGGGGTGTAGCTATACTCTAAGACGTAAATATCTCTCGTTGAATATTTTACCTCAAGTGGAGAGAAAAATTTCCGATTATACCATACCTATGTATATGTATGTATGTACCTATCTACCGGCTGTAGGTATGTACAGAAACTTCAGCTTCTTGCATTTCTCCTTATTAAATATTTTTAACGAGGTAAAAAGACGACGTAGATATATTCCGATGTATTTAAGTATAGGGGAGAGCGGGGCGAAACGGGACAGCTAAGTGAAAAATAACTATAGCTATGATTCTAAATGATTGTGTTTCAATAAAAAACAAGAACTAGATGGTTAATTCTGACATCTGGACAAAAAATATCGTCGAGGGTAAAATGGGACAGTCTCAAATTGCTCCGAATTCTCACGCCGTAAATTTTTGCTTCTCTGTGGACGCCTCATTTTGACACGTCATTGAATTGCGACTTTAGAGTACTGTATTGATTCGAAAATAAAATATTTTCTAAATTTATGAGGTATAACCGAATGTCAAAAACTACATATTTAAAATAATTTCCAAGTGTCCAATTTTGCCCCGCTCTAGAGTTCGGAATTCAAACGCCATGCTGCTTCAAATATTCAAAATTGTTTCAAAAACGTTATATTTTCGATGGTTTCTTTTAATTGTGTCGTAGAAACACAATTTTCCAATAATTTTTTAGCGTCCCATTTTGCCTCATAAATACATCCCGAACTTCTGTCCCGTTTCGCCCCAATATTATAGAAAACATATAGCTAAGTAATATCGTGGATGAGAAAATTTACTAGAATCGATATAATGTACGAATTGTAGTAAACGAGAGATGAAAACAATTAATCATTTTCCCCTCTTGATATTGGTTACGTAGTTTCCCAGAAACTTCCATAAGAAGAGAGAAGAGCTAACGCCAACTATCGTAATTGCCGGTTTCTCATCGCCCTAAATTTTTCTATTTTTTTTTCCTCTCTCTCTCTCTCTCTCTTAATTGAAGTTAGTATCAAGGAAAGATAATTGGACGGATAAAACAACAGTTTCGAGAATGAAATGCTACTCGACCTCTTGAAAATATATCGCGAGGGAAGAATGAAGATGCATGAAATTCTTACGCGATTTTCACCCTCGGAATTTAATGTTTAAATTTTGTACTCGAGCTACTTCTGCAGTTAATCAGAAGTGGCGTTATTCTAAATAGCTAAAGAGATTTTGTTATCATGGGGGGAGGAGAGGCAGGCAGGTCGGGTTGAAGTTCCGTATTTTTAAATTTTCAGACGGTCAAAATTACGAATTTTAATATTAAAATGATATTTCCTCGGAAGTCTGAATAGGTAAATCGAAAGACGCCAAAGGGTCAAAATTCCAAAGTCTGAAATTCACGCATGGAGCCTCGTGTCCCGCGATTAAAATTTCGGATTTTTGGACTTTTGGAATTGTGCACTTTTCGAGTTTCCCAAAATTTTCAATCGTCTAAAATGAATTCGTAATATTGACCGTAGTTTGGAACTCCAACCTTTGGCCTCTTTTTACGGCTTCTGACGTCATTCAAATATAAGTAGATGATCAAATGACGATTTAATCATGAGAAAATAGAATTTGAATAGATTTTTGTGAACTAGGAATCGTTTGAAATAATAAAAAAAACTTCTTTTAAAACAAAGATAAAGCAAGAAATAAAAAATAATTTCTCGTATATGATATAAAGTCTGTCGCTATGGACACCAGTTGACGAAGTCACAGCTGGTAGACAAAGAAATTACATCTCATGGCTGTCTTTTTCATTAACTTTATATTGAGCTGTATTCTTTTTTCTTCTTTTTTCGTCTTTTCTTATTCGCTTCTCATTCTCTTCTCACTGCAGAGATCCCCGTATCTAATTCTTCTTATTCTTCACATCTCTTTTGTGGTTGCAAACTTGCAGGCCAGTAATCTTAGTGAATCGCGTAGTTTTTGGCGCGCGGTTCATTGCGTTTTCCTTCCTTTGTCAAAAAACGCTGACTCTACCGCAGCTACTATAAGCTCATTCCTGAAACACGTATAACTTTGCCTTTTTCAGGGTCTTCATGAGGGTATCAGTTTCCCAACAACACCGCGCGGATCAATGTCTTTTTTTCAAATCAAGTAAATCTTTTTTTTTTATTTCTTTTCTTTGATTATTTATGTTTATTATTCTCTTGTCTCTTCTGGTATAACGATAAACGAGTAATTAAAAAACTTCTGTAATTCAATCGAGTATTTTATTACTAATTTTCATCTCATCAGACCCGTCCAACTCTCGAGTTACACTAAAGAGTCATTTATTAGAATTTTTAAGGGCGACTTTAAACACCGTTTCGACATAATCTCAGTATCAACTGAACTTTGGAATGAGCTCACTCGTTTAATCCACTCATCAGACTAAATATTCATCCGACCTACCGCGGATGAAGGACATTTGCATTCATATAACTTTAACGCGTCATCATCCAGAATTTGAAATTTCTTCTTTTTTTTTTATTTGCATTTTTTGTTTTCTACCATCTTTTTCACTGCTCAAAATATACCATCAGCATTAATTCAATTGTATTATACAATTATTAGCTATTCTTATATTCCGTATGTTTCACTTTTTTATTTTTCTTTTTTTTTTTTTTTTTTTTTTGTTGGTCATCATTAATCGCCGATGTATATAAAGGATACAAGGTATCGTTACGATGGCGTCATTTTTTCGTATTTGGATATGTGGTATAACACTTGTTAAATATGTATAACTATATATATTATTAGATTGTGAAAGGAGAGACAAAAATCAAAAAAACAAAATAAAAAAATGTGATAAATTTTGGTTTATGAAGTGGATGGAATGACGCGCACGTGTGTCTCTCTTTCGTACAATATGGTCACATACGTTCACATATCATGTACTCAAAACCAGTCAGCAGTGAGTTTACGTGGTTGACACCGAACACCCATCGTCTGGCGCCATTGCGCCCGCCTATTCCCAACCTTGAACCCATACCACGACCGTTCCCACAGGCAGGCTTCGTGGTTTTCTTAAAAAGAATGGAAGAAAAAAAATAGACTACGAACAAACACACAAAACAAAAAAAAAAAAAAAAGTAGTTCACGTAAAGAAACATCTATACCTACATATAGTGTATTTTTAAAATCGTATATCGAGTTTCATTGCATACTGCAGATGTTAACACGTCAATACTCTTCGAAAAACAAAAAAACATTTTTATAATTTCATAAAATTAATTCCATTTTTATTCTTATTCTTTTCAGAAAATTTTCATCAACCCTATACCCACTACCCACTTTCGTATATTAATTCCATAAATTTGAACCCCCTGATTATTTTCTATCATTAATTTCAACCGATTTTATTCCTCTTCATATATGGATCTTCCTCGTACACGCGATGTATAAAACGAATCTCGAGACTCTGCGAACATAAGATGCATATAAGCGCCCACGCGTCTCTCCGAAGGAATGTTGTGTTTAGTGTTTCGAAGTATCAAGCTAGTATTGTCCCTTTCGATTTTTTTTTTTATTTTTTATCGCTCAGGATATTCAGGGTAGTAAATATCCTCGCAAATTGACACATACCGCTTGTCTTATCTCGATCGTACAGAGTATCGAATAATCAGACTTTAACATCTCTCACATACATATGTGGATTTTTCAAGTATAAATGGTATATAAATATCAGTATTAATTTGGTTAATAATTATAATAATTACCTCTGAATACAGTTGCAGCAAAAATTTCTTGTCATTAGATATTCTCAGATCTCTACTGATCCTCCCTGTCTTAAATACGCACAGACTGTATGACCGATTTTGTTTTATTCATTTTATTAACACGCGTAGGAGGCTCCTCGGATTATGCATGCGGTAAACAACGGACGGTATAAACGCCCGCGCGTGTGCGTTCGAAAAAGGAATTAAGAAAGAGAAAGAGAAAGAGTAAGAGAGAAGGTTAATATAATTGATGAATCAACCGTGGCGTCACGATTTACGGATTCTGTTATCTTAATTAAAATTATTTTCGACTATTATAGGTACATATTATAAATATAACGCCGTGAACGTAGCTCATCATACACTTCACTAGCTGACTTTCGTGACTGGAATAACTTCTGTCATACCCTTATTGTACTCGGGGATTTATGAACGCGATATTTAAGTCACATGATTCGGATAAAATATAATACATAAACTAATAAATAATTACTATATCATTGCAGGTATAAGCGGGGCAAAACGGGATAGAAGAGCGGGATGTACATACATTTATGGGGAAAAATAAAACGCTCGAAAATTATTGGAAAATTGTGTTTTGCACAACATAATTAAACCCAACCATTGAAAATATACCGTTTTTGAAACAATTTTGAGTGTTTGAAGTAACGTGGCGTTTAAATTCCGAAGTCTAGAGCGGATCAAAATGGGACACTTGGAAATTATTTAAAATATATAGTTTTTGACATTCTGTACCTCATAATTTTTGAAAATGTTTTAGTTTCGAAGCAATTCAGAGCTCTAAAGTCAGAATTCAATGACAGGGCAAAATGGGGTATCTACAGAAAAGCAAAAATTTACGGCGTAAAAATTCGGAGCAATTTGAGACTGTCCCATTTTGCCCTTGGCGATATTTTTTATTCGGAATGTCAAAATTAACCATCCAATTCCAATTTTTTTATTGAAACACAATCATTTAGAATCATAGGTAGGTATAGTTATTTTTTGCTTAGCTGTCCCGTTTTGCCCTGTTCTCCTCTATAACCTATAATACATAAAACTGTTTCAATAATATGAATAAACTCTATTCAATTTCATAATATATCGGGATGTATATCAATTATCGTTATTTTGTACGTATACCCAACTCATTCCGATTTCTTATATGATATACAGCATGTACACCTATATACTATAATATTATGTAATATATAAACGTCTAACTCCATTTCTATATATATACTGATTCATAAACACACCGACTGTACATACACACACACACACACACACACACACATTTTATACATACATACATACATACATACATACATATAGTAGAATATGTTGTGACCGCGAGGAGAGAGAGGATGAGGATCGTTCGTGAACGGTTAGTTAACAGTCGGTGCGCACACGCCACGCCGTCCGGACGCCAGGCAGCAGTCAGATCTCGTATTCGAGTTTCCTTCTGTCGAAGGAACAATCGCGTCCTTTCTGTTGGTTGGATCGGTTCTCTCGATAGAAGAGTTTACAAAGTGGTGACCGTGGGTCAGCTTTTACTAATTCCGATCTGTCGAAGTGTGATTTGTTTTTTTTTTTATTTCATCTTATTTTCAAATAATCGTCAGTCGTTTATTGTTTATTTTTTTTTTTTTAATCATATTAAAAAGTCCAAGTAAACATATCGGGGCTATCTTATCTTCTAAAAGAACGTCAGTTTCGTCGAAGAAACTTTAAAGTGAAATCGTAAGTGCAGTATTGAGGGAATAATAATATTAAAGTGTGATACGTTTATCGGAGTGTATTTCTTAGAGTTTTCTTTTCATTGTTTTATTCATTTTATTAGTTGTTTTTTTTTTTTTTTTTTTTTTTTTTTTTTCTATAACTGAACTTTATTCCATCGTTACCAAACGGTTCTTATTATTTTTGTTTTTTCCCGATGACTAAAACAATGATATCATATTACTCCCGCTAATTGTTATCAACTTTCTATATTGTCGGTATAACGAAGTCCGAGTAAATGTTTAATAATTACAACGAATAACATTCAAAGTGATTAACGGTTTTCGAAAATAAAAACGCCTAAAGTTACATATACTGTTAGATTAGACTAGAATCTTATCTTCAAATCCGCATATCAAATGACCAATCGAATATTTTAAGTAAAATGCAAAGTATCATCGTATGCTTACGTTTTATTTATTTATTTATTTATTTATTTGTTTATTTATTTATTTATTTATTTATTTATTTATTTTTTTATTTATTACACGTTGATTAAGATTTGTCACGAGATTAACGAGGTTAACATTATTCGTTCATACGTATAAATCGAAAATCAATCCCCGCGATGAGATCACGGTTACAGTAATAGCCAATCAAGATTGTCAGACCGTTAATTTTCTCACTAATTATATGAAGTGTGAAGGTCGTATGTTCAAGTCATCATTCGTATGTTTATACAAACATACCTCGGCGTGTTTAATTTTGACATATCCGAAGTTGCGCGCATATTCTTTTGTTTTCGACTTTTTTTTCTATGGTTATGTTAAAAAAAAAAAAAGAGAGATAGAATAATTCGATATTATTTGTAGTTAGAATCAAACTATACTTGTACTTATTTCTATTTCTTGTAATCGATTTATTATCCACGTTATTATACGTACATATAGTATACTTGGATAACATATTACTACGAAAATAAACTGCAGTTTACTATAAACGGTCTTATAACAAGTTAAGAGCAATCGATATAACAACCAATAATCACAGCATTATAAATTGACGTTATATCATTTGTTTATCAAATATTTTACTATCCAAAGGTGATCGACTTCCCGAATCGTTTTATGCATATAGTTGCGAGTTTTATTATCGGAGTATAAAATATTCTACTCATTATATCGTGAACGATTATATTAACTAGACATCATTTGTAATCACGTTGCAGAGGTTTCATTCGTAGTTGGTATACAACGCTGACGTATACGGTCTCTGTATATGACGTATGCGCATATGTCTCTTTTACACGGTACTTATACTGCGGTTCCGTCTCCGGCTGCATTTTATTAATAAACACAGTAGCTCCGGAAACGAAATTTTCTTTTTCTTTTCTTATTAATCAGCCTAAGAATTTACACCGACTAAATTTTTACCAATTACATATATTTTATTCTAAGGGCCATATTACAGGATATCAACAAATAAAATATAAATATTTAAGTATAATAAAAAAAGACATGCTATAAAACCGCGTATTTCCTTAGCTTATACAGCCATGAAGATAGCTCTTTCATTCGTTTCATAGCTAGTCCTCGTCACTTCTCTTCTTTACTCTCTGACGAAGCAGTTTTCTGTTCTTTTTTTTTTTATCTTTGCGGTCGTTGGCGGTTAAATTATCGTTCCTTATAGTAAGCAAGAAAATAATTATTGCTAAAGCTAATTTTAGTTTTAAAATAAGAAGGCCCAAAAAAAATGAGATCATCAATCAATTGGCTGATAACTTCACGATTAGTAAACTTATAGAAGATATATTTCAGTCGTTTGTTTATATCTATAGCTATGTTCAGGTAATGAGTAAAAAATAATTATCTCCAATGCAATTTTATTCGCAAATTTATCATTATCGAAAGTTAGACATTCTCTATTCTGATACTCGAGGACAACTAAACCGTTATAGTAATGCATTGGCTATCTTACGATTAGCTAACCGTTCGCCCACAAATACCTGACCTTCCACACTCCTACCTGACACTGCTCATAAGTATAAGAATTTTTATACGCTAAAATCTGATTCTCGAAGGCCGCAAAGACTGAGAAATCTTGAAGACTTTTTTTTAATTGGTTGAAGGGGTTTGTGTCAATTCAGAGGAGAGACTGATGTGTTTCTGTATCTTTTTTTGTTTACCTTTTTAGGCGATTGTGCGGTAATTCTTTTATACAAATGGAGTATTCTTAGAGCGGGAATAAGCGAATTGATGAATAATAATGGTAGACTATGTATTTCATTTGAAACCTCGAAGAGTACGACGTCAGCTTTGCACTTTGGTCATGAAGCAAGTCTTATAGTGACGAAGAAATTATCGCTTACAATGGTGACCCCGGATGATCGTGTGTCATCATTCGTTCAATTATATTAGGTCATAACTGTTGTGAGAATTACAATAGTGTTCGGAAATTGTAATGCAATGAAAAATTATGATGTTAAAGTAGGAAATACACTACGCAGACGTTAGATATTTTTTATAGTGACGAATATCGCGACTGCAGGAATGGTGATAAAGTTTCTTTCGAGATTTCGGAGTCTTCTTGAATATTTTATCCTCGAGTTGGAAAAAAAAATAAAAAATCTTGCAATGTGATTATTATCTGAAAATGTTGTAACTTGATGTAACCTGCAATGATAAAAGTTTTGGCATGAGGTATTTTGATGAAAAAAAAAAAAAAAATAATAAAGTTCTTGATATGTTTAACTTTGCAGTCGAAAAGTTTAAGTATCGTTACTAGCTGTTTTTCTTCAGTTCTTTCCCTCTTCTTCGTATTCGTTATCTATAATATCGTAAAGTTTATCTCGAGGTTTGAGAAAGACTATAGTGATTCATTTTTACTGGCCGGAATTTCCTTGGACAGAGACAATTCTTTACCTTACGGTAAAATATCTTTTCTACTTAACGAGATGCATATATACATTTAATACAAGCTTCAATATTGTCCAGCAAAGACTCGCTCCAGTCTCGAAGTAAACTTCAATTTATAAGCTTTATACTAAAAGTCGTAGGAGACTTAAGCGCCGCGGGGAATAATCCTACCTCTGAAATAAAAATGATAGAAAATTAGTTAGAGGAAGGATTAAAAATTTATCAAATTTTTTTACATGCAGTTTTTAAAAGGTTGGTTAGTCAGAAATCAATACTTTTTGTTAAATTTATCAGGGGATAGTCAAGACATGGGGTATTCGTATGATTATTATATTTGTGATCTCATGATGTCTCTAAAAATTCAATTAAACTTGTGCTATGTTCATTAATTTTTTGTAATAAAAATTGATTGAACAGAAATCAATTTTTTTTTTCTTATCAGATTGAAAGATTCTCCCTTTAATTATTATTGCTGAAAAATTTCACGGTGCTAAATTATACAAGTCGTGGTATTTTGGTACAACTATAATATACCTCGTATAAATTAACTTATGGGAAGACCGTGCTTATAAGAGTCCTAGACGGTCTATAGACCCGAACTTTGCTACAACTGAAGGATTTGATTAGATTAGAAGTTTACGTCCAACGCAATGTCCCGCGGGTACTTCTAGTTAAACGTCATCTGCATGCAAAATCCTTATTTCATAGATTAAAGATTCCCTCGGCAAGATATCAAAGTTGTAACATGCAGGCGATGAAGATATCTCTATTTCATCGGACATACTACGTATTTAAATCCCTGTATAATACGTAGTTAATTAGTCATAGGATTATAGTTGCCAGGAATTTCCGGTGGAATTTCCCATTTACTGAATATTTTTTCACAGTATTTAGTTCCTTGCCCAGGAAGAATTCTAACCGCGTAAATACTTCCGATTCCGAATGAAAAAAAAAAGAAATTAATCTGCAACATTACAAAAGAGAAAACATTTTTATGGTACAGTCACGATTCCAGCTGTTAAATTCTAAACTTGTATAAAGTTGGATTTTTTTTAACAAATTTTTGAGTTTCTTTTCACTGTAAATTTTTCTAATATTTCTAATCCATCGACAACTGAACAACCAAAGAAAACTGTTTTCGACAAATAAGTACGTCATTATTAATTTAAACAATTTTTTCTACAGGAAATAAATCGAAATTCTAATCCCTCTCAAATATTCTTCGATTGTGATTGATTTTTTACAAAAATCTACATCCCGAACAGATCCTGTTTATTTATTTTTATTTAAAATCTTCCGATACTTCGTAGAATTTTTCCGTGCCCATTTTCTTCGTCACTTTGATGAAAAAATCAGCTTTCACTTTGGTAAAAATCGGTTTCATCTAGTTAACCCCGTCCCAGTAAACTTGTTGTTAAGAAATACTCGATTTGTCTCAAGAGACTCGATCGTGAATTGCAGATTTGCGATTTTCTCTTAAAGCTTATTCTTCGACGAGCCTTAAAATCTTTTCGTCTCGTTTGACAACAGCATCTTTTCATATCGAATCGTCGAATATATATTTGTAAAAAAATCGGTTGTTTTCTTCGTCAGCAAAAAACTATCTCTCCTTCAATTTTTCGAGTCGTTTCCGTATATATTCCGTTTCTCGTTTAGTAAATACTTGAAAAACCGCTCTCGTTTTTCAATTGAATCGTCTTGTTCGTTTCTAGCGTTTAAACTAGACTTTAATTCCAATTCTCATTTTCTACCTTATTATGTCTCTACTCACTCGGTTCCATCTCAGTCCATCCAAGATCCTTCTAGCTGCACTTCCTCTACCTAACTTTAATTTTCCATTTTCCACTTCCCGCTCTCTTCCCTAGACAAGAAAACGTGTCTATCTCGTCACGTTTTTTCTCTCAGACAACGAGGTCCTTCTACCAGCAAGTGGGCAACTCCTCCTCATCTTCCTCCTCATCAGAGAAGTGTTTCGTGCCCAGCGAGAACCACTTCTTTGAATTTTTTATACGTGTCTAGCCGAGGTGTATATATACGAACGTTTTCCACTAGTGAAATTACGTACCTGAAACAGACCATTCGCACGTTTTGACGTAACATTTACGTTTCACATGTCTACAATCATTCTGAAACGCGTCGGACCCTGGAGGGTACAAAAAGTGTCCTTAATGGATCCAATGTTTGTCAAAACGAGAACATCGATACCCTCTCTTACACTCTCTCTGTTTCTCTCATCGCGAATTCAATTTATCCAACCTTTTGTGCAACGTGAAAAAAAGAACGAAGAATCAAGAAGATAAAGAACGAAGAAAACTGAATGGAAGAAGAAGACAAATGTCTACACCTAAGGATTTTTATTCTTTACATGTTCAATTGACCAAAGTTCTTTGAATCAAAAAATTGTATATTTTAGTGGTTGGAAGTTGGTAATACGACTCGCTATTTAGCCTGTAACAATATACGTGTACTTTAAGTACTTAATTTTGACCATCTGTCGAGTCGTGGCACTTGCTGTTCTTGGATTCAGCTGGATATTGCCTCCTTAATTGCTTCATTACTGGCAGGACAGGGCGTTGATTGGAGCTCGGATGACAGGGGCGATGAAATCCATGAGCCTGTGTCCGGTGCGTTGAGATGAGGTTGCTGGTATCTGTACCCGGGCAACATTTACTTCGTCTTTGATTTATGACATGCCTCTACGTGGCTATTACCATCAGTCCCGGTACCAACCTACCGCCCCGAGTGTTAACCAAGTTGGAAAGAAATGCTTAAACCATGTAAAAAAATAAAATAAAAAAAATATCGCAAAAATAAAAACGATATTGAATTTTGAGCTCGAATTCCACGGTGGGTATATCTTTCGCGCAGAGTTCATCCGCCTCGTTCTCAGCTCTAGCTCTCTCGCTTATTTCATTTAAATTTTACGGCTATTCTGGGCAACGAAAGTCCGAGAGTCGTTTGATGCTGGGGAAAATGAGACTGCCAGCTATCTGGAGCACATGTTCCCAACGTCACCCTGCCGGTATGGTACACTGGTTTTCCATCCGTCTCGGCTACGCCTTGCTACCCTAAATTTAGGAACGTCCAAAAGCGTCCGACGTACGCTCAGCGCGATTCCTACATTTTAAACTTCTTCCTAGACTCTAGTCGACCCGAGCCGCTGGTCTTCCGTCTCTCGATTCCTGTAGGAAACTCGGTCCTATCTTCTTCTTTTTCTTCTTCTTCTTCTACTTCTTCTTCATTTTCTAAATTTAGACCGTTTTCCCAGATCACTGCTACACTATCCTAGTATGAGCTCAGGGTATTCGGACTAAACTAAACTCGCTAACTAAATCAGACAGGCTTACTAGCCAACTTACTTATCCAAGGGTGCTAACCACGCAATGGTGATGGTGAAACTTAAGCATTAGGTACATCGCCCTCAAAACTATTTCAGTAAACTCTGCCAGTGCGGAATGCAAGTGAGGAGATGTCATCGTGGAGCTAGAATTTAAACGCTCGAACGCTTTTGCGTTTATACCTTTTACTTGTTATTGCAATTTTTTTTTTTTTTTTTCTTTAACATTTTGCGAAGTTGCAGATATCTACCTATTCGTGATGAAGACAAATCGGAGATCCTTTTTTTCGAACTCCCACTTGAAAAGTCACACTTCCAAAAAGTTACGCGCTTTTCAAATTGGGTCGAATTGAGCCAACTCATTTTCAAATGGTTACCGTGTGAAAACTATCCGTCCAATTGGGACCAAAAAATTATGGAACATACTTTGGACGTTGTCAAATGTGTAGCAATAGTTGTTATATAAGAAATCGAATGATAACATCTCCGAAAAAAATATTCATCGTAGGGCAAGTAACATTAGATATATGTGATTCCGAAGTTGGGCGCCAAGTGAATTTTACCCAAGGTGACAACGACGGGTTTAAAGTCTAAACACGCGATGTTTCACATCGTGTTAGTAATGTTCATATAACTTGATTGGAACAAGATATTCGAAAGTCTGTCTGTTAATGTTTGGGGTTCTTTTTGGATCGCTGAGTCCGACGAAATTTCAGGGATTGTGGAAACTGAGGCACATAATACACAGATGTCCTATTTCAGACCGTTGTTCTACGTAATGTTACCTACAAATCTTGATGCCAAAGATTCTCGTATCTTACATCATGTGGCCAATAGAATAAATCGAAGTGAGCTCTGTGAGATTCATTGTTGACTCAATAACTAGCTGACTATTAGTCCGATCGATCTATACGTTTTTCTACTTGCAGTCCCCACACTTAAGTCTGGCGTAGACTAGAAGTTTTGAAAAATGTTTGTTCGTTAAAAATTCTAGAAAATTCGAATTTTTTTTTGGTTTTTGGTATATCCAGACTTTGGAAATCTGAAAATGTGTGCAAAATTGAATTGGGAGCCCGAAATAAGAAATAGAAAAAAATTATCGATTTTTTTTTGTCACACCCTAATCTATAAATACGGAATAATTCAAATGCAATTTACCTCATTCGTATATTAATCGACAAAACTAGGGAATCCGTGGTTATAATTGAACGTGTTTAAAAAGCTATTAGGTACTACATAACAGCGTAACTTGGTACATATATATATATACAAAATGAGTTCCGTAATCCAAAATCCATTACAGTATATATATTTATCCGTAGGAAGAGCGAATCGATAATCAATTACGGAGCCAGATAATTATCGGCGTTTCACAATGTTAGAGGAAAACAGCACACCCAATTCCTTCCGAGGTGTTAGTTGCAGAGTAGCCATATCAGACGTCAGAAAAAATACTACCCATACCCCATGACGTAGAAGGTTTCAAAGCCCTATCAATCACTTAGTTTTTCTTTAATATCTATAGCTTTTAGATTCAGGATTATGGGGGAAGAATTCGAGGGTTAAAACTGCCGTTTACGGGAGTGACAATTCGCCATTTGTGTCGGACGTGTAACTTACTCGTATCTATAAGCTTCAGCAAAGGGATTGAATAGGATTAGTGAATTGCATGTAGATAAATGAAAGTTGAATATAATCTGAAATAAAAATCACTAGAAAAATTTCGATATGAAATTGGCTATTCCTGGATTTTGAAATGGCCACGTCTTGCGTTTAGATATCGTCCTTTATTTTTTATGAATATTTCCGGCAGTTATCCAACGAGTTTAAAAATCGACTTTTCAGAATTTTACTGCCACAGCTGCTGTGGCTCTCGCGTGCTTAACAGCACCTGGGTCTGGACTCGGGATATCGATAATCTAAGATCGAATGCTAATGGATTTCCGGACGGGTTGATGTTCGGAATTTTTTAAGTTCCAAACGGTCAAAATTACGAATTCATTTTAGTTATTCTCTAATTTTGAAAAACTCTAAAGTTCAGAATATTAACATTCCAAGATTCTGAAAATTTAATCTAAAGGGAGGCTTTGTGCGTGAATTTCAAGTTTCGGAATTTCTCTAAAATCGACTACGCAGACTTTCGGGAAATATCTTATCTAAAAACTGCAAGTCTGTGATGTCAAATTTCTCAATTTTGACCATTCGGAACGTTCAAGATAAAAAACTTCAACCATAACCGAAAATATTTAACCCTATGTATATTTTTTTGGTTACCAGCAATAGCGAATTTCGGAATTCAAACTGCCGCAGGCTTGGTTCTCATTATGTATCTAAAATTTCAACACTTGATTTCAATATTTGAGCTTCGCACAGTGTAGTTAGGTTAAATAAGTTGGTGCTGAAATCTAGATGGAAGTATACATATACCTACCGCAAAAGGTACTCGAGTTATAGAACTCGCGATATTCTAGCGTTTCAACTCCCACAGGGATCGTATAATGTAGCTTTCATGCTTCGCAGATTTATTACTACAGTATTACATTCACTTATGTGCCTCACCTTTCGTCCACTCGATTCAATTCCGGGATTGAATAATGTACATTTAAATATGATTTAGCTATTTTCATTATGTAACTAAACCTATCTTCGTTTAGAATTTTCTTCAATTTGAATTGTAATTAATGCGATGGATAAATACTAAAGTATATTATACAATGTGTGTTTGTCGAAAATCCACAGCTCTGAATCCCCTTGCGAAAATGTATACCCATGTAAATCTGAAATTTCCATAACGTGATTAATCCAAGATTCTGTTTACCCCGTTATACTAGTAAGTAATATGATATGCACGTTAGTTGCGCTTTTCCCTAGGGTATAATCGTTCAACAAAAGATTTTTTTCACCCTGTATCAAACATAATCATCTTCTTTATTAATCGTATTTTACGAAAGGTCTCGTTATAAGGATCGACTTCATTAATTAGTGGTTATAGTAAATTTCGATACTTATAGTGCGAAAGTGTTTATTCTCGGATTAGTATGAAGTTTTTCAAGTTGACAATCACACGAGTCCAGAATTATCTTTCGTACGTGTATCAAACCTTGTTTTTTTAATACAAGGTGTGGAAAGTTTAATTTTGTGCACGCAAAGCGGGCGTAAAATTAAACTTTGCACCCGGCGTGTCGAAAAAGTAATTCCCATTGCAAAATTTTTTTACAAAAATCATTTCAACTAATTTCCTATACTAAACTTTGAATTCAAATTATTGAGTCAAGTTTTTCTTTCATTCTATGCACTAGGTTTAAATAATTTTAGAAAAATAAGCCAGCAAAACAGTTTTTCGGAGTACTCTTCATCAAAAAGAAAAAAAAGATGGGTTTGTCAGGGAAAGAAAAAGTATAAAAAAATAATGAAAAACCGAACAAAAAAGATTAAAATTGAAAATTTCACATAAAAAAAAATGTCCTATATATTGACAAACAACAATTTCACACAGTGCGTTTAATCCCAATTCGATCTGGGTACACTTACAATTTCTTCTTGTCATTGGCAAGGATCGGCCTATATATTGACAGACAACGATTTTATACAGTGCATTCGTTCTCATTCGATCTGGGTATATTTACAATTTTTTTGGTGTCATTGGCAAGGAATGCCCTATATATATGAAATTCTCAACTCGGAAGAATATATTCTTTCATTTAGATAGGTAATACAGAGAAAAAATTATAAGTTTGTCAGTAAAACAGCGAAAATCGATTGATTTCCGGTAGAACCGGAAGTTCAAGTTAAACGAGACCTGGCAATTTTTCATGCCCATCATTTGGTTGTAAAGTCCTGTGAATTTCAGATTTTTTCATCGAGCCGTTTCCGAGATCACCGCGTGAGTTTGTCGAACAGGCCGACAGACAGACCGACATCTTTCTAAAAACCTGTTTTTCGGATTCTAGAGGGTCGAAAACGTAAAGATTCTTTGAAATTAGCAAAAGTCACTTTTCGACCAAAACCAATACTTTTCTTATATCACCGTAGGTGATGAAAAGTAAAAATAATCTGTGTATTTTTTAACCGATATTATAGAACGTGGATTCATATTTCATACATTTTTCTCTCTCAAACCGCATGGAGATGGAATTTTGATATAAAACATTTACCTTCTTGCAGCAGGCTTTTAATGGGTTGATATGTTACTTAATCTCGTAATATTATAGCGTTATGATGGCGGCGTATCTACTTGACGCATAAAATAACCATTACCTTTTCTCACCGCGTTGTATAAGTTTTTCTTTAACGATATAGATGCAAGAGGTGAGCAGTAAAATTACACTAAGATTGCTCCTCTCACAAGATCGATCGTACTAAAAACTTTTCAGCTCTGCAGCAGTTATAGGTATATATAATGACTCTTATCTCTGCATATATTGAACAACACAACCCAACCCAACGCTGTGTTCAGTATATACAAATTTTTTAAAAATTATACCGTAATCATATGGTGGTGAAATAATTTTCCTATATACATATTTCATATCATCTGTTATACTTTAGAGAAATAAAATAAAATCCTCCTTATAAATCTGCAACATTATATCAATGGAGTGCAGCAAAACAAATCCTGTATATGGTATGAGTTTTGCAGAGATTCAGATGATAAATTTGGGATATTACTGCGACTGGAGATACTGCAGAGGAACATATACCAAAACCCTTCTATACCCTGTGTATCATGACACTATTTGATCGCGATAACTGAGCCTATTCAACGCGACACTTCATCATATATCAGATTCCGTCTTGTCTACATTGCACAGTTTATCATACTATGCACTATTGATGTACTACATACATATCCTATACGTATTTCGGTGAAGTGTGAATAATTGATGAAAGACGATCCTCAGTCAAAAGTTTTCAGTTATTATACTCAGGCTTGTATTTAGGTGTACCGATTTTCATTAATTAATTATTAATTAAACAAAATTTGAGTAATAGCTTTAAAATTGTTTACTTTATCCAGGATACAATTTTTTTGGTGAAAATTATATTGCTTTTTTTTCTCCCTTATGTATGTACATGAACTCAAATTCTCTTCGAAATCGTGGCTATATAACATGTTATCTCTATCAAAATTTTATTTCGTTTAAAAATCCATATTTTAATTATACGAACCAATAATCACGCTTTGATGTATGTATCGTGGAATTCCTACATCCATATCCGTTCGTCAGCTTCCAACATATACGGACTGTTATATTTTCAAAACGTTTCGTGACTTCAGTCGAATCAGTCTGATTGCGGTTTAGGTTTGGGTGTGGGTTTGGGTTTGGGTTTCAATGGCAATTCCTGAATAGAGACTGATTTTCCAGGATTTCACGCTAAGTTGGGCGTGCACAACCAAACTGTGTAATATACTTGATGTGCAGGATCAGGAATCAGTCATCTAATAATTAAACTCGTGTCTTCCTGTGTAAACAAATCTAAACATAAGTTAGAGATGCGACCTGGTATATGTATTAATAAAAAGAGGAATTGAATAAAATCAGCGGAATGATCCAGACATATCTGTACAAAAAAAAAAGCCTGCAGATGGTGATCTACAGCAAAGGACTTTTGCTTTAGTTCATTTCAATTAATTTTCATTTTTCAATCTATTCTCAGTTACTAAATTCTCATATCCACGTAACCACATCCGCGGAAGTGTATACATATGATTATTGTTCTTTTTCTTATCATTTATATTTTGTGATTAGATGCATTAAACTTGCATTGATAAATGAAAGAACAAGTTTACTTTAATCATAATCAAGAATTAAAATAAAACAACCCATTTTCAAGGCTTATTGGGTTGTTACGTGACTTGGAAAACCTGAAACCCTGGAAAAGTCAGGAAATTCTATCTCTATTTGAATTGTCAAGAAATTTCGTGAGTGACTTGCTGTTTGAGTGAAAAGTCGAATTCCGGTTCATCTAAGTATTTTCGCGATGTGATAAATTATCATTATTAGCTCTTGGATTTTTAACCGAAGGAGATCTTTTGGCTAAAAATTAAATAACATAAAATTAATAATTTGCATTAATGTGGTTTTTTTTTTTTTTTTGTTAAACTTCTCTCAACTGTCTTCAATATATTCCTTAAAAACGAACCTGGAATATTATAATGTAGCCTCTGAAAATTCTGTAAAAGTCATCAATTTTGGTAGAGAAAGAAGCGTAACAATCCTGGTTGAAAAGAATAACCAATATGTGCGACATAGTTATCAATTCCAGCTGTTGGGGACGTAGATTCTAGCTAAATCTTTACTGAGGGTAATCTTAGCTGAAATGATCCTGGGAAATCACGTTCGAAATTTATCGGTTTCGTTCTTCGCTCTGATATCATTTGTTCTTTTTTAGTATCCCTCTTGCACCTCTGTCAGAGCCATGATTCGTTTCTGTTTCCATATACACACATCCCCCCCCCCCCCCCCCCCCCCATCGTACATAACATAAATCTTAAATTTATCTCGAATAGGGAGCTTGACGTAAACGAGATAGCTCAAGCCTGCGATTTTTTTTTCTTACCCTCCGTCTAGATCATTCTAGATTCACGCTACATCACTCAGACTTTGAATTTATATTCGGTCTACAATAAGACATGTTATACGAGAGAAAATTTTGCTTCCCATTACAGTCTATGACCTCAGGTTAATTACTCACAAATAATCACGCTCATCATTGTTGAAGTTTCTCGACTTTTCGACAGAGATCTGAAACAGTATTATTCCTTTTTGGAAAATGTCAATATTTCTCTGTAACGCTTAGAACTTTGTTCCTTAACTTCTCTGAAATCATCTTTTTAGAAACTAGAAATTTTCTTGAACTATCTGATCAAGAAATGAGCGAACAAATTTGCTGAAATATTTTCTAAAAATATGTCCACTAGGATTTCTATTTCTAATCTAAAACCTCGCCTTGATGTTACAGAAGTCGAGGAACGACACAGCGGCAAGGCGCGCGGCGGTAAGTTGGCGCGGCGAGCTCGCTCCTTCAAGGAGGACTTCCTGGAGAAATTGTCCCACATGCGTTCCCCTGGCGGGAGCGGCGGGGGTGGAAGTGTGGGTGGAGGTGGAGGAGGAGGTGGTGGCGGCGGCGGAGGTGGTGGCGGCAGCAGCAGGACCGGGACCGGTACTCGCGCCGCTTCACCCTCGTCCCCCAGGACAACCCGAGACAAAAGCGTCTCCGGAGATCCCCTTGATAAAAATCCACTCCACGATCTGCACAACCATGTGCGCCAAGTCCAGCTGGCGTTACTTCATTTCCGCGATGTCGTGTCCAAAAATAAACTGGAGATGCTTCCAGGAAATGGAACGATAGTCTTGGAAACTGTCACCACCATTCACACCGTTCTAAAGTCTTATTTACTCTACGAAAACAGGTGAGGGTAACATTTTTTAAAAATATGTTAAATTCAGGAATTATTTGCTGTTTTAATAAACTAGGTAACTTGATTTCACTTCGATCTCAGATTCTACTAATTATCAATTCGTAAACCAATACTCGATTTGATTATTTTTTGGATTTTAACGGGATCATAAAGTTCGGAAACCAGAAAAGATTAATTCTGAGGATATTTCGTTTTATTTGACAAAAAGGATAATTTTTTATAACCGGAAGATTCGTGGTTCAATAAAATCACACGTTTACAACGTTTCGGCCACTTTTGAGGTAATGTATCAAAAAGATTCATTAGTTAAACTCTTCCATCATACAAAAACGAATAATGAATAATCTTAGCTTTAATTTTGTCTTTCCGGACGCGGGTCATACTAACAATAAGAGAAAACCTAATCACATAGATTATTAAAAAAATGTATTAAGTCTAAGGAGACAGCTTCATCTGGTTTCGTGTAATGAAATGATTTACTAATAACTAACGAATTAATCCTTCGTCCGTACCTCATATTTTTACATTTCGGATTTATAAATATTAATTTTTAACACGAATCAAAAAATACGATGTCTAGGGCATTTGTCCGAAGAATTTTCTAAAAAATTTTAATCGATTCAGAGTCTATGGTTTCCAATTTTTTAACATATTACCAGTCCTTAAAAATCCAAAAATTGATCAAAATTATATTTCACCGTCGAATTTCAGAAGAACTTGGTATAGTCCATGGTATAGTCTCTCACCATAGATCACAAGTTGAATTATGAAAGAGAACAGTGTTGAATACATTGAAACTTCTCTTAATGGACATCTTTGTATAGCAGAAACCTAATAAGGGATAGTAAAAAAATTCCTGACAAATGTAACCACATGATATTGTTGTACTGAATAACAGACACTTTTCGAAAACGGACAATATTTTTGGTTTCAAAGGTGTCCGTTAATAAGAAGTTTAACTGTATACAATTTTTGAATAAAACTGCAGAAATTGGAGAGATCAAAAGAACTTTGCTTGTTTGCATCGAAGTTTCTCTTGCAAGCTCATAATAAATTTTCTATGGTCAGCCCAAGGTGTTTTAAAGACTCACAAGTCCATCATGAAAACTAAAATCAAGTTTCATTCTATGGCTGTGGACCAAAAGTTGACTACAATATTTTTATTTTGGTTTGAAACAGTTCGACGTTGGGATCGGCAACAAATCAGGTATACCAAGCACTGGCACAACTACTTAAGCTATGCGATGACGTGTTGCTTCACGGTGACCAGTCCTCAGCTCTAGATAGTGAGAACGTGACCCACGTCGTTAGTTTGGTAGAGGAAGCTGTAAAAAATCTGGTCAGTCTAGCCCAAGAAAAAATCTTTAACCGGCAGAAGCCTGCACCAACAGCGACCAATAACAGGTATTGAATTTTCTCATAATGCAAAGTGAGTGCTATTCCCAATGCTAAATTTTGTTTGAGTAAACTAATTTTTTGAATGAAACCTGTAGAGTGTCTTTTTAATGAAATGGATGGAATAACAATGTGCAAAACTTACAAGTGTTCAATTTTCTTGGGATAGTAAAGGGGTGTGGATAATTACCAGTTAATACTTACAGAACATCTGGATTTGGATCGGAACTTATACCACAACGAAATTCTTTGCCCGACATTCCTCTTACTCCGCGAGAAAGACAGATTTTAGAACAAACTGCAACAGCTAACACTTTAGTACGCAGTTCACACAGTTCAGAATCTATACTAAGGGATTCAAGCCCGCCGCCTAAACCCCCTCTGCCAGACAGGTATGTTTCATCATACGGTTACCCAGACAGCAAAACATGATCTTGCACAAATTGCAATTGCATGTTGCAGCCCGTGACACATTAAATTTAATTCTGTAACTTAATGCTGGCTTAAATTATAACTTTTTCATGTAATCAAACTCGTGCAAATACACACAAGGCTCACCAAGCGTAACTTATGGGAAATTAGCTTACTGTACTCAGTATACTAAAGTACAGTAAGTTAAATTCACTATTAAAACTTTTAACTTCAATCGAGATATCTTGTCAGAATTTTAAAGTAGCGTATAATTTTTCCACTGCACAAGAGCAGAAATTGTAAATACTTGATTAAAAACAATGTTGATACATATATGCCTGTAATTAACAGGGTGACGTAGATGTCTTGAAGTTCGTTGTTCCATGAAAAGTCAGCTTTACTACAATTACAGGACAAACGTATGTCTTTCCGAGGAAAACAGTTCTACTGGAACGCCACCGCCACTGCCCCCAAAGAGGAGAACTAGAGCCCAGCAATTACTGGACGAGTCTGAATCTCTTCTCACATCTAGTCTGGACAGAGTATCTCTCCGAAGTCGATCGCCCGAGGATTCGTCCTCGCTTTTGAGTGCATCGGCTGGAAGTTTGGATTCAGCACTGAACCACTCGCGAGACGAAGATGAAATTCGAGCTATCATGGGACCTAACGATGAATCGCTAAATGATAGTATGGATCTCAGCCTTATGGCTACCATTCAAGGTAGGTTTATCCCAATTTGTTATAAAGCTAGTTATTACCAATATCTCAAATTTTTACTGTTCAGATTCTTGAATCAAAGCCAAGGTAGCATAATTCCTTATGTACAAGGTGGCATAAAAATATTGCAAAATAATCTTAATTTGAATCGAATACCATTTTCCATAATATTCAAAATTGCATCTCAATAAAAACAAATTGTTCATCTAAAATTCTGTAGCTAAAATATGTCCAGCCAATTTCCCTGAGTTGATTTTACCGTATTTTTCAATACTTCTGTGTTGTATCAGAAATTAATTTTTGGCTGTATGTGATTTCTGCTAATAGCAGACTTTTCGATATTAGCAATTAAAGTAATGTCATCTGTATTCGAAGCAAAGGAGTGAGTTGGAGACTGAGGTTTCCAACGATAGTAATACCAGGAAAGTTGATCATAGATGTTACCTTATAAGTAAACGAGGAAGCAATGTGGTCAATGCTTAGTCAGCGGTGGAGTTCAGTAAGCCGCCTGCCTGCCTTAGGATATCAGTCTGACTATCACTGTTTTCAAGTATAAAACGATTTGTCAAATACGAAATGTATTACGGTAGATTCACGCTTATTATTTAATTTGACACTGATTACTAATATATCTAAAACAGTTTTCTTTTTGAGCATTGTAAAATTATATGTATATTTTAAATATAAATCTTACTTAAGTGATTTATGTGAAATATCCTAATTATAATAGCGATTATAAAAGGCTTAAAGTGTGAGAACAAAAAATAAATAATAATTCGTGTGATACAGGTATAAATCTATTTAAGAAGTTTTTAATAATATACTAACGCAATGACGGCTTATGCATTTGAAATTTTCACATTTTTTTCATTTATTGGACCAACAATTTATGGAACTATAATCATTAAATATCTACTGAGACGATATAATTTGATTTTTTAAATATTTATGCAATTACATATCAACATTTGGCTGTACTAAGTTAATAGCGATACATTTTTTTTAATTTTCTTTATTTTCAGGCATGCAAGTAAACGGTAATGCGGGCTGTGGGTGCTGGGACAATTCTGAATCAAGTCTTCCTAGCACAATGTTGTTGGGTCAGCAAACTCCACAAGATATTCTCAACCCTTTCACCGGTGAATACTCTTAGATTAATATATTCTTTATGGATCTTAGTAGAAATAATAAAGGCAAGTGTTCGTCTCGATTATCATCTACTGATTTTCAACTATCGTTAAATTGAAATCATAATATTACTATATAAACCACAACAAGCAACTGTTAACAACTTGTTTAATTTAATTCAACCCATGATTATGCTTCACTGTTACCTGATGAACAATTCATATTGTTTATTAATTAAATTCAAGAATGAATTCGAACATTTATAATATTAATACGTCTAAAATGGATCAGCTTGTTGACCTTGTCGAAGCGATTGTCTTTTAAACTCTTTGGAGATGATATTTACATTACGGAAGTAGGGAGTAAAACATTTCTTAGCTAAAATTACGCAAGAATCTCTAAATAGCCAATGGCACAGACGAGATGTGGGCGTTCCGCCAAATGAGTATATGAATGGGCAGTATCTTGAACGTTTTCACTTTGAGAAGTTCAGTTATGTTTTTAAAAGTGTCGTATTTATGGATTCATTTTATTCTTCAATACGTTAAATAAACTACACAATGACTTTCAAGACCAATTCGACGTGGGAAAATATGAAAATGTTTTTTCGTGAGCTTTAAATGTCATCAGTAATTAATGTGACATTCACTGTTGAAAAATGACTCATTTAAAAAATACATATATCTACATACATATATCTGTATCAGTGATTCGAAGTCAAATAGTAGCATAGGGAATGTCATTTTATATCGAAGATATACAACGTCTTAAAAACTAATACATTATGAATTGATCCTATTTTACAATAGAGATAAATGAATAAATTAAACTTGATTGATATTTTATTTGTAACATTTTAGGTATGGAAGGGAAAATGGAACGACTATCTACGCAGACACAAGAGTCTGGTTTTGCATCTATGCACTCACAGCGTAGTTCATCACAGAGTTACACGACTGCTTCCAGCATAACTTCCAAAAGGTCTTCACAGCAAAGTAGCATAAGTTTTAATTCACAATCATTTAGTTCTCAACAACAATCATTTTCACAACAAAAAATTTTGGCGGACAGTAACGGATCAGTTTTCTCTCAAAGGACAATCACAAGTTCAAGAAGTAGCCACAGCACTACAAACATCAGTGGCAACGGGGATGCAGCATTACTTGAAAAATTGGTAAATGTGGGTGTTGTGAATTGTTTCGTTTTTATCATTTTTCATTTCTCAATTTTTTAATAAACTTTGTTTCAATACTAATGTGCATTTATCAAGAGTATTGCAAAAGAGCTGAAAGAAAAAAAAATATTTAGTACAGATTTTTAATTTATTTTGTGCATTCTATGAATTTGAAACTTTTCTTTCTTTCTCAACAATCGCAGATAGTTATTTTCAAATTTTTCTCTATTCCATAAGTGATTCTATTACATTTATTGCGCCTGCTTAAATGTGTTTACTAACTTCTTTGTTTATCTTGTTCAATTATACGATAAATGAGGAGTTTTTTAATACTTGTTTCATTTATGTAATAGGAACTTGACGGTATTACTAGACCAGATACCAACGGTATACCACCAGCCCTTCCAGAAAAAAGATCAAGGCGTAGGAAGGAACGACAACCTTCGCAGTATGATAATGTACCTGAAAATGAACACCTATCAACATGCAGCTTGCATACCAGCAACAGTGATAGTCCTGATACTAGCAAACCTCCACCATTGCCACTCAAAAAGCGACACAGTGAGTTACGATTTATTAACAGAATGCAATATTGACAGTGATCATATAAAATGATGAATTTTTATTTCTTGTAAATTTGAATGCTTACTCATTTTTCCAAGGATAGTCTATGACGTAAGGATAGTTACATAATATCTGGATCTTAAATTCAAAGGGATATATCGCCAGATCTTATAATGATAATTTTTATACTTGGTCACTGTTTCTATTATATTATAATCTCTTGAGTTAGAATCCCTTGATAAAAACGAGGACTTATTACCTTAATTAATTTACGATCTCAAGTTACCTTCTTGCAGGCTTAGTTTCAATTATTGTTATGCTCCGAAATGTCGCTTGAAAAATCGATAACTTATTTATTAATTTATTTATTTATTTATTTATTTATTTATTTATTAGAATTGCATATGAATCATCAAAACTGCTTGTAATGTCCATCAGATTTGTTGTTCAACGAATCTACACCTCGATAAAATATCAATGTTAGACTGTAAAGTTGTCCTAGAATTTTATGATTTTAAATTATCTCTAATAACTGGAAAAATCATTATTTATACGTTATTTTTTCTTTCAATAGTTTGCGGGTCCAATAAGGACAATGATTATTAATTCTGATAAATGTATGGTTCTAGGAAATTATTATTTACTTTTTTTATTACGTCAAAGCTGGCGTACAAAATGATTAAAACGTAGAAGTGAATATCTTTAATAAAAAAAAATCTTAGCCGTATAATAGATGAAAACTGACACGTTATTTTGTATCCCCCAGTGTTCCAATCAGTGGCATATTCCGGTAAGTGGGATCCTCGCCCACGCACCCACCTTCAACAAACACCCTCACGCTAAGTCTTGATTTGTCATACAAAACATGTTTTTTTTTTTATTTTTTATTATTTCCATTCTGGCTTCCAGCGGCATGTTTGCTGATTTGGTTTGATTTAGTAAACGTATAGTAATAAGGTGGTGTGTGACATTGAGTTTGCATTTCTATTAATACACCAGATTAATACATACAGCGTTATTGCTTTTTTGTTTATTTTTCAGTAATTTCTCATTCGGCAATGAAATTTGACTTTTTACTTATGTTCATGATCCATTAGAAGAGAAGAAGAATATTTAACTGTGATTAATATTATTTTAACCACAGTCGATCCTTATATTACAAATAATTTTATCATAATTCGGAGTAAAAACTATTCAAATTGATATGTAATTATCTGTCGCGAATCCATGTATGAAATTACGTTACATCATAGAGTACAAGAAAAGATATGTCTACATCGAATTAAAAAATTGTTTTACTTTGTTACGATGAAAATTTCTAATCTTTTCTAAGATTTCGGTACAGGTCTTAATGCGTATAAAGCCACGAGGAAAATTAAATTAGGAGACTTGCCTTATTGCCAATTGATGTGGGAGTGATGATCGTTTCCCCAATTAATTTGACCTTTTACCCAATAGCTACCAGTTTGCAGTTAGCAATGATTAACCATCATGATGTTGGAATGCCAGTTAACTCGTAGTTTAGTACTATCAGTTCCAACAGTCGGATCAAAAATATCTCCATATCTGAATGGTCTTTGTAAAAAAGAAAACTATAAAATTAATACACAAATTTATGTAGTGGTACAACATCGCCTTTAATTCTTTTACCACTTGCTGTTGCTTTATTTATGTAATCGGTGTCAGACAAATTGCATATTTATTATATTATTCTATAAAATATCTTTATATACCTATATACATATATACAATGCTCTTCGTAAGATTACATTCTTGCTGTAGTAAGTCTTCTCGCATTATCTACTTTTCACGCATCGTATATACCTATGTATACATTTTTACATTTCATATAGAATATATAAATTATGTTAATATGATATACATATATGAATTCATACGCATTATACGTAATTCAGAACACTGACATCATATACAGGATATAAATACATTCATGTCAATCTTATTAATATTTTAGTTATAATCCACGATATTCTCAATTCAAACAATTGATTTAATCTAAATGCATTTAAATTATCGTTATTTATTCCATCTTCCAGTTATGGCCTATATGGAAATGTTTGGGAACTGTGCGCATAGCAATAATGACTTCATTTCTGGACTGGGTACTCGGCATTCAGTTGCAGCATATAATTCTATGCAGGCCGAGTGGCAGCAGCATGAAATGTCGTTAACTACAACGCAGTCCTGCTCCTTCATGGCTCATTCAACGACAAGCAGCACACATGATAGTACAAGGTATATAGATTTATTATTAATCACAGGTTTGGGTAATGATCAGAAATTTTCATAACTTATGAAATACTTTATTGTTTTAGTATTTCCGTAACCACTGTACCACCATTAATAGAGGATGTGATAAACAATTATAGTCTGCCACCAGCATTGCCACCAAAGAGGTCTCGTTCTATTAAATCAAATAATCCAACTCCGCCTCCAATCTCACCAAAGCCAACCATCAGTATGCAAAGCATTTATATGCCTGATCCAATGACTATGCCAGTCAAGCAGACTGAGATATCTGTACTGCCTGCCAAGAGAGAACCGAGTCCTCCATCTCAAGCAATTACTACGATGGTATGATATTTACTGTTACTGATATTCATTTGTAATCCATCGTTGATTATGTATCAATGTATCGAGTGTAATAATTTTTAACTAATAGTCTACTTGTTTTCAGATTAATAATGCGCCTCCAGAAATTACATTGCCAGTTTCACGGCCCGGAAGCAATGCTTTATCAACAATATCTGTAGACGAGAATACTTTGGAACTCTTGGATGTTGATCAAGATGAAAGTATTCTGGAAGAGCTAGAAATTAGTAAATATTTAGTTTTTAAAAAGCCAGAAGAAGATGGGCCTGATATACGTGGTGGGCATCCGGATGCATTGGTCATACACGCAACCAAGGCTAATAAAAATGGTATGATTTTATTAATTAATCAAACTGGTTGACTACGTTTTAAAAAAATTTAATATGCTTAGTTCATTTGGTCTTACAATGTTTTCAAATATTCAATCAACCATTAGTATAAGTCTATAATAAATATTTAAGTTTTGAAAAACGGGTCCATATTATTACATTCATATTTATTGCACGCTGCTTATTAGATGAGAAGGAATCAGGTTTGTATCTTGTGTGTTTCCTTAGGTTTGAAAATCATTAAATCATATAAAATGTATTTGGTTCGATCAACACTTAGGCTTCATATAATTTATGATTTTAGTTATAAAAAAAAAATCCCTGAAATTATGTCTTAAGATAATAAAATTTTTTGTGCAGATTTCCTGTATCAGGAAGCATTCTTAACTACATATAGGACATTTTTATCGCCGCTGGAATTGATCCAAAAGTTACACAGGCGACATCAAAGGTTTTGTTGTTTTCCGGACTTGTTAAAACAACGGGCTGCTAAAGAGGCATTCTCTTTGCTAGTCAGAGTCGTCAGTGATTTGACGTAAGTTGCAAGAATCGATGATTTGATTTTGATTTGTTGATTTAGTTGATTGACCATTGATTTGATTTTGTGATTTAGTTAATTGACCATATCTATATCATTCACTATTTAAAAATATGCAATTTCTGTTCATTATAAACAGGGTATCAGACCTTGATGATGTACTTCTTCAAACTTTGATGGAGTTTGTTCAACAACTGGTTTGTAGCGGAGATCTCACAATGGCTAAAGCTCTGAGAGTAAAAATTCTAGAAAAACATATGAGAAAACAATTACAATCAACTCAGCCAATACTTTCATCTCTCAGTGTTTCTACTAGACAATCCTCACTGCTCGACTTCAAAAGTGAACAAATTGCCGAACAAATGACTCTTTTGGATGCAGAACTCTTTATAAATATCGAAATTCCGGAAGTACTTATCTGGGCGCAGGAACAAAACGAAGAAAGAAGTCCTAATCTCACAAGGTTTACAGAGCACTTCAATAAAATGTCTTATTGGGCTAGATCAAGAATATTGGACGAACAAAACGAGCCAAAAGACAGAGAAAAATATGTCGTTAAATTCATTAAAATAATGAAACATCTTAGAAAAATTAACAACTTTAACAGTTACCTTGCACTACTCTCTGCGCTAGACAGTGCACCGATTAGAAGGCTCGAATGGCAAAAACATATAACTGAAGGACTGAAGGAATACTGTGCTCTGATTGATAGTTCGAGTAGTTTTCGAGCTTATAGACAAGCATTGGCTGAGACTCAACCACCATGCATTCCTTACATGTAAGATAATTTTATTTTATTCGTAATTTTTTTTAATTCTTTTTTAATTTTGTTTAATTCTACTACGTGATCACAAGATTTTTCAGACATTAAAGTACCGCTTCAACATTTGATATTATTTCATTTTTCAGAGGGCTTGTTCTACAAGATTTAACATTTGTGCATATTGGAAACAGTGATTTGTTACCAGACGGTAGCATTAACTTTTCAAAAAGATGGCAACAATTTAATATTGTTGAAAACATGAAGAGGTTTAAGAAAGGGTAAGAATCTTTTATAATAGTAAATAATGATGGTTTTTTTTTTCAGTTAGGAATTACAAAAATTCGAATGAAATTTATACATCATTGTGTTCTTTTTTCTCAGTATGTATACCTTCAAGAAGCATGAACGTATCATAGCATTCTTCAACAACTTCGATGATTTCTTCTGCGAGGATACAATGTGGCAGATCTCAGAAAGGATCAAGCCCCGGGGGGGTAAGAAGACTCATTCACAAAACTAGAGCTTGTCTAACCCTTTCACCGTCTGCGTTTCTCGCCCTTAGGGGTTCTAAAAGTACTAGCTTAGGATATTTAATATTTATTTAGATACTTCAACTGATCTACGAATAGTGAATATTGTGAAAGGGTTGGTTTTGAGCACATAAGAGATCTATTCCATTTCTACAGCCTCCGTGAGGTTGCTCTTTAATGTATAGGATAATTATTGAAATTTTTGCATCATTTTAGGATTTAACCAGTATAAGAGCCATGAATTTCAATAAAGGAAATAAAAACTAAAAAAAACTTGTGTGATATCGCGTTTTTGAAATTTTTCCAAAAATTATATTCGTGAACATTTAGAAGTAAACACTCTCAATCTATTCAAATTCTTTTAGATTGTGATTATTGAACTTTAATTCATGGCTCTTTGAGACTGTATTCAGTTTCGGGCATGATTGTATTATTCTTAAATAACGCTTTAGTAATGCTTAGTGCAGTGCTGATAAGTAAACCCCAGAAAAACATTAATCCTTAATGTAAAATTGCATAATTTATTTATTTTTAATTATCATAGATGTGTAAATTAATAGGTTTTATTATTACTTTTTTAATGTTTTTTTTTTTATCACGCGAAATGTAGATGTTTTAACGACTAATGCGTCAGAGACGTGCATTGAATATATTAGATTTTCATCCAGAGACATTGAGTAAGAATTAGTTATACTTTGTTTCTTATATAAGACAACGAATGATATATAACAACAAATAAACACTCTGATGTGTTTGTCGTTAATATAATTGTAATAGGTGTATTGTAAACGTCCATTATCTAGCTATATGTAGATAGGAAAGTTTCAATAATCAACACAAGGATGTTGATTACCCAAGGATTAACACCAATGACGTTGATTAATGTAGAGCCATTGTAGTCTCGTTCTTGTGACTCGTCGATGCACAGATCGTTACACATGGCACGACTGAGAGCAACTGTTACATATACTATTGTATATGATTATAGGTAACATTTTTTTTTTTTTGTTTTTTGTAAATTCGTTGATAGTCAGAGCTTTCAGCTTTAAGTCAAATTGCTACCTAGTAATTTAGGTAAATCAAATTTTATGTAAACTACTGCACTTCTGGCAAAACATTTATCCAAATACAAACGTTTTTTCTTTCTGTTTATTTGTTAATGTTCTTGTATTTAGAGCTGTATGAAAGCGGGTACTGTTCATCAATCAATAAGTGATTATTCGCATAAATAAAATGATTGCGAAAACTGGAAACATATGTCTTTAACTATTTCAGAAACTCTGTAATTTTCTGTTTATAGACCAATATCAATCAGATATGTAGTTGTATTCTGAATTTTACACAATTGAAAAATATCTGGGCATGAATTGTTTGATAAAACTTTATACAGCCCTAAAATATCGACATTAAAATTAAAACGCCATAGTTAATATGCCTCATATTAATGAATGAATAAAACAACTCTGATCAATTACTTCATAAATTTATAATAGATGTTCATCTGTGTGCATTCATGATTCTGTCAATATAATATTACATACCTGTAAATATGAAAACATTTTACCAATACAAGTATGACATTGCCATGCACAGTTTATGTGAATTATAAGAAATATTATTTGTAAATGTCCCATCATTGTTGAAATATCAGGTCTTAATTCATCGAACCATATTTTTGTTTATCCTCCAATAATTACAATGGCTGTTTTTATTATCTGCAATTGTTTGCCGATAAAAAGTTTTAAGACACGCATATTATCAACTAGTTATTCAATATCGCCGCATATTCATTCTGAAAATGTATAATCTCCGAACGCATTTTCAATTTTCAATATACCAAGTCAATTATTCATTCACTGATGTGTAAAGAATTGAAATAATGGCATAAAATTAAGTGTAAACGGCACAATTAATATTTGCTATATAGATTTTGGTCTACAGATTGAGTGTCGTTTTGAATGTACAATATGTAGATCAGCAGCGAGACTTTATCTATAGAGCAATCTAGTTTTAATAATGTCGCCGTGTACAGCCAGCCTTATATTGATGTTATTATCAAAAATACTAGCATAAAGTTGAAACAAATATTGAATGGGAAACAAACTCTCAATTACACGTGTTTATTGGAAATCTTTAAATGGGTTTGCTTTATGTTAATTATTAAAGTCTTAATCTACTGCGGCCAATAATTAATTGGTTTCTGTTCAAGAATACACGTCTTATTATTTCGATTTATTGAACAATAATACGGATTTTTATGCTGATAAATTGTCGGTTTTAGCTTATAACGACCACTTAAAATCCTATACAAAATTAATTCTTATCGATGATCCCAGTGCATTAATTTTCCAAAAATATTTCTCGAATCATGATTTATCGTTAACATTGCAGTATAATTTAATGAGATAATTTATATTTTCTCTCGCAACACGTCTATTGAGATATTTCAATAGTTCTTCAATAATGCTGTTACTAAAAATAGCATAACGCCATAATAAATTAATATTAAATAATTCTGATGAAGTTGTTTCTAGATACTCCAGTTCACGGTAATAATACCTACCTATATTTAATATATTCGTAAGACTATCTAATTAACAGATAGTTTATGTAATAAATAAACTAATGTATACAGTAGAGCGTGCCGAAAAACGCGTAAAATATTTTGGAAACGCCTAATCTTTAAATCTGTTTCTATTGCCATTATTCAACTCTCTGAATGAAGAAGAAAACCCATGACGAATTTATCAACGTGAATACCAGTAACTTCGGATTAAATAGGAAAAAAATTAAAAAATACAAATACTTAGCGCACCGATAATAACAGAATGAAATTATATTCACAATAGGAACAGATTTTTGGGATAACAGGTTCAAAAATTTTTTCTTACGTTTTTCTTGACAAACTAGTATACTATATTATAAATGTATATACTTATACATATAATATTTGTATAAATTTAAATGTATGGGGTGAATCCGCTGCATGTGGTAAATTGATTGTGACCTAAAACTACTGAGATATTTTCCCCAAAACGATCTTGTTCATCTCTTTAAAAAACAAACAAGCCGCAGATTTGCGGGTTTGACGAACGATATTTTGAATAGAATTTATTGGAGTATGAGTATAGTTTTACTAGCTCTAATTAAGTCACACATCAATTTCTCAACTGACGTTAAATAGCCCCATATATCTCTATGTATGTACGAAATGAATGAATAGTTATATGAATGTTGTAAATAATTTCAATGTATCTATTGTTTCTTATATGTATGTGTATATTATTTGTATCTGTAATTAATGATTATATTATATAAGTTGTAAATGTAAAATGAATGTACCGTCACTAATCTACATACTACTTGACACATAACATCGAGATCTTAGTATTTAAGTTGACGCAATTTTTGTGATGCCATATTATGTTGTAGGATAGTTGTAAACCAAGCGCTTTATATTATTTTTATTTAATTAAACATTAAAAATATGACAAAATTTTCTTACTTTCAGTTTTACACCTTTTCTATTCGTTTTTTTTCCTCAGTTTTTATCATACATCTATAAATATATCCATTTTCTATTGTCTCGAATAACATCAAACAAGCCGCCGATGTTTTATTAACACATATGTGTGCAGTGTTGGAAAAAAAAAAACACTTAAAAATATCTACATACTGATTTAAGGTATGAACGAAGTGTCGAAATACTGTATCATAGATACTTGAAACATTGCATGCGTGTATGTAAACATTCTTATAGACATGAATGATCCCCTGTGTACGTAATTTGATTAAGCAAGTGTATTATACCTATTCTCCCTGTTCTTTGCAATAATTGATAAATGTAGCAAAAAAAAAATTGTATCTGACACAACAAAACGTTCAACCTAAGGAAGGCCTATACAAATGTTAAATCTTTGAAGGATGCTCTGTAATTCTTATGTAATATATACACATTCATAACACTTTTTACTAAGACATTTTATTAGTATGCTAGCTCAAAAGCAATGCAACAATTAATTGTTGAGTCTTGACTTGATTTCATGAAACTCGTTAGTGCCTGATGTTTGTCAGAATCTTTTAGAAATCCTTCAGGTTCTGCAAACAAGTTGTTAACTACGAATGTAAAGATTTCTTGTTGGCAAAGCCAAATTTTTCTCTCTATTTATTATATCTTTGAATGTTGAAGAGAAGAAAAATTTATGCCGCTTTGAAACCAAAATTCCTAATTCCCAATCAACCGTACATTCATTGCCAATCTATGTTATATTAAATATCACCTTCACTAATGAAATTTCATATGGATTTGGATCGTTACCAACCGAGTTTACTGAGTCGAGTCACGATATATGCTAATTAGGTTGTCAATGTTGGAGTTTGGGTCTAAATGTATACAACATAGGTCTATACAAGTGAGATTAAAAAAGTGAATGTGCAACGAATCTTAGAAATGATCTCATTATTAGTTAGAAAATTATTAGCCGTTGTAAAGATAAGCTAATCTTGCGACTACTACATTTATATTATTGTTCTATAGAAATTTGAATAGTTCCAATTTTATGTAATTTAATGTTTTTCTAATTTCGATTTGGCATAAAATTGATAGTCAGCATGAAAATTACATCTAGACTGCTTATATGGCTAGATGTTATAATAATATAATAGAATATCGGACACAATAAATATTATTGTATATACTAAAGGTGTGAATTACCTAAATATAATCACATCGACAGATTGCCATAAATTGTTGGATTCGGTAAAGGATATTTGCATCTCTGAATTGAAATGATTGGATTTTCATTCATTTATGTTATAACCTCATTCAAAGTACCCCGCATCTGTCCTTGTGTAAAAACAGTTTCAGTCAAATTTTATGAATCTAGAGTATATTACATTTCAAACCATGCCGATTAAAAGCCTCCATAGGCCAATCCCTCTAATGTTAATGGTTTCTAAGATATTTGAGTATATTATTATTATTATTGATCCTTAGGCTTATCTCTGCGAGGAAAGTAGCCAATATTTAAGTATAAAGTTCGAATAACTTGATTAATAACCATGAATAACTTGGAAACAGATAGATTCATGGAAAAAGACCATAAGACGTTTTTTGTAGAGCCTTCAATTTTGATTGAAAGTAGCTACGCAGAATCTTTACAAGCAGATTAGTTCTTGAGATATAAAAATCGAAAAGTGCCACCAGGATATTTCCCATGTATTTTAAATGGAAAATAAAAAATAGCAACGAACGACCTCTAAATATTAATATTAGGATCTGAGTTTTCTTGAAGCTTGTTATTTGACCATAAAGAACAAGCTTTCTGAGAGTAACTTTAGAAAAAAATAAATAGTCGGTTAATTTGGCACACCCTAATATGTATACATTACATGCATAGTGGAAGTACGCTGCCCTTGGCAGCTGCAATTTTCGATCTTATGCTTAAATATCTTGGAAGCCCCCCTTAACTTTAGGAGGTTTGACCCATGGCGACTTTCAATCAGCATGATTTGAAACGCAATATACTCCAGTTTCATGGAATTTGACTGAAACCGCTTTTGTATAAGGACAGATGCGGGGTCCTTCAATTGGTAAATCATTTATAAATTTTTATAGTTTCCTGATTGTTATCACGTATAATTGCTAAGTCTTGTACGATAGGTAGAAAACATGGCAAATTAGTAATTGTATATTTATAGATCTACTGTACTATTTAATAATGGCTATTATAGAGAGTACCAATGTATGCTATGCAGAGGCACTTGCCAGGGTTCAATCAGCTAAAATTTTGACTCAAATAAACCCAGATGAATCCGAAGCTGAAATGTTATAATGGGACTAAGTTGATGCCAGTGTAAAGTATACATAGTTTGCACAGCTCAAATAATGCAAGGATTAAACAATTTTAACGTTACATTTATTGCCATAATAATTCTACTTATCTTACACTATTACTGCTGAGATATTATACCTGTACCTATGTATACAAGCTGTAGTATATAGTGCATATATTAGGGAAGCAAATAATCCCCCCGCATTGATCGCAGTATACTTACAGAATTCTGAGTGTCCCTTGAATAATACAAAATAATTGTTGCTCTTAGCATATGTTGTCATTATATATTTACTATCAATGTGTTGCCAGTCTTAAATTAAAATATATTTATGTGTATCCGTGTAATCAGTAGATTCAATGGTAAGTATATTAATAGATTGAGTATATAACAGATTCACAATTACTAGCAATAAATATTCGTTATAGGATGCAAAGATATAAAGTGTTCATGCATACTATAATGAAATATTAATTGTTATAATGGAAGGAGCACATATCCACATTTTTGAAACAAAAAAAAAATACTAAGATTTGATGAAATAAAAAAATTCCCAGAGAAGAAACTTGGAAAATACAGATTGTACTTCGCTATCCTATACTTATAGTCATGTTTTTTTGAATTTAATCACGATTTCATAACACTCGAATGTCGTATTATACTTATTCTAATACATGTTAATTATTTCCTTATTTTTGTAACATGGCTAAATAAGGAGGCCCACAATTTCAATATCAAATGTTTAACAATCATCCAATTGACTATCTGATTATGTGTTTGACATGTTTCTTCTCACAGATATTGTGCCGACAACCGACAATATTCTATTGGAATTAATTTTCATTGTGTTAATTGACATCTTTTTATACTAGTATAAATTTAATTCACGGCCTACAAAAATCCCTTGTATTACAATCCTGATAAATATCATCAATCGTCTTCTCCATGACATCGAAATGTGTAGCTCTTGATTATACATATACTATATATGTTGTTAGTATTGAGTATTTTTGTCATACTCATCTAGTTGAGCAAATCTGAAACTCCTGCAAGCAGTGGTGGTACATACATACAAATAACATATCCAGTTTTAGAGCGTATAGTTACATCCAAGCTCTAAACAATTCATTGAAAATATGATAAAAAAATATATATACAAATTGTTTTTGAGTATAGAACACCGCCACTGATACCAATGTATTCCTTACAGCCTTATACTATTATGATTGTATTCAACGTATAAATAGTGAAAAAAAATTACTATTAGTGTCTTAAAATATTATTGGCAACAAGTAGTAACATTATTGATGTGTACGAACCGTATGTTCACCGCAAGTAGTACGCTCACGTCATAAATATATGACAATTTATCTAAGTGTTTTATAAAAAATTTTTGTTGAGAATTAACAAAATAAGTAATATTTTGTATTCGCATAACGGAATTATCGAAGTAATAACAACTGCAGTTATAGATAATGAGAATTTGTACATGACTTTGATTCAATTTGATGATTTGGTGTCAGCAAATAATCTGCAGAGGTCTATCAGATTAAAGACGTCTTGCCAATTGGTCCAAATACACATATTGCAGTCTTGATCATTTTTCGTCAGAAATATTTCAAAGGACCCATCATAAACCTTATGGAAATTGACTCTCAGTCGAATTTCGTAGACTTTCAGGATGTTGTGGCCTTTACCTTTTCGATCAAAAGTTTTTATAAACAGAAGTCTTGGGGCTGTATCTCAAGTTATGAAGGAATCGACGTCATAATTATAGCTTCAAGCCTGAAACAATTTATTTCAAGTTTCTTTTGCCAATGACAAAAACAAAAAAATTGTCAATATACCCAAATCGAATTCGGATGAAATGTACTACATAAAATTGTTGTTTATCAATATATAGGACGATCGTTGCCAATGACGCAGGAAAAGAACCCCTCACAAAATTTATGTAAATTGGCTGAGTCGAATTTTCTAGAATTGTGGAATGTTGTAACTTTTGTTTTTTCGATCAAAAGTTCTCATAGGCACAAGTCTCTGCTATGGATCTATCTCAAGTTATGAGGCTTGTAGCTAATTGTGACGTCCGTTCCTTCATAACTTGAGATACAACCATAGCAGAGACTTGTGCCTGTGAGAACTTTTGATGGAAAAAGCAAAAGCTAGAAAATCTCGTAATTCTAGGACATTCGACTGAGCCTATTTCCATAAGTTTTGTGAGGGGTCCCTTTTTGTCATTGGCAACGAACGCCCTATATGTTCATAAACAACAATTACCCAATTCGATCTGGGTATATTTGAATTTTTATTTTTTTTTGTCATTGGAAAGAAACTTCAAAAAAATTGTATCAGGCTTGAAGCTATAATTGTGACGTCCATTTCCTCATAGAGATAGCCGAGATTTGTGCCTATATATGAGAACTTTTGATCAAAAAAGCATAAAAGCTACAACATCCCGAAATTCTACGAAATTCGACTAAGAGCCAATTTCCATAAGGCTTGTGAGGGGTCCTTTATCTTGACAAGTGAGAGATGTTCTGAGGGACATCTATTTATAGGTAAAACCCCATCATTAAGCATATCATCGGTAAGTGTGTGATATTACATTATATATTTGAGGACCCTCGCGTAAATACATGTGTTATGTAATAATTATGCTGATCGTACTTTTAACAAATTTTACATAGGTGAAAAGTGCTTGCGTGATTATAATTCGTATTATATAATAATATTTGTGTAGTTCCCTGCGATCATATTTTTCTAACTATATTAATTAATTGTGACTGTAGATCATGATTATGCTATATATTGCCCATATGAGTCAACCGTAAAATATATATATATATATATATATATATATATATATATATATATATATATATATATATATATATATATATATATATATATATATATATATATATATATATATGTATGTATGTATGTGATGATGATTTTTAAAATCAATCATTTATTAAACTATATCTGTCCATTGTAAAGTTTTTATCTTCTATTATTTTTTTTTTTGAATAATACTAATAATAATATTTAGTATTTGTACGCATATATAAGTTTTCGAATATAGACATCGTTTTTTGTTTTTATTTTTACTTATTGTGTTTATTTTTTATTTTTTATAATTATAATGTATATGACGGGGAAGAATAAATAGTATACATAGGAACAAGATAATTAACAATTTTATTCGCAATATGCGGTCAAAACGCCATTAAGGCCATGTCGTACTCCTCTTCGACTGATATATTTATATTTGAATAAAACACTGCATTTCTAAATTATAGAATTACCTATTGAATCTTCTTTTTGGGGATTAGTTTATAGGGTTTTCAGTGAGAGAAGAGTTAGACCCGAATGCTGGAGAAAAATAAGAAATTAAATAAAATGCGTTTTTCTCTGTTTTTTTTTCCAGTTTACGAGACGAGTGCTCTTCATTTACAAAAAACTAAATGATCCCAAAAAAGAAACTTCAATCCGTTATATAATTTAGCAATGGCGTGTTTTACTCAAATATGTCGGCCGAAGAGGAGTACAGCATGGCCTTAACCCTTCATAGTCACACTACCAAAAAATATCACGGCCGTCACACTGGGTCGATTCTACCCTGCAGTCAGTTTTCAAAAAACTATTGTCCGATGTGGATCAAAAAATTACGGAACGTGCTTTAAACATTCTAGATTACGTACAAAAAGTTGATTTATAAAAAATCAAATGATGACTTGTTAAAAAAAAATCATAAGGTCAATACGCACAAGGACACCTTTTACTCAAAAAATCATAACTTTGTCAACTTGTTATATTTTCAACTAAAATTCGGAGGTAATACTCCGTGGATGCGATACTTTTGGGGGAAAAATAGACCATCTGTAGAAACGATCCACCCCCAAAATAGTACGCGTTTCGAAAAAGGCATTTATTCCGACATGTGAAAAAGGTGGATTTTGGCGCACGATGTTCATTCCAAGCCGGGGACTATTAGATATTTAGGCTGAAAGTTGTACAACGGGTCGATTCTACCCAGTGTGACTGTAAAGGGTTAAATTAATCATCAAATCAATGCTGATGGATGAACTCTATTGAATGAAAACAACTTGCCATTAGTAAACGTATACTCAAATCCTCATTCATAGTAAAATTCATTCATCGGCTTTTTTACCCCACCCTTCAATATCGTATTCACATGTTATCGTGCAGTTTCTGACTTATCAATGAAAACATTAATCAAACTACACTCCTCGATGCGTTGACCAATCAATAAAGACTGCCTCGACATGTTTTATTACCTGCTGGCCTTTCTTCTTTACCGATCGAGCTGCTGTAAAGAACGCTTGATGATTGGCGATGGTGTTTTATGTTTAGTTACACACTGTTACACACATTTTACACTAACGCGTAACGTCAAGCGAAATTCCTTTGCCTTTTTAAAATAAATGTAGCGAATTGTATATTCTGTAAATAGTAAATTAATCAAAAGTAAAATGCTCGCGCTCAGAGAGTACGTAAGTAGCGATGAGAACAGCGAGCCGGAGGATGTCTCAAGTAATCGTGATACAGAAACTGAGGTTAACCTTCCAAACGTTTCAACTGACGAAAGCGCGCATTTGAAACCACTACCCGGAGGAAAGTCTATATCATCGCTCGCTTTGCAAGTTCGCCTAGCTCCAGAAGTAGTTCCAACTGTAAATAAATTTCTATATTTATGAAACTGTAATTATTATAAAGAAAATGGTTATTCCGTTACTTACGAACATAACCAACAAAATTAAATGACCCTTTTTAAACTCTATTCATATTCTTAGGGTACAGAGCTATGCGTTCGTCACATAGATTCAACATCCAAAGAAGTAATGCACAATCCCAAATTCGAGGAACTCTTTGCACCAGATGTAGGGCCAGACAATCCTTTCAAAACTCAGCAGCAAAGAGCAACAAAAAATATGCTCTCTGGTTATGTAGAGCGAGCACACATAAGCGAATTTCAATTTGAAAATCAACGTCGAACTTTTGCCAGTTATGGTTGGTTTAAATTATTATTGATTACTTGAATTATTAGTACTGCCTTTAATAATAATAATAATCTACAAATATTTATCCTTCAGGTTATGCCTTGGATCCGACAGTTGATGGTAGTGCAGAGGAAGGAAAAACACTCATTGGTGCGACAGAAGCTGCTGAAGAAACTGGAGCTAAGACGGTATTTGAAACTACGGAGTTAAGGGCTGCCGACAAGAGAAAAAGAAATAGAAATAACGATCCTGCTGATATAGAAGGATTCTTAGGCCCATGGGGCGGATATGTTGATGAACGAAGAGTGATCAAACCTACGGATGAAGAGGCTGCAGAACTTGAGGAAATTTTAGCTAAGAGAAATAAGAGGGGCAAACAAACTGAAGATAAACCCCTGGAAGAAAAGACAGTGTTGCACAGTGCGTGTATAATTTTCTACTTATTAAGGGGCCTTTCTAGTGTAACATTTTAAAAGAATGGGTAACCTTTTGGAATTTTTTTAGTAAGAATGTTGAATTATTGATTTCAAATTTTTTGGGTATGTTTATGCATGTTACGTGAGTATTCATAATTTTTTTCAACTCAAATTCTTCAAACAATTCGCTGGTATTATATACCGCGCACAACGTGTGATGAAAATTTACTTGAATGGTGAACACGATGGAGCTCGACCTGATCGTCCGAATCGAAAAAGTCATCAAGATTCTTAATCAGTATAAAGGTGCCTATCGTTCGGCCTATGATTAGTAAATAATTCAAAAAAATGAGAAAAATGGTGGCACGTCACAAAAAATGTCGATTTTTTTACCTTTATTTTGGTTTCAAAATGCATGCAGAAATCGCAATTTGTTGAATATCGATTTGAGTATAGACCGAACGATAGAAACATATCTCCTTTACCTGCGCATACTTGATTGAAGTCAATCGGATCATTGGTTATTGAGATATCATGCTCACCGATATAAAAAATGTTGCTTTGAGATAAACTGCTTTAAAGTTTGAAGTATGGCTATCAGCAGTAACGCGCTGCTCCACTCAAACATCTATAGCATCATCAGTTTTGAGAATTTTCTCATCACATAGGGCTTAAAATGTTCACAAGATTTGCAGCTTCAAAATTGTGAGATAAACAAACAATCGATTGCAATTTTTTGCATCTGTGACACTAGAAAGACCCTTTACCTATTGTTAAGATCGAATTTTACCAGATCATGATGGCAAAGTTATTAATGTTGTAAAACATCCAGCAATTAATTATTCTTCTTTTTTCAGTTAAAGATAGCGTGGATTATCAAGGACGTTCATTCCTGCACGCCCCGCAAGATGTTGGAGTTAATTTGAGGTCAGAATCACCTCCCGAACGATGTTTCTTACCCAAATCTCAAATTCACACATGGGAAGGACACACTAAGGGTATCTCACAGATTAGGTGGTTCCCACGAACTGCACACTTACTTCTTTCTTGCAGTATGGATTGCAGAGTCAAGGTGCGTAGTCGACAAATTTCTACGTTTTTACCTTGATAAGAACTGATATGTTACAGTATTACAAGCTTTTATTAATTTGTTTCATTTAGCTGTGGGAAGTATATAAAGACAGAAGGTGTGTTCGCACATATTACGGACATCGTCAGGCCGTGCGGGATGTAAGTTTTGACAATGATGGAAAACGGTTTTTATCCGCTGGTTACGATCGATACGTTAAACTTTGGGATACTGAGACTGGAGCATGTATTAGCCGTTTTACCAGCCGTAAAATACCGTATTGTGCAAAATTCAACCCTGACCCTGATAAGCAACATCTCTTTGTTGCTGGAACAAGCGATAAGAAAATCATATGTGTGAGTAGCTTCGTCTGGTTTTTTTGTTTATTAGAACAATACTTGTGAAGTTTCTAAAAATAATGAGGTAACAAATTCCTGAGAATACATCGGTTAATGGAAGCAACAATTTTTCAGAAACTAGAAATATATGTGACCAAATAATACAGAATTATACATAAACGTAATTTATATGTTGAAATTTTCCTTTTTAGTGGGACATCAGATCTGGTGAGATTACACAGGAATATGACAGACACTTAGGAGCTGTAAACACGATTACATTTGTAGACGAAAATCGAAGATTCGTTACAACGTCGGATGACAAAAGTCTCAGAGTTTGGGAATGGTGGGTATTAGTTACCAAAAAAAAATCAGAAATAAGTTTAAAAACTCAGAAGCAGTATATATCTAAACATAAAAAACAACTACCTATATTATTTATCAGTAAAGACTAATTACAGAGATGCAAATTCTATTAATCTTTCGCTATTTATCATCTAACAACAATCTAGACTACCTATTTTTTTTTTTTTTTATATAAACTAAACCAAAACCTCAAGATTTTCCAATACTTGAATAGAAAATCTGATTTATAGGGATATTCCCGTGGATATGAAGTACATAGCAGATCCGACGATGCATTCAATGCCGGCCGTTACTCCTTCCCCTAATCAGAAGTGGCTCGCATGCCAAAGTATGGACAATAAAATCGTGATATTTTCTGCTCTAAATCGTTTTAAAATGAACCGAAAGAAGACTTTTACTGGACATATGGTTGCTGGATACGCATGCGGACTTGATTTTTCACCGGATATGAGGTACACTGATGAAATATTTTGGTTGAGACAATTTGTCTTTAAAAGAGAATTTTTTAACGTGTAAATTTCGATTTGATAATGAAAATACAATTTGTATCACGGGCTTGTATGTCTTAAAAATCTTCATGTATAATTATGAAATTGTTGCAGCTACCTAGTGTCTGGTGACGCAGATGGAAAATGTTATATCTGGGATTGGAAGACAACAAAATTATACAAGAAATGGAAAGCTCACGAAGGAGTTTGCATCTCCACACTCTGGCATCCTCACGAACCCTCTCGTCTTGCAACAGCCGGTTGGGACGGCAAAATAAAGTATTGGGATTAAAGTACGGGAATCCATATCGTACAAAACTTTTGTATATTGTGTAACTACATAATAATATGTATATAAATTAAGTAATTTTCTATTTTTTTTTTTTTTTTTTTTTTTTCTACAAAACTGACTTGAATGCACTTTGGAGAACAAAGAATGAACTTTAAATACGACATACGATATCACTCTCATCATTGTTACTTTTCTTTATGTGATTTCGAAAACAAATATAAATATTTTCGAATTATTCTTCTTGAAAAATTGTTTAACGTTTATAAGTGAACATACAATGCATTATTGTCAATCCTGTTGATACGAGAATCAAAATCTTAAATGCGCCAATTAGTTATTTGAAAATTTATTCAGATTAATACCCCACCCTTCCTACAGAAATGCATAAAAATAGAATATTTCAATTAGAACTAAGTTAGGACATGCGTTTCTTATTGTGTAAATTATAATATGAAGGTATGTGGATACAATAATGGAGGTAAAATCGTTGTAACTAGGTATTATTATGCAGAGGTAAACAAATAACAATCGTTCATATGTAAAATAAGATTATGAGTAGAACGAATCGTAAAAAAAAGCATTATTTTTATTCATTTTTTTGTCTTTTTTTTCTTTGTATTAACATAATTTTCAATATGCATCCAAGGGGCGGTTAAGATGACCTGATATAAACGACGCTATTGCATTTATAAGAAAAAAGGCACAAAGTTTTACAGGAAATTAAATAAAAAAACTGTGATAACATGTATTCTAACTTCTTATTATGTCTTAAAAATTTTTAGTTTCTAATCAAGTTAAACGTTCCATTAACAAATCTTGGAGTTACACTTTCATTGACGTAATGATTAATATCACAAGAAGATTAAGGTTGTCCACATGACAATAAAGAGTTTTTGTAGAAAATGATATTAATTATAAACTATGATACGAATGAATAAGTTCACAGTCAATATTCACATTCATCATTTCATCTGTGACATACTATCTCCAAGCTATTATCTTACTTATTTTTAACTATGAATTGTCATACTTCCTAGTTAAATGATCCGCCATGAATAATGTTGCCAACTTTTTGATCTAGTCTTTTACAACCGCTAGTTGAATAAAGTTTATGTGGAGATGGTTCGAAAGTAAGGTGCGACTTAGCTTCCTCAATTTGTTCAGGGGTTGGTTTAACGTTTCTTCTTTCAAAGGCATCAACTATACATTGTTCCACATGCACTTCCTCAAGCGGTAGAAATGGTATGTAATGATCAATAAGACTGCTTTCAATGGTATCACTCTTGTGAAAGCCACCTTTTTCATTGAATGCAGTAACAGCCAGCAGATGTTCAAGATCTTGCAGTCTTGTTTGTTTCCGAGTCTTACCATTCTGCCACATTTCAAGCATGTACCTTGCAATTTCAGTACCACCCGTATTCGACAAAAATATAAATATTGCCTGTGTCGGATCAGCGCCACGAATCTTTGGATGGTAGTCTAGAAAGGGCACAAGTGAATCCAGTGTCCCTTTAGGTATCTTTTCAACTTCGTCAAATATGAAGATGGAGCGTGGACACAACTGAAGATGTTTTGTTATGCTTTCCTGAAGCTCACCCTGTGTCAAGTTTAATTCCAAATATTATTCATGATAAATATTGGCCAAATATTCTATAAAGAAAACTTTAGGTGACCATTAATAAAGAATAATAACGTTCTAACACCACGATTATGAGGTTCAGATGTTTTTACTTATAAAATACAGATAACTACCAACCTGATATCGTTCCACTAATCCTTCAGATCGAAATCGAAGACGCCCATTGTAAAAATGAACATAATTACTCTTTTCACCCTCTTTATAGAGTGCTTTTACAATAAAATCTGACATATAGTTTTTGCCAATACCAGGTAAGCCATGAAAACTCATGGCTAATGCTTTTTTTGGCTCTTTTGTATTTATATGACTTCTCAATGCATGGAGCACAGTTTCGTGTGCCAAATGTTGGCCATAAAGATTCTTTGACAACAAATCGTTGAGCACTGTAAAGAAAACAATCGAATTCTATGTTGTATTATATATTTTATTCGTGACTTCATTTTACTTGTTAAATGGAGACGTATTACATTGGTATATTTTAAAAACAATAATTTTATGCTTTACTGTCACGGCTTGTTTCTTAATTTTAGTCTATTCAGTGAAACGATTAGTGAGCCTGAGTAATGAAGGCGCAAATACAAGAATTAAATTGAAAAATATGTTGAAATCATTGTCGTCTTATTTTTAAAATTAGGTTTATCACGTTATGAAGTAGCACTGTTTACATACTCACAAGCCAAATCAGCTGGTATGTAGCTGTCAATACAGCATTCTCTGAGATAGCAAAGTGTCATGTACCCAAGACCGCTGATAACACTTGCACCACCTATCGCCGCAGGAATTAACGGAATAAAACATTCTCCGGAATCACAATATAAGAAACATAGACCGATTATAAAAAATATCCTCATAACCTCCATGCTTAATGTCTATCAGTTGCACATACTCGGAGTTTTTTTTAATCGGTCGAGCAAGTGTTGAATGTTTATTGTTTTTAGAGTAAGATCTCTTCGTACAATCTCTTCAAATAAAATAGGAATTGATTAAACAGTTGAAAGAAAAATAAATAAACCCGGCAGTTGACAGATTGCTGAAGATTAGCTGGTAAAATTATCTTAATTCAATCCGTGACTTATAACAAATTAAAATATCAAAATTCTTGGATATGAACTACTTGTGTATGACCACCGAAGGTGGCGCCCATGAAGAGCCGAATCACCGAAATCCGGAATAACGGAACAGAACGCAAACGAAATCTATTGGATTTTCCGATAGATACACTCTATGGAATTTTCTGCTCGGGTTTTTTCACTAAAAAATATGTTTCTGTACAAGTTTCATTTTGTTTTAGGCTGTCTTGTTTATGTATATGTATGTATAATAAACATTTTGTTTTCTTCTGATAATCGACCTTTCTTGCGTTGCGACTATATTCCCAATTTTCCCAGGTTTCTAATCAGCAATAAATTGCCAATTATACCAATAATCAATTGCTCAGTTACTTTCCATTCTTCAATCCCGCTTTATTCGCGGTATCAAGTAAGAGGAAGCTGTACCCAAAGAGTATAGTCTTTGGCTGTACCATAATGAAGTATAATCATTAGAATGATTCAAAAAATCGATGACTTGCGATAGTTGCGAAAATTTTCACTATTTTTTGTTGACCATGTAAAAAACTTTTTCATTTGTAATTGACTTGCGTCTAAGCACTGTTTTTTGTATATGTTTATTTTCATAATGTCATGTGACTAATTCTGTCATTGAATCTTTACTCAATGATTCTGTATACGTTCCTTTTAATAAATCAGCCTCTGATGAGGGTAGCACATAACTGCCGAAACGTCAGGCAAAATTTGAACCATTGACTCGACTGGATTGATTCAAACCGTTCCTAATAACTTGAACTTTGATTTGCTGAACATAAAGTATTCTCAATTTCCTGAAACAATTTGAAATTTTGGAAAGTTATTTTTTTTTTTTAATTTTTAAAAATTTACATCATAGGTATGTATACCGTGAGGTTATAGGGAAGGGAATCACAGGATGCAGGCAACCCAACAGTCAAAATTTCCGAAGATAGCCGAAGGTGCAGAGTATTTGATATTCAGCGGAAATGAAAGTCGATCCAGCCATCTAGCGGATTTCTCACCGTACTCCACACATGGACACATAATCATGAACGTGTATGTATGGATGTGTTGTGTCCATGTGTGTAGTATGGTGAGAAATCCGTTAGATGGCTAGATCGACGACTAAACTGTCCGGTTGATAGGTTAATAAAAATTGTCAGAGTGAAATTGCAGATTCTGATCGGAATAAAGTTAATATGCAAGATTCGTCAATATTAATTTGTGAAAAAGTTGCAGCAGTTAATTAATAAATTATAGCCGGTTCGAACAACAACGAATAACTTTTATTTGTAGATTAAATTCTATTCACTAAAAACAGAAAACTATTTAACATTAAATTTTCGACTTTTATCTGACGAATTAAGATATTTTACGAATGAAATCCATTCGTCGTTGGTGAAACCGGCCATAATTCATTCATTAACTGTTGCAACTTTTCTACAAATTAATATTGATGAATCTTGCTAATTAACTTTATTCCGATCGGATTCTTCAAGTTCACTATAATAATTATTTTTAACCCAACAATCTGACAGTTGAGTCGTCTGCTAACAGAAATTTTCGCGTCCCCCTTCCATTAATGACAATGCCCTGCCTTCGGCAATCTTCGGAAATTTGACTGTTGGGTTGCCTGCATCCTGTGATTCCCTTCCCTATAACCTCACGGTATGTGGGATACCGAGCCGTTTTTTTTTTTTTTTTTTTTTTTTTTTTTTTTTTTTTTTTTTTTTTTTTTTTTTTTTTTTTTTTTTTTTTTTTTTTTTTTTTTTTTTTTTTTTTTTTTTTTTTTTTTTTTTTTTTTTTTTTAACGACCACAAATGTGTATTTTGAGTATTAATACTTACCTTTCATTTCGAAATATATTCGGCGGACTCATTATGCATTTACAATTTGGAAATGGGATTTTCGTTTTAAACAATATTTTAACCGTGTTTTTTTCACTGGAAATATGTTGTTTCCTTTATTTTCATCGTTCTACTTTGATACGGTTTTTTCTATTTGGAGAATTTTGTTCCAACTTTATATTTCACAATGATAGTGTGTGAATCTATGAAATATTTTTTCAATTTTCTTAATTATTCTCTAACATTGAAAATATACTTGAACTATACGATTCGTACAGAACTATTACTGACCAACTATAATATAGTATTCTATAGGAACTATATAACTTAGTTCAGGCAGTTTCAATGTTACTTAAGAATAATTAAGAAAATTGAAAATACTTCAAAATGAAAGGTAAGTAGCTTACCGTGGTCGTAAGAAAAACCGGCTCGGTGTCCCAGGCTAAAATTTACAGAGCACTGAGAGGATACATATACTTATGGCTGTGAATTTTTTCAAATTGAAAAAAAAAATAACTTTTTCCAAAATTTCAAATTATTTCAGGAATTTGGAAATACTTTACGTTCAGCACATGAAAGTTTAAGTGGACCATTTTTTCTTGTAACTTCATTCTTCCGCAAAGAAAATAAGCCCAAACCAGTCCCCATACAACAAACGTAGCGAGTTATGAATTTTTGAAAAAAAAAAGTGCGTCAATACTAAAAATGTGGATAACTTCGAAAATATTAGGTATTTTGAAAAATCCTTTGGGGGACATTTTTTCCGTGTCATAAGTAACATTTTTCTCTGTTGGCGTGACAATCAGAAAAATTTGCCGCAAAAAGCTTGATGACTCGATATGGAATTGCCCACGAACGAGTTGAAGTAAAGGTGAAATAAGATGCCTGTTAAAATTAAATTTAGAGGTCGCTCATCGCTATTTTTTATTTTCCATTTAAAATACATGGAAAATGTTCTGGTTCCACTTTTTGATTTTCATATCTAAAGAAGTAATCTACTTAGAAAGATTCTGCATGGCTACTTTTGTTCAAAATCGAACGCGCTACAAAAACGATCTTTTTCGACGAATCGGTTTCCAAATTATTATGTGTTATTATATAGTTAATAACCATGACTTACTTGGAAACAGTTAGATTCATCGAAAAAGATCAGAAGAGCTTTTTTGTAAAGCGTTCAATTTCAAACAAAAGTAGCTATGCAGAATCTTTCCAAGTAGGTTGGTTCTTGAAATGTAAAATCAAAAAGTGCCACCAGACCATTTCCCATGTACGTACATACATATATATTTCAAATGCAAAAAATAACGATAAGCAACCTCTAAATCGTAATTGTAAGGGCTCATATTTCAACAGGCATCTTATTTTACCTCGATGTAACTATTGAATGTGATTTTGAAAAAAAAAAACGGTCGATTCCGTATCCTAATAACCGTATCATAATCATTCGTTCTATTCTGCCCACCGAACGATTCCTGGCAAACAAACGGACGGAATGGATGGCATACAACTGCATGGAATTGATTAAAAATTTCCAAATAATATCATCAAATATCCCATACATAAATTCTCCATCTATACAGGGTGGGTCACTTCAAGTGTCGAGAATGGGAGGGACTCAATTGACACGAGGCCCCACCTCTTCAGCCAATCAATAACTAGAAGAACTTGGTTGATCGAAATTCTTATGAAAACACAAGATACGATGTCTTGGTACAGGAAAAAAATATCAACGACTTAATCAGGCTATTAGATATTTACCCATTGCGACGTTCACTGAAACGATTCAAATTCTTGGCTTTCTCTGTCTCTATCAATACAAAATAAACTTGAAGCGTAAAAGTATAGGCTTTGATTACCTGTGGCACAACTGATACGGCTTGTCATACTCTGATTCTAATAGCTGAGCCGCGTGCTCACTACTACCTACTAAGATTTTGAAAATTCCCTATCTTGAATCTTACAAAAAGCGAGTACATCTACATGCCCCTGCTTTATGGTAAGTTCCGAAGTGACGCAACTCTTGTGGCAACAACGTATCGGATTAAATATCCGGACAGGTGGGTTGTATCATAATTTTGTCTCCACAATGAGTAATGATGTAAATCATGATGTGTATTCATGTATCAGAGCCAACTTCATGTAACAGAAAGCCAACAATTTAAATCGCTTCTATGAGCGTCAAAATGAATAAATACCTAATAGCCTGGTTCAGTAGTTGTTGATATTTCTCTGCCACACGAAGCAATTGTATGTTGAGTTCTCGTAAGGATTTCGGCCGGTTAAATTCTTCTAGTTGCTAATTGGCTGAAGGGGTGGAGCCTCGTGCCAATTGAGTCCCTCCCATTCTCGACACTTGAAGTGACTCACCCTGTATAACAAGTTGACAAATAATAATAGATATAAGAATTAACAATATTAATTTTTATTAATATAGTTTCTGGGTCATTATTATTTCATATAATTTAGTCATTGTTATAGCATAGGTAATCACAATTATCTAATATTGTCGGTGTAATTTGTTATTTCTGATTTCCGAAATGAATACCTTTCCCATTGAATCATTGTAAAAAAGTATAAAAAAAAGAATCTTCAATAATAATAATCATTATTTTGATAAAATGATAATCATTAAAAATAATTATCTCGTAAATTGAATAGAACAACTTTTACAAAACAAAAAAAATTGCCTATCTCATTTAAAATTAACGTAATTTTATCTGTTTTAAAGATTATTGAAATCTTACCAGTGTCCTGGCCTTACAGATTCCTTTGGTTTTACAAAATATACATTTCCCTGAACTTATATAATCATAATTGTTACACTATCTATTTTTTGTCTCCTTCGTCAATATACACAAAAATGTGTTTTAGTAGATGTACATATTTTTTTATAAAAATAACAATATACATTTATCACAGGACTTTTTAATTTTCATCATTGTGGTAATATAAATAGATAATTGATTTCATCGAATTTGCAATTGGTACTTGCCTCGAACCGCCTCAGGTTCAACGAGGATATAACCACAAAAGGAGAAGAAGAAGAAGAAGATTTCATCGAAAATGATTTTGGCTAACTTTAACGAAGCATTATATTCTTGGACATTCGTCATTCGAAATACATGCTTTTGGAAAGATGTCAGTCAGTCTGACATATTCGCCGAAAGATCTTAAAAACTTGATATCTGAAATTTTCGTTTTCGTTCAATGATTTCCCTTTTACCGTTCAGTCTTTTTCCAATTTTAAATCCTTCTATTCCAAATCTTCCATCATTATCTATTCGACAGCCTCTGCAAGCTTTTTGCTTGGTGGCAGCCCCAATTTTTTAATGATGTATTTCTTTCTTGCTTCTCGGTCTCTTGTTTGCTCGCTATATTTCAGGCTCTAGATTGTCTCCTACAATTCATCCATCTCAACAGTTTCTCTCTTAGTGGCATCTTGAAATTGCGATTTTAGGGCGTCAACTTCTTTCTTGTGTGTCACAAGATCACTTCTGATATTGGATACCTCTTGGATATTCTCTTTCACCATACTTCCCAACATCTCCATTGTTTTGGTCATGGACTCCATCAGTGCTTGTACCTTATCAATTTTCTCTTCCATAGTTTTGCTTGGTGCAGTATTTGGCTTGTCTGTTTCCTCGGTACTTCTCTTTTTAGTATCATCACGCTTCTCTTCCATAGTACTGCTTAGTGCTGCATTTGGTGGGTCTGTTCTCTCGGTAATTTGGTATTTAGTATCGTCACGCTTCTCTTCCATGGTTTTACTTGCTGCAGCATTTGGTGTGTCTGTTCCCTCAGTACTTTGGTCATTAGTGAGATCAGGCTCTCGAAAAATCCCCTAAAATGAACGACACATCACTGCATCAATAAGAGTCACTGAGTTTTACGAAGTATTGAATAACATATTGTCATCATAAATACTCGAACTACTTATAAATCTATAGTTTGATTCTAGTCAAGCTAAACAGTGCAACAACAATTCGTACAGTTACTCTCATCAGAACAATGAATAACATCACAAGATTAATGTTGACACCTGTGAAACTAACATCACAGAATTTTTATAGCAATTGATATCGATCCTAATTTATGTTAAGATTGATGAAGGATAGTCAATATTCGCAGCGATTATGTTAATTCTGAAATATCATTTCCTAGCTATTATGTTACTTCTGTGAAATGCCATACTTCCTCATTGTATAAATCGCCCCGAATAATACTGCCGACCTTTTGATTCAGACTCTTACAACCACTAGTTGAATAACGATTATCCGGAGATAGTCCGAATGTAAGGTACGACTTGGCTTCCTCGATCTGTGCATTGCTTGGTGTAGTGTTTCTCTTTTGAAAGGCATCAATTATACATTTTCGAACATGTTCTTCCTCAAGCGGTAGAAATGGTACGTAAAAATCGATAAGACTGCTCTCAATAGCATCATTTTTATGAAAGCCACCTTTTTCATTAAACGCAGTAATCGCCAGTAGATGTTCCAGATCCTGAAGCTTTGTTTGATTCCGTGTCTTTTTATCCAGCCACATTTTATTCAAGTAGTCTGCAATTTCAGCACCACCAGTATTCGACAAAAATATAAATATTGCCTTGGTTGTATCAATATCCGGGACAGTCGAATGGTAGTCTAAAAATGGCACAAGTGCGTCCAGTGTTCCATTTGGAATTTTATCAACTTCGTTAAAGATGAAGATGGAGCGGGGACATGCCTTGAGGTTTTCTGTTATGCTGTTTTGAAGCTCAACCTGTATTAAATTTCTTTTCAGGACTTATTCATCTAAAATATTGGCCAAACAATCTGACAAGATCATTTTAAAACCGTGGGTAAATATTAAATAATGAAATAATAAACTAACAAGATTGTATACATATGACTTTCAGGAAGTTCATCAGATGTGGGAAACTACTAACCTTATATTGTTCTACTAGTCCTTCAGAACGAAACCGAAGATACCCGTTGTACCAATGAACATAATTACTTTTTTTATCTTTCTTATAGAGTGCTTTTACAATGAACTCTGCCACGTAATTTTTGCCAGTTCCTGGCAAACCGTGAAAACTCATAGCCAATGCTTTCTCTGGCTCTTTTGTGTTTACATGACTTCTTAATGCATATAGCACAGTCTGATGTGCTAAATCTTGGCCATAAAGATTTTGTGTTAGCAACTTGTTGAGCACTGTAAGGAAAACAATCAAATTCTAGATTTTACATTATATTTTATTTATAACTTCATTGTTTTTATCCGAGAACATTAATTTAATGGCGCATTGTTGGGACTTGTTCCCTAATTTATTTATGTACTCATTAACACGATTGGTGTTAAATAAATAAGATGCAGAGATAATTGTTGTAGTATTCTGGGATCACTAAAGACTATCTCATCAAGTATAAAGTAGCAGGATGTACCTACTCACAAGTAAAATCAGCTGGGATGTAGCTATCTGTGCAGCATTCTTTAAAATAGCAATACGGCATAGCAGCAACATCTACAATTCCACTAAGAATACCACCTCGAACCGCAGAAATAAGGGAAATAAAACAAACAGCAATTGTCATAAATATCCTCACAAGCTCCATGGTTAATATCTTTAGCAGTTGTGCATGAAGAAATTTTTTTGATATTAGCCAATTACAGATGTCGAATCTTTCTTATTCTCAGAGTAAGAAGACGCCATGGTAGGTAGCTGTCAAAAAAATTGGGAATAACTGCATAAACTAAATACTCCCAGCAACATGTGCTCACAAATGATGTCAATATTCACGACATATTAAAAAAATTTTGGACAAGGTTTAGAGACAAAAAAATAAATCCAATCACGTATACTAATCAAATTAGTGAAGATTAGCTTTTAAAATTATTTTAATATGGGGGAGAAGCGGGTGCGATCAGACAAGTAAAGTTTTCTGTTAGACTGTGATCGAGTAGAAACAAAGTTTTAAGTTACTGCGGCAAAATCCTTATGTTGAAAAAAAAAAATGAGACTGTTTTCACAGCAAAAAATCATACAGTAAAAAATACACGAATGATCTGTTAGAAAAATGTGATTGTAGGTAGCATTGGGTGCAAAAAATAAATTGTTTCTTCATAGCAGTATAAAATTATTACAGTGAAAACATTTTATAATGAACATTGGTACTATAATATGAACCTGTTGATAGTCGTAGAACCATACACGTGTCAGTTTCAGTCATTCACGGGACAAAATTTCATTCAAACGGACCTCTTATTTTATGTTAACACTTCAAATGCACACCAGTGCAAATTCGCACCACTTTTATTTGATTACTAGTTTGATTTTTATCCATCTACTAGTTTCGTGTTTACGTTCACGAAAGCGAGTAGTTATTTTCGTCATTATCATAAAGTTCTGAATTTTTTCAAAATCACAATCATTCGCATTTCATTGGGGACACTTTTAGCGAATTCGACTTGCTGCACTAGTGCGCACTGAGTGCACTTTTATTCTCTTCTATTTCTCATATCCAAGTGAGATGGAAGTACACTCAGTGCACACTAGTGCAGCAAGTCGAATTTGCTATTATAAATATATAGAATCGAAATCGATTGATTCAAACCGGAGATACAAGCTTCCGAAAACGGGTGGTGCGAATTTGCACTAGTGTGCACTTCGAGGGGTCGGATAAATAGGTGTGCACTCCATGGGTTAATAGTATAGTAAGTGAACTGATCTAGCTGAACGTTTAGCGAGCTATGTTTAGAAGTAAACAGAAATTTCACGTTCATTACACTTTCGCGCTTGTCGCAAATTCAGTGACATATAATGTTCGATCGTACCTTGCACTGCACTGGGGCCTTATTCTAGAAAGGAATCCAACTTTATCACAGGCGTATCGGTCATCTTTCTGTTTAACGCTGCTCTCTGATTGGTTCAAACGGCGTTTACCACCCGCGAAACAATTTGATAATTTTCTAGAATTGGGGCCCTGTCCTACCTGCCTAGTATCTAATCTGTGAAAGATAATGTTCCAATAGATAAGCCGCGATAATTAGCTAGATATGTAAAAATGAAGCATAGACTTATGTATACAATACGCTTCGGTCAGCCCATGCGTCTTTTGCCCGTGTTACTGCTAGCGTTATTACCAATGTAAACTAGGCTTAACAATTTTTGGCATTACCAGAAGAAAAAAAATGTATTCAACGAATAAGCAAAAGGAAAACAAAATGTATTCAACGAAATACAATAATCAATAGAATCTCATACATAACTTGTAATTATAAAAATATAATTAAAATGCTGTAGCATCCACATACGCGTTGATTTTAACCAACGCTGTTTTGTATCAAACGTATACGCTATAAAACTTTGGGTAGACAGATACATTAGCCATGACGGCATGACCGGCTCGTAGTAAGATGGCGACATCCCCACTTTTTGAACATCGACCTCGAGAGTTTATGCCCCATACAGTTATTAGTTGGTCCGTGACGCGCAGCTACACGGTGGCATGATTGAAATATCTTGAATGATCATCAATCACTAGAAAGTAATAACCGTAATTGATATTGATAATTGGCTGCTAGTTAGATAGAAAATAAATTATATCCCAGTAAAAAGTTTGTCACCCTTAATTATCGTGAAAATATCTACAAGTTATTTCTGACTGGTGACAGGCAAAATGGCAATCGAAAGCACGGCAACAACTGCCACGAAGTTTTACTCGCGAGCGGACGTGGCCAAGCATAATCATAGCAAAGATTCTTGGATCATAATTCATAATAAAGTTTATGATGTAACCACCTTCCTAAACGAGGTATGATTTCCATATATATTTCAAACAATATGATTTATATCGACTAACGGACACTTTAAACTCATGTAGCAGACTACTTGTTGCAATCATGCGAATACATACATACAATCATATAATTACCATGTTTTATTGAAAATAAAGCACCCTGGTGGAGAAGAGGTCCTTTTGGAACAAGCCGGAATTGACGGAACTGAACCGTTCGAAGATGTTGCACACTCAAGTGACGCTAGACAGATGATGGAACCATTTAAAGTTGGAGAACTAATTGAAGCAAGTATTAGGATTCTCATCATTATTGTTCAAAATCGCGGTTAAATCAAACTGGCTAATCTTACAATAAATTGAAAACCTGTGATATATTTTGTATACAAAATTATCTTTCACTTGGTACCAAAGTATTCATCGTAGCCAATAGTTTTTCAGAGCTTCTTACCACTCCATGCCCTAATCACATTGACTACTCTTTGATTTATAGGAAGACAGAACGAAACCAGAAGAAAAGAAGAATACAGAATGGCCCAATGAAGGTAGCGGAGGTGATGAAAATAGGTAAGATTAGAGATGATAATAACAGTGCTAAACTAAGGAAATAGGAATCTAACATGTTTATTACTCTCGTAATTTTTTGATGATCACTAAGCACTCCAATATCTACTCACTTTTCAAGTTTTATCGTAAGACTGGAAATATATTTAAATTAGTGTTTAGCAAGCAATTATTTGTCATTGTAAAGGGTATTGATGTTTTATTAATTAAATTGTAACATAATTCAAACTTAATTAGGCAGTCTGATTGAAATTCATTGTGTTAAAAGTGAAAGGCATGACTTGACAAGTATTTCCAGAAATGAATAATAACGATGAATCATATTTTATGTTTAATGATGTGTTGTTTGGAATTGCAGTGGTTCGTGGCGATCCTGGTTGATTCCTGTGGCTCTTGGGATATTGGCAACTCTCCTTTATCGTTTCTTTATAAATCCATATTAAAGAAGATCATTCCCGTGCTCTTTTGTACTGTATAATTAATTGTTGTAAGAGTCTGAGTAATTATTGTTATGCAAATGATCGGCTTAATCACAATGTATTTCACATATTTATAATGTTGTGATTATTTTATTAACAAACGGGCGTAGCCAATGGTATTCATTGAATGACCTAGTATTGAGTTTTTTAGAATGGTCCGATTGGCGGGCCAATCACAATTCAAATATTATTTAATTAGTTGTTCATGATGGCTCATGAACAATTTTTTTATCTGTTTGTAAAAGAAAAAAACATCAAATTACAACACCTACATATATATTTTTACAACAAAAAGAGAACATAGCTGAATTAACAAATCTTAAAATTTTTTTTATTCTTATTTGGCTGGCTGCCAAGTATAAAAAATATTTTGAACGCAACAAATAATATGTACATACATACATATAAATATACGTACATTATATTTCTATAGAACTTAAGTAGCTAATAAGTATATTGTGGTTTAAGAAAGAAAACAAAAAAAAAATCGTACTCTGACCAATCTTCGAATAATAGTGTCCCTGACACTTACACGATCTAACAAAGTCAGCGTACGTGGGTATACGGTAAAATTTTATGATATAATAAAAAAAATGAACAATTTGAAAGATCAAAAATTTCTTGTCAACTGTGCATGAATATTAAACACCTTATATGTTATCATTTGTATATTTTTTGTTTCTTTAATACCTCACGAATTATAACTGTTGGAACTATAAGTAGATTTAAGAAAACTATGGCCTCCCTTAGTTTCTTTGTATTAAAAGTATATCATCGTTTGAAACGTGTCTAGAGTCGGCGGAAGCCTTACAAAATTCCACAGTTTTATTTTTTTCAATTACGTTTTGCGGTACATTGACTTCTATATCCTCGAATAATATCACACATCTATATCATCCGTTTCGGTCTAGCTTCGAATAATAATTGATGACACAAATATGTGAAATAAATAGCGATAAAATACTAAAATATTTTTCAGTAATCCCAAAAATAGCATTGATCGAACTATCGTAATCCATTCGGGTATAAATGTGTAAATTTATCAGAGTGATTGTTCTAAGTGAAATTCTGTATAAATTGAGACATACGAACCCCTAAAAATAGTTACAATTATAATCAGCACCGCGGGCATTGACATGGACAATAAAATTACAAGCGATAAATGTTCGGCTATGTAAATATGTAGTAAGTATAGGCACGGCTTGAATGGTAAGCGGGTGCAGCGGGGGTTGTGGAGGATCGGTCGTATAACAGAAATTATATCGAGCGGTGGCGAGCGCCGGCGTGCCGCGAGTCGCACGCCCCAGTCGGACTTGGTCGGGCTACAGTACTCAACGAGCCTTACGCGCGTTCGTATACACCGGTGTCAGTCGATAAGGGATTTAACTTACGTTAAGATACGCATTTTATTGTGTCGAATAGAGAGGGAAGCTTAAGGGCAGGTAAAGGCAGTAAGAAAGGCAGGCCAGAGGAAGTGGTAGTTTTGAAAAGCCGTCGAAGTGTCATGAGAGGCGGTTTCACGATCCGCCCTCCTTCATCGTCCCTCCTGGAGTCATGTATGTCGCGCCCTTCAAACGAGGTAAAAATGCCAAATTTCAAAACGTAATACATTTCTGTTTTCTCATTCCTTACCGATGGCATTACCATTACATTGTTTATTATTGTAACGTATTTCTATTTCATATACCTATACCGTTGATTAGTGAAAGTTGTGAATGCACGCAACCCTTATAGCTATATACCATTTATCTATACATACACAGGTACACAGGTATACATCATATACAAGTACACAGCATTCGTCAAGTTTTCGATGTGATATTTGTATAAATGAATGATCAGAAAACGATTGCGTGCTTCGTTGAAGTCGAAACCTATTCACAGATTCAACTTGATCTTTTTTAGCGGGCATTTCTTGAATGAATCTGATTTTATATGTATGTACGCAAGCTGTATTGCCAGTATGTCCGCTATTGAATAATATGTTACCCGGCTAAAGGTAGTAATCGCTTTCGTCGTATCAATAAGCACTCTGTCATGAGTATAACCAAATCGTATAGTATATTATAGATATATGTATTTATATTAGATAACGATATGCATTTTGTGCAATGTGGTACGCTTAAAGCCGCAAAAAAAAATGCCAAGAAATGTATAATAGACATTGGTTAGAACCAACAATATAAGTGCAACTCGATAAAAGGAAAATTAATGAATAAACAAAGTTGTAAATAAATAATGAATAGAACCGAATGAATGATTATATTATACTTTCTTCAAGTTCACCAATACATAGTATATACACTTTTTTTGAAATCTTACTTCGATATGATGATATATTTAACATTAATTGTTATTTACTTTAAATTGAATCTTTCCCTAAAAATTCAGGCATTTTATTAGCTAATATTGAAACCGAAAGAAACATTATTAATGTTATATGATCGAGTGATATGATTTTGCATCTCAAAATAACGTGCATATTTATGATTTGGTACATGGTCAATTACGCCGTGTACTGTATAATGCGTACATCTTCTGGTTTTTTTTTTTTTTCAATTCATTTTTTGTTTAAAGTAAAGCAATTCATTACTGGTATCGGTCGATTGCAAAGAATAAGAATAAAAATTAATAATCATTTTGAATGATGCAAATGATACCGAGGATGTCGGTCTATTGCGTGTGATGAAATTGCGACATTAGATGTATGGTATAGGTATATACATATGTAGTTCTGCAAAGGCATGTGATTCGGCGCAATGTCACAACTACTTTGCGATCCAAAAATACCTTTGAACGATTCTACATTTGTTTTGTACAGTCCCAGCGTACTACAGCCTGTTGCACAGTCTAAATAGTGTATCTATCGCATTGTCAGTCTACGAAAATTCAAAGAACGGTAAAAAAAAGAATAGTTTTTCATTGAAATGACTGAGTATCAGGGCTGGCGTCATTATATTGCTTACAATTAGTATCAAGTCTTCGTTATTTTTTATTATCTATTTTTACTCTAGCTTTGTAGTAAGTCTATAGAACCATATAGAAGAAGGTAATTATAATTGTTCTATACCCTTCTGACACATCAAGTAATCTAAAGTCATTTTTGCTCAACACTTATTAAATCATATATATGTATACATAAATATGTATATGTAGTTTATTGGTGCAAGCATTGTCGACAGACATTCAATCAAAGCCACTTATAACACGGAACTATAATTGAGTGTGATTAAATGGCCGCATATACATATCCCATAAGACAATTGTGTATATGAGAAACTCAAATTGATGTTATTAATTCATTTTACTTCCAAGAATTTCTGAGCGTGACAGACTTGTCGGATCGACAGAGTTCCTATGACAAATAGTAGAGTTTGGCACGTAGAACACGCGATTTCGTGATCTCAATGCTCACCGTGAATAATCGAGAGCAATAGGCGCTAAGAAATAGAATCGAGGGTTGTTACTTGTTAGCGGTCGCAAGCAACTGTCGGTCGAGTCGACGTGAGCGCTAGCACACATGCGGAATCGATCAGACGGCTGGCAAAAGGTCACCTTGAGGTAGAAAGCTATCTTCGAATTCCTTTCTTTTATTCTATCGTTGACCGTTGTTATACGAGAAAATGAAAATCTTGAAAATGAGAAGATTTGGTCACGCGGCAGAAACTGGCCGGGGTCCACGAGCTATTCTCGTCACATCGACGACTTAATAATATAATCTATATCACTAGCAACAGCTTCTTATGTATGAGCACGGTCTCGGTGTTATCCAGTGATCAGTTGTGACTGCGAAGGGATGCGAAACCAATTGTCTAACGTTCTAACTGCGTGCGGCCGTCGTCAGCACTCGAGTAATTAATTATTATTTATTGCAATCATCGCGTTGCGATAATATACGTGTTCATACATATATATATATATGTGTGGAGAGTGGACATATTTCGGGCACAGATCTATTACGGTTAATTGAAGATTATTGAGTATGAAATTGCCAGACGATCTAATATATATCGTACACGTTTATTTTTAGAATTTTATACTGTGTTAGTGAAAATATTATTAAATATGATTATGACGAATTCGTATCCTCGTATATGTATACTATATACAATGCATATTGCAAAAGAGAATATAGTGCATGTATATTATATCAAAGTTATAACAATCTACTGTAACTTAATATTCGCCACTTGAATCGTTGATCACAAGGCTTGTGTAATCGTATGTGCAGTATTATGTGTAACGTAAACCGACTGCGTCTCAAGAATTGGAATAGCGTTGTATGACTCGTTACGGCAGATTATCTGCAGTATAGCAAGATTTAATTTTGTTAATAAATAGTACGGTTTCTATTATTATTATTATTATTTTTTTTTAAATTTATTTTATTATCTTGTTCATTTCGTTACAAGAAAAATGGCCACACCTGCAGTCGCTATCAGACTTCACTCGCTATTAGAAGAGAGCACATTACCACCTGTAATATCTGTAAACTGGAACATGTTTTTTTCAAGATACGTATCATCTTCTCGACCTCCTATCCCTTATAACTGTTGCTTTCATATTGAACCGCATATAATCTGGGCTCCAGCCAAAATTTCAAACAGGTGCCGCAAACCATCTTTGTTATCCCATTTGAGTAACAACATATTATAAAAACAACGCGTTTTTTCCATTTTAATGAAACTGCAAGATATTTTATCGCAACTGAAAATGTAGTTATTCATTCAGTTCATTTTGGTATCAGATCAATCTCGGCAATCTTTAGAATTATGCTTCGAATGCGACTTATCGTTGAATGATCCCTCCGCACTTCGTATTAGAAATTTTTCGAACTTGAATATATCAAGCCGAAAATTAAAACGTCCCTTCAACAATATCTGTAACCTCTGAGTGCGATACCAAATAAACCCAACCATGTATATGTAATTGTCTTATGTTATGTTCGTGTGATTACAGCTGCAGCAGGACATGATGCGCAGACGGGCAATACAAATCAGCAACAATTGCAGCAACAGGGAAACGGAAGAGCATGGCCGGAAGGATCAGGAGAAATGGGGGGGTCAGCCATCAGCAACGGGTGGGAAGGGGGGTCGCAGCTCCAGCAACAAGGAACGGGGGGTAGTATGGGGGATGACGAAGACGGGGGTGGAGGGGGCGGAGGGGTGGAGGGGACGGACACAGCGCAGAACAACGCTGTTCACCTCAAGAGACGGGTGGGACTCGTCAGTGGGGTGGCTCTAATCGTCGGCACAATGATCGGTTCGGGGATTTTCGTTTCGCCGTCAGGCCTCCTTGTGAGGACCGGTAGCATCGGGGTGAGCTTCCTGGTCTGGACAGCCTGCGGCATACTAAGTCTTTGCGGAGCCTTGGCATACGCTGAGTTAGGGACGATGAACACAAGCTCGGGGGCAGAGTACGCGTACTTCATGGATGCCTTTGGGGCACCACCAGCTTTTCTATTCTCGTGGGTATCAACGCTGGTATTGAAACCCTCTCAGATGGCAATTATCTGTTTGTCCTTCGCCCAGTACGCGGTCGAGGCTTTTGTCGCGGAGTGTAATCCTCCGGAGGAGGTAGTCAAGCTGGTAGCTCTCTTGGCTATCGTTGTAATCCTCCTTGTCAATTGCTACAGCGTCAATCTTGCCACTGGTGTACAGAACGCTTTTACCGCCGCTAAACTTATAGCTATATTGGTAGTGATCGCTGGTGGTTCTTACAAACTTATACAAGGTAATACCCAGCACCTTCAAGGGGCTTTCGATAATGCCGGTCAAGCAACCGTCAATATTGGTAGACTGGCGACTGCATTTTATACGGGACTGTGGGCTTACGATGGTTGGAACAATCTGAATTACGTCACGGAGGAGATAAAGGATCCGTCGAGGAATTTGCCGAGGTCTATCATGATCGGTATTCCTCTGGTTACACTTTGTTACGCCCTTATCAATATTTCTTACTTGGCAGTAATGTCACCATCGGAAATGATTGAGAGCGAAGCCGTTGCTGTGGTTGGTTCATTATTTTTATTAACGTCCGAATATTCATCGTATTTAGGTATAATTGATAAAATTTTATTGAAATGATGAAATTACATTTTTACACTCAAAAGTCATTCGCGATGCAGAACGCGTCAGATAAATTTGTATATACTTTTATTTTGAATCCTAATTTAATGGAACATGTTACAGACATTTGGTAATCGAATTTTGGGTGTTATGGCATGGTTAATGCCGTTGTCTGTAGCTGTGAGCACTTTCGGATCAGCCAACGGGACTTTATTCGCTGCAGGGCGACTTTGCTTTGCAGCATCTAGAGAAGGCCATCTACTTGATTGTCTGAGCTACGTTCATGTACGACGTTTTACTCCCGCCCCAGGCCTCATCTTCCACTCCCTTGTAGCAGGTAAATATCAAATAGCAAAAAAAAAAATATTTTTAATCGGTGTGGATATAATAATTATAAATTTCGTTAATTCTGCAGGTGCAATGGTTCTTTCTGGTAGTATTGACTCCCTGATTGACTTTTTCTCATTCACCGCCTGGATATTCTATGGTGGGGCGATGGTCGCGTTACTGGTTATGAGAAAAACCAGGCCCAATCATCCACGCCCATATAAATGTCCCCTGCCGATACCCATTCTGGTACTCGGTATCTCTGCGTACCTGATAGTGGCCCCCATAATTGACAAACCACAAATAGAATATTTGTACGCCGCTGCGTTCATAGCTGCTGGAATGCTGTTTTATCTCCCATTTGTCAAGTTTGGATATGTCCCGAAATTTATGGGTGAGTATCTACTTAAATTTAAGAATACTGATACGCCTTCAATGAAATATTTTTACCAATATTCTAAACTTTTATATTATTATAAGAAAATCCAAAAATATCATATCCCCAAATTATAAATCGTTATTCAAACATGTGGTTTTGTGATGTACATTAAAGAAATATCACACCTCGTTATTTTGTCTTGAAAATTTGGAGCTACACATTAGTTCGGGTATATTTGATGTATTGTAATTGAAATATTTAACATTTTAGAAGGAGTGAATGCTTTTCTACAAATGCTGCTAGAGGTGGCGCCGACCGCCTCTGCCTTTGACTAATGCATCACTCAAACGACCAGTTGACTAGCCGCCGAATCATTCCATTATGGGGCTGGGAAACTGTATACTTTTACTAAATGATAATTATAAATATATGTAATGGAATCTTTGAAGATATTGTCGACGCTCAAGGTTGGCTCAAAGGATCCATACATATTAACAGATTAAAATATTATTTTATTACTCGTTATACTTGGTATAGTATACGTTATACTATAATGTTGTTTGTTAGAAATAGCAATGAACGTTGTAATGAAACAATAAAATGAAAAGAAGAACAACAAATTGCAGTTTAAGAACGTCTTTTATTATTTGTTATAGCTGCTTGTGATTTCTTAGCTACTACTCCATACTCGCTTAAAAGACCAGGCTGTTTTCTGCGTCGTTTTTTATCAAAACTACGTTTAGCCAAGTTTTTACCAAGCTCTGAAATCTGTTCCTTTTTCTGCGCACGTGCCTTTGCCTTTTCTTTCTCTAGCTTCAGTTCTTTGTAGTTTTTCACTTTATTTTTCGGAGGTTTAGCGCCGAGTTTTACCGCCAAATTTATCTTTGCCTGTTCACCCTTCGCACCGTCAAAACCAGACATTCCAAACTTGATTACATCAAACCTCGCCCTTTTCATTTGTACGTCTTGTTCTTTTTTTGCATCTCGCGCTCTAAGCTCTATAGATTTATTTGGTAGAGTAGCTGTCCTTGAATTGATCCTAGTGAGCGTGTCAGTCGTCGGGTTAACCTCACTTGACTTATGTTTTTTTTTCGGCGCCGTATATGACACAGCAACAAAATCCCTGTCCGCATTCAGTTTTAATATTGCACCTCGAGTCACTACGAAGTCGCCCATCGTATCATGGGTTATTAATATCACTAGGTCGACTAAATATTTATTTTCTAAAAAGATTACTACATATTATTGTAACTCAAATGGGTTGAGACCCTGATTCGAACGTCACTGACTGCGGTCAAACTGCGAAACGATTTTAGTTCCGAACTATCACACTAGATTACGCCATTGATCAGTCATCGTTTGATTAGGTTTGATGAGAGATCAATGCAGACAAGACATAATCGAGCACCTACGATTATTAAATGGGTTTATAGAGAGGGTATAAAATCACTTGAATCGAAACATTAAATAATTTGAATTATTCATTTACTTATTAATAGAAATATACCTGTTCCTAAGTATATACAAGGATTGTTTTTTAATCGACAATTGTTCACTTATTCATAAGACTTACGAATGTAGACGCACATTTAGTATTGCTTCATCAAAATCGGCTCGCCATATAAGACAACAGTCGTGTTACTATTATAACATTAGCATAACTCAAATAATAACTTAATTTTACCGTCCACGGTATAAGCAGTATTGAGTGTAGAAGCCTAACACTCAACGTAAGCAGTCTAGGACTTTATCTTCATAGTCAACAAAAACATTTCAACATTCAGCTTTTTCGTATTTATCGGCTTTGAGATATAGGCATATGTATGTATATGTACTATACCTATATCAATTGTTCCGTTACGATATATGTATATTCTACATAGATAATTATGTAAGCTGATTCTCATATTGTTTCTTTTTTTTTATTCACAATTTGATAATTTCCTTCAACTTTGATTGTATTTTACAGCAGAAATAATGCTAATAACAATAACCAGTCTTATATCAAAGGCCGGTAGTTATCTGTGATCCAAGATAACATTCGCAGGGTTTTTAATCTGCTTCAAACAAAGTTCTACAGCTGCAAATATGGCCAATAGTCTTCTGTCCATAGCCTTTAAGTGGGCTTCCGTAATCAGAGGTGATACATCAGCTAATTTTGCTTCGTGTTCGAGGAGTTTTTTCAATGATTTGCTCAATGTACCCCCACTCAGGAGTTTCAATCGGTCCCACGTTGTTTTATGGATTCTATAATTATGATGATAACACATTACGTCTTACCAGATGTAGTAATAGTGGTGAGACACATGTAAAAATTACTCACAGACAACACTGATAGAGTGGTGCTAATATATCAAAATGGTCAACACTTGGATCACCTAAACTTTTTCCATTATCAATAAGCAGAACTGCTGGATTATGAAAGTTAGCCTGGATGAGTTCGTAGTGATGACGATCACCATTATCCATCAGAAAGTCAAATATCGCAGTATCCACTAGATCAAGTAGTCTACTAGATGTGTCTATTGAATAGGATTTCGTATCCTTGACCTGGACATAAAAAATTCAATGAATCATATGACATATTATTAAAAAAGCGATTAAAAACTAATTGACTAAACCTAGTCCTAATTTAGTAGTAATGGACTGTGAACATAATAGGAGAATCAGTATTCCACAGAATTTACATAATCCTCCAAATAAATGACTCGCCTTATCACAATAGTTATCATCAGTTTCCCAGAGTGCAACCTTGCTTCGTTTATAAGTCCGCTGCCAAGGATGACGATGTTTAGAAAGTTGCAAGTCTTTTGGTAGCCAGAGAATAAGTACACCTTCTAATAAGTCACCAGTGCCGCATACAGGATCTGCGGGAGAACAATAGTGACATACTCCGTAAAGACAAGTGTCATTTCCCTCTTGATACATAGTCTTCAATAACTCTGGTGTTGCGTGCCTTCTTATCTCCTCGCCAAGTTTGACTGTATAAATAAAATTTAAATCATGTAAACCAAACCGTTTTATGAACAAGTTTAATTACAAGCTTCAAATTCAAATAACGTTTTAGAAATGAACCTACGTTTTCTTATTGTAGAAATTGGAACCCGCCTAAACGACAGCAGAGAGGATAAATGAAAAGCAACAACTTCCGCATTGTGCCTATCTTTACCATGATAAACCGGACCCTTAATCACAGTATCTCTGGAATACCACATTGGCTTAAACAATGCTTTGACTCCATGGTTGAAAGTCAGCATCAATTTCAGCTGAGTTCCCAATACTGCGTTATCAGCTTTTGTGATTTTAGCTGTCCTCAGAGCCTGTAAAATCGTCCCAAGCTCAGGAGCTGCAGGTGGAATCAGCTGATCAGCATCTGGCCACTAAAAAAAAAAATAAAATAAAAATACAAGAATTTGCTTAAGTCAATCAGTGGCAGATCCTTAATACACTTTAAGGTCTTGAGCAGAACGCCACTAAGCAAGAGTCACGTAGCCTTGAGGAATAACTATTGTCAATAAATTAACATTACAGTGGTGAGGTTTTTCAGATATACCTACTTACATAGAAATTAAATCAAGTAGCTGTTTCTTCAGCAATAATTGGTTCGTTAGTGTTCTTCATCAAATCTTTGATATCAATATTCGGCATACTATAATATTTCTTCTTTGATCCTTAAGAAACAGGGAATACTACGGTAAAAGCGATAGCGACACTGCGTTCATTGCCAATAGAAAAATAAAAATAGTTCAAGGGCAAATAACTAGGGTCATTTTATTTATTCCTCCCACCATACATGAGCTGTCCTACCCTCGCACAACAGAAGAAAGACACTTATGCGATATAACCAAGGCATTAACAAACTTTCATTTAGACAATAAACAGAAACATGCACTATAATTTATAAAAGCATATTATATGTATTGTGTTCATGCAATCTTGAGATTTTCCATGCATTGATCGCACACTGGATAAGCAATGTGGGCTGATAATCAGTTTACTAACATTACTATGAGGAATACCCCAAATATCCTCCTGTGCACTCGGCATAATTTTAAGCTCTGATAATAATCGACCGATGAGTAAAGTATGACTGGAATTTGGCTTGAAGTACTTTGGAGAGAGAGTTCTGATCTGAGCTTTGATTTTTTCTTCAGCTTTACGCGATGATGTAGCTACGTTCGATACTCTGTTAATTTTTGTCTTTCCATCTACTGTACCTCGATGCTGTACTATTTTTACTTTAGAGTTATCCGGATTTTTAGTGTTACGCTTTTGAGGCGAGTCTTCGATGATCATTCGTACAAAGTAAATGTTTACTGTCAAAACTAACACCAGTAGCCCACCTAGGGCAATGAGAGCGCACCGCCGACCAATCATCTGAAAATCAAGGGCGATTACATTATCATTGAAAATTTATGATCATGTTTTGACTGGAGGTAAAGCAAGCGAGAAATCAGCTGTGTGGAAAGACGTGGCCATCGGTTACGTACGGAGCATATCTAGGTTTTATATTATACGAACATAACCAACGGGACCGTCATAGTAACACGTATAGAAATTTTCACAAGACACGATGTACTGCAATCACCTTGTAATAATTGGCCAAAAGTCCAGTGTCACCTGAAAAGTCGTAAAGGCTTCATTACTCACGAAACGAGTTCAAGAACGTAAACCAGATGAATTTAATTTTAGACGGCTCTTGGGCGCCGCCATTTTTATTCTAACAATCTCGACGACGTATGTATAAAGGACAACCAGATTCGAATAATAAATTTTTCGCTGAGTAGCTACGCTTTGTGAAAAGAATTTTTAGAATCATAATACTAGCGGTATGAATGCGGGACGATTTTCTGGGAGACTGCTAGGAATCGACAATAAAAATTGTTTCTGGCGATTAAGTAACAAATCGAAGGCACAAGAAATTAAAACTGGCTGCCGCCTGTTTATTACGGCAAAATTAGTGAGATCGTTGACTGAAGAGAGATCAAAATACCCGCTGTCATTTTCAGACACGATATTTTTTCAAGTTAACAAATAAAGTTAGATTAGAATGGTGTGTAAAGTACCTGCGAGTAATAAGGCCTAGCTAAGGGATATTTGAAATAAAATGAAAAATATCCAATGTAATCAACAGGTTTTAATAATAATCATTATTCAAGTACAGTTTCTATAAAATTTAAACGAAAAATGGTGACTTGTACCATAAACAAATATAAAATTAAACATTTTTAAAAACCTTACGAGTAGGCCTTATTTTACTATGGTACGATAATCAGGCCTACGGCTTTAACATACTTAAATAATCAAACAATACGTAGTATATTTGATATTTGAGATCACTAATCACATGAATGTAGCAATTAGGCTTGGAAGAAGTATTAATGCTTTAAAAAAAAAAGTATTAATTGCCTCGCTTAACGGCACTCAAAGTCATCAGTATCACCCACTGACAAACCGACACTGACACCAGGTCGTTTTCTGACCACACGCTTGTTTCGGAAGCATCGAGATTGAGGCACTAAAAATAACGCTGAATCAATTAGTAATAAATATGCGTACTACTTATTCACATTCGTAACATCTCAAAAGTATAATGTAAAATGCATTATACAACAAATAAACTTTGATATAAGAAGTAGGAGGGTAATAAGGCCTATGGTGAAATTTAGTGGGCCTTAATAACCGCCGACCACGTATGTAAAGAAAACAAAATAAAAATATTTGGACCACGATACGTTACTCAAATATTTAAAATCATCGAAGCGCATGTATTAATAAACATAAGAACCGCGATTTTAAATAGCTAAGTGTAATATTGCAAAAAATATTATACTTATGATTTATTTGGACCGATTTTTACTATTGGTGCTGCGCGGCCGCGTCTTGTGATGAATGATGGAACACTACTGGCAGAAAAGAACAGGGTATCGCGCCTCCGCAAACTTTTAGCGACATGTTAGTGCAATAGGCGTTTGTTGGTGTGGCCTTGAGCGCGAGCAATTATTTTAAATACGATTTTTGGTACTTAGGCCTTATTAGCCGACAGGCCTTATTACCCGCAGGTATACCTTAATTGACATGGACTTCCCAATAGATAATATGCTGCTAGTTTTGCGATTCCCTTTGCGGGAGGGACTAGGGATAAGATATACATAGAAGGCTGCAGTTTTAAGGGAATTCTTATTTTTGATATTTGGCTTCAATTTGGGGAAGGATACCGAAAAATTAGTCCACACCCTGAATACGAAGCGTCCTTAAAGCGGATATACATTTATTTTTCTGTAACACATGCATGATTTCTATATTTCTTAGACCTATTAAGCGGCCTTAAAGTGATCTTTTTTTTCACCGGCTTGAGAAAAGCGAGCAATAATATTTCATTTTTACCCGCTTATTGAAAAAGTCTACGTTACAAAAAAATATGGTGTGCACTAAGGGCTAAGTGGGCTTTTTGACCTCGTGTGGTTTCAGTACTCGTCTTCGGTTCGTGCTAGCTCGCCTCCGACTCGCACTGCAAACTCCACACTCGGTCTAAAAAAGCCCACTTTACGCCCTTGGTACACAATATGCTATTAAGAAACAATTACAAAATATACGTCAATTTGAGGATAAGTATATAATATTGTATCGATGCTATAGTATAATAACCCAGTAAAAAAGCTGGAAATATATTAAAACGGATTCATCGTGTGACTAGCCGAGTCCGTATATCTTTAAAAATCGGATTGAATGATGTATAAGTGAATCCGTTTTAATTCCTATATCTTGGCCGAATATCGATAATCAATCGCTTCGTTATCTTCATGGATAAGAAGCGGTAAGAAATTAGATTGAATGCGCATTTTCAGTTACTTAACAATTTTGGGTCAGATGTAATTCTTCTGATGCGCAATTTTCAGCTTAAAATTTCGACACAATAGTCAGAATAAATCGAACGATAAATCTGGCAATCGTATCAATTTCGAAAATGTTGAATCGAAAATTGCTCCTGGTATCAAGAGAACATTTGTTCCGAGAAGGTGGTTGCAAATTTGCAAGTATGCCCCCCCCCCCCCCCCCCCCTCCCCCCCCCCTCTCCGCCAAATGCAGGGCTGAATATAGGGTACGTTCATAAATCTTCTGAACAATACATTTTATGTAGCTCATTCTCTGTCGACTAAGCAATTTTTTTTCCACCGACCGCTCGGATATTTTTTATAATCTGCCAGGTTGTAGTAGTACTACCCATGTACTACTATCTGAGAAAAGTTATCGTGAATTTTTTCGGATAGTGCACGTAAAATTTCATGAGGCTAGGAAATCCTCAACTTTGCTACATTTCGGCACTTTTCTTTAGCAATATACAACGAAATTTACTCCAGTTTTGAGCCAGACGCACTTAAATCTGCGAAGATCTGTTAATTATAGTACTAACTGACGACAACTTTCCTATCTCAGATGCTATACTTTATGAGATAGGGACTGGGTATACCTTGAAATACGTGTAGATTCAAGTTAACGTAAATTAAAATGTGATCGAGGGCTCATTTGATTCGAGATGACGTCGAGAAAAATTTGCGAATGTCTCATATACCCGCTCATAATCTGTAATTGCAAAAGTTATAAACAAATTAAGATTCGGAAACGAAGAAGTTAAGTTTTTTGCTCAAATTTGACAGATTCTTCAAGAGGATCAAAATTTCAATAAGAACGTCTTAATTCTCGGAACTTATATCTTATTTATTTATACCAAATAACTATAATTGATTAAAACAATCAAAGATAACGCAATGTTATAATCTTATTAAGTTTAGTTGTCAAAAGGTCTCCACGAAGCGAAATGATTCTAGCAGTTTTCCTCAAATAATTACACGACTTTAAATATAGACGTAAATTCCGAAGCAATGGCTTCGTAAACAATATGTTTATTTGTTGAAAAATCGATGAAAATTTTTTTTTCTTTATGGAATTTTATTCTCTCAAGTTTCTAGGTGACAAAATAATTTTAAAAGAGTTTTAAATTGATATTTAATAGTATAACATTTTGTTTTTTAATATTCTACGGTCGGTATCACGGTAACGTAACGCCGCTGCGATCACCAAGCGGTGCTCTACTTTCAACATTAAATTACAGGTATAAATAATTAAGTTAGAATTCGTCAATTAAGATAGAGACGGAGGTCGACACTTAGAATCTTTTCTCAAATTTTATGCTGTCAACGGATAATGTGAACAAATAGGTCTCATTTTCCAATCTATAGATTCTCAGTCCTCCGAAGTTATTTTTCATTTTCGACGAATTACAGCGAATGGATTTTCGTTTGGTCAGGTCTTTAAAATTCCATCAAAACGTACGTTGAATTAGTTTTAAACTGTGGTTTCGTGGAGGTCTCGACGTCAAACCGTTCAAAACATACGGCCTTCAAAAGTTTGGATGTCTATTAAAAACGCGAAAAATGCGAAATTTCATAATTCAAGCTATTCTTGAGTTGGCGGATCGAAGATTCGCCAGACTCTGTTTCTGTAGATGAGAACCGGATGCAAAAAATAACATTACAAATAAAAATACAAGATTCTTCTTCGTACGATTTGGCGTGAAACATCCCATGTGTGAGTTGAACAATCGCATAAAGAAAAATGATTTTTCGAAAAAGAATAGTGACTCTACTCCGTAAAAATACAAAAATTATGAGCCGCTAGTGGGTATGGAGTCTATTGCATCGTAGGTTGTTACATTGAATGTATGTGAACGTTTCGTGGGTCTACTTCGGAACAGGCAGAAATTTTTTTTCATTTCATCCACCGGGTAAAAACTTTTCCGATATCAACAATTGTTCTGTCTTACCAGCAATTATAGGTGGCAGCATCGGATGTCACTATTAGTATGTGACATATTGCCATATGCCACTGAAATTTTTCAACTTGTCTGATCTAGTACCTTATTACATCGTTCTTATATCTATGACAGAACTAATGGTCTCAGGTATATGAAATAATTCATGCTTATTCATTACGGCTTTCCAGAAAACACGGTATTTATTTCATCTAAGAATATCAATTGGTACAGGAACAAAGCATAAAAACGTAAAAGCGTCATCTCCGGTCCTAGTTGAGATATTGGACCTTATTATTTTTTAATTCTTCGCCTCGGAAAGCGGAACAAGACTTGTAAAAAATATTTTCGATAACTTTTCAACAGTTGAAGTTATTTCCATTTGCTTATAAGCTGAAATCTTATTTCCTCCAAATAAATGTGATTATTGAGGTAAAAAAAAAAAATTTTCTTGCATATGGAAAGTATGTATCGAAAACTACCACCCAGATTTTTCTTTCCTGTCAGCCGATCTGTCCAGTAGGTACAACGAATTTACGGATTTTCGTAGATCGGTCATAACATTCCTGCTCAACTATACAACAGCCAGCTCGGGTTTAGGGATTTCTTTAGAAACTAGTTTGAATCAGATATAGATTGAGTTTCTGAGCCGTATATTAAAAATTTTGGGGATTGCTTATAATATTCGAAAACATATGAAATCTTGTGGTTTTTTGTATTCTGCAGCTAAACTAACAATGGTAAATCATTTCTCAATAGCTTGATTCTTAGAATACAATGAGGCAAACTTTTGTTTGAAGTATTTTTTTGAATAATGTACAGGAAACAAGACCAAATGGCCAAAGTCGGTTTTTAATTGTTTAACAATTTTTTGCGACCAAACCTGTAAAAAACTTGAAGGTTATGTTCGTTGAGGTCTAATGAACCTGTAAAAAAATCGACTAACCTAACCCTTTCTGCAATAAAAGCCGGTGAATTTCATGTCTATTTCGACTGGTCTAAAAGGATGTATCGATTAAAATAGAAACCATGAACAGAACATTATTTGAAAAGCTGTTTATTATTATTCCCCACTCCTCTTATTTACCATTTTTAGCCCTTTCATACTTGTTAATGACAAAAATTGAAATATTAAAATACACGTTCCTATTTTTGCATTAAAGAAAAAAAAAAGAAAAAATAACGTATTATGTATGTAAACGTACAATGTAAAATTCGTCAGTATTTAAATTTTATTTCATAAAAAACAAGTTGAACTACATTGTGGATATATTATAACTAATTTTAGGCTTGTACCCATATTGCGATATCGCAAATAGAGTAAAATAATGTAGAATGGCTCGGTTCTAATTCTCATATTCATTATACATTCATACCAAACAAATTTATATTAAATTCAATAAACGTGCTTAACGTTAATCTCTGCGTTGCCTTTCCTTCTCTCGGGCGAGTTCACTCGCGTAATCGTATGGTGAACCCCGTCTATAAATTAAAAACAATTTCTATGTACACACCACAAGAATGACAAAGAGTAGAAAATTTTTAATTTAGTAGACCTTGCGAATAAAATATGTTGAAATATTCATGATTTCGAAGTCCAAATGAATTGCCTTATCAAATATTGGAATACCCGACGTTAGACAATGAATAATAGCATTGTAATAATCAAACTGCACATTACCTACCTATCCCTATGCCTGTGACGATCGCGGCTTCTTTCTCTATGAGATCGATCCCTGCTTCGACTTCTTTGGTCCTTTTGTTTCCGAGAAGATCGTTCTCTGCTTCCAGATCGTCTACTGTGCCGCTCTCTATCTCTTTCCCGCTCTCGGGGACGTTCTCGCTCTCTCTCCCTTTCTTTGTCTCTGTACCTATCCTTGCGATCTTCTCGACGTTCTTCGTCAGACCTGAAACAGGAATATTCCATCGAGGAAGTAGCCGTGGATAAATGCACTTGTAAAATAAATGATTAAACACAAAATTAAATTATATTTTAAGATCTCTATGCTCAGAGTTATTAAAAGCATTCTACATAGGTTGTAAGAGCTGTCTCGCAAGCCATAAAAAACGATAGATTTTTGTCGTAAGAATTTTGGTATCAAGAAAATTAATCTAAGATAGCACAATGTCTGAAAAAACTCTAAAACACATCTGTAATATCCCTAATGTCGCCCTTTTCTTCGTCTGAAATTTTATGGACGTCCAAAAGCAGTCTTTTTGACTTTCGGGTGTCACAGATGTCCGAAGAAGGACTGACCAGGTGATATAAGATATCTTACAAGTATCTCAAGAATGGTAGTGTAATGCATGATAGATAGAGGACCATATTTCCACTCAATGCTAAAAGCCATAGATTTCAAGAACTTTGTAAGTAAACAAATAAATTCATTTATCGATATTGTTGCTAAGCAAGATGCTATTGCAAGAAGATTTGCCTTTTCAGAGTAGTAAATCATTCTCAATATACAATGATTTATTATAAAAGTACCTAACTCTTGAATGAATATAGGTAGATGCTTCTCTTGATTGTTAATACTTTGGAGTAAGTTAATTAATGAGAAAATGATATAAGCTTAATGATGATCTAGTAAACCATGTGAATTAAATTGAAACAAATAAAATACCAAGCCATCTGAAAGTGCCACTTATTAGAAAAATAATTTCAAGTAATTATAATAATTAATAACGTGATTGTAGTCATACCACGTAGACGCACCTGGCTCGCCAATGGCTCGCTCTCTCGGCCTCCCCCCATTGTGCCTCACTGTCCGGTATATGCCTGGGTTGTTGATTTCGAACTGTTGTACATCCGCCTCTGTTGTTATCTTTCCTATTACTATTATTACTATTATATTTTCCATGATTATTAAGTGTTATTGGCGGTTTGGCATTGCGCGCATTCACAGTCTGCTGTGGAAATCTTTCTCCTAGTTTTTGCTCCAAGTCTTTCTGTATCGGCACTGGTATCCTTGGAAAAAGAGTTGAAAACCATTCGAGTTTTGTGAGGAACTGTTTCAGTATATCACCCATCTTCATCACCTGGCCACCACCTGCTTTGACGTCCAATTCCTCAGCGTCTTCCAAGTACTCGTCATACCAGCTGAATAAATCAGCTGGTGGCTGGGTGTATCTGAAAATTAAATTACCAATAAATCAATTTCAATTCTTAAAGTTAAAATTTTCGAATGCATACTTGTTAATTTATTTAAAAATCTTGTTTAATATTAAAATGAGTGATTATTCATATTCAAGTTCATTAATTCTTCACGAATTGAGATATTGAACCTGCAGAGTTGTTGATACTAAAAAAAAGACAATTAACTGGTCGTAGAATTTATACCTGATGTACATGAAGCCAAGAGCTCGAATGTATGGGGAATCTGGATGGTTGATAAGTCCGTTTAGTTGTTTTCTTGTTAAACGAAGCGTGAATAGTTTGTAAAGAAGACAGTAAGCCGTCGAAACTATTCCTCCAGCTCCAACGCCTCTGACCTGCATGAAGCGATAAATTTACACCCCTTTAAATCAACTGATTAAATTTACATTAAAACTATAATGATTGACTGACAACATGCTAATCTGTAATAAGGAACTGTTATATACATATATTAACTAATATCTATCGAGGATACGAATAAAACGACAAAACCCATCGAAAACTCATAATACCAAAGTACATACGTTCATCACTGAGAGTAATTTGTATAAACTGACGTTTATTTTTTTTTTATGACATTTTTTTTCGGGTACGTATGTAATACTACATAGAATCGATAATACTGGTGGAAATGATGTTATTTTTTGATTGATTATATATGCAAGAAATTTGTCTTCGTTATGTCAAATTGATTATGTAATATATAGGAGCATACTCTCCGGAATTCCGCAACCATAAGTTATGTGTTGACTATCGAAGTAAATATGTGACGGGGTGAAACAGAGTTCACAGTTTCCCCTCAGAGATGGTGGTGGTCAAGCGATTCCGATTAGATGCTTTAAAACATGAACATTCCTAATATTAATGTAGGAACATTTGAAAAAGATGAAAAATAAACTTTGATAATCTATTACTTGCCTGCGGAGTGTATATTACAGAATTGTCAACAGATAATATCCCTATTATTCACCTACGACAAAACTAACCAGCTACTAATGAAGAATCTTAATGAAAATATGGTTCTAATTGGCCCTAAAAACATACTCACGCCTCCACACATGCCAGTCTGACCCGCTGTCTTCCGACTCCCTTTTTCCCATGGTTCTAAGTGCAATACTTTGTAATAAATTTCGTCAATAACTTCGTGGTATGTTTTAAGCTCGTATAAATTAACTTTGAAGTAATGAGACGATTGTATGTTTGTTAATATCAACGGATTCAAATTCATAGACCTCTCGTTTCCCCATAATGGCAAAACGTTTGATTTTTTCTCCTTAGGATTGCCTTTACGATCTTCTTCGCAACCGCTAGAATTGTTCCATGGGGATCCTGAAATCATTATTTAGTATTATTCAAGATGATGTGAGTTCACCACATTCAAGTTATAGTAATGAAATAGAATATTATTACTTGATTACATTTTTTAAGTGTGTAACATACAAATTTAATAACTTTTCATTATTTTGGAAATTGAAAGACAACGTTTTCTTTCGGCAATTAAAATAACCAACCTAACACAGGATTCCTGAATTCTGTGTACTGTTCATTTATTGAAATTACCAACAATCGTTTATGATTTTGTAGTATGGCAATTAATAACGCTTGCTTATACAGGTAAATAGATAGACTGTGACTATTATAATAAACTGGTTTGATCAGGGATATTGAAAATTGTAAAAGTTTGTTGACACAATCGCTACGGGCGTTTGTGTAATAATGCGATGATCGGAAAAATTGTAATTGGCTACTTTGGTGTCCGCGCAAGCCGCGCACTGAAGAAGCTAGGTTAAGAACTAAATGACAACGATGCAACTTGAACAGAGAATTTGCATATTGAATATACAATGTGAAAAGGTTAGATTAAATTAATGCAACGAAGGGGGAATCATTTGATTCGGAATGGTAAAGATTCTGATGTTTTTTACGAAGAAATTTAAGTTACGTACCATCAGTCCCCTCCGTTTCTTGCGTTTGCATGCTACAGTGGATCGTGAAACGAAAAATCCACAACTGAAAACAGCACTGTAATGTCTCAGCTGTAAATGAAATACGATATTCAACACAGTTCGTTATAATGAACTTACAACGAATAAATAATCATTAATTATTCAAATATTTTTAATAAAATTATCTGCAATCACGCTTCTTCTATCGAGAGGAAAACTACGTGAACGCAACTGTCCGGCCATAGAAAAAAACATGACGCAGCCCCTATGCGGAAGCTTGTCAAACCACTTCCTTTTTGCATTGTGAAACTTCGAGCCTCGTTTCCAATAACCGCGACGTACATACATTCACGATGAACGGTTCACAGACACTGAAGAATATAACTGGTCACTTCCGTTGGAACTGGCCAATGCCATTGCTTTTGTGTCAATCTGTGTCTCTTGTTGGAGAGCACCCATTTCCTATATGATATTTGATGACGTTAGAAACGAGAAATTTTCGTCGACAAATGTAGCCTGAACACGGACACAAATTCAACGGGAATAATTTCAATATTGAAGTATAAATTACACTGAGAGTACTTTCCCAGTCATTTCCAACGAATATTATAATATTCCAGTATAATATTTACTACGAATAATGAAAATCGTATCTTGCTGTCGTCCGCTACAAAAATATTCATCATGGCAGCGTCAGAACCAAATCCTTGTATTTTTGCTGAATCTGCAATATGAGAACGTCTTTTGCTGAAAGTAAGGGACAAGCGAAGAAAAAACAAATATTTGTTTTAAAAAAAATTCATTTCACCCGTCTACATTCCGTAAATCAGGTTCAATTTGTCTACGAAATTTTTCGTATTTGACGGCTGGGTATGACATATGTCTATCGAAAAACTATATCGCGTTAAGCAAACGCGGCCAATGAGCTAACGAGATGAATATACGGCGGTCGTTTTCAAAATTATCATTTTTTAATGTTTATACATGTACGTATGGCTGACCTTCATGTATTTATTTTGTACTGGTCAAGCTATTGCGAAATAAAAATGAAAAAAAATAATTTCGATTATTGATAATGAAATAAGTGCAAGGTGCTAAATGATGGCCCGCGACGATTTCCTAATTAAAAACAATTTATTTATATGACCTGTACTGTACAATTGTATACAATTTATGTATGTGGTACTAATTCATAGCGTGTTAATGGCAGTGTGTAAAAGTTAATGAATCAACAAACTTTACCGTACTTATTCGTATTACTTATACTAATTTGCACCTCTTATAACTTAAGTATATTAATTATATGTATATTTACAAAATATCAATAATTGCAATTACACATTCAATTACCTGTACATACATACATATGATAGTTTGCTGTATGAACTATACATATGTTAACTATCAATTATTCATAATGCATCTTTAAATTTCGAATATACTTATTTAAAAACAACATCATTATATAATAGTATATCATATTCTTTCGATTTAAGTATCTCAGGGGTAAATTCTTTTGGAAAAATCCCGTTCCAGCAGGTATATCATGTAACATGTAATATATAGGTCAAAATATTAAATGCAACAATAATTATAATAAATTTCAATTTCTATATCTACAAAAAAGACTCTATACGGATTTATATACTGCATTTACAGTAAGCTGTTCAACTGATATCTGAAAGTGATAACTATAAACCTTTGATACTTCGTTAACGGTTATTGTTTATTAAGATATTCTCAAGGTGTATCCTGTAAGTTGGTATAATACCGTCTCAAGAACTTGAGATATTTCCAATTGAATGTTCTTTATAATCCGACTCAAGGATTACAAAGTCTAAGTTTGCTTGACACAGAACCATATCCAATTGTGTTATCCAAACACGTGCGATACTTATATTATTCAGTGGCTCTTCTTCAATAAATTTTATTTCTTATCAGCTATTTGTTTAAGGGAAGATGTTCTTAGATATTTTTTATTCGAAACCTGCCTCACAACATGTATTGTGTTCTTCACACAAAAGACTTTATTGTACTATGTTTTTCAGCTGTCTCGGCATTGATTATCTCTCATTTTGTAGTTTTGGAATTATTTAAAGCATACGGGACCTACTGCAAAACCGAAGGCTTGATGTGGTAGTCCATAATCGACTGGGTAGAAATCAATGAGAGGAAGTTGCTGCAACTTTTTTGTTGTGACTAAAAATATAGTCTCGCTTTTACTCTTGCGAGTTTTACACCCATCGATGACAACAGTGGGTCTTGTACCGATGTAAGAAAACTGGTCCTCATTTTCACCAAGAAGTTTCAATGCCAGATCATGATTATATCCTGGTACGCTATACCATGCAGCGCTATTTATGCAAGTGTAGGTAAAATTTTGATATGCATCTTGGCTCAATAATCGAAGGAAATTCAATTGAACAACACCAATCGTCTCGTAAGTTATCTGTAAATGAAATTGAATGATACTTAATCACAATATAATGATTATTTGAAAGGTAGGAGAGGCAGGTTCGTCACTACACAATACTTTATATGTATAGAAGAATCGAGATATTGGAATTATTTTTTCATTTTTTGTGCTTCTCCTATTTCTATAACTAATACATGGAACTCTTACTCTGAAACCTCCACGAAGATTGGAATACCAGTCGCGTTTTTCACCTTCCTTTCTCCATGGGATGTTGGGCATTTGGCTACTGTGAATATCAGGAAATACGCAAGTTTCACCTGATGCTGTTATGTTACAAAATACGTACACGGCATCGTCCGGCATCCCAAGATTTGGATCAATCCAATACCATCCTGCACATAATTCAAATTTTCCAGTAGAATTGCATATTTCAGCATTTATTTATAGTCGACATCAAATCATTTCTTCTGTCTTACAACGTTGAACACAAAAAACGTGCTTGGTTGACGAGAGAGATATAAAATATCATTAGTCATCATACCATCTGTAAATTGAGGGTGTCCATAAAACAGATCCTTGCATGTTCTCACTGGATTCTCTCTGGTACCCATTGGTTTACGTATCCGATCCAATTCCTGCCTCATTGTGTATATAGAGCTGTACATATCAAGAAATTTGGGTCCTAGTTCCTCCTCCGAATGATTTTTTATAGGATCCAAATTCTCGGTGTTCTGGGTATCGGCTTTGCCATTTCTGTATCAAAAATCAAACAAGCACCATGAATCTTATCTACAATCCCACAATGCCTAATGTTATTATTAGGTGATCCAAAGCTACTGAATTGAAGAAACTAAACTGCAATGAGTCGACACTAGAAATCATATAAATATAATACTAACATGTCGTCGATATCTCTCCTCCTCCTACTCATTTCATCTTTGCTTATGAACAGCTCCGGTGGGATCATCAGTTGTTCCGCAGGTGGCCCTGGAGGACCCGGCGGACCAGGTGGCCCTACATCTCCCTTCATGCCATCGCCACCCGTCATGCCTTTTAGGCCAATTGGACCTTCCAGTCCAGGCAATCCTTGAGGGCCGTCATTGCCCTTAGGTCCTGGCGGACCTTGAGGACCTGGATTACCCTTCATTCCCTCTGGTCCAGGAGGGCCCTTGGGACATTTGTCTCCTTTTTCACCTTGAACCCCTTTGATTCCGGTGTGGCCAAGCTCACCACGATGACCTTTCGGTCCCCGGCGCCCACGATCACCTTTAGGTCCCCTAGGGCCAGAAGCGCCCATTTTACCTGGGAGACCAACTGCTCCTGGCGAACCTGTAACGAACCATGACATCAACTAAATATCAGTGATCCATAAGCAGTGATTTATAGTATAGGTATAGGTGGTACAAACCTGGTGCTCCGTTCTCTCCAGCTGCTCCAGGTAGCCCTCTTACGCCAGGTAATCCTTGCGGTCCTGGTTCGCCTTGTGGTCCCACACGGCCTTGTAACCCAAGAAGTCCTGGTGGCCCGATATCTCCTTTTCCACCAGGCAATCCTGTGTTTCCTTGCATTCCTGCTGGTCCCTCGGGGCCCTGAAAATGTTAAATTAAAGGGTATAGCCGGATAAGCATATAAAATCTGCCCCCTGTAATTTTTAAAAATCTATATGGCTGATCGATTTCTAATTAAGAAAAAAAAATTTCCTGAAAATTTCAGCTTTTAAATCCAAAGAGTTTAATAATTCAAAAAAACGTGTTTTCAGTATTTTATTGTGACTATTCTACTGAATATTTTTTAATAAGAATTTTTTTGGTCAGAATTATCAATAAGAGACATTAAAAAGACATTTTTTTGTAAGTTTTTAACCGTCCCTTTTTTTTCACAAAATAAAGAAGTTTTTGTCGTTATATTTAAATATGTTCCTTTCGGGTGTCGGTCACGAATTTTTCGCAAATAAAACTCCTTTCTTATATGGTAAAATTTCCTACTTGATCCATTTGGTGCAACATAGTAAAAATAAAAAATCGATGTTTTTCATATTTTCGTCGAATGATATTCACTATTTACTGGTAAAATATTTTTCTATTTCATTTAAAAATATGTCAACAATCTGATATAATTTTTTCATACTATTGGGAATTTGGGAATTCAGTGCAGTTGATATAATAAAAAGAAAATCCTGATTATCACGACAACGGAGATTAGGACACGTTGCTTAGGACACAAACAAAAATTTTTCCCAAAGGATTTTTCAAAATTCTTAATATTTTCGAAGTTATTCACACTTTTGATTTTGGCGCACTTAGTTTTCAAAAATTCATAACTTTGGCTGCGTTTGTCATACGGGGACCGATTTAGGCTCATTTTCTTTGCGAAAGAATGAAGTTGCCAGAAATGAATTCGAACTTTTGTTCTTTTGTTATCTTTTTACCGGTTTTCCTGGTGGTCCTGGCTCCCCTTCTTTCCCAGGAGACCCAATCTCACCCGGTAGTCCAGCTTCCCCAGGTCTACCTTCATCGCCGTCATGTCCTGGCTCACCTTTTGGGCCCAATAACCCAGGCTCACCTGGTGGACCAGGGAACCCTGGAGGACCTGCGTGACCTTTAGGGCCCTCAGGTCCGACAATTCCACGTCCACCTGGTGGCCCAGCTGGACCAGGTTTGCCTTCCTCGCCTTTAGGACCTATGGCACCACGCTCACCCTGTAAATATAAATATATAAAGTATGATTTTTATGCAATATTGTGACTTTTAAGAGATTTAAAAAAATTTCGAACTGTCGGAAAATTACTCATCTAAATAAAGAGAATCATATCTCCTCATTAGATCGAGATCATTTGAATATTTTCAATAATCTACTGTGAAATCATACATAATAAAATAGCATCAGTATTACCGTTTTTCCCTCAATACCAGGAACGCCAGGAGACCCAGGAGCCCCAGAATCTCCCTTAGCACCTTGCCGTCCTTCTGGCCCAACAGGTCCTTGAATTCCGTCTAGGCCTTTTGGTCCTCTTGGCCCATCTTCACCAGGACTTCCTGCAGGTCCAACAGGACCTGTAGGACCATTATCTCCGATATCTCCTTTAATGCCAGGCGGCCCAGGCATGCCTTGCAGTCCAATTGGCCCCGATAAGCCAGGAACACCTATAGGACCTTCTTCACCTTTACCTCCTTGCCGTCCGATTTCTCCTGGCGGTCCTTTTTCACCTGCAGGTCCGATCGGCCCTGGCTCTCCTCTCATGCCTTGTATCCCAGGAGGACCAGCTGGTCCCTAGTTTTAGAAGAAATAAATAAAAATTGATATGTCGTAACGATTCAAATTCAAAGAAAGATAATCGTCATCTGTGTGCATCATCTATTTTCATGCACACTGAGTGCAAATGTTTGGAGTATATGATTCGGTGAAAACCACTTTATTACGAAGAATCCATTTTTTATGATGAATAGTTAATTTATGTGGATTGTACAAAAGTACGATAATTCTTTAATTAGATCGAATGAATGTTGCTGATTATTTGTTCAATTAACATTATCTCTGAGTTCAATACATTGTATACCAAGAAGTTTTCTTGAAACTAAACAGTGCATGTGTCAAATAATTTAATTTCATTGGTCGGCAAGTCCGTCTTGCGACGATATTTGAGTCTGTGAGCCTGTGAGCCTGTGACACCTAAAACTCGGGATTAGCAGACGCCGAAACTTGGGCTTGCGACTGTTTAGTTTCAAGAAAGCATCTCGGTATATCATTATAATATTTCCTATAATTTGCCCAACAATAATGTTGAGCTATGAAGATAATAATAATAAATTATATAATTTGTAAACTATAAAGTTTACCAAATTGTACATTATCACGCACTGTTACATTTTCGAACAAACTTTGCATCGCAAAGTAATTTATAGACTTACACTTTCTCCTTGAGAACCTTTGAACCCTTTTTCACCAGGAGGACCAATATCTCCTTTATCTCCGTCCTCACCAGGAACTCCAACAGGACCAGGCGGACCAGGGAGGCCGCGCAATCCAGGTAAACCATCTCGGCCTGTTGGGCCGTGCAACCCAGGTTCACCCTAAACAACAAACAACAAACAAACAAGTAAATTACGAATTGTCTTTAGTGGAATGATTATTTACACAAAGATTAGATCCACGAATTGAAGAAGAATAAATCATTAGTTCTTTTGCTTGGCAAGTTATTGAGGTAAGTTTTCTCTTTGTTTCAAACACGTCATGAAAAATTCTCATCAATATTGTATCAGAATTTGACATTGTATCAGGCCAATTTGGCAGAGATCAAAAATAAATAATTCGTGTATTTGGTTATCATAAATGAAAAATTACATGCTCACCATCTCTCCTTTGAGGCCAACTGGACCTGGCGAACCTTTTGGACCTTGCCTTCCTTCTGTGCCAGGTGGTCCATCTTTTCCAGCTTCTCCTTGTGCTCCTTTGTCGCCAGTGGCGCCAGGTGGCCCAAGTGGACCCATTTCACCTTTCAAACCTGGCATACCCTGATAAAAATTTCAGTTTTCGGTTTATTACAGCAAAAAATTTTTTGCGCTGATAGAACTGTTAAATAAATTGAATCGAAGAGGTAAGCTGTTGAAATCTGGTTCACACTATGTTCTCATAGCTCCTGAAATCTTGAGATCTAGTGTACTTATCGGTAGAAAAACCCCTTCGGTTAAACAAATCTTGTACTATCACCATAAAAATCCGTTTGTGTTCGTTTGTCTATCATTTTATTCAGAGGGTACAAGAGCTGAAACGACTATGAATAAATATTCACCGGTAAACCATTCATTCCTCTTTCCCCAGGGAATCCAGGCAACCCACTTGGCCCAGGAGGGCCTTCTTTCCCCTCAGGCCCAGGTAATCCAGGAGGACCTTCTTTGCCCTGATCTCCAGGCATCCCCGGCTCCCCTGTGAATTAATCCAAAGAAATAAAAAAAATCCAAAAAAATTTTATGACAAACAATCATCATAATTTCATTGATGACAATGCTTAGAAAAGTTTTATTTTCTTGTCTCTTATCAATGAAATTCAAAATCGAATGGGCAATATCTAGATTTTGTAAGAGTTCACCTACTTGAATAGCTGATAAAGTAAATGATGATAAAAGTTGATTAACAATTCACCTGGCACGCCTCGACTCCCTGGAATTCCTGGCTCTCCTGGTGCGCCAGCTTCACCAAAAGCTCCAGGAGGTCCAACGACACCTGGTGCACCTGGCGGTCCTGGTGTACCAGACTCTCCTACGGGCCCACGTTCGCCTGGTGCTCCGGTGATACCATCTTTTCCAGGGATACCCTGTTGCCCTTGAGGTCCGATGAATCCTCGAGGTCCTTCCATTCCTGGTGTTAAATTTAAAGTTAGAAACGTATAAAAATAGATTCAGACAGATTGGGAAAAACTGATTCAATTCTTTCTGCCCGTTTTTTCAATTCAAATTTAATTCAAATGTCCTTAATTAATAATTCTACGGATTGAAAGTTTTTGAAACGAATCCTTTTCCATTTTCAGCATTATTTTTATAGTAACTGTTTACCTGGAGAGCCGGGTTCTCCTTGGAATCCCATTGGTCCTGGTTGTCCAGTGTCACCTTTTGGACCAGGTAATCCTTCCGACCCTCGTCTTCCACGAGCACCACGGAATCCCTGACAAAAGAACAGAGTTAAATGGATATTATGGATGTGCTGAGGGAATGAATAAAAAATTGTAAGCTTGATCAGTTACGTTGATTTTCAGCAAACAAAAGGCACTTAGGAAAGGAAAACTTACTCTGGGACCCATTTCACCTCGTTCGCCAGCTATCCCGGTGTTTCCCTAAAAGGAAAATTAATGCGTTATGGCTGCGAAATAAAACTGCAGGTTTATGAAAACTTCCAAGCCGGATTTTTTTTTTTTTTTGCCAGACTTGATTGTGCTTCAAATTAGATTACCCTTTCACCCTTATCTCCAGGTGGTCCGCTTCTGCCTGCCTGTCCTTTGTCCCCCTTTTCGCCAGGGTTGCCTTGATAACCAGCGAATCCAGGTATTCCAATTTTCCCCTTTTCACCAGGGGGCCCCATGGGTCCCGTTTCACCTCGTGGCCCTTCAAACCCTTTGGGGCCTTCCATTCCTTCAAAACCGGGTATGCCTTGTGGGCCAGATTGCCCTGGCTCACCTTTCATGCCTAGATCTCCTTTTTCACCTTCAATACCTCGTTCTCCCTTGTCACCGCGGTCTCCGGTCGCACCTGCAATAAGTATATAATAAGTATATAATAATGGAATGATAATACAAACAAAAATAGGATAAATAACGTTTATTGATGTGAAAAATAGACATTATAGTTATAGACATATCATATTCTATTACCCGATCGAAAACCCGATAAAACATCTTTGGATTAATCAAAATGTATCTTTCTTTCGTTTCGAATTTCTAATATGGCTTTTCGACTTTGAAGTTTCTGGTTATTTTTATACTATGATATTGGCATGTGTTTTTATGATGTGTGTCGTTTGTTCGATCATAAAATTCTTCTTTCAATTACTTCAATAACTTGGCTTCACACAAGTGATTGCCTGTCATATATTTTAATTGACCATGAATGTAATAAATAGCAGCAGATTGTTCGACTTGTGTCATTCGACTCTTTGTTTATTCGCTGAAGGCCTAACAATAAAATTATATCCTATATAGGTATAAATCTTGACTTCTAATATGTCTGATGTCTTTCAAGTTAGGTAAACGTCATTCGATTAGTACACACCTCTTTTCCCTTCATCTCCTTTGACTCCTCGAATTCCTGGAAAACCTACTGGTCCTTGCGGCCCTTGAAAACCTGGCTCACCTTTTAGACCTTGATTACCTTGATTTCCAGGATTACCGGGTGCACCATCTGCCCCTGGAAGCCCTGGCATACCGGGTTTCCCATGTGGACCCTACAAAGTTAAATATTAATGATAGTAGATATTTATGATAACAGCTGTGATTTGTATAGTCAAGCACTCTGGGCTGTGTCATGATTGTATTGAAATACAACTCATGTGCACTTAGAAGACATCCAGAGTGACCGACTTCTACTGCGACCCCATTTACGAATATATATTTCATAATCTGTTTCAGTTTTCCTCCATAAAGTTGTACGATTCTTATTGTATACTTACAACTAATCCAGTTGGGCCCAATAATCCTTGTGGGCCCGGAGCACCTACGGGCCCCATGGGTCCAGACTGTCCCGGTGGTCCAGGCTGCCCAGGAGGACCACTATTGCCTTTAGCTCCGGGTGGCCCTTCACTACCAGGGATCCCCGGGTTGCCTGTTAGCCCAGGAAATCCACGAGGACCAAAAAATCCTCTTGGTCCCTAGTTGATCCCAACGTACGAAAATATTTAATTGAGAATATAAATCTTGATTGTCAATGTATATAGTGGAAATGTGTACATTTTTCCAGAAGACGTTAGCGTTAGCATTCATTATGTGAAAAATGATAATTACGTAGGCAGAAAGTAAACAAAAAATGACAAAAAATAAAGATTTTCTCGTAAAATATTCTCCTCACCAATTCACCAGGTAAGCCTGGTAATCCCGGAGGGCCATCTTCGCCTTGCATTCCTTCATGTCCAGGAATACCTTGATCTCCTGTAGCGCCCTGAAGACCTCGCTCGCCTTTGTCGCCTGGAAGGCCAGGCAAACCTTGCAAACCTTGTTCACCTCTCATTCCTGGTGGGCCGGTGAGACCTCTTTCCCCATCTCTGCCAGGACGCCCTCGTCGGCCCTCCCTACCAGGAGAACCAGGCATTCCTAAGCAGATTGTTAGTGATTAGGATAGTTATAAATGAATAGAGTCGTTATAAATGAATAAATAAGTCGATAAACCAATGATAATGAATCAATCAGTACCTCTTTCACCTCGTAATCCTAACTCTCCAATGTCACCTGGTTCACCTTTCTGCCCTTGAGATCCAGGTGGGCCTTCAGGTCCTGGTATACCAGTCAAACCCATGGGTCCTTCGGTACCTCGCATAGACATCATGTGCTGAGATAACATTTGCCGGAAAGATTCAGCTTGCGAATCAGGACCCTTTTCATTACCTTGCTGATTCATGGGTATCATGAAAACGTTTCCTGGTGGTCCTGGTACACCTTGCATTCCAGAAAGACCATCTCTACCAGGCTCACCTTTAGTTTTTTTTACAAAAAAAAAAATCAATCAATAATGAAATTACGATTAGAGTCTGTCGATTGTAGTCTGTCAACGCTAGTAGTTGAAAAAATGATTCTAATTGTGATGTGATTGAATTAATTTGATCAGTAATTGAGGGGAAGTGTACAAAAGTAGAGGTAAGTCGAAAAATATAGGTTCCAAAAATTCATCTAATTGTTTCAGACATTTTCAATATGAATCAAATGTCAGAAGACATTGCCTCGGGTGATATTCAAGTGGAATTGCAATTTATCCCCTTTTTGCAAATATCAAGATATTAGTAGTTTCATGTTTGGAATAAATCAACTTCAGATGGACATGAAATAAATTATAATAAATTATTTAGATTATGATATTTGAATAATCCAAAAGAGTATGAAACAGACTCTACTCTAATGATTTGGAATAATGACGACAGCAATACTTACATCTAACTAATTGGAGTTTGTCAACCTGAGTTATAGCATTTATAGCAAGGCTTTTTCATACAATCCATGTATGTCTTATCATACACGGATTGTATGAAGAAGCCGTGCTATCAAATGCGGTGCAGTATACGGCCCTACTCAACGGATTTTTAAAATGAAAAAAAAATTCAACCAATCTCTTTTTCAAATGTTGCTCACCTTTCTTCCCTGGTAATCCAGGTTCCCCAACTGGTCCCGGATATCCACGGGGACCCGGTGGTCCAGGAATGGTATAATACCCATATACATCAATCTTTTCGCTTGGTGAGTATTGCGGAGTTTCGTAAGGCCTTTCGTTCTCGGGATATCCTCCGTCATACCCCGTGCCATATTCTTCAGTAGTTGTTGCACCAAGTTCTGTTATAGTTTCGGTCTGTACAGGAAAAATCCATAAAAAGACATTCGAGTTATTGACCAAAACGTTGCAATTCCTCATCATATCTCTATAGAAACTCAAAAATGTCTTACAAATGTATCGTTCGGCGTTGACGGGGTAGTCGTTATCAAATTTGGGGGTATTCCCGAATTCAGATTAGGCTGTAGAGGCGAGACGTCATCCTCTCCTTCAAGTATTTGACTTGTATCCTCGTAATTATCTGTTGCCTCATCGTATTCCCCCTCGATTAGTCCCTCATAATCTTCTTCGGCGTTTCTTTGCGCTTCGGAACGATTGAAATTACCTCGGTGACGAGTCGATGAGATTAAGTTACCCTGGGTATTGTTGCCTTGTGCAGTAGCCCCCCCTGATCCCGAGCCCAAAATATTCCCGGAAGAATTTAAGATACTCCCTTCTTCACCCGTTTCTATTCCTAACGATTGACCTTGCGATATCTGCGAGCCACTTCCGGCTGTGCCACTAGAATAGCTAGACTGCTGATTAGAAGTTGAAAAACCCCCATAACTTGAAGAACTCCCATAATATCTTGACTGATAGCTGGAAGACGATCTGGAGGAACTAGAAGAGCTAGAGGAGCCGGAAATACGGTTCGCAGTTACCCCGTCAGTGGTTACAGGACCGGAATTTGAAATGGTTTGTGAAATAACTTTGCTATATCGACTGTGATATTGAGATCCACAATTTGGGGCAAAAACTGTACAGATTTCATAAGCTGCGTCAGGATTAGGGGCGATTTTGAGCAACTCGAGACCACCCTGAAAGATTATTTGATATAAAATGATTTGTGGGATATTGATGAAGGTCCTTCCACAATTTACAGTAGGTCTAATGTACTTACAGTGTAAACGTTGTCGTCCATCAGCTTTTGGCCAATTATTACAATTCCTGAGGTACTAAAAGGCGCGGAAATATTCCTACGCAATTCTTTAGTTACTTGAATATTACAATCGAAAATTAAGGTAACGGCATCTCCCTTAATACTGAGACCAAGACGGTGCCATTCACCGTCGGAAACATTGACGGCAAAGGAAATCGGAATATTGGTACCGGTTTCCGGACCTCCGTAAAGAATATTCACATCGTTACCTATAGCTACGACGAGCTGCTCGTCGCCTGAGTCACTGTAAATTGCGAATATAGCGGAAGTTGGATTTCCTGTAAAAGTAATGAGGATCGGTATGAGAAAAAAATTAAAAAAAAAATAAAAAAAAACATCGCAAGAAGACTTAAAGTTCCGAGATCTTGATGTATTTATACACCAAACTCGCGTAGATGTAATCACCTGGTTTTGGCTTAGCGACGATAAGGACTGAGAAATCTTGCGGGAAACCATTCGGGAAGAGAATTGCAGTGTTTACAGTTAAAAGTGCTGATTCTTGAAGTTCGTATGCTGTTTTGTTCGAACCGCATCGACTAGGGTATGTTTTAACTCCCGCAGGTTCCTGCAGCATTTCGGTCGCATCCATCAAGTCCACGATTCCTATCGCTTTGAAATATAACGAGATATTGCATCGCTTTATTCACCACATTTTTCGTCTTGATTCGCATTGCGAAAGAATTACATTTATAATTTGCTTCAAACTTATACAATTTTAATTCGACCATTATATCATCGTTCATGTTGTTGTAGTTTATTATCGTTTAATTTGTGACCATGAATCCAAAAATAAGATAATGCGGTAAAAACTAGTTTCTTCATTGAGAATAATTACTTGCTATAAAAATTATTATAGATGCTATAGAATAGATATGAAATTGACGATCATTCCAGACTATTTGTAGATATTAGACATTTTAAAAAACGGGAAAGACAAGATCGAATCGTATATTAGATCATCACCTTTTAGTTATCGCGTTGCTGAACTTGTTAGATGAAAATATATTTACGTAATGTTAAGTCAGCATCGATATTAAAGTACCATAAGAAAATGACTGTACATATATATAAATATAGGCGACAGATAAGTAGGTCAAATTATATGGACCGATGAAATTACAACAAAATTACAACATCCAACTCAGCTCGTTAAATAATTGCGAAATTATAACTTTGGTCCATTCAGTAATCATTTCTCTCACATTATCGTGGACTACGTATCGCTCGTTTATTTCGCTATCACAGTTAGGGTGTAGGTATGATATGAAAGCCTGTACAGCTTCTGATAGTCGAGTAATCGGGTTAAAAATCCGAAATCCAAATGGATGTCTGATTTGAAATAGTTTCTTTTTACTACATTTTACTACGATGCAGCGCGGTCTGCAACCGGAAGTAACAGTTTGCATTAAGCGACACTGTATAAGTCACAGTTTTGGAAAGAATTGTAGAAATTGTAGATTTTTTGGACTTAGGTCCACATCATCAATCGAACATTGGATAAATATAATAGAATAGGATAAATATAAGACGAAGATGGGGACCACTTCCGAAACTTCGTTTAAATTCAGAAGCTGTCCGTATTATCTGCTAAAAGTTGATCGAAATTTGATCCAGTTCCCACGCTTTTAACCAAAGTTACAAAATTTTGTCAACCTGAATTTTCAAATTTGAATTATTGGTACGAATAAAATTTCCGTGGACTCTGTACATCTCTGCATAAAAAGTAACCACCACTTCACCGTCACTTCTGGTTGCAAACCGCGCTGCACCGTAGTAAAATTGAAAGAAACTTTCTCAAATCAAACATCTTTTTTGGATTTCAAATGTTTAACCCGATTACTCGACTATTAGAAGCTGCACAGTTTTCCATTTGATACCTACACTTTAACTGTGATAAGGAAATAAACGAGCGATACGTAGTCCAGGATAATTGAATATCAAAGGTAAACAAGCATAATCAAATTTGCTGATGAAATAATTGGAATTAAAATTAATATCTGTATAAGCAGTTCCGAAAAAATTCAATTCCGAATAACGAAGGAAAAAAGGAAAAACAAAACAAAAAAACAAAAAAAAAACTCACCCATGTCCTGGAGGGCTATATCGGCTGTCACCGATTTCGAGATGATATTGATAACGAGGATGAGGATGGCTACCCGGGCGCAGAGAAGCGACGTCCATAGTTGTGTCAGGTGGTCGACTCGCATGCTCCTGAATAAGCCACGGGTCCTCAAATCATTGTCCACAGCTATTAAGGAGGGCCTCGCGAACGAGTATGGGATAAACACGATTGGGATAAAACTGTAGTGTAGAATTGCGTAGGATCGAATTCGAACTTCGATTCCAGATCGTATTTGAACCTATCCGAGCATGGCCATCCACGAGGCTTATTTCTGCGGCATAAACCATCAACTGAAACCATAACTTAAGTTTCGTTGAGATACTTAATTACCCCGCGGATGACGCCTGCCTCCATCCCTTCCACTTGTAATTCTAGGGTCGCGATGGCCCCGCGATTGATGAAACGATATGCGATGGATGGATCGTCATACTTCTGGCTTATTCCATACAACTTCTTCCACACGTGGCTTTAATGACAATTCCGCATTTATTGCTACTGATTCGGATAACATATGGCTTACACGTTATATAGGGTGGGATTGTTTAGTTACCTCAAGTTGTAACCATCCAACGATATCTCCGATTCGGAAGTAGGACCACGGACTTCTCGAAATTTCTAGAAAAAAATTCTTTCAACATTTCTGACTACTAACTGTTTTCTGATAAAATCTAAGGAAACCTTACCGAAAAAACATGTTCGGAGTTGTTAGCAATATTAAGGGACCTCTTTAGGGCGATGCTCTAAAAAATGGGTGATTTTTGAGAATTTTCGTAGCAAAAACTATGAGATATCAATTTCGAATGTAGCGGAGATATTTAGGCAGGTTTTGTAAGTATTCATAATTTTTTTTAAATCATCAAACTCCAAACTCTTACATCCTCCAAATCAATCCTTAAAATCTCCATACAATTCTGGTATAGAGTACAAATCTGGTATAAAGTACCGCGCGCAACGTGTTATGAAAATTCACGTGGATGGTGAGCGCCATGGAGCTGATCCTGATCACCCAAATCAAAATAGTCATAAAGATTCTTAATCAATATAAATGCGCCTATCGGCCTATAATAAAGAAAAAAGAAAAAAAATTGGCTAAATGGCGGCATGTTAAAAAAAAGTCAAATTTTTTTTTCCTTTGTCTATCATAAAAATGGATGCAGAAATCACATTTTGTTGAATATCAATTTGAGTATAGGATAAACGATAGACGAACATCTCCTCTACCTGTGCATACTTGATCAAAGTTAATCAGATCATTGGTTATTGAGATATTATGCGCACCGATATGACATATGTCGTTTTGGGATAAACTGCTTCAAAGTTTAAAGTATGACTATCAGCAGTGACGCGCTGGTCCGCTCAAATATCTATACCATCGCCAGTTGTGGGAATTTCATAATCACACAGGGCTTAAAATGCTGGCAAGATTTGCAGCTTCAAGATTATGGGATAAACAAAATATCGGTTTTTTTGTATCTGTAACACCGGAAAGGCCCCCTAAGTATTTAAAGATAATGTGTAAAATTTTAGCATTATAAATAATCATTGTTCATGTTCAATTTAATACTAAACGCAAACCTGTCCGTCGTTAATAATCATAGTGCAATGACTCTGATAGATACCATCAAGACAAATCATAGAACAACTTGATCACGTTCAATTGCTCTGCACTAGATTCAGCTACTTCTGAAGCTCAACTATATGCCATAAATTATAATTGTGAATCCCATTGGTTACATCCCAGTAATTTCTGATCATGGACTGTCACGTCGAGAGAAACAATTCTATATTGTAAAATTCGAATGATTCACGAAAAGAAAAATAAAAAAATTAAAAGTAAGAAAACAACAAAAAGAATATATACTCGAAAAAGGATCAAAAGAATACAAAATTTCATTGTTTCTACATCATACGAGCAAAGATATACCTTTTTTATTTATTAGGATTTGCCGCCGTGATATAGGTGTATAATCAAATAATGATCGTCGTAACTCTTTGATCATAGTAATGAGAACGATGTGCTGGTATGAGTTATTGGCATAAAATAAAGACACATTTTACTCGGTAACAAACTGCTACACGAACTTCGTTTATCTAATTATCAAATGAGCTAATTGGTGAATGTGTACGATTGATCGTAAGCTAATTGACTTAATTAATGAATCGCATCTATAGTTCACGATCCGTGTGAACGACCTCGACGTATATCCCATTGTAATTTCTCGTAGTATGACGTCATATATATGAAAGTTAAATAATGACCAACTTCCAACAGTTGTGAGCTAAGGCCTTTTCATTTGAACCTCTAAAAGCTTGACCGAGTGTCGTTTTTATTAAAACTAAAGAATCCTCGCATGAATGGAGTCAACGATCTCAGTGACCGAAGCAAGCTCGTTAGATAACGTCAACTTTGACCCTTTCTATCTCACATATTGATTAGACACAAAATAACAGCCGCATAGATTAAAATCGTAATATATAATTTAGAACGTACTAGAAAAATTTAGAACAAAATATATATCTACTTTAAAGGCGACATAAATAGATCTTGTAATTATTTTAAATATTATAAAACTCGGACGATAGTAGGCCGCCCCCCTCTGGTAAAAAGTTTTTCCTAACTCAATGATATCATAAACTGTTAGAAATGCAACAGGATCATTGATGTAACTATAAATATCATAATAGAGTAGAGCCTAATAATTTTTTTGCATATGTGTATATACATAGTATATACATTAAAAGAGAATCGTTTGAAGAAGCAAACTCGCGTGTCGTTCGTTCAAGCCTAGAATTAACTGTGACTGATTGTGAGTCAACCATTGGGGTATGCAGAACAAATTCCTTGAACGAATTATAGATCAAGAATATTGCGTCAAAAATAGTTACATCATGAGGCACAGATTGAATTCATATTATATATTATACCAAAAACGTGATATGTGAAATGATATGAAGAAGAATAGGTATATGAATTTTTCTAAGTGAATTTGAGCTGTGAATAATCCAACAAAAGACTTTCAACTCTTGGGAGGCCTTTTTTTAATTGAATTTATAGTTTTTCAATTTTGAACAAAATTTTGAGAAAGCTTTCCCGGAAATAGAAACTTGAACATTTCTGCAGGAATACAGATTTTATTTATTTATGTCCCTTTTACGAGTAGAATCAAATTCTTTCATCTGTAATAATATAAGTTCGGTACATTTGCCCATCTATCCAACGTGTTCCCGGAAAACATGGTTTGTTCAAAAAGTGGAAAATTCGATTTTTAAACATTTCACTGCAAAATTTCGCCCCTGAAGATATTTTAAGATTAGACCCTTGCTTTTTATAAATCAAAGATTAATTGAAAACATTCTTCTTAGTAGTATCAAACCAAAACTTAACGTCTCAGAATCCGTTACTATAAAAGTCCAAGTTATGGGTATATTAGACTGGTCGTTAAAAATTAAATTTCTTGCGACACCCCCTAAAAAGCTTCCTTTTGATGCGAAAACACTAGGAAATTTTTTTTTTTTTTTTTAATCAGATCAACACGTGCCTCAAGACGATCTACAGAAAATATCTTATTAAGTATGTATTTATAATTTTTAAATATGTAATTTTAATTTTTTCATAAAAATATCTGGGCACACGTACACTGCTCATAGACGTATAAAAAGCCCCAAAAACATGAAGAAAATTAAGACAAGGGCTCAATTTAAAAAAAATTTTAAACTATTAAAAAAGCGATTAGTTGAAATTTATCAATGAAAATAGTAATAATAACAATGTTCCATTGTCAATAATTTTCGATTATCAAAAAAAAATTATAATCACATATTTAATAAGATATTTCCAAAAAAAACATGCTTTTACCAAAAAATCAGCTTAGATCGTCTTGAGACACGTGTTGTTTTGAATAAAAAAGAAAAAAACATTCCCTAGTGTTTTCTCATCAAAAGGAAGCTTTTTCAAAAGCAAAAAAAAATATCTAGATACGAGTTTCTGCTACGAATAATAATCCAAACCATTCATATATTATGTCGTTGCGAGTTTTCATTTCCAATTGTACTATATACATCGATAATAAATACGGTAATACATACATATATTCCCATTGGAATTTATAACACCTCGTATAAACGTGTGCATTCAGCTTCATACAAACGTCACCCTGCATTTAAGCATTCACAATTATATTGTGTATAAATTCATATATTTTCTATTCATCATTCATCAATTTTGTCTCTAGTAACGATTTTATAATCAGAATTCTTTTCACACTATTTTCCATTACACTAAAACCATCAGTTCCGATTTATGCCTAACGAAAAATATTTTAATGAATTCGCTACTTTCAATATCATTTACTTTCCTTTCCCACTGTGTCAAATCGTTCACTAACAATTAAATATCTATTCTTTGATTAAGTATAGACATTTCACCCCGATATTTTTCATGAGGAAAAAAACAATAAAAAACACCTGTAGGACACAGCCAAATAAAAAATTAAATTGGCCAAAAATGACTGGAATATTACGTGAAATTTATCAAACCTGCTTTTATGCAGTCACGTAAATAAAATTAAAACATATTGTTCAATTAAATTCGTTTTTTAATCAGTTTTTCCAATCGTTTTATTCTTCCAGCTTCGTGCTCTGGACTATCTTGGGCAATATTCATCGCGTCTTCCAGCAATTCACTACTTCCACTTTGTCTAAATTGCTCTACCAATTGCATCTGTTCAGTTCTTCTTAATCCCTGGAATAGAATATATTGAATAGAGAAGACACATGTATTTTAGAGTAGTTATAATCTAGATTGCTACCGAAGTTTTTTTTTTTTTTTTTAAGATCTTACTACTCGTGGCAAAAACTAATTGGATTAGTCAATACCTTCATATCAAGGATTTTCTGAAATTCTGAGGTCGGTAAATCGGGAAGGAGTTTTCTACATTGATCTGCAAAGGCACTTGGAGATTCTGTGGGCGACATTACCACCTTTAAGATCATCTCAGCTTTAGTCATACCCTTAACAACCACCTGTAACAAATATAAGACAAAATATCAACACTTTATTCTGTTGTCTCTTGACTTCAGTGTCTTTAGTTAATGACACGAACAACTATGAATAGATGCTTATTGTTTTCAAATTTATATTCAGATTCCAAGTAATCAATAAAGTATGCTCCATATAAATTAAATTGTAAAACAAAAAATTATAATCCGTTTACGTTACTCAGTACAAACCTTAGTGTATGTAGCAGGTGCTTTTCTCTGAATTTGACATCCAGTTGATGGTAAATCAAGTAAAGCAGTCTTGAGCATATGGACATCGAGTAACAACTGTTCCGCCCCAACTGCATTCAAAGGTTTACACTTATAAAGCTGTTGTACTAGTTTTGGAATGAATGAGCTGTAAACAAGTATTAACAATGATTAAAATAATATAAATAATATAAATTGTAAAAGAGCATAGTTAAAAATTTGTTAAATTAATTATACGTGCATAATGACTATGCTGAGCATTTTAGATAAATGGTTTCCCAACAGTTCATACAATTCTATATTATTCTATATGTATTATTGTAACACGTGACTATACGACGATGATAAACAACTCACCTAGCAAATTTCACGCATAGTTGAGTGAAATACTTTCTGCATGATGATAATCTTTCACGAATAGAAGGAATGTTTTGTCTAAGGTGTGAAACTATCGTACTAACATAGGCGCTCTGGTCACCGACGCTTTCGATGTGTACCCATTGTACCTGCAAAATTAACAATAAATTAGGTAATCATTGGACAAAAGCATACAAATCGGAATATTCAGATTGTATGTATGTACAAAAGTTCGGTAATGATATTATAGGTTTAGAAATGCTGCAAAGATTTGTAAGAAATATTTCTCAATAACATTATGTAAGGAACAAAAAGAACCTGTGCAAATATTCACCTTACTCATTGCAGTTAACGCAGATTCACAAGCAGACTCTAGATCTTGTACTAAAAGTTGAATACAGTTGGAAATGACGCTGAAAATACAATTATCATAATTTGTTAGAGTTAAAATTAGATAAAGTTTGGAATGTATTAATCAGTGTTAATATTTGTTTGGTATAATTTGGAACATCAAATACTGTCCAAACATACCTATGAAATATATCTTGTTCTTGAGACAAATTAATCTTTTCCGAAAATTGTGCGTCCGTTTTTTCTCTAAGTTTTTCTTCAAGTTGTTGCGTCGTCTCAAGACAATATTCTGCAGTCGTTAAAATGCTGTAAAAAGAATAAAATAATAATAAAAAAAAAAAAAAAACAATATGATCACTCAACTACAAACTCAAGTATCCTGATAACAAATTCATTACTTTTTTCTGATAACGCTTTGTTGTGAAGATTGAAAAATTATTTAACAACTATAATCCTACCAACAAATCCGAGATTGTTCCTCCTTGTTAAACCTAGTAGCTTCTCCTTCTTTGAGAAAACTTTGAAAATTCTGTATCAGACCAGCTGTTGATAAATCTCTAAGATCTCGAGTTATATTGCTCATGCTCGTCCCGATACTCGCACTGCCACCAATTCTGAAAAATACAATCACAAACTGTGTTTTAACAATAGATTATATTATCGGCTGTGGAAAAGATTTGAATCCACCTGAATATACAATTTGTATAAAAATCCGTATTAATTATATTTAAAAAACAAATAATCATGCTCTGCGCTTACTTTGGCAAATTGTTTTGTAGTAACTTGAGCGCGTATTCACGGAGATACTTTTGAAACGTGGCTGTGAGACTGAGCATAATAAAACCTGAACTAAGTTGAGTACATTGTATCATGCATTTTTTATAAAATACAAAAAGATCTGCGCATGAAGAGAGCACACTACTAGGCCCTTCAACTCTGTCCAATTCCTCTGCTCCTGGAGGTTGTACTTTGCAATCATTCAAAAATTTATCCATCAAATCAGCAAGATTTCTATCCAAACTTTCTATATAAATATTTAGATAAGGCTCAAAGGATTTTCCAATTAATCCAGTAAATAGAGAGACGTTAGATTTATCTTGTTCTAATTTTTCTGTGTGTCCTTCCTCAAAAGGATTACTTGCTTCATCATTTTCTTCAAAAGGATTTGAATTCATAGGTTTTCTGTCTATTAAAACGTCAGGATTTTCTAATGTCAATCCAGAAAATCTTTTAGCTAATAAATTTTCAAAACTTGTAGTTCTTTGTATAGCGTAAAGAAGAAGCTTGACGTCAATTTCATGTCGTCTTTTTTCCATAAGCTTGCTAAGATCTTCTCGTGTCATATGACAAAATTGTACTGCAATTCTTTCCGAGACTTCCCAATTTTGAGGAAAAATTGTACCAAATTTGCTCTCAAATTCTAATAAATGTTTCTTTATCCAAGCGTATCGTCGATCAATTTTATCCAGCCATGCCGAGTCCTGATTCTCATCGAACAAATGCGAATACTCTTGTAATTGTATGGCTATAAACCAGCTTAGCAGATCCCTCCTTAAAAATTAAAATATATTGAATAACTTGATTTATAAGAAAGTAAAGAACTTTCAGTCAATTCTTGGATGTCTTACTTGACTTTTGGATCTAGTACAGACATAACTAAGCAACCTTCGCTCAATTGAGCAAAATGTTTAGCATTTTGTCCAGAAAATGCTTCGCGAAAATCTGACGATATTTGTTCAGCCAATTCTATCTGAATTTGCCTTACCTACGATAAACAAGTATATCTATTATCAACATTAGTTAAATTAATATTAATATAAAAATCGGCTATATTTTATTTATGACTTTCAATAGTTCTAAAACTATTGAATACTTCTTTCCCTTCTCCCATGCCTTACTTGATCAGAAAGCTGTTTTATCTGAGGTATATCCATGTAGTTACTAAAGTGTTGCATAACTTCCATAATAGCTTGAAGAGGCATGACTATTTCTCCATACTGTTTCTTCTGAGTCAAGACTCTGAAATAATTGTTGAATAATCTCCGTTCGATGTTCAATAATGTTAAAAACCTGAGATTCTACTCACTTCAAACTATCCACTCCTCCCACTAACATGTGTAAATGATTTAAGGCTGTTATGGAAGATGTTAAATTCCGTTTAGCAAAATCTAGTTGCTTAATATCTCGTGTTATTTCTTTTACAGTCTCTTCCGACTGCTCTGCCTTATCTTTTATGTCTTTAACGTGAACAAATAATTGTCTTATTACTTTGTGAGCATCTTCTAAAGCCACACGTCCATCTTGACCAACGTTAGTTTGCCCTCTAACAACAGATCTGATTTCCTTATCGATTGAACATATTTTATATTCCATTTTACTTATTACATCGTCTATATTCGACAAAGATTGCTCGGTGGGAAACAACGAGTTTATGTAATCAACAGCATTGAAGTTTGGCTGATCTAAGGGGTCGTTGCTGGGCAAAACCTATAATCAATTAGCAATATTTAACAAAGATCTTTGGTTTTCTTTAATCAAACTGAAAATAACGTGTTTAAGGTATCGTAGGAATAAATTGACAAGATAATTGGAATGATAGAACGTATATACGATATGGTTCTGTGACTCTGATGTATAAATAAAGATAAAATTTTTCTGAGTTAGATTAACCAGCCAGATTTTGAATAATTTTTAAAATGAATGAATTTTTTTTGTTGATAAAATATGATAGAGAAATGCAGGTTGTGTGATATTGGTGCAAGTGCCGTATTCGGTGTGATCGAAACCTAACCTGTTCAATAACGGTTTGAACGTCAGCAGGAAATGTGTACATAGTGGATTGTAAATCCTCGAGTTCTTCGTCCTCGCGAGATCCCATTGTTTTTAATCTCAATATACAATACAGAAATTGTACCCCCGATTGTAATTGCGATAAACAATTAATGACATTTGTTAGCTATGGGCGGTCGACAATGCATGGATACTATCACGAACCAAAATATTATGTGACTGTATTGCAAGAATGAAGAACTTGTCCCCGTCATTTCTTTTTTAATACAGTCTATCGCATCTACCGACATGTGGCAGCACATGATGATGGTAATTCTTCACGACTTTAACTGACGACCGGTTTGAAGTTGTACCTGCATTCTTCTGTCTTCTTCTTTCGTATGGTTAACATTCACAAGGAAAGAGACAGCAGAATTTTGCTGCAACTTCATACCGGTCACAATTAAACTCGACTCTGACCGGTATGAAGTAGCGCACATATTATTCTGTCCTTTCTTTTCTTTCAGGGAAGCTACAAAAGAAAGAAAAAGACAAAAGACTGCGCGTAACTTCATACCGTTGAGAATCCAACCCGTCAAGTATACATGTGCATGCATACGTCGAATGTGGGCCGTGTTTAACAATTAAATCCTATCCCTCTACAATATGATATTTCAATTGTTGATACTAATTAGCTAAAGATTCGATACGACATAACCTAAATCTGACCAAGTATGTGAATTAGTATTATTTTCAACAATAATTAAAAAGAGTGTGGATTATGTAGTAAACAAGCTGGGTTAATCACATCTCCGATTTGAATTTTATTCAATTTAGATTATGTTTCACAGATTCAAAGAAGATTATACAAAGATGGTGAAACTATCAGATTTCTCAAAGACATGTAGACTTTGTTCAAAAGTTTACAGAGTTGAAAAACTAGTAAAAATTTTTAGCACCAGAGGCATATCTTTAAACCTTAAAGACAGCGTGAACGCTCACCTACCAATTAAGGTGATAGAAAACGATGTGATAATGCCAAAAAACATTTGCATCAATTGCATAAGAAGATTGAATGCTACCAATGAATTTTTTGCCACAGTTATAGCGTCTGATAAATTCTTCAAAAGATTGTTAAAAAAGGTTTTACAATTTGCATATCAGTTGGGTTTTCTTGTCAAACAATATAAACTAAATCTCACCTCATTGATTATCATTTCAGGAAGAGAAACAATTAGACAACATCACAACGTCAAAGACAAATGAAAAATTAAATCGCTTATCACCATCACAAATTAACGTTTCAGAAGAATGTAGTAACTTGAAGAAATCTGATATAGATTGTAATCATCTAGAGGCCAGGACAGAATCAGCTAAATCTGAACTTCTTTCTTCGATTAAAGTATGCAATGATAAATCTGAAACAAATGATAAGATCTTATCCAATATTAGAGATAACGAAGGTTTAGAAAGCTTGGGTGAATCAAAGAATGATATTATCCCAAAAGAACTAGCTTGTCATTTCAAGAATGTTAAAACAGGTGGTAAAATTGAAACGAGCTTGGTATCGAGTGAAAATTATTCATCAACAAATTCAATGGATCAACTCACTGGTAATGATACTAAATACGTTAATATTGTACCCAAGACAAGCCACGTTGTATTAGGCAACAACAATTGTAATGGAAACATAATAATCAATGTTGGAAGCAATGCGGTAGGTAATAAAGTCAAAGATCACCACTTGAAGCTTCCGATAGAAGTATTATGCTGCCCAGATTGCAATGAGACGGTGAAAATTTATTCTATAGAAGAAAGACAGTTGTTTTTTGAATATTTAAAACAACATTGTTGTAACAAGAGTGACTATTCTGAAAAAACGATAAAATCATTCAGTAAATACAAAGAAACTTATGGAAGCGAAAATATCCTACTTGAAAGAAAAAAAGACCCTTCAGAAACTAACGAAGTCACCAAATCGCACACAGCTAGCAGAAAATGGCCAGATGGTGATTTGCCAGCTGACCCTGGTCCCGATCCTACAATCTATGAAAATATATTTGAAGACGATGTGAGATTGGATGATGATTTTCATTGGCCAATGCCAAAACGAATGAGACGACTGCACAAATGTGGTTGTTGTGAATTTGTAACAAAAAGTGCATTAAGGTTGAAAACTCATCAAAAATTACATAGAACATCGGATAAAAGGCAGATATTACACTCTAATAGTTGTAAGCATTGTCATAAACGATTTGAGACTATAAACGAAGCTAAAAAGCACGAACGTTTGGCGCACGTTACTTTTGGGGCGAAAAATTCCTTGTGCGAATACTGTGGGATAATGAAACCACAAAAAACTTTAAGGGATCATGTTCTGAAACAGCATACTGTTGAGAGCGAAATAGAAATGCAGGAATGCGATGTCTGTGGGAAATCGTATGTAAACGAATATTCTCTAGAATTTTCAAATCACAAGGCTTATTTATAAGGGAGGGTTGATATTGGAATTTTGTTATATAGCTGAATACACTATTCTAATATATGCATTAACATAATTGCTGCTGATTGTGAGACGAATTTCATGAATACTGGAATATAAATCCAATGAATTAGTAATATACTTGAGTTACAGCAAGTGATTTGATAAAAACAAAAATACATCTTATTCACTTGTGATTTTTAATATTTATTTATTTCTTTGCAGTTTCATTTCACCAACGAGTTTATATCTTCACAAAAAGATACACACTATAGATAAACAACACCTGTGTGATTTGTGCGGTAAAGCTTTCAAGCAAAGAATTGCGATGCGCCGACACTATATGCTACACTTTCCACGAGCTCCACCAAAATTTAAATGCAACATATGCGAGAAAAGAGTTACAACTAGGTAATAATTTCAACTTTGAATAACAACAATAATATTGAACACTGTAAATACAGATACAGAATCCTTTAATTTCAATACATTATTGGCTCTATTATTTTTCAGAGGTTCGCTCCGTCTGCACATGATGAGACATACGGGAGAAAAGCCCCAAGAGTGTCCGGAATGTCATATGGTAATGAGGCATGGGTTGAAACACCATATGAGATTACATTCTGATGAAGCACCATTTAAATGTGTAGTATGCGGTGCAGATTTCAAACGTCGTGATTACGTGCGGCGGCATATGAGAAAACATTTAAATGAAACAGAACATAGATCGCTGCAGTGTAACATTTGCGATCACGTGTTTGACGATATTAAAAACTTTTTAATTCACCACCAAAATATACATTGCAATGAAATTTTCACCCAGATTAAGATATACGAATGTAAAATTTGTTCCATGCAATTTGCAGATCCATTACAGCACAATGATCACGAAGAAGTTTGTAGGACTACTGAAAGGGAAGCATCTCATAAAGGTGCTTACATTGACGAAGTACAGTCTTGTATTATGATTAATCACACTAAAGTTGGTGGTATCGATGATCATAAAGATTGTCCAAGGCGTATTGCCTCGGATCGATCTTATCCTTGTGCCTACTGTGATTATAAAGGAACAAGTAAAATCACAGTTTTAGAACATGGGCAGAAAGATACGACGGAGCAATCAGTTCCTAACAGTGTTGGCGGGTCAAGATTTCAAACTCATATCAATTCTAGTAACAATAGACATCAGCAAGGTCGTTTTAAGTTTAATGAAGATTTACGCAGATCGAAAAAACAGCAAGAAAATCAACACGATGAACATTCCGATCATATTATTCTGTCTGAGGATGTTATGTCTTTAGATACTGAATCCTCCGAATATTCATACATTAATATTATTGATAAACAAAACTTGCGTGAAAAAGATATGCTGATGTCTGTCGATGAACAAATAATGACCAGTAGTAGTGTTCACGTATTCGAAAGCCCGGTAGAACAATTTAGTCATTCTTTGCAATCTCATTCTCAATCACAACTTGGAATACATCCACATAGCGAAACCTACACGAGAGAATCTCTTTCTTGGAAACAACTCTAGAAGACTGAATAAATATCTTTTATTCAGCAAAGACAATCAGCAACGTGCCTAATCATTGCATCCAAGAGTGTAGAGCTGTAGGTGATTCGTTTTTATGCTAAGACTTTTTTTTATCTTGTAAATAGTATAGGTTTAAGTAAATTTAATTCAACAGCTCTCTAGTTAGAATTAGTCTTTAGCCAGCTAATATAATCATAAAGTTTTTATCAAATCATTGAAATTTTTTTTACTATGCTAGACTTTATGTCCTCGCATTGTTTATTATAGCATAACCTTTGTATTAAATAGATTCAATTTGAATTAGAATGTTTGCAAGCTGAATATAATTAAAGAATGACATAGATAACGCAATGGAATATCCTCGGCAAGGTATTAACTATTACGTAATTTAAATTTGTACAATATAGTCGAGTAAATCAATAAATAAAATGATTAAAAATTATTTTTGTTGAATTATAATAAATATTCCCTCATTGTTTCTAATTAAATATTTGTAACCAATTAATTCAATCTGTTAGAATGATCGACATTGCATATTGTCAATGAATAACTACAAGATAATAGGTATTCCAGAAAAATTAAGTTAGACTTGTGAGACTAATTTAGATAAATTTCGAATTTACCAGGATCAATATAAAATTGGAAACACTGTAAGACGGATTTCGACTTGAAAATCAATAATCAATAATGTGTCATGTGAAAACGTTTTCAATGACAAACTATCAAGTCAAGAACTGAGGTTTTCAATTTTGTTTTATTGTTTGGAAAGTTGTTTACAAATTCCATGGTACAATATGGAATAATTAGCCCTGTTTCTGCGCAAGTTCCCTTGCTTTGGCCTTCTCCAGCTTAGCAATCCTAGCAGCAGATTTGCTGCCAAGAAGACCACCACCCCAGTGGCGCCTGATCTCGTCATGACGGTCGTTGAAATTGGTCTTGATTGCCTCGACCACTTTAGTGAAGTTAGCACGGTCACCAGAATCGACCTGAAATAAAAAAACAGCAAGTTTTTTTTAAAAATAAAATTGAAGATTTTCATTTCAACATACGAACATCGTATATCAAACATCAGTAAATTATATAAGAACTAATCATGATTGGTCATTGGATTGGCTCTTTGTTATTTCATCACGATAGTTCAATGAATAGCCAAACATTTGATCCACGTATGCTTGAAAAGCATAAAATTGTAACAAATATTTTGCATTGATAAATTATGAACCTTTGTAACTATTTGATAATTTTTAATAGGCAAAAAAATACTAAGCAGTATTTTTACCTGTGCGAGAGCAACAGCACTGCATGTCTTACGCCTGACAAGAGCTCCTAAGCGTGCTTTTCCCTTTACAATACAGTAAGGTACTCCCATTTTACGACACAACGCAGGCAAAAAGAGAACAACCTGTAAAGAGAAACAATTGTATATAATAAAAGTTGTGGAAAGTTTGAAAGTGCTAAAAAATAATTGATATGTCTAAACTCAGAGTCAATAGTCATCCTCTAGACAAAACATTATTATTCAGTTATGCCTTCAGGTGAAGAAATTCTAGCATCATAGTAGTAGCAAATTAATGATCAAATTTAATGTACTGTTGAAATGGAAGAAAAAAAATAAGGATTTTATCAAACGATGTTTTTTTGACTACCTCAATGGGGTCGACGTCGTGAGCGATGACAACCAGCTGAGCCTTCTTTTGCTCAACCAGAGTTGTAACGGTGTTTGTACCACTGCGAAGTTGGTTTGGCCTCTTAGTTGGAGTATCTTCCTTCTTTGCAGCTTTTTCCTCAGCTCTGGCCTTCAGCCTCAATTTCTTAGCAATTGCACTTTCTGGACGATATTTTTCCAGAATCTTGAATAGCTGTGTTGCTAATTGATAAAATAAATAAGCAAATAAATGACACAGTAAATGAATAGGAAAAATATTTGGAAAAAAAAAACACAGCTAATCCCAAGTGGAGACTCCTTTCTTTGATAAACAGATTGGCTTATAAAGTTGCAATATTTCATGAAGATTCATCAAATAATGGAAAGTATATTTTATTATGTAGACAATGAATCAAAATATCTCGTAAGTTATGCCATTAACGGAATAAATTATGTTATATACATGTTGAAGTTATCACTCAGATTGTAGATTTTTAAGAGGAAGTTCTTAATCAATCCAGCCGGGTTAGTAAAATTATTGATTCTACTGGATTGATTAAGACCTTCTTCTTAATAACAAATAAATGAATCATGTTGTTTACTTGACACAAAGTACGAATAATTATTACACACACCTGTCTGCTTGTCGAGTGTTTGACTGAACTGGTTGATTGGTGGTGGAACCTTCAGCCTCTTCTGCAAGACGGACCTCTGCCGTTGGATGCGAATATACTTGGGCCATTTCACAAAACGACTCAAATCACGGTCAGGCTGGATATCCTGGCCTGAAATTTTTTTTACGTAATTTTATTACTGGCTAAAAGTAGAAGAAAAAAAAAATGGTAGCCGGATATTAACATGATGAATATTTTAGTAGCTATCGAAATATCTTACCAATTCCAAAGTTGCGCGTTCGTTTTTCAAAAAGCGGATTTGTTAGCTTCTTGGGCTCAACCTTCTTCACAGCAAGCGGTGCTGCTGCTACTTTCTTTCCAACCTTCTTCTTCGGCTGGGTTAAAAAGAAGAAAATTTAAGTCACAAATGATTTATTTTGAACGTTTTATGACTAACGAAAGAAATTGTTGTGCTGTTTGAGACGTCTGTAAGTCATATTGGAATATTTGAGAAGGAGCGATCACGTTGATTTATAACCTTAAAAAACTACGCTAATATATCGGTTTCTCCAGTAGATATACACTTTTATTAATAGTATTTGAATCGTACCTTCTTTTGAACCATATTTATAAACACTAAGTGCTCGATGCACTAAAATATAACTGGATGCAACACAGTACACAATTCAATTCGATGAATAAATCCAGCAAGCACGGCCGCTGGACACATAAAGAAAGCAGTAAAGTTTCGCCACGAACTTAGTTAACACAAGATGGCAGAGTTGAACAAAGATTGGACAACTGTGTTGCGCTCTATGATTGGTCGATTAAAGAATCAAACCATAATCAATTGCACGATAGCGGGAATATTTAAAATTGATTTGAATTTTCAGATTCTCTTATAAATAGCTTTGCTGATTAAGGGATAGGGATAAGGAGTTATTTTTGCAATCAAGAAATACGACTCATAAAAATAAAGAAATTTATTGCCCAAGTAATTTAAATCATCACCAAATACACAAATCAATTGTATTAGTAATGCATATTTAATGCAAGCATAGAACAACATCTTGTTATGATAATAATTTAAAATACATCTTGGAAGGGGAAATGAGCTTTTTCTGGTTCAAGGAGATCAGCTAAGAAACAAGCAGTTCCTGAAAAACCTTCATACAAGGAATAGGGACTGTCGGGTCTTCGAGCATTTTCATAAAAATCATCTGAGTTCATAAAGTTTGCAAACGCCGCAGCTCGATGCCAGTATTTAGGATCCTTTGTCAGACGATACAGCAACAAAAATACATAGCCACTTCCGGCTATCCCATGACATATTCCAGGACCTTTTTTAAGCAATCCTTTTTTCCAAACCAGTTCTCCACACTTGAGACATGAATCTAAATACCGTTCTTCTTTCCAGTGCAAATAAGCCGCTGCCATTAAATAAACGACCCCAGGTGCTCCATGACACCAATGAACAAGTTCATCATTTTCAGATCTGGACCGTCTATCAAGTTCATCCATAGCGCATGGAAAGTTGCCTGTTTTAGTTTGTAAACCAAGTAAATAATCGACGGATGATTGAACCAGCTTTTCCGTGGCTGAATCTGACTCCAAAAATTTTGGAATTTGTATTAGTATTTGAAGAATAGATGACAACCCATGAGCCGCACCCAAATACTCTGTTTCATAATAACAATACATCAGCGGACACGGACTTCCATGATCTGTCGCATGTCGTTTTCCGGATTGTACAATTACCTGCGCTATTTCATGCATGTCTTTTAACGGCACTATCTGGCTGTCCATTTGCTTGTTTAGCCACAATGCACCGAATAGGTAGCCTGCACGGCCTACAAAGAATTCATCTCCCCCAGATGGCAGGTAATCAAGCGGTTTGCAGTTACTGGCTCCTTGCGCGTAGCGCTTCGCATAATCTAAAGCCTTTACTTTGTCTTTAGCAGCTTTGTAAAGCACCGCAGCAACTGCGTATATGCCAGCGTTACCTAGCAAAAAAGAAGACTTCTCTTTCTTAGAGTCTTTGCATCTGTCAGCATGTTGTAGCGCAGGTTCTAAGTACTGGAGACCAAATAAAATGAAGTTACTTTTCTCGTCCTGTAATTGACTTATACGAGTTAGATGAAGAGCCATGTAAGCAATCCCAGCTATTCCAACGTACAAACCACCATCCGCTGTTGATTCTGATGCCGGTTGTTTTGAAGCAATTTCACGAACTATTTCCATCAACTCTTTCTTTTGGCCGATTATTTCTTTGGTTATATCTTGATTTTGATAGTCTTCTAATTTGTTAACGATGAACCGTGATGGTCGAGACATTTTATTAGCTCGCGAACTTATTTCGGAATATAATAATTTACTGTTTATTATGGCGTATTTGAATATATTCAATGTTCCGAAATGCATTCGCTGTGAATCTGTCAATGTCTCATTAATTGAATATTTGATGATTTTTTAAATTATTCTATGTTATCCCCACGTCAATTTATAATTCACTGAAGTGAACTCTACCATTTTTATTGTAAATGTTGCATCGATAGATTATTATCCATAGGAATGAACTGGTTGTCAAACTGAAAGACTGTTGTTGACTGAGTAGATAAGATAGAAATCATACGGTTGAATGCATAAGCTACAGTTCACAACACGTCATCAATACAGTAGATACCATCTATTGGATTAATCATAAACTATCAAAAAATTTGGAACAACATGCCATAAATATTAGCATAGATATTAGTTATACCGATTGCGCATAAAAACGCGCGCTGTATGAACTACTGCAATGCGCATGCGTGGCATAAATCCACCCGGTACACGTTTAAACCTCTTTAATTTCCTGACAATTTATATCAAACCAACATCGAAAAGAAAATTCAAAACGTGTTCATAAATATGAAGAAAATCCTCCAATGTTATTACATTAAAGGACAGAGTATTCCATTTTAGATTATAAAGACGATCCTTTTCAGTCTTAAGTAGATCGAAATAGAGGAAAAATATTTAGCGTTGATTGGAGAGGATTAGGATGAAAATGGGTTTTAATACGCGACGGTTTTTATTGAGCTTTTTGTGCGCATCTTAAAATTTGTTTTAATATGCATATAAGTACAAAGTAAAGGTATCCGTAACTCTAACTGGAACAACTGATACGCAAGCGGTAAGCGTGTGGCGGTGGTGGAGCAGCATACCCAAGTCGTTCAGCTTCGGAATGTTCCGCGTACGGTGTTTCCAATATCTTGTGTAGCAGAATGACCTGTAGCAAAGGTACTATTTTTATTTTACGATCTCGTCTTTTTATAGGTTCCTTTGTGGAAGAACTGACCTCGGAAAAGTCATTATTTTCAGCTTTTTCAACCGCAGATTGTGCCATCCAATTGCGTAAGATATACAATGGATTTACCGCATTCATTCTCTCCTTGCGCTCGGTGTCGTTATGAACTGAATATGTACATGTTATAGGTATAATTGGAATTCGTATAGTATTGCTATTACGCACGTATATGTATGCATGTAGGTACATATTATACAAACATTAAAGTTTGTTTGTACGGTATAGCTATAGTTTGTGACGTTGGATATAATAAGTTTTTAATACCTCCTTCCAAGTAAAGACGACGTCTATATAATTCTACAAATGACACGTAATATTCGTGACGCATCAAACGAGAAAGTGCCCAATGATTTTTGAGAACGTTTAAATCTAACATAGCATCCGGATGGACCAATGCCAGCTGCCTAAAGGTCATTGTATAATCAGCTCCAGTTTCCTCCATCATCGAGAGCAAAGTCGCCAATAACTGTTGGTCTTCCTCAACATCTGTTGTCAAGCCTAACTTTGCTCTCATAACTGACCTGAATCGAGTACTTAAAAAATTAATAAAGTGAAAGTCCGCAATGCATATCTATATAGGTATAATATCTATGCATAATTGCTTCAGGGTTCTATGAGCATTTTGTCTTAGTGTCAATCAAAATTGATTTGTAATATATTCTGTACCATTAAGATTATTATCAACTGACTGTAATAGAGTAATTAAAAAATGATATTTCTTCATTTGTGTAAATAATACTATTTAATACGTTATGCCAGATCGCAGCACGAAAAAAAAATCATTCAAAAGAACATCCCCCGCATTTTAATAGTTCACGAACCTTAACTTCCTTCTTCCATATCCAGCAAGCATTCTTAATATATTTGACATCTGAAGTTTTTGATTTTCGTTGGAAAATGGTTCAAAAGCTACAGCAAGCTGTTCGAGATTCCACAATACGACCTGCACGTTTATATTACACAATTTATATACAGTGACGAGAAAGTGATTATCTGTTTCTTGAGCATGCAATATGAGTATAGTTGCTTGATCAGCATTCATGCATAATTTACGGACTAATTAATGATATTTATTCGATAGCTTACATCTAGCTGCTTTTCCAAAGAATATTTTCCGGCTCTATCTGACGAATTAGGGACAAATTTCGAATCATACGTTTCGACGAAACCAAATGGACCATAGTCAATCGTTAGTCCTAAAATACTCATGTTATCCGTATTTAGTACACCATGAGCAAATCCAACACTCTGCCAGCGTACAGCCAATTCGACTGTGCGGTGTGCTATTCGACTAAATAATACGACGTAACGATTCTCAAACTCGAGTAAGTTGATATCGTTGAAATGTTTCTAAATAATTAGAAAAATATATTTTAGCTTTAGTTTCGGTACTGTCGGACGTAATAGGGTTTAAAAATGTACAAAAGCTTGCACAGATATGTGTATACTTCTATTATGTAATCCACGAGCATTTTCAACTGCAGTAATTCGCCTTGATGTGCTAGGATTTCAAGAGAACCAAACCGAAACCAGGAAGGTGCTACCCTCAATAGTATAGCTGCTCTTTCGGCTTGAATGTGCCCAGAGTAGAATTGATCTCTTAAAACTTGATCATCGCTGACAACAAGGGCAGCAGCTCGAGTTGTTTCAATTCCTGATCATGAATCAAGAGTATAATAAGTACACGATGGCTAAAGTTTTTTTTTTTTATATATATATATAATTTTCACCATTTCAAAGTTAATAAATCTACCCAAATAATACATCGCCTCAGAGCAGAGAAACTCTCTGATCGATGATCGTAGCACTGCACGTCCATCCGATTCTCGGGAATATGGTGTAAGACCTGATCCCTTCAGTTGTAATTCCCATCTTTCACCTTTCCTACATAAAATACAAGTTAATGAACTGCCGAAACACGTTCTGCCGCGTAATATGTTAAAGTTTATGCGCAGAGGCTGTGGCTTTGTTTATGTATTTGAAATTTTATCTCTCGAATGAGTAATCGCATAACATTGTTCCAATAAACGAATTAATGAACATACGCATTTATGTATTCTCCGAGAATATGCGCTCTACCATCTCCAAGTTGTGATGCCCATTCCCCAAATTGATAACCACCATAGCGATGGGCTAATGGGGTTGAATTTATTACTGGGTATCCGGAAATGAATCGAATGAATCCGTTTGTATCGGAAATAGTTGGATCCATGTCAAGAATATTGACAAGAACGTCTTCAGAGATTGCTACGAGTTTCAGAGCTTGATTAAGCGGTGTGGGATTGACTTTAGAAAATATAGCAGCTTTCACGTTGCGGGGTATATGATCATCCCCGATTTCATCCAAAGGTAAAGAACACAAAGTGTTAGTTGAAAATCTCCAAGAATTAATATCCGTCGATAGTAGATTTTCAGTCTCGAGAAAGCTCCGTTGATGCATCTTTACAAAATTATTTTTTAGTTTATCACCAGAAACGTAGAGAATTCAAATCGCATACAAATAAACTTTGTGATTTATCCCATATGGTTACAGTCTTACTGATAGAAAAAATTTTGAAATTTTTTACAATTATTTCAGAGTATTTCGACAATTATGACATGTGCAGAGAGCGATAGACTATGCGTGAATATAGTTCCATGTTATACATAGTATATCGTTGGAATATTTTCAATTAGAAGGAAAAGAGAGAGAAAGACAGAGGAAGTGAAATAGAAAAAATATCCTGTAAATAAAACCTATGATAAAACCACAACAAATTATTATGATATAGGTATATTGTAGTACCATACAGTCGACTGAGTCTTAACCAAGTTCTAGTCTCAGATGCTGTGAAACAATGATTTTTGAGAGAATAAAACGTGGGATCCCATAAAGATTGAATCCACGGGACTAAAGCATGCACACTGCACAATGTAAAAGTTATGTTCATTTTTTCAGTCCCCAGTTATTCAATTAGCCGAAAAACTGTATATTAGCATAGCTAAGCTGTGTACCTATATGAGGTATTCTCCCCCATTGAGACAGACTAGACCCTCAACATCTTGGATTTTTTTGCAATGTTTCGTTATCATCAGCAATTCAAAAGTAATATACATATACATATATACGCGTGTCAATTATTTCAATTCTTTTATTCAAAAAATTTTTTGAGCTAGAAATTTTGAATTTTTCTCTAGAAAATAACTTTCAAATATTATCACTCAGCTCTGGTTCTGCAGCTAAAAGATAAAGTGTATGGAATTAATGATCAAAAAATGTACTTTTCGAATAAAATATTCTTGAAATTTCACGTCATATCTTTCCAAGTATATTTTATTAGTATTTTCACGTTTAACGACAAAAAAATTTTGACTTTCGCCGATGTGTGTATCTGCACTTTTGATTTGTTTGAGAATATTCTCGATTGTTCTACATTTAAATACAAAAATTCGAAGCCGTGTCCTATCGAGGAAAATTCTGTCTTTCTATTTTTTTTCCTCAATTCTTCCTTTACTGGAATGTTCACGATTTTTTGAAAATATTTTTTTTATATCTGATCAGAGTTATAACGATTAATGTTACCGATTTTATTACTCATTAACCACACACCCTTTTTCATAATAATTAATAAACAAAATAATAACAATTAAGTAAAATATTATCAGAAATTTATCATTTGAATTTGAACATTTTTCAACTTCTAACATTCCTCTCGCTTGAGGAATGATTGATCCAATTTTTTCTTTCCATACTTGTATTGCAAGGATTTTCTTTCTATTTTTTTAAAATTCTTTTACTGTTTCCAAATTTATCAGAATTGTTGTGATCTTTTTCCCGCTTTTACTGTTGGTAATTAGGCCAGTGAGCTAATCAACATTGAAACAGCATATACAGTAGTTGGAATTGAAATAGTATTTAAGCATTATTATTTAAAACTTATAGTTATTATGCAGAATAAATTATACATTTCTGATAATTTTAATTGTTATATTATTTCAGTCATTAACTATAATAATGATGGTTAGTGACTGGTGAAAAAACAAAAAACGGTAAAATGAACGTTGGATTTCTGGTCAATTTACAAAAAAAAAAAAAGGTAAAAAAAAAAATAACCAAAATTCTAATAAATTTGGAAAAAGTGAGGAATAAATGGGAACAAAATTTTCACGTGATGGGAGACGGCTTGAAATTTCTGTATTTATAAATATAGAAAGACTCACTTGGGAAAGAATCCCACCTAATTTTTTGTGTTTCGGAAAAATCGCCGTAGAGGTGGAAACTAGTAAATGCGTTGCAATGATTCAAGCTGGCGCCAGTAGGCGTGAATATAGGTATATCTGAGCTGATTTCAAAAGAACTTTGAGGCATTTGTTAGTGATGTGTTTTAGTCAATATGCCGCTCACGGTCAATTCACTATTATATACGTGTATACGTTATGTCAATATCGCTAGTTTTATTTAAAGTATGTTAAATCTATTAAGCTAACTCAAAATCGATGATAAACAAAAAGCAAAAAATTTTACGATCATTTCTTAAATGATCAGAATGCAAACTGAATATAAACACGTGCGCAGGGGCCCAAAAGTGTTGTAATCAAGCATTCCATGCATTATGAATATTCTCAGAATCTACAACGAGCCCACTTATTCGGAAGTAACATATTATGCATATTACATGTTCAAAAAGTGCCGCACGCGCGATTTTGCCAAAACTTATGACGCATTTCAGTTTCCTGCAACTTTGAGGGAATACTTTTTTCCACTTACAACTGTATAGCTATATTGCATAGTTATACTGTGTACTGAATCCAATTCATTTTATTTTTACGAATTGAAGACTGCTGTCATTTCTTAAGGTCGCGATCGATATTATATGAGGTGTTACACATGTAACCGAAACTTATCCGACCTTGCGGTATTCCGTTTTGATCAAAATTATTTTTTCGGTTACTTTTTCCAAGCAAAAATCATACCCCGAAGCCTTTTGTGAGTGCACCCATTTATTTCGATTTATCAATTAACGAAAATATCCCTAAGTTACCATTTGACCAAGTTTCACATATTTTTTTCTCCAAAACATCGTGCGACAATCATTATAGAAATTCGAGTTTAAACACTATATTTAAGATTCCCAAAAAAGTTAATTTTTGATTTCGATTTTTGTTTTTTTTTTAGAAGAAAAACTAGCAACAAAAATTTGTGAGCCCATAATTAAGATGTAACGAATTTTCCTTCTATTTTTTGTTTTGTTTTGGACGTTTAAAGTTTGTGACTGAGAATTTTTTTTTACAATTTACGGGATCGCTCAATCGTTTGGTTTGTTTTTTTTATTTGTTGACAAAGTTCAATGAAAAGTTATTGGCAGAAAAAAAATAAACAATCGATTGAGTGATCCGGTAGACCACTTCTAAGAAAAATTAAAAAATTCAATGTTTTTTTTCAGTATTATAAACTTTACACGCTCGAAACAAAAAAAAAAATCGGAAAATTCGGCCCATCTTGCTTATGAGCTCCAAAGTTTCGTTTCTTTTTTTTTTTTTGCCTAGTTTTTGTTTCCAAAGAACACAAATCAAAAATCAAAAATAGCTTTTTCTAGGAATTGTACATTTAATGTTTAAACTCGAATTTCTGATATGATCGTCAATAACGGAGGTTCGAAAGTTTTTTTTTTTTGAAAATTTTGGTTCAAAATGAACATTTTGTGTATAGGTCATTTTCGCCTTGGAGTACGATGTTCTGAAGGAAAAAAAAAAAAAAAATGTGAAACTTGATCAAACGGTAACTCAGTGATATTTTCGCTAATTAATAAATCGACATAAATGGGTGCAATCAAAAAATTCTTTGGGGTATGATTTTGGCCTTGGAAAAAGTAACCTATCAAGAATTTTTTTATCAAATGGAAAACCGCAAGGTCGGATCAGTCTCGATTTCACGTGGAACACCTCGTATACAAATGCAGGGATAAAAAAACAATTTTGTAACAGCATGTGCAACAGAAATTTTGAAAAGAATGAGGATTTCATTGGGTCCAAGATGTGTTTCCAAAACCTGTCGTTTTGTAAAATTTTATTTATTACAGTTTCTATTTTATGGTACAAGAATATATCTACTGAACACAAAACACGAATGCACTTTTTTTGATGATTTCTATTCATTAAATATCTTCAATAAATAAATAAATAAATAAATATATGTAAATCTATGAGATAACTTTAATCAGGCCTTAGAAAAATACATACTTCATATTTCTGTACAAACAATTGCGTCGTATGAACATTGAACTCTATGTTGTGTATTTACTAATTCATTTTACCCACACAAATGTTAAAGTGGTATATAATTCAACAAAGTAAAAAAAATTATTATTGTTCAAATATATTTCATGAGTTCATTATCCTTGCTCGAATCATTCTTTCCCTTGCAGCCTTAAATTGTTCAAGAACATCATTTACACTATTCATAAGCCTCCCGGCACTCAATCGTTCAAATGTGTCTCGTTCGAAGTGGCCACCCTCTATAAAAGATCGGCTTTGCTGAACAATTTGTAATTTTAATTTGACCTGGCCGCTAGGAGCAGTTTCTAAATTGGCTTTCTCTAACTTTGCACCATCATGCATAGCGGGAATACCGCAATACGTTATATCTTGAAGCTCGCATGTTCCACCAGTAAAAAAACGACGAAGCATATTTTGAAAGTCACCCACAGGCCGCCAAGTGTGCAATGTGAATTCGTGACAGCCAGAAGTAAATGGAATTGATTGAGCTGCATATCCTTCAATACGGTACCTTTGAAATAAATAATACATTGTATGTTGATTCTCAGAATACTGAAATAAAAAACTTTGATAACTTTGGTACGATTAAAATATTGAATCAAAAAGTTTTGACAAAAAGAAACGAGAGCCGCGAATATCAACATCAAGATTCGATAGATTATAATCACCTAGTCCAACTATCCAGAGAAGCTATTGAAAAGAATATCCATGGCCACATTGGTGAGAAATTTTCTTCTTCCAAACATGACAAATTTAAATCCAAGCACAACTCTGCTATATAACTGAAATTTGCGGTCCCTTTCCTCATGGCACATCGCTGTGTCCTGCCAGTTAAGTTTTCCACTTGATTAGTGCTCCAATGTTTAGGGAGCTCAATGTGATACGTAACAAACAAATCATCGTATGGAAAATTATGGGCAGACATAACGTCTAAGGTAAGAAAAAGTCGCAGGATGTTGGATGGAGGTAATTCGATTTCTGGGAGAATTTCTGCTTCTCTAAAGCTCAATTTCTGCATCACCTCCTGTATAATTATGAATCGTGAATTAATACACAGTAATATTGTGGCTACATTGTCGAGTACATAGCAAGTAAAATAAATGCCATGAAATAGAGTATATGATAACAAAAAAAATATCTTTTTCCCCTTTCTATAGGAAAAGAAAACATTGAAATGTAAATTGTATACTGCTTGCTCTGTGATAAATGAAAGACAAATAATCGAAAACGAAAAATATGTACCAGAAATAAGAATCCCCGGATGTTCTAAATAGCAATAGAAAATTACAACGTGTGATTATCCGTTTTATTTGAATCATCAGGGTAATGAAATCAGGAAATATGTTGGGATAGCAGTAAAAGGTTTGAGGAAAACAATCTAAAACTTCTTCAACAAGCATTGAAGGTACAAGGTTACACATCTTCGTGTGAGTTCAGTATGTGATTATAAAATTGTGAAAGTGTTATTCGCTGTGCGTGTTACTGTGAATTAGCTTTTCTGTGTAAGTAAGTTGATAGCATAAACAGACGGAGTTAGTGTGGGAGAATGTTTAAGCTGACACTCAAGGAACCGTACAATTCAGTGATTCGCAGACTGTATACCAGTTAAGATCAGATCCGGCCAGTAAAATTCGGATCCTGAACAAATTATAGCAATAATTGAAATTTTATTATCAATTGATACACCTTTGGCTAAAGATCGGTGATCAAACTTAAATAGTCTCATTAATGTTTCTGTAAATAATAATGAGATTGTTATAATAAAATTAGAGAAATATATCTGAAAGATGTGAAATAATAAGACACAAATCAAAACATTGATAAAAACTAATATACAGCGAACGTGTATTGTGAATAATAATTCAAACGTTAACGATTTAAATTTAGCCACAAAGAAAAGATCAAATATAATTTTTGTACAAGATGAATATCTTTCATCCACAAAAAATGATGAGACAAATATCTGAGATTTCCTACGTTGGGTATGTATAGTGTGATAATGCCTAATTAAAGTATGTCCTCATTTGCATTCAAATTTTATCACATCACTTAATGATCCTGATAAAAATTCAAGTCTTATCTAGCCAAAAATACTCAAACGTTGAATAAGGAAGCTTATTCAGGAGTCCAGAAGTGACTATACCAAGTCTAATAGAATAATTGCCTATAATGTATTTCTCAGTATGATAACAATCGAGTAAATAAACTTACATCCTGCAAGTCTTTTATTTCTACTTCTAAATCATCAGGACTTTGCTGTTCAGAGACATGTTCAATCCAATAATCGTAGGCCATATCAGCTCCGTGAATTTTGTAGGGTTCATTCTGTGTAAAGTCTGGATTTATCATTAAAGACTGATGAATCTTGTCAAACGTTATTGTACATAATAATATTTCTGAGTCATTAAAATCATGCAAAGACTTGTCGTTTGGCGTTAAATCGGCAATAATATGCATCACTTCGCAATCTTTGTAGAGATAATGATTCATTCGAATTGTTGTATCTCCTGGAGTATTGTCAACAACTTTTTTATTGTATCTCTCATTGAAGGGTTTGCGATTTTTTAACATCGGTAATGCAGATGAGTTTTTATTAGACAGATTGGATTTCCAGGGTTTTGTTAGTAACGTGTTGTCAGGAAAGTAAGAATCTTTATTTGTATATGTGAATATGCGAGTTCCTTGGATATTTTGCTCTATAATATCTTGGTGATATCGTTTGTGATTTTCTGTAGTACAATTTTTATAATCTGAATAAAACTGGGCTTCAAAACGTCCGAATAATTTTTCTTGCCATGAGATAATTTTCTCATAATATTCCAAAAAGTTTGAATCTCTGGTTTCTTCTTCGGTATTAAATAACTCAGCCAGTATCGATCTCTGTTGTGCGATTCTCACTCTGAAACAATAAACTTGAGGTAAATGAATGTGAATCTAAAGGCTACAGGGAAAACCTTGCGTTTGCCAGATGGCGTGTAGACAGAATTAACTGACTTAAACATTTCGTTAGATACCTGATTTTCAAATTTACAATCGGTTCGCTTACGCGATATGTGTTTGCTATTTTTGCTTTTCCTGCGGGGGCTTCAGACTGCATCCTCAATTAACATTAGATTAAAAAATAAAATACAATCATTTGCGATAAGAAAAACTTTCGCTCAATCCCACTCTAAGCGATTATTTATCTCACGTTTCCGATGCACACAAACAAATGTATGTAGGCACCGTTGTCGGAAATATGTTGACAGCTAGTCGTTGCATAGCAACGATTTAAAAAACGGGGGGAATACCCGGCGCCAAAATTCCGAAGACCCGCTAGCGTCTGTATTCTGTATGGATTCCCAAAAGAATTGTTAAATGTTGGGATTTTCATATTTCTTTTAACGATGAATCCCGGTGATCTTCAAACTCCTTTTCGTTTTCGAGACAAATTTATTTTCCTTATTATTGTATCATCGTATCCCATCTTATATGAACAATTTACACGCAACCGCGATAAATCTTATCATCCGGTTCTATTTTATGATGAAATAAATGATCCCCGCAAGATAAATATGCGCTGCTCTATCCGGTTATTTCTAAAACCCGTTTAATAAGTATCTAGCTATCAAGATTTTTTGCCCTCCTTCGCAAGTAGTCATTTTATATAACATATGAGCATTAATATCGCATATCCTGGACTTTTCTATCATCGTCGCAGTACATAATACATCCATACCACGGAAAAATGAGGCTGACGAATGAATCTAAAATTACTTATCGTTCCTTGGGGACTTTCAAGATTGAGTCACGTTTCCGCGAATTGATTAAAATAGTGGGGTTATTAGATAGGATTGTCTTTCGAGTCAGAATAACCAATATCATTTTACACGCGCGGTAAAGGCCGTGTACTTGAACCAATGTGCGCGTTAAACACAACATAACCCAATACCATTCCGGCCTGGGGCTGTATTAACGGTACTTCGCATAACAATCTTTACAAAACCCCGATTTGTCATCAATTTTAATGCACGGAACTCATTTCTGCCACTACGGTTTCATAATAAGAGTCTTATCTCGCTAGCTTATCAGTGCCTAAGACCTGATAACGGCGAAAATGATTTAACAAAGATCAAGAGTTTAGTAAATTATTTCCACCTTACAAGTTGTCACGACTCCGTAGTAGTCCGTAACCATTGAATAACGCGGACCGGGTGTGTGTAACTTTGTGTTTCTATTTTACCAACGTAAAGTTTACAGTTAAATACGCTACGTAGTCTCATATTTTATTCAATAATATAAATACCGAGTTTGTTAAATTTTCTCGAAAGATTTATTATTTTATATACTTTATATCGATAATTGTATAGTTTAGGTTAAATCAATAGAACAATTCAAGAATCGATACAACGCTCATTTTCTCTCACGTATTGTACTAATATTGTCCCATTCTCACCTCGTTTATTACTAAAACGAAAAACACCGTCCAATCAATAATTAGTTAATAATTGATAAGGTTATCATATATTTGTGTTCATTATTACCGTTAATCAATGCCACTAAACCCAACCCAAAAATTCCATAATTCCTCTGTTTGCCTACTTAAAAATTAGTCACCTGATTGTCGTGTGCTTGTTCATACAGGAGTTTCAAACTAATTAGAATGACAAACACCCAAGATGGAGAAACTGGGATTACCATACCCTTACAATACAATGATGCCGTAAGTATGATAACTATAACACATATCTATAACAAACAAGTCTGTAATTATTTACATATTATTAATAAACCATTATTCCCGTTTTAACAGCATTGGAAGGCGATATTTGCAAAATACGATCTGGATGAGGATGAAAAAATATCCTATCAAGAATTGTTAGCAATGATTAAACGAAATCCTTCTAACAATGATATACCAGATCGTGTCGTTAAGATGATAATGGAGAAGGTTGATTTAGATGCCTCTGGATATCTTGATTACCCAGAATTTATAGCCATGGTATGCATCGATATAATCGATACGATAATTACTATTTTTTTTTTCATCAACTATTGTTTACGTTTACTATTGTATACGTTTGTAAAATCGGCTCGAATACGAAGACACACGTCCGGTTTAGTTTTTAGATACTAAAAACAACCACAAGAGTTAACTTATAACAATAAGACGAGTTTATTCTACTGCAACTGTTGATTTAGCCCTGGATCATATTACATTATGATATGATAAATGTGCTGGCTTTTCAGATTCATAGAAAAGATATGCAAGGTGTATTCGGACACTATGTACAACGCTACGTTCACTGCATGGTACCTCAAAGGAGATTAGCGACGCAAACATCTCAGGTATCTGCATATTCTGTAGATGGTGTAGACGGTCAATACGAAGAAGAATACAGTTGTAGTCCACCAGCGATTGCTATGGTCATCATTTCGATTTTAGAGATTACTTTGTTTCTATACGATGCTATAGCACATCATGCACTTGATGTCGAAGGACCAGCCGCAAAATTATTTATTTATCATCCGAATAAGCGACAACAGGTGTGGCGATATGTAACTTACATGTTTGTCCACGTTGGGTAAGCCAAAATTTTAATCTTGATATAATTATAGTTTAACGAGCCTTTGGACAGAGAAATTATCAAGATAGCAAGCAATGCCGCAAAGATAACGTGATATACAGAATGAATCATTTTCACACCTTGAAATATTTACCAATTATCTGATGCACCGGATTTTTATTTTCGATGTTTCAAGTTTGAAAATACTCCTATTTTAAATCATACAAAATTTACAATTTTAAATTAGATTATTTTAATTAGATATACTTCAAAAACTACTGCTAGTTATCTATAGTTCTCTGGCCAAGGATAGTGCAAGTCCCACACCCTTGTATACAAAGAAAAGAGAAACAAAACGACAGATTTGCGTACTGTTTGTTAATAGCAAGGAAATATTTTTAGATGCTGACTTGGATGAAGAAGGTGTGTAGTTTAACGTATTTGAAAATTTACTCCTTAGATCCTGAAACAAAAAGTTAATACCCCTACGCACGTTAACGTAGTCATTTCTATTTTAAACACACATAACTTATTCATTCCTATAGTTAAATTCACCCCAAACGTATCCGTTACCATAGTTAGCATGGTATTAAATAATTGAAAAACTTGAAACATGTGACTGTATGAGTAACAATAATGAAACCCATCATTAACAGCCGTTAATTTTATCATTTTCAGTGTTTTTCATCTGGTTGTTAATCTGCTGGTCCAAATACTCTTGGGTGTTCCCTTAGAAATGGTGCACAAGTGGTGGCGAGTTCTTACAATATACTTAGCAGGTGTGATTGCTGGATCACTTGGAACATCCGTATCGGACCCAACCGTCTTACTCGCAGGTGCATCCGGCGGTGTATATGCCTTGATGACTGCACACGTTGCTACAATAATCATGAATTGGTCCCAAATGGAGTTTGCTGTTTTGCAACTGCTAGTTTTTCTCGTACTGGCTGTTGTTGACATTGGTCAAGCGGTGTACAATCGTTACATAGCGAATACACATGACCAAATTGGATACGTTGCACATTTGGCTGGTGCAGTAGCGGGACTGCTTGTGGGGATAAATATCCTTCGTAATCTTGAAGTAAAAACTTGGGAAAAAGCTGTTTGGTGGGCGAGCATGGTCACCTATGTAGTTTTGATGACGGCAGCAATTTTGTGGAATATTTTTCGTCCTCCAGTTCAATAATTTAATCAAAATAATCACTACCAATAATTTTTCTGATACTTGATGGTAGCTAGGTGATAATTTTTATTTTTTTATTTTTTTTTTATTTTACGAGTAATTCAAATTCGTAAAAATCCAAAGTTTATAGCCTCTAGGTACAGTAATGGAACTTATCATCCTTTCCGTGCACATTGAAATTGTGTATGTAAATGAGTAGTATGTGAAAAAAATTTGTGAGATATTGAATTTAGATAAGATGATTTTTAGTTTTCATTTCATTTCCTTGAATCAGAGTTACAGCTAGAATAATATGAAATATACACATTTTACTGACTCTAATTTGTGGTAAGTGACTGAGCTGCGAAATGTAAGAGTCAAACTAATTTCACATATACATATATTAATTATTTAGTGTAATATCTGCTATTGGACTAGGTACGCTTATTTTTAAACTGGTGCTTGGATGAATTAGCAAACTATTTTTCATTTCATACTTTTCAATAGTAAAGCTATGACTTGTGCCTTAAGCATGTATTGAAAAGTACAGCGGTAACTGTTGCTATCTCATTTTTAAAATAACTATCAAGCTCGTCCTTTCAATCATACCCTTTTTTACGTCCCATCTTCCCGGTATAATATATATATTTATATATTTGTTAGAAGACTATTAATTTGTAATATTTCTTCATAGTCTAGAATAACTTAAATTATTATTATTTTGAGGTATAAGTATCTGCATATTCCTCAACATCTAGGAGCTCTGTAAATGACAAATATCTCAAACAGATGTAATACCATATCGAGCTGTAAAACGTTCAAAAATTGTGCCTTCTAAGGCTAGATTCGGTAAATCTACTTAAGTACTCTAAGCTCACATTTCTCTATTCTTCAAGTATATGTTAGAATAAAAAAAAAATCGAGCGTGGAACGCTCGAAGTAGTCAGACATCGACTTACCGAACTCCTCTCAATGAGATTGTGAATCTGGTAGGTATAAACAAACCTGTATGCATGTACGCACAATCTACAAACGGCTGAACTGGATTGAATTAATGTTTCATGACACAATGAAGTATGATATAATATTTATATGTATATTTTGTATGTTTATTTATCTATAAACAATAAAAATACGTCTGTTCAAATATTTGAAATATATTTATTTTTACTTTTTATTATACCTTGATTTACAATATATTTTTTTTTAATAATCACGTTTGTATTTATTTATTTTTATTAATAAACATATATATTTGAAAATAAAGCGCTATTGGTTGTGTAAGCTCATACAACGTACAATACAAGTATATAAATATATGTATACCTAGATTTATAGCTTACAGATACATTTAATAGTTTATATCTCTTAACATAAACATTCATCACAGTTGTAATTGAATTGACGGATACGCCGAACCATTAATTTTGTAATACCAGTAATCTGATAACATGTGTAAAAAAACAAGAATAAAAAAGAAAAACAAATAACTGCTGTACGAACGAAACCTTACCAGAAAAAATTTGAGTCTTTGAACAGAGAATGCCATTAATATAGCAATCTGTATATAGTTTTTATAAAATTATATACCAGATCATAACAGCGTTATGGAATATAACGATTCAATTACATCAAATTATTTATATATATATATATATATATATATATATATATATATATATATATATATATATATATATATATATATATATATATATATGTGAATTTTTTTTTTATAATAAAGTAAAATTCTTTTAAACATCTATAGATCTCCAAATTTTTATAAAAACAAAATTAAAATTAAAAGAAGTTCTGTAATAGGTACTTCATTGATAGTTAATTATCAATTAGGTAATAAAACAAATTGTAAATAAGATAAAATGATAATCTGATCGGTATCTTAGCACGCAAAAGACCAGTTAAAAAACTAAGTCTAATCGAGATATAATAATAATCTGAAATTCATTAATTGTATAAATAAAATGAATATTTCGTTATTCCCAAAGTACAAAAAGGATATGTTCAAAAGGCTTTGCTCACTTATCTATTTTATTAGAAAATAATTATGCATTGAATATATTTACTTCTTATATTACAACTATAATCACCTGGCAATGAACGTGTTAACAACGTTATCAGGTGATCATTTAAGAATGTTTTCTGCCCTTTTAGATAAGTAAGAATTTACTCATACTCCACCCGAATTCTGTGTTACTTTACTGAGTTTCAAAGATACTAAATTTCAACCGATTAATTAAATCATCTCCAATGATAAGAGCTATGTTACAGCTTTATAAAACACTATTTCAAAATATTTAAAAAACTCTAATGCGGGATGATGAGACAATAATTTACTCAATATTAAAATGCTTCAATGTTATGGCCTACTCCTATAGCATCGCTTACTTTCTTAATGTTGTCAAATTAAATTGTACAGAATGTATACTGTTCCGAATGTTCGACGTAGTGAAGTTTAGATACAAGAGCACGGAGAGACTTGAATAAAAAAAATACTTAAGACTATTATTATGCCAAGAGATATGTTTTCACTAGCGTTTAATATTATGAAGTTTTTCAAGCAAGGTTTAAAAAAAAACAGCCCTATAATTCGGCATTATGCATGTGATATTTTACATTTTTTTCACCGATCATGTTCAATGTATAATCTACAACTTAGGAAATTTTTTCATTTTCCAGTAAGCAATTTTATCGTCTAGTTTAATTATGAAAGTAACTTTATTATACCCATTCTGTCGAGAACTGTGCGGATAATAGTAGTGATATTTATAAGTGAGCGTATTACCAAAGATGATATGTTATTATATTAAATTATACAATTATAGATTGTATTATGTTCAATCACTTTTTACAATCTTCATCGAGCTTGGGAAACTTTGTAATGGGATAACAGGTTTAAAAAAATTTCTAATAAACAAAATAGTAAAAATGCAATAGCATCAAGACTCGTCTGCGTTCCGGAAAACTAATTAAAAAAAAAGAATATTTGATGAAAATATGACCATTGTTAACATTGATTATGAATCGTTAATGAGTTTCTCTTTCCAATCCTGATCAGGCCTGATGAATTCCAGATCACTTTCCTCCTCTGAATCCGTAGCATGAATTTGGTCAAAATATGGTTTTGTGTTTATCGTGCTTGTTTTTTCACCTGTTTTTTTTTTGTTTTTAAAAAATTAAAATATCATTATCTAAATAAATCTCACATAATCGTATTAAATATAAATATACAAAATATTGTGAAGCGATATTACCTCTTAAGGGAGCTTTGAATATGCTTATTTCCTTTTCATCATCGTCAAAAAAACTTGTGCCGTCGGGAAGTAGACTGAACGCATATCCTTTATTGTTCTCTTTTTCTCTGCGATTCATAGTCTGATATCCTGCGTAACAGCAAACTCCAGAGACAACAATGCCCAAGCAAATAACACCTGTGAAAGAACATATTTTTTTTATTATAAGCATGAAAGTTATGCTTCTATTATATTATCGTAATCATTCTCTTCACAGATAGAACATCTTCTCAAGCATATTAATCATCATTTGTTACTCAGCGCTTGAAAATTACCAGTCAAAAGGATAAAAACAATCCTTGGCATGCCAAAAACGTCTTGATTCTTGTGCAATTTGAATATTAAAGCAGTAAACTTGTTAGTATCTGGTACATTGATCAACTTAGTATCCTGCAAATATCCGGAAGCCCTTGCAGTTATTGTGTGCGATCCAGCTGGCAGTAAAATCCAATATGCTCCTGTTTTTCCGTTTCTTATTTGATGGTCCGAATTGTCGTAAACTAATTCAGCTCCTTCTATAGGCCCATTGCTTTCGTCTGTAACGTATCCAGAAAGTCCGTGATTTACTGCTCCAATCATGGCCAGCAGGCTCTCTTTATTGTCGAGCCAAACGTCAGAGGAATGATCCGTGTTACAGCAAGTGACGTAAGTATTCAACATCAAGGTACTCGTGTTTAAATAGACGTAATCAATCAAAGAATTTCTCTGTGGTTTTCCAAAAGCTACACCACTGTGCGATATTCCATGATCATCTGTTTTCGCTCTTGATTCGCAATTCGTTTTACCAGAATACATAGTTCGATGATTACTTGTGTACGTTTTAGCCAAACTTTTCAATAGTTCATCGTCATCCGTTTCGTAGATTTTTTCTTCGCTTTTTCCGTATTCATCGCCAAAAGGTATTTCAACGTGAACAGATCCAGTTAATAAATTTACAGCTAATATAGCATTAATTTTTCTCAGCCATTTGACAATTAGATTCGCATTATCCGATAATGCATTTCTTATTGGAAATTCTAATGTTTTATTATTTTCGGGACCACACCTTTGTTTTACATTCGAAATTGAATTTACGTTCGGAGCAATGTGTATAGCGAATTTATCCACATACGCCTTAACAATTGCATTTGTTCTGTAGTTGCTCAAAAGGTAGTTTGCCAGTTTTATAAGCACTTCAGAAGTGACTGGAGAATCGCCTTCAACTCCAGCCAAAAATAGAATCGATGGTACTCCAGATAACTGAGTATCCTGATTTTGTGAACCAATTTCTAAGGACATTGCTATTCCTCCATTATCCATTACACCAATTGTGTGTAGTTTTGATATTTTTGGATATTTTCCATTCAGATCGTTTAGAATTCTGTTCACCTCCTTGTTCGCTACTTTGGAGTTAGATTCTGAAATATGCGTTGTTATTAAATCCTTTTCAAGCACAACGACAAGGTTTCTCATTTCTTTAGCATTAACTACAGTTTGGAATGACTTTGATTTATATCCCGGACAAGAAAAGGTCAGCGTATAGATGCCTGGCTGTAAAATCATTTGAAAATAGGCCATATTCTTAGTCACATGATGTACAGACGATGTAGAATTAATTTTAACGCTAGCTTCGCGTAAAGGAACATTATTTTCGTCCGCAACGGACGCACGAATTCCTGTTGCTAAACCATGTAGAAGTTCCATTAATGGGAGTAAATTTTCTCGCCATAAGTTAAGAACTGAATCTGGTGATGGATACTTGCAGCAGGATAGGGATAGAGTTATCTGCAATTAAAAATTCGTTTATTTTTGACATCGGAAAAATAATGCAGCTTATAAAAGATAATGTAAAATTAAATAAACTATGTGATCATCAATTAAATTGATCATACATTCCAATCTGAGAATATGTATGATTGCTTATCTTATTATAGTTCATATCTTAATAATACTTATAAACTAGACTTACCACTGGTATATTATATCGAGATTTTATAGCATTTTGGAGTTCCATAATATTTTCAGACTCCGTATTGCTATCACATTGTTCTTTATGTAAACTGGATTCGTATTGACGTGCAAGATTTTTGTAAGTATTAAATTCGTCCGTTGTATAACTGTAATATAAAATGTCAGTTGCTATTAAAAAAATTACGAGACAATAATTATCGCCAGGAGCAATTTGGAGATGTTTCATTTGAAATGTTGAAAGTCAGTAGTTTGCAGTTTGAGTATACTTAAAGCAATAATATTTACTAATTATATTTGGATAATTAATATAGAAAAACCCTGGAAACGTACCCAACTTGCTTGGCCCCACCACCAATGATGATGAGAGCATCATAATTTTCTGCAAGGAGCATTTCCTTGAATGCCTTAGTCACAGGATCTATTTTTACAGTTGTGTCATTCAAACTATTTAAAAATTTTTTTCCTACTTCGTCCTCGACTAAAGGATTGCAACTATCAGCTACTTTGTCAAATCCGGGATCAACTCCTGGTATAAAATGCAAAACTACATTGTCCAAAAGTCTATTTATAGGCGGATCTTGAAGTAGGTTTCCAGTAAGTATGTGCGTGGCTAATCGTTCCAATATTTCACGACCAGCAGGTTGGGAAGCATAAAGCCCTCCGATTAAACCAATGTGAATCTTATTCTCTTCTGGTGCTCCTAACTGTAGTATGAAAACACGATGTTCAATGTTTTGTTATTTATTTTTTAGCTACACAGAGTAATTTTAACTGGCGTAAGATTAGTAAATATTTTAACTAATTTAAATAAAATCAAAAAATACAGGTAATTAAAAAGTAACAACTCACATTGTGCGTTACTTTGAGAGATTGAATGGCCATGCTTATCGATGAATCCCCAGCTTGAAATTCCGCAACTTGTCGTTGAAGATTTTCCATATTTGCCATCCTTGCTTTGAGTTCAGATTGTTTGAGAAAACCCTGTTCTAAATTAGCAATGATCCGAAAATCATACGCAGAGGACCTGTAAGTGATAATGTTAAGACTCTAATCTAAAAATGATGTACAAATCACAGTTAATAATTATTTATTGAAAGAGGATGTATACATTTTGAAAAAACATAATATCAGACGCATATACATCTCGAATATTTTCAATTTATTTCGGTTAAAAACTTTTTCTATTCTCAAATCACATTCATCATCTAAAAAAAAAGCCTTACCAATGTTGGGCGTCGTCTCTCATCAGAGTAAAGTCAAGTACCGGACCAAGTGCACCTTCTTCATCAGGTATAATAACAGTCTGTGTAACTGGTTCATATCCTGTAGCACTAACTGTAATATTGTATGTTCCCGGAACCAAAAGACGCCAGTAATCGCCTGTATTTGCAGCAAATACATCGTGTTGATTTCCTTCAACGTGAATACGTGCGTTCGGAACAGGACTGCCGATCGAGGATCTGACAAGACCATGCACACTTCTATGCACCTTTTGGAATTTTCCACCAATTAGAATTGCTCAATTTTCTATTCTAATTAATACAAAATACGACTTACCAGTTCGATGAACGCTAAAAGGGGTTCCTTGTTCTGCATCCAAAAATCAGGCAGCTGATCCTCTAGCGGAAACTTCACACAACCCAGCTCCAACGTGATTTCAAAGGTATTGCTATTCACGTAGTTATAGTCCTGCATGCCACCCGTAACGGAATACCATTTAGCCCCATTGACTATTCCATCAGGGAAAGCCTCGTCTAATAGTCCACCATACTTTGAAGCACACGGATGACCCAAATGCATCTCACGATGGGCATTTGAATAAGTTTTTGCCATCATTTTGAACACTTTATCATCTGGACTGTAGTTTGGTACTCCATTAGAATTGCCTGGTCCATCGTCAAAGGGATAATTTGCAACTAAGACACCTCCGTGCAGATTGGCCGATAATACAAACGGAATTTGCTTTATCCAGTTCATAACAGCTGCAGTCTCTGGCTCTCGGACTTCATTCAACTTTTGGTGAATGTGAAACGTGAGAGATCAATGCATTGGTCTAATAATTAACAAAATGGATTTTTCAATGAAGAATTAAAGGGATTTACCTTCGCTGTGTCATATTGGTCTGGAAAATTCCTATTTAGATCTACATTGTGCGCATTACTTCTGCCTACGATTCCAGATATATCTCCTACCATCGAAACTTCGTATCCGTCCGGATTCATACTGGGCATAACGTGTAGTCTTATCGAATCAACGATGTCGGTTACTCTTTGATCGGTACCGTAATTTTGACACAAATATTGGAGTAAGAGTAGCAGCATTTCTCTTCCAACTACTTCGTTGCCATGCATGTTACCGATATATTTAACTTCTGGTATTCCAGGTAGATGTTTACCCGGATTTTTAGTCACTTCCATTACATACAACTTTCTACCTTGAACAGAACTTCCTATATCGTAAAGACGCGTTATGTTTGGATAATTATTATTCAATTCTTTCAACAAATTTTCCATCGCGGTGTAGTTGTGATGTTTGAACTCTACGTCATGGAAAAATCCGTACGAGTCGCGAGGTCTAATTACTTCTTTGGCTGGTGACAATTTGTATTTAGCTAAAATAGAAAAAATTTATAATACATATTGTGAAAATATGTTACCAAAAAAATCTAAAACTTCAAAGAGTTGATATTGCATGCTTTTTTTAACAGCAAGAAAAACAAAAAGATTAAGAAACAGTTCGGAATAATTATGAAATGCCAATTAGATTTTGAAAGAATATTTGGTATAACAACTATGAGAAATAGTTAAAGGCTGTGTAATAGCAGACAACGATTTTTCATAGCAGAATAATAAAATCAAGTATTATATGTTACAAGTTTTGTAAAACAAGAAAAATGGTACACACACATAATAAATACAAAAGAAAATAGGATCAAATCATATAATATACATGTAAAAAAAAGAAAACTATCTCAAAACGTAAAGCACAAGATATAGAGAAGAAAATAAAAAGTGAAAATGAAAGTAAAATAAATTGTATTTGCAATAGGATCCAGGGAAAATAAAAAGGTATAATTTTTTTTTTGTTAACACACAAGTGACAGACAAATATAATACTTTATTTTCCACATTGCATTATACATTGTAATTCAATCGCACATACCAATAATACGAAATACATACATAATTCTAAACACGATATAATTAACCAGCGAATGCCATAAACTTGTATAATATTCGTTCCTTTATTTGTAACTCATGCAGTACGATTGAAAATATTGCTACTGACTCATTGACATGTAAATAAATTGTATTTTATTAATGTGTCAAATTTATCTGTGTAAATCAGTAGAGACAAAAGCTTAGTGTTTTGTTAAATAGCACCAGTCAAAATGAAAAGGGGAAAAAAAAAAACTAGAAACACAAATTTTAATTAAAAATTAAGTCATGTTCAATTTGCTCCATTTACTTTTGTTCAGATCAAGTATATATGAGATCAACTACTAATTGGCCCTAATATCTAACTTGTGAAATTCTAACAAAAAAAAAAAAAAAAAAAATACTTGGTTCAGCATCAGAGATTCCGACCCATTATTGCAAATACAAATAATTATAGTAATGAAATTAATTTTATGACTATTTTTTGTTGTTTTGTAAATGTTCGGTAATTAATGAACAACAGGGATGTGCAAAGCAAATTAATCAAATTTTAATAAACTTGACTGAATTTTTTTTTCTGTCCAAGCCTTTCAATTTTAATAATCATAAGTTTTTTTGTTTTTCTTGAAAGAACTATGACACATTTAATAAAGAGAAGATAGCATGAACTTGATTTTCCTTGATATAATTTTATTTTTCATTTGTTTCAAAAGCAATCTCTGTACCGTATTTTTGCACATCCCTAAGTATTCTTTTTATTATTATTTTTTTGCACTCTACAAACAGTAACATCACAAGTTACGATAATGACTGTTTTATTAATTATACGAAAGATATGTTTGTCAACATTTAGGAATTAATAATTAGTCTATTTTTAAAAACAGTCAGATAGCTAGTAGATAGTTAAAACATTTATTTCTATTTATTGATAGAGGATGAAAAAAAAAAAATTTATTGTTTTCTTTCAGTTATTAAGAGAAGGCAAACTTCTCCATACCTTGTGCATATACGTCAAATAAATAATCCCATGATACAATCAGCCTTAACCATTGTCGATATACAACTAAATATGAATTAAAATATGATACTTTAAAATATTTTTTAATAACTAAACCCTCGGACGAATATAAGATTTCTAAGATCACCGGTTTTTGCTCATAATAAAATTAATATAAAAAATAAAAAATAAGAAAAATGAAAAAAAAAAAACTAAGATAAAAACGAAATTAAAAATTGGATTGACATGGAATGGTGCATTAAAAGATCGTTCATTATAATTTTTATCAAAAAAACAAGAAAAACCTAAAAACTAAAAAAAAAGTAAATTGTGTATAAGTAAAAGAAATAGAAAATACTATAAATACAAAAGTGTAATGAAATTATTTCACAATATCAATTTGAACAAACTATACGAATAAAAATAGCATAGATATGTTGCAAATGATTATATAGTCTTTAACCCCCGCTTTATTTTTTATTCTGTCTTTATATCTTTGAAATGATACGCAGAAAACAAAAAAAAAATATTCAAGCAAAATCATTTCATGAGTACGTGTCACTCTTAAAATGAAATGAATATAATATTGATAGAATAAAAATAGATATGACAAATTCAATTTCCGGTACAACGGATATTTGCTAAATATTTCATAATATGATAAAACAATTTCCAATGTTAATGCATCTAATCAATTTATTTAGTAGTCGTCTCTATCGCGTAATGACGCAATCATTCTCCGCAGTGGAGAAAAACGTGATAGTGGTAACACCTGAGGTTTACCTTGTTCGGATGCCTCAGACTCGCCATTCAGAGATATGTTTAAAATCGTTGGTCCGCCATCAGCCTTCACCGTCACCTCTACTGCTTCGCTTGGTGCATATCTGAATTCAATAAATTTTTAAAACTCATTATTCTTGTCAAAGTAGAAAACACAAATTTGTATAAAAGTAATACTCCGAGGGTCTTAAAATCTCCAGTGTACTATACAAATCCTTAACTGCTCAATCTAATTCTAAAAACGATTAAGGACCCGCAAAAATTCTACAATTTAACAAAAAAAAACAAAATCAATAAAAAAACAACTTCGATTTAAATAATCAATTTATGGAATGTGAATATAATGAATATATTTGTATTTTTTTATAATATTTTGAATATTATCAGAGATATATGCATTATACTACGACAATAATTTCAAACTCACCCCCAGGCAACAGCATACACAGAATAGGTGCCAGGTAGCAATAGACGCCAATATTCCCCTCTATTTGTAGTGGAAACATTATGTGTTATTCCGACAACAACTACACTCGCACCTTCAATAGGCTGACCTTCTGTGTCTGTGACCAGTCCTATAATTATCAGATTAAAAAGACTTCAGTATGTGTAATAATTTCAAATAGTTTCCTTATATTTCAAATACAGAAATTTGTTAAATAAAGAAGAATAACTTGACCAAAATAAATCGTACAGTAATTTGATAAAGAGCATTTTGAAGAAGAAACTTCGCACTTTCCGATAGCTTGAAGTTACAAGAAGTTACAAGACTTTGAAATCCGTCAATTTTTTGAGATTTGTAAAGTGACCCTTTAATTCTTCTGTTGAGTTTATAAGGTTTTGCTCCAAAGCAGGTACTAGGATTTTTTTATTAAATGATTAGATACATTCAGGAATCAGACCTAGTAATACGAATAAAGTTTAGCAAGTAATTAAAAATTCTAGTATATTTGCTCTAAATTTTTCAAGCTGCTATCAAAAGTATTGAATTCATATTACTGTTTGAATTAACATGTGCAGCTTTTATCAATATTAAATATTCCAATGAATGCAAACCACTAATTGTCCTGATTGTGATTACCCTACATTATACCGATTTAGAGAAAAAAATCATTGAGTAGACATTGCGTATATACATTTTCGTATGTAGCGATAATTATGTTCATTTGTTGTTGCATATACAGTGTTGGTACTTGACACATTGCTCAATAGCAGCGTGAAATCCCACAGATGTAGCATGAAACTGATTAGAGTGATTCCCAGTACTAAAAATGTTTACAGTTTATAAAACAGTAGACATATGAAAGTTCATGGATAGCTCAGTGGGTTATAGAATTAAATCAGAATGTCTTATCTTTTTTAGCTCAGTTTATACATCAATCGCTACAATAATTTATGAACTCAATTGGAAAAAAATAAGAGATGCCCCTGGTTTTCTGAATGTTTTCAATCTAAATTCGAGGTTTTAAATCAGTTAGTAAATCCCGAATCAGCACTGAATTCATGACTTAAATCTTCTGCTAATGGTAAATATTTTAAACTAGCTTCAAGTTTTTATTTAGAACCTCAATTTGCCTACTTCAAGATATTTGTCTATTCTTATTCTGAGACATACCATCGACTAACTTATCAAGTTTAAAGCTTAGCACGTAGGCTGATCAATGATGAATTGACTTTGGCCGTTGATTTCGATATTTATAACGTATTTCACAACTGTTATTAAACTAACTCACCTTTAATTCCAATATGTGCTTGTTCAAGATATTTTATCAAAGACTCCTTGTTGAGCTTCCATTGCTCTGGCATAGAATCAGCTGATGGGTATTTACAACAACTGAGCTCAAAAGTGACTTCAAACGAATTGGAACGTGCGTAGTTAAAATCTTGCATACCTCCGGTAACTTCGTACCTAAGATTAGTTAAAAAAAGAATTTAACTATTGCTACGAATTTTATGAAAGGACTGATACCAAATTCAAAATCAAATACCTCGAAGGAAAGAACACTTTTAATTATGATGCAGAATCTATTTTCAATTGATAAATTGGAACTTCGTATTTTTGTTATCAAATGAATTATTAGTTTATCAACCATGGGGGAGACAGAACAGTCTTGTATTTCAATGTTTTCAGAGGTCACGAGCTTCAATTCAACTGATAATAGATATTTCCTGATTGCGTCTATGCCGTTCGAAAAATGACGGTTTAAACTGTTTATATTAATTAAATTTATGTAGTAAATTATTCACTGATCAATGCTTTTAGATTTTTTTCCTTCAATTGATTTGATCTTAAAGTGTGATGATTCAAGTAGTATTTATTAAAATACTGATTAAATTCAGTATAATACATTCTGTGAAACAAAATGAATAAATGTTTCATGAGTTTGCGTATTTCAAGAATGTTTAATGCTGTTAAATTGTACATTTTAACAGCTTGTTAATTTTAATTGCTATCTATAATAATTCTATTGTTTTTTAACAACTCATTGTGTCTGTGAAGCTCGAAAATTGCCACCAGTAAATCTAAATTTGTTTTTTTACTAGTCAAAAGCAATATCAAGTACAGAGAAGACTGAACAAGACTATTTACCAATATGCACCGTTGGTAACACCTCCTGGGAAAAGCTCTGGGGGGCAAGCATTTCCTTGATGCATAGTGGGATGATTGTCCGCATAAGTGTGGGCAAGGTGCTTAAATACATCATCATCCGGCGATTTGCTCTCTATACAGCATTCTCGTCCAATACTAAAATAAAAGAAAAACTCAATACACAACTTTGCAATATTAATTTTTAAGGGCTATAGAGAAAGGAAACTTCATTATTTACTTGTAAAACTGATTTAAATGTTAATTTACTACTCTTAACAAACCGGGGGGGATAAAAAAAAAACTGGATAAATGAGGAAAAAATTTGTTTATTTTCTCATTTCAATTAATATATCCTCAATTAGCTCATGAAAATACAAATTTTAATTATATAGTTATTTACTGCTTGTTATTCGAGCTTTATTTCTAATCAGTCTTCAATTTAATCGAAAAGAAAATACATAAGTTAAAAACGAAAGTTTCAAGCTCTTCAAGTTGTAAATTAAATTGACGGAAGTTCGTTCAGCGATAAATGAGGTGATAAGCACAGCATTCAAGGCAAAGTTAATTTTCCTTATCCAAGTAATATTTTTATATCATCATATTATGTTGTATTTTTGGTATTAATGTTTTATCAGAAGTAATATATAAGTTTGCAAATAAATAAAGAAAAGTATAAAAATTGTTCCAAGCACGCAAATCCTTACCCCGAATCGTAGGGATAACTGGCTACAACGGCACCGCCATGAAGATTACCGGACAAAACGAATGGCTCTGTAGCTATCCAGGCCATCATAGCCACAGTTTCATTTTGTCTTCCATTAATAATACTGCTTGGTCTTTGGCCAATACGTCTTTTAGTAAATTGATCAGGAAAATCTCGATTCAGATCAACACGGTTCGCATTCTCTCGTCCGACAAAGCCACGCTTAGACTCACATGATCCTTCCTAAAGTGAGAACTCTTCGATTACAGAAAGAAAGAGCAAAATGAGCATAGAATGATGTCAGATTTTTTTCAAGTATCGCAAGATTATTAAAGGAAATGAAAACTCGATTCGTGGATAGAAATTTTCTTCTTAAGGGGTCTTTCCAGTGTGACACTCGAAAAGATGGGTGATTTTTGGGAATTTTTGTAGCGAAAACAGAGATATATTAATTTAGAATTTACCGAGTATATTTATGCAGGTTTTGTCAGTATTCATAATTTTTCTTTAATCAAAATCTCCAAAGAATTAGCTGGTATAGTGTACCGCACGCAACGTATTATGAAAGTTTTACGTGGCTGGTGAGTACGATGGCACTCGTCCTGGTCACCCGAAACCAAAAGATTATAGAGAATCTTAATCAGTATAAATGCGTCCATAGTTCGACTTGTAATAAATGAAAAATTACCCAAATGGCGGTATGTCAAAAAAAAAGTCTATTTTTTTCCCTCTTTTTGCTATAAAAATGGATGTAGAAATCGCAATTTAGTGAATATCAATTTGAGTATAGGCCGAACGATAAAGGAACATCTCCCCTACCTATGTATGTACACAATTCAAATCAATCGGATCATTGGTTATTGAGATATCATGCTCACCGATGTGAAATATGTTGTTTTGAGATAAATGACTTTAAAATTTGATGTATGGTTACCAGCGGTGGCACGCTGCTATACTTAAACATCTGTAATATCAGTTCTGAGAATTTTTACATGAAACAGGTCTTAAAATGTTCGCAAGATTTGCAGCGTTAAGATGATGGGGAAAAAAAATCGATTTTTCACATCTGTGACACTAGAAAGGCCCCTTATTATAAAGTTACATAATAATTATCAATAAGAATGAAAATTAATACTTAAAAATTCGAACGAGTATTTACAGACCCTTTAAATTCATTCAAATCAGGTGGCTAATGACCACAGTCAACATTCGACAGATAAATCTATATGTGTTTACATACTACAGAAAGATTCGCTCTTGACCTTCAGCCCACTGACTAGTTATTAAAACCTTTGGCAGAGCGTGCGTAATGGGGAATCCGGACCGTTTATGAGGCGCGTTACATATGGATAGGTGTAACATATACATACATACAAATACAATAATACGGATATTGGTGAGTTGGTGACGAAGAATAATGAAATTTTATGTATGTGTGTATGTTTTACATACCTGTGATTTTTCAAAGCCATCCGGGTTCATGGATGGCATGAGAAAAATATCGGTGTTGTCTACGAGCCTGTCGACCCTCTCATTTTTACCGTAATTGTGTAAAAGATATTGAGCAAGATAGATGACGAGTTGTCTACCGACGGCCTCATCTCCGTGCATGTTTGCGACATATTTAACCATCGGTTCACCTAACGCGCGGTTATTTACATTTTCCGATATTTCAAGTACCAACAGATCTCTCCCTTCGACAGATTTACCTATGGAATGAACTTTAGCTAAGTTTGGATAAGTTTCTGTTAAATTTTTAAACAGACTTTTCAGTTCATCGTAGTGCGTGTAATGTGGAGTGATAAAATCTTCGACTTCTTTATTAGTCTCGCTAATATCTCGCAACGAATAACCGTTACAGTTAACGAAAATTGTTGATAATATAAAAACCACTGTCGCCAAACACTTCACTAAACTACACGGTTCCATTTTCGCAAAAGAAACAATGCGAAAACTAGAAATATTGACAGCACCACGTCAGGGCTGCTCTTTTTGATGGCTCTAACTCCACTTTAACGGGAAGTCGCCGAGTGACGTCGGTAGATATGGTAGAAGTGGTGGGAGACAAAGGAGTAGGGAGGACAGTGAAGTCCCACGCGAATGAATGACGTCACTACTACCAACACCTACACAAAAATCAATAGATGTGCGTGGATTTCACCCACTCTTTAATTAACTTGCAAGCTTTTAGCTTCTTCGGGGGATTAATCTCGCGATATTATTTTTATCTTTTGCAGAGTGCTTTGAATATTTTAAACTCAGATAGAGAGACTTAATATTGGCATATATTGTTTACGAGGTTGACTGTTTAAAAAATCGAACTCCCATTTGGATTTTGAAAATTGAAATTTTGCAGATCAATTATTTTTTAAGATAGTTGAACGCGAAAGAATGCCCATCTTGAACAATTCTGTAACTTAATGAAAAAAAAGAAGTAAACAAAAAATCATTTCAAACAGTACTTTGAAGGTTGAAATTTCATCTATAAGATATTTTTTTTCAAATTTTTTCTACGGTCATTTCTGACCTTTTGGCGTAGGTTCGAGCGCAGAGTTGCGAAATGCAAAGCCCCAAGTTTTTCAAAGTTCTCTGTTGCGCGTTAAAAAGATCGCTGAGAATTTTCGAGATAGCCATTTTGTAGCCTCAAATCTCCCCTTCAAAATTAATTTTTTAAACTTTTTTACGGGATTTTTTTCACGGAATTATATTCCGTTCATTCCATTCATCTCGTGTGTGTGTATACACGTATTTGAGTATACACACACACATACCTTAAGTTCAAGACAAATTTATTAGCATTCGATTTCATTATCCGATCATGACGATCTTTGACTGACAAAATATATCCCAATTTCATAAACTAGAGAACATTATAAGTTCGACTTTAATCTAGTACATTTAATGCATTTGAATTAAAATACACTCGTATAGGTATAAAATGTATATTGGTAATTGGCCAGTTGAAAATTGAGCCACTTGAACATGAAAATTCTAAAAACTATTTATTATCAGTGTAATACCTATGTACAATTGTATTAATCTATCTTGTTCATAATTAACTTAAAGTTTATTTATCATTGTTCATTTCTACTATCCCGAAGATCTGGCAGCCTTTCTCGCATAATATCTCTCTAACGCAGCTTCAAAAACAGGTCCCACAGTCCTTTTTTCCCAAATAGAAATTTTCGGGACTTCTGGTTCAATTTTCTTCACCTTTTTATCGCTTTTTACTATTTTTAGTTTTTCATCAACTTTCCCTGAGGTTTCTTCCTCGCCTACACAACTACTTCTATCCAATTTATCCTCGCTTGAATTTCTCTTTGTATTAGTCTGAATATTTTTGTCCTTATCTTTGTTATCATCTGACAATAATTTCTGTTTTTTTTCTGGTACTTCGCCCTTTTCATCGCTGACCTTCTCAACCTTTGAAGACTTAGACAAAGTCTTTTCACTGTCAGACTCACTCTCTGAACTAGACTGCGATTCTTCAGCCATTCTTTTTCTATACTGTCTCTTATTCGTTCCCTTGGCAAGGGTTTGTCCAGCCTCTTCTGCCCTCGCGGAATTTCGTTCATTTTCGTTATCAGAATTTTCGTCAGATTCTGTGGTCAGCGGATCATCTCCATCCACATTATCATCATCCTGTTTAGGAACTATGCTGTTACTTTTATCACCCGCATCATCTTCCTTCTTTATATCAACCGTCTCTAAATCTTTTTTATCAGTGTCAACAGTTTGGTGATACAAATGTCTATAAAATCCGGAAATGTCCTGTTGCTTGGTCACGTCGCCGATTGCCTCCAATCTATCCATCCGCTTTTCTTCCTCCTCCATTTTTTTAAATTCTTCTAGCTTTGCCCTGTATGCAGAAGTGACGAAACTTTCTTTATCTGCAAACATAGCACCTTCAGCTTCACGCTCCTTCTGAACCATCCTTTCAACTCTATGTTCTTGTTCTCTCTTCCTTCGATCAGCAGCTTTCAACAAATTCTCTATATACTTTGCCTTCTTTTCGACAGTTTTTTTGTTGATTTTTTCTTCCACTTTGGATCGTTCAATGTCGTCGTAAACTTCGTCGTATTGATAAACAGTAGGATCCTCTTTCAAGGCACGTTTCATTGTAAGTTGAGTTTGCTTTTTTACCAAATTTTTTTCACCCTCTGCTTTCAGTGCCTTTCTTACCCAATCAGTACCGTCATCTGCATCCGATCCACTCTCCTCACCAAAAACATTTCCTGGCTTAGGTATGGAGAGTCGATTTTTACCCGGTACAACCAATCCATATCTAGTTTAAACAAAGAATGTAGAAAATTGGATAACAGAAATTGTCGATATGATAAGATAATGGTTAGTTTTTATTTTTCAATTTTCAGTTTTAATTATTTGAAAGTGAATAAATATGTGTAGAAATAAAACTCACTGTTTTTCTTCTTTATTTCCGTCAGCCATATTTGAAAACAAGGAAAGCTATCTTTGATTGAATTCAAGTAATAATTATCCGATCATACGATATTGTAAATAAAACATTAAACGAATGTTTTAACAGGTTATGTTAGGAAGTCTGTGACACACTAGTGACACGCATGTAAGTGTAGCCAACTTCACACAGCAGTGCTGAAATCGAAAATAAAGGCCGGTTTATGATCACACAACCGCTTCAATAGAGATCAGTGAATTTTTGGTTATATTAACTGAGGGGCGGAGGGGACACTAATTTATAAACTAATAAGTATAGTTCTTAAAATTGAAATCACAAATTTAGTGTCTGTTAGTTTATTTTATAGATATTTTGGTACTATCATTGAAAAATAAATCGTGTGTATTGTCATAAGGTATTATGCAAATAAAAGGTTTACCATAAAACACAATTTCATTTGATTTAATAACATATAGTTGCGTAATTGATTGCTACAAATCCCATATCAATAAACCGATGAACAATTAACTCACGTCCATATATTGAGATACTTTACTCAGTATGTAGTATGATTACTAAACTCTGCTCTACGTATTCAACATTTTTGTTTGAAACAGAATCCGTACATTTATAACAAAAAAAAGCAGGTAATTCGGCTGACCACGATGGGCCAGACCTAAAACTTCCCGCCCAAGCTTTCGAGAAAAAAAAAAATTGACTTAAGATTCGTGATCAGCGCCCCAAACAACCTTGTCGTATCAGTTTTCATTCAAATCCATTCATCCATTCTCAAGATATCATAATTTTTATTTTATTTTTCAGAATTTTGTTGTTTCAACAATTCGAAAACCACCAAACCGATCGAAACCAAAATCTAATCAGTTCTAAGTTTCGGAGAGGCGTATCAATTGAGACCAAGTTGATCAAAATCTGACCACTCAGTCTCGAGATATCGTCGGAGAAAAAAATTGATCACATACATACACACACACACACACACAGCGTCCATCTGAAAATGATCGGAGATGATTCTCTAGACTTCAAAACGTCGAGATCTAGTGGAAACTCAACGTTTCATTTTCGGGGTGAATACAATAACTTCCTCTTTTCTCTGATATCAGACAAACGGGAAGTTAAAAAAAAATAAAAATGCTATTTAATATTGTGCAGCTCGCACCAATATTACATGTTAATCTATTGTATGTCACATTTGACTGCTAGCAGTCAATGTCTTGAGACATGACTTCATTCTTCTATGACGGAGCAAATACGTGTTTCTCGTGTAGCAAGCACCGCAAATATCGCACTTGAACGGTCTTTCACCCGTGTGTAATCTACGATGAGCATCTCTCGTGCCTTTAGTGGCGAATATGTTACCACACAAGTCACAGTTATAGGGACGTTCTCCAGTATGTATTCTTCGATGGCCATCTCGATGGGCTTTAATTCTGAACATTTTACCGCACAAGTCACAGGCATAGGGACGTTCTCCAGTGTGTATTCCCAAGTGTATATTTCTTGTGCTTAATCTTTTAAACGATAAGTGACACAGGTGGCAACTATATGGCTTAGCATCCGAATGAACGAAAGAATGGTTTGCCAGTCCAGAAGATGTGGTAAACTTTTTATCGCATTTTGAACATTCGAATGGTCTTTCACCAGTGTGTATTCTAAGATGAGAATCTCTCTTGTCTTTAGTGCGGAATGTTTTACGGCACAAGTTACAGTCATAGGGACGTTCTCCAGTGTGTATTCTTAGATGCGCCAATAAATGTGCTTTCTGGAAAACAAGTAATTAACTGTAATTTCAGGGGATGCAAATCCGTTTGTTAAACATATATAATCTTTGTATTATAATTGAGGAAGAGAGATAGAATGATTGTGATTTCCATTAAAATAAATTTAGATTCTCTCTCCTCATGTTCATCCTTACATGTCGGAATCTTCGTGGACAGTGCGTGCATAAATATACCAGTGGCCCACTGCAGACAGTCTTCTTATGCATTTCCAATAAATCATTTGACTGAAATCTTCTAATGCACAATTTGCATTCAAAACTACGATCAAGTTTACGTTGAACAGTAATAGGTTGTTCCGAGGCACTGTAAAACACAAGTGAAATTTGAGATACAATAAATCAATAATCAGTATTTGGTCAATCTCCTAATTTAGGAAAGTGTGGGGCACAACGGACGACCCTAAAAAAATTTGTGATTTTATAAACATTGATGTAAGAAATTAAGTTTTATTGTGTAGCTTTATTTATACAAATGGATTGCACTAGTGAATTGTCAATAATAATAATCATTTGGTATTGTAGAAATCGATTCTAAGTGAAAATTTGAATTATGATTTTTTAGAGGATGTCAAGTGTCCTCAACATTTTAAAGATTTTTATCCGTCCATAACTGAGATACATGGCTATGTGGTTTTTTTCTCGTGTAGAAACATAGGCGATATATGCATTGAGAATTGTCAAAATCATATAATTTCCTTTTCCTGGTTGTGCCTCACCCTCCCCTACTATTCATTTCTTTTGCAATTCAAGTATAAGTATAATCCTATTTAAACGTATTTCACACCTTGACTTTCTTCCACATATGTTGGGAGATGATTTCTTTTGCTGTTTATGTACAGTGGAGTGTAATTTATTTTGAGTACTGATCTTGCTGTTGAATTTTATTTTAGCTTTAAATTTTGCCTCTTTGAGAGTTTTATTTAGAGATTTATTGCCGCTATTGGTCTGCACTCCTCCTCTTCTAAAATCTTCTCCTTCTTTATGTTTCAGCCTGTGTTTATTGCAGGTTTTTCTTGTTCGAAGGAAGTAACCTTCCGAGGCATGAATGCTCGAGTGTGCTAGCCATTGATTTAGAGTCTCAGAAGTTTCTGTGCAATCTTGGCAGTTTATTAATTCATGACCAATAATACTTTGCTCAACTGACGTTCGCTTATCAAACACCTCTTCGCGAACGACAATATCATCATCGCCCTCATCATTTCCGGGCTCTTCTTTCGGGTTATTAGAGTCCTGATAGTGATAATCGATAAGCGAGAAATAGGATTTGGGAGTACTAGGGTTCAATTCAAATCCTAGTGTTTCTTCACTATCATTCAATATTTGCAAGGGATCAGTCTCTAAAGAATTGCAGGTACCTTGATCCTCATCGCTTGAACTTTCCATCTTGCTCTCTTCGTTTGGTCTGTTCGTATAGTACGTTTCTTTCCACAGCATTGAATTTGATAAATGAGTGCTGTTTTCTAGAGTTTCAGCATCTGTTTCGGACAGTTCTTGCAGAATGGTCTGTGGCTCGACTATGTTATTATGCGCATCTGGGTAGGAGAAAGATTTATATTTTTCCTCATTGCATTGTCCGTCATTGAAAGTGAGAAACTGTTTCTCAGCTGCTTTAACAGTTTTATGAAATTCATAACACAGTTCAAGTTTCTCTAAACACAAATGGCAAACTCCTTTTGGTAGAGTATCGGTCTTCTTCACCTGTATGATTACAAATTATACAAATTATAATATAACGTGAACATTTCTGTCTTAAAATCAGTGAGATTAGTTTAACACAAATGTTTTGTTTTTTAAATTATCAAATTATTACAAAACGAAGTCTGACCTCAATAGGAAGGCAGAATTCAATCTTTACTATAATATCATTTTGCAAATCGTTCTGGCTGAACATATACACCATGGAATCGCTTTGTGTTGCGCAAAGTCTACAGAGTGACATCAAAGGTGTATAATCAGTAAATTCACATATTATTCCAGAAAATTCCAAGCCCTGTTCTAATTTTGGAATTCGACAGTCGTTAGATAATGTAGCCGATTCGGTATGGACGGCTTCAATATTCTCAGCTCCTTCAGTCTTTTCATATTTGATCCTCTCCTTTACCGCACAAAAATCCTCGTTTATCTCAGAGTCTGTGTCTACTGGGTTCCCATCTTTTTCATAGAAAATAGAATTTATTTCTGTGATTGATTCGGTTTCTTTTTTGCTTTCAATTTTACTCGATGTCTCAATGTCCTCAAAACTTGTTTTCTCCATCATGAATGTATCAGAATTTCCTCTTGCAGTTATCAGAGTTTAGAATAATTTCTCTTCTCGTAGGTTTATACTGAAACTGTGAGATATAGATAGGCATAGGTATAATGCGAAGTCCGGATGATCAATTGCTTATATTGATATAGTTTTCAACGAATCAAACTCTAATAATTTAAAATCATAACGACCGAATGAGGTTTCAATATTACAAGAATTATTCTACAACACGACTGAAAAACGAAGCCTATTTCATAATCTCTGATCAATCTCAATTGGAATGAAAATTCACTCCTCAAAGAGTGAAAGTTCAGACTTACATTCCACTGAAAGAAATAATGAATTTCCACACTTACTAAGAGTCAAACGATTTTCAACTCTACTAAATTTATAGTCGCTAAGTTTCAGAGAAAATTGTACAAAGAATGATATTTCAATTTGTTTATGACCGGCATTAGCCTATGAACCACGTGCTATGCAGCGCGCTACGCAAACGTTGGTAGACAAAGGAGATTATTGTCTTATTTCGGAAGGTATACAAAATTTCGCTTCCGGAAGTTGATCAACTCTTTGAATCCCGAGTCTCGCAAGTCGTCAATCAACGAATTACTATCAACCGTCGTGAAAAATTGATTAAGACAGCATCAATTGAATCTGAACGCGTTGACTTGTAACATTTTCGACACCCCGCGCCGGTGAGGAATCGTTGAGAAGTAGGGTACACAATAAGGAAACATAACCGAAGCAACATCACCGGTATCACGCGTGACGCCACGCACTCGCTTCAATTTTGATAAGAGCTTTCAAAATTCCATTCAGCATATTCTATTCTACTTTGATTTATTCAAAAACAATTTCAATGTATTATCGTACGATTCTCGAATTTAGTAGAATCAGAAAAAAACAAAACACAGTCACCAGACTAGAAAACGCAAACACAAACAAAGCAAACACTTGATTATATCGAGTCAATACAAAATACGCATTGATAGTTCCTATTTAATTTAAGTATATTAAACTAATGTTGTAATTGTAGTCGAGTTGCAACTTACGTTATTTACATTTGTTTCATTATTAAATCCATTTTTTGCTTAAGAAAAGCGGAACCGTGCTTTTCTTCAAAGCTTTGCCAGAGGATGCTATAGTCCTACTTTACCGGCCAAAAAATAAAACCGCGAAAAACTCTGAATCGGTGGTAAAAAATGATATAACGTGGTTTTATTCGATGTTTAACGATGAATAGGATCGATCCAGCACGCGGAATTCATCGAAGTAGCGAAAAATTAATTTGTTATGTTCGTCGAGTGTAGGCGTGTCGCTTATTCTGGTTAATATCAAAACCTATGCATCAAAAACGCAAAATCCGGCTCCGCAGCGCCATTCTACATGCAATTCCAAACATTGCTATCTAAAAAGATTATTGATTCACGCAATAATGGGGCCAAGAGACCGAACCCTACAAATCACTGGTAAGTATTGTAAATTGTTGATTTTTGACAGCTGCGAGACGCTACGACTTGGTTCCCGAAACGCTTGACAGATGGCTCTACGCGTGCCATTGCTGTCACCAAATCTTTTATCTGCTTCGTACTGCAGGATTGTGCCAATCTTATGTCGGTGTACCAATAGCTCTGTCTCGTCCCCTAAAGGGCTCGTAAAGTGAACGAAAAAAATCTGAAACTTGGTTTCAGCTGGCAAGTCAAAATCGAAAAAAAAATTATGCCATCAATTTAATGACAAAAAGGTAAAAACGATAACGTATAAAAAAAAAAAAATTTCTTAATTTTTTTTCTCTTAAACTTTGGAGACTTGTAACTATTTTTCCATCATAGTTACGAGTATGACTATTCAGGAAATTCAGGAAAATGAAAAATAGATTTTTTCACTTGTATTTTAAATGCGAAAAAAGACTTCTCAAGCGCCAGTTAAATTTTTAAGATATCGCGCTGAAATTTTAGGAGAACTTTCATTACATCTCATAGTAACTTTTGAGACCATGAGACCTATAAAATCAAAAAATATTTGTTCTATCCAAGTTCGTAGAACACGCAGTGTTTTCGCCAGAGGTATAATACCTGGTCAAGTTCACGCAACAGGGACAGTTTGAAAGTTTTTTAACTTTTTCTTCAAGAGGGGCCCTGATCTTCGTCACGAGAAACCGAGGACTCACAGTAACTGTGGTTGTTGTATACGATTTCCGAATCAGTGACAACCACCGGGGAAAGTTACAGTACATACTAGGCTGATTCAAAAAAATGGGCTATTTTTTTTTTTTTCAATATCCCCTGTGAAATATGTTCAGAGAGACAAGAAAAAACGCCTGTGAAAATCAGAGCTCTTAATATTAATATTTAGAGGTCGCGCATCGCGAATTTCCATTTCCCATTCAAATAACATAGGAAAAATTATTTTTCAATTTCATAATTTTATATCTTAAGAACTAATGAATAAATTCCAATGACTGAAACATATTTTTATAGGAAATTGAACGCTCTACAAAAAATGTCTCTTATCATTTTTCGATAAACTTACTCATTCAAAAGTTATTCAAACGTAAAGTTAAATTTGTATTATAATTACACTTTTTGAATACAATAACTGCTTAACTAAGAACGAAGAGCAACTGCAGTATCTTTTACAAGTTGTCCAAGACCATCGTCGACGTTTTCCAAATTGTAATAAGAAAACTTTAAGATAGTCTTTATGATTTTTTGTAACATATCGATACCTGTATACAGAAACAAATAATTTGTTTAATAGAGTATTGATGTAAAATTTAATTTTTCTGATTTAGTAAAGATTAATCAATGTTTTTTTATTATTCGAATTGTACCTTTTTTAGTGGATTACTATGTGACTTGAAATTAAATAAAATAAACTTGATGATTTGAAAATAATTTTAATTATTATTATTATTATTATTATTATTATTATTATTATTATTATTATTATTATTATTATAATTATTATTATTATTTTTCTACTGGAAATCATAACTCGTAACATTTTCGAAGAAAATTTTAGTATATTTGACTATAAATTTAATAATTTTACCTGAAATTGGTCAAAAAGTGTAATTATAATACAAATTTAACTTTACGTTTGAATAACTTTTGAATGAGTAAGTTTATCGAAAAATGATAAGAGACATTTTTTGTAGAGCGTTCAATTTCCTATAAAAATATGTATCAGTCATTGGAATTTATTCATTAGTTCTTAAGATATAAAATTATGAAATTGAAAAATAATTTTTCCTATGTTATTTGAATGGGAAATGGAAATTCGCGATGCGCGACCTCTAAATATTAATATTAAGAGCCCTGATTTTCACAGGCGTTTTTTCTTGTCTCTCTGAACATATTTCACAGGGGATATTGAAAAAAAAAAATAGCCCATTTTTTTGAATCAGCCTAGTACATACATACATGACCAAAAACGAAAAATAGATCCGTTGTTAACAGCGCAATCTTTATTTCTTTCATTCTCGCCCTAAGCAAGTATTACACATCTATATCCGCTGCACACCGACGCGACGTGACCTATGTATGTGAAACTAAGTTCAGCACTGATTGGAGAAAAGAAAGATATTTTCTGCACATTCGTTCTGTCTTTTTTTTTTATAAGCGCTCCATTTATGTGAAAAGTTAAATACCCGAATCAGTTATATGTGCTCAAATCGTTAAACGAAATGTACACTAAAACCCAGGGAAGAAAGCCATTAATATGGTTGGGAATCAAGTCTTATAGCGTTTTTGACTGGTTACACTGGTGTACACTGAGTGCACACCAGAGTCACGCACCGTGTTTTGCTGATACCTTGGCACCTAACACTGCTCAACACACTTTTCATGCACCGTGTTTTGCTGGTAACGTTAGTGCAAGAATCTTGCACCGAGTGCAGAAAATTTTTGGACCTCGTGTCGGTGTAGTGTAGGCCGCGGCAAATATGAACAATGGCCGCGCAGAGAGCAAAAATAATGCTAGTTACCGAGATCCTTTCAGCAACGTCGAGTAGTGATGATGAAAAGATAATTATTGCTTTAGGAGATAAACAAATCAAGGCCAAAGACATCAATTTGTCAACAATTTTTGAAAGAATTGATGATTTTCATCAATCATCATCAATTTATCAACAATCTTTAACAAATTGATGATTTTGGCCTTGATTTGTTTATCTCCTAAAGCAATAATTATCTCTTCATCATCACTACTCGACGTTGCTGAAAGGATCTCGGTAACTAGCATTATTTTTGCTCTCTGCGCGGCCATTGTTCATATTTGCCGCGGCCTACACTACACCGACACGAGGTCCAAAAATTTTCTGCACTCGGTGCAAGATTCTTGCACTAACGTTACCAGCAAAACACGGTGCATGAAAAGTGTGTTGAGCAGTGTTAGGTGCCAAGGTATCAGCAAAACACGGTGCGTGACTCTGGTGTGCACTCAGTGTACACCAGTGTAACCAGTCAAAAACGCTATTACACGTCAGTCGTACTGACTGTTATTAATTATCAATTAGAGGAACCGCTTTAAAAATAATACGTATAACAAAGCAAGAAAAGAAAGCGTGAGGAAAGGATTAGGATACCAAAAGTGTTTATTTGCCAAAAATTTCCAATTTTTAGTCGAACGTTGGACAACTCATTTACGGATGTCATCCCATTTATAAATGAGTTGTCCAATTATTACTTATTCCGGACCAGAATCAACCTCGCTAAGTGTTACATTACTAGAAGTATTGTAAAGCCAGGAAATTGCTTATTTCACGATGACATGTTTCATCTTCTTGACTTTATGTGCATTACTCTCAAAATAAATTGATTTGAACAGATCTGATGCATTTTCACTACCTCGTCTCACACAACACATGCTATAAAAATGTCTCTATTCGTGTTATTTGACTATATTAAAAAAACACAAGCCGGTAAACCAGTTTTTCGGGGTACTTTTCATCAAAAAGAAAAAAAAGTATGGATTTGTCAGGGGAAGAAAAAGTATAAAAAAGTAATGAAAAACCGAAAAAAAAGATTAAAATTGATAATTTCACACAAAAGAATGCCCTATATATTGACAAACAATTTCATACTGTGCGTTTCCTCCCAATTCGATCTGGGTACATTTACAATTTCCTCTTGTCATTGGCAAAGAACGCCCTATACATTGACGAACAACAATTTTATACAGTGCAGTCATTCTAATTCGATACGGGTATATTCACAATTTTTTTGGTGTCACTGGCAAGGAATGCCCTATATATATATATATAAAATTCTCAACTCGGAAGAACATATTCTTTCATTTAGAAAGGTAATAACAGAGAAAAAAGTGTAGGTTTGTCGGTAAAACACCGACAATCGATTCATTTCCGGTAGGACCGGAAGTTCAAATTAAACAAGACATAGCAATTTTTCATGCCCAATATTTGGTTGTAAAGTCCTGTGAATTTCAAATTTTTTCATCGAGCCGTTTCCGAGTTTGTCGCACAGGCCGACAGACAGGCCGACATTTTTCCAAAAACCTGTTTTTCGGATTCTAGAGGGTCGAAACCGTGAAGATTCGTTGAAATTAGCAAAAGTCACTTTTCGACCATAAACCAATACTTTTCTTGTATCACCGTAGGTGATGAAAAGTAAAAAAAAAAACCATCTGACAAAAAATACCTAACAATATTCAATTTTAAATTTTAAAAATTCCAATCTCGATTTTTTTTTTCGTCCCGGAAGCCGATATATCGGTGCAAAAGTATGCTGTCATTTTTTCGCCTACCAGCTTAATGGCATAGAGGGCATATTTTATAGTGCTCACGCCCTTCTGTCGTTAAGTTTCGGATAACAATTTTTCTTTATTCGATATCAACGTATAAATTTTCGAAAAAGTTGATTTTTCAAATGAGTGAGATAGGTAGAATACAACATTGATATCTGCAATTTTCGAGTATGGGAGTATACAGTATCGCTCAAAAATCTGGGATCACTTATCGAATTTTCGATCAGAACAAAAAGTTGGAAAAAAAGGTGAACACAAATCACCTAAAAAGCGTTTGAAAGTAAAAAAATTCAGCTTTATTATGCTGTTTTTAAAATTCCCTACGACTTTCTTTCCACTCTCTAGGTGATGTTGAACATGGTTGTTTTTTGTGATTTTTATACTTTCATAGAGCCGCGTATAATTTTATGAGAAATAGCAATAGAAAATTCTTCTCAGAAGGAATCAAAAGGGGCGAAATTAAACTTCAATTTGGTTGTTTTAAAAATGGAGTGCGATTTTTTCAGCTAAGGTTATTCAACTTTTCGTGCTGCAGTAATTCAGTTTTTCGAAAATTCGTCATAACTCGAGAACCATGGGATTCAAAATAAAATGTCAAGTTAGAAGAAAGTTGTATTTTGTTATTTTGAAATTTTAATTAATTTTTTTTTTTATTTATACATTTTTTTTATGATCATTTCCGGTCAAAAATCCGCCAGCTGTCTTATAAATTTCACTACTTAACTGGTAACAGGGGATTTAATAAAGCGGTCTCAAGTGTTGAACGTACTATTTTTGTGGTGAAAAAATTGTTTTGATATACAATTTGAAAAAAAAATTTAATTTTGAAAAAAATAGTATGATCAACACTTGAGACCTCTTCATTCAATCCCCTGTAACCCATTAAGCATGCAGTAAAATTAACAAGACAACTAGCGGATTTTCGACCGGGAATGACCATAAAAAAATTTACGAAAAAAAAAACTGAAGAAAAAATTCCATCGCGTTCAAAATAATTTTGTTTCAACTTATAATACCAACGATTATTTGTGAGCTTTTCATATTCATATCGAATAATTATTTGCACAATTATTTTGTCATTGGATGGAAAAATCGAAATCTTATTATTTTTCGAACGGACGGTATATTCAACATCAATCCTTGGAAATAAGTGTTCTTCTTTTATATATTTGAAGTGTTTCTGAAATATTTTTTGCACTATCTTGCAAAATATCAGTAAGTTGTTTTGAATCAATTCTCAATCATTTATGAAATGTTTGTTCGCAATATTTATAAATGCTGTATTGTTCTATTGTCTGCCATATTTATGAAATCTTTCAGAAACCTTCCATTGAAATAATTTTAGCGAAATATTTTAGAAATGTTCAAATAAATACTTCAGAAATAAAATTCGCAACATCTTTCAAATAATGTTTCCATAGAAATATTTCAGGAAATCTTCAGTGCTGTGTGCAGGTATACTGCACAAAAAGTTGAATAACTGAAAAGTGAGAAAATCGCAAGCCATTTTTAGAACCAAATTGAAGTTTAATCTCGCCCTTTTTGATTCCTTCTGAGAAGAATTTCCTATTGCTATTTCTCAAAAAATTACACGTGACTCTATGAAAGTATGAAGATCACAAACAAACAGCCATGTTCAATATTACCTATAAAGAGGGGAAAAAAAGGCGTAGGTACAGAATATCTGACAAAGAAGCATAATCCTTGTACTTTAAAATGCTTCTTGGATCCTTCGTTTTCACCTTTTTTTGGCTGAGATATTAAACTTGTTAGTCCGGGAGCCAGCGACACTAATTTTTGAAAGATTTGATGAGGATTAATTTTATTCTTTTTAAAAGAAAGAAAAAAACACTAATAAACGTTCGAAGAAGTCGAGAATAATTTAGAAAAAACCATACATGAATCTATCGGGGAACCCTTTTCGTGGATGAAGGCCAGTTTACAATTAGCGCAACTGCTTCAGTAGAGATCAGTGAATTTTTGGTTGTATTGACTGAAAGTTGGAAAGGATAATAATTTATAAACTAATAAATATAGTTATTTAGATTGGAATCACAAATTTAGTATCCGCTAGTTTATTTTATAGATATTTTTGTACTAAGATTGAAAATCAAATCGTGTGTGTCATGTTATAAGGTATTATGCAAATGAAAGATTTATCATAAAACACAACATTATTTAATCTAATACCATCTACTTGCATAATTGATTGCTATAGATCTGAAAACAATAGATAACAATTAACTCAGGTCCATACATTGAGTAAGAATACTGAGTGTTTAGTATAATTACTAAACTCTGCTCTACGTATTTACCACTTTCAATTCAAATAGAATCCGTATGTTTGAAAAACAAAAAAGATATGTAATATTCCGCAGCTCACACCAATATTACACATTTATGAATTGTATGTCACTTACGACTTTTAACGGACAATGTCTTGAGACATGATTTCATTTTTCTATGACGAAGTATGAGCCAGTTTCTCGAATAGCAGGCACCTCAAATATCGAACTTGTAAGGTCTTGCACCTGTGTGTTTTCCACGATAAAAATCTCTCTGGACTTTAGTGGTGAACATTTTACCACACAAATCACAGTCACAGGGACGTTATTCAAAATGTATTCTTAGGTGCATATCTCTTGTACTTAATCTTTTGAACGATTAGTAATACAGGTGGTAACGATGTTAACATGATGCCGAAGTCCAGAAGAACTGGCAAACCTCTTTTCGCATTTTAAACATTTGAACGGTTTTTCACCCGTATGTGATCTACGATGATTATCTCTCAGGTCTTTGCGGGTGAACATTTTACTGCACAAGTCACAGTCATAGGGATGGTCTCCAGTGTGTTTTCGCATATGTAGATTTCTTGCGTATGATCGTTTAAACGACAAGTGACAGAGGTAACAACCATATGGCTTAGCATCCGAATGAACAACAGAATGCGCCACCAGTCCAGAATACGTAGTAAACTTCTTTTCGCATTTTGAACATTTATATGGTCTTTCACCCATGTGTATTCTACGATGAGAATCTCTCTTGTCTTTAGCGACGAATATTTTACCGCACAAGTCACAGTCATATGGACGTTCTCCAGTGTGTATTCTTAGATGCTTTGTTAAATGTACTTTCTGGAAAACGAGTAATTAACTGTGATTTCGGGGGATGCAAATCGGTTTGTTAGACATATTTAATTTTTGTATTATAATTAAGGAAGAGAGATAGAATGATTGTGATTTCCATTATAATGAATTTAGATTCTGTCTCCTCATCTGCATCCTTACTTGTCGGAATCTTCGTTTACAATACGTGCATAAAAATCTCTTTTTCGTTGATACTAGTGGCCCACTGCAGTCAGTCTTCATATGCATTTCCAGTATATGATTTGACCAATATCTTTTGTTGCATAATTTGCATTCGAAACTACGATCAAGTTTACATTGAAGAGTAATAGGTTGTCCCGAGGCACTGTAAAACACAGGTAAAATTTGAGATACAATAAATCAATGATCAGCCTTCAGTCAATCTACTAATTTAAGGAAGAGTGGGGCACAACGGACACTCCAAAGAAAATTGGTGATTTTATAAAAATTGATTCAAGAGTTTATGTTTTATCGCATGGCTTTATTTATACAAATGGATTGCACTAGTGAATTGTCAATAATAATAATCATATTGTATTGCAGAAATCGATTCTAAGTGAAAATTTGAATTATGATTTTTCAGAGGGTGTCAAGTGTCCTCAACATTTTAAAGATTTTTACCCGTCCATAACTGAGATATATTGGCTATGTAGTTTTTTTCTCGTGTTGAAACATAGGCGATAGATGCATTCAGGGTTTTCAAAATCATATAAATTCCTCTTGCTGGTTGTGCCTCACCCTCCCCTACCATTCATTTATTTTGCAATTCAAGTATAAGTATAATCCTATTTAAACGTATTTCACACCTTGACTTTCTTTCACATATGTTGGGAGATGATTTCTTTTGCTGTTTGTGTACAGTGAGCATGTGCTGACATGGAGACGTCTCTGAATCGATATCTCTATTGAATTTTTTGCAGTGTAATTTATTTTTACTACTGATCTTGCTGTTGAATTTTATTTTAGCTTTAAATTTTGCCTTTTTGAGAGTTTTATTTACAGATTTATTACCGCTATTGGTCTGCACTCCTCTTCTCAAATCTTCATCTTCTTCATGTTCCAGCCTGTGTTTATTGCAGTTTTTTCTAGTTCGAAGGAAGTAGCCTTTCGAGGCATGAATGCTCGAGTGTGCTAGCCATTGATTTAGAGTCTCAAAAGTTTCTGTGCAATCTTGGCATTTTATTAATTCATGACCAATAATTCTTTGCTCAGTTGACGTTCGCTTATCAAACACCTCTTCCCGAATGACAATATCATCATCGCTCTCATCATTTCTGGACTCTTCGTTCGGGTTATTAGAGTCCTGATAGCGATAATCGATGAGCGAGAAATAGGATTTGGGAGTACTAGGGTTCAATTCAAATCCTAGTGTTTCTTCAATATCATTCAATATTTCCAAGGGATCAGTCTGTAAAGAATTGAAGGTACTCTGATCCTCATCGCTTGAACTTTCCGTCTTGCTCTCTTCGTTTGGTTTGTTCGTATAGTACGTTTCTTTCCACAGCATTGAATTTGATAAACGAGTGCTGTTTTCTAGAGTTTCAGCATCTGTTTCGGACAGTTCTTGCAGAATGGTCTGTGGCTTGACTATGTTATTATGTGCATCTTGGTAGGAGAAAGATTTATATTTTTCCTCATTGCATTGTCCGTCATTGAAAGTGAGAAACTGTTTCTTAGCTGCTTTAACAGTTTTATGAAATTCATAACACAGTTCAAGTTTCTCTAAACACAAATGGCAAACTCCTTTTGGCAGAGTATCGGTTTTGTTTTTTAAATAATCAAATTATTACAAAACGAAGTCTGACCTCAATAGGAAGGCAGAATTCAATCTTTACTATAATATCATTTTGCAAATCGTTCTGGCTGAACATATACACTATGGAATTACTTCGAGTTGCGCAAAGTCTACAGAGTGACATCAAAGGTGTATAATCAGTGAATTCGGATATTTTTCTAGAAAATTCCAAGCTCTGTTCTGATTTTGGAATTTCACAATTTTCAGATAATGTGGTTGATTCTGTATGGACGGTTTCAATATTCTCAGCTCTTTCAGTCTTTTCATATTTGATCCTCTCTTTTACCGCACAAAAATCCTCGTTTATCTCAGAGCCTGTGTCTACTGGGTTCCCATCTTTTTCATAGAAAACAGAATTTATTTCTGCGATTGATTCGGTTTCTTTTTTGCTTTCAATTTGACTCGATGTCTCAATGTCCTCAAAACTTGTTTTCTCCATCATGAATCTATCAGAATTTCCTCTTGCAGTTATCAGAGTTTAGAATAATTTCTCTTCTTATGGGTTCATACTAAAACTGTGAGATATAGAAAGGCATACCTAGGTATAATGCAAAGTCCGGATGATCAATTGCTTATATTGATATAGTTTTAAACGAACCAAACTCTAATAATTGGAAATTATAATGACCGAATGAAGTTTCAATATTACAATTATTCTACAATACGACTGAAAAACACAGCCTATTTCATTCATAATCTTTGATCAATCTCATTTGGAATGGAAGTTAACTCCTTAAAGAGTGAAAGTTGAGACTTATAATTCCACTCAAAGAAATAATGAATTTCCACTCTTGTTAATGTTAAGAGTCAAACGATTTTCAACTCTACTAAATTTATAGAGTCGCTAATTTCCAGAGAAAATTGTACAAAGAATGATATTTCAATTTGTTTATTACCGGCATTAGCCCATGAACCACGTGCTATGCCACGTGCTACGCAAACATTGGTAGATAAGGAAGATAATTGTCTTATTTCGGAAGGTATGTTAAAATTTTACTTTTGAAAGCTGATCAACTCTTCGAATTCGGAGTCTCACAAGACGTCAATCAACGAATTACTATTAAACGTTGCGAATAAGCTATAAGACACGTATGTAGACCAAATTCAATTGAATCTGAACTTTGTAGAACGTACGGTATACCCATATTGCTAATCCCTATAACTGGCGGGGTCAGGAACTAAGAGAAAGAGAATATGCCTCTAACTCACTTCTTTAAAGTCCAGTTAACATGTTCTGCGCAGCTGCGATAGTAATGGCGAATTGGCGGGTTTTAAAAGTATCTAACCTTAAAATTGAATTATAATTTGTGCTTAAAAGTGAATTAGTTTATAAAATATTTTCAGCCAACGAAATAATAATACGAAACGTAGGAGCGAATCGTGGATTTAATCTCAACCTTCAAAACATTATTATACGTGTAAATGTTCTATGACAACGTTGACTGAAATTACTCAGTCAACGATGCCAGTGTCAGATGTTGACTTGCGCAAAAAGCTCTGATTTGAACATGATAGAAAGAGACAACATTATCGTCGGTACCGATGTCCAGTGAGACAAAGAGGGAAGAATTTCTTTCGAGAGTGTGAAGAAGATAGGGATAGGGCACCGGTCAATCATCATGTCGGTATATTGGACTGCCGCTAGTGACGGAAATACGAACTATGATCTCTACACAAAATACGATTCAAAAAAAAAAATACACAACGATTTTCTGTTTCGCTATTCGCACGAGTATAAAATGTAGAAATATTGATTCCTGTCTTAAAATCTCCCTAATTACTGTTCTATAATTGTATAATTTTAAAACTTATTCTTGTATGTACATACATTACTAGTTAGTGTTTTAAACAATTTACACAATACTCCATCTGTGAGATGACAGTTGATGAAGGTTAGATTTTTAAACTGTGAAGAAACAACGATTATATTATATCGCTGTTGATTCATTACGCTTTAAATGATATCCGCTTATTTTTTTTTATACAAATATAAAAGCGCTGAACTATCGTCGAAAAAATTACATCGACATTCAGGACTGAAGACTATCTCAAAAATACAATCCAGCTTAGGAAATTATTCAAGAGAAGGTAGATCAACTATCGAATTACTACGTAATGGTAAAATTTCACGCATAACATAAATTCGCCTCTACATAAAGCCTATTTTGCTATCGAATTTTAAATCGGCTACAAATAATTTGGTTCAGATATAATGTGAATAATTTGACAAACGCAGCGATCATTGTTACTGCAGGCAATATTCTTCCAATTTTTTTTCTAGATTATAAATCTTAGCATCTCACCATGGCCTTGGAAGCATCGATAGTTGAACGTCTTCAAGAATTGCGAAGCTGGCAAGCAGCACAACAAGAAAGATTATTACAACATCAGCAAGAACAACGTGAAACTCTGAGCCGAGAACAGATTCGCATGTATCAAGCCCTTGGTTTGTCTGTTCAAAATAACAGTGACGAAGAATCTAAGGACGAACCTAGTTTTCAGGATTCTTTAGAAGGAAATGACAAAAGAGTCGCGTCGACGACAAAGAGCCATGAGAATATATCGAGAACGAATGTAGGAGATATTGACACTGCCAGACATTTGTCACCTAAAATACGACACGAATTGCTACATAATTCAATAATCGCAGATCTCGGCAATGCCAAACACTTGTCACCTCAAAGGAGGCATGAACTACTACACAATTCAATAATCGGAGATATTGACACTGCCAGACACTTATCACCTCAAAGAAGACATGAATTGTTACACAAATCGAGCCCTAGCTTAATAAAAGATGACGAAAATGCTCATAATGCTAAAGATGTGTACTCTCATCGAAGTCTTACACCTGAAATGAAATCTCCAACAACTGTAGAAGCAAATCAGTCGTCAGTAAACATTGAGAACAAGTTTTTGGATCTTTGTGATAAAAATTCTCCTAACAAAGCAACGGATTCAGATGAATCAAATGTTGTATTTGATAATGAAGAGGAAAAGAGAGAAACTAATTTCAAATCAGAGCCATATAAGCCACGTCGAATTATTCCGCTAATGTCGATCGACGGTGTAGAACCTTTGCCAATAGATAGGCCAACTAATAAATCGTTAATCATTGACGATATTCCAGTGCCATCTCCAAGAAAAGATTTTCACACTTTGCTAGAGGAAAGATTGAGAGAGTCTGAATATGTGCCGAAAAATGATGGCTCAATTAATGGTAATGAGAGACCAATAAAAAGACCGTTTTTAAGAAAAGGTCAGGGCTTGGCCAGGTTCAGATCAGGAACTTTAGCTGATAATTCTACGAAGCAGATAAGGCCTCGCACTATGTCCTTGCCCAGCACCGTCAGAAGGGAGAGTAATAAAGGTGTGAAAACGAATACAGATAAATCTAATGATGTTTCAAAATCTGTGAAAAGCCGTACAACTAAGGCAGAAAAAATACAAAAGAAACATATACCTGTTCCGAGCAGAGCTCAGACTAGATTAAATTTGAAAAATGTACAACCTCCAGCGAGGTTTCGTAGTAAGTCTATGAGTAATTCTCGGGAACCGTCGATTCCATTTGACGATCAGTTGACGGAAAATGACAGATTTAATGCATCAGACATTGAATCAAAAACGAAAAGAGAACTGGAAGAAGTGAGGATTTTTGAACTCTTAGAAGAAAAGGCAGAGAATTCTAGCTTTTGTTCTACTTCGAGTACTGTCGTTGCCCTGTTGCAACAATCTGTTCAATCGACACCGTTAAAATCGAAGATTGTAAACAAGAACAAGGTTTCAACTCTGGCACAAAATTGGAGAAACGAAAAGGATGATAAAAACGAAGATTTGTTACTGGCAGAGATTGTTTACACAACACAGAGCAATAGCACTGTACACAATTCTATGCCTTACAAAAAACAATACCAAAATGAATTCAGTAACTCAAACGTGAATAAAGATTCGGAACCAGTCGAAAATGCGCGTAATCAATTTCTGAACGTTGATAATTTTGATGAAAATTCAATTGACAACATTTGCGAATTGCCGTACGGTACTGACATTGATCCTAACTACGGTGGAGATTATCCGATAATTGACGAAACTAATTACACAAATGACAAACATTTCGGTGGTCAAATTAATTATGAAAAAAATACTAGCCTACATGTTAGGTTTTCTGAATATAACGAATATAAAACTATTGGCTTAACTGATACTTCTACCATATCAACTGAATCTGAAGCACCAAGACATTATTCCGACGAAAGGGCATGGAGTGATTGTTCTGTTACAACAGACTCGTCTGATACCGAAGAATTCACTTCCATAATTCAAGATGATAAATTTAATAATTTTGATAGTCAGGCATCTCTGAAAAATAAACCCAAAGCTATAGAACCAGAGCAAAAAAACGGTAAAAATTATAAGAATCGTTATTATAACGATCAATCTCATAACGAGGTAACTGAAGGACACTCTGATTCTGAAATTGAGTCAGAAGTAAAAGGTTACAATTATCATGATGGGATTGCAGATGATGAGGTTTTTAATTCAGGCTCGGAACAAGATGATGCTCATGAAAATTCAGGAGCTGAAAACGAAGCCTCAGCATTAGCAGACTCAACTTTGGTTGAGGAGGAGTCAGATTCGCTTAAAACACAGGAAGAAAACGGACTGGTCTTTAAATCGGAACTATTGAAGACTCGATTATTGGAATTAGAACGAGAGATTGAGATATTCCGAAAAGAAAATATTGCAGTAACAACGCTTAAGGAAAAACTTCAAGAAGAACGAAAGGTATTGGAACGTAATTTCAAAGAAAAAGAAAGCCGTTTTGAAGAACGAAAACAAAAATTAGAGTCCACTCTTCAAGAGGAGAAAAAAAGATTAATAAGAGAAAAATTAGCGCTTGAGAATAGATTAAAAGATGCACAAGTAAAAGCTCAACAGAGCAAACAAGAAAGACTAGAAGTACAAAGTTTAAAAGATCAATTAGAGGAATTGAAAGAAGAAATGAGTCAGAAAGAAAGTAGATGGAACGCTGCTCAAGCCAGGCACAGAAGTCAGGTGAGAATTTTACAATCCGAGAATTCTAAACTCAAGCAAGAAATTGAGAAACTCGAAAACGCACAAAAAGCCAAGACCAAAGCGAGGCTCCATCCAAAGCATATTAAATCTTCAAATACAAAAGCTATACATCAAATAAATAAACAATTAGAATCTCAAAAACTGCCGCCACGTAAACAAGATTCGTCTTCTGACGAGGAGGAATTTCCGATGCAACCAATGATGGAGGCAATGCATTTGAACAAAACCCAAAATGATCATGGAGATTTTGATAGAATCAATTCTGATGGCAGCAGAATGATCATCTATGATAGGGCTCAGACAGAATCAAAAAACAGAAATAGTATTGCAAGAAAGCGGGATTTGTACCAAAACTTATTGAAAGATGCTACTATGGGCTTGAAGGAAAGCGAGGAGGCAACAAAAAGAGCAGTTCAAAGTTTGGAAGACAAGAATAACTCATCCAAGAGTAATGAGAAGCTCGCAAATCCCGTACGTGAAGTAATAGAAATCCATGATCCCGTTGATACTGATGAAATATTAGCAGAAACTGGTTTTGATCCAAGAGACAATCTTCTAAGTACCAGAAGTCGATTGATCGCCGAATCTGGTGAAGTTGCTTCGAAAAATTCTAACAATGGATTTGAAAATAATAAAAACGAAGAAAATCATTTGAAAGATTATATTCCCTCTGTAGAATCTGGGTGCAACAATCAAGCAACAAATAGTTCTGCAATAAAAAATCCTTCAAATTCTAAAACGAATGTTAAAGTAGATAAACAAGGTATAAGAGAAGTCCAGCATCCGGATGGTCGAGTTGAGCTTTGGTATCCCAATGGCAATGTCAAGAAAATTTCTGCTGATGGGACGATATCAAAGTTAATATACTATAACGGAGACGTTTCCGAGAGCAGAAAAGATGGAAGCGTAAAATATTTTTACGCCACTAAAAGAACTTGGCATACTACGATGTCAGATGGTCTAGAAATCTTGGAATTTCCAGAGTACGATGATGTTTTTATTGTTCTAAATTATCTATGAGACCGTAATGCTATTTGAATAAATTTAAAAAATAACTGCAACGTGTTTACAATTTAACAAAAATCGCTCAAATTTACATAATTTCTTCTATAGCGGTCAAGTGGAAAGAAGGTCCAAGGATGGAACGGTGGAAATATCATTTCCAGATGGATCAGTCAGAATACTACAATCAAATGGTACAGAAAAATGGGCTTTACCTGATGGTACTCTAGCTGAAACCTCAGCGGATGGTGATAAAATTTTGATTCTACCCAACGGACAGAGAGAAGTTCATACCAAAGACCATAAAGTATACTTCTACTTTTTGCATATTAAAATGGGGTACATACACTCTCAAATTGGGGTATTTTTTTATCCAAATAAAGTTGGAGTTGGAGACAATTAGAGACCAGAGGGCTGATTCTGTAACTTTAACGGCAGAAATAACTGCAAATTAGCGGCGAAATTATGAAAAACAATTGGCGACTGCCAATGGGTTGCTTCAAATGTATAGAGTGACATTGTTGTAATGCAGTTATTTTGCAGTTATAGTAACGGCGAAGTTACAGAATAAGCCCCCTGAATATCGGAAATCGAAGCAACGGTTGACACAAATCCTTGCATTAAATGCTTCTACTTTGATTGTATTGAACTCTGAGGCTTGATGACTCACAACTCCTAACTTTTACTTTTTCTATGATAAAACTGGTTGATTATTAGAGAATAATTTGGACACACGTCAGTCCTTAAAAAATATCCCTATTTAAGGTATATGTACCCGATTAAGTATTATTCGTGTGTATAAAATCAGTGTCTTATGGACGATTTTATTCTTTTCTTCATTCCAATGTAATACTAATTTGAATTTATAATTGTTCTGTTTTCCTAATCACTCAAGAGACGAGAATATCCAGATGGTACGGTGAAATTGGTTTATCCGGATGGTTCCCAAGAGACACGGTACGCTAATGGCAGGGTCCGGCTCAAAGACAAAGATGGGAATCTTCTTATGGACTCATATCATCAATAAGATATAATTTTTAAGATACTAGAGTTGATCGTTTCATACATACATTGATATATCTATTTTTATACATATCAAACGCAACATCTTTATGATAGTAGTATTACACGCTTCAGCGCAGTTTCCATATTTTCACACAACATTGTTAATATTAAAATATCTATTTTTTCATTGTAATAAAACGAGAACTATTTGATTTATGTAATGGTGTGTTTAACGTACTTTACCTTGCGCTATTCCCAATCCCAAACTATCTACACAAATTATGGCTTATTGTTAATCTAAATAGGTAATATATATCATGAATGAAATAAAATATCGCAAAATGATTTTAACGTTATAATTGGAATCATTAATTTCATAATAATACACCTTATGTAGTTGGGAGTAGATAGGTGATGATGGAATGAGGTTTGCAAGAGAAACATACATATATCAGAGTTGTGTAATAATAATTGTATATTTTACATAAATTTCTTTTTATCGTAATTGGTAATTATTACAAAAATAAAATTGTGATAGGAATGTGTGAACTTGCAAAGAGAGAAAGAAAGAAAGAGAGAGAGATACTCAAATATTGAGATTGAAAGATATGTGTATATATAATATAAATTGTGTAGCCTATAAAAAACGTTGACATCCCACACGTGTGTTTTGCAGCAAGACATTTTTTCAAAAAATTAAGAATTTTTTTCCATTTTTTTTGTTTTTTCTTTCTTTCAAACATCATGGAACAATGTTCAAATATATTGAATTAAAACTTTTGATCGGTCATTTCTTCAATTATAATAACTGATGTATATACAGCGAAGTTTGGTCGCAATAAAGATAATTCCTATTTTCAAACAAACAATAGTGACTTTGCAAGATGCCGACATGTGCTAAATGCTTGCACTTACAAGTAGCTTCTCTTCAATAAAAGCCTTATACGACTACATATTATATATATACCTAAACATATATAATATATAAATATATTTCTTTATTTGTAATGCCAAAGTGTTGCTAATATCTTCATTAAAATTGATAATATTTATGGCACAACAAATGGCCTGTTTTCTACCAGTGGCAGTTAAGTATGCTAAGGATTTAATTTACCTATGTATTCATTTTCGTAAGCATAATTTAAGCGAGATTATCCTGGAGTATTATCGATCGATCGAACAATTCGTTAAATATGACTGAAACTCATGTGATAAATTACTTTTTTCCACATCTATCAGATTTTCTTTGATTTCAACTTGATTCATACAGATTGAAAAATAAAGTTTACTGTTTTTCTTTTTATATAATAAACTGATATAATTTATAAAGATAGAACCCGTCACATATCAAGAGACTCGGTAGAGTCTCGCGCTAAGTATTATAACTTACTCTGTACTACAAAATTACAGAATTCCTATTCCTGATGATATAATCAAAAGATTTTATATAACATGAAGAACGTAAATAAATTTTTTTTAAATACGTCTTATATTTCCATTATCTCAAGATTGGGTGAATTTCTTTCTATGATAATCCAAACTGATTGATACACCATTGATATTTTAGATTTTCAATTATCCATACTGTGTTCATCCCATATAAATCAAGTTTGTTCCCCCTCACTTGATGTATATTTTGTTCAATTGCCAAGTAAGCAAAGAAAAATTTCTCACAATTATCTGACAATGTTTACAATGGAAATATTACAATTTAATGATTGCTTGTCAGATAGTAATCAAGAAGTAATATCGTACAAACAAATTCTTAAAGTTTAAGAGTTAATAATGAACAAAACAAAGAGATTAAAAAATTATACGAATCTCGAAGTAGAATATTGTCATTAAACCGTGGATGGATGCAGACAATAATCAGTAATAAAATTTTAAAAAATTTCTAATATTTTTTGTTTTTTAATTTGTGACATATTTGCATCAGAAATTATCTTTAATGTGAAAGTTCTTATGAACTGTTGAGATCATAGTTTTTTTTTTTCTCCTTACTATGAAAATTACTTTGGGTGGTTGTTTGTATTGTTTGAAAAGTGAGAAATAGTTACATAAACTGATCGATTTCCGTTCCGAAACAGTTCAGAAGGCAGAATTCGAAGAAATTCATTCAATTACTTATATATCCGTTATCTACAAAAATAAGCATCAGTTTTATTTAATGATAGACGATACAGATAAAACTAATTTTTTACCGATTCATTGACTTTTAATATTCTAGGTCAATAAACCGATAAAAAATCGTTTTATCTCACGACAGGTGATAGAGATAAAATAAATTTTTACCAATTCATTAACTTTAATTATTCTGAGTCAACAAGTCGATGAAAAATTTGCGTTTTATCTCATCGAAAATTTATTTTCTGATAGAAAAAAATGCTCATTTTTATAGATAACAGATACCTATATGTATAATATTGTTGAAAAAAACCGCATACTCGTCACGATAAAAACTCAAGCAGTTGGATAATTTTTTTTTTTCTTTCTTTTGCCTTCCGAACCGTTTCAGATCGGAAATAGATTAGCCTACGCAACTTTATCTCACTTTTTAAACCCTACAAACAACCCCTCGAAATATTTTCGTAGTAGAAAAAGGCTTCGATTGTATAAACCCTTCTTAGGAACCTCCGTTTGCCATATTTTTATATTAACTTACTATTGAGGTATTTACCAAGATTGTATTAAATCGCAAAAACTATACTATAAGCCAGTCATACCGTTATTATAGGTATCTTAATATAATTGTCTCAAACTTGATTAATTTTTGTGCATATAGAAGAAATATAAGCTGTCAACTTTTTACTATTACTTAATCTGTATGATACTGTCAAATACTTGCTCTAAGTATTCATATTAAATTTATTAGATTCTGAAAAATTATTCGAATTATCAAACTGTCTGACGTCTCTCAATCTATGGTTATATATTATTAGATGACGATCTATACCGCTAATAATTTAATGTAACAAGTTTGACTGTATAAATGTGATGTACAATTTTATAAAGCAAGATTAAGTATACTAAAAGCTTTGTTGACATTGCTATTAATTGAAAAACGAAAACTGTATAATTTCACTACAAAACTTGCAGTTTGAATATAAATTTTAGTTTATAACGATTAAAACTTTGGTAATACATATTTTGTTTGAGTAAAGATAAAGCGATGAAATTTTTTTTATAACTTATCTTACTTAAGAGTTATGATAACAAATACCTTAATGTTAGTTGATACATTTTAATCAAGTTTGAATAATTTTATGATTCGGTGTTGAAAAACAATGTTAATCACAGTAGAAACTTCAATATTAGGTATATTGCACCTTTGATTAGCGGAAAGTAACAAGCCAGAGTGTGATATAAAATACAAAATTCAATTTAATTTTAAGTTAAGTTAAGTAAAGACGAAAGTAAGAAATGGTTTTATTACGCCCGCCAATTTAAATGAAGTTAATAATTTGTCATATATGTAAAGAATATATTTCTTCGACTTAGATATTCATGTTTTTATATCTTTAACCAATGAACAGCAACTTTATACGCACATCCGAATTAGAAATAGAGATATGTAGATGCATAATACGGTTTGTGCACTTGTAAGCATCAAGTATTTAACTTCAACGCTTAGATTTTCGGTGATATGGTTTCTTTCTATGTGATTTGAATGTTTAGTTATAACGACGTTATTCAATTCGAAATTAACACAAAACTAACAAATATATTTGAATTAATTGTGCTGCTCAGTGTTTATTAAGTTAAGTTTCTATCAACTTACTCTTTGCAATGGTCACAACATAGGTATGTAAATTGTTTGCTTTACATTAACACATTCAATTAATCCTAAATAATCATTACTTTATAGATTTTAATTCACAAATATAACTGATCGACGGCCATATCTGTGCTTACTTAACATTTTGAAACACAGAGCGCATATCTTATGATGGTTGATTTCTATTACCATTATTTATTTACCGGATAAGATTTCATTCTTTTTATTGTTCATCTTTGATGGTATATACATACCAATAAATTTTAGATATAATTCAACTTATTGTTAAGAGCAATAACTGTTGTTAAACTAAAGCTCTTCTCATCATTGTACCGCATACTAAAGAAGTGATTTTTTTCATTGAAAAAGAACATCTAAACTGTTCAAATAAATTTCTGGAATAACAGTAACATCAATGTTGTCATGGCCGTGTAAAGTTACTGCATATAAAGCTTTGAAAGTGTTGTAAATATGTATTAGATATCTTCACTGTGCAGTTTCTAAAATAATAGCATATTTCTTTAATATCTATACATACAGTAATTCATTAATCCGTTTATTTCGGTTATCAATATTTGCGTCTATATCTACACACGTCACTTCTCCTCAGATTCGACTATAGCTTGTAGAATCGTGTACCGCGTTAATGCCAAAGTTTACTTTACAGTAAAAAAGAAGTCTGATGAAATATTAATAGGAAATCAATTGCTTGTGCCTGCACATTCTGATTTACCTAATAACAAGCTTTCTCCACTTCAGTGTACTAGAATCTGTTAATTAGAAGAGCTAAACCTTCAACCAGGCCATACTTTTCATAATTACTTATAATAAGTGAAGAAAAATACAATCCTCAATTAATCTTCTGAACGTGAATAATGATAGAAGAAATATTAATAATAATATCATACAATAATACGTTTCTCTTTTCAGTAATCAGGGGACATTACCCAGAACAGATCGTTTCATCTTTTATAAAGAAATAAACGGGTTAATATAATTCAAGTGTAAGATTCGTAATAACTAATCTTTAGTCGATGATTTGTGCCTGATTTTAAGTCACCTTGGATGTTATTAGGACAGTTTTAAATGGAAAAGAGAATTCGTTGAATACAAAAACGAATTATCTTTTCTATATTTGAACTTTGTAGAATATGTATTTCTCGTATTATCAAATAGGTCATTCAGTTTCACTGTCTGAATAGTATTCAATTGGATTTGGATCACGTCGTTTCCTTGAATATCTGAGTCCCAATGTGTCAGCCATCTCCTCAATGTTTGTTAAAACCTGAAAAAAAGCATAAATTATAATGAAATCAGAAGAGCATGTATGTACATTTATTATCTACTGTTTCAGAACGATATCACAACGATTCTTAACTGATTACAGTGAACTAGTAACAATTTGCATTATATGACATTATACTTAGGCTCAACTTAATCTTGAGGAAGATAAATTTAGAATGGTCTGAATTAAAATTTTTAATTAGATATAACGGTATTTAACAATCAATCAGAACCTCATTCCTTTTGTAAAACAACCAAGTCTTGCAACCTTATATAATTGCAATGAATAATTAAAAGTTCTTATAATACTCACATAGTCTAATTGCTTCTTTGTATGCGCTGCTGAAAGACAGAACCGTATTCTGCCTGCCATAAGCGGTGTGGCCGGAAAACCAACACCAACCGTAGCAATGCCACGTGTTGTAAGAGTCCGTACCACCGTTCTGCACATTGTTTTAGATAAATATGGATAGAAAACGTTTTAAGAATCTTCAAGGTACAGTAATTATTGTTAAAAATGATAAAACTATTCGGTCAGTTTCATATTTCGTTTTTGTTAGCAATTAGAACGAATATATTTGAGTTTGTATGAATTTATACATAAAAGAAACGATTTTATAATCATGCTTACCCTATTTTTGAGTAGAGATAAACCATCATAGGCACTACAGGCGAGTCTGCATTTCCATAAGTTATAACACCAATTTGATTTAGTTTGCGTCTAAAATATCTTGTGTTTCTTGCGAGCTGTTTTGTACGCTGTTTACCCGCATCAGTACCATCTTCACCAGCAATGATTCTCATCGATGTAATAATTTGCTGCGCTACTGGTGGTGACATTGATGATGCATAAGTATGTCCGTGACTGTAGAGCCGCAAATGATTAATAAGGTCCTGTGAATAATGATATCAATGAAAAAGATGTAATTATATTTGTCATTTGTTTGTTAATCTATGATGTGGCTTAGAAATAACAAAGAGATCAGCTTTCCGACTGTATCAAAAATGTAATTTTCACAGTCAAAATTTAATATATAATTTGGGATATGAATTATGCGTCAGAAATTGGATTTGGATATTAAAAAAATCTTTTAAAATCGAAATAATCTGGTCTACCAAAAAAATTTCTCCAGATATTATAAATTTTACTAATTTTTAAGGCAGTTGTTAAGATTGTGAGTAATTTTCATTAATTTGAAATCTTAGCCAAGCTCTCATTTTGTATAGTATAATTAGTTTCAAAATAATCGTTCTTATTTTATCAGATTAATGTCATCACAATAAATTTTTCATACTGCAGCTGAGTCAATGAAATCATAGCTTGAGATAGAAAATTCTTTCAACCAGCTATACGAAAAAAAGGTATTTTTGGATCGCAATCTTATCTTAGATTTGACGTCAGTCTATCGTACGATGATACACCTCATCCAAACAGACAAAGAGATAAACTCTACAACTATGACTGTGCAGTTGTAAACCTCGTACCGCTTTTTTAGAGTAGGGTTTTGTAATGATTTTTATCAGGCCCTTGGGTAAGTTAGACATAAATCAATACTTGGAATCAAGAGTACATTGAAATATGATGAAAAGTGTAGGTAATTTCTTTTTCTACAAAGTAAACGCAATGTTTGAATTTTAAATCTCACCTTAGTACCAGCTATATATCCTCCGGCAGATCCAAAACTCTTAGTAAAGGTACCCATAAGTATGTCAACCTGACGAGGATCGACACCATAATAATCGCAAACACCTCTTCCATGAGATCCCATAGCACCGGTGCTATGTGCTTCATCTAGATAAAGGTAGGCCTTAATGGCAAAGAAAAGAAAAGGAATTATTATAGTGGTGGTTCAAACTCGGAGGAAATATTCTACATTTATGTAATTTCAGGGAAATTCCCACCTTAGAAATATTTCTCTATGGGTAGATTAATGATGTTCGTTTAGCAGCTGAATCTAATTTCACTTAGTGAGTTCAGTTGCAAAGTAAAAATCTCACCTTATATTTCTTTTTCAGTTCAAGAATTTCAGGAAGATGAACGATGGAGCCTTCCATGGAATAAATCCCCTCAACGACGATGAATATTTTTCTCCATGGTTTACCGCTGCCAGGTTGGCCATGGATTATTGCTTCCCTCAAACACTTTTCGAGGTGATTGGTATCTAGATGAAACTTTAAACATGTTACCCATGATCCAGAAGTGATTGGAATTTAGGCTATACGATACCTAAGGCAGTAAAAATCTTAGACTTTCAATTATTCCTTAATGTTGAATATTATAATTGATTAATTGAATAATCGGGATATTTTATGAATCTGATTAACAATTTGAGGCTTCGAATGAAATAAATAGAAAACTTACTATTATGTTTGAACACTTTGGTATTGGCTCCTGATAAACGAAGTCCAAGGATAAGAGAGGCGTGATTTTTTTCATCACTAAGAACAAGACAACCTTTGGTAATAAGAGATGGTAAATTAAGAGAATTCGTGGCGAATCCCATTCCGAATACTATCGCATCTTCAACACCGAGAAATTTTGCAGTTAATTTTTCCAATTCGTCGTGAATTGGTAAGTTTCCTGAAAGATTTAAAAAAAAGTCGCTAAATTTGATAGTTTAATGTATTTGATCAGATCTCGTGTATAAATGTGATTCAAATGACAAGTTCTTTTACCTAATTCCAGACGTGTACTCGAACTTGCGCATCCATACCTTTTTAAAGTTTGGATACTTTGTTCGGCACAGCTACCTGTGGATTCTGCGAATCCGAGATAATTGTAGGAACCCAAATTGATGCATTTGGTCTCTGTTCCTGTGAATCTGTAATTATTGATAAGAAAGTTATAAATTTTCTTTGAAGTTTGGATATCTGAAAATTCCGAACTCGGGAATGGGCAAAGAATGAAAGATCTTATTTACACAAGATATCAATTCAAAAAATGATATCTCAGCATATAGGATAACTGTCAAGGTTATATGATATGCAGAGACACGTGATACCTACTCAAAAGACCAGCCATAATCATGTGTAACACGGTCTTTCAAGGTGACTTCTGCACCAGGAACTGAAGAGATGGGTCGATTCCAACAATCTCTTATCCTTCGGTATACATATCGAAGATAAAATACTTCAAATTGATCATAAAGTGGGGCGTAACCCTGCGAAGTAACAATAAAATAATGTTTTAATTTGATTTCAACGAATTTTTTAGTCTTTTGTTACTTATAATTGACTCTAGCAATTTAATGACTCATACAATAAGCTGATAACCATAATCTATGTGCAGGTGAACAATACTGGCTGGTTGCAATTGAACTGTTGGTAAGTGCAGCATTCAGATTGTTAGATAAAAAAATGGTCTGGGTGTATATCGACATCTGCGCAGAATGACTGGTTATCTTGAGATTTGCTTGAAAAAACGGCTATCTTTAGTCTGATGAAAAAAATTGCCTGTCTAGAGTTTTGCTACAGTGGGTTTTCCCGGGATAAACTTGAGATAACTCATTTTTCAAGCAAGTACTCCGCTTTTCAAACTTTATACTTAAATATCTTGGAAACCCTTAACTTTGAGAGGTTCGCTACATAGAGACTTTTAATCAATATGGTTTGAAATACAACATACTCCAGTTTCATTGAATTTGACTGAAACTGAGTTTACATGAGGGAAGATGCAGGGTCCTTTGTAGACAGTCAGCACAGCTGTCGATATTCACTTTGATAGTGAATCACATCTGCGTAAACAAGCTGCTAAGTAGTTTAACTAAAGTTTGATATAAATCTGACACAAATTAGTCCGATTCTTAATTACCTTTCTGTTTTGTTCTTGAGCTACTTTTGGTGTAAATAATAATTGATTAACAAATCCCAAAAACATGAGAAAGTAAAATCCAAGATGAGTGAGAGCGGCTGTTACAAAGGAAATACGTTCAAAAGATTCTTTGGATTTGTAGCTTGAAGATGGATCGACAGATTTCCGTTTCTATAAATATAAAAATAGCATAAAAATTAGTTTTAAAATTGCAAAATCTTTTTATCCATAATAGTTGATCATAAAATAGAAAACTAAAAATTCTATGAATTATAATTTTTATATTTTATTTCTCATTTTTAATATACAAAATTCTATTTTAATTGTTTCCGTGTTAATGGGAATTTAAATATGTACCTTAAAAAATTTTTTTTAACGTATTACATACTGAGATATGTAAGTTTGGAATCATCGATTTTAACATCGTATAAAAAAACGTTCAATTTTATCATCCAGTGAAAGAAAGTTGCAAACTTTGTATCATTCATATTTTGCGGTAGATATACGGTAGCGATATGTAGGAACAAACATACATGTAGACTATGGTCTTTGATAAATCATGAATAAGATTGATTAGTTCATTTCCGCTTTTGAATGCGGAATGAATTATACTATCGCAGAGTTATGCTTTTCGTTGAAATAGATAATGTGATTTGTATACTTTTTTTAAATTTAAATAAAAGATATTCAAAACGTCAAAGCCGCTGTTTAACTTGCGATTATTTTTATCTAATAAGGGCGGGGAGCACTGAGACTGTATAGATTTATAGCTGACACTCAATTAAGCGATATGTAACCAATGTCAAGTAATCACGAATTGGATAATATGACTAATCAAAATTAAATCGCGCGACGTTGGTGTGAATAAAATCTTGATTTACGGTTAGATGTTAAAAGGTACGGTACCAACTCCGCCCTACAATTAGCCTAGATACGGCATAGTGTGTAAATATGAATTGAGAACGGGGAGTGAAACATGACCTTCCGTTTAGCTAAGTATTTCGCACACGTGATGAGTGAATATGTCTTACCCGGAGTTGTACGTCGTTCGAAATTGTCGGGTAACCGTTAAGTTTTCCATTTCGAATACCGGTATGAGATGGTATTCCATTTTTTAAAGATATTTCTGTGTTTTCCTGCTGAGTGGCGGCGAAAGCAACGCGGAACCGTGTAGTAGCCATGTTCTTAACAAGAAGCACACTTCTCCGCCACTGAGTGGCTGTACACTACACACAGCTCGAACGGCAGTCCCTGCAGCTAAAATCGACGCTTGCGCGTTCGCCGTTACGTCATACCGGGGTTTTAGACGATTGTTGCAAATGTGCTGCACCTTAGCGGGTGCCACGAAAACTGAGGTCACAATTTGACACTATGCAGATCCCAATAATCGACAGCTGATGAAGCTGTAACATAAAAAGTTTTAAATTAGAGTCATTCAATGCGATTTATTTATACATCTATGCAGATATGTGGATTAATCGTGATTAATCAAAGTCATGACATCGACTAACGACATTATTCGTGTCAAATTGCACCGAGAATGAATAAATAATTCGCTTTAAGCAAACCTTCGTTTACATATTATATTCTTTAATTGATAATGTATGTATTTCTTTTCAAATATAATTACATTAAGTATATGTATTATTCGCAGATTTAATCATACCCTTAACCGTGTAACTATATTTTATCGCCGATATTTATTGCATAGGTATATGTATTTAAATTCTGAAATCGTGAGTACAAGAACATCCTACAGGGATAAAAATTCTATCAATTTTATTTCATGTCAAATGCATACCATACACTAAAAATTCTATCAGTGCAGTCTCTGTTCTTATCGTTAATAAGCCGGTAAAGCAGAAAGTACGCGAAGATATAACTCTGTGGCGATTGTCCTAGATTCTCCAGATTCAGATACAAAAATGCCGTAAGGGCAAGACATTTAGCCGATCATCTAAAACCCCGGTACGGCTCATTGCCCCCTCTTCATTTATCGTTGCGTCATTGCTGACTACACCGCGGCTTTTAGTCGACAATCGTCGCAACCTTACCGGATCGTCGGTTGTCTGATACCCCAACCTTTTCTAATCGCAAGAGTCTCTCTCATTTCCCGCCACACAAGCCCCGACCACAAATGCGATTAGGTCAAACACGCAATTGAATTCGACTAAGAAATATTATAAAACCATGGTAAGGAATTAAATCCGCATACGAAAAGCGCCGGGGAATTGGGCTTGAAATTTTATTGTTAGAATTCCTTATAGCTCTTGAAAATTATACTACTTTGAACCGATAGATGATTGGGTGATTAGAAATTAAGAAAAAGTATATGAGAACAGTAAACTAGGTAATATTATTTATACATAAGTGATTCTGCCCTTCAATATTTGCCTATTTCTCCTCTCAACCGGCAAGGCGTGTCGCATTGACTGCCAACTATTAAACAACGAGGTGCTATGTGTAATACATATACCTAGTTGGAAAGCGGAATTGAGTCAGCGCGGGTTTAGTCACGGTGGGGATTAACAGGGTCGTAAATAGATATTCTAGTCCACCACCCACGAGTCTGCACCGTATATCCGGCACCAATAAGCCCCATAGAAATATCTGATCAATTTCGCGATATTTAGTTTTTAATCAGTCATAATCGCTAGATCGTAAAGATGCTATGATATAGGTATAATTACGTTAATATCGGAGCAAATAAAAGAAGAAAATATCTTTGGCTCGATGTTCACCTTCTCGTACCGGCCCTGACGATGGGTTTTAAATATTTTGTGAAACTGTCTCGACAGCAGTGTTCACGGTGAGGCGGGGGCGGGGCAAAAAATGCAACGAAACGCGAGCCGCTGAGAGAAGGTACCGGTTGCCGGTTGCCGGCCGGCCGGCCGGCTGGCTGGCTGTTCCCCCTAGCAGTATCTATCAATCCATGTATGTATGTATGAATGTATCTGATGTATGTATGCGATGAGGGGCGGCGTGCCGGAGGGGATATAGGAAGCCAGAGTAACAGGGTGGGAGAAGGAGCACTACCACAACGACGAGAAAACGACGAACGCGTAGTGAATCCGAGTGCCGCCCGTCTGCTGCTTCGCCTTGTCTGACTGCTGCTGCTGCGTACGACCGGCTCCGTGTGCGCGTTGCTGTGTGCGCTGCTCTCTGTCCGTTCTCTCTCTTCTCTTGTCTGTTCACTCGTGGTTTCTGACATTTGACAGCTGGAGATAACGCGAATAAAATTCAAGTACGGAAAAATATTTTGTTATTTATTTATTTTTCCCCAATTTCCATACTCCGACAAGGATATGCATATAGTATATACATATATCGTCGACTTGATGAAATAAGGAGAATAATAACTATACACAGGACTAAGAGAACACGGAATATATTCCACACGTACGTTGCTCGCACCACTACATCAAACGATTGTAACGAATTGAAGGAGAGAAAAAAAATAAAAATAAATAAATAAAATCTATTGTGAAGCCCGTAATTCTCCACGGTGAGTTGATCAAAAGGACTGATACTGCGACGCATTTCCAAAGTGTATAAGTGAATATACTTTATACTCGATACATTACACTTATAGACTATTTTCGATACGAATAAAACTATACTCAAAGGTGAGATATAGAATAGGTTTTGATACCTATAGAATTATCGAGAGATTTAGTGAGGTGAATCGGTGCGGTGTTGTAATTGGTGTGACATACATCGCAGTAAATATATAAACCGCGTTGATATAAAATGGATAAGTTTGATCTATCGAAGGATAACATTGAGAAGATCTCGGAGGGTGTCTTGACCGATACGATAAATAGATTGAAACGTGATCACGATTCACTCGACGACTTTGAACACCTTGAGCACGACACCTCGCCCATTCATGAGACGAAGGACATGGCCGCCAAGTCTCAGGATCTGATGTCTGCGCAGTTGGTCGACTTGCCACGTGCAATCAGCGACGAGTTTAACCCTGACTCAATCGATAAACACGGGGGTATAATAAACTCACAGCGATCTCTGTTGGACTCGAGTTTACCGGCGGACGAAAGGAACCTGCAACCTGCGCCTGCGACTCCGCCCCCTTCGGCAGATTTTGCAAAACTAACCCTGGACGACGTACTCGACAAGCCAATAAACGACGTTTCTGACATACTCGGCGAAATTGGTCTGGCGCAGGCGCAGGCTTCCAAACCCTTCCAGCATTTTAACCCGGCTTCTGCTTTGCCGCAGGTCGACCCTAAGGCCGCCTCTTTAGCCTTTATGGACGGTGAACGTTCGCGAGAAGCTTATCGTACACCGGAGCTACAGCCCGCAGCGGTTAAACAAATATTCGACGATAATTCAAAGGAGGATAAGTCATTGGACAATAATCAACATCAGGGATCAACAATAAAAGATAAAGTATCTCCTACCGTTGGAGTTAAGGGAGTTTTAGCCGGTGATTTAACGTCCGAATTGCAACGAGCTTTGGAAGCTCAAGTAGCCGAGTCCAAAGCTGTAAGTACAGTGAAAAAGTCCGAATCGGTTGAAGAAGTATTCGAAGATTTGGCCCAGGCTGCTTTGAAGATGCCAGAGGTCCAGGACATCATCGATCCAAAAGAAGACCTATTTGCGTTGGAGGACAGTGTGACCGACCAAAGGTCAGGGCCCAAATTAATGGACCGTAATACATTCGGACAAGAGCACGACTCTTATGGACAAGTGAATAAGCCAGCTGTTACCAATCTGACGCAAGAAAATTCTACAAAACTTTTGGGAAGTTTAGACTTTGACAGTGCTGAGGCGAAGATAACAGCATCTAAAAAACTCGAGGACGCTGACTTCCTCGGTGAGATAAAGTCATCCGTATTACCGGAACCGCAGAAGTCACCGGAAATTGATTTTTTGAAAGATGAAGTAGTCGGTCAGCATGAGGCTAAAGAGACTGCAGCTGTACAGAAACACGGTCAACACCAGCAACCGTTTGAAGACGATTCTTGGAACGTAGTAGAAAAGCCAGCGGATAAATTCGAGAAATGTGAACCCCTCGAAAAATTCGGTGAACGTGAACCCACCCCGGAACCACCAAATAAATCGTTACCGCCTATTCCCCGGGACGCTTCGCCGGAACCAATTAGCACCGGTACACCAGAACCGTTTGAAAATTATCCGAGTTTTCCCGCTAGTAAAGTATCTGCATCTGCTCCAGGCTACGAATTTTCTAATGATTTTATTGCTACGGAGAGCGGTGGGCATAATAAGTTCCTTCAAACCGGTGGCGAGACCGGCGATTCGGAGTTCGAGTCAGAACCAGAATCTTGTCCATTGTTACCTCCGTCTCGCACGACTCAGGCAGAGTCTGTGACGAAGACGGAATTACCTGCACCGAAAAAACAAGAGAGAGGTACCACTCCGGCTGTTGGTATTTGCTACAGGAAAGATCCAATAGAAGAAATTGCTCCTAAAGAGATATTCAGAGAAATGGGATTAGGTGAGTTGTGAAAATATTTATTAAAACATACACATAGGTATGATATTTGTCTATACTTTAAAGGAAACAAGTTTTTAGATCGCGAAACGTACTTAAGTATGTACGTGTACAGGAATAGTTTAAAATACACGAAGTTAGACACGATTAAGTTACAGTTATTTTTATATAAATATACTTCTTGTCACGCGGGCTGTATCTTTCTTCCTGTTCCGGAGATTGCACATATATACATCGTATGTATGTATAGTTAATAAAAAAAAAGAAAAAAAAACTTGCGGAACAAGATGAGTCGTTCCGCAGGCGTGTCTCATGACCTCAGTTTCGTTATGATTCACCTGCGTCTTTTTCAATTGCGTGGATAAAATGTGATCCTAATAAAATTTTCGTACGAATTATTCCTGATAACAAGAAAAAAAATTGATAAACTCATCATTTTTTTGGTCATAACAAAAGAAAAAATAGAAAAACATAGAAAAAAAAAAACTTTTAGAACTGTGTCGCATATTTGAATCGCCTGAATAACCTTGAATTGAGGGAAACGGCACTGGCCAATGAGATATCAGGCCGTAGACAGTGGCTCTCAATGCCAGGTCTCACATTCGAAAACAGTCGACTAACCGACTGCGATGATATTGTAAATTCCGAAGCACTGATCAATCGGTTCGGATATAGCCTCGGCGTTTTTGCGGGAGATAAAATCTGCTCAGTTTTTAATTTGAAACCAAAATATTTTTATCGTTCGTTATCATATTATTGATTATCATTATTATATTTATTAATTGAGGAGAAGCTGTACCGTGAAATAATTTTTATAAGTTAAAACATGGAATAATTTAGATGAAACTACATATATACGTAAATCTCTGTAAATTATATTCACGAATGAGATATAAAATTTCAAACTAAAGAACTCGAAATTTGTGACCTATTTAAGGACCTTTTGGAAACCATAATATTTGAAATATGATGATATTGAATTTTTTAATTCATACTTTTTTGCCTTAAATTTGTAGGTGTAATCTGAACAGTTTTCATGTAGCTTATTCCAATTTGGAAGCTTTATCCCCGTACATTAGAAATTGGTTTGCAATTTTGGTCAAGTCATCTGTACAGATATAGGATATTCAAAAAACAAACAAAAAAAAAAAAAATAAAAATTATTCATTATTTTACTGGAAAATCTCATAATTATTGCCACAGTGTGAGAATATTTATTCGTAGTTTCAGTTATGGGAATAAACTTTACTTATTCAAATGAAATTCGTATGGGTTTTGTTATAATTGGGATCAATAGTAATTGTATTACGGTATAACTGTACATTGCGTGATTAAACTATCTCACACTAATTGAACGATAAATATAGGTATAATAATTTTCTCATAATAAACGTTTCTCATCGGTGCAATTATCGTTATCTACCATAGTTGGATTAAAATTACAATGTTATTAATTACAAGCTTAATCGTTAACGGGAATAAAACATAAAATAAAACATAAAAAAAAGTTATTCAAGCTGAAACACGATTTCTTATATCGTTTTTTCTTTTTGTTCTTTTTTACAGAAAAATAGAAAAAAAAATATTTTTACTGTACATATTATAATATGTACGTATTTGTTATCATATACCTATTAGTCCTGTAAACCAAGGTCTGAACCTAAAAAATTTGTAAGTGGCAGTAAACTTGATTTATTCTTCGTTTTACACCAGAAATCGTGAAAATTGATGAAAAAAGATGGAAAATTTCGGTTTCTCGTGATTATCTCGGCAACGGTAAGAAATTTCAAAAAAAGTTTCGGATTAAAGTTGTAGAGCTAAAAATTCTGCGTCGAAAAATGTCCTCAGAAGTCAATTCTGTCCAGTATTTACGACGTGACAACGAATTTCCTGAATTATGCATGAAAAATCGGGAAATTCGTTATCACTTCATAAATACTGAACGAAAATTAACTTGAGAACATTTTTCGACGCAGAATTTTCAGCTCTACAACTTTTATCCGAAACTTTTTTTCAAAATTCCTTACCGTTACCAAGATAATCGCGAAAAACAAAAATTTCCATCTTTTTTTCATCAATTCTCACGATTTTCCAGAAATTTTTGGTCCTGGAAATTTGTGTATAGTATTCTTGAGTGTAAAACGAAGATAAAATCAAGTTTGTTACCACTTATAAATTTTTGAAGTTCAGACCTTCGTTTACTGGACTATACGTATATAAGATTGCTATACACACGCAAGTATATACCTGTTCCCTTGTGACCACAATTCGTCACAATATACAGTACTAATAACAGTATAGACAGTCTTAGTTAGACTCGGTCAACACAAAACAAGAACACGTTCGAAATAATTGTTCTTCTCTTTGTAGAGCTCGTAGCTCTTTCGCAGTAAATCCACTTTACTCGCAATTATTATATTACCTTTCGACATCCATATTTATAACGTAACATGTCCCGATAATACGCAGATAATTCTCAAAACTATTTCAAAATATTCAAAAATGTAATGAGAACTAACGTTTTTTTTTTTTTTTTGTTTTTTAATATTGAACAAACTAACGAAAATATACAAATCAATTAATTATCGCTCTCATATGAATCACAATCGTGAAAAACGAAATTTTTTTACAGATTAATTACCGACAATTATATTAGAATGGCGTTAATTTTCACGGTATCTGTTTCGACTTCGATAATATAATTACTAATAAGAATTATTAGTAATTATATCATATTCACAAACTGAAAAATATTTATCGACGTATAAAAAACAACAACAGATCAATATCTTTACGCTTATAAAATTGGTATAATATAATACGATAATTTCCGAACAGTCAGCGGGTAATATCGGTCGGTAAAGAAGGACTGTAACTTATCCCACCTATACGTGATTCTACATATATTTATTATTTCTTTCTCTTTCCACAGTCTGTGAAAATATTATATTGATCGATTTTATGAAACGCATGTGTGCACCTGCCTACTCATGAAATTATTGTGAATGAAACACTACCATTTACCGCATATGTATATGTATATATATATATCTTTTCATTGCATATTATGTACCGCTTGATTAAATTGTCTACAGTTTGTTATAAAGTCTACCTAGACGGGGTCTACATATAAGTGTGTAACTCCTCTGCAGGCTTATAATCAATAGAGTGAGCAATACCTCGTAGCCAGTGTAATAAATACCTGTAATCATGAGTCATACAGTTTCTATTTAGTTCTCAACTTCTCTTATGCGCGGTTTTGTGACGTATATAAACCTACGTTAATTTCTATTTATAGAAAAATCATTTATATACATATGAAGTTAACGCATACACATATGTATGTAGTATGTACATACACCTACGTAAACGTAATTTAAAATAAGATAAATGAATTGATATTCCGTCAATTTTTTGACCATTATATACATTAACTGGTTATATTCCTACGTAAAAAGTATTTCATTTAAGATTGAAATACAATTATTCACCAGGGTAATCTATACTTATATATTTTTTTGTATATCCTTTGTCTCTTGTTAAGCAAATATGTAGCAGGTATATATATATACATATAATATAATAAATTCGTCCCTATATTTATATACGACAATAATATTTACTCCATTTTACAATTAGTTATAAAGGTTACAAGTATCATACCACACAAACATGTTTTTCTTACAAACCTAATGCCTTAGTCTGCCAAAAGTGCGAAAATTCTGGTTGAATGACAATGAGAGATAAACATACACGCGATATGTATACCTAACTGCGTTGTAGCTACAATTGGATACGAATCTCTATATTAAATTAACCAATTCCTCCCCTTCCCCCTCCGTTTTCACGGTTATTTTATTTTAATTTTTCAATTTCTTGTTCTACTCGCTCGGTAGATAAATTTCGCACGCGAATTATTCAAGACTTCCTGTACATCTATATAGAACCTGAGAATTCTTGGGATGTTCCTTTGTACCGTCTATACAGGGTGTCTCATTTTAAACAATCCAGTTGAATATATCGAAAAATATTTATTCTAGAGAGAACATTTTTCGGATAAAATTTTTTGTAAGTGGAAGTGCAAATGTAACATGACAGGTCAATTTTGGTTTTTTTAAATGAAAATTTAAATATTTTATCACGGAATTTTAATCTACTGCTTTTATGTAAAACATTTTTTTTTTACAACTATTACTTTTCGGGATATTTAGCTGAATTGTTTAAAATGGGACATCCTGTATATCTATACTGTACATGATTAAATTCTATTAATAAATATTACCGAAGTCGTATTATACCGAGAGATTGAAGTTTGTGTCACGTACTTTATTTCCATATGAAATAAAAAAAGAAAAAAAGAGAGAAAATAAAAAAAACGTTTAAGGATACCTGCGGTACTTAATTTCGAATTCACGATCAACATGTATGAACAAAGCCCGAAAATTTATATAGGATATTGATATTAAAGTGCTTTATGCTTAAATATAATCGAGTTTTCGTAATTAGTAGGCCTTACGAATCACGGACTGTCATAGTTTTTACGATTCGTTAGCTTTAACCGTCATTCGTCACGTCATTTCTTTTTCCATGTATATATATCTAGGTATGTGACGCGACTGCACACGTGACGACTGACTCTTAAGATTAACGATACAGTCCAGCTAAAGTTTTCGAGTTGTTTTTTAACCGTATTTTTATTTTATTTTAAATTTTCTGAGTCATAGAATTGTATTTATGGTATCTGCAGGAAATGACTGACAGGCATACACACGGACAGAATCGTTGCATTTGTTACTACGGATGCTGCGCAGTGTTGTAATTTTTAAATCCTTATATTCTAATCGGGTTAACACACAGGTGCAAAGAACTTTATACATCGCTAACGAGCTCGACCGCGAATTCTAGACTTCCGCTTAGCTACCGCAACATTCATTATTTAACATGGCAATTCTTTGCCACAGCATATACACACTGCAGATTCCACGTATACTCGTACATCTATCTTCTTATTCTAACGCCAAAAACAAAAGAAAAATAACGGTACTAATTATTTTTCATATTTTTGTCACGGTATTATTAACCCTTCGTTGTCATACTTTCGAAAAGTTACGTGCTTGTCACATTGGGTGCAATTGACTTAACTGATTTTCAAATGGTTGCCGTGTGAAAACTATCCGTCCGATTTGGACGAAAAAATTATGGAACACAATTTGAACATTGTTAAATATGTTTCAATAATTGTTTTATAAGAAATCAAATGATAACATGTCCAAAAAACAATCTCCATCGTATAGGGAAAGTAACGGTAGATATGTGATTACAATGTTGGGCGCCAATTCAACTTGACCCAGGGTGACAACGAAGGGTTAAATCTATTCTGTTTTTTCCTAATAAGACAGTGTATTTATTCATTTCTACTGTGTGCGGAAAAGATTGCCTTTTTATATTGTATTATTATTATAATTATTGCATTGCTTTACGTATTGAATAAAAATAGATTATAAAAATTTGCATGTAAATTCGTCTCTGGATATATACGAGTCGTGTTTACCTATACTAGTAAAAAATTCATGTTGTACGCTGTGAATTATACGTTAGGTGACTTATCAGACCGAGAAGTAAAATCGTGTATACGAAGATGGGATTGTATAGTAGCTGGATTATTCTTGCGTCTTTTAAACTCAGAATATCCAGATAGTTTAATTTTTTTGGATCAGAAATTACAGAATTTATTTAGCGATAATTTGAAGAATGTTAAATAAATTCTTTGAAGAAAGATATCTGCGCAGTACCTACGTCATGTAGGAGTATTAATTTTTTATTTTTTTTAATCAAGATAGCAAACATCGTGCACGTAATCAAGATCTCGATAAGTTTTCTTTTATTTGGTTTAAATTATACAGACTTACATTTCAGCGAAATACACAAATATAAATTTTGACTTTTGGAGGTATAATTTGTTTTAGCGAAAGAAAGTAATTTATTGTTGGATTCAAGCTTCGTATATGTATAACTTTTTATTCCATGCAGCACTTTGGTATACTTCTTCTTCTTCTGTTTTTTTTTTTTTTTTTTTACGTAATTAAAAATCTGTTCGAGAGATCGAATGCACGATCTTTATTATACACGATTCGTAAATCTGCAGGCATGTAATGGCTTATTATTATGTTTATTATACTACCGCTAAATATAATCGTAATCGTCTTTACAAGCACCCAGCAGCGGTATACCTGTGCAAACTTGTTCGCAATAATTTTGCACCGTAACTTTTTAAATATATATATCTACATAGGTATGCCTATATTTATGTATAAAAGACAGTATAATGATTGACGAAGGTGTATACAACGTCTTCTTAACGAGCTAAGGTTATCAGTGCTTGAAAGCACTTTACATATGCTCCAGAATCATGAATCTAGTATACCTGCAGTCTCGAATGTTCGCTTATACAGCAACGCGATTATTAATGGGAGTACGTAATATATGTTACGGATGTAAAAATTCGACATATTTTCGGGGATTGTACTAACTATGCTACGTAATACACAGATGCCCTGCTTCAGGTCGTTATTCTATGTGATATTACCTAAAAATCTTGATGTTAAAGACCCTCGCATCTTTCATCATATGGCCACCAGCATAGATTGAAGTAAGCTCTATAAAAATGGCATAGATTAATTGTTGACTCAATAACTAAGTAATCATTAGTCCCATCGATCTATAATTTTTTTTATTTACAGTACTTACACTCAGGTTTAGTGTGGACTAAAAGTTTTTAAAAATGTTTGTTTGTTAGGCTGATAAAAAAAAAAAGTGATAAAAAATTGAAAATTTTTGTAGTTTTTAGTATACGGACTTTAAAAATCTAAAAATGTTTGTAAAAGTGAATATTTTTTGATAATCCTAGTTCACGCCAGAATCACATTATTATTCAGTAAGCCCACGAAGCCAGAGCCAGTTTGGATTAAAATTGACTTCGAAATCACGTCAACAGTCAACCTATGTCATTTTCACACAGCTTACTTCGATCTATGCTGGCGGCCACACGATGTAATATCCAAAGGTATGTAACATAAAGAATTGTGGATGAAATTGCGTAGAATAGAATCCTGAAAGAGGATATCTATGTATTATTTTAACGTTACTCGTCAGAATCCCTGAAAATATGTATAATTTTAAGATCCTGAATATATATTTGTGTCCTAACCTAGCCTGAACCTGTAACCTTAACCTAAGTATGTTGTACATATATGTTGTATGAAAACTATCGAGTTTCGTGTAAAAATCACGTCTACGTTAAAGAATGAAGAGTCAGGAGTTTCTCCCAGGACCGTAGAAAGTCTCGCTGGTTGTGAGATAAACGTTTCTAAAAATAGTCAAGAAGTTACATACGGTGAGATATCGACGCACGTTGCTGTTGTCGGAATTAGATACGCAACTATAAATATACGCTTATACTTTTATACATAAGTATTTTTTGTTCGTAAATAAACTATGAATTTGTACACTGTTATATGAGTTCTGACCGCGCCTTTAGGCAGTAATATTCATTATCGCGTGTACACCTTACATATACACACAGGTATGCGTATGTCGGGCTTCACCTCGTCGTATAAAGGTTAATACAATCACATATTACGCGTATACGTCTGGTTTTGCTCCAAGATAATTATATGGTATACATATATGTATATATCAGCACCTATAGGACCGCGCCTAGACGCCGAATCGACGGCGCAGTTTCAGCAAAATAAAATTACAATTTATGGAATCGATATATACCTATTTCAGGATTAAACGTATTTAATTATTTACTAAAATCTAGTATCTATAATTTTTTTTCTCCATGGTTGCCTTAGTCCCAACCTAATAACAGGATTTCAACCGCATAACACTCAAAATATATAAAAAATAAAGGTGTTTTGTACGATTTGTTTTTTACTGATCGAAAAACTATTAAAACTTGCAACCATCACAAGTTTTTTTTTTTTTAATTTTAAGACAGCATAAAAAAATATCAACGAAATTGAACGAGAATAATTATTCCTATGGTAGCTATGGGATGGTTTGGACAATTAATCTGAAATTTAGATAAATTGTTCAGAATACTAGTAGCTGTTTGCTGAACTAGAATTATCATGTGAAAAAATTTACTCACAAAATGGCGGCCATTTTACTAAAGAAACAAAATAAAAATTACATTCTTGTGTATTTAGATCGCCGCCATTTTGTGAGTAAATTTTTTTACGTAATAATTCTAGTTCGGTAGATAGCTACTAGCATCTAGAACAACTCCTGAAAATTTCAGATCGATCGGACCAACCATTTCAAAGATATTATTTGGACAAGCGTCCCTGGTTAATTTTATCGACAGATTCGTCAAGCGACTTCTCTACCCGTTCTTGCATTTGAAAAAATTTTAAAAATTGAGAAAATGTGTGTAAACAATTGATGAATAACATCCGTTGGTTGCAGGTTCTGATAATTTTTCGTTTAGCAGAAAAAAAATTGTGAAAAATGCAATTATTTTTGCATTCTCAAAGTTCGAATCCACATTTAGTAGAATATCATTATTTTGAATCAAATGACAAGGGAGAAGAGTCTAAAAAGAATATAACAACAGAAACTTGAATCTCAATTAATGCAAGAGTGTATGTGTTTTAGTTTTTTTTTTTGTTTTTACTGATCCTTTTCGCCGGATGTTTTCTTTTACCACCCCCGCACACAATAGCTGTGCCTATTTTAACCGCGGCGGCTCTGCATGTCTCCACTCACTGCATTTACATTATGTGCAGTCTACCTGAACCCGCGTGTTACACGCGTCCATACACAAGAGCGAGAAGGGTAGACAGGGGTTTGCAAACCCTTCGAAATGGTCGGGTTTTGCGTGTATGCTGCAACTACGTAAAAGGGCGGGAAAATACACACATACCCCATATAGGAAATGGGGTGCAGTTCTGTCTCACCTTGAAGCCTCGTTGCTATACAGGGTGAGTCTTATTAAAGATTCGAAATGGGCGTGGCTTAGCCATGCTAAAATGAAACGTAACGTTCACACTGTGCATGGCCATAGTCCTGAGAATCTAACTTTTATGAAATCTCACGTTTTGTTTTCCCAAAAATTACGTTTTTATAGCAACTGATGTTAGAACTTGATAAGACTCACCCTAGACATATATAACCCTGGCTCCATGCGTACATCGATCGATCGTACGAGAGGCAAGGGAATAAAATATACCCGGGGTCCAAGGCTGAAGGATATCTAGTGAAGTAGTGAGCCGGATCTTTTTTCTCATCTTTCTTTATACGATTTTTATATTTATGTATACCGAGTTGATACGCTTAAGCAGTCTGGTGCCAATACCGGGAGTAAATAGAGGTTAGAGGGGATAAAGAAGAAAAAAATTGAACGAATGATGTGAATAGGGAGAGAATTACTGACGTAATAGAAAGAAAGAGAGATATTACTTTGACCTACCCCATCGTCTAGGGGTTATCTAAACTGCGATACTTCAATAATAATGTCTCGATTTGTTTTGTTCGAGTTTCCTGACTTCAGAATGATCATGTTTACACGTACGCAATTAGTATATTATTATACAGTATATATATATTTTCAATGTGAAATATGAGTGTATGTAGCATGTGGTTGTTAATTGGGTTCCGTTCTCGATTATAATGCAGATACATTTATGGAACGTATTTTCTCAAGGATAAATGTATACAGTTACCCTTCGGGGTATAGAATTAATATCAGTTTAACTGTCACGGTTCCTTTTTCGATTCATATATTCGTATTCATATTCGAATGAAATTTAATTCATATTATAGTTTTTATTCTTTTTTTTGTGGCCTAGATAAACGCTCGCATAATTTTTAAAACAAAACACTACAAATAATGAAGACAATAAAATATCTACCCACGACTCATACTCATTTCACCCTTTATTTTCAACACTAACAACCTTCAGTCGAGAGGGTACGAGGTCGCTGTCGTGGAAGGTCTAGACTCTAAAGTGTCTGCAAGGACAAGGCTTCGCGTTCTCCTCAGACTGGTAGAGAAAATCGTTAGCTTGTCTGGATCTTTTCGAATATATGTATTCGCGTATTCTAAAGAGTTTATTCGCTTAAATTGATGCCAATTTTTGATGTTGTTTTGTTTTGTTTTTTTATAGTCAAACAAATAGCGATCGAAAGTTTCTTTTTTGTTTTATTTTAAAGAGGTTAAATTTGTACATACGTATACATATATGGCTTAGAACATTTTCGTAAAAAGTAATTTAATACCTGTTCAAGAAAATGATCTCCTACTTTCAATACTCGAATATACAATCTATGGATATTCAGATACGTGTGTGCGTACTGTACATGTACACCCGAAGAATTCGAATCTGTTACACCTAGAATAGGCAACCGAAGTTACAGCACGTTTTAAGTTGGCAATGTCATGTTAATTCATTCGCCACCTTCTATTGCCGAGGTCCTTACATGGGCATTGCCAACTTAACACGTGTTGTAAATTCGGTTGTCTATTTTAGGTGCGATATGTAGATTCAAATTCGTTGGGTTTACAATGAATTTCTCAATACAGATGTATACAATTTATACAAAGATAAAGTATCTGGATACTTACTTGGCAATGCTGCAGATATATTTGTGTGTGTGTTTTTGTGTTATTGGGACTTGAAGAGTACCCGTTTCTGTGTTGGTATTATCAGCTTAATTCACAGCGTTTGAAAATAAGAAATTTGTCCAGTCAGACGTCGACGAAGATTTGTTACTTGATTGATCAATTTAACCGATAAATTTATTTAACCGTGAAGATACGCGATTTCGTTGTATGTATATTTTTTGACGATTATTGAACTAGTTGAGCATCGATCAGTTCAAAGAATTTAATTGACAAAGAGAAGAGAAATAACGAGGTTGATGAATTATTCACGAAACTTTTTGCACGATATAGGTACTCTGAAAATTGAAAAGTATAAAATAGATGTATGGGGCATTCCATGCCAACCTGACCAGCTCTTAGTCTGACTATTTTTAATTTGATTGAAATTTTTTCAGGCCACACTAGCACGTATTTCTAAATCATACACAGTTTTTTTACTTTTCATTTGAACTTTTACTTTTTTTTTTCCATTTTTTACTTTCCATTTTCATTTCGTTTAATTTTTACTTCTGGTTCTATCGGTAATGAATCGATTTTTGATGTTTTAGTAGACAAACGTATACTTTTTCTTCTGGATTATACTTTTCTAAGTGAAAGATCATGTTCTTTCGAACTCAGTTATTCATTTTATGTGTATACATAGGGCATTCCTTGCCAATGACAAGAAAAAATTGTATATATACCCAGATCAAATTGGAATGGAATGTACTGTATAAAATTTTTGTTTGCCAATATATAGAACGTTTTTTTATGTAATATTTTTAATTTGATTTTTTTTTTTTTTATTTAGTTTTTCATTACTTTTTTTATACTTTTTTTTCTTCCCCTGACAAACCTATACTTATTTTTTTTTTTTTTTTTTTTTTTTTTCTTTAATGAACAGTATCTCGAAAAACTTTTTCTCCGGCTTATTTTTTGTTGTTGTTTTTGCATGAAAATGTCTTTGAGTTAGGAATATTTCAAACCTTGTGCTATTTTCATTTTTTACTTTTTATTTTTTTATTTTTTTCAATTCTCAAAAAGTTTTCAAAAATTAGATTTTTTATTCCGATCATTTCAAGATTTTCTCCATGATGGAAACATTTATTTTTCATTATTTCTATTTTTTGAATACTGAACTGAACATTTTGGACCAACCGAAAATCGATGAGTTTAAACGTTTTAAAAATATGCCAACAAAGTTCTTCAACATTTTTGACTCTATGACAAACATGTTGAAATCATATTTGAATATTCCTAACTCCAAGATGTTGGCATGAAGCAAAAAAATAAAAAATAGAAAATAAAAAAGAACGCGGTAATTTCAAGGCGCTACTGTCACTTTAAAAAGTTTTAACAAAATGAAAACTGGTCAGGCCAAAATCTGGTCAAGTTCGCATGGAATACACCATATGAATATACAAATATTAGGGCATGGCATAAAAGTACTTAAATAAATTGTACATGAGTAATGTAAAATAATTTCAAATTCAAACTCAAACTAAAAAAAAAAACAACAACAAAAAATAAAATAAAAACAGAGGCGGTTAACAACACATATTATTTCGTTAATTTTTTCTCGCGGGTTATAGGGCGTTAACACAACGTTGTCGAATAAATAGGATTAACTCAGTACAGCGAACGAACGGAGCTAAAATTATTTCGAGAAATGAGAAATCCCGGCAGAATTCGTCGCTCGACTTATCCTGGTCCTTGGCACTCGCATATATTTTACATATAGGTATATGTATATAAGAATTTACTGAAATTATTTTTACGCGTGATATTATTATACACTTTAGTAAAACTTTCCACTTTCATGACCCGCTGCACACTGCAGCAAAAATATTTTATTCCACTTCGTTCGTGCATTGACTATTTATTTTTTATCAAATTTCTTCGATAACCTCAATGAGTTTAAGGTGGTTGGGTTATTTATAGCTTCATGACACGCATGCGATTATGAGAAAACCGCAAGCGGGTATTTAATCTTTTGGGAATAATTTCTTTTTTATTCATTCTTTTTATTTTTAATCACTGAAATGTTTCCAAACAGGCAGAAACTTTTTGAAAATTGGAAAGAATTTTTTAAAACGATGTGATTTCGGGGTGAACCGAAAATACGATTTTATCACAAAGCTCACAAAAAAAAATGGGTTTGAATAACAAAAAATATCGTATTCAAAAATCAAATTCAACAAATACCGTTGTCTCACTTTAAAATTACATAAATTTATGTACAATATTCCCTCGAAATTTGAAGAAATTTCGATAAACGTTGCTACAGCTGTGGGTACTCTACGATCACCACGTTCTACTTTTCGTCACTTTAGTGAAAGAAGAGTATTGTATTCGGTCGAAAAATGACTTTGCTTATATGAATTAATATATAATCGACTTTCTAAGACCACTAAACTATTCAACAAAATTAGCGATTTAACCTGATTATACCGAGCAATTTTTAAACGCCTCGACCGATTCACTTGAAATTTATACTAAAGGTAGTGTAAAGTGTCCCCAACTTGTACCCAGACTCACAACTCTATAGATCTGAGGGTTGAAATGGGGTGGCCACAAAACCAACGCCGTGTGAATAATCAAAGTCACAAGTTTTCGGTCTGTGGTTTTGATTCCATACCTGCACCTATAAAAGTGTTCAAACAACCTCAGATCTGATTAGTACCCTTTACACATCCATCAGACTCACAACTGCGCTCACCCAACCCCTAAATTTCATCCCTTCTAACCATATGGGTCGGGTGGAAGATTATTAAACCCTTTTGGAGACTGACTTCTCGAATGAGTTGCTAAGTTGTGCATAAATTCGTATTCGCTCTGTTGTCGCAGAGTTTATGGTTTCGCATGCCTCCAGCGGAAGCCTCTAAGGATTTGGTGACCAGAATCATCACTCGTACTGATGCTGACAGATATTTAATTCGGACCGTTGCCCTCACTATAAGAAAAACATTTTTTTGGGCACGGATTCGGCGTCGAAACCCGAAGTCGTAGATTTGTGACTTTGATTTTACGCATAGGGTTGGTTTTCGGGGTGCCACATCGAGACCCTTAGGAATACAGAGTGGCAACTTCGGGCACGAGTTGAAGACACTTCGGACTACCCCTGATATAAATTTTAAGTGAATCAGTCAATGTGTCTGGAAATGGCGGGCCATGTTAGGGGTGACCCGATAATTTTGTTGAGTAGTTTATAATCCTAAGATCACTCTTTTGAAGAAATGTTTGTCTGTCATTGGAAATCATACTAGCCGGATAATTTGAAGAACGGTTCGATAGAAAAATTCCAAATTTGACAAGGTCGAAGGGGTATTCCCTGCAGACGATGAAAAAATTGCCTCATTGCATCCAGATTGAACGATGGTTCGGTATAAATAAAAATCATTTTGTCGATTTTCCATTTTCATGATAAAATCATTAGAGTCACTAATTTTTAATTATATTTCTAAAAATAGTAGTAATTAGGTTAAAAAAAAAAAACTGAGTTAATAGAATATTTCTTCACAGTGTAGCAACGATTTGAAAAAAAAAAAATCTAAATGATTCCCAAGGTGTAGAAAAAAATCCCCCCTTAAACTGTGAAAATAAATAATTCTTGACTGATTTAATTCAAATAAATATTGACAGAATGTTAGTATCCGGATGTCCGGTCTCTGAAGGCTGTTATAAATAAACTTCTCAAGTTTTTTGTTTTGTGTGTCAAACTCATGAACCGTGTTAATTTTTTACAGCTGAAATTAATCCACATAGTCATACCGTCTTGATTTCTATCGTTTTTTTAGGTACTACCTACTTACGATAGATTTATGCGTCTCGTTTGCATCGATTTATCAAATTCGTCAGTTTTAATCGATCGTGTGATAAAGTAATAGATAATTTTAATCTTACAAAGAAAAATAAGTATACATATAGCTACGTGTTATAACCTTCAGCCTTACAAAAGGGAATCTTATCAATCATGTGAAAAAAGTCGATTTCTTTTTATTGCATTTTCTTAAAAACTCGTATCTCAAGAATATCTAATCAAAATATTATTCCGGAATTGTAAATATTGACCAAGTTATGAGACTTTGAAATAGCCACCGTCTAGACTGATCAGCGTGTTAGGTTGTTCTACGTGAAAATCGTTATTTGTACGCGTTTTGGTCGGAACTACTTTTTTGAAATCGACGGTCAGTTTATCTCGATAACTGATCATCCGATCGAGTTCAAATTCGAAGGGATATTGTAGAAGATATTTTTTCCGGTGATGAACCTATTTTTGAACTCATTTTTGTAAATCGAACTATTTTTTATACACGCTCCCAAAGACAAAAAAAAAATCATAAACGGTACTTTTATAAAAACCGAGCTGTAACTGCCACAATTTTCGAATTCAATTTTTCGTAGAGGTTCATTTCCTGATGAAAAGTGTCCTTTATAACATATTTTTTTTTGATTTTGGTTCAGACAAAATGGCGAGCAGTTATCGTGTCCACCAAGGTCGGTGCAAGCCTTCAAATCTTATTTCTTATAAATAAATTTTTCGTATATCATTTAGAATGTTCAAAGCATGTTCCGTAATTTTATGAACCACTTCGGACGGATAGTTTGATCACAATATCGTTTTGAAAACTGACTGGGTAGAATCGACCCAGTGTGACCATAAAGAGTTTAAAATCCAACTGATAGGGCCCCCCCCCCCCCCCCCCCCTCCCCCTCCCCCTCTTAATTACGATTCTTGTAACTATATAGTGTGTTTTCGTAGACAAACGCCTGTGTACAGGCAACTCAAACAACAAACGTTCAGCATTTGTTTCCTACGTAGCCAATGGGCACACGATATGCGTTACAAAAGCCGATCTTTCAATTGTTTTATCAATTTCTTATACTGCATATCCACGAAAACGCATTGTATAACAATACACGAAGATAAAAGTCGCTTACGTTATTAGTATCGTCGTCTCTAAGTTGAATCAAAAATTATAAAACTTATTTTCGTTAGAATAAAATTCACCTACTCAGCTGAGCCGGGCTTACAGTCGATATTACCGACTAACCTTCAACGATAACTCATTTATTGATCTTTTTCCGAATTAGCCCGCATACCGACTTCAGCCAAAGCGTTAACGAGACGTGGGTTGCAGGCGCTCAGGCGCTTGCGCAACGGATTTATCTAATATTTGCGTGGTAAAATATTAAAGACACGATCAAGTTTCATAAGAAAATTATTCTACTTGTAGATTAAAGTGAGTGAATATGGGGCGTGAAAGTTCAAGTATTTTTTCTGAACTTTACGCTGCTCTGAAATGAAAAATTTGTCTATGAAATTATTTTATATTTTTGTTGGTCTTTTTTCAAAGAAAAATATTACAATTTTCTACGAACATTTTTTCGACTTATTACAAGGTGGGACATGAATTTGCCACTTTGTTTGGTTTTAAAAACGATTTGGCAACTTTGGACAGTTAGGATAGTGAAACAAAAAATTAACTTCTGAGAGTATTTTTCGATGCGAAATTTTTAGCTCTACAACTTTTATCTAAAACTTTTTTCGAAATTTCTTACCGTTGCCAAAATAATCGCGAAAAACTAAATATTTTCGTCTTTTTTCATCAATTTTCACGATTTCCCGAGCATTTTTGATTCGAAAAATTTGTGTATAGTATTCTCGGGTGTAAATCGTATATGGTAACAGAGTTGGGATCACTCTGACCGGGGGTTCACTTCTAATGCTGCCCCTCAACCAAAATCTCTCTTGGTGGAAAAAAATGAAAATGATAAAATCTAAAGACTGCTTGGATTGAGACGGAGTGCCCCATAGATATGTATAAATTAACATTTATTTTAATCAGCTATAGTCATAAATCAATTGAATCACTTATGTCGTTACGCCTTGGAATGTCTCAGTTTTAAATTCTGTCACTATCGTGTCGTAATATCTAAATAAATTGTGTTAAAATTTATTGAAAAACAAAAAACAATCTGCTACATAGATTTTGGAAATTCTCTTGATTGTGATTAATAATTCAACCCCCATAATTTCTTTTAACCGAATTTGATTTTTGAACAGGAATAAATTTCTTTAATCCAACGAAATAATCTTCAATTTTTTTCCGTATACTAATTAAATCCGATGTTTATTTTTGAGAAGGTAAAAAGGTTTAAAAAAAAGTTATCGATTTTCTTCATCCCATACGATTTTCGATTATAATTAAACGATGAGATATTTTGATAGAATTTTTTAAACTTATCATGTCTGTATAATTTTTAAAACTAATATCAATTAGTCTGTTTCTCGTAATTATATGGTTTATTCCTTTCACATAACGTACCGTGTCTAATTGCAACATACGTTTCGCGATATGATTTCAGGTCAAGATTAAATTTATCCGATAGACATTACGCAATTGATTATCGACGTTGTTTATCATTTGCTATCGTACGTAAGACTTGGAACTTTTACTTCAAAGATTTGACACAATTGTTGCAATTCTTATTTCAATATACAATTATCATACTTCTACATATTTTAGCCAGCCTACGATCATTAAATATATCTCCATACTTTGATTGTAATTCTTCTATTAACCATCACGCAACGACTTCTCCTCGTTTACAATTCGTCTCGCTATATAATTCAAGGTCTTTTTAATATCGAATATGTAACTACAAAGATCTTACTCTCATCTCGTATAGATACATGATATAATTATCGATAATCAAACATAACGATGAACTATCTTTTTTTTATTTGTTTATAATCCCGTACCACGTGATCTCGTCATACAAATCGTACGAGTTCCGGTTCATAGAAAAATAAATCACGTCTTAACGACTCTTTAATTGACTTATCCAATTTTGTTATCAAGTTTTCTAGTTTTCGGATACTAAATAGCGTGGAAAAGTTCTGATTACAAAATGAGATAAAAAATTTTTTTGATCGACTTTTACTATTTCTTTAATATTTTTGTTTTTATTCTTTTTTGCGAAGAGTAGGTACGATACTGTGTGCAGATTATCGGAATTCAATTATCTAAAACCTTATGTGGATTTACTTGTATTTGTATTTCGACCAATCATTAATGTCATGAACTTTTGATCTTCACGTCGCTACACGTGTCATAGCAATCACGTTGTGAAAGAATTTTTCTAATTCTAGATCATATTAATTTAAACTGATTACAATTATTCTAGTATCAAAGTCGTCAGTATAGACTGTTGAAATGTCTAAGATAATTTCACGGAGTTTCTATATGATAATTTTAAACAGAATAATTCTTGACACTGTATTGCGGATTAAAACGAGGATGAATATAATATCCTGAATTTATTTTTTGTTTTTTAAATTAAAAATTGAAGGAAAAAATTTGATTTTTTTCAACAATAATTTTTAAATACAGTTTTCAAAATTTGAGTAAAACATTTTTTGTAGATAAGAGATTTTTTCTAAAACATTTGTTGTTGAGAATATTTTGAAAATAAAAAGTAAATTCTTTTTATCATATTGGTCAAATACGACTAAAAATCGATTCTCTCAAAATGACCTTTTAAAAAAAGAAAGAAAAAAAAAATAGACATTAGAAAGTCACCTTTTTCCACAACTAAATACATACGGGCATTAAGAATACTTGTTACTAAAACCTATTGTGGAGACAGTTTTATAGATCAAAAAAATATATAAAACATTAGTTACCTTGTTCAAGGATAAAAAGTTTCATTAAAAAATAACAAAAATTTAAACCCAGTCACTTCGATGTGTATCGAAAACACTGAGATATATCCACAAGCACATTTACATCACCTGATAAAAATTCTCATTTTATTTTATCGCACGATTTCGATTGGTATAATACAGTTTTTTTCTTCTTTCTTTCTTTTTCTTTCTTCTTTGTGTAATTTTTATTTCAACTCGCAACGTTTTATTACATAATAAAATATTTCCATCAAAAAAAAATTTTTTTTTTTTTCAATTTTTTTTCTTCTAGGTAAACCGGGAAATATTGTTCCGATATTGTTAATAATATATAATCTATTTCTAAGAACTATCGGAATGAACCGCACTTGGTGCCGTCTGACTCCACACTGTGTTACCAATCTGGTCACACTTCTACGAGTAACATATTACATTCCTCGTTGAACTGTGAGACTTACTATATAAATTACTATCTCTCCTTCTGCATTATCCGTTATATATATTTTTAACTTATTATAAGTATCACGATTTTTGTTAAAATAAAAAAATCATCATTCTAAATGGATATTATAGAAAACTGCTTACCTGCAGCTGTTTCGAAAACTTTATATTCAGGATTGAAAAATTTCTATCGATTAGACTCCGAAAGGCTTGATACTATTACGACGACTAATAAAGGTTTAATGGAAATGGATTGTGACTGCTGCAGGGATAACGATTATTTAAGATTGACTATCGACTTTTATGGGAATATTTTTCTCCTACTTCATTGCGTGGTAAACTTTTCTTTTTCATTTTCTTTTATTTTTCAATTTCGTTCTATATACAACAGACATTTATGACTGTAGAAATAATAATATCAGTCGTCTGTTACCGATTTTTATTCAGATTTAGAATTTTCTTAATTACTTACATGTAATTAAAAAAATAAATAAATTAATTATGGTTAAATTTACGCGGAAGAATTCGAATCCGGTGATTTTTTTTTTTTTTAGACACTATTTCGTGAATTTTGAAAAATATCAAAATAGGAATGTCTGGAAAAGTTTGAAACACTCTTTAAGGGCATGTGGTTTTTAGAATGGTCAAAATATTTTCAAAAAAAACAATGATCGAATTTAGTTTTTGGTTAGCCAATTCACATGATGATACAAAAAATCTTTATCTCTCCTTAATTACATATAATTTTGTTCATAAATAAAGTTATCAATTTTTTCCTGATCTAAAAATTATTTAAGGTATTTACCGGTATTATAAATTTTGTTAAATAAAATTGCTTGACTTGTTTTTATCAGTTGGATGAATTGCGTGAAAGACTGTCACTCTTTATCGAGACATTAATAACGAGTGACTATTTTTAATAATTATTGCAAAAACTAAAGTTGAACAAAAAAGTAAAAAAAAAAGAGATAAAAGAAAAGAAAAGAAATCTTTGTAGCGCATTTTGTTGGATTGCGTTATGTAATTCTCTTGACCTTCGATAAGTTTATGTTAGATACTCGTTTCTTCAGTTGACTGGCTATGTGGTTTATACGAGATATATTCATGGAAAATTGTATAATATAAATTGCAAGGCTGGCTCTAAGTTAAACCGAACTTGGAGATTTTATAGCTCTTCATTAAATTCTTGCAATTTGAAAAACGAACATTGAGTATTTTATCTTATGCGAGAGGAAAAAATATACAGGGTGTCCCAACTCAAGGGAACCAGTACAGCTGAGATTGGTAATTTCGGAGTACTCCAAAAGTCATTGATTTGTTAATCAAAGTTTATTTCACATCAAAAGAAAAAATTTTTTTTCTTTTAAAAACTTAGTCGTAAAGTTTCAGGCACATTGTTCGTCCAATTCAACCTCTCAAGGTCTTGCTTTCTTCGGACAGCAATTCTACATCTTATGAACGTAGGGATCGGTAAGAAAAAAAATTCATGTGAAAAGTTACGGTCGATTATTCAAAAATTTCCAAAATTTAGGCCACTAATTTGCAAATAACTTGGCCAATGCGATATTATAAACAAAAATTCCCTCGTTCACGTGATGAGGATTTCTTTTCTGAACAAAATGAACCTTCAAAGACCCTAATCGGACTAACGATGTGCCTAAATTTCCCAAACTAAACTTTGAGGGTCCCTGTAACAACTGTGCATTAGAATATCTCGAAAAGTAATGGCTGTAGAAAAAAATGTCTGAGATAAAATTTGTTGGGTTCCGAGGAGGGCAGTTACTGGTGATATTGGCTTTTTTTGTAAGTGGTGTTGCCAAGGAGATGTGAAGGTCAACTCCGTTTTTTTTTTTTTGTTTTCTTTTTTAATGGAAACCGATATTTTTCATTACGTAATTTTATTCTACTCGAAAAATCAAACGACTTTCTTATGAAACAGTTTTTTCAGAAACACCAATTTTCAGCGGGTGGGCTGTTTAAACGCTGTTGTATTATACGAATATTGGAATAATTAAATTTATATTTTCTTGTACTTTTTATAAAAATGCCCGCCAAGTACCACGACTTCGATTTTTTTTTTTTTTTATTTCTCTTTGTTTTTTGTCGGAATTTTATTTTCATTTCAGTACTTAGCGAAAACTAGGACCAGGTCACATTGAGAAATTCAATTGAGAGCAAATTTAATTGTACCTACTTGGCAACGTCCATTGATTTCAATACTTTTGTAGATCAAATACTTCTTCTTCGGGTTTTATTATCTTCTTTTTCTTCTTTTCCGGGATTTTATTACTTTTTGCACACGTTTTGATTTTCTTAATTGTTTCTGTTGAGTATTATTTTTCAAAACATGATTCATTCCTATAAATCTAACTGTTATGAGTTGTATTAACCATTACTTGACACACTGGGGTGCAAACCACCCCAAACTTATCGTAAAAATTGTCATTTTTTCAATTTTGTTAAATATTTCAATTTTTTTTTTTTTATCATACTTAATTTTAACTTTTGCGCTATACTATAACGTACATAACTTTAAAAAGTAAGCTCTTGAGAAGTTCTGAAAAAATTGGCAAGTTAAAATATTGAATAGTTTATTTTTTATGATAATTTTTGTAGCTAACGTCCAATCCACAAAAATCCATTCCATTTCCATTGAAAACATGAAGTGAAAGAGAAAAATATCAAGAATAAAAAGATTTTTACTTTTACTGATTAATCATGGCAAGTCATTTTCAAGATTCATTAATCACTTTGATAATGTTGTTACATTATTAGCACAAGCTTCGTTACTTCACGGAAAGAAATTGAAATTTTAGAAACAAAACCGTTTTCTTTAAAAGTAGTGTATTTTTTCTGTAGATTACGAATCTGCACTAAAAAATATAGGTTTTTATTTAAAAAACAAAAGTTAGCTCATAAAAACCCCATAAAACTCTATAAAAATTCAAAACCCATAGCATTATCAAAAGTTTTTCTCAAAATCCTGTAACTTTTGTCTGAAACATTTTATTATAGGACCTCATCTTTACGACTTATTTTGATGCTTTTTTTTCATGGGATACCGTGTATATTGTGCGTGGAATTTCCCATCCGTAATTATCGTAACTTTTTATTATGAGTGCGAAAGAATGAAGTGGGTACATATAACAGAATACACGCAAATCTCTGTTGGTAATGAAAATATTGACCCGTGAATGGTGAATTTGTTTAAAATCATTTTTACGTAACTTCGTTTCTGCCTGTAACGACTGCTTGCGCAAGTGCCAATAAGATTAACTCTCTCAAAATCAGCTTTAAAAATATTTCGTTAAATACCTCATATATAAGTTATATTTGAGAATCGCGAATTTCTTGAATACGTTCCGATCAGAAGAGAAAAGAGGAAAATCACAACTACAAAAAACGTGCCTAATCTCGTAACTTAGATATAAATTCGCCGAAGATCATTGGTCTTCAGAAATCATCAGTTTCGGAGTATCATTTAAAACTTTTATCAATTTTTATATAACATATTTTCACCATTTATTACAGACTTGATTGTAAAATTAACCCTTCGTTGTCACTCTAGCTCAAATACACTTGGCGCCCAACTTTGAAATCACAAATATTTATTATTATTTCCCTTACGGTGGAGATTTTTTTCGGACATGTTACCATTTCATTTCTTATATAACAACTGTTGTAACATATTTGACAATGTTCAAAGTACGTTCAATAATTGTTTTGTCCTAATCGGACGAATAGTTTTCTGCACACGGTATAACCATTTGAAAATCAGTTGAGACAATTTGACCCAATGTGCACACTGGGTCTCCATGTCCGAAAAAAATCTATACCGTAGGGCAAGTAATGATATAGATATTTGTGATTCCAAAGTTGGGCGCCAGATAAATTTGATCCAGGGTGACAACGGAAGGGTTAATTTTTTCAATAAGGTACAGATATATTAATGCTATATGTATAATAAATAATTAATTAGTCTTAGACATTATGCAGATTCACATTTTTTTTTTTTTAACGGTATAACAAACTGCCACGATTTTCTAATAGAATAATAAAACCTTATTTATATTGTGCATCGCGACTTTTAAGTTGCTATCTCAAATGAATCATTGATGTATAATAACGTGTTGAAAGGTTATCAGGCGATCCTCAATATACCATTCTGATTGTGAGATCATCGGTTATCAGGTCCGGTTAATTACACACAATTATGTGAACTCGTGATAACGATATGCTTATACCGAGACAGTCTCTTGAAACTAAACAGTCGACAGCGCATGCGTTAAATAATTCAATTTCATTGGTCAGCGAGTTCGTCCTGCGACGATATTTGAGCCTGTGAGACAGGGAAGCCAACTTGCACGAAATTCTAACCTCAAAAATCCGAATCAACTGCTTGGTCACGAAAAACAGAATTTGATAATTAAAACTCGGGATGGCTAGCTGCATTAGCAGACACCGAAACTCGCGCTTGCGCTGTCGACTGTTTAGTTTCAAGAGAACATCTCGGATTTACAAATATAGATAGAATTTCATAAATAATTAGAAAAGTATTTGAACCACCAAAATTTTGACTATGAATATAATAAAATTGTATAAAAAAGTAAACATTTTGAAAAAACAATTTTACATCCAAATACTGCTGATCTCGTAGAGATGAAAAATAAAGGAAAAATAGAAAATCCTGTTTACTTTTGTCTTTTCATCGTCAACATTGGTGCGGTATTTCATTAGCGATGGAACCTGACGCTACTTAGGTTTTATCGATCGATTAATGCGATTAATCAATTCCCGTGGGTCTGAATTTAGGACATCGTAGATATTCCGGAGTAGTTTATACGTTACCTAAAAATAAAAAAATGATAATATATAATAAATAAATTTGTTAATATTTTTTTCACGATGCTTCAACTCAAAATAGAAAATAAATAAAATTCTTTTCAACCCTGCATATCTACGCCGTTGGATATTTGCATTGCACTTATTCGTAAACCAAGGGAGACGGCATTGCATTACCGTATGTATATAATGTACATACACCAGTCAATCTTCATGTCCATGCCGTAATTAAAACGTGCAATTAGTTTAATTGTGAGTTAATTGGTGCGGATCCCGTAGACCTTCTTCCGTTACCATATAAATTGTCTATTCAGTTTTTAATTATGTCAATCAGTATCGTTCTTATTATTATTTTACAGTTTTATTTCGAAATTTTCATATCAAATGTCCGATTACATAGTTTATGGTTTTTTTTATCATTTTTGTTTCAGGTAAGTGTGCGGAAACCGTTTGGCCGTTCTAAACATAGATTTTGGTAAGCTCGGTATATATCATTTTATATATTTTTCCTTTTTTTTATTTTTATGATTTATCGATTTTTTTATTCTCCACGAAATTTGACCAATGAATTTTATCTTCCAATTATCAAAAACATGGATTTTAACGAATCGTCCATTTAGTTTTATTTTCCATTACACTTCGTAGTACAGTAAACCAAATCGAATTAAAAACTCCATATTGAAGTCAGTCGTTTCGAAATCGTAAATCAATCGCAATTTAAAATCCCAGTCAAATTTCATCCCCATTTCTTTATTTAATTCTTCTTTTCGGATTTTTAAATACCAAAAATGAAATTCTCGTTATCACAGTTGAATTAAAAATTGAACAAAAACTGTGTCTCACTTTTCGAATTTATACTAATGACGGAACTAAATTACAACAACTGATCGTCGATTTTAGTTCTTCATATTCTGACAATACGAACAATGGACCCAGTTATCTTTGGACCCATGTAAATAAATATTTATCGTTCAAATAAGACGAACTTTTATTTCTATAGTTTAAAACAAACAACAAATTATACATACAAGTTCAATTCGATCGAATTTTCAACTTTGAGTAGCTTTTTTGAATTCTTCTGGGTCATTTTAAGAAACACAAAAAATTATATCACTATTTATTAGTAAACCAAGGTCTGAACCTAAAAAATTTGGAAGTGGCAGCAATCTTGATTTTTTTTTCTTCGTTTTAAACCCAAAAATAATCTTTATAAATTTTCAGGATTAAAAATACCCGGGAAATCGTGAAAATTGATGAAAAAAGACGAATATTGGTAGTTTTTCGTGAATATCTCGGCAACGGTAAGAAATTTTGAAAAAAGTTTCGGATAAAAGTTGTAGAGCTAAAAATTCTGCGTCGAAAAATATTATCAAAAGTTAATTTTTGTCCCTCATTTACAAAGTGATAATGAATTTCCCGATAATTCATGCAAAAATCAGGAAATTCGTTGTCACTTCGTAAATACTGGACGAAAATTATTTTCTGAAAATATTCTTCGACGCAGAATTCTTACTTCTACAACTTTTATCAAAAACTTTTTTCAAAATTCTTAACCGTTGCCGAGATAATTGCGAAAATTCAATAATTTCCGTCTTTTTGTTAATCAATTTTCACGATTTTCCGGGCATTTTTGATCCTGAAAATTTACGAATAATATTTTTGGGTATAAAACGAAGATAAAAATCAAGTTTGCAGTCACTTCGAAATTTCTTGGTTTACTGGCCTATGACTGCCTAACAAATTCGTATCGATTAGGTACTTACTTTTTTTAAATCTATTTGGGCAAAGAAAGTTCGTCAACTTTAAAGGCTTTCGTGAAATACACCATGGCCGTGGTTTAGTATATGTGTTCGTGTCTATTGATCGCTGCGGGTCTTTCTCTGCATTCTAACACTTACGTACTAGAATCTAACTTCGCACACTTTAATACCTATACCCATATACGCAAGGGTCTCTTACTGTGTATGGTTTACTTGGAATCTGGTAAACACAATCTACTTTGACGTTGAGAGTTGCCTATACGAGATATGTACACACACACACATACACACATACACACATACATACATACAACCACATTCTGTACAATCTGCGTGGCAACGCTTATAACGTATATTCTCAACATGAAATCTTTTCAAAGATTTCTCGCTTCCCTTCGTTCCATGTATAATGTATGGTATATACATACCTATACCTATGTACTATCTTTTCTCATTGTCAGACGGCTTTAGAATTTGAGTTTTAAAATCTCTGGCTAAAATCTTTCATATTTGTTTTCTTATCAATATTTTTTTCTTTCTTTTTCAAGTATCTAAACTCAATGCATCGTAACGTTCGGTTTGACGATAAAAATGTCTAAAAAGACAAAACGAAAATGGAAAATAAAACTGTTTACCAGTGATCGATTTTTATAGGGTGATTTTCAAGTCTCATTGAATTATACTCGTATATAATGGATATGAAGTATTCTCTGTCAAATCAGCCACCTATTTTCATCGAGGTCTAAAACAAATTTGAAAAAAATTCCAGATTGTTTGGGTACTTGAAAAACTTTTTTATGAATTTTTTCAAATTTTTTTGACGGCTGGGTACAGAAATGTTGTCGATTTTTGAAAATTAATTGTTTTTTTACTTGATTTAATACTTGAAGCATTATTTTCTGAAAATATTTTCAGTCGAAAACTGATGAAAAAAAGACAAATTTCTATGTATGAAAATATGAATATATTATTAAACTAATTCTTTAAGTATTATAAAATAAAGTAAAAAACAGTTAATTTTCAAACATCGATACCACATCTCCGTATCCAACAGCTGAAAAAAATATGAAAGAATTTACAAAAAAGTTTTTCGAACATCCTGGAATTTTTTCAGATCTTTTTTAAACCTCGATGAAAATGGGGGGCTAAGTTGACAGAGAATGCTCCGTATAAGTATTGTATATTATAGCGAGAATTTTACGTCGTTGCTATGCTGGCTATAATATGAGTCACTGAAATCAACTTCGCCTACGCATGTATGTACAACTACGTTTAAATATGTTGACAAATCGAAGAAATATTTCAAATCGTTGCAGCGCAGAATTTGTAGAATCGTTGTATAATCAAAAAAAAAAAAAAAAAAAATAAGAAAAATTATAAACGGAGAGAAAAAAAAGTACAGTTTTTAGAAATTTGGGCTCTATAATACTTTCGAAAATTTCGGTGCACCTCGAATATGGACTGTTTTCTTCATATACGGTACATATTACTATACCCTATATGTGGTTGAGATTCATAAAAGCTAATCAACGATCTTCACGCTTTGTTCGAATTTTCAAACATCTAGGATCAGTATTTTAAAATTCATACTTATGTCAGGCACTGCTGAAGTGATTTAATGATAAATAAAACACATTCTTAATTCATTATATATTTATACTAGATAACGAAATTTACTTATATATATATATCAGAGATAGCGAAGTAATATTATCTCTGTCTTCGTTAAATTTTTTACTATTGTATTTTTAATTAATTTTTTTTACCTCCTTCTATAAAATTATATTATGCTTGACTGATTTTGATGATGTAGAGCGATGAAAATAATAAATTTTTCAACACGCCGGGCGCAAAGTTCGGACTTGCACCTACTTCGCATGCGCAAAGTACAACTTTCCGCACGTTGTGTTGAAAAATAGTCTGATGTACGTGCGAAAGCTGATTCTCGACTCGTGTGAAGACTTCGCACTTATTCCAGAATCAACATTTTCGAACTTGTATCGAAGTGTAATATTTTTTTCGAATTTTATAATCTGTAGAAACGTGACTTCTATACGAATAATCGTTTGAAAATAATCTGCGCTTGTAACGTACATTATATATACGTATATCCACGCATTTATATGTCTATTTACGTACGCCAAGGCTCTTCGTCTCTTTTAATTAACCTAATTAAGTCTAGATTCAGTTTATTTAGAAGCGTGTTGGCCTCTAATCAGATTTTTTACACTGTCTTAAAAATCGGTCTCTTAACTTTTTCAACATTTATTTTCACGTAGGTAAATGTTTAAAGTTAATTATTTGAGTTAGAATTTTTAATTCAAATGTGTAAAAAAGATTTGAACAATTCTTAGTTGGGCTGATATATTCCTCGATTTTTGAATCGAACTTGAATTGGTAAAAATTAAGAAATAAAAATACCAAAAAATAAATTGACTTATAAAAATAAATTTAAATATAAAAAAACTTACAAATCGTGCATTTTTTTTATATACTGCAGACTGTCAATTTTTTTTCTCGTACTTGAAATCAACGTTTCGACGACTGTGAATTTTATTATCCCCGCAAGCGATGAAATCACTAATTATAGTCATAATACAATTCCAATATATCTCCTAAATGCAGGTAATAGAAAAAATAATCGGTTTAGTGAAAGAGGTCCGGTAAATCCTTTTAAACACTTGACGCAAAGTGCAATGGAAAGAAAATAATGTTAAAAATAAATTTAGACGCTAATTACTTGATCAATTAATTTCTAATTATATACATGTATTTATGGAAATATAGTAACGTGAGCTTACGAATACAAATACGCATATCCGGCTGTACGCGTATATCAAGTATACAAATTTATGAGTATTTACAATTATCATCAAATTTCATGCGTCATACATTTTCGTCTTCAATCAGTAAACAACGAATATAATTTTTTTATTCAACAAAAGTTAAGTAGGTTGACTAGTCAAAAATCAATACTTTTTATTAAATTTATCAGGGGATAGTCAAGACATTGGGTATTCGTATGATTATTATATTTCTGATCTGATGATGTCCCTAAAAATTCAATTAAAACAAAACAAAAAATTCCAAAATTATAAACAAACGGTAAGATATCGATTTTTCATTTTAAATCGCTATCAAATAGTGAAAAATCTAGTAGATTCGTTCGACTTCACTCTTCGATGGTTTTTTATTGTTCAGAAAAGTATTCTCCACAATACCATTGGGTCATTTTTTTTTCATCGCGTTGGTGACGTTGAATATTCAATTTTTCAAGATTGGACCCCGGTCGATTCCGATCAACAAATAACGATATAAAATTGCCTTTTGACAAAAAAAATAATATGTTACAGTGAATTTGTGAAAAATACTTGTCTGAACAAAATAAGCCATCGAAGAGTGAAATCGAACCAATCTACTAGATTTTTTACTGTTTCAAAACGATTTAAAATGAAAAATCGATATCTTACCATTCGTTTATAATTGAATACGAGATTCAGATTATACAAGATCAACTACGATTATACATACATGTAGTACATCTATACACACATCATGTATAATAATTGATTCAAATTGATGATTAAAGAATTTTTGCAAATACCATCGCGGACGGGTCTTTGTAACGTTAGCTTCAATTGATATTTACCGTTTATTGGACAGAAATTGCATTTGCATTCGCAATTACGATTGCAATTGTGATTGTTTTTGTATCAATACCTACTGCAGCGTATAAAATTGAGATAAATTTTTTCAACAGAGCTGTTTTACAAACCATACGGCTATAATTAAATTGTATAAGTTATAAATTCCAAACGTTTATACTGTAGCTATGAGATTAATGTCGATTAGAATCGTCAAGGTTGATAACGAGACTTGGTGCAAATCGTTGGGAATTTAAAAATGTTTAGAATTTAATTTGCAATAAATATTTTTGATTTTAATTTCAAAACGGAGGACTCTTAGAGCTCTTGTTGCTAAAATAAATAATTAAAAAATAAAAAATAAAGAATAGAGAGAAATTTTCGAATTTGAAATAAACATCTTTTTCTATTGAAAGAAAAAAAAAAAGTTATCGAACAGGATCTTCATACACATAGACATTGTTTTCGTTGATGAAGTTGCGTATTGACGTCAGAACAGATGGCCGATGTAATCAGCAACCAATTTTGTCAGTTCAAATATAGACCAGATCTCTGTGCTTGATGCCTTGATCATCGTTGCTTATATGAAAATCTGTAATCGTATTTTTTTTTTTGGTACTTATTAAAAGGGTTCATTAATATTTCGTAACTAAATAATTTTTGAAAAGTTGCTCTTTTTATTCTCAAACAAAATTAAACGGATCGATTAATTCCATAATTTGACCAGATTTAAGTTAGAGCAAATTCTATCAATTGAGATTAGAATCATGAAAATCGGTTGACCAGTTCTCGAGATATCATCAATTGAATTTTTGTTTTGTTTTGTTTTTTTCAAAATTTTGTTTTTTGAATAACTCAAAAATTACTTCGACGATTGAATCCAAAATTTGATTGGTTCTAATTTACGATTAACCGCATCGAATGATAAAAGAAAGAATAAAATCCGTTCATTCGTTATCGAAATATCGTCGAATAAAAAAATTGATTACACACACAAGCTCATTTGAAAATAATCTGAGCCTCAAGATAACTTCCCAATTTTTTGAAAAGCTAAATCAGAAGAATAAAAATAAAAAAAATAAAAAAAATCGGTAAAACACAAAACAGAACAATCAATAATGAAAAACTTTCCACAAGTGTCAATCTATTTTGAATATTCAATGAAGATCTTAAAACCAGTCTAACATTGGGAAGGAGCGAATGAAACTGTTGAATTAAATTTCGCGAGTTAATTTTGCGATCTAAATTTGGCGCTGAACCCAATCGAGCTTGTTGCTGTTCAGAGTTTCTATCCTATACCGCAGTCGGCGCTGTAGAAATAAACTGCGTTCCCGCCTGGTGGTATACGCGTGAATCTTCTTCAGAAACGCCTGCAGACATTGCGACAAGCATGCGTCGCTGTAGGTAGAGTTGCGTACTTTCAGGCGTCGATATATCCTGTAATAAAATATTGAATTTTTTAGTTTTTTTTTTTTTCTAACGCTATTGATTTATAGACAGCGTAAATAATTCGCTAACAATGGCTCAGGGGAGTTGCAATTTTGTTTTCATTATGTGTCAACACCTTTAGGGGAATATCAATTTTCATCAAAAGGTCAATGCGATAGGTATACACTTTATCCCAGAGGGATTTGGAGAACTTTATGTTGGTCGATGAATGTTCCTCTATTCCGGCACGTATTGATCTTTCAGTATTATTAAAATAGTTTTTTAGTTTTTTTTTCACAATTCGTTAAAGTATGAAACATTGCTTGAAGTTAAATAAATGATAGTGTTATTTTAAAATTGTGTCTATAAAAAAAAAACCGTCAAAAAATTTAAGATCATTCTGAAGAACTGTTTCATTCAAAGAGATATTTTGTAGAAAATTTTCGCACACTTACAGAATTTCGTTAAAATAAATCCTCCGTAGTGACACTTCTGGAAAATTACGTGGTAGTCACACTGGGGGTCAAATTGACCCAACGTTATTTTCAAATGGCTGTCGTGCAAAAAGTATTCGTTCGATTTTTTTCGAAAAATTTGTGGATTATACTTTGCACATTTTAGAATATGTAGTAACAGTCAATTTGAAAAAAATCAGATTTCAACGTGTTTGAACAAAATTCGTAAAGATGTGAATGTGCAAAAAATGTACTTTTTTACTAAACTATTCATAACTTTTTCATTTTTCAATGTTTTTTCAAAAAATTTTAAGGTGATGTTTACGAGATATGGTACTTTGATAAAAAAAATTAAAAAATTGCTCAATAGTAGGCGTTTCGAAAAAGGTAATAATTTTATCCAAAAACAAATATTTAGCCAAAAGTTGCAAGCTGGGTCAATTTGACCCATGGTGACCACGGAGGGTTAAAAAGATTGTAGTAATTCGGTGCTGAAAATAATTACAGAGGCATAAAACCACGTTTTCTATAGAATAATAGAATGTTCTATAGCCACACTGAACCCCATTGAGAGTCGGAAATTTTCCGTTGGAGAGAAATTCTATAACTTCGTTATGCAGTAGACTGCGGCAATTTTCTCAACAAATCGATGAACGGAGTTTGAACTCTATATCTCGCCAAGTCTGCAGCAGCATTCGAATCTCGCTATACATATACCTTTTGATTTTTATTTTTAACTTGTTTGCTATGGTTAAAACCATTCGCAATATTATCATATTAAAATTCAGTTATAAAATCATTGTTACGTTTTTTTCTAAATTCCCAACTTTCTTATTTTTTCTTCGAGTTTAAGGAGGACTAGTACAGCTTAGATTGAGAAATTCGAAGTACTCCAAAAGTCATTACTTTGTCAACCAAAGTTTATTTCAGATCAAAAAAATTTTTCTTTAAAAAATTTTGTCGTAAGGTTTCAGGCACATCGTTGGTCCAGTTCAAACTCTCAAAGTCTTGCTTTCTTCGGACAGCAATTCTACATCTTATGAACGTAGGAATCGGTAAAAATAAAATTATGTGACAAGTTACGATCGATTATCAAAAATTTCCAGAACTTAAGCCGCTACTTTGCAAAATATTTCAAGAATATCCACTTTAATGGCTCCAAGTTTTGCATACTATAAGGCAGTTAATTGCTATACGTACGATGACGAATTACAAATGTAATCGATGATGATTCATACTCGCAATCAATTAGTCATTTGTTATTCACAGCGGTGAAAGCATAGGACGTCTGTATACCCTGGGTCAAAGTTTTAAGTAGACAATTTTATCGCCTAGTTAATATATATACTGCAATGTCATTGTGAATTGCTGAATAGCCAAATGATAAATATATAGGTATAATAATGGTATAAAAAATTAGTCGACATATTTGGACAGTAAATTAAAAAACCGTTAATTAATTTGCGAAGAGCTTTTATAGATATAACGGAAATCGTTACGTACACGCTGTGAATTACAATACACGAAAGACTAGACTAGACCAATAATTTTCAGAAAGGTTGTCACCAATTGTGACGTCACTCGAGCTGGAAATATGTGTACCTACCTTATATTACTAATAGGTGCGTTCATAAATGACACATCATTTAAGGGGGTGGTGCCTTCCTCCTTTGAAGGGTGAAAACCAGTCTAATCTAAATTCATTTGAAACAGAAATGATCAGAAGCTACTATTTCCAATATCGGACACATTGGAAAGGTACAAAAAATTTATGGCATCTTAAAATGTATTGAACAAAAAAAAAAGAAAAAACAAGCCGGAAGAACAATTTTTCGGACACAAAAACAAAAAAAAAATGACGTGTATATTGACAAACAACAATTTTATACAGTGCATTTCATTCTAATTAGATCTGGGTACATTTGCAATATCTTCTTGTCATTAGCGAGGAACGCCCTATATATTGATAAACAATAATTTTATACAGGGTATTTCATTTTAATTCGATCTGGGTACATTTACAATTTCTTCTTGTCATTGGCGTGTAACGCCCTATATATTGATGAACAACAATTTTATACAGTGCATTTCATTCTAATTCGATCTGGGTACATTTACAATTTCTTCTTGTCATTAGCGTGGAACGCCCTATATATTGATAAACAACAATTTTATACAGTGTATTTCATTCTAATTCAATCTGGCTATATTTACGATTTTTTTGTTGTCATTGGCAAGGAATGACCTATATATATAAAATGAATAACTCAACTCTGAAGAATATAATTTTTCATTTAGAACGGTAATACAGAGAAAAAAGTATAAGTTTGTCGGTAAAATAGCGAAAATCGATTCATTTCCGGTAGAACCGGAAGTTTAAATTAAACAAGACATGGCAATTTTTTATGCTCATCGTTTGGTTGTAAAGCCCTGTGAATTTCAGATTTTTTCATCGAACCTTTTCCGAGATCACTGCGCGAGTTTTGTCGAACAAACCGACAGATAGACCGACATCTTTCTAAAATCCTGTTTTTCGGATTCTAGAGGGTCGAAAACGTAAAGATTCGTTGATATTAGCAAACGTCACTTTTAGACCGAAACCAATACTTTCCTTATATAACCGTAGGTGATGAAAAGTAAAAACGGTTTTTCGCTCTGTAAAGGTGAGACTCGTATTTCAGATTGTTCTCTTTTCTAAATCGGAGTATAAAATTTATACGTTTGGTTCGATACATGCACTGCAAAAGTAGTTGTTAGGTATATCTATTCTACGATACTGACAGGTCGATGGACTCTAGCACGGTCACTGCAGTTCGTAATAAATTATTAATCCCCTCGATACTGGCTTTCCGGAGTTTCCATCTACTCCGTATAATAGGCTCTATATCGTTCGCGGAACCTATACCTATCACCCAGGTCTTAACACAGGGCGATAAAATCTTACTTTTTCACCGTTTTTTGCATTATGAATATTCTTTCTCGAAGTTCAAATTACGTTAACTAAGAATATTTCCTTGAAATTTTGAAGACATTCCTTTTAACGGTGCTACGATAACCAATTTTTCTTTCGTGCAATAAATCATGCAAATCGAAGCTCCATTAAATCTCAAATAATTTTGAAACCCGTGTCCCAAAATGACACCACCTCCTGTGAAGAATATTTCTCCTTAGTTTTTGATTTTAATTCAAAATTGAATAATAAAAGTTGCTTATTTCGCAAATGTAAGTAGAATCTAAATTAGTTTCATAAATCGTAATTCAGAAAACCTTTTCTATTATTTTTTTTTTGTTTCTCCATTTCACCCCTTTTTTCTACCTACGCAAATATTCACCAGACGACTGGGACGTACGTAAGCTGACTCACCTGCGGTTCTACCCCTATAGTTGATTGCGTGGGCGCCGCGGCGTCTGTCGCCGTTACAACCCCTCCGCTGGGGGTCCGTACAGTCTCGTATAAGTATACCCATAATTAAAATTTTTTAGATAATTCAAAAAGGTGCTTGGGCTCGGGTTGTAGAAAAATAAACTATGAAATTTTGTTACTTTTGAAATAGTCTGTAACTCTGTACACCTACTCCGGTATGCATGACCCTTCCATCTTGCCTACCTGCAGGTTATTCAACGAGTTTTTCAGGGTAGAGACCCACGGTTCTCCTCGGCAGAACCTTCCATAGAACACCCTCCGGCCATTCGTTAGATGTATATATCTATATCTACAACTCTCCTATTGTTCTTCGTTATAACGTCAAGGGTTGATTAGCTGTTTAGTTTTCTCTACGTGAAGAACGACCTGTACCTATATATGCCAGGATTTCACTACTCAGTTCTATAAGCCACGTATGTATGTAAGTATGTATGTACATACATACTTCAGCTATGTAAAGGGTAGACTCCCTTCTGCAGCAGAAGTTATGTAATTATTTCAAACCTCTAGAGGGAGTGTGGGGAGGACTATAAAGGCAGACTATAAAGGATGAAAAATGGACGACTCGTGGGACGAGACAGAGACTGACCTTGCGTTTCAGGCTTTTTCTGTTTTTCTGTATAAATTTATTATACTGGCTAGGTTTGGAAGTTTCGAATGGTCAAAAATATACGAATTCATTTCAGACGATTTCAATTTTTGTTCAATGTTGATGCGTAGAATATCAAAATTCGGAAAGATAGGATTGTCAAAATCTCAAAAGTTCAAGAATCCGAAAATTTAATTTTTCCGATGATTCTTGATCTGAAGTTTTTTAAATCAATTATGCAGACTCTTTCTAAAAACTTTTAGACGGTAATATTAAATTTCAGAATTTTCACCGTTTCAAATTCTCAAAATTCGAAACTTTAATCCAGCTCCATAAATTATACGTCCAATTTTTTATTTCCTTTTTCTTGGAATGATAGTACCAACATGATAAAATCTTACCGCATATGTATATTACATTTATATCAATCTGATACCCATACAGTATCACATTATTCTTTGACTTTGGACTTGGACTTTCACGATTCACGTAGGTATGTACAACAAGAAATCTGATAACACGTATCTCTAAAAGTGATTCGATAATTGTAAATTATTACATCGACTATACCATGTCTAAATATTTTGTTGACTAAATTTTTAGCCATTTGATCCAATGAGGCGATATTCTAACTCCAAATAACTGAAAAGTCACTCTTTCGGAGCGAAATAATTAAATATGTGAAAATCAGCTGAAACCATATGGTCGTAGTGCGCAGGCGCCGAATAATAACTCTAGAGAAATTTCTAACTAATTGGTTATCCCCATAAAATTCGTATTATTCAGCGCCTGCGCTCTACGATCATACGGTTTCACCTGATTCTCACGTTAGGTATTTACATACGTCAGTTTAATGTTGCCAAAAACAAAAACCGCAAGATTTGTTTCTTGTTTTAGTATTACATAGATTTAATACTTATTGTGCAACTCTATATCGAAACAGTGAAAGTCTATAGAGTCTAGACTATACATATATGATAAGCTAAACGTCTGATACAATAATTTGTCGTTTCATCGTCTTATCTTATCTAGACTAAAATAACTCTGCACTGTTTATGCGGTGATTATAAAATCCTAGAAATTTTTACACTCGATATATATTCGACACGAAACAATTATTATACATATATACAGACTAAATTTCTAAGTAGGTATTAAAAAATTTCTATTACATAATAAAAATAATTTTCCAATAATTTAAGTTTTTTTTTTTTTTTTATTTCGTTTTGTTTTTATTTTATATTGTTCTTCTCTGCTACGCTTGAAAAATATCAAATTGTCACTTCAATTCATCCGATGCTACACGATCTGTCTAGTCATCGTGCTATAGTCATAGAGTCAGTCTTGACGTATTTTATCTGACTAAAGAATATTCCTTATTGAATAATATATATATAATGCGCGCTGATGAAAACTGCAATGCGCATGAAAAGAAAACTCGTATAAATTCCTGCTTTCAACGGAACATCCTCTTTGTGTCTCGAATTGTTTTCAAGAATTTATCAAAGTCATGTTTATCTACCATATCACGTATTTTCATACTAGTATACATCGTATTTCTTCAAATTTCTTTCCATAGCGAATAAAATATGAAAAAAATTTACAACAATTTGAAGTCCCCTATTCGAGATCTCATTAAATGTTTTTAAACTTTCTAAAACGTAAATCCAATAAAAATGATAATACAAATGATTAAAATAATGACTTAAATTTTGTTAATTTGTTTTTGTTTATTCTGAAACGGAGTTTATTTATAAACGCTAATGCTCTTTAATACGAATTATGTAGATTAATGAAAATTAATGAAATAACAAATCTTTTGTTAGCATATATATATTTACACCGCACTGCGTCGCAGTTATATCTGTCGACGTGTCCTTGACCATCGGTTGTTGTAGTTTTATTATTAATATACCTATACCACCGTGATTACTCCGAATTAGCATTCCTTAAACAGACAACGATAATTAACAAATATGAATAAATAAATTATCGAAATTGTGTCTCTACTTCATAACTACCATACGATTTTCCATATTTATACATCCGTTGAATAAATCGTAGTACATTTTCTATTCACGATCCTGAAATAAACCCTAAAATTAATATCCATAGATCGTATATGCCGAGCCCTGGGTCAGGTCAAGGCATCCTTTAACATCGTATCCGGGTAGTTGATCGGGCTGCCGTAAAGCTATCGGAGGGCGCGCGTCTCGCCCTCGAAACGTTTGCGGTCCGGGAGGTGCGGGAGGACTGCAGGAACCTCGCCGCGGGTCGATATCAGCGTCAGTCCTCCTTGCGTTGAGCACAAGTAACGAAGTGCAATAGCAGTAACAGCGACTGTGTGCAGTCCACTGCCTGAGTCTATACAAACGAGCCAAAGCCAAGGCGGCCTAAAGCGAATAATTCAATACGTACGAACATTTGATATAGAAATAAACTAAGTACTCTCTACGTTTAAACGTTGTGCGGAGGGTTAAACTCGGTATTACCGTCATCCGAGGTGAGGTGAGGTGAGGCGAGGCAAGGACAAGGCTTGGCTCTGCGTAGAAGAGAATAAGAGAGTATATTGTACCGATACGAGTGTTGAGTGTGCGCGTAGTAGAGAGTGTCAGTTTAGGTGTATATCTAAACCCTCTATAAACTCACTTTTAATATCTTCATTATCGTATTTATATTATTTCTATTAAGTGATATATAAAATGGATTCGGAGATACTATCGACTGCTACTAACCTCGTTAAAGAGGCGGTTGACCAAGGTGCTGATATAGTCTGTAAAAGGCCTGCGAGTTCAAAGTCTACTACGAACGGCACACCCTGTGCTTGGAACGTCCTCAATCCTCGTAAGAATGATAAAATTTATTATTTTATATATATATATATATATATATATATATATATATATATATATATATATATATATATATATATATATATATATATCTTTGATGTGAGAATTGGGATATATATTCAGTATTTTATTTATGTATATTTGATAGACTACATACAGTTTTGTCTTTATACTCGTCATTTCTGTACACAAACACAAACCACACATACATGCAGAAAAATAAAAAAAAAAGCTCGAAATACTATGCGGTAAGTAAATTATTATCAAAGTTCTAAAAATATGTCTTGTTTTATGTATATATCGCAACGCAAACCGACTTTTCCTCAGTTATATAATATAATAAAATAAAATCGCGATTGTTAACCAATAGCTAGGATTAAATTTTCTTCTTCACTTAAGAGACTGCACGTATTTTATTTATACGTATCAAGTATCAAAGTCATATTGAAAGTTGAGGAGCTACTGTGTCTGATCAATGAATAAAATAAATAACTAACAATTGCCAATCAAGTTTTTAAGCTTACACTGGCCTTCAAACACCCTTCGCAGTTATATTCAAGAACAAAGACGTATCCGGCAACGGACGTTTAAGTAGTTTTATCATCTCGAAGTTCTCTCTTCTTTTAAATTCTAAACAGTTTTTATCCGCGTTTTGTTTTGGAGTTGCGGTTCAGCTAGATTCGAGTTGACATGAGTAGACTTATCGATCATCTAATGGACGGACCCCGGACCGTCCGGTACGTTATAATACAAAGACCCTCCCAACCAAAGATATTCAACGGGAGTTAACAATCTCTCCGTGATCATTCAATTTCGGGAATTTATATTCTCCATACAGAGTACGTGACCACTTGACAAATTGAATTCATGCTATTTCCCGTAATTAACTTTATCAAGGTCGTTGCTGAATTGATTTTTAAGGAATTACTCGACTCTCCTGGTGGTCTGCGCTTTACGTTAAATTACTTTCGTTATCCTTTTTACTGACATGAATTGAGAGGTTAAAATTTAAGGTTGAAAAAAAAAACGTTGCCCAAACTGTATATGTAATAATTTTTAGTCGTACTTGTATACTAATTTTCAATTTATTATACAATGAGTTTTCGTGGATATGTGACTGTATTCTTAAACTGTTAAAACAATCGCAAGATCAGCTTTTGTAACGTATATCGTGTGTCCATTGGCTACGAGGGAAACAAATACCGATTATTATTTGTTGTTTGAGTTGCCTGTACACAGGCGTTTGTCGCACATCTACGAAAACGCACTGTATAGGTATATGATGAATTAACAAAGTTAAAGTGTTATAAAAACTCGCGTTACATCATCACCTATCCGCTAATTGTCGTTTGCAGGTTTATCCTATAGCATGTATTATACGTATATATGTTTATTAATGCTATATGTATATGTATATGCTATATAAGTAGCTTCAATTGTGTTTTATTTCCTCTCCAGTGGTATAGAAAACAACTATATTCAACATAGTGGTAAACATTGCAGATTGCTGTTATCACACCGTATACATACATGTAGTTTAAGTTGCGATATCGTTAATAAAATAACCTTTTTCTCGATATTACATTTCGTCGCTGTTTTTATCATAACGAAGTAATTTCTTTTTTTTTATTTTTATTTTCATATATTTATAACGTACGGAGAAAATTATCGTTCGTATATTAATGTGTATGTATGTATGTATAGGCTATCTATCTACGCAGTGAGGAAAGAACAATTATACCTACAAACTGTATCTATGTATTGCAACGGTGTTTTTAATCTAGGGCTAACACCGTGCCCTACGCCCTTCCTATCTTTTTTTCTTACTTACTTTAACTTACCAGATACCTGAATAGTGGTTATTGGGCGCCAGACGCTAAATGCGTCAATCAAAGATAGAAAAGATAAATAATGCACAAGAAATGAATCCGACGAATGACTCACAATAGAATTCAAATAGAGTCAAATTTGAATTCGCTACGTTGTCTCTTGAATCCGTGCGGACAGCTCGTCAGCCGTCGCGTACGGGGTAGCGAGACGTGTCAGATGTAGAGTTCTACTTTATCCAGCGGTATGATAACTTTCCGCAGCGGTATGTTAGGAAGACGTGGCTCAGGATTCTTCGTCGTTGTAGTGTCCTTGCACTGCTAACCACCTTCAGATCCACTCCACGGGGCAGTCTAATTACAAGACGACATCCCGTGGCTTGCGACAAGGCCTAGGTGCGTCATCGACGGATCACCACCTTTTTAGCACCTTGCCGGAAACGCGTGGGAACGCTATCCTCGCCCTAATCACGTGGCTTCTCTTCCAGCGATAACGATCCTAAAACCAATTGGCGTCGATAATAGCAGTAGGAGCACTAGATGTCAGGCACCAGCGGTAACGGGAGGTAACAACGTTTTCGCCATGTCACCCTATACGCCGTCGTTGCGGTGCTCACGTTGCGGAAGATTTCTCTTTGACAGCGGCCGGGAGGTCGTATGCAGACCCTGTACGCCTTCCCGCGTCTCTCGTCTTTTCCAAAGCCGGACGTACTTCCCTCTCGCGTATAGGTACTATCATCAGGGCTTCATTAGGCCCTAGTCCAGACTTCGTACCTGGAGGATATTGGTTGACCTTAGACCCATTCCCGTAGCGGTAGTTTGTCGCTTCTTCTCGGCGCTTTGCTCCGACTCTCTCTCTCTCTCGTTTATACAGTTACATTAACAAATAAAAAAAATACTATAAATTAGTCAAAATTACAAAAATCCTACCTAGGTGTGTCACTAAGTTTCCCCGAGGGTTTCCCTATTAAGACGTGCCGCCGCTTCCGTCTCTTCTCTCTCTCGCTTTTTCCTAATTCTAAGCTACTGTGACGTGCCTTTTAAATTGCATCGTCACAGTATGTACGATGCGTCGCGAAACTATATGATCGTTGATGCTAATATGCTACCGCGAGTCTTGAGTCACGATGGTTCTCTGTCTCCTTGCGCAGTACTTTAGGAGTTTAGACTATACCCTACCTTACACACTATACATATAACTGACCTTCGATGATTACGCGTGTAATCTTAGGTCGCGGTTACGACCTGGCTCTGTTTTATAGAATAGTTGTTAGTATGTACGGTATAGAATAAACGTGGGTGGAAACGACAGAATTTAGCTTGCGCGGTTCTGGAAGTTATCGATCAGGTTCTTGAAAGTAATTTTCTCTGCAAAACTATATATTGTATATCTATGATGCGTTGTATGTAAGAATATCTTAATAAAAAAAGAAATATAAAAAAAAGTAAAAACAATTGATATTTTAAACATTAGTTGTCTTTTTTTTTTTTCAAACAAAACATAAAACGGAAGCAGATTTTTTGTGTGTTTATTAGAATTTTTGCGGACTACGCTTATATGCGAATTTTTTGAAACTGAGTTAGAAAAGGGTTTTTCTTATAGGTAATTGCCTCATTCCGGATTTTTAGTGAAATTTTGATAGAAACTATTTTTACATACAAAAAAAAAGAAATAAAAAAATAAAAAAAATTACCAATGATAAAATGGTTCCGAAAACTCTGAAAAAATTTTCAAAAATCTGACGTGACATATGAAAATCTTTCAGCAATCATCCATAGTAAAAGAACCCTTCTAACTATTGAAACGTTTTTTTTTTTCGGAAAAAGCTTGAAACAGTAAGAAGGAAAAATCTCCCCACTCCGGCTCTAAGCTTGAAAATTTTGATATCTGATACCCGATTATTTAGAATTTTTTTCAGATTTTTATATATATATACAGTGCATTTCATCCCAATTCGATTTGGATATGGAAAAAAATTAAGTGTCGATATTTGTTTCATATTATGCTGAATGCATGAATATCAATTGAATAGTTATTAATCCACTACGTGATTTGCACTGCGCGTATAATGCCTAATCCTCTTTTTGTAACAATATACGCGTGTGAGAAAAACCTTATTAATTGTCATGAGGATATTTCAGTAATTATTACCGATGGGAAAAAAAACGTTCCGAGGAAGTGAGAAAGAGATAGAGAAAGAGAAATCAACCTAACCCTAATCCGAGTCCCAATCTATCCCAGAGATATTTTTTTAACCATTTGAAAATCTGACAGAAACAAATATTTTTATTCTTTATATTTTTTCGGAATTTTTTAGAGCATGTAAAATCATTGATTGAAAAGTTTCAAGTCACTGTTACTCGTCATCATAATTCCGAGACTTGTAGATAGAGTATAAAGTATATATATTTACTCGGGATGACTTAACGTCTCCATATATGCAGCGATACATACTTACATACATACGTGTGTTGATCAGAAATTTTTTTACGACGTAAGTTTTTCTTCAACCTGCAAGTTGCGTATAGATCCAAAGATCGACAAGAGACTTATAGGTACATACAATCAGTATTATATAATCACGGCTAAAGCGCACGTAAACGGTTTTACACTTCGATAAATTTATTAAATTGGATCTTAGATATACATATATACGTGTACAGTTATAATTTATCGATTTATTTTCTAATTAACAATCAGAAGTGACAATTATATACGATTTCAAGTCTACCTGAAGTACGTACGTTACGTAAATATGTACAATCGTAATATAGTCTATATCTTCAGACAGATGTTATACATAATTTTGGGTATCTTTGCGTGGGTGGGATGGAAGAATCGCCGGGTTATTATTATTATTCTCATAGGTTCAGAGGGGATTCAATTTATGTAATATTGTTGCTGAGAAAAAGTGCTCAATTATAATCTGAGTTACTTGTGTAATTGCTGACACTTTAACTACAACTAAACTTTTATTCATTTTATAACAGGCTTAATAACGTCGGCTGTAGCTATAAATAATATTCAAGGAAACTTTTCAAACTTTTATTCAATATTTATAATATATTGTCCTATAATTACAATTGGCGCCCAACATTGGAATCACATATCTATCATTACTTTTCCTACAATGGAGATTGTTTTTAGGACATATTATTGTTTGATTTTCTTATATAAAAACTGTTACGATATATTTGACAGTGTTCAAAGTATGTTTCATAATTTTTTAGTCCCAATCGTACAGATAGTTATGACAATTGGGTCAATTTGACCCAATGTTACAAGCGCGTAACTTTTTAGAAATGTGACAGCAAGGGGTTGAAGTAAATATTATGCAAACAGTTTTCAAAGTCCGTAAGTAAGTATGGTGGATATAAATCGTATTGAGATTTCATTGACCCGCGAACGAGAGAGATAGGTGTAGATAGAATAATGTCTGTTATTATGTTCGGTGGCAAAGTCCGCTACGAGAGAAATGAATAATCAAAGTACGTATAAAAATTGAAAGAACAATGATAATAACATGAACATAAATAGCGAGGGGTCACGTGATGGACATGTGCATCTTATTTTGCGTTACTTTATTTTATTTTTCATTTCTTTTTATAAATTTTTGAATTCATTTTTCAGGTAATTTGTTTCGAAATATTGAAACGATCGTCAATCTCCAATAGGTGAAATTTTATTTGGTAATCAGGTGCTTATTTCAGACTATGTATATATTATCTGCTATAACGATAAGCCGATATAAGTATAACTGCACTGCAATAAATCGCTTAGTAATCTTGCTGATAAATGATAAAAATGTCACGTATTTCGCGATTTCTGATTTTTTTGATAATTTTTACGCTCAATCTTTCGATGTGCTTATTTTTCTGTATTTTATCTTCATTCTGTAAAAAATTGACGTAACAGTTGGACTTTTTCTATTTAACGAAATTGTCTTAAAGACATAATTGAAAAAAATAAAAAACATGAAATTTTATGGACTTCAACATTACAATATTCACAAATTTTTTTTCCCATTTAACGTATAGTACGCGCAAGGCGCTTGACCTGTGACGAGTGAAGAACGATCGAAGAAAGACCTCTGCCTGTAGACAGAGGCCTTATGCCGGCCGGTGCTAATTGTCAGTAAAGCTAAGTTTAAACTAGCTATAAAACTTGGCTTGGCTTGGAAAATCCGGTGACTGCACCAGCTAGAAACGAATCCACAAAAGCATTTTGAGCTGTTGCTTAGTGGTTTCTTTAAAAGTTGGAAAGAATTCAAAAATATTTTATCCTTCCGTGTTGAAGTCCCTTTTTTTTCTTCTTCTTTTTTTTGGTTTTTTATTTTCTGTAAAAGCTTTTTTTTTGTGACATATTCACAAATTTTTCTATACAGTATTAGGATCAATTCATGGAATTATATACACCTATACACATATATGAATACATATGTATAAAGAAAAACACGATTATCTCGTTTTTTGTCATTTAAAATTCACGAATTATACTTTATGATATAATAATTGTGCTATATGTGTAATACTCACAGCTAGGCAACAAATAAATTTTACGCAATCATATACATATATAAATATATCTCTACTAACGTACCGTTGACTCTCTATCTACGACTCTATGTATGTACCTATTTGACACACTTTAGAAATAGAGTAACAATAATTCTCACAGTGAGCAGGTTAAACGTGGATATATCTAATCAATTTGTTTTTTTGTCTTCTTTTTTTTTTACTTCTGGTTTAGTTTTTCAATAAAATTGAAAATTCTACTTCTAGTCAATTATTGTTCATATACATTTTTAAATACCAATTTATTTACGAATATATACATGCCTGTATATACCGTTTGACCTGTTCACTATTTGAAATAACTACAGAAATATACAGTGTGATTCAGAATTCTTGACGATTATTTTACCTAATTAATTATTGCAGTCGAAATTTCCTTACGAAATTCATTAGCCATTTTCAATTGTAGGTTTTAAATATTATTTGGCAATTTGACAGAATCTCTGAGTAATGCTTATACTGAAGTTTCTTTTTATTTTTTAATTTTGTTTTCCCTTTAATACTAAAGAAACTACGTCGTGAATATATTTTTTAATAACTAAAAGGCAGGTCATCATTACGTAAACGAATAATATTGAAATGATTTTTGATATCAGTCAGTTGATAATTTAAACAATGGAAAAAAAAAAAAAATAAAGAAATTAAATAAAAATTTCTTTTATTTTTCTTCTTCTCTAGAATTAGGAAATAAAAAATTAACGTTCGATAAATAAAGAAAAAAATATGGCCTTTGAAAAAGTTAGACACTAATCCTGAATCACCCAGTATAACAATGCACGTATATGCTGAATTTGATCAGATTTACTTTCCTCTCAAATAATAAACTTACTTCTATAATATCTGATAGTTGTCCAGTCCCTTGCAGTGGCTCACTATTTTTTTTTTTTTGGACTAAAACTAAAACGAGTTTCCACTCTCGTCGTAGTTTTGGTTCAAGAAACTAGTGAGCTACTGGGGGATTCCATCATTGAAAATTTACCTTGGAAAAAAAAAAACGATAATTCCTTTAATTTTGTATACTGACGAATGAGATTCTTTTTGAACTAATTGAGTCAATCAGCATAAGGATAGTAATAGTTTTTTTTTTTTTGATTCATATTCAATTTATTAATTTTTACAAAAAAAAATTTAATTTCGACCACGCAGAACTCAACTAATTAAATCTAATTTCAATTGATTCAAAATCTTTATTTTGTAGGGACACAAAGAATCTGTGATAAATAACTATCTATATCTATAATCAAGACTTTAGGATGTGACAGAATTTAATAATTCAAATTCTAGAATCTTAACTCATTGGTGTTAATTATTCCAATAGAAATTGTTTTTAATTGTTATAGCCGCAAAGTCTAAGTCTTGCAACTTGATGTTAGTCTTGATTAATTAATTGGAAGTATCGATCGCAACCGCGAATTATTACGTCACTAATATCTTGTTGGGTTTTACTGTACATATATAACAGATATATAATATACTTACACCCACAATCAATTATCGTTTTTCTATTTCATCAAAGATTATCTTTTTCATTTTTTTTTTTCTCAATTTTTTGCTTTGAAATTTATGGAATATAGTAATTCTATGTATGACTCCGCGACTTGCCTTTTACAACCAGCAGCCCCTATAATATATCTACGCCGTGTCTCATCAAAATTTTTTTACGCTGTTTCTAAATCGCTGTATTAGAAAAAAAAAAAAAAAACAGAAAAATAAATTCTTTCCTATCTATATCAAATAAATGTTTCAGTATATTAAAAATGTATATAATATATCTCAAGTATAATAAATAAAATATCGTTTCAAGTATCGGCTTATATATCTTGTAAAAATCTAACATGTATGGATCTATCCTTTTTCTTTTAAACTACCTATAGTAGGTATAACCGCAGATCACTTAACGCTACACTTGTACATATCGTCTATATACATACCTATATAAATATATTACATAAGAGAATCGTTAAACTATATCTAATGTTTAAAAATCCGAACTATTTTCTAACGTACTATATATACCTACATATACATATTAGACCGCTTCAAAAAAATCGACTATTTTTCATTTTCAAAGAGTAAGTCAAAAATATCGTTCTAAATGACGGGAAAAAAATGCTGTCAAAGTTTAAGCTCTTAATATTAATATTAAGCGGTGCCTCGTCGCGATTTTCTATTTCTCATCTAAATAACATGGGAAATTTTTTTTTTAAACTTTGGAATTTTATAACTCGTCAACGGATCAGTGTATTGATAAGACCAGAACATATTTTTGTAGTGAATTGAACGCTCTACAAAAAAGGTCTGTTGTTCTTTTTCGAAAAATCTAGCTATTTCCAAGTTGGTATATTGGTTAGTAATGATAATTAATTATGACTAACTTGGAAACAGTTGGATTCATCGAAAAAGACCAGAAGACCTTTTTTGTAGAGCGTACAATTTTGAACAACAGTACTCATGCAGAATCTTTCTAAGTAAATTAATTTTCAAGATATAAAAATCGAAAAGTTCCACAAGACCATTTCCCATGTTATTTAGATGAGAAATAGAAAACCGCGATGAGGCACCTCTTAATATTAATATTAAGAGCTCAAATTTTGTCAGCATTTCTTTCGTCGTCATTTGGAACAATATTTTTGACTTACTCTTTGAAAATGAAAAATATTCGATTTTTTTGAAGCGGTCTAATACATACTTTTGTAATTCGTATATGACAAAAAAAAAATTCTTTTCTCATGTCTTATAGAACACGTCATATGGATGTTTCAGACTTGAAATGCTAATTGATGTGTAATTCGGTATGATGCTGCAGTGTACTGACGTTAAATTGACGATTTCTAACAAAAAATTCAATTTTAATGCAAAATTTTAGATTAAAAAAATTTTTTTTTTTGATTTTTCTCCAATTAAAATGCCTTAACGAAAGTGGAGTGTTTTACAATAAATTCTTATGTATATTCTATACTGATATTTGAAAGAGAGCATCATCTACTAATTATGACAATCGCATCGATTAGCGTCTGACTCTTTCATATGATGAAAAATTGATTTCACGGTGATGGAATGTATGAAACATTAACCTATTTAATGTTATTTACAGACGCATGGTTTAACCCAGAAAGACTGAACCCCAAAGGTAAGAATCGACGATATATGTGTTGTGTGTCCTATTAGAAAACCTGTAGTACCTCCTTAGCGTATGTATATATATAATATATATATATAGTATATAGTGTGTAAATATAATTAATTATAACCTAAATATACAAGGTGTTTGGTCGTAATCTGCTCAGACTGATATTTTCCAAATTAAAAGAGATATGAGGAAATATTTCGGACCAAAGTTGCAGGATTCAGAGGGTGAAAGAAATTGGTGTTATTGGATTTTTCAGTGGAGGTGACGTTGAGGTCAGGGGAAGGTCGACTTTGTTTTTTTAAATGGAAACCTATATTTTTTATTACGTAATTTTGTTCTACTTGAAAAATCAAACGACTTTTGTATGAAACATTTTCTTGTTAGACATCAATTTTTTATGATACTTAACTAAACAATTAGAGATTTCTGAACTTTTGGGATCATTTCACCTGTAAACTATCAAGTTTGAAGAAATATTTCAAGAGTTGAAAAGTGCATAATTTCACGCAAATATTCTTTGAGAATAATTGCAGAATTTTTCTCAACAATTTTTCGATATTTTTTTTTCTTTTCACGCAATTGAAGCAGCTGCAATAAAAAGTTATTGAAAAAAAAAAATTGCAATTATTCTCTAAGAATCTTCGCGTGAAATTTAGCAGTTTTTATTTCTTGCAATTTTTCTCCAAACTTGATAGTTTAGAGCTGAAATTTTGTCAAAAGTTAAAAAATCTCTAGTTGTTCAATTGAATATCATAAAATATTGATGTCTCACAAAAAAATGTTTCATATGAAAGTCATTCGATTTTTCAAGTAGAACAAAATTACGTAATAAAAAATGAGGGTTTCCATTTAATAAACCAAAATTGATCCTCACCTATAACCTCTACAGCACCTTCACTGAAAAATCCAATAATACCAACTTCTTTCACCCTCTGAACTCCGCAACTTTAGTTCAAAATATTTTCTCACATCTCTTTTGGTTTGGGAAATATCAGCATGGGGAGAATAAAACCAAACACCCTGTATATACATTAATCAAGTTTATTTATTTATTTATTTTTTTCTTCTCCTTTGATTTAATTTTTGTGCTACGGCTTATTATTTTCCTTGACCATTTTTCTTAAAGGTATAACGTATACCGTTAATCTGTTCCTGCAGCCAATATTTACAATTGTAATTTTTTCTGTATGCCATACTTCACTGCACGATGCTTATTGCGTCAGTGTACAACGGAAGTGGATGATATTTATTTAACGGTACTTTTGTCGCTACTCAAATTCAAGTCTGAATATAACAGTTGATTATTTTAAATTACACACAATGTCATTATATGACGCATCCGAAATATCGCTGCAGCTTTTATCAAACATAATTTTTTTTTTTTCTTTTTTTGGAGTTGGCTAATTATTTATTTTGAAATTTTTTTATCGCAATTCTTTCGCGATAAATTAAAGCAGTTTTCCGGTTAAATCAAATAGCGATTCAAATCCATGTGTCGTTACTTTTTATTTCGAAATCTAAAAAATTATAGAAATTATAAATAATTGACTAAAAAAACAAAAATAAAATAAAAAAATGAATGATATTGAAAAAAAAAAAACAGCGCGATAAATGACACACGTAAATCCCTGTGCAAGCATGATTCGCCATTTATCTTATCGGCATATCTCAAAATCAATTGGATACGATAAGATGAGATATTTTTTTTTTTGATTGCGTATAATGTCGTAACAGAATTAGTCGCGGAGATTAATTACCAAAGATTACGGGTAAGGGAGAGCGGGCCAAAATGGGACAGTAGGGTAAAACGGGACAGTAGGGCTAAACGGGACGGAAGATTTGGATGTATTGATGGGGCATAATGGGACGCTGAAAAATTATTAAAAAATTGTGTTTTTATTATACAAATCAACGGAATCATTGAAAATACATATAACGTTTTTGAAACCATTTTTAGTGTTTGAAGCAACATGACGTTTAAATTCCGATGTCTAAAGCAGGGTAAAATGGGACACTTGGAAATTATTTAAAATATATAGTTTTTGACATTCGGTATCTCATAACTTTTGAAAATATTTTATTTTTGAACTAATATGGAGTTTCTAAAGTCAGAATTCAATGCCGAGATAAAATGGGGCATTCACAGAAAAGCAAAAATTTGCGGCATAGAAATTCAGAGTAATTTGACACTGTCCCATTTTTTCTTTGTCGATATTTTTTATCCGGAATGTGAAAATTAACCATCCAGTTCGAATTTTTTTATTTTTTTTATTTTTATTGAAACGTAAGACATAGATTACAGCAGGATTTTTCGCTTAGCTGTCCCGTTTTGCCCTGTTCTCACCTATAAAGGTAAAATATTTTTGATTCTAAATTATAGTAATTAAAAATATTAACCGAAAAATTGAATACAAAATGAATAAATATAACAAAAAAAAAAAAAATTTAAGTCAATTTATTTCGATCCCCTATCACGGTTTTATATCCAACCTCTTTACAATACCGGTCAGTATAGGGGAAAGCGGGGCAAAGTCTCGACTGAAAATCGGGCGAAATTTTTATTTTTCTGGAAAACGAATTTTAACCTCGCTTTTAACAGTTTCCCGACGTTCTTCGGACCAAAAAGTTCGGTAAATCAGTCAAAATTATTGTTTTGAAAAAAAAAAAATCAATAATTTTTATTTTCAATGAAATTTTTTTTTCTCGAAATTTTTAATCTTAATAACGTCGATAAACTGTAAAAAGCCATTTTCAAAAAAAAAAAAAAGAATAATTTCGCCCGATTTTTAGCCGAGGTTGCTACTTTGCCCCGCTCTCCCCTATATATATATATATATATATATCACTTTTTCGATTGTGTAACTCACTAGCTGATGATAAATAGTTAAAATATTTTCATCGGATCGTGTAACGTATTCACGGCACGTAAATTCGTCTCTGACTTCCAAACGGTCCTCACATACGTCCGTCTCATTTGTAAACGCTAAAGAATTTTCGACTCGTCGACGTCGCGTCTCGATTGAGTTTTTTTGCTTTCTTTTTATCTTTTTTTTGTTTTTTCTTCGATTGTGTAATAATTCACGTCTGGATCCTAGCATATCACATCTTAAAGGCTCGAACCTTACACCAACATACATAACGGTCAACGGTTTATGGTTTTAACTGAATGACTTACGCAAGAAAAAGTGTTCAATAGAAACTCATATCATTGTATTGTTACACACGCAACTATACGATTGAATTGTCATAGTTTGGCTACAGACTTTCGAAGGTCTAAACGTCCGCGAGTACCTCTCTTTGTGACACAGTGGGTTTAGCTGTGGTTGTGGCTATGGCAGTGGCTTGGCTAAACTAAATATAACTAGTAGCCAGGAACGTTGGTAAATTGCCAAAATCCTACTCGGGTAGATCTCTAACTAAGGGGAAACTTCTTTGCCGTTAGGTGCTGTTAGTGTACGGTTCATCGCGATAATATACCGCGCGAAAAAGTTGTTTCGTTTATTATATCAGATTTTTTATTTTTTTTTTATTAAATCGATACATTATTTATTATAAAATATATACTCAGTGTGATTTATACATACACTATATACTAATTGGTGTATCCTTTTATTAAGAGGAAAATATGGCTATCACAAAAGCAGAGCGTAAGTAAATGAAAGCCATACTTAATCATCTTTTTGTATATCGTTAAATTCTTATTATTTTCGTTTCTTTTTTTTTTTTTTTTTTTCTTTTTACAAAAATTTTTGTTAGTGTTGTGAGATCGCCTCTTATCGGTGAATATTGACAAGAAATCGGATTCCCTCGAGTAGCGTTTTAGCCCAACGAGCACGTGCTTGTTAGCTTCTACAATTTTTTTTCTTTCTTTTGTTTATTATTTTCAAAATCTAGTCACTGTCTATTTGTACGACTATACCTAGACAACAATGACAGAGAAGAAGAGAGAGATTTGATTCGGATTATATAGATTGTTTGGGATTTAGCTGGGGATTGGTAATAGATAAAGAATTTCGAAGTTTAGTGAATTATTTCTTTTATGTATAATTAATATAATTTTTTATTTTTTTATTATTATTTAATAATCGCTCTATACTTATTAGGCGAAGTCTATTCCTGCAGCGATTAAACAGTATTTTCAATTTTGCTCCGTTTATTTTTGGGACCGCGTATACGTACTGAGGCTAACTCTGTTATATAACTTTAACTAACCTAGAACCCTGGAAGTCTGAACCGGCTTAGAGCCCGGACTTTCACGTGTCTAAATCGTGATGAAATTCGACGATTTTTTTTTCTTTTTGTTATCCAATTTGAAAATTATTTATTAGTAATTTTTTTGGGGGTTTATTTTCTTTGTTTTTTCGAGGGAACGATCGACCGCGGTGATTCCCGATCGTCTAATCCTAAAAACTGTTTCATTATTATCTCGATAACTGCTCAATATTTTTTGAATATCGTTAATATATCGTCTCATAATTATTTTTAAAAAGTTTAAATAAAATCAAGTTCTTTAAACTTTGAGATAATTTTTTCGAATTTCTATTACAATCAAATATAATTTGCGAAAAAAATATTCATAGAAATTAATCGAAACTTGAAATTATCCGATGAGAACAAGTATAAAGAAAAATTGATAAGACAGATCTTAGTACTTCGATAAAAAGTATCGTTTTATTTTTATTATTGACAGTTCGGATTTTACAATTGTTTTACTTGTATCCCGGTTGTTCGATATATCTATAAGGTTCGTTCAGGCTGGATCAAAGCCAGGAAAGTATATGCTCCAAGTATACACCAATCGTTGGTCAGACTAGCTTGCGATTGCTCTAATTGTGTTTATAATTAGAAAACTCACATACCCCTACCAGTTGATGATGAGTGATTTTTCAATCCAAGAAACCATCCGGCAATGTCCTACTGACCAAATTTCATAATCGAGACGTATAGTCCGAGCTAAAAATTTATTGTCATTTCGTTCACTGCTAATAAAAAAAAAAAATCCGGTTTTACTTCTTTTCGGTTTTTTGTTTGGTTGTTTTTTTTTTTTTTTTTTTTTTTTTTTTTTTAATGGACAAAACGTTTCTTTTTGATATAACTAATCCCCAGCGCCTGGAGATATGCAACTGCACTATCATCACCGTGCGCGGTTTTCCAGATATCTCAAACTTTCAGGCGTATAAAATTATCGTATCGATCCAATTGAATGGAAAAAGTTTCTTTTTTAATCGAGGAATTGAATTATACAATAGATATTCATATTTGATTAGTTTTTATTCGAATTGTTACGTCACAGGGAAGTGTAGAAATTTGAGGATAAAGAAAAATTTTACAACTCTGAGTATAACTGGTACTATTATTATTATTCGAGATCGAATAGTAACTGTCTGCTGTCAAGCCATGCTAATGAATTATTCAAGAATATGGATGTTTGTACGTTTCGTATAGCTAACAAGTGCGAAAAAAATATACTCAATTCGTGTTGGAAAATTCCTGATACAAAGAGGGTGAAATTTATTGTGTAGGTATACCTATACTTACCACGTGTATATTGGAGGGGTCTATACTATGAAACGTGAAGGGTAATCAATACCTGCTACATCTACGCAGCGAATTTGAGACCGATCAGAATAAAGAAACTGATACGATTAAACAAAGTTTTTATTTTAAATATAAGACCGGGTTCTTTTCATTTAGTGAATTATATTCAAGGTTCTGTTATAATTTTTTATTTTGCTTTTTTTATACGAAAGTTGAATCGGAAGTTGAAATTTCCGTGGGATATTATAATGCGGTTTATATCCTTACTTTAAGATCGAGCATTGATTGATAGACGAAGTTCACCTGCGGGACGGAATTCAATGTATACATTTTATATCTTTCGATAGCGTCCAGTAAACCAAAGTCTGAACCTAAAATATTTTGAAGTGACTGCAAACTTGATTTTATCTTCGTTTTATAATCAAGAATAATATACGCAAATTTGTAGGATCAAAAATACCCGGGAAATCGTGTAAATTGATGAAAAAGAAACCAAAATTTTCAGTTTTTCGTGATTATCTCGGCAACGGTAAAGAATTTCGAAAAAAAGTTTACTTCAAAAGTTGCAGAGTTAAAAATTCTACGTCGAAAAATATCATCAGAAGTTAATTTTTACCCAGTATTTACGGAGTTGAAACGAATTTCCCAATTTTTCATTCATAAATCGTTAAATTCGTTGTCACTTCGTAAATACTGGACGAAAATTAATTTCTGAGGATATTTTTCGACGCAGAATTTTTAACTCTGCAACTTTTATCGGAAACTTTCCTCGAAATTTTTTACCGTTGCCGAAATAATCGCGAAAAACGTAAATTTCCGTCTTTTTTCATCAATTTTCACGATTTCCCAGATATTTTTGATCCTAAAAATTTTCGTATAGTTTTGCAGCCACTTCAAAATTTTTTAGGTTCAAATCTTGGTTTACAGCTATACTACAACATCATACCCATCGTCAATAATTATTCCGATATAACTTATACCGTTGACTGAATAATATAGTAAATTTCGTCATTTTGAATTTCGACAATTTCGCGTACCTTTTGTGTATTTACAGATCTATACGACGGTGTCGACGATGTATGTATGATTACATACATACGTACACGTAGTTATAGAACGCGTATCGAATCTCCGCAATGCGGCGTTGCGCGGGCTTCTAAAAGTAAAGTTGAGCCAGGCAAGACACGAATTTTGGGCCTTGTTACTTTGAATTATTTAATTTTTATTAGTTCTTGAAAATTATACATCATTTGAGTTTAATTTCTACAGTCCGCGAAAAAACATTACTTATATTATAATTTATGCCCGTATTTAATTATGACCATCATCATGGAATAATAATCATGCTGAATAATAATCAACGAAATTTAGTGCAAACAGGTTGAAAAGTTTCAACTTTTGGTCAATAACCTGCACAGGTATAGGTACCGCGTATTAAAGTCACGTGACAATTGATTATACCGGCATATGCATCGTCAGCGAAATTATTTATACATGGGGCATTTCTTGCTAACTTGATCAGGTTTTAGACTGACCATTTTTAATTTTGTTAAAACTTTTTCAGATGATAGTATAGCACCTCGTAACCATCCCCAGTTACTTTTTTTTTCTTCGTGCAAACGTCTTTTAGTTAGGGAATATTCAAAGTTTATTATAGTTCCACCCTTTTTAAAATTTTCGAAAAATTCCCCCAGAATTTTACATTTTCGTTTCGATCTTTTTAAGATTTGGTAACATTTTTTTTTTTAATTTTATTCTATTTTTTTTGATTTTTTGAGCACTTTGAACATTTTGGATCGACGAAAATTGATGTTTAAATGTTTTAAAAATATCAAAGAAATTTTACTCAATATTTTCGACTCTGTAACAAATATATTCAAATCATGTAGAAAGTGAATTTAATTGTTTTGCTACTTTTTATCGAATTACCAAAAAATAGTCAAAAAATTAATTTCAATTTCTACATTATTGTCATTATTTTGACATTTTTAAAACGTTTCAACGTCAATTTTCGTCGATGAAAAAGTGGTCGAAGAAGTGAAAAAAAAAAATTGTTTTTTTTGAAAAATGAAATAGTTATGAATATTTTACTGAAAAAGTATATTTTTTGCACAGTCACATATTCATGAATTTTTTTTAAATTGTCCGCAGTTTCATGTGTGTTGAAAATTTCGAATTTTTTCCCCTTTCTTCAATCGTTGATAAAAAAAAAAAATGAATTCTTTATTTTTTCAAGTTCACTATAACATTTTCAGATTTTTTTTTAGTCGTAGATTAAAATCCCGAGCTGATTTAGATTAAAATTTTCGAGCTGTGATAATTTATCTTGAAGATATAAAACTTTTTCTCTCCACAATTTTTTGCTGGGGCATATTGACAAAAGCATATGTGAAGGGGAGTGTGTAGCTGCGCGGGGGTTCATAATCATCATCGTATAAATATGAGATGTGAAATTCTATTTTCAAACAAAAAGAGCAATTAACGTAGGGAAATCCCGGGCAAAATGAGATACCAAATTTTTCATTATACATCATGTCAAAAAAAGAAAAAAAAAAAGAAGAAAAAAAAAAGTGTGTGTCAAAATGTCAAAGTGTCAAATTATTTTTTGTCCCAAAAAAAAAAAAAAAAAATGATGTCTCATTTTGCCCCGCAGATTTTTCATATTTTAAATAAAAATTTTGCAACTGCTGCATCCGTTGCAGATAAAGTCAAGACGTATTAACATACAGAGTTTGCAGTCACCGGCGTACATGTGTAACAGTTCGAGTCACATGACGATCTAAAAAAGACACGTGGCTCACGTGGCGCCAACGATTCGCTTTCAATCGAAACTCCAGCAATGATTTTCATTCGATGTATTTTCTATCCGATAGGTTACGACTACTATATGACACGTGAATGTAGAATCGTCTAACTCTAACATATCGAACGATTTAAACGTACACCAGGATCCGCGAGAAGTTAGTATACATATAAGTTAAGTAAGTATAAAGTAAGAAAGGAAAGAAAGAAGGGTGGGGCGGTATGTGGCGAGCAACGTCGTCACTCGCGGTCTGACCGCCACCTCGAACCAACGCACGTCCTAGCCGCTGACCGGTTTCCGTTCTTTTAGTTTTAAAAATCTTGTCTAAGTTAACGGTTAGGGTATATATAGTTTCATTCCGTCCGTGTTATTCGTCGTGTAAAATTCCGATCGTTAAAATCGTGAGTTATTTGTTATTTTTTTTTTTTTTTTTTGTTTTTTTTCTATTTAAACCATAAAATTTAAGATAAATAATAATACATATAACCAATCATCGATTAAAATGGTTCGTAAAAACGTCGGTGTAAGACAACCTCTACAAGTATTGCCAGAAAGAGGACCCGGTGAGTTTTTACATTATTTCAATTATATAAAGTTTTCATTTATAACAGCTTAGACTTTCATCCGATCGTCGTTCGACCCTCCAACATCGAGAAACATATGGTGGTTAACCGCGACGGATTGTATAAATATCTTTAAGCCGATGCAACAGAGATAGATATATATCATTTTATAAACGAGAAAAAGATATCAATTATATGTTATATATATTTTTCTTTTTCATATAAATATCTTTTTATCAATAATTTAGAAAGTATAGAACGATTTTTTTTTTGTTGTACTTATCATTTCTAAAGCGGGAAATTCAACTTTCCGACAATTATCTATGAGACGATATCCGTTACAACGAACATATGTCACGATCGTCTACTTTTTTTGATATGGTTAGATTCTTAGCTTCGATCATATGAAATTTTTTTATTTTTTTTTTATTATTAATTATTTGAGAATCTACTATACGTGTTGGTATGAAATTGTAAAACATTATAGATAAACGTTAGTTAAAAATATATATAGGTGGATATATAATATCGTATTTCAATATCCCTTTCACTAATTGATCCAGAACTGATCGCGCGCCGAATCGCGTTACCAGCACGTGTTACCGATCTCTGTTTGTCTAATAGTTATTTGATATACAAGCATAAAATCTAACTATATGTATACGGCCTTCGTGATCGTATCGTATTTGGATCGAATAATATAAGTTTAAATATCAAGTGTTGGTTTTAAAAAAATTCTAGGTTCGTATGTCGCCTTTAAAAAAAAAAAAAAAAAAAAAATTTTTTTTCTTTATATATACATTTATCCATCTATTTCACAATTATCTATTCAATATATAGTTTTATTCGATTTATTCAGTTATCAAATTTGTTTTTTTTTTTTCTTTTAATTAACGGTCATTTTTACTTATTTATTTATTTTTAACACTCTTCAGCCATTGTGGCTTCTGAACGGATTAAGAAAGATTCTTTAGAAGTGCAAAGCTTTCTTTCTTTTTTTTTTCTTTACATATATAATTATGCTTACATCATCGTAAGAATACAGATTTCTTTATAATACCTAGACGTTACATTATATACACGTACAATAGATACATAAATCAATTTTTTTTTTTTTTTTTTTTCTTGTTAAACTAAAAATATAAAAATTTAATTCACGAATTATAGGTTAGGTATACGATATCATTGTCTTGATAATTTTCATACATTATTATTACGTCATTTTATTTCCTATATATAATACTTCTCAGAATTGTGGTCTAGCTATATTATTTACCGTTACGACAACTTATGCTATGGGGGGAACCAGTTTCAACAACTACGAATATACTTACCTGTTATACATGCCTATACGTGTTATAGTAGGTATATTTTATTCTACATTAGTAAACTACGTTTTGTTTCGCACAATTCAGATCAGTAAATGATCATCAAATACTTTTGTTATATATCTAAAATCAAATAACTGTTATTTGACATATCGAATAATTGAATGAAAAAAATTTCTTTAATCAAATTATAGCAAACATGAGATTTTGATAATTTTCATGGCGATATGCTGGGTGGCAAAATATGCTCAAATATATCGAAAAATAAGCATTAAATTGAAAAATATTTCGAACAAAAGTTGTTGTATATGAAAAGGCACATCGGACGAGTATATTAGTTTTTAGGTCCAGGATCTTTGCTAGGCCCATTGAGATCTAACTTTTGTTTTGTTTAATAGAACTCGATATTTTTTATTTTAGATTCTAATTACTCTGGGGACAAAAAAAAATACGTAACTTTTGTGGGAAATATTTTTTTTTAATGTGAGATACCAATTTTACAACATTTCATATCTAAACTATCAAATTTGGAGAAAAAGTTGCGTAATTTTAGGTAAAAAAATCTCGATGAATAATTCTTTTAGAACTTTTTTTTTTTACAACTTTTTATTTTTCTAACGTTTTAAAATAAGATTTTATATTTGATTTTCAAATAACTGGATCAAATCGAGAAATTTATTGAAATAAGCAGTAAAATTTATACGTTTTTCCCCAAACTGACGACATATGCGGATGTCAAAAAAGAAGAAGATTTCGTTTATATTCTATAATAGCGTTTCCGATATGCATCCTGCGAATTTTCTTATTCACATACGCGTTATGACGGTTTTATCACATTTTTCGAAATCATTAAATCTCGCATTTGAATATAAGATCGTTATTGGTTTATGTATATGATACTACTCCTTACTGCTGGATCTTAAAATACCGTCTACTCGACCTTCGGACGGTTTGAGTATCTCCGCTGCTCTCGTATAGACGTGGGCGATTGCACGTCGACGTCCCCGAGGTGGGCACCGATGACGCTGGTTCCTTTTCGCGGTGACAAAAAATCCGGGAAGCTTTATTGTGTAGAAAATAAAATATGGTCTCACAATCAGCTGCGCAAAATAAGAAAATCCATATATAAAATGTTAATATGTAAAATAATTCTTTCAAAAATGATATTATGCTTGTTCCTAAAATCTTATAGAAATGACGTCGTGTTTCATTATTATTTACTTAATAGATATATACATCTAAAAAAACTGAGCAACGATCGTGGAATTTTTGATCAGTATATATTATTGGTATACGCTGATGTCACTTATGCCCGTTCGCTAAATTTGTCACGTGCTCTAATGTTACGTCATTTCTATAGAATATTCGATACAGCTTTTATAGGTAATTTTATACTATGAACTGAACCTGAAATAAGTTTCGAAATTTCGTTATTAGGTCCGGATTCATTGAGAGGAATTTTTTTTTCGATAATTTTTTGTTGACAAAAAATTGTCTATAATCACGAAACATCGACTGGGTGAAAAAATCGTTCATTTATGGCTCGTTGCATCATATTAGATTATAGAAACGGTATAATTACGAAGTGAAATTAATTTTCGATAATTTATTACCAACTGTTGCTGTGTTATATTGAAAAAAAAATTATCGAAAATTTGCATAACAGGATTTTTCATCGCATGCCATTTTCTGTTTTTTTTTTTTTCAAATTAATTCTTACCAAAAAAACTTCTTTTCGATGTCGATGTGATGCAGTGCAAAAATCCATACCCACACAAACATCGTTTTTATATCGTTAAAAACTTTTTTAGTTTTAGTTTCGATTAATTTTCTGATTATATACAAATAACTCTGAAAGATCGCGACCGGATCGATCTGAGAAACTAAAATTCCGATTCACGACAAACTGCAACAAAAAAAGTTATTTTATTTTATTTACACGTAATATTATATCATCTTGGCAACAGTCCGATTGAAAATCAGTCGTTGATTAAAACTACCGAAAAAATGTATATTTGTTTAATAATTTCATACTGGAGACTAAATATAGTTTTTAAATATAAATTTTTTTGCTTAGTTTTATTATCACTGACGTATGTATATTGAATTTTAAATTTACTCATTTATAGCGATTAATGAGTGACCGTGATGCGCTTGGTCAGCGAAACGGTGCAATGTAGATTAAAATGAAGATCAAAGTTCGAATATCCATATGGTTAAAGTTCGTTTTATCAATGCGATAGATAAACTTCATGATGATAAAAATTATTGATAAAATAAAAAATAAACAAAAGGAATAAGATTTTTGAATTTGGTGTTCGATTCGAAAGTATATAATTTAAAAAAATATGAATATTATATTATCGGTTAATACAAATATTTTTTTCATTTTTAAATTTTCAGTCGAGGCCCTGATCTACTGGCGCGATCCGAAGAAATCTGGCATAGTTTTTGGAGCAATTTTAGGGGTGTTATTATCGCTGGCCTATTTCAGTCTAATCAGCGTTCTAGCATACCTGTCCCTAATCATACTTACCGGAACAGTAGCCTTCCGCATCTACAAAACCGTCCTGCAGGCTGTTCAGAAAACTGCTGATGGACATCCCTTCAAGTGAGTCTAAAACCAGATGAAATAAACGCTTTGAATGTACTGAAATAATTTTTTTTTTTAATGGTTATTATTGTGTAATGATAATGATAATTAGATTTTAAATGGTAATTATAATCGATTTGTTTTTGTTTTTCTCTTTTTTTCAGAGATGTTCTCGACATTGACTTGACACTTCCGGCTGAAAAGGTGCATGATGTTGCTGACGTTGCGGTGGCTCACGCAAATGCTGCTGTAGCTGAATTACGCAGGCTTTTCTTGGTCGAGGATCTTGTAGATTCGTTGAAATTTGGAGTACTTTTATGGTGCCTGACTTATCTCGGTGCTTGGTTCAATGGAATGACCCTAATCATCATCGGTAAGTAACGCTTATTTTTTATAAAAAAATTTCAAAATCAAGAACAAAAAAAATATACTTCTAAATATTGTGGAGATAAATTTTTTTTATTTCTTTTTGTTTATTTCTTTTTTTTTTAACTATGCTACAGGTACTATCGAATTTATTATTTGTATTAAGTCAAGATAGATATATGTATACGATGAACGCTTGTTTAAATGAAAATAAATATTTTCATCATTGAACTACTTAACGTGAAATTTTATTTATTTATTTATTTATTTATTTATTTATTTATTTTTTACAGGTGTGGTCGCACTATTTTCGTTGCCGAAGGTATACGAGACGAACAAGACACAGATCGACCAGAACCTGGACATAGTCCGTGGAAAGATCAACGATTTAACCGCCAAGTATGTATATTTCATGTATAATGTATTTCTATATCTTATCATGCACCTCTTTGATTTCGTCTTAAAATCTTGGAAAATATATATATATATATATTTAAACATATGCGGGGTTTTCTATAACATTTCGACCTGGGTCTGACGCTTGACCTTCCAGATCATATTGAGCGATACGATTTAAAAATCTGAAAATATTCTGATGAATCGTGTGTTAGATACGAAAATTTTTAGGCTTATAGAGCCGGTGTGGAGAGATTTTTCCTTCTTACTGTTTTCAAACTTTTTCCGAAAAAAAAATGTTAAAAAAATTAGAAGCGGGAGTTATTTTAGTATGTATGGTTGCTGAAACATTTTCCATTAGCCATTTACCATTAGCAATTTTTTTGTTTGTTTTCAAGTCTGAAAAAATTCTGAAAAATCTGAAAAAATTTCAAAAATCCGGTGTGACATATACGACAATGTTTCAGTAACCATTCATAGTAAAATAACTCCCACTTCTAATCTTTTTAAACGGTTTTTGTTGGAAAAAGCTTGAAAAGATTAAGAAGGAAAAATCTGCCCACTCCGGCTCTAAGCTTACCAATTTTGATATTTGCCACACGATTTATTAAAATTTTTTTCGATTTTTATATCTTGTCGATCAATATGGTCGTCTTCAAAAATTGTAGAAAATTCAAAAATAAAAAAACTGCCTTTCAAAGTGAGAACGATCATATAAAAACTCGCAGGCCCAATCCAAGAGATCAAGGGTCACACCCAGGACGAAATGGTATGGAATGCCCCATATATCACCTTATTTTAGGCCATTGTTTCAAATTTGGAACAGCAAAAGTTTTTCGTTTTTTTCTTTGTTTTTTATGTTTGTTACCATTCTCGATAGAAAACTGATGATGAAACAAAAAAAAAAAAAAAATCAATTGCGGGTATTTCCGGTTCAAGAATTTCATTCGAAAATTATCTTAATTGTGATGACAAAAAAAAAAAAAAACAGATATGAAAATACGAAATAAAAAGATCGTGCCCTCTTACAGAATAAATTCGTTTGGCTGTTCAACTTACGCAGTTTTGGATATTAAATTATTGAAATTTCGACAATTTTTTCGTACATTTAACGTGTGTTTCTGTTTTTATTTTTTATTCAAACAAATGTCCTTTATATAGATAAATGAGACAAAACTGCTCCCGTAAAAATCAAATAAGTGTGTCTATTTTGTGTCATGCAATCACTAGGGGCAAAACAATAAGTGAAAACAAAAAAACCCCAATTTAAATTCTTAAAAACTGAAAATAATTTAAATAAATTGGCAAGGAAACATATCAATCTTGTCTTGATACACTTTTCCTACCCTCTCGCGTATGTAGGTTCTCATTCGATTACACCTCCCGATCCTGTGTATCCGGAACTTCAAATAATCCCAATTCTGTGCCTACCTCACCTCGATTGATTTATTCTTCGATACTGAATCCCGAAGAGAAATTACCATCCTTTGAAAAAATTGAAAATGATACGGATCAATCAAACCGCAAGATCGATATAGTTTATCAGAAACAAATGACCGCGGCGTTTAATCGTCTGATAACAAACGCGAGTTTAAGCGATGAATGACGAGGGAAAACTCTGGCCTAATAAGGATTGAATATTATATGTTTATTATTTTACTTAGATCAAGAAGTAGAAGAAGAAGAGACGAAAAAATAGAAAAGAAGTTTATAAATTTATCCATCTGGATTATACCCATTCTTTTTTTTGGTTTTTGTTCTTTATTTAATTTATTTATTATCAAATATTAGAACGTATGTTTATGATTGTAATTACAGAGTGAAGGCGGCCATACCGCTCGGCAAGAAAACCGAGCCTACGAAGGAGGAGTAAGAACGCTGCAGCGTGTGACGAGTTCCATCGAGAGTGCGAATACGAAGTTAAATAAAAGGAGTCGCTAAGTTGTGCGTTTTTTTCTGTGTGTGTGTGTGTGTGTGTGTGCGTACGCATGCGTGCGTGCATGTGTGCGTACATTTTTGGGAATATTTGTGGATGGTTTATTAGAAGGTGAGTGAGCGAGCGGGAAAGCGAGGAATAAGAACCGGATAGAAAGAAAGAGAAATAGAATAAAATAGAAAGAGAGTAAAAGAAACAATAAAAAGGAAGATTGAAAGATGAAAAAAGGATTCTGAACAACGAGAATGAATGAAATAAGGAAAAGTATAAAAGCAAAAGAATTAATAACCTCGACTTGAAACACATTAGTGTTTCTTAGTTTTCGATTAAATAAAGAGAGAAATATAAAGGGAAATGAGATAGATAGATGAATGAAGTTAAGGGTGCAGGAAATTTATTGAAAAATTTAAATTGCTAAGCAGTAATAACAGAAGGTTGGAAGAGTGCGGTTGGGGGATGGAAATGGGAGGATTAAAATAAAGAAGAATAATATATGAAAATAGGAAAGGAGCCAAGTCTACGTTCTCTCGGCGCACGCATTATTATATTATATACATATAATATAGAGATATTCATTGGAGAATGTATTTAAACAAAAACAAAAGCAAGAAAAAAATAAAACGTAAAGTAAAGTAAAGTAAAGTAAAGTACCGTAGTGATTAATTAATTAATTAATTAATTATCAACTATTTGTTGTTATATATATGGTGGTAAAATATATTTAGAGAACTATATGAAACTGCGATGGGGACTATAATACTTTTCACACCTTAAGCGGTCTTCAATGACTTTTCATTCTTCCTCAGAGTGTGGGAGGACCTCGATTGTAGGGCTTCTCATTTTATGATAATGAACGAAGTAAAAAAAAAAAATATGAAGAAATAAAAGAAAAGAGAAAAAAAAACAAAGAAATAATTTCGAAAACTGCGACATCGTCTTTCAAAACTTTCCTCCTCTTCCTTCTTCCTTACCCCCTCGCTTCGTAATTATTTCTCAACCCCTTACCTTCCCTATCTTGGATATTATTCGATTTCCAAACTCACCTTCCACACACTAAATTTGTCACACCGTCACGACCACTTGAATGAAAAAAAAAACAAAAAGAAAAGAATAATAATTAATTAAATAAATAAAGAAATGATATAAAAAGGAAAAAGAAAAAAAAAAGAAATTAAATCATGTATATTATAATAATAAGAAGTAAAGTGTACTCCTTTTTACGCAGAGGCGGAAAATGAAAAAAGAAAAAATGAAAAAGAAATGAAAAAAAATATATAAAACAAAAAAATTTATATAGGAGCTTATGTTGAATAAAATATGAATATATTATATAAAGCTTGCATGCTATACGACCGCGACACTGTTAATATCTATTGTACGTTTTTCATCTTATTACGATTTATCGAAACACGTACGCGTACGCGCTTGTCGAAATTGTTTTTTTTTTTTCTTTTCTTTTTTATTTTTCCCCTCCCTTTCCTCCCCCCTCCCCCCACCCCGTACCCATTTTCTCTTTTTATCGTTAGTTATTAAGATATTATCTATCTAACGTCCTCGTGGTTTTAGTTGTTAACAGAAACAAAAGTGACTAAATAAATGAAGATAAATAAAGTAAATTTACAAATAATAAATAAACGAGTAAATATACATATTGTATCTGTCTCTTTATATTATATGACGAGAGTTACGAAATAATAGCTATTATTATTATTACGATGATTATTATTATTATGTTATTATTATTATTATTATTATTATTATTATTATTATTATTATTATTATTATTATTATGAATTTATGATAATTATTATTATTATTATTATTATTATTATTATTATTATTATTACAAATAACTATAATTATACACCTAATGTATGAATAAAGTAAATACTGAATTATTGAAGAAAAAACATTGAAAAAAATGAATAAAAAATGAAAAAAAAAAATACATATTACGGTGGACGATGGAGATGCAACTTTATATTATGGTATATATATATATATATATATATACATATTACATATGAATTTACTATCTATGTATAATAATGTTGCGACCATGCGTGTTTTTATTGAAGAAATTGAAAAATTGAAAAATAATTATGGCAAAGTGTTATTAAGAATACATATAATGAATTGTAATACGCATACCCGCTTCTTCTTGACGTCTCATTATTGCATCTGCATCTGCACGATTTATTTATAAATAAACGATATTGATAATAATGATTATTGGTATATGATTATTACGAATTCATGACCTATTTAAAAATATATACCTAAGTATAATACATAGATCCTAATATATATATATATATATATATATATATATATATATATATATATATATATATATATATATATATATATATATATATATATATATATATATATATATATATATATATATATATATATATATATATATATTTATCACTTGTTTATTCAAAAAATATTATTATAATCAGCTCCTTATTATTCTTCACTGTAACTTTAAGATCTTGTTTTTCATTCTATCGTGGCTATATGAATATCCCACAACGAGCTAATTCTAAAATCAACTAATTTGGACAACTTTATCACCCGTGTACTGTACTTATTCAAAGAAGCAGCTGTTTATATCTGAATGCTCAGAAAAAAAAGAAAAAAAACAGTATCATTGAGAACAAAAATAGCAATTATCAAACCGTAGCATGAAATGTATACACGGGAGGGTGGGGCAAAATGAGACACTATAAGACAAAACAAAAAAGTTTTTTTTTCTTTTTTTGTTCAAAATTCTCAGTCACGGTTCGTGGAAAAAGCTGGAGCAAGTTAATCAGCCTGGGTGCACAGTGTGGCCAATTAAAAATTTTTAATACAATCAAAAATTTTTTTTTTTCTTTTCCAAGTGTCTATTATGTGAATTAGTTAATTGATAACTAGGAAAAGCTTACTCTGAGGTAAAATAGGCCACTATTGAAAAAGAAAAACACTTTTTTTTTTTACTTATAAATAGTGTCTCATTTTGTCCCACCCTTCTCCATCTATTTAATTTTCATTTTAAACAGAGTTTCGTCTCAATTTTGATATGGCAAGTATAATAATAAATTGACAATATTAATAATTTTTTTCAATCAGTATATTAGAGTATTATACGGAATTCATTATATAAATCTGCTACGAATCAAAGTGTGCAGAAATATTGATTGATTCGAAAAAATCTCGAACTTCTTTTGTAAGAAAATTTTCTAGGATATGGACTACCCACAATTTCTGGACGAGTCTTCTCCCGTAGAAATTTCCACTTTTTTTTAGAGGTCACTAGCGGTTACCGGAATAACCTTGTCGAAAAACGATACCACGCCACGATCAATGCTTATACTTCCACATCATGCCCACAATCCCACCGTTCCCTTCCGCTTGTTATATTTGAGATCTTTTTATGCCTATGTCTATATGCGATTTATAAGAACGCTCTGTTCACGGACATTGATGATGATTTTGATCACGAGAATGAAAATGAGGGGATTTTAATTCGTTCGTTGACAGATCATACTTTCCGTGAAAAATGTGGGATAATCACAGTAATGTAAATTAATCGAAATTTGGAATATTTTTAATTCCCATAATTTTAGGAAATAATTTCTCTAAATTTTTACTACGATCAATAAATATACAGTTTATTATTGCAGGTATGTATATGTTCTGAAATACATATTGAATTAATTAAGATATCGACAGGCTTAGGTGTGAGTATTATAAGAAGAGAATTCGCTTTGTCTTATGAAATCTGTAGTATGTTACCCAAACCGAAGTGACAAAAATGTGTTTCTAATAATACCTGCAGTTCGGACGAGGAAAAGCAGTACGTAACTCACGCGCATGCTCACCGGAAATTCAACGCGATATTTATGTATATTATAGATATCCAAGAATGATAAATTTTCATCATATAAGAAATATCAATATATGAGACTCGCGATATGATTTTAATACAGGTATGACTCTAACCGAACCGAAATTAGGCAGAACTTTGTTTGCATAGTTCTACAGCCACATAGAAAGCGTTCTGAATTATTTAATGATTTTCCATTACAGCTGTGCGTCATTTATTTCAGTATTTTTGTTTTTCTAGAGTTTGCATTCAATTGCTCAAATCCCTGAAAATACGGCTTGTAGCATATCGATGGAAAGCTCTTGAAACAAGCTATACGATTTCAACTTTTTTAAATTCTAAACTGTCTTTCTCTATTCGAAAAAACTCTTTGATTTCCAATATTGATAGAAAACTGAAAATTAGCTCAAAGATCTGTAAGTTTTTGTGATTTTACAAATCCTAAGATAAAAAAGAAAAGAAAAATATTCATTTCTAAAAGTAATCAGTGTGATCATTATCTAGCCGCCGCGAATGCCACAGCTTTAATAAGAAAACTGAAAACTATAACGGAGCGAGCGGTGTAAGACATGTAGGTATACTATAAATAGAAAACGCATTCTTTCCACTTGGGTTAGAGGAAAGAGATTTTTATTCGGTAATAATTTTAGCATACATGTACACACTGATGATAATAGGTATGAGAGATTTCTGCCACTAGCAACTAACGGCGAAAGTGCAAATGTAACAACAAATCTATTTCTTCGTTGGAGGATTGGGAATAAACTTTTTTGCGTAATATCTAACGGGAAAAAGATCTATAATCTTCGTTTTTAGAGGCAACTTTTAGCCGGAGTTAAATAATCATACGACGATCACTCTTATGTTGCATTTTCACGAGCTATCGATTCGCTGATCTTGATTGTCGGTCTTTAACCGTCTTAAGTACAATTTGATAAATGTAAAATTCGCGCTCGAACGTCGCGTCCCTTTCTCGACTGTGTCTAACGCGCAGGCGCGACCTTGCGGCAAGGTGACCGACTCCATCTCGCTTCTGCCGGCACATCATTCGCTTCTCGCGTGCCGGCTGCGATACGTACGTAACACTGACCTGTTTCGAGTCCTATTACAAATAATACCCAACGTTCAGTGGCCCGGACGTTAAGATGTCCGTGTCAGAAGCAGATCATGAGAAAAGGAAGCAGATCTCAGTCAGGGAAATCGTTGATGTTGAAAATGTTGTTAATTTCAAGAAAACATTCAACCGACATCTTCACTACACCCTTGTTAAAGATCGTAACGTAGCTACAAGTCGAGATTATTACTTCGCCCTCGCCCACAGTGTCAAGGACAACCTTGTTTCGAGATGGATTCGAACTCAGCAGTATTACTACGAAAAAGATCCAAAGGTAAACACAACGCGTGACACACGCTCTACAATACATACATACATACGTCTATTCAATGATTATGTCATAATATTCATGTCGAACTTGCAGCACGCTGATAAATAATTCGAACTACAGAATGCGTTCGTAATATTGTTATCATAACTTTGAATATAAATGATAAAAACTATCAGTCGAAAAAATTCTTGATTGACAAATTAGAGACGGAAGATATTTATTATACATTAAATTGAACAAGTGCACGTGGTTATGGCTAATTGAGTTGAAATTATAAATATAAGTATTTGAACAGCGATTGTGTGTCCCATAAACGGTTTATTACAAATGTACAATTTCGATAATTGACACATAAAATAACACCACGCGGTTTTCGTGTGACAATATCATCGTAAAGTGTGGATTCGAGATAACATTCTCTTGTCTACCGTAGATAAGACATCGCGTAATAGCTGTTTTTATTTTTTTCAGCCTAGATCTGACAGAGATGTGAATGTTAAGTTGACATTCGGCTGTATATGTATGTTCAAATGATGTAACGACAGCTAGCTTCGTCTGGTGTAGGTATAGGAACACGGATACATAATCGACCGTTAGAGCTATCAGCTTGTAGAGTTTGACGTTTGTTCTAAGTATTGTTTATATCGTACGATGCCAATTGCGATTTAAATATAAACTCTACTGTTGTCACGCTGACATGTAACAGTTTGAATATGTACCGCCGTGGCTCCAAAGTCTGAAACGAATTTTATTTCAATTATCTCATAACGAACATTTTTTTTTCTTTTTGTTTGTTGATATTTTTTCTTTTCTTCAACTATTGCGTAATTAAAAATGTAAAAAATAATCTATGGATTGTATTCTAATCGAATAGCATTTATATGTATATTGTCATATTAGAAAATTGTATTATGATTTCATAAGGTATTTGTTTTCTTACAATAATACGAGGTTAAATATCGACTAGTCGTTATAATCACGAAGAATAATAATGATATGAATTTTTTTTATTATAATCAAATAATAAAATTATTAGATAAAATGCTAATTCTCATATGAAATAACTAAACAATATAGATACAAAAATTAACTTTTTGAAATATATATTTTATATCACTGATATATCTAAACGACTGAAAATTTCTTCACGTGTATACCTACCGATTATTTATACGTATATCTATATTAATATCAATTAACTTCTATAATCGCAGGCTTTAAATAAACCGAGTTCATTGATACCTTGAGTGAACATAGGAAGGTTTCACCACTGTTTTCTGTATTTTATTTTTTTATTATCGTATTTTCTTACGAATCGGAATGTTACACAAACAGGAGTCACCGATCGCTCAACCGCAGTCGTCATAAATAACTGACTTTCCTCGTTTGAAATCCAAATTTAATCTTTTCTATATAGGTATATATACGTAATACATATATTATATGTATATAACGATGATACAGTCGTGTAAATAAAATACTGAAATATTGTATTCATTTGAGAGAAGTGGTGGTGATATCACTTTCTCAAAGTAGATTAATCTACGGAACGAAGTTCGATGACCTTGACCGTACCCGGGAAGGTCAAGTTTCGTTGAGTTATACGAACGAAGGCGTGGCTGACTAGCTTATTTATGTCACCTACATATAAAACTGACATGCGAAACAATTAGATTAACCGAATCTAAATTGATCAGTCGTAACCTGTGGTATAAAACTTTATTAAAAAATTAGGTACAAGAAACAATCAGCTGACGATATGTTACGGAAGCAATTATTGTACGCTTCGCTTGTAAGAATTGAAAGTATTTCAACTGCATTTTCGTCAATTAGTCAATGAGCAAATTTTCAAGTTATGTAAAAGCAAGAGACTGCGTGCAGTATATCCCTGTTACTGAACTTACGTTAACAGTTGCCAGAAAAATAATTTTTGGATCAGTTCCCAACATAACCAGATTTCAAAGTAACTACCGTATGGTTTCGGTCGTAAAATCAAAAATCTCTCTCATTTCCTATTTGTAGTACTGTATACATGTACTAAATTTTATGGAACCGGCATCTATATAAATTCAAAATTAGTACTCAGATTTAATAATTCACGGACTTTATATGTCGCGAAGCGAATAAAAATATACAATCAAGGATATATATATATATATATATATATATATATATATATATATATATATATATATATATATATATATATATATACATACACGCTGTAATGTGGATTATTATATAATAATCAACGTTATCTTTTTACGTTATCGTAACAAAAAGAAACCTTCGCGATTGCACTTCGAGATCAATAATTATCTCTTTCTCAATCCGAAACAAAAACATTTAGCACTTTTTAATACCAATTTTTGCATTGCGGGATGGAAATTTTTAATAATTAATGAAAATGGTCACTCTATAGACAGTTCAAAGAGTGATTTAAAATTTTTTGTATTTTTTCTTACAACAACTAACGCTCAGTTATACAGAATATCGAAGTTTCTTCGAAACCAGATAATCATATCATCCCTCGATTTTAACAGAGTAGAAATTTTTTATCTATAATAACTCTTACAACACTTCTAATATACGTGATAAACAGGCAACATTTATAATGCATGATCTGGGTCTCTACTATAAATATAATTGCGTAATTTCGTTTATAGTCGTTGCCCGTTGGCAACTATAATTTAACAAATGTTAAATTATTATTAGAGTATCATTGCTTAGTGAGCAGTACTGTAAGCAATTGATTCAATGTAATAATGACTAGCTGCTACATAGCAGCCTTGATCCCGATCCTTATACTTCTCCTTATTGCAATCTCTTAAATAATATAGCTACCTATGAGAGAAAGAGATTTATGCATCGGGTAGGATTGATTTCAGGTCAAGGTGTTGAAAAATAAAATATAGATCATTATCATAAACTCATATATTATCTATCGCAATAATGAACTGTGAAAACGAAAAAAAAGTAAATAAATCCAGCAACTACAGAGCACCAAATTTATTTTTCAGAGGGTTTATTATCTATCACTAGAATACTACATGGGAAGATCCCTCCAAAACACTATGATCAACTTGGGCATTCAGGGTGCTTGCGACGAAGCTATGTACCAAGTAAGGATCCTAATATCATCTGAAAATATCATCACAATCATATAATCCCTCAATCAACCAATTCATCTTGTTAGTTACTTTTATTACCACAAAGTATCACCAGTATATACACGAAATTTTACTTTATCATATCATTATTTCATTTACTTTGTGAATACTGATGAGTAATAATAATCGAATGGTCAATAGATCGGTTTGAACATTGAAGAGTTGGAGGAACTTGAGGAAGATGCTGGTCTTGGAAATGGAGGATTAGGACGTCTGGCCGCATGCTTTTTGGATAGTATGGCTACTCTGGGTCTTGCTGCCTATGGGTACGGTATCAGATATGAATACGGTATCTTTGCTCAGAAGATAAAGAATGGAGAACAGACCGAAGAGCCTGACGATTGGCTCCGGTTTGGTAATCCATGGGAAAAAGCTCGTCCTGAATTTATGCTTCCAGTCAATTTCTACGGCAATGTTATCGACACTCCTGAGGGTAAAAAATGGGTCAACACGCAGGTGTGTTACGCGGACAAACCTAAAATGAAATGAATATAAAAGAATTGATAACTGTTTAAAAGTTTGATAGAAAAATAATCAAATTCTTTATTTTTATCTCTGTTCAGGTTGTTTTTGCAATGCCGTATGACAATCCGATACCTGGATACAACAATAATGTTGTAAACACTCTGAGGTTGTGGTCAGCAAAATCACCTGTTGAATTCAACTTAAAATTCTGTAAGTGTCCACTTCGGGTCACCTTGAAGTAATTTCGCTACATAATATGCATTGCCACATGATAATTAGATTCGATTCATCGTGTAATTAGTTTTTTGGGTCAATTAGCTCATGTGATTATTGATCAGTCGAAAGTTTTTTACGTTATTATCGCCTGTAATATTAAAACGATACATTATCGGAATATAAATAAAATTTGGATCATTAGCAAGCATTGTGATATACAAAAGACAATAAGGTTGCAAAATAGTTTCCTTCTTTTAATGCCATTGTTCGTTATGCGCATGTAATTGATGTATTAGCATTGGCATGATGTTTTCTGAAAAGAAATCCATAAATGACAATGTTCCCAAATTTTTTTTTTTTTACAGCATTTAAACTGGCCAAAGTTTTTAGAAATTCGTGTCTACATTTATAACATTAAATTTGTTTATTTTTCAGTCAATGATGGTGACTACATCCAGGCTGTAATTGATCGTAACTTGGCAGAAAATATCTCTCGGGTTTTGTATCCAAATGACAACTTTTTTGAGGGTAAAGAGTTGCGTTTAAAGCAGGAATATTTCATGTGCGCTGCTACATTGCAAGACATTATTCGTCGTTATAAATCAAGCAAGTTTGGATCACGGGATCATCATAGAACAGATTTTGACGCCTTCCCAGACAAGGTCGCAATTCAATTGAATGACACTCATCCATCTTTGGCTATACCAGAACTGATGAGAATCTTGCTCGATGTTGAGGGTCTTCCATGGGAAAAGGTATATTTAATTCTAAACTCAATTCCTTTAGAAATTGCAGCAAATTATCTTTTATTTTATTCTCCAGGCATGGGACATCACAGTTCGCACTTGCGCCTACACTAACCATACAGTTCTCCCTGAGGCCTTGGAACGTTGGCCGACAAGTTTATTGGAGAGTATTTTACCTCGACACATGCAGATCATTTATCATATAAATTTCTTACATCTTGAAAAAGTACGTGTCTTTTTCAATGGCGACCAAGAGCGCATTCGTCGTATGTCTCTTATCGAAGAAGATGGAGAGAAGCGTGTTAACATGGCTCACCTTTCAATTGTTGGAAGTCATGCTGTGAATGGAGTTGCTCGTATTCATTCAGAAATCATAAAAGACAACGTGTAAGGAGCTACATAACTCTTATTACCTCATTATGATTATTCGTCAATTTTATGGGATAACATCAATGACTGATTGTTATTTTTATTTATCTACAGATTCCATGACTTTTACACTATGACACCGGACAAATTCCAAAACAAGACCAATGGTATAACTCCAAGAAGATGGCTGCTTTTATGCAATCCAACTTTGTCTGATCTCATCGCCGAGGTAGAGACTCATTGGATAATATTAACATATTATTTCACGTCTAGAAAACAAATGATAGTAATCACATTATGTCTGCTGTTACAGAAAATTGGGGATGAGTGGACTGTCCATTTGGATCAGCTTGCACAGCTAAAACAATGGGCCAAAGACCCGAGCTTCCAACTCAGTATAATCAAGGTCAAGCAGGAGAACAAACTTCGTCTTGCACAATTACTAGAAAGAGATTACGGCGTGAAAATAAACCCTGCTTCTATCTTTGATATCCAGGTGATTGAATGTTTTAACGGTATTTAATTCTGAATTAAAATTGCAATTAATTTAATCTCGAAATATTTTCTGTACAGGTAAAACGTATCCATGAATACAAAAGGCAGCTGCTTAATTGTCTGCATATAATAACACTTTACAATCGTATAAAAAGGGATCCTTCTGCTCCATTTGTACCTCGTACAATTATGATCGGTGGTAAAGCCGCTCCTGGTTATCACATGGCGAAGAAAATAATAAAACTTATATGCAGCGTAGGAAATGTTGTAAACAACGATCCCATCGTCGGAGATAAATTGAAAGTAATATTCCTTGAAAACTACAGGGTGACTTTGGCAGAGCAAATTATACCGGCTGCAGATCTTAGCGAACAGATCTCAACGGCTGGTACAGAGGCATCAGGAACTGGAAACATGAAGTTCATGGTAAATTGTTTATTGTAGACTTCCGATACAGCATATGCATACTTATCTCTGTCTTAATTACAGCTGAACGGCGCTCTCACAATCGGAACATTGGACGGTGCAAACGTCGAGATGGCCGAAGAAATGGGCAATGAAAATATATTCATTTTCGGAATGACCGTAGACGAAGTTGAGGCACTTAAGAGGAAGGGTTACAACGCCTACGACTATTACAACAAACTGCCTGAGGCGAAACAATGTATTGACCAGATTCAGGGCGGCTTTTTCAGTCCAAGCAATCCTGACGAATTCAAGGATATTGCCGATGTTCTATTGAAATGGGACAGGTTCTTGCTTCTCGCTGATTATGAAGATTATATTAAAACTCAAGATCACGTCAGCAAAGTTTATCAGGTTCGTTAAATATTTTTGGTATAGGACTTACTCTCGTTTCAGGGTTGTTAATAAATTGTTATTTCGACGTGTTTATAAATTAATAACAATATAATAACACATAATAACTTAGAAACAGTTAGATTTATCGAAAAAGACCAGGATACCTTTTTCGTAGAATATTCAATTATGAACAAAAATATCTATGCAGAATCTTTCTAAGTAGATTAGATCTTGAGATATAAAAATCGAAAAGTGACACCAGAACATTTCCCATGTATTTTAAATGTAAAATGAAAAATAGCGATGAGTGATCTCTAAATATTAATATTAAGGGCTCATATTTTAACACGCATCTTATTTTACCTTACTGAAACTATTGAATGTGTGACTTTGAAAAACAGAAACAAAAATTAAGGAAAGTTTTTCAATCTTCTGATAAGGATTTGAAAAAATATAAAAAATGTGGTATTGCATCTACAGGGTGGCTCTCCAAAGAATATATCATCGTCACACTTATATATGTATGTGTGATCATAAAATTGACGAATTTTCTCTTGTTTCCAGGACGAAGGCAAGTGGGTAGAGATGGCTATTCACAATATCGCATCATCTGGCAAGTTTTCATCAGACAGAACGATCGCTGAATATGCTAAAGATATTTGGGGAGTTGAACCTACTTGGCAGAAGCTTCCACCGCCAAATGAGCCACGTGACATTTAAACAATGAATATACATAATATTAAAAATTAATTGATAAAAGCCTGAATTGAATACCCTGCATTGCAGCAGTCATTTTATTCATTTATTAGTATATAAAACATTCTATTCAAAGTTATACACGCGATGTTTTATTTCTTTATAACTAAACCATTATCAATAACTGGGATATGAAAATTATATCAACAATTAATCACTTCAAGCGAGACAGACATGGCGACGTTATATATTAAATTTTACAAATATCTTTAGTTTCGAATAGTAAAAGTAATCGTATCCAAAGAATATCGCTGATCGATATATAATTAGGCATTTGAACTTCGCGCTAAGACTTTTAATTGATATATTGTGATCCATGTGAAGTATTGCATGGGAAATTATACCTATTTTGAATCGGTTTTATTTACGTTTTCCGAAATTCACGCACCTCGACTATATTTGGGTAATATTTGAGTGAACCAATTTACCGATAATCATCAGGCATTTTATATTTTATCAAAAAATAAATTAAAAAAGTAATATGTTGATGTTGTGCGTAATCAAATGTGTTGAAAGAAAAAAAGAATAATTAGAAATGCAATCTATCATTGCTATCGTTCGGTAGTGGAATAGGTAATATAATATACATATAAATTTAACTTCTATCGTTGTAAAATGACAGACTGTTTAAAACACCATTAAGTATACCTATGTCACATTAGACAAACGTACTCAGTGAATTAACAAGTTCATAGATCCTGACAGTCTTTGAAGAAAGAAAAAATGAAAGTGGCAGCTTTATTATCGTCCATACAAACAAATCAGTACATTTCAGAGGTCAGTTTCCCATGAAAATAATTGTTTACTTTTTCTGTTATCTTTATTTATTTATTTTTTCTTTTCAATTTTAAACTAACATCGATTTTGGCTAATTTAAGTTTGTGCTCCTAAATCGTTATACATTGTTGTTATATTCGATTCATTTTCGAACGTTATGAATTTACCAAAATAAAAATTCTTATAGAAAATATTATCGCGTTATATTATAATCAAAAGTTTACGTAAAGTGGAACAATTTTATCGTACAATTTCATCGTACATCCATAGGTATGTGTTATGACATTAATAATGCCTAAGTATGAAAATAAACAGAGCTCGGGCACAATGCTCCTGCAGGACTTAGCGCCCGATCAACAGCTCAGTAATACAATGAAAATGATCGATACATTTATACGGTAAAGTATTATTATCTATCACGGTTTGAATTTCATTATATTTTAATTTACGTTAAAATTATACCAATACGCGTTCACTGGTTATTATCACACTTTGTCTCGACGGCGGGAATAAATTTCAAACTATTTCTAACAAATATGAAAATTATTGGTAATAAACATATTGAATGATTAGTATAATAATATTGTTAATATTGTGGTCGTTCTCAAGGCCATTTTAACATAAATTTGGTCAAACTGCAACCATAATAAAGAAAAATAAATAAATAAATAAAATAAATTGTATCGTCGCTAAATAATTCGATCAATTGGATGATACTCGAAAAATTTCCTACCATAATATTTCTACCTCAATTTATATCTTCAATCTCTTTTTATTTTACGTATACTGCAGCCATCATGTACGCAACGTGATTCAGTTTGTGAACGGGCCAATTTTTAGGATGGATTCTCTATCTTACTAACGATGTCAATAAGACTAGGAACGTCTTTTACCAAAAATTCGAGGGATTGACAATTTTCGAGTTATAGCAGGTTGTTGAAGTTGACTAATTACAAAGCTTTCATGTACGTGACTAAAGTACGGCAGGCTCAAGAATGCAAACTGTACAGTACCCATGCGAGTTTCCATGACCAAGGACATCCGGGGTACCATTACGACGTCGCTCTTGCCGTTCACATCCTCTGATTCGTAGTCTCCAGCGACAAGCTTCTCTGTGATGTCTGTATTTGCTCATTTGCCAGATGCGTGCCTCATTACGTGCTTGTGTTTTATTATACACATATGCTATACGTAATTACGTTTATTTCATGCCTGAAATGAAGAGTCGTAGGGAGAGGAAAGTGGAAAATAACGAAACAATTGATTATTGGTATATGTGGAAATTTATTGCTGTTGAGTCTCGATACAACATCACTTGAGTGTCGGTTATGTACAATTTTTAATTGTATTTCAAATATAAATATGTACCCATCGCAAGTGAGTATCTTTACTTGCTTCCTGGTAGACAGGCTAGCACGTTCGGAATACTTCTAAAATGTCACAGTCGTAACTAGTTGACGCAACTCCTATACGAACTATTTCATTTCACCGACCACTACCCCAAAACAAAGTACCCCTAAGCTTGGTTAGAGCTCCTATTTGCCCGGCTAATCCAGTCAACTAATAGACTTAACCAGGTGGCAAATGTTTTCGCCATCCCGCGGTCGAATTAACGAACTATTTTTGCCGAAAACATTGGTACGCTTTTTTGCATTATTGGCCGGTTTGATTCTGGCGTAACTTTTGTTTAAATAAGACAGACGAAGTTGGGCACAATTTCATATGTATATGTCAGAGAAAGTCTTCATAGCCAATGAATGAACGTTCGTATTGAATATAGAGATCGGTGAACGCTCGAGACAAAATTACGATTATGAATTACATCTCATATAATTTCAGGACGTAATGTAGTTTTTTGAACGACTCTAATCGCAAACAGGCGCGCTGCAAATATTACGAACCATCTGTGCCGTTAAAATAATTATTCATAGTTAGAATAAGTCCTACAAACATTTTATGCAAGCTGTTTTTGTTTTTAACTTACAAACTCATCATTTGATTGCTCGAGGACCAATCGCAATGAATTTAAGGTGTTGAAATATGCCTGATAATTACTTGAACGGATCTTGTCAACCGTTTCAATTATTTCTTAAATTGTTGTGGCAATATTAACATAAACGTCAATTCCTGTTATTCGTTTTTCTATCAAAAAAGAGAAAATCATCGTCAGGAGTTGAAGAAATTGAAAAAAAAAAATATCTAACTCCGCTGGTAAATTTGAATGTAGGTATAATTGCCTCACTGCATATATCATATGTATAAACTCTGAAAATAAGTCATTAAAAATAATTCTTTTCGATTCAAATCTGGAGTAAAGTTATCACACGACATATAATACGCGGGCTTTGCACGTATGGCTATAGTGGGAAATGTTGATTAACTTTATAGGCAAGAATCACGAAAAAATATTCTACTTATAAGGCTGCCCTACGCCCTGGGGTATTGCGGCTAGAATTTCAGTCGTGTAGCAAACTTGTCACCTACAGTTATACATCATATATTTACTTACATAAATATTAAGTTTCATCTGTAATATTACGTAATATTTACTCGTGAACAAGCAATCCAATGAGTTAAGCTCAAGCCCCACTCTCGAATCATTGATACGAATTGAAATATGTTTACATTTCTACATTTAATCAAAGATTATTGTGGGTTTATCAATTTTTCCTGGTACTGATCAATCCGCAGATATACAGTGTACGTAAACATACATATTGGTATGGATAGATTCCACACCTTCCGCGATAATAGAATAACAATACCAGATAAATAAATAACAAGAGAAATCTTGTACAGGTGCAGTGAATATAATAAACTATATATAAATAAATACCTTTAATCCAATATTATACGCGTGTGTTATTAATTCTTGCATCTAATTTGCATTGTATGTATAGTTAATTATTAGTCAGAAGTTATTCGATCAGTGTCTATACTGTAGCGATTACTCATCAACGTTTGTTCTGTGTTTCTTCACATGTGTGGGTGATGTGTGCAGACCACTGATATACTATATACTCCGTGTATTTCAACATACCTGTATGATATATATGTATACCGATATACCGTCGCTACTATAACTAAATATTACGTAGGTATATACTAGAGCGTGTTGGCACTGGGAATTGGCATGCTTAGATATATGATATCCGCCCTCGCCAACTATAGTATGCATTGCAGCTGTCAAATACGCCTATAAGTAGATACATACATCGAGGAAGAGGAAGACATCGAATATAATATACTTCTCTGCAAAGAATGGCATATATACTGCATATCTTTATTGTTATTGCGTGGCACACCTAGCTCTGTTGGTGGAACCCGTGGGGTTAGTCAGCCTCGAACTTGCTTGATTCACGACCCGAGAACGTATCTATATCGTCTTATAATAATGTCCCTGACGTCGTCGTCTACGGAAAGTCTGACGGCGCAATTAGCAAAGGCGAAAGCATTCGAGAAGTTCGTCTTGTTCGACAACGACGCCGTGGTACTAGTAAGTAGACGATACTCAACGAACGTAATTCATCGCAGTCAGTCGCGTAACAATAGAAAGTATTTTGATAGTTATAATTATGTGTTGCATCTTTAAATCTTGGTGCTATCGACTTTTCTGTCAAGATACAGAACAGTCGGATGAGCTCGGTCAATCTCGGGTAAGTTCGCAGCAGTAGTATACATCTATTTGAATTAATCTCACGCGGAGTTTTGTTTATGTGTATTATAGGTATACATACATCAATAGATAGATATTAGTTTAACTATTAACAAATATAACGATATGCACTTATCCATTCGTTACACAGTTAATTAACATTCATTTTATAATTATTATTGAAATTAAAACGGTAACAACATTCATGTTGTATATATTTAGATATTTTAATTTATACTTCTGCAAAAATAAGAAATAAGTAAAATATAAAAACGATATGAAGATTGCCCGCGTGATTGTTTTCGTGCAACAGTTACTGATCGAGTCAGGACTAAATCTGGATTTTTTATCATTCGTATCTGGATTTTATGTACGGCCCTGATTATATCGCAACGTAAATATGCGCGCGTCGCATGTTTCGCGGTAAATCAATCACGCGATAAATCGAAGTCACAAAATTTAAAGTTTCTTTTACCGTTTAAAATATAGAAATTATTACATACAGTCACACATGGAAGATATTCTTCGAAAATATTCTTTTTGATGACAAAACCGATGAGCTAATCGTGAGTTTAGCTATATGATATCATCGTTATTGTTATCGTATACGGTCTGAAGAACGATTTTTTTCATTACATCATATCATGTTTACGTTTATAAAACCCAGCTTTAACTGTATATAATATAATACGACACGTGTTTTAACTGACAAATAGTTCTTCAATTTATACATTTAGCAATTATAGATAAAGTAATCCATGTGTGTGGAATATATTATTATGTCTCATTGGCGTTTCCACTCCGTATTGATGATCAAACGTTATATTCAAGAACCACAAGTGTCATTTTACACCTTTTCGTAAACAAGGATTACGCACAGACACGTATAGTGTTTCAAAAAATCCCACGCGCTTATATTCTGTTACCTTATCACGCTTAATGGATATAAAAATCGTTAAATAAACGAAAAGTCACTAAATAATCTACAGGGTAATCAGGTGGGTGGTGATCAAGCTTGTTAAAAAATATCAAGGATGACGTGGCGGAGCACGCAGCTCCAAAATTCTAACGCGGAAATGCCCCCCTACGCCCGGGTTGGAATAGTTTCGTTCGGCAGGCCTGAGGTCAATGACCGTGGGCGTGATATCCACCTTGACTGTCCTCTACGTACGGATCCTCAACAAACTTTAACACTTAAACCTTAAAGCTGATTGTTAAACCTTGGCATCTCTATCTAACGAATCAAACTCTCATTAGTCTTAATTTTATCATCGGTAATCAGTTAGTAATATTAGCTGCTTATTTTGAACTGTCTACTAAATTCTACGAGTGACAAGTTGACAGGGTTTCTCTGGACAAAAGGTCAGCGAGATATTATCCAGATGAAAGTGTATTTTCTTGACGATTTTTTATATCATGTCAGTAATTGATATGGAGATAATATCCCGAGGTGAAACAATCGGTTTTTATTATTTTAGCATATTTATCCTAACAGCATAATTTTTTTTGTTTTTACTACGACAATTCATTTTGGATGATAATTATAAAATGATATGCTGCTTTTCATCGTCAGTATCATTAATGTCTTTTACTTTTTTCTTTTAGGCTACTAATTCTTCGCCTGCAGAGGAAATTAAACTGAGTCCTGGATCGGCCGTGATTGTCACAGGATACATACCCTTCAACGCGGTCAGGTAGGTGCGATTTAAACTCTTAAAAATATTTAATGAGGTGAAATAAAGCGAAATGGAATTGCGTATTTTAATTATTTTACATTTTCGGATGGTATAAAGGTTGCGGCATTTCATTTCAACCGGTTTCTACTGTCAAGGATAACACATTTATGTATATCTAAAATTCGATACCGCGGCGTATAGGTATGATAGAGTATTATGAATTCTGCGAGTAAAAAAAAAAACCCGCGACTACGTCACTGTGTCAAACTGCATGCTTGACTACACTCGGCTATCTAAAAAAAATTGAATGACAAATTGAGATAATTGAATGGCAGATAAATTAATATATGAAAAGCACAATAATGAAGTGAGTCAATGCAGTCGAGCTAAACATATCTTTTCAGTGCAAAAAAATTTGTTCAAGAGTCAACCGTCATAATTTACAGATTTCCAAAATCAAATGTTCTAATTCACAAAAGAAAGTTTGTAATAATTAAGAAGAAAAATTTTAACGTAAAAAAGTAAGCCGAAAGAAAGACTCAGGGTAAAAACAACGTCTTATTAATCCTCCGTAGTCACCATGGGTCAATTTCACCCAGTTTGCAATTTTGAGCTAAATATTTGTGTTTGGTTGGAATAAATACCTTTTTTGAAACTATTGAGCTATTTTTTTTATCAAAGTACCATATCTCGTGAGTATCACCTTAAAAATATTTGGAAAAAAAATTAAAAAACGAAAAAGTTATGAATATTTAACTAAAAAAGTACATTTTCTGCACATTCACTGCACGATTTTTTTTCGACACGTTGACATTTGATTTCTTTTCAATTGACTGTTGCTAAATATTCTACAATGTTCAAACTATGATCCATAATTGTTTGAAAAAAATCTTACGGACACTTTTTGTACGGCAATCATTTGAAAATGACATTGGGTCAATTTAACCCTCTGCAGTGTGACTACTACGTGATTCTACAAAAGTGTGACTACGGAAGGTTAAGATTCAACGATATTTATTCCCTACAGCTTTGCAGTAAATCTGGCATGCAAATCTTCGGCGGATAATTTAGCTCTACATTTCAATCCGCGATTGGAGAGGGGCTACATTGTGAGGAACTCGAGATCACGCAATCAATGGCATGCCGAAGAAACATGTTCGACTCAGGGCCGAAGTGGGCCGCTGTTTCGTCGAAATTCTTATTTCCACATCATGATATTCTGCACCGCCAATGAATACCAGGTCAGGAAAATGATCATTATCATATTTAGTACATACATGATAATCAAGAGAACGTTATTTTTTTTGCTTGAAAAATGGTCCCAATACAAGCTTTAAAAATATTCTGTATATCATCACAGCAATTTAAAAAAACCGAATCGCAATTGTGTAATTGTATTATCGCAGATAGCCGTGGATGGTGAACACTTTTGCTCGTTTTCTTACCGAATACCATTGGCTGATGTGAACAAGCTCTACGTCCACGGGGATGTAAAAGAGGTTAGAACTAAAGTGACAACTTTGTACATATATCCAGACCCAAAAATTTGCCGTACAAAATGCAACCTGGAACTTGTCACAGATAAACCATTGGTGAATGACTTGGTAAGCTGATCTCATGAAACGATTGAATGAAATCGAAACAAAAAAAAAAAAAAAATTTCTCTTTCAATTTGATAATAAATTTATGTGTTATTTTTGGCCTTTAGGATATTCCAGCCACAGTTTTTATTCCCGAGGGTTTGAAGGTTGGAACTCGTATTTTCGTAAAGGGTAGACTAAAACTGCTCCCTCATTCGTGAGTAAAATTAACAAAAATAATAACGTTTGCAAAAAAATTTTATTCGAATATTTGATTTGAATAGTTTCATGAATTAGGGTCTTAGTTATGTGGATTATAATTTTTTTACAGATTTTATTTGAATTTACAAAAAGGACGTACGATATATCCTCATCCAGATATTGGACTACATCTTAATCCACGATTTAATTTTGGTAACGCTCAACCATGCGTTGTTATGAATTGTTGGCAAAACGGTGCCTGGGAACACGAAGAACGACATGATAACATCCTCACTTGGGGACCTGGCAGAGAATTTTTACTCACGTAAGATAAATTTTTTATTTTATCATTAATAATTTTTGAAAAATATATATAAGTTCATTCACTTTTTTATCCACATCGAGAGAATAGCGGTTTGAATAAATTCGGTCTGAATCGTGTTACCATTTTAATAAATCAATTTTTGATTATCATTGACTGGTTATAAGATAACGAGTGAAAATCTGTACACAAATCCTGACATGTATTATTATTTGTTTTCAATTTCTATAGCCTGACTTGCGAGTACGAAGCCTATACGATTTGGTTGGGGAACAACATGATTGGAGAGTTCAGGCACAGAGTTTCTCTCGAGAATATTGACACTCTGCGTATCTGCGGTGACATAGTACTTTACGAGCTCGCCATTAGTCACACTTAAGGCTTGCAGACATTCAATGAAATGATCACATTATCGCCAAAGAAGTATAATCAAAGATTATTTACGACTTTAAATGGTCTGAGAGATTCCAGAATTCAAATTTATCTCTCGAATAAGGTTGAGATTTGAGACTAAAAAAATAAACTTATCGTTTTGGTTTTAGCGATACGTTTATTTATAATCAGAGCATGAGATTTTAGAAATATTTGACAGCTATTAGGAATTACATACATAAATCGCGCTTGATACAGACATACAAGATTGAAGTAGAATTTTTCACAAGCCATTCAAAGAATAGATTGATTTTACTTTTTATTTATTTTTTTTTTCTTCAAGTCAAGTTGCTTCATGTTTCTTATCTCCATAATCAGGTGGAGTATTTTTTTTTAATGTATATATACATATATAATTTTTTTTTTTCTCTTTTTCTATATTCTGCGAATGGATGTTGATGAAACGTTCTATTCAATTTTGTTTGTGTAAATAGTGTGATGTATCGAAAAATGACAGAAGAAAAAAAATCGAATATATTAAAAATAAAAAATATATGAACGCAAATGCTATAGAGCGAATCGTTTTCACTCACAGTCACAAATGGTAGTTATTTTTATCGATTGGCCAGTTATGGTAATTTATTTGAAAATTCATACAGTCTGATAGTATATTAACTGATGAGTGATTTACTCAACACACTGCTTAACGCATATCTGTTCTTTTTGTAATTTTTTTTAATTTTTTTTTTTTTTTAATATTCCATTTGATTAGATTCTGTTTTCTTTTATATTGTTAATTATTTGTATAATTGTGGTATCTATATTTATGTAAAAGTATATATTATTCTTAACTTTGTACCATATACTGTATTTCTTTTTTTTTTCTTTTTCTATGAGTATTATTTGCAAAAAATAAATATCAACAAATTGTTATTATCCTGTATTTTTCCTGTTTTACATATAAATTTATACAATTCATACCTACGTATATGTAGATTTAATCAAATATGAGGCTGAGGCTAGGTATAATTTTTTTTTTTTTTTTTAATAAAATTTCATGTCATTTTCAAAGTTCATCGTGTTTTTCACGTTTTTTTTTTTTTCTTTTATATAATACCAAAGAAGTTTATTAGTTTCGGAGAAAAAATTTTCAATTTATTTTTTGACGAAAATTTTCCGCTCTTTTTATCGAAAATAGTTTTATGAGCCTGTATTCTCTTTGAAGTATGAAATTTGTTAGACTGGACCATTACATAGTTTATAATGAAAAAATCGATATTTTTAACCTTAGATAATGTGAAGCTTAGATACTTCAAGTTAATAAATGAAACAAAATTAAATCGAATTTGGAGTTGCGAAGAAAGTTCAACCATATATATTTTAGACTTACGATTCTCTGAGACACATGAAAATATTTTTAAAGGAAAGAGCGGTAAATTTCCGTTCAAAACTAGATTAAAATTTTTTTTTTCTGAGACTTGATCTCTTTGGTATTATAAAAAAAAAAGGTGAAATACATATCAGAAATGAAATTTCACGAAGAAATAAAATCATACTGTGGTCCATGTTGCCGTATTTTTATGGATTTTTACAATCAATACTGGAAAAAATTGGTTGAATATTTTGAGGTACAAAACAACATCTAAAGTTTATGAAATAGCTCATATACATGAACTATGCAACCACTGTCATTCCCAACGAATTATCCTTTCAGCTGGTCCTGCAGTTAAACGTATCGCTATTACTGATATATGCTAACTGCATAGACTAGAGTCTTATTCATATTTAGTTTCAGTGACGATTTATTACTGACAACAAGGCACGGAAGGTAGTTATTTAATAAAAATAAAACAAGACAAAGAAGAGAGTTAGTCCTGAGAATAAAAACTACTAATATGAAAGACAAATATTAGAAATAAACCCTAGCTACTCCCTCCCTAGAAATAAAATAATAATCTTCTAAAATATGAATAATAATATACAGATCTTTGGAGAAAATACTTGCCGAGCGCGTAAAGTTTATTCAGACAGAGCAGCGGACCACAAGAATTATGAATACAAAACAGTAAAACAAGAAGGCTATTCGATCAACGGCCATAGCTGCCAGGGTCCACTCCAGCTGTGATGACTTCAACGGGGTAAGGATATTCTGTCGATCGCCATCGTCAAAGTTACCGTTGTTTAGTGGACCGGAAACCGACTGATTCCCGTCAACAGCATTGCTCTCTCGCATCTCCTCGCCTGCATTTGCTCTTCGTGCTTCAACCTATATCGTACACAAATTGTCCGGTTAACATGATGATTTAAGGTCAGATTTGTTACGTACAAACTTGGCGTACTCACCAATTGAACAACATCGTCGAGCCAAAGAAATTTTCCTAACCGGCCAACGAGAACTTGCTTCACCCTCCAAGGTAACGGCCTTGTGTTCGTTCTCTTTGACATGTTGATAACCGACACGGATATAATCAAGGAGATACTAACTAGGTACAAGCTACAGCTGTAGAAATGAACTGTAAAACAAAACGAATCGATTAAAACAAGGTAAAAAAGGTCCAGATATTTTTCAAAAAGTTTTTTTCAGACCTAAAGAGATCGTAAATGTTCCAACAACATCCCAGCCTACGTACCGATCAGAGGTGTGTTGTATGCGAGTGGCGGTAACTTTTGACTGAAATATATGAGAAACAGGGATATCAGCACCGTGGTGCACGCAGCCACTGTTATTTTATCCTCACTTTGGGGTGGCAGCCAAAACGTAACCAGCGTCAGGAACACTATAGCTGTGAATGAATAATTGCCGAGTATGAAGGTCAATCTTTGGCTTTCTCGGGCTCGTGATTGAGCTGAAACGTGCGGCTGATCATATGTCGAATCGTACTACTAAAAATCTAAGAAGCATCGCATTTTGAAGAACAATAGAATGATGTATTTGAAAAGCATCGATTACCAGTGGCTGGAGTCATTACGATTGCTACGTAATTCGGAGATTGTCTTTTCACTGTGAGATTGTAAGTAACGTCGATGTAGGCCTCGGAACAGCACGGGTAGTGAACAACGTTACGTTCTCGGGTTACCTCTTTTAGCATCCACTCGGAGTTTTGTATCATCAAATCGGGCTGTGTGAAAATGAAATCGTTATAGAAATCTATAATAGAAGTAAAGAGCTGAATTTATGAGTAAAATTCGTAAATTTTTGGTGGTATATCAACATAAACAATAAATTCCATAGCCAACCCGATCTTCATATTCCGGGAATCGCAGATCGATCTCTTCACCGTTGAATGTCCAGGATCCAAGTTTAAGCGTACAGACTTGAGTATCGTATGGCCAAAAACGAAGGTCCAGCTCGCAAAAGACCATAAATTGAGACGGGGGAACCCAGAGAACTGTACCATCCTCACTCACTAGACAATGCGTATTTCCATAATGATCTACTGTACTGCCAGCCGCGCTAAAAAACAAAAGCAAATGCACAAAAATGTGAGAATTTTAAATCTATACGGAGATCTCATTGAAATTTGACATCGGTACATATTTTCTGTTGTACCAGGAAGGCCAGGAAGGAATCGCATATGGGTTTCCGTATCGCGCATGTATGAGAATCTCGGATGAGAATTCCGTATATGGGATTCAGGCATCAGTGTAAACCGTGTGGGTTATGCACCTGTTATAAAGAACAATGTCCGGCTGCCATACTTCGTGGTCTCCAAGATGAAGTTCGGTCAAGCCACCATAGCTCGATGCATTCCATTTAAGTTTCTCGTCCATCCAAGACTGAAACCGTTGAAAAATTTATTATTCGTCAATCCGTTAACGGTTAGCATAATCAGAGTGTTGTAAAAATGTAAAACCTACCATTTTTACCCATGCGTGGACCGTCATAAGTGACTTCAATTCTTCCTACACAGAGAAATAATTGCGTAACAAAGTAATTCATATCACAGATCGAGCCAAGGACAATGCCATTTGGTGAAACGAGCTTACAATGGCTATGTGATTAACGGTGATGCCAATGCTGACTACTGTCGTGTTGAAGTGCTGCGCAGGTCTCGCAAACTTGTCATAGTTCAGCAGGAGGTCCCTCTTTAAATGATCCGTCCATGTATCATTCCAGATGGGTTTCACCGGCATATCTGTCACCGTCACTTGATTCATGTTAGGATTTACACAATGATGGTTAGATAATACCATAATCATTTCGTATTTCCCATAGATAATACTACTACCTCCTATACATAGAAATGCAGAGAACTTATTCACTATCCATCTTCAAACTGTTATCAAATCATTGAAATCCTATCTTGGACTACTGAAATCCATGGGTAACGAATATTGATCAAATTCTTATCTGGCAATTAAAACACTCGCCTAAAATGTGCGACGGGATGTGTTGTCCATTTGAGATTGTCAAGTGACCAGTTAAAACCAGCTTTCTTTGCTGAATTGGTCCAGCAGCTTTTTCGCATTGAGTGATCAATTGAACACAAAAGGTTTACACTATCAATCTGACACTCAGGTAATAGCAGCATAGAATTTGTCATTCTAAAGACGGTTTCAAGTCTGGGTTAATATTTGCAAATTACGTTAGCAGATGGTATTTTTGATTGTATTGTACTCTGTACCTATTCTTATTGTATTTGAACATTACGAGATAGAGCAATACGAAAAAGCGTCTAGCAGCGCAGTCAGTGCATTCCAATTATCCGAAATCGCGAAAAGTTCCATGCCGTTCGTAATTATCTTTGATATTTAGCTTACTGTTAGTTCATGTATTCTGTATAGCGTAATTGCATCGTGGGCAGCTCGTAGTTACTCAACAGGAATCACGACGTGCACTTACAGGTCAGTTACCTCGAGATTTTATTTCAATTCCGTATATGATCAGAAAGTGCAAGTACTCCGTTGGAAGTCGAGATATTTTTAGTCCGTCGAAGAACTTATAGCAAAGTATAATGAACACGTGATTCCTCGGCCACAGACTTCGTATCATGTGAAAACAGGATATTCGATTTTATAACGTTGATATTACTGACCATAATGCGATATCTTAAATTGTGAAAATTATACGTCTTGTTATGAGGACGCAGAACGGCTAGAAGTTTGAATAGAAATAATGTCCGCTGACTTTACTGATTGGAACTCTGAGTGGATAATCGCTGTTGGTTAACTGGAGGACAGGAGGCTGTTTTGCTCCGTCAAAGTGGTCATCAACTCTGAATGGCGATGCGACTCTCTCATGCGAATGGGCTGCAGCGTGGGTTCATTTACGAAGACCAAAATTATCGTATGAAATCAACGATCTTCAAATATCAAATGTACGGATTAACGTGAATAGAAACTGATTGAATTCCAAACGCAACGTGCATCTCCTGGATTTAGCCTTGAGGGACTTGAAATGATTTAGACTCTGATCGGTACACAATAAGAGCAGCTCATATTTTTAGACTTGAATTTGAGGATTTGAATGATTCATTCGATTCAATTGAGTTTATGCGCGATTAAGAGATTAATGTAGGTGGAAATGTTTATTCACGATTTCTGAACGGAAGGCTAAGTTCTACTTATGAGAAGATCGTAAAAACTTTCGGAATTTGGAATGACGATTAATCGTAACCAACAGTAACAGGTGAACGAATCTATAAATCTCGACCTGTTCCCGTTTGAATTTGTTCTAATCTGTTCTGATGTGAGAAAAAAATCGAGTCTTTTTTTCCTGGAGTATCAAAATTCTAATCGAAGCCAAAGTTAGTCGGAAAGAATTTTCAAATGTACAACCGTCTTTGAGCTAGTCTATCAATTCGCTCCTTGCTCATATGACAATTTTTACTTGATGAACGTACCGACGCTTATTGTAAGCCTTTTTTTCACAACCTTATGATTAGGTGACGGTACTCACATTTTGCATCCGCACGTTGTTCCAGAGCTGAGAAAATCGCTAATCCATATAACGCGAGGATTCCGATGCGGGAACTACGAAGCCACGACGTTCCAGGCATGACTGCAGCGTCGACCCTGTATCGTCAGACTGTTCTTACATCTCGTTATCGTCATTGCTTATCTACAATTGTGTCCGCACGTCGCCTGCCCCGCCGCCTATCCTCGTAATAACCGATGAACACATCAGACTTTCGTTTCAATTTATCCTCAAAATTTCTGCAAGGATTCAAATTGCTCCTGAGAACAGGGATGAACGGAGAGATTGCAGTAAATGAAATAGTACAAATGTACTTATGACTTGTACCATCTACAGGATTTTTGTAAAATGAATAAGAATTTCTATTTTCCTTCTTATTCCCAATTCTTCTTGATGTCAATTAAAAAATCTGGCTTTTCGTTGCCGGATTATATAATTGCTTAGCGCGTTATTTGGGGAATTTGAGAAATGTTTAACGAGTCCTGAAACGGACCGGTAAGAAGAAATATCACTAATTGTTTATTTAATTGACAGTAAGTGTCTAAATAAGCACACCTTGAGTACATTCGGATATTCGTACGGCCAGGACGTACGTACGTACGTTGATCAGGACCATCATTTTTTCCTTAAAATATAGCGACTCCTGCTACTTGGAAGCTGCAAAGAGTAGTTCTCGATAATTTCAAAATAAGCTGCGAAATGGGTGATACAGCAGGTGGCAAAAATCATAAACATCATCACCGTAATGATCTTAGCAAAAACGCCAAGGCTCCTGTTACTGAAGCAGGTACAGTCGGGCAATTAAGTTCTTGTAGAGTTGAAATTTTGGCTCAGGTGTCTACGCTGTTGAGCAGGCTCATCAATGCGTTACGGTTGGTCGGTCGCTTATAATTTATTATACATATTTCGGAAGTATTTCTTACTTTACTTTAAGTCGGTGGTCTGCTCGATTTGGCTTCTCAAGGAGCGAGGTATGCGGAGCTAAAGGCTTGCTCAATAGAGTAGACCATAGATAATGGCGTAGACATTGAAACGCTTGAGTCTGAACTTCGATCTTATAACGAGAACTTTATTGTCCGACTGTACGTTGCATCACTATGCTTTTTTTGAGCGCTGAACCAATACGATCTTTCTATATCATCGATCACGATCTATGGAAGAGTCTCAGGAGGTCGTTCAATTTCAATTCAAAACAATTAATTTTAATTCAAATTTAAAATCTAATCAAAGAAAATTCTTCTCAAAGCGAAGATAAATCAAAAATAAAAATATTACCAACCAAATATCAAAATAATTAAATTCAATTCAAATTTAAAATTTGATAAAAAAAAAAAAAAAAATAGATGGCGGCGCACCGCGGTGAAAATCGACGAATTCTAGGGAGAGAATATCTTGATCGTACGCTGCGCTTCGCCGGTGTAAGTGTGAGGTAGAGGACCGTTTTTATAGAAACAAGTTTTACAGAACGTCTGTTCTACAGAAACGTTTCTACAGATACTTTTCAATAGATAATTTTTTTTATATAACCCGGTTCTACAGATTGTATTAAGATTTGTTTCTACAGCAACCCACGTAAAATAACCCACGGCTACGTTTACACAGAAAAATTATTCTACATGTTACAGGTTTACAGCATATTTTTTGAGGAAGAGGACCGATCCTACATAAATCGGTTCAACAGAACGAGATTCCTACAGAAAACATCCTATACAGAATTTTTCCTACAAAAAAACTATCCTACAGAAATAAGTTTTACAGAATTAATTTCCTACAAAATCCACATCTGTGGAAACGTATCAAAAAAGAGTATTCCTAGCCACAGATAGTTGCTAGCGATATTTCTACAAAATGCCTTCGAGAACGTTTCTGCAGAAGAATTATTCTACATATTACAGTTCTACAGGCAAATTATTAAAACTTTTATAGTTCTACAGAATACGTTTCTACAGAACGCTCCCTGATACGTTTCTACAGAATACGTTTCTACAGAACGCTCCCTGGTACGTTTCTACATAATACGTTCCTACAGAACGCTTCCTGATACGTTTCTACAGAACACGTTTCTACAGAACGCTTTCTGGTACGTTTCTACAGAACGGTTTCTGGTACGTTTCTACAGAACGCTATCTGGTACGTTTTTACAGGATACGTTTCTACAGAACGCTTTCTGCCACGTTTTTACAGGATACGTTTCTACAGACCGCTTTCTGCCACGTTTCTACAGGATACGTTTCTACAGAACGCTTCCTGATACGTTTCTACAGAATACGTTTCTACGGAACGCTATCTGGTACGTTTCTACAGAACGGTTTCTGGAACGTTTCTACAGAACGCTTTCTGGTACGTTTTTACAGAATACGTTTCTACAGAACGCTTCCTGATACGTTTCTACAGAATACGTTTCTACGGAACGCTATCTGGTACGTTTTTACAGAATACGTTTCTACAGAACGCTTCCTGATACGTTTCTACAGAATACGTTTCTACAGAACGCTTTCTGGTACGTTTTTACAGAATACGTTTCTACAGAACGCTTCCTGATACGTTTCTACGGAATGTGTTCCTACAAAACACTCCCTGAAACGTTTCTACAGAATACGTTTCTACGGAACGCTATCTGGTACGTTTCTACAGAACGCTTTCTGGTACGTTTTTACAGAATACGTTTCTACAGAACGCTTCCTGATACGTTTCTACGGATCACGTTCCTACAGAATGCTCCCTGATACGTTTCTACAGAACGCTTCCTGATACGTTTCTACGGAATGTGTTCCTACAAAACACTCCCTGAAACGTTTCTACAGAATACGTTTCTACAGAACGCTATCTGGTACGTTTCTACAGAACGCTTTCTGGTACGTTTCTACAGAATACGTTTCTATAGAACGCTTCCTGATACGTTTCTACAGAACACGTTTCTACATAACGCTCCCTGGTATGTTTCTATAGAACGCTTTCTGATACGTTTCTACAGAATACGTTCCTACAGAACACTCCCTGATACGTTTCTACGGAATACGTTCCTACAGAACGCTCCCTGAAACGTTTCTACAGAACACGTTTCTACAGAACGCTCCCTGGTACGTTTCTACAGAACGCTTCCTGATACGTTTCTACAGAATACGTTTCTACAGAACGCTTCCTGATACGTTTCTACGGAATACGTTCCTACAGAACGCTCCCTGAAACGTTTCTACAGAATACGTTTCTACAGAACGCTTTCTGGTACGTTTCTACAGAACGCTATCTGGTACGTTTTTACAGGATACGTTTCTACAGAACGCTTTCTGCCACGTTTCTACAGGATACGTTTCTACAGAACGCTTCCTGATACGTTTCTACAGAATACGTTTCTACGGAACGCTATCTGGTACGTTTCTACAGAACGGTTTCTGGAACGTTTCTACAGAACGCTTTCTGGTACGTTTTTACAGAATACGTTTATACAGAACGCTCCCTGGTATGTTTCTGTAGAACACTTCCTGATACGTTTCTACAGAACGCTCCCTGAAACGTTTCTACAGAATACGTTTCTACAGAACGCTTTCTGGTACGTTTCTACAGAACGCTTCCTGATACGTTTCTACAGAACACGTTTCTACAGAACGCTTTCTGGTACGTTTCTACAGAACGCTATCTGGTACGTTTTTACAGGATACGTTTCTACAGAACGCTTTCTGCCACGTTTCTACAGGATACGTTTCTACAGAACGCTTTCTGGTACGTTTTTACAGAATACGTTTATACAGAACGCTCCCTGGTATGTTTCTATAGAACGCTTCCTGATACGTTTCTACAGAATACGTTTCTACAGAACGCTTCCTGATACGTTTCTACGGATCACGTTCCTACAGAATGCTCCCTGATACGTTTCTACAGAACGCTTCCTGATACGTTTCTACGGAATGTGTTCCTACAAAACACTCCCTGAAACGTTTCTACAGAATACGTTTCTACGGAACGCTATCTGGTACGTTTCTACAGAACGCTTTCTGGTACGTTTTTACAGAATACGTTTCTACAGAACGCTTCCTGATACGTTTCTACGGATCACGTTCCTACAGAATGCTCCCTGATACGTTTCTACAGAACGCTTCCTGATACGTTTCTACGGAATGTGTTCCTACAAAACACTCCCTGAAACGTTTCTACAGAATACGTTTCTACAGAACGCTATCTGGTACGTTTCTACAGAACGCTCCCTGATACGTTTCCACAGAATACGTTTCTACAGAACGATTCCTAATACGTTTTTATAGAATACACATTTGTACACATTCTGACATTATCTGCATAGGATTATTTCCACATTCAAATCCTGATTAGAATAAATATAGTGATGAATTCAGGTTATGAAACGTATCGTAGAAACGTATTCTGTAGAAACGTATCAGGGAGCGTTCTGTAGGAAGGTATTCTGTAGAATTGTGAAAGTCTTAATAATTTTTCTGTAGAGCTGTACTATGTAGGATAATTTTTCTGTAGAAACGTTCTCAGAGGCATTCTGTAAACATGTAAAAATGTCGCTAGCAACTTTCTGTGAAAACGTATCAAAAAATATCATGTAGAACTGTAACATGTAGAATAAATTTTTCGTAGAAACTTACCTGTGAGTTATTTTCCGCGGGGTGCTGTAGAAACAAATCTAAATACAGTAGACTCTCGTTAAGTGCTTGAGCTCGGGGCTCTAAACAATTTGAATTCGGAGAATCGCGCACTTAAATGGAGCCCCCACTATGCTTGCTAATTTCCGGAAATACTACACAGTATAAGCCAACCAACAAAAGAGTAGGCCGCTGAAACCGAGTCACCTATAAAAACACAGCGTAAGAGTGGTGGAACTGTCGGTTCTGCGAAATATGCCGAAAACGTCGAAATTCCACGAAAGCGAGCACTTAACGGGAGAGTACTTAACGGAAGTCTACTGTATCTGTAAAAACGTTTCTCTAGAACTGTCGTTCTCTAGAATTTGTTTCTGTAGAAACGGTGTTCTCTAAATAACTGTGGGATTTTTGGCATCGAACAATCAATTTTTTATTAGGATTAAAGTTACCGTTCAAAAAAAAAAAAAAATGAAACTCTGTAGACTTCATCGTTATGATAATAGATACCTCTCAGAATTTTTATAGATTTTCAGCAAAAAATTTATGGAAAAAAAAATTAAGAAATAAACAAAAAATTATTTTTCATTAAGGGATTATTCTGGTTTCGAATGATACACTCCCCATACACTAGCGATTACATATCTATTAGTGAAATTCAATATCTGCGATGCGAGTAAAATTTTTATTGGGATACAAATATCCAAGTTTCAAATTACTCCTTGAATCACAAATATTATGTTTCAGATGTTTAAATTTCACTGTTCATTTTCAATAACAATTTGCATCGATTCACGCAGTTTTTTCAAAATCATATCACCATTTCACGTATAGAATCGATTATTTATTTCTGAGTATTTGTTAAATCATCTTGACGCCAAATTATTTGAAACTTAATATTTTATAAATTTATTTCCTGAAACGTAAGATTGATTATTTGTAATTATTCTGTGATGGTACCGATCCCAAACCATCGGCGTGCATTATTAATGTCAGCAGACATAGTGGGCAGACGAATTTAAAAATTTGGGACGCATCGGTGTGGGCGCATGGTTCGAAAAATTCGGTGCGATTCGATTCATTGTTGGATAGGAAGTCAAATAGTCATTGCAGATCGATACAAGCGTTGTGAGAATCATCATTGATCATGGAAGATGATCGAACGTGATTCTATGATTTTTGTAATTCATCTATACAGAATCAAAAAATGAGGTAAACACCATTAATGTTAATATTACTGACGAGCACTTGGTCTCAGGTGGAAAGGACGCTGGCACAAGACTGTACGACGCTGAAACTGTAAAGGTACTATGTTAGGACGGTTCAAACAAACGCTACATTTTTTTCCAGGGTTGTTCATCGACGTTTTCGTTCCTGGGCATAGAAAAATTGCTCTCGCACATGCTGAAGCCCGTACGATTTTTTTTTTACTACTGCCGTATCAATGTTGAAATTTCGGGAAAATAGCGTTTTCAGGAATTTCAAAATTCAGGTTTCGAGGCGCTCTTTGAGGTTCTCGTTCATCTCAACATGAAAAGAAATTCTGTGAAGGCGGGAATCTCAATAACACGATTTTTCAAATTTCGATATCAATGCGGCAGTATTGAATATTATCCGACAGATCCCAGCTATCACAGAATTTCTCTATATGTTGAAATGAACGAGAACCTCGAAGAGCGCCCAACCGGTCGACGATCGTTTTTGGTGGCATGGAACCGGTCATAAGAATCGCTGATTACAGATAATGAGACGTGATTAAGAGCTAAAAATTTTCGTCGGAAAATATATCAAAAATTTTTTCCCGAGACTGTTAACTTCTTTGGAATTATCAAAAAACAAAAATTATCAGAAATGACATGAAATGTCACAATGAAATAAAAAAAATTATATTTAGGTTTATTTTGCCTGATTTTCATGGATATTAACCATCTATGCTGGAAGAAAATTATTGAAAATTTTGAGGTACAAATCCACACCTGGAATTTGTGGAATAGCTCATATACATAAACCATGCAACCACTATCATCCTTATCGAATTATCCTTTCAGCTAGTTCTGCAGTTAAACGTATCGCTGTCACTGATATATGCTAACTGCATAAACTAGGGTCTTATTCATACTTAGTTTCAGTGACGATTTATCACTGACAACAAGGCACGGAAGGTAGTTATTTAATAAAATTGAAGCAAGACAGAGAAGAGAGTTAGTCCTGAGAATAGAAACTACTAATATGAAAGACAAATATTAGAAATAAACCTTAGCTGCTGCCTCCCCAAAAATAAAATAATAATCTTCTGAAATATGAATAAGGGGTTATACAGCTCTTTGGAGAACATACTCGCTGATAGCGTGAAATTTATTCAGACAGAGCAGCGGACTACGAGAATGATTAATACAAAACAGTAAAACAAGAAGGCTATTCGATCAACGGCCATAGCTGCCAGGGTCCACTCCAGCTGCGATGACTTCGACTAGGTAAGGATATTCTTAAGGAAACCGACTGATTCCCGTCAACAGCATTGCTCTCTCGCATCTCCTCGCCAGTATATGCTATTCGTGCTTCAACCTATATCGTACACAAATTGCCCGGTTAACATGATGACTTAGGTTAGATTTGTTACGTATAGACTCGGTGTACTCACCAATTTAACAACATCGTCAAGTCAAAGAAATTTTCCGAACCAGCCGACGAGAACTTGCTTCACCCTCCAAGGTAACGGCCTTGTGTTCGTTCTCTTTGACATGTTGATAACCGACACGAATATAATCGAGGAGATACTAACTAAGGTACAAGCTACAGCTGTAGAAATGAACTGTAAAACAAAACGAGTTGATTAAAACGCGGTAACAAAGTTTCAGATATTTTTTAACAATTTTTGTTTTAGACCTAAAGAGATCGTACATGTTCCAACAACATTCCAGCCTACATACCGATCAGAGGTGTGTTGTATGCGAGTGGCGGTAACTTTTGCCTGAAATATATGAGGAACAGGGATATCGGCACCGTGGTGCACGCAGCCACCGTTATTTTGTCCTCACATTGGGGTGGCAGCCAAAACGTAACCAGGGTCAGGAACACTATAGCTGTGAATAAATAATTGCCAAGTGTGAAGGTCAATCTTTGGCTTTCTCGGGCTCGTGATTGAGCTGAAACGTGCGACTAATCAAATGCCGAATCGTACTACTAAAAATCTAAGAAGTAGCGCATTTTGGAGTATACATAGATGTATTCGAAGAGCATCGATTACCAGTGGCTGGAGTCATTACGATTACTACGTAATTCGGAGATTGTCTTTTCAGGGTGAGATTATAGGCGACGTGGATGTGGGTGCCGGAATAGCACGAGTAGTAAACAACGTTACGTTCTCGGGTTAGCTCTTTTAGCATCCACTCGGAGTTTTCTATCATCAAATTGGTCTGCGAAAACGGAATCATTGTAGGAATATTTAATGCAAGTAAAAAGTCGGATTTGTAAGTAAGATTTGTGAAATTTCGGCGGTATATATCAACATACACTATAAATTCCACAGCCAACCCGATCTTCATATTTCGAGAATTGCTGATCGATCTCTTCACCGTTGAATGTTCAGGATCCAAGTTTGAGCGTACAGACTTGAGTATCGTATGGTCAAAAATGAAGGTCCAGCTCGCAGAAGACCACGAATTGAGATGGGGACACCTAGAGAACTACACCATCCCCACTCGTTAGCCAATGCGTGTTTTCATAGTGATCCAATGTACTGCCAGCCGCGCTGAAGAACAAAAGCAAATATGAAAGACCGATAAAATGTGAATGGTAAATTTATTGTAGGGTATGATCTATGCACAATATTGTGAAAATTTCAAACCCATATGGGGATCCCATTGAAAATCGACATAAGTACATGCGTCTTCTTTTGCACCAGGAAGGAATTTCATATAGCTTTCCATATCCCATGTATGAGAATCTTGGATGAGAATCCCGTATAGGGGATTCTGGCATTAGTGTAAACTGTGTGGGTGATGCACCTGTTATAAAGAACAATGTCCGGTTACCAGACTTCGTGGTCTTCAAGATGAAGTAGGGTTAAGTTACCATAGTTCGATGCATTCCATTTAAGTTTGTCGTCCATCCAAGATTGGAAAATTTATTTTTTGATAAGCCGTTAGCGGGTAGCATAATCGAAATGTGGTAAAAATGTGAAACGTACGATTGCTACCCATACGTGGACCGTCATAAGTGACTTCAATTCTTCCTGCACAGAGAAATAATGTCCGCTGACTTCAGTAATTCGGATGTTCTGAATGTCGGATGAAAATTAATTTTGACCATTAGTTCAGTGATAGATACGAATAAGTGCAAGAGATCTCTAAGGAGAAGAAGCTTGATCAGTCTTTTTCCTCTCGAGTATCAAAATCCTAATCGAAGCAAAACTTGGTCCGAGAGAATTTCCAAATGTAAATTCAACCGTCTCCGAGCTAGCCTATCAATTCGCTCCTTGCACGTATGACAATTTTTATTTGATAAACGTATCGACGCTTGTCGGAAGCCTTTTCTTGTCACAACCTTACGATTAGGTAAAGGTACTCACGTTTTGGATCCGCACGTGTTTCCAAAACCGAGAAAATCGCTAATCCATATAACGTGAGGATTCCAATTCGGGAACTACGAAGCCAAGACGTTCCAGACATGACTGCAGCGTCGACCCTGTATCGGCAGACTGTTCTTACATCTCGTTATCGTTACTGTTTATCTACAATTGTGCCCGCACGTCGCCTGCCCCGCCGCCGATTCTCGTATTAACCGATGAACACACCAGACTTTCGTTTTAATTTATTCTCAAAATTTACGTTCATGTTCATTGGATCTCGTAAGGATTCCAATTGCTCTCGAGAACTGGGATGAAGGGTGGGGCTGCAGTAACTGAAATTGTGCAAGTTTACTTATGACTTATATCGTCGACAGGATTTTCATAAAATGTATAAGAATGTCGATTTTGCTTCTCATTCCGAATTCTTCATGATGTAAATTATAAAACTTGGATTTTCGTTGCCCAATTACATAATTGCTTAGCGCAACATTTGGGGCTTTTGAGAACTATTTAACGAGTCCTGAAATGGAACGGTGAAAAAAAATATGGCTACTTGTTTCTATAGGTGGCGTCCATTAATTACGTGAGGGGTTTTTCCGTAGATTTGGACCCCGTTCTCCCCTTGGTGAGATTTGGTAAGATGCAGTGGGACACAAAAAATCGTTGCCGAATAACGAACCAGGTCACGTTTCCGGAAACTTTCAACGGCCTTTATAGCGCGCGATTCTCTCCCAACGGGGATGTTTTTGCAGCATCCTTTTAGGACCAGGGGGATCCAGGTATAAAATCTCGGTACTAGGTTTCAAAGAGCCCTTTAGCTCTGAAACAAAAATTTCAGAGCAGCTAGGATTCAGAACAAACAACACATCCTTCATTGATTTTCCGTGTTAGATCCGAAACGGTGAAACTGACGATCTTAAAATGACGCTCAGAAGCGGTATGGAAACGTCATTTCCGGTAATACGTTGCTGTTTCAACCCCTCGTGGATAGATATGTTCTACGCTTCAAGCGTCTGCGGCAACATTTTCGCTTGTACTACGAACACTTACGAATTCTCTCGATTCATCGTTGGTTAGTAGGAAGTCAAATAGTCACTACGACTTAATAGACGCTTTGTGAGAGCCATCATTGATCATGGAAGATGATCGAACGGTACTACACGATTTAATTTGTAATTCTTCTATACAGAACCAAAAAATGAGGTAAACACCATTGATGTTAATGTTACTGGCGAGCACTTGGTCTCCGGTGGAAAGGACGCTGGCATAAGACTGTACGACGCTGAAACTGGAAAGGTACTACGCGCAGGAGTTTTGATTCGAAAACCTGACCCCCACATGCATGACGTTACGGTTCATTGATTCAAATTTCTTTTTAGATCATCACCCATTACAGAAAAAACGCGGCAGATTTATTAGAGAATAAAGTGACCAAGTATCACCGTATGAGGGTATTTGCAGTAAGGTTTCATCACGGGCACCCAAATATTTTCATCACTGGTGGCTGGGATGACACTGTCAGGGTAATTACTGTTACGAGCGCGCTTTGGACGTATAGTGTTAATTATCTGATAATTATTCTCCAACAGATTTGGGACAGTAGAGCAAGCTTAGGTTCTGTCCGAGTTATCAAAGGACCCCACGTTTGTGGAGACGCGATTGACGCAAAAGTAAGTTCCTCCAGGCTCTCAAAATTCCAGATTCTTCCTATAATAAAAATCATATACTGTATAATCTATATCGGGATATGCCAGTCCCTTATTCATTTTTTCGTGACGCAGGATTCGAGGATTCTGACCGGTTCCTGGGTCGTTAGTGGTAGTCTTCAATTGTGGGATATGGCGAGCGGTAAATCAATAGAGACAATCAATCCGAACCGTCCGACCACACGTGACGGGGAGTTTCTATACACTGTACAATTTTTCGATGGTGATCCTTACGGCGATACTGTCCTTTATGGAGACTCAGGAACTGGTGCAGTCGAAGTTATCAGCCTCAAAGACAAACAGGTTGCTCTCAATCAATACCGAATTTTGAGAGGTGGATTCTTAACACTTACTCTTCCTTCACATCGAGGTAATGGGTTCTTTCAAAGTGAATAAAGCAATCGTAGCTCTGGATAGCAACCGGTCGACGATCGTTTTTGGTGGCATGGAATCGGTCGTAAGAATCGCTGATTACAGATGATCAGCCTTGATTGTCAATTTTTTTTTCGGTTCTTTATGATGTCTAATATCCATTGGGTAGTCAGTATTACAGAATGGAATGTGCTTATCAAAATGAATGAATAAATAAACACCTAGTGTATTTTTCTCTAAGCATTCAATTCATTTTTCATTATTATAGGAAAGTTGATTCGAATGAGAATTTCTACCATTCATGTCAATCAGCTGATCAGTAGCATATTATGGTTTCTGAATTTCTCAAAATCCTATGGGTCCGGACTCGCAATGTAATCTTCATACAGATTTTCAATTATTACAACATATTTTTAACTTCTTTACTCCTGAAGCATAGTTCAGGCAAGAGCCTTTATCAAAGAAGTTACCCGGGAGAAGAATATCATCGTCGAAGTAGTAGGACACATCACGTAACTCGAGAAGGAACAAAAGAATAAAATCAAGTTATCAGCAGCTCGCTAAGTTTCTACGAGGCAATTCATGAGACATTGTGATGGTACGATACGTGAATCCGCCACCAGTAGGAATCGCGTACTCTGATAACAGTGCAGTGGTTTCAGAAGCAGCATCTGCCAGCCTAAGGATAAGATTTCTATATCTCTTTCGTGTTCTCTGAAGGCATACATACCAGCACCTGATATTCAAAATTTTTCAGGTTTTTTTAATGACACCAAGGAAGTTAATCAGTCTCAAAAAAATTTTTCAAAACATTATTCGAAGAAAATTTCCCCTGCATCTCGTTGAAAATATTTTCATGTGCCTCAGAAAATCGCAAGTCCAAAATATGTACGGTTGAACCTTCATTCAGAACTCCAAATTCGTTTTTTTTTTTCTTCATTCATTGTAGCTTGAAGTATTCTCTCTGAAGTGTGAAATTTGTCAGATTGGACAACCACATACTTCATAAGAAGGAAATGGATATTTTTGATCTTGGATGATGTGAAACATAGATATTTCAAGCTAATAAATGAAACAAAAACAAAATCGAATTCAGAGTTTCGCAGAAGAAGGTGCAACTATATTTATTCTGGGCCTCCGATTGTTTGAGACACATGAGAATATTTTCAACCGAAAGAGCGGAAAATTTCCGTCGAACAATGTATTGAAAATTTTTTTCCGAGACTGTTAACTTTTTTGGAATCATCAAAAAACAAGAATTATCAGAAATGACAAAATGTCACAAAAAAAAAAAATTATATTTAGGTGTATTTAGCCTCATTGTCATGGATATTAACCATCTATGCTAGCGAAAAATTGCCGAAAATTTTGAGGTACAAAACTACACCTGGAATTTGTGGAATAGCTCATATACCGAACCATGTAACCACTATCATCTCTATCAAATTATCCTTTCAGCTAGTTTTGCAGTTGAACGTATCGCTGTCACTGATAAATGCTAACTACATAAGCTAGGGTCTCATCAATATTTAGTTTCAGTGATGAGTTATCACTGACAACAAGGCCTGGAAGGTATGTTATTTGATGAAATTCAAGCAAACCAAAGAAGATAGTTAGTCCTGAGAATAAAAACTACGAATATAAAAGACAAAGATTAAAAACAAAGCCTCGCTGCTTCGTATTCAGAAATAAAATAATAATCTTTGTAAATGTGAATGATCGGTTATACAGCTCTTTGGTAAAATTTATTCAGCCGGAGCAGCGGACCACGAGAATGATTAATACAAAACAGTAAAACAAGAAGGCTATTCGATCAATGGCCATAGCTGCCAGGGTCCACTCCAGTTGGGATGACTTCGACTGGGTAAGGATATTCTTTCGATCGCCATCATCGAAGTTACCGGTTTTTAGTGGACCGGAAACCGACTGATTTCCATCAACAGCATTGCTCTCTCGCATCTCCTCGCCTGCATTTGCTCTTCGTGCTTCAACCTATATCGTACACAAATTGTCCGGTTAACATGATGATTTAAGGTCAGATTTGTTACGAACAAACTTGGCGTACTCACCAATTGAACAACATCGTCGAGCCAAAGAAATTTTCCTAACCGGCCAACGAGAACTTGCTTCACCCTCCAAGGTAACGGCCTTGTGTTCGTTCTCTTTGACATGTTGATAACCGACACGGATATAATCAAGGAGATACTAACTAGGTACAAGCTACAGCTGTAGAAATGAACTGTAAAACAAAACGAATCGATTAAAATGAGGTAAAAGGGTTCCAAATTTTTTTCAATAAGTTTTATCCAGACCTAAAGAGATTGTATATGTTCCAACAACATTCCAGCCTACGTACCGATCAGAGGTGTGTTGTATGCGAGTGGCGGTAACTTTTGACTGAAATGTATGAGGAACAGGAATATCAGCACCGTGGTGCACGCAGCCACCGTTATTTTGTTCTCACTTTGGGGTGGCAGCCAAAACGTAACCAGGGTCAGGAACACTATAGCTGTGAATGAACAATTGCCAAGTGTGAAGGTCAATCTTTGACTTTCTTGGGCTCGTGATTGAGTTTAAATGTGCGGCTGATCAAATGCCGAATCGTACTACTAAAAATCTAAGAAGTAGCACATTTTGGAGCATACATAGATGTATTCGAAAAGCATCGATTACCAGTGGCTGGAGTCATTACGATTACTACGTAATTTGGAGATTGTCTTTTCAGGGTGAGATTGTAGGTGACGTGGATGTGAGCCTCGGAACAGCACGGATAGTGAACAACGTTACGCTCTTTGGTTACCTCTTTTAGCAGCCACTCGGTGTTTTGTATCATCAAATCGGTCTGTGAAAACGGAATTGTTGTAGAGATATTTAATGGAGGTAAAGAGCGGGATTTGTGAGTAAAATTTGTAAAATTTCGGTGGTATGTCGACGTGAACTATAAATTCTATAGCTAACCCGATTTTCATAATGTGACGGAAATTGCAGATCGATCTCTTCACCGTTGAATGTCCAGGATCCAAGCTTAAGCGTGCAGGTTTGAGTATCGTACGGCCAAAAACGAAGGTCCAGCTCGCAAAAGACCACAAATTGAGACGGCGGAACCCAGCCAACCATACCATCCCCACGCGTTAGACAATGCGTGTTTTCATAGGGATCCACTGTACTGCCAGCCGCGCTGAAAAGAAGAAGCAAATGTGGAAAATCGATAAAATTCAAATGGTAAATTCATTATAGGGTATGATCTATGCACAATATTATAGAATTTTTAAAATTATATAGAGATTCCATTGAAATTCGATATCAGTACATGTTTTTTTTTTATACCAGGAGGGAATCTCATACGGGTTTCCATATCCCATGTATGAGAATCTCGGATGAGAATCCCGTATATGGGATTCAGAGATTAGTGTAAACCGTATGGGTGATGCACCTGTTATAAAGAACAATGTCCGGCTGCCAGACTTCGTGGTCTCCAAGATGAAGTAGGGTTAAGTTGCCATAATTCGATGCATTCCATTTAAGTTTGTCGTCCATCCAAGACTGAAAAATTTATTTTTCGGTAAGCCATTAGCGAGTAGTATAATTGAAGTGTTGTAAAAATGTGAAACCTACGATTGCTACCCATGCGTGGACCGTCATAAGTGACTTCAATTCTTCCTGTACAGAGAAATAATTGCGTAACAAAGTAATTCATATATAACAGATCGAGCCAACGACAATGCCATTTGGTGAAACGAGCTTACAATAACCACGTGCTTAACGGTGATGTCAATCCAGACTACCGTCGTGTTGAAGTGCTGCGCAGGTCTCACAAACTTGTCATAGTTCAGTAGAAGGTCCCTTTTCAAATGATCCGTCCATGTATCATTCCAGATGGATTTCACCGGTATATCTGTCACTGTCATTTGATTCATGTTAGGATTGATACAATGATGGTTAGATAATACCATAATCATTCCGTATTTCCCATAGCTAATGCTACTACCTTCTATACATAGAAATGCAGAGAACTTGTTCACTATTCATCTTCAAACTGTTATCAAATTAGTGGAATCCTATCTCAAACTGCTAAGACCCCTGGTCAACGAATATTTATTAAGATCTTAATTGGCAATTGAAACACTCGTCTAAAATGTGCGCATGGATATGTTGTCCATTTGAGATTGTCGAGTCACCAGTTGAAGACAGTTTTGTTCTCTGAATTGGTCCAGCCACTCTTTCGCGTTGAGTGATTAATTGAACACAAAAGGTTTGCACTATCAATCTGACACTCAGGTAATAGCAGAATAGAATTCGTTATTCTAAAGACGGTTCCAAGTCTGAGGTCACATTTGTGAATCATGTTAGCAGACGGTATTTTTGATTGGGTTGTACTCTGTACCTATTCTTATTGTATTTGAACGTTAAGAGATAGAGAAGGACGAAAAAACGGCCAGCAGCTCATTCAGTGCTTCTCAATCATCCGAAATCACCAAAAGTTTCATGCCTTCCGTGTTTATCTTTGATATTTAGCTTACTGTTAGTCAATGTATTCTATATAGCGCAATTGCATCGTGGGCAGCTCGTAGTTACTCTATACGAATCACGACGTGCACTTACAGGTCAAATATCTCGAGATTTTATTTCGATTTCGTATCTGATTAGAAGGTGCATGGACTCCGTTGAAAAACTGAGATATTTTCAGCCCGTCGAAGGACTCATTGCAAAGTATAATGAACGTGCGAGTCCTCAGCCACAGACCTCATATCACATGAAAATGGGTTATGCAATTTTATAACGTCAATATGACTAACCATAATGTGATATGTTAAATTGTGGAACTATACGTCCTGTCACGAGGATGCAGAATGGCTAGAAGTTTGAATGGAAATAATGTCCGCTGACTTTAGTAATTCGGATATTCTGAATTTCGGATGAAGATTAATTGTGACCATCAATAATACGTGAATGAATCTATAAGTCTCAAAGTGTTTCCATTTGAATTTGTTCTAATCTGTCCGGGGATAGATATGAATAAGTGCAAGAGATCTCGAAGGAGAAGAAGCTTGATCAGTATATTTTCTCTCGAGCTTCCAAGTCCTAATCGAAGCAGAACTTGGTTCCGGAGAATTTCCAAATGTACATGAGGCATTCCATGCCAACTCGACGTGCCTGTGACCTCGACCTCTCCAATTTGGTCCACGATTTTTTATGTGGGTAATTACCTCAAAAAGACACTCCAGATTATTTTCAGATTTTTTCTATTATTAGTTTATTTTTAAATCGACTCAAAAGGTAAAAAAAAAACGCCACTTCCAAAAAATCTGAAAAAATTCACAAAATTTCTAAAAAATATAACCAATTTTTTCAAATTTATTCCAAGATGGAGAAATCAATAGGTAGGGTTTTTATGGATAGCACTTCCATGGTAATAAAGGAATAAAATTTTTTTAATATTCTTCCTCTATGTTTTTTGGTACGCTGAATTCGAATCCAAAGATGGTTCTTACGTATCATGATTTCAGAGCTATTCGAATCAATTTTTCATTCGAATGGTCGGAGATATCGAAAAAAGTTTCAAACAAACAATATTTCTCGATAAAATTTGCACCAATATTGTTATATATGACTTTTTTTCGTATCTTGATTATTTAAGAAGATATTTCATGATTTGTATGAAATGAAGTGAATGAGGGGGTTTTGTTATGTCGAACAGAGCCTTGTTACTCTTGTTCTAAATTATATTCTAAATTGTCAAGATGAGAAATGGAATATTGGCCATGAGGTTTCGTGGAAAGGATGTCAATTGTCTCTATGATCTCAGAGTCCCACCTCTATAGTTTCGTGTTATAAATCATGATTTTAGTACTATCGACTCAGGAAAGTCCTTTTTGATGAGGATACGTTCATATCATATGAACTGAGACGATTGCTTTCGTATTTAAATGTGAAAGTGATAGAAAACTGGCATGGGTTCAATTACCTTTACTTCAGTCAGCGGAAATATGCAAATAACTCCGTAAATAAAAGAGATACGTGAAAAAGTCATGTAACAACAATTGTTCAGATTTTATTGCGGAATATTTTTTGTCTGAAACTTTTTTCGATATATCCAACCATTCCGATCGAAAATTGATTCGAATAGCTGTAAAATCATGATACGTAAGAACCATCTTCAGATTCGATTTTAGCGCGCCAAAAAAGATATAAAAAGAATATCAAAAAAATTTTATACCTTGAATACCATGAAAGTGCTATCCATAAAAAGCCTACCTATCGGTTTCTCCACCTTGGAATCAATTTAAAAAGATTTGTTATATTTTTTAGAAATTTTGTGAATTTTTTCAGATTTTTTGGAAGTGGCGTTTTTTTTTTACCTTTTGAGTCGATTTAAAAATAACCTAATAATACAATAAATCTGAAAAAAAATCTAGAGTGTCCTTTTGAGGTAGATTAACCATATAGAAAATCGCGGACCAAATCGGACAGGTCGAGGTCACAGGCAGGTCGAGTTGGCATGGAATGCTCCACATATAATCGCCTCTGATCTATTCTATCAATTCGCTCCTTGCACGTATGACGATTTTTATTTGATGAATGTACAGACGCTTATTGTAAGCCTTTTTTGTCACAATCTTATGATTAGGTGAAGGTACTCACGTTTTGCATTCGCACGTGTTTCCAGAGCCGAAAAAATCGCTAATCCATATAACGCGAGGATTCCAATTTGGGAACAACGAAACCACGACGTTCCAGACATGACTGCAGCGTCGACCCTGTATCGTCAGACTGTTCTTACATCTCGTTATCGTCACTGCTTATCTACAATTGTGTCCGCACGTCGCCTGCCCCGCCGCCTATTCTCGTATTAACCGATTAACACCACAGGATTTCGTTTCAATTTATTCTCAAAATTTTCGTACATGTTCATTCGATCTCGCAAGGATCCAAATTGCTCTTGGGAACGGGGGTGAAGGGTGGGACTGTAGTAACTGAAATTGTGCAAATTTACTCATGACTTGTATCGTCTACAGGATTTTCATAAAATGGATAAGAATTTTGGTTTTCCTTTTCGTTCATAATTCTTCATGATGTAAATTATGAAACTTGGCTTTTCGTTGCCCAATTATATAATTGCTTAGCGCATCATTTGGAGCATTTGAAAACTATTTAACGAGTCCTGAAATGAAACAGTAAGAACAAATATCGCTACTTACTTCTTTAATTGACAGTAAGTGTGAATAAAAAACTGAGCATACCTTGAGTACACTCGGATATTCGTACGGCCATTGTACAGATTAGAGGTTGACAGTCTGTTGATCAGGACCATCATTATTTCCTTGAAGTATGGTGACTCCTGCTAGTTGAGAACTCCAAAGAGAAGTTCTCTCTGATTTCAAGATAGGCTGTGAAATGGGTGATACACCAGGTGGCAAAATTCATAAACATCATCACCGAGGCGATCTTGGCAAAATCGCCAAGACCTCTGTTGCTGAAGTGGGTACGTTGCATTACTATGTTTTATTTGAGTATTAAACCAATACGATCTTTCTATACCATCGATCACGATCTGTACAAGAGTCTCAAGAGATCATTCAATTGTGTCTCCTTTCCTTCTCTCACATTTTAGCTTTTGAGTCGCGAAAGGCTTCGAAAGCACCAACAACAAGCTCAACAGAACTCAACGAAGATGCGGATTCTCAGTCGATTGGAAAATTCGTTGGAAAGGTATTACTGCGCCAACATTGCAATACATCTTGTTAACATTTTGATGTCTGATTGTCAGCAAGCCAGCAGGTTCAGTTTGTGAAACTTTAAAAACTTCGATCAATTTTATCGCATAGGAGAAACAGCGGGCAAAAGGAGGGCCCGCAGTAAAGCAGCCAAACTTCTACACAGATAGAAGGATTACCGCAGCTGAATTTCAAAGACGACATACTTGGCTTCAAAAGACAAGAATCAGTGTTTCGCAGTCAAAAAATCGTTGCCGAATAACGAACGAGATCGCGTTTCCGGAAACTTTCAACGGCCTTTATAGCGCGCGATTCTCTCCCAACGGGGATGTTTTTGCAGCATCCTTTGGGATCGGAGGGATCCAGGTATAAAATCTGGGGACTATGGTTCAAAGAGCCCTTTAGCTCTGAAACAAAAATTTCAACGCAGCTAGGATTCAGAACAAACAACACATCCTTCATTTATTTTCTGTGTTAGATCCGAAACGGTGAAACTGGCGATCTTAAAGCAACGCTCAGAAGCGGTATGGAAACATCATTTCCGGTAATGTGTTGCCGTTTCAACCCATCCCGGACAGAAATATTCTACGCTGCAAGCGTCTGCGGCAACATCTTCGCTTGTACTACGAACACGTACGAGTTCTCTCGATTCATCGTTGGTTAGTAGGAAGTCAAATAGTCACTACGACTTAATAGACGCTTTGTGAGAGCCATCATTGATCATGGAAGATGATCGAACGGTACTACACGATTTAATTTGTAATTCTTCTATACAGAACCAAAAAATGAGGTAAACACCATTGATGTTAATGTTACTGGCGAGCACTTGGTCTCCGGTGGAAAGGACGCTGGCATAAGACTGTACGACGCTGAAACTGGAAAGGTACTACGCGCAGGAGTTTTGATTCGAAAATCTGACCCCCACATGCATAACGTTACGGTTCATTGATTCGAATTTCTTTTTAGATCATCACCCATTACAGAAAAAACGCGGCAGATTTATTAGAGAATAAAGTGACCAAGTATCACCGTATGAGGGTATTTGCAGTAAGGTTTCATCACGGGCACCCAAATATTTTCATCACTGGTGGCTGGGATGACACTGTCAGGGTAATTACTGTTACGAGCGCGCTTTGGACGTATAGTGTTAATTATCTGATAATTATTCTCCAACAGATTTGGGACAGTAGAGCAAGCTTAGGTTCTGTCCGAGTTATCAAAGGACCCCACGTTTGTGGAGACGCGATTGACGCAAAAGTAAGTTCCTCCAGGCTCTCAAAATTCCAGATTCTTCCTATAATAAAAATCATATACTGTATAATCTATACCGGGGTATGACAATCCCATATTTATTTTTCTGTGACGCAGGATTCGAGGATTCTGACCGGTTCCTGGGTCGTTAGTGGTAGTCTTCAATTGTGGGATATGACGAGCGGTAAATTAATAGAGACGATCAATCCTCTGAACCGTCCGACCACACTTGACGGGGAGTTTCTATACACTGTACAATTTTTCGATGGTGATCCTTACGGCGATACTGTCCTCTGTGGAGGCTCAGGAACTAGTGCAGTCGAAGTTATCAGCCTCAAAGACAAACAGGTTGCTTTCAGTAAATACCGAATTTTTAAAGGTGGATTTTTATAACTTACTCTTCCTTCACATCCAGGTAATGGGTTCTTTCAAAGTGAATAAAGCCATCGTAGCTCTGGACAGCAACAGGTCGACTATCGTTTTTGGTGGCATGGAATCGGTCATAAGAATCGCTGATTACAGATGATCAGCCTTGATTGTTTTTTTTTTTTTTTTGGTTCTTTATATTATTTAATATCCATTGGGTAGCCAGTATCACAGAATGGAATGTGCTTATCAAAATGAATGAATAAATAAACACATAGTGTATTTTTCTCCAAGCATTCAATTCATTTTTCATTATTATAGGAAAGTTGTTTCGAACGAGAATTCCCATTATACATATCAATCAGCTGATCAGCAGCATATTTCGGTTCAGGAATATCTCAAAGATCTACGGGTCCAAACTCGCAATGTAATCTTTCTACCGATTTTCAATTATTACAACACATCTTCAACTTGTATAATTCTGAAGCATACTTCAGGCAAGAGCTTCTGTCGAAGAGGTTGTCCGGGAGAAGAATATCATCGTCAAAGTAGTAGGAACATCACGTAACTCGAGAAAGAACAAAACAATAAAACCAAGTTACTATCAGTTCGCCTTAAGTTTCTACGAGGCCATTTATCCGACGTTGTGATGGTACGATACGTAAATCCGCCACCAGAAGGAATCGCGTACTCTGATAACAGCCGTTTTAAAAGCAGCATCTGCCAGCCTAAGGATAACATCGGTATCTCTTGCGTGTTCTCTAAAGGTATTTGCAGTGCCTGCGATTAATTGAATTTGAGGATACTCAGCCCCAACTTATAACCACAAAATCTCCGAGTGGCCATAGTTGTGGGATTATGTGTATCGCATGAATTTACTGAAAGCATTGAGCATAATTCGATTCTTTCGAGAATGAAATTTCAGATTAGTTAGAAGTTACTGTATATTGTTAATCCTGAATCCCTATAAATTTTTCACTGCAGGAAACGCTGCCACACGAGATAAACCATCAACAGGAGTTAGAAGAAAATACCCGGTCCCCAAAGATAATCTTGGAGTAGCCTGTCTGCCGACTAAAGAATCCGTGGGACTCCGGGACATCCCAGAAGTATCGGAGTATGACTCTTCTGAAGAAATTTACAGAAATATCCACGTAAGTTCGTCTAGGATTAGGATCTTTGGGATGGGGATGAGATTTTTCATCAATCTATATTGTGTCACTAATGCCATAAGGTCGTAAGCGACACTGTACGACTTTCTGGATTAAAACCAAAAGGTCGTATATTTTTTTTGCTCTCGGAATCGCTATGGAATCGATGGAAACACATAGATCTATTGAAATTTCCAAAATACAAATTTTTTGGCGGATACGACCTTCTGATTTTGCTTGTACAAAAAAATTACAAAAACTAAAGCCAGAAGGTCGTATCCGCCCATTTTTTTCTTGTAATCATCTTGAAATTCATGAAAACGTGTAGATTCGTTGAAATTTGTAAACGAAAAAATTTGAAACTAAAAAGAGGTGGATTTTGACAAATTTCAGCCGAAACATCTTTTTTCGCGATTCGCTTTGAAATTGATGAAAACATTTGGATTCATTGGAATTAAGAAAAAACAAATTTTCGCTGAAAATTTTTGAATTTTGCATCACCTATTATTTTCCAATATATTTTTTTTCTCAACATTTAATAGATCTACGTATTTTCGTCGATTTCATGGCGAATCCGAGAAAAAAAAGGTAGATACGATCTTCTGACTTTAAATTTTTCGATTTTTCTCTGAAAATAAAGCCAGAGGGTCGTATGTGTTCGGCACATACGATTTTCTGCTTTTCATATTCCAATTTTCCAATTTCAATTGATTAACACGTAATTGTGGATTCTAAAGCGAATTCAGAAAACAAAAACATAATATACAGCCTTCTGGCACTAAAATCGCATTCTTGGCGTTTACAACCTTATGGCATTAGTGATGCGATATAACCGAAGAGGCTTGACAAGTAACAACTACTAACTGCTTATACGGAATAACTATTACCTATACCACGTCCTGATAACAAAATATTCGCACAATTTGTTCGTCACTATTTTTTTGTCCTACCTGTACCGAAAGTATGCATTACGTGCATGTCAAACGTGAGGAAAGTAGCACTTTTCCGCCCTCAGGCGGTAAAGTCAACTCTCAGGCGGTAAAGTAAGCTCTAGGGCGGTAAGGTAATGATACTGTACCAAACTAGAGAACTTTACCGCCCTAGAGCGGAAAAGTGCTACCTTCCGCTCGTTTTTACATGCACTTGTAAGCAAAATTCCGGTGCAGGTATTGGACAAAATATATCGTCTGCATCATGGGCGAAAAGGCGATTCTGACTCGTGTTATTACCACCCTCGCGGTGGCAACTTTCATACACGTCAGTAATCGCCTACTTCTCGCCCTTAATACACAATATACTATTTCGACACGCCGAGCGCAAAGTTCGATTTCGCGCCCGCTTCGCGGGATACAAAATTCAACTTTCCGCATGTCGTATCGAAAAACAAGGTTCGATACATGTGCGAAAGTTGATTCTCGACTCGTGTGATTGTCACCCTCGCTTCGCTCGGGCGAAAAATTTCACACTCGTGCGAGAATCAACACTTTCGCACTAGAATCGAAATGTACTAATACAGTTTCGCTCGAAGATTAAGCGCCAATTCGATCACTAATCGTTAATTATTTATATTATACTAGTAATTTTGATTTGATTTCATTACCCTGATGAACACTGGTTTAGTTTCGAACCTGAAGAATTCTATTGTTAACCCTTCGCTGGCACTCTAGTGTCTTTCAGGGCAAGTCGAAGATTTCATGCTGTAAAATCGCTATAAAAAATCAGGAAATCGGTTGACCTGTGGGCCAACTCAAAAGCTTCCCGCTGTGGTCAATATCTTACAAATAATTGATACTATTGTGTTTATAATAAATTACAGAAGGTTATAAGTATAATTAGTTTTCCGTATACAAATCTTTTTTTCTTCAATTTCTATTCTTCGAATAACTTTGAAACTACTCGACCGATCGACTCCAAAATCTAATCAGATCTAAGTCTTGATAAGCCCTTTCGATCGCCATAAAAACCATTCTAATCAGTCGATTCGTTCTAAAGATATCGTACGACAAAAATTTGCTTACACACACACACACACATACGGACGTCCATCCCAAAATAGTTAGAATAGTTTCTTCGGACCCCAAGACGTCGATTTTCGAAAATCGGACCGAAACCAATAACTTCCCTTTTTTATGAGAATTTTCAATTTTCATTGCGGGAAGTTAAAAAAAAACCTTGCAAGCTGATGTAATTTAGGGTAGGTACTTTAAGAAAAAAGTACCTGGATGACGATCTGATTGAAAATCGGTATAGAAAATCGAGTGATTTTGAATAAAAACAATATGGGAAACTGTTTTGACCATACAAATGCACTTTATTTGGCCAAAAAACATTGAGTGTTAACACAAGATGGCAAGTTCATATTTTCAGACTATTTATCGGTGGAAATAGCAACGCCACTGGCAATGTGGAAAATTGAAGATCCACTTACGATTTTTTCCATTTGTGATACTCGAAAATGAGTTGTTGGATGCTGGCGTCCCCGTGGGCATACAGGACCCTACTGCCACTAACTTTTTTCAGAAGGATGAATCGAGCCCCGGTCAAGAACTATCTTGGCAAAATTCGAAACTAAAATTTTGACTGTACCTTGAGAGATCGAGATTACTGATGGAGGGTTAATACCCGCAGCGATTCTTGGCAATATATTTATAACTCTTAACGTTTTGGATTCAGAATAATACGCGAAAACAAGGAAAACAAAAATTGCGTACTGGAACTACGAAGATAACCGGTAGAGCCAAGTGCAACGTTCCTAAAGATAATCTGTCAAGCTCCTGTCGACACGTAAATAGTAATTACTATATACCTTCTTAAATGTCCTTATAGATATTATTCATTTTTTTACTCGCAATTAAAGAGGTTGGCTCGTCAAAAATCAATACTTTTTGTTAAATTTATCAGGGGATAGTCAAGACATTGGGTATTCGTATGATTATTATATTTGTGATCTGATGATATCCCTGACAATTCGATTAAAAAAAAAATACCAAAATTATGAATAAACGGTAAGATATCGATTTTTCATTTGAAATCGCTTTCAAATAGTGAAAAATCTAGTAGATTGGTTCAATTTCACTTTTCGATGGTTTTTTATTGTTCACAAAAGTATTTTCCACAATACCACTGGGTCACTTTTTTTCATCGTGTTTGTGACGTTGAATATTCAATTTTATAAGATTGGACCTCCGGCCGATTCCGATCAACAAATAACGATATAGAATTGCCTATTGACAAAAAAATAATAATTTGTTACAGTGAATTTGTGAAAAATACTTGTCTGAACAAAATTAGCCATCGAAGATTGAAATCGAACCAATCTACTAGATTTTTCACTATTTGAAAGCGATTTAAAATGAAAAATCGTCATCTTACCGTTTGTTCATAATTTTGGATTTTTTTTGTTATTTGTTTCAATTGAATTTTTAGGGACATCATGAGATCACAAATATAATAATCATATCATATCCAATGTCTTGACTATCCCCTGATAAATTTAACAAAAAGTATTGATTTTTGATGAGCCAACTTCCTTAACTACAGAATTTCTTAAGCGAGGACTTTGGTGGAATTTTGATAAAATTACTGAAAAAAAAATCGTCCTCATCAAAATTGAAGCCTCTCCTTAAGGCAAAAGAAATAATAACACATATTTGAATAACACAGGAGGCGTAGAGGTTGCACAAGTCCGATTACGAGCTGGAGAAGACGGCGACCAGGTTTGTATTTTCCATATATCTATAAGTGAAGACTTATTTGACTACGTATACAGGGTGGCCAGTAAATTTCGAGAAAAAATTCCCTGACATTTCCCTGATTTCCCGGTTTTCCCTAACGCTGGCCACCCTGGTATAGAACGTATCCGAAATACTCGAAGCTATTCATTCAGCTATTATACTGTTATGGTAACATTTGTTCACATCCATAATCAGCAATCGACATTATCATCGCCATTCTTAATAGATCCAAAGCCGATCCACAACGTGTAGAGGGTCAAAGATCGATCGTATCCCACATTTCAAACCAAAAGGGGATATAAATTTTATCGGTAATCCCTCCGTTGGTAAATTACTCATTATTTCATTTTTTTAATTAGTCGAATACGAAACTGGAAATAATTTTATGTTTCAGATGAATCCGATATTCTTATCTTTCCGAGTAAAAAAATGCAACCTAAGTCAACGGTGAGAAAATTTTATTTTCGACACGCCGGGCGCAAAGTTTGATTTTGGGCCCGCTTCTCGTGCACAAAATTCAACTTTCCGCACGTTGTATTAAAAAATAAGGTTCGGTAAATGTGCGAAAGTTGATTCTCGACTCGTATGATTGTTACTTTGGCTTCGCTCGGGCGAAAAACTTCACACGCGCACTAGTATCGAAATGTACTATTTTCAATTATTCCTTCATTATTTCTGTGACTTAGGAAGATCACGTCGCAACTATTACCTGAGAGTTTTTTTTTTTACCTACATATATTAATTGCTAAAAAATTACTCATCTTGTTTAGTCGTTAGACATCGGGATCAGCAATATAAGAAGACCGAAGCATGATCCAATGCAGCCTAGGAAGCTTATCGTTCCTAAGGATAATATCGGATTCTCTGGTCGTCATTTACGTAAGTTTTTATAATTTAATATATACGAAATTGCGATTCCGTATTCTGCATAAAAAGATACCAGACTTTTTAAGACTGAAAAATTTTCGTTATGATAATCGATCGACGATTGAGATCAGAGTACACTTTCTTCATTTAGTATCATTGTAATATATACTCTATTTTAGAAAAATCCTTGATCCGATCAAGTCCAGGTTCAAAAACATCCGTAATGAACAATCAAAAAGTGAGTAACAACTTATGAAGTCTTAGGCATTTTATCTTATTGTTGTCCGCATAATTATGGTGATTTTTGTAAATTTTTAGAACTTTTTTAACAACCTCCCATAAGTTTAAAAAATTTTTTTTTCTTTCTTAGAAGATATCTTGCGAGTTAGAGAAGAATGCATCGTCAGCAAAGTCACTGTCAAATTTATCGGATAAACGAATCGATACGCAGAACAAGTCCCTTAAAACTGTCAGTAAACTTACGGCACTTCTTTTATATCTACATTTCTTACTTTCTTACTATTTGTCATTCATCAAGAGTGAATGGTTTGAGGAATTGTTGTGCTATTGTGATCACTAATAATAAGAAAAATTCGATTACTTTTTCATACTGTCCTGCATTATTTTGAAGTTTGAAAAATTCAGGATCGGTATTAAACCGGAGTTTGAAATTAAACATAAATTTTATTTACATTAACATTTTACAAATATCGTTGCGATCAGCTACGTTACAGCGATTCTACGTCATCTACTACTCATATACGAATTACGTTTAAATTTGAAAAAGTCATTCTGCAGCTGGTTAATTGAATTTTAGATCAATCAAGAACGAGTTCTTGTTGTTATTTAATAATTCTTTAACATCAAAATATTTTTTCATTGAAAATTTTCTTGATGATATTTCTTTTTTGCAGAATCGTCCAAAGCCAGAGTAATTAACGATGACAAACCGAAGTGAACGACTCGAATATATTTAAAATAAAAAATTTTATATAATTTGAAAATTTAAAAATAGAAAATTCGAACGATTTTTAGGAAACTATATCTGTTAAATTTTAGGAACTGAATTTATTTGTGATGTTACAATAAAACGGTGATTTGTTGAGCTCAAAAAATTAGATTTTTGTGACTACCTATATAGAATGTAGATTACTTCGGTCATAATCATCATACTCGAATAATACAAGTTCAACTGGCTTCAATTTTCCTGATTTCTTTCTTTTGAATTTTAAAACTAAAGTCAGAAAGTCGTATCCGCCATTTGTTCTTTATTTTGTTTTTGTAATCGTCTTGAAATTGATGGAAACGCGTTGATCCGCTGAAATTTGCAAAATAAAGAGAAAGGTGGAATTTTGAAAAATTTCAGCAGAAATTTCATTTTTTGCGATTTGCTTTGAAATTGATGAAAACATGTGGATTCGTTGGAATTCAGAATAAACAAATTTTGGCCGAAATTTTTTGAATATTCTATCATCTATTATTTTCCAATACATTTTGTTCTGAACTTTCAATGGATCTACGTGTTTTCATCGATTTTATGACGAATCCAAGAAAAACAAGCCGGAAAACCAGTTTTTCGGAGAACTTTTCATCAGAAAGCAAAAAAAAATATGAGTTTGTCAGGGGAAGAAGACGTATAAAAAAGTAATGAAAACCCGAAAAACAAGATCAAAATTGGAAATTTCACATAAAAAACATGCCCTATATATTGACAAACAACAATTTCATACAGTGCGTTTAATCCCAATTCGATCTGGGTACACTTACAATTTCTTCTTGTCATTGGCAAGGATCGCCCTATATATATAAAATTTTCAACTCGGAAGAACATATTCTTTCATTTAGAAAGGTAATAACAGAGAAAAAAGTATAGATTCGTCGGTAAAACACCGAAAATCGATTCATTTCCGGTAGGACCGGAAGTTCAAATTAAACGAGACATGGCAATTTTTCATGCCCAATATTTGGTTGTAAAGTCCTGTGAATTTCAAATTTTCTCATCGAGCCGTTTCCGAGATCACCGCGAGAGTTTGTCGCACAGGCCGACAGACAGGCCGACATTTTTCCAAAAACCTGTTTTTCGGATTCTAGAGGGTCAAAAACGTGAAGATTCGTTGAAATTAGCAAAAGTCACTTTTCGACCAAAACCAATACTTTTCTTATATCACAGTAAGTGATGAAAGGTAAAAATTATACGACCTTCTGGCACTTAAATTGCATTTTTGGTGTTTACAATCTTATGGCATTAGTAACGCGACGATATAAGAAAGATAAATATTTTCCGAAACGTATTAGTGCGAAATAAGCTTAAGATCTGTGTAAACACCAATACAACTGCAACGACTGTTGGGATTATCTTCCTTAGAACGACCTTAACACTAGTATTAACGATACAATGGACAACGCAGGACTTGTTCATTTTTCTTCACAAATAAAATTTTTACAGCGAACAGAAAAATGGGATTGTGGGGATCAAACGGAAGATGTAATACACATATCTATGTAACAAGATTGCATATATTATAAACACACAGCATTTATTTACTTTAATTAATAAATTGTATAATAAATTTTTAGATTACTGTTAAACCCGATGCCTTTGAAGTAGCATTTCTGCTAAAAGCAATTGGATTTAAATTACGCGAATTTGAAAAACGTGAAGATAGTAATGGTCCAAATCAACCTAAAAATGATAGTCTTAAAGTGATCATAGAATGTGGCTCATCGAAGATTAGAGCAGTGATGGAGCTGGACGATATCACATCTCAATGCTCAGACCAGTGTGACGCCAAGGATGCTTTTTTCTGGAATGTGGACAGTACAGCTGGATCTTTGGAAAGCATGGTAGGATTGTAAACACCGGACTCAACTGTCAAAATTAGAATTGAGAACACGAATATTGAATTTTTTAAAGATTCTAGATTGATTGTAGTGAAGAAAATTGGAATTTGACGTTAATTTTTTTTTTACACCCCTTTCAATCCTATTTTCCGTAAAATGGGATCTACCAATCGAGTTTTATTTACTGAAAAGAATGCAGCGAAAGTTAAGGAGGTTGGCTCGTCAAAAATCAATACTTTTTGTTAAATTTATCAGGGGATAGTCAAGACATTGGGTATTCGTATGATTATTATATTTCTGGTCTTATGATGTCCCTAAAAATTCAATTAAATAAAAAATACCAAAATTATGAACAAACGGTAAAATATCGATTTTTTATTTTAAATCGTTTTCAAATAGTGAAAATCTAGTAGATTCGTTCGATTTCACTCTTTGATGGTTTTTTATTGTTCAGAAAAGTATTCTGCACAATATCACTGGGTCACTTTTTTCAAATAACGATATATAATTGCCTATTGACAAAAGAAATAATTTATTACAGTGAATTTGTTAAAAATACTTGTCTGAACAAAATAAGCCATCGAAGAGTGAAATCTAACCAATCTACTAGATTTTTCACTATTTGAAAGCGATTTAAAATGAAAAATCGATATCATCCCGTTTGTTCATGATTTTGGAATTTTTTTTTTTTGTTCCAATTGAATTTTTAGGGACATCATGAGCTCACAAATATAATAATCATACGAATATCTAATGTCTTGACTATTTTCTGATAAATTTAACAAAAAGTATTGATTTTTGACGACCCAACCTCCTTAAATTGAAACTTATTTTTGAGTGCTACATAAATTTTTGTGCCTTAATTAGGAGAACATGAACAAAGTGGCAGACACTGGGAGTAATCTTTTGCCATCAATATCTAAAGGAGATGCAATAGTTGTTCGCAACGTTACCCAGCAGCTATTGAAGCTGATAAAAAATATTCCTGATGCCAATCATAATACGGATTCAGACTTGAATTTGGGTCCTCAAAATTGGAGAATGTCAGTCTCTCGATGGCATACTCAGTCCGATTTTAATACTGGAATTACTTATCGCTCTTTAGATACAGTCAATCAGAAAGATGAGATAGAAAATGCTAAGATTAATTCACCATCCCCTTTGCTGCCTCAAGATCTCTCTATGCCTCAGGACTGTTCTTCAAGTGATTCAAAGCCTGAACTACGGGTGAGGAGATAAAAAAATATTTGAATCACATACTATGATGAATTTTTACAAAATATCAATCAGATTTCAGTTTGCATACGAGGAATTGTGTGTAGACCTTTCTTTTCTGAATTTATCTTTGTGTAGACTAGATTATATTACATATATTTTTGACTTTTTAATATAATGTTTAACGTCTCAGGAAGAAATTGAGACAGAAGATTTGATGGCGTTCTCTCCTGGTACTCCGCGGGCTTCACGTCGTGCGCGTCTTTTGCGACAGGATACATTCGATATTCCGCCACCGAAAACTGTAAGTGTTGACGAAGAGTCGCTGCAAAAAAGTAGAAGTTTTTTTTTCGTAATAAAAACCAATTTCGAATTCGTTTAAATCCTGCTGGTTAATATTGAGTAAACTTGAAACACGACCACGGAATTTGTATTCGCGACTAAAATTATTTTCAATTTTATTTTCACGTTCAGAAACTGATATATGGTTTTTGAATAATTTTTTTCCATATATTTATGCTTTCTTTTTATTTTAAACAGCTATTTAAGAAGCCAACATCGCCGAGGAACACTTCTTCGTTTAGAATTAGTCCTGCAGGGAATGATACAATTTTAGATTCGCGTTGTTCTCTCATACCCTGTCTTGCAGCGTCTTCGCTTGGAAAGAATTCTTCTGATCGACTTATGAAATCCCCAGTGAGTACAAAAACCACACCGACTAACAATAAGAGAAGTTTACTACAAAAGAGGAGCATAGGGAGGCCGTTATTTGCGCCAAAGTCGTCAGGACTAAAAATTGATACTCCAAGACCTGGAACGAGTGAAAATTCGACTAATTCCTCTAAGTCAAAAATAATGATTTCAACGAAACAAAGAGTGTCGTCTGCAGCCAAAAAAGAGAGCCTGTCCAATGCGTCTAGTTCGCAGAAAAATTATTTAGTCTCTGATCATGATAAGTTGCAGTCAAATATTGCTGTGTCAAAAAATCTGCGCGGAGGAGCTGCTGCAATCAGTTTTGGATTTATTAAAAAAAAAGTTTAGATATTTTATATAGTAAAATAGTATACATAATCATTTACAATTTTTAATTAATCGACGTCGAAGTATGTAGCTTATAAATTTTCATATTAGCTTTTCTGTGTTCGTTTTTTTAATACGCTATTCATTAATGATTGATTGACGACATTTTTTACTGGTATGGGTCTATATGCTATATAATAAGTTCATTCATTTTTTGTACATTACCTTGGTGAAAATTTCTATTCCTATGAATGTTTTACGAATTCTTAGGGAAATTGGAACATTTCAAGTAGCTTTCCATAGCAAAATTGTAAATTTTCGTAGTTTTTCATAAGAAATTTTAGATTTTATTATTTTTTTGTTTTTTTTTAATCGTTGATCTATTTTCCTTCAAACTATATAAAAAATAAAAAAAAACTACAATTTCTTATGAAAAACTACAAAACTTTTTAATTTCCGTAAAAATTCGTCAAATTATTTTCCACCAGGGTATATGTAAATATATAAATATGTAAATATTTTTTGAATATTTATATTTTATCTACGAACCGCATGAATCTGAATTCTTTAAGAATGAAATATTAATTAATGAGCGACGTATGCTAGTATTAGTTCGTTTTTAGGTGTAAAGAATAATTGCAACACTTTAATGACAGTTTATTTTAAATATTTTGTGACACTTCCCTAATCTCATTCTTCAATAACTTATTATCTGTAAACCGAAATTTTTGTGCGAGATTATGTATTAGGCTCCGTCCATTATAGATACGCCGATCATTTTTTGGCGACTACGTTCGATCAATTTGAAACATTGGCATATCGAAGCTGGTGTTTTTGAGAAAATCAATTTCTCCTGAAATTTATTTTTTTTTCAGTTTTCCTCCTACATCTCAGAAAATTTTTACTAAATCACAATTCACGAAAAACGAGCTCGAAGCTTATAAAGTTCCGGGCATTTAAACAAAAAATCGTTGCAATTGGATCGTTGGGGACGAAATAGCAGCACCTTGACGAAAATATGGAATTTTTTGTCTCGAAAAAACACAATTTTCATGAAAATTTCAAAATTGCGCCACAGAGGTAGAAAGTCGTTTTTTGCCAAAACGCGAAAATACGTGTCTCATGAAATCGCATAAAAATTGATAGGCCAAAGTTTCGAATCGATCGAACGTGGTCGCCAAAAATGATCGGCGTATCCATATGGACGGGGTCATTTGAATTTGAAACACCTTTAATCGATTTCATTACCTATAAGTTAGATGTAATAGTTAGATTTAAATATAATTCAAACAAAAAAAAAACACAAACGTTATGTAAATTTTGAATAATTATCGCGGGATCTACTGATGCTTAATTAAGACTATTTCCAGTGATAATAAACAATAAAAAGTAAATCAGTATCCACGAGTTTCATTAATACGTATGCTGCAGTGCATACGTCACTCCTAGATCGTGATGTCAAAATCCGAAGTTCCGGGACCGCCCGTATTCGTGGTTCCCTTTCATATCATTCCTTCAAACTTTTGGACCAAATAAAATCGCACCACACCACTGAACATCACCCTTGGAGATTTATAAATAAATCGGAGACTGAATTTTTCGGGTCAACACAAAACGCGGAAGTGAAATTCGTCTTGTGATGTTAGACGCTTGCGACGAAACATCACTAAAATATTATACTGTAGGTCCAATCAGTCTATACTTACTACACTGTTTGTATGTACAATTTGGAGTCGGGAAGTGTCAACGGTGACGTTTTCAAAATTTCTAGGTTACCAAACAATAATTCGTATACTTTCACACATAATATATTACGCCTAGTGTTTAATCATAAATAATGTACTCCTTATTCAAAATAAAAAATGAGTTGAATCCTCTGGCTAGTTAAAAGAGTAATATAAATATTTGATAACTTAACCCTTGGAAATTTCAATTTTCACAATAAATTAACAATTGAATATATCAGAGACCGTATATTTATATTCTATATTTATATTCTGTATTCACATTTCTTTATTAAAATGTTCCTGCATTGTTTATCTTTTTTTTACATACCTCTCTGCACTTTCAATCTATGGAGTAAAGGAGGAGCTAAATGTATAAAGCAGAGGAGATTAGATTACCAATATTCTAACTTCATGTGATCTATGGAGTGTTTCTCATTTGCCCCATGTGTTGATAATACAGGTGATAATTACACAGGTCAATAAATAATTAAATACTATGAATTATATTAAATCTTAATGCATGATGTTAGATTAAAATTTTCAAACTACAAGCAGGTTTATAATATGCATAAGTTGCGTAACAGTATTTTGTACTCAATGATGATAAATTAAATTAGAAAAATATGAACTCTACTCCGAAAATTGAGTTAATCAACGAATCTTCAACACCGTACCTTGTGCAAAATAATTCTCAAGCGTTAGACAGCGTTCAATTACAAGCTGCTTACAGTCATGTTAGAATTGGAACATATGGCGCAGAGTCATTTCAAATGTGCAAGAGCCGACCACCGATCATTGAGCCTCTACCAAAATGTAAAAAGTAAGAATTACTTTTTGTATAATTATATTAAAAATTATCTACAATTTGTTTTTGTTAACAAGCATATCTTGGTTTTCAAATATCTCTCGATCTGTAAGTTACTTTGAAATATTAATTAGAAGATATATTTGATATTATTTCTTATAGTTTAGCAAGAAAAAAGATATTTTCTTTTCGAATATATGATTGTCAAATTAATTTTCTAGATAATATATCCTGAATATTTATTTGCAGAACTGAGTAATGTGAAACAGGAAATGAAATAAGACGTTATTTAGGTGGATATTGAATAGAAAGAGTATAGATTGAGTTGTATTCTGTTTTCTTCAATCCATTCAATGAGAAAGAAATCTTTTTATTTTTTCAGAAACACCGGACCTGTTCTGAGGCTTTTAAAACGTCGCCAGAACTCAACTTACCATTCAACAAAGTCTTGTGATAATATTTATGCTGTAAATAGGAGTTCCAATTCTCTGGATTGGCGACTCGGAAACACTATTGACCACCAAGGTTGTTCTTATTATTTAACGATCAAGAGTTTAGGGTTTTATTGTTCCATAAATATACATAGTAATATTATTTAAATTGAATTTTCAATGAAATTATTTAACAAAGAACATCGACCATAGTTGTAATTGTGAATAGGGGCTTTTCTAGTGTGCTCTGAAAAATGGGTAATTTTTGGGAATTTTTGTAGCAAAAACAATAAGACATATCAATTCCAAATTTATTGGGTATATTTATGCATGTTTGATGAGTATTCATAATTTTTTTCAAATCAAAATCTCCAAGCAATTCGTTTTAATGGTGTACCGCGCGCAACGTGTTGTGAAAATTTACGTGGATGATGAAGCTCGTTCTAGTCGCTCAATTCGAAAAAATTATAGAGATTCCGAATCAGTATAAATGCGGCTATCGTTTGACTCATAAAAAATAAACAGGATCGATTTTTTCGATGATTTGCCGTATCCTTCCGCTAATTAAAATGTAAGCTCTTGGTTCTAAAATCATTAGAATTATTATATAATTTCAAGGATTTCGAGCTTCCCAAAGTAACAGTCTTGATTGGAGGATTGGACGAACTGTTACCTCTTGTTCCGATCAACTAGAATCTCAAGGCGGAACTCGAAGTGCCGAACAATTGTCTAGAAGTATTCCATCAACTCTTGGCAGTCTGCAGGCGTCAAACGCTAAGTAAGACTGTTCAATTGTCTCTCCTTTTGTAGTACGGAATTGAAATTTGATTGCTGATTAGTAAAAGTAAATTTCCATGATTGAATCTTCGTATGAAATGTTAATGTTAATTTTCAACTTGCAAAACTTGGCAAATTATAGTGGGAAACCAAAAGAATTATAACCGGTGAGATTGGGAAACCGATTTTTGTTTCTCTTATCGATTCACGTCTGTTTTTAATTCCTGATTAAATACACTGAGATATTATTGAACTTGAGTTCAAAGTAAGCAAGCTCTATAATCGATTCTCTTCTACTCTTACAGATCTAAGTTAGTTTCTTTTTTGAGACGTCTTTCGCCGCGACTTTCAAGACCTAGTAAAAACTCGCTTCAGTCTTCCCCCGTAATATGTCCATGGGTTCAGGTTGAGTATTCTAAAAAATCTGTCGATGACAATAGAAGAGAAGAATCACAAGAAAGCGATACTAGCTTTCAACAGGAACTTAAAATAAATGAACTCAGGAAGAAAATTGCTGAACATTCTCTACCAAATTGTGCTTCCAAGGTTAATTTCTTATTTAAAATTAAAATTTGAAGAGTATATCTATATCATTCTCTGCTAAAAAATTCACCCCCCTCCTCCCCCTAAATAAAAAATTAAGCATAATCAATTCTGAAATAAGAAATCTTTTCCTCATTTATCAACGCAGATTAAATAATCCATTGATTTTGTGAATCTGATTATAGACGTTTGGAATAAACGTGCCTAGTGTCGATGAAAAACCTGCATCTTATCCTAGCATTCGTATCGAAGGGCCAGAAAATCAATGCGTCCCACACAGCTCAGGATCGTAAGTATTATAATTTTCTTATTCTGAGTTATCCAAGTTAAAAAAATTTCATTTGTTTAATGTGCTAACAGAAGTTTACTGAACAATATCTATCACGTTCAAATTGTTCATGCCTTCTTTCTCATCATGTTAAATTACCTCAATAACTGATTGAGACAGCAGTTACAAACAAGTTATACCTATGAGTATAATAAAAATTCATTTGCAGTGTTAAATTTTCTTGATATCATTGAATATAGCGTGAAAATATTCATTAGCTCTGTTTATACATATGTGTTAAATTAATATAGTATAATATCAATTTTCTTCTATAATTTGCGGGATACCGCATTTTGCATGCACAGATTGTGAGGCTTGACTGTTAAATATTCCAATTGACTAATGTTTATCATTTTCTTGTACATACATATACAAAATATCATATTTAATAAATGTTTGAGAATGTCTATTGTATTATAATATCCTAATTGAAATCCCTAATTAAAGTTACATTGTGGCGTTAAGTGCTACCTCTAATCTGCACTGATTATATTTTTCGTACTGTGCATCAGTGCGAAATTCCTCAATATTGTTCACTGATAATTTCAGTACTCATTCAAACAGGTAATTTAGGTTCTATGAATAGTTTCAAACGAAGTGAACAATTCTTTAAACCCACCAGATATCCTAGAGGTTTTTCACCTTCAGAATTTTCGAACTTATGATAAACTTGTATTACTTTTGATAAACATCAATTTATACATGCTTTAATTGTAAGTGCAGATTAGAGTAGCACCTACACTATGCACGTGATCTGCTTGCGTTCATGTCGATCCTTGATATATGTGTCTTGCGTGTGTAGTAGTATTGCCGTTACGTTGTGTGATCAAGATGTTGCAACTCATCAGAATAAAATCTTCTGTCATGTGAAAGATTGGAATTCCCAGCGAACAGTGAGATTTAAAAGAATTGAAACGAATTAAAATCTAATACATAGCCAATTTTTATTTTTCAAAGAATCTCAATTGACCAACTTGCCAGATCACGCAAGCTGAATCACTTTAATAAGAGTCAATCCGCTGGAATGAATTCGAAAAATTCGAATCTTGAACAGAATTTAAAACAATATTACAGAATAGGTAATACAGAAAAACAAATTTGATAACTTTAAAATAAATTTCTTTAAATTCGTTTGAATTCTCTTCATTTATTTAGGTACCAATTTTTATTGCATATTATAATGTAATTTGTGAATCCCAGCATGGATATTCGGTTAGTTTTCTTTTACATAAGCGATGTTCAAATAATATTCAGATCCGAGATTTTGTGATTCAATGAATTTGTTTTTTTCATAACTTCAAATATGAAATAAATGAGTTTACGTATTTTTACTTGCTACAGCTAAAAACAATTAGACAATTACAATTAATAGCAATACAACTAACAAGTCAATTCTTCTCTTTTTTTTAAATTTATTCTATGATCTTTGATATAAGAATTAAAGATGCAGTACATGTTAATAAAGAATTGAACTGTATCTCTTAAAGAAGCATAAATCTGAAGACTAGCTGCAGGCCAAATCAGTAAAAGGAGTTAAAAGTGATGCAAAATTTGACTAAATTTAGATAAAATTTTATTCGTAATAAGAGCATACCAAGGTATAGAAATAGTCTTTACAATAATGATTAACATATTCGTTACACCTACAGGTTTCAGCCGTTCTATAAACTAAGCATAAATGATTATCTTGAGGTGGTATATGAATCAATGCACCATCTTTTTGACTAGGATCAATATAATCTATCGTAGTATCTTCCGTTACGTTATTTGTATTGAATTGCAATAAAACATCCAAAGTTCCTGGCTTAGAATCCTTTTCTCCATTATCAGACTCTGAAATTTCATATTCAGAGCTACTGTCTGGATTAGACAAGTAATCTTCTATATCAGAAGAATCAGTTTCACTTGATGCATTTGCTATTGAATTTTTTTTTGACAAATTTTGACAATTTGATGATACAATTTTAGACATAGATACTTTGCCTTTTCCCTTTGCGGACTTGTTTTCTATTCTTGTTTTACTCTTGCCATGTGAATTATTGAGAACTTTTTCATCAGGCAAAGATTCGTTTTTGTATTTGTTTTCATTCTTGTCACTCTGTGACTCATTAAGTGCGTTATCATCAGCATTTTTATACGCCTCTGCTTTAAAATCTACATTTTCATTGTTTGTGGATTCTTCTCCTGTATCTTTGATAGATTTAGCTACTTCTTTGTCATTGATTAGCATATAGCACCCTCTCGACCATCTCTGCAATTCAATTTTCATTTTCGGTCTCATCTCATTTGTTTCAGGTACTAAATCCAACTCTGTGTATTGTTTGAGTAAATGAAAAATATGGATAGATTTAAAAATGTTATAAAACTCCTTAAGGGTCTGTGGTAAAGAATCTTCCCTTGCTATTTCATAATTCTGTAAATCAGCTGGACCAATTTTGTCCCATTTAATCTCATCGCTTTTGACGTCATTTATCAACGCTTCATATCTATCTTGTAGTAAAAAATCAGGAAGATATATAAAAGAATCTTTTTCAATAGTTTTTTGAATGTTTTTTACAATTGTTTCATACAAATAAATCTTTGATACGTAAGACACTAAATCTACTTCCCTATGTTCAGGCTCAAAATATTTACAAATCTGTTCTGGCCTAGTCTGTTTATTACTGTCTCTAAGTGGTCCATGAAACCAACCATTAATCGATAGTCTCACTTTATCCGGTGATGTTATTTCTGCAACTTGATGATACGAGTTATCTACAACTTCAAAAAATACCAACGAATTATATTCAGGGACTAAAGACATGACGATGTTATTCGGTTGACCATCATCATCTGTGTCAAATATTTCCAAAGCTCCACCGTCTTTGGGGGTCCAATCTTTAGATAAATATAAAATAAAGGCAATTCTTCTATCGCCCATATTGTCGTCATGGCATAAAAGGTAATCTGTATCTGAATAGCTCGCGCTGGACATTGATATTTTACCGCTTAAACTAATTCTGGTATTTTTTTCCATCCAATTTTTTACGTCCGATTTAAAAGTTTCGTATAAATTTACGATCCGTTTTGATTTCACATTCGCCAAGTCCTCGGTTTGTGTAAACTTATACAAATCCATGGTTTTTCTACCGCTATTAACGTCCTTCAATTCGTCTTTTATTTGATCAATGAAAGTATCGTCTTTTAAAAAATTTGATATTTTGCAAATTCGGTAAGGTATTGTAATCACCTCTATTTTATCAGTTTTTACCGGTTTTAAACTGTGCCAATGTTCGATAAATAGATCTTGAAATTCTGTCGAATCAACGTGGCTCGATATTATCGAACTTTTCAATTTTTTATTACACGCTTCATCTTTAATCTCTGGCTTCAGTCTTTTCACGTTCTTATACATCTTGTTCGACGTACTTTTATATGACTAGTTACCCGTGTGATATGATTTGATTCACTGCTCACGTGTTTGGGCAGTTTTTTCGTCGTAAAAAGAGGTTAGCTCAGCTGACAAGTTCGAAATCCAAATTGTGAGGTATTGATATCAGCTGCACAGTTGGTTATCGAAAAAGTAATCTTAATCAAATATCACAATTGAAAATTTTTTAAGCGTTGATAATATATTTGTAAATTGTTGTATTATAATTATGCCGACAATTTTCAGTCCCGCAAAGATTTTTAGTAAAGAAAAATACTAGAGATCCTTAAAAATACGGTCCTGAACGAAACCTGACATCTATTAACAGTTGTTCGAATGGGTATCGCAATCTCTGAACATGCGCAGTACTGGTCAATGATTTCGTGTAAACCGAGCAAATTGTTAACGGTTAGGAATTTACTTACCGTCACACTGAATTAAACGCCAGTGATTCTATTCGAAGTACTAAATTTATATTTGATATTTATCTACATGTATAATTACTCCAAAATTAGGCAGGCACTTTACCGCGCGCAGAAATCTTTGCATATACATTTTAGGTTCGCAAATTTATTCAAACACCTAGATACATGCATTATTGCGATGTGATATCGTTGACGAAACGATACACATAAAGTCGTAACAATATTTCAGTGTAATGAAAAAAAAGACCGACTTAAGAATAGCGTGCGGTCTTCTCTGGAATACCGTTTGAAAAATAGCGCTCTCAAAAAAGGTCGAGGTTTGATTTGTAGATCGCGCAAGTGTCAACAGCGCAACAAAATGGCAACCGGTTTTTAACGTTTGACGGGTGTTGTTGGGCGTACGAAAATTTGGGGCACACCCTGACCTCTAAATTACCGGAGTATTATTCGCATAATCTTGAGATAAATTGATAAATTGTGATTAGAATACGACGAAGCAGGGATCTGAGAAATCAAGGCATTTATTAAACGTGAGTAAAGCTTATACGTACGACACCGAAAGCCAGTACTTTACTCCGAAAACGTGACATATCGCATGATCTGACATGTCTTTAGGTTGGATTAACGGTGTGTGTCGAATTATATGATACTTATGAGGGCGGGGTTTGTTTAATAAACATCATAAACATGATATTTGGGCATCGATGCATGCGAAGATAGTCATTAATTCCTTCCTGTTGCACGATGTTTCTTGAATAAATTCGCTCTGTACATTAAGGAACGGGGCGTCCTACACTCACTTGCGCGCTGACAGTTCGTTAACGATTGTATTATACATGTGTATATTTGACAGTAACGTTACTGGTCAGCTGTAAATAGATAAACATACGTCTTACTCTTATCTAACTGGTACATTACGGGTATTGTTATCATTTAGAGTTTGGCTGTCTGAGTTTTAACCAAACTTTACGCGATCCATTTTACAGTTAAAATTTGGTTATTTCCGGTTTCGTCAAACTGAACATTAACCTTAACGGTTTATCATATAACGTTTTTTCCTTTGTCAATCTTTTCCATCACAATTATTCATAGAGCATATTACGGCAACTGAGAATCATTAGAATTTCTAAAATCCGCACAGCTGATTTCTAATCATTACATTTAGTCAAGAAACACGACTGTCTATACATGTTCTAGAAGCAGTGTGTGTATATCCCTTAAAAATCCAAGATCTTATTTTGATAAATTAACTGAACAATTGATGCATATTTTTACGCTAAGATCACTTGAAACAAGTTCTTTTATATACGCGTTAGTAAAATTCAACAAAAATCTTTGAAATTATTAGCAAATTGGCCACCAAACTTTTAACAACGGTGGCTGTTCGTGTATTGTTAAATCAAAAAATGACTGTACAATAAGCGGAAGTAAATTCGCAATAGAAATTTTCCTGAATATGATTAGACTAATGTGAATAATCAGGAATCTACATCACTTTAGCGCTGGTACTAAAGGATTACATAAAGCCATGTTCTGATTGTTCCCTATCACCTGTTTTAAATATTCACCGTTCACTGTGTCCGGGGTAGTCTGATGTTGGTTAATCGACTGCCTTGTGACACATGTAGGTAGAAGTATAATTTACAATGAGTTTTGTAATAGCCATATAACTATGTGAAAGAAATAATTATCTTTGAACATAAATTAAAACGTTATGAAATATAATTTTTTACTCTAATTATTTGCAATGTTTTTGCGAAATGATCTAATACTTTTTAGTAATTTAAATAGAGATGACCTTTAGATTATTTCGGTAGGTTTTTGATAGTCCTGAGTGGACTGTTACAGTAGATCTTGTTAAGTGCTTATCACTACAAAAATCTCAAATTGAATTATATCCTCAATTTGACTACCTAGTGTGAGAAATTATATGCCACACATAACAGGTTCCTGAGCTCCCCCTTCCAGATATTATTATAGCTGTGTAGGCGTCCTCAGTATAGAAAACCAGCATCAGGTTATTTGGCCTTTGAAGGAATCGTCAACGCGTATATATTTTTCTAACTCAGATTGATTTTTATTCCTTTTTTTCTTATCTTTTCTTACTTTTTTCTTTCACATCAAGAGTAGGTTTGTATATACATACATTGTGAATTTATTTACTCAGTTTAGTAGATTTCTGGAAGCTTAGTCATTCAATTTATTATACAACAAATCTCTCTTTCGCTATTGAACATGAAAAATAATTTCTTGACAAAATTTGTTTTAAAGGATATTTAATATATATAGAACAATCTTTTCTATATATCATTGTTTCGGAGTAATCTAAAGTCCATTTCATTCCTAATTACACTTTTTTTAACAGCGTAAATTTTTCCAAGAAAATATTTACTGGTTTTCAATACTAAAAAACCCATTTGCTTGATTACATTCTGAACTGGGACTCTCTGTATGTGTTGATACTTGGAATTTATTTCCAAGCAACTGTTTATGAAATAGTCATTTGATAAAGCTAGTATTCATACTTTACAATAATTTTGAAAAATACATATCTAAATAGAGTGCACCTTAGATAACAACTATACGCTTAACTGCTGAAAGGCAAAAATGTTTATATCGTTTTTAAAAGTAGTTCCATTTTATTCAACTTATATAATTTAAAATGATATTCCGGTTAGAAAGCATTGAAAGCACCAAATAAAAACTTCATCGTAGACTTATTGCTTGATTCGTTAATGAACATTTTTTTGGCTGTTGCTTATTTTGGATAGGAACTAGGATAGCCTAATTTGTTGTTTCATTGGAAATTCAAATTCAGTCATGTTTTAAATTTTATAATTCATTTCAAAAGAAATAAATCATTAGAAATAATTTTTCACGAAAATTCACATCGATTGTTTCACCAATTTCAATTGTTAGATTCTTTTTCTGTGCAGAAAAGAACCATCTATGGAGAGAGAGAGATTGATAAAAAAAACATTTGTGTCTGGATGTCAATTAAAAGGAAACATCTTGTAAAATATAACGTTTCTTAAACTCCGATTGTTGCTGATAAGTTAATTATCTAAAATGAGTTTTAATTGGAATCAGAACTTAGCTCCTAGCACCGATTTTTTCCATAATTTTAAAGAATTAAGTTTCTTAGAAAAAAATTACAACTTACTGACCTTGAATTTCCTGTCCAATGTGAAGTTGAGCTGTTCTTCTGTTCTTATTAACACATCTCAATGGGATCGGCATATTATTTAATCTCTAAGAATTGTTCCAAAATCACATACATTCATTCTTTCAACTGATTTATCAAATTTCTGAACAATAATGCACATTCTTCCGTAGTTAGGTATATATCACGCACACAATGAGTGCGTACGCTGATTGAAATTTTTATTTTTTTTCTTATACACTAAATATTTTTATTCATGATAAGACCAAATTCGAAATATTCAGATCAATACCTGCATATAATATGTGTAAAAAATGTTAGTTAATCTGATATAAGCTGTGAGGCTCACCACTAAATTTGATTTGAAGAGTATTGCAAATTATTACTCAATATATAAATGCAAATAATATCCAAAGAAATTACAATGGTTCAGATATGATTGCACAATGCTCTACTATACTGACAATAAATTTATAGTTCTATTTAATACTAATTTTTTTTATTGCATTGTATGTATCCTTGAAGATATTCTGGTTTGTTCGTTACTATCGAGTTCTGTTTATAAATCTCCCTTAAATTAAGTGAATCAGGTTTAAAGGTGTGTTATTTTCACATACAGTGTACCTTAATTCCTATTAAAACATCTAAGTTTCAATGCTAATCCAGTCGTACAGAAAATTAATGTTATGTTATATCCAATGTACCTCGAAATATTGTCATCAAATTGATGTTGCAAAAGTTATTTAATAAAAACATGCACACTATAAATTTTGAATTTTTCATATTGCCTTTTGTATTATGAACTGTTGGGTTCTTTGCACCCTGAACATGCACCAAACTTCACATAAGTAAGATGATGCTATGGTCACTGTATATATTCTCTCCCATTCAATGATTTGTACATAATGAGAATAACATAGTTATGACAAGTCGAGTAAAATTCGATTTGATATTTCTGTTTAGTAGTAAACTTATATCCTGAAAAAAGGATGATATTGGTGGATCTACACGGACTGTACCATCGTCTTAACACAATGTGTATGTTTGTTTTTGCTTTTTGCATGGCTGTTGCACCAAGGAGAGTTAATCCTTGTCGAATCCTGAAAACAATATTTCACTGATAATTTAAATAATGATGTTAGCAATAATTTATAATGTATTAATGTTAAAGGATCCTGAGAAAACGTATGAATTAACAGATTAACTCTCTATTTAGTTGAAATCTATGCTCACCATTCTATTCTTTATATAGAAATGCAATTTTGTACTTAGATGAATTGTGATTCTGAAATGTGCATTCCATGTAGTATTCTAAGTATCAGTGTTTAATTTATATATATATATGTATGTTTTGCTGTATTGTAATTAGTTGTGAAGTGCAATGCTGTAAAATAATTATTGCAGTTTTGTATGACTTACAGGAAATTGGTGATATCGAACACTAATCCTAATCTAAATAGGATTAATTATTACGTTCGTTTCACGAAAAAAATTTTTTTTTTGCACACGTTTTTTGCACACTTTGTAGCAACGTCTAGGACATACAAAATTACTGTAATTATTCACCATAAATCATTGGTAGGAAAAGAATGATTGGAAAATGGAAGTTACAACTTGATTTTAATGAATAGGATACTTGATGAAAAAGAGAATGATCATTCGAGCATGAAAACTATTTCAAGTCCATGAAAAAGTACTTTTACCGAAAAATGCTTCTGGCGATATTTTTTACTTGCTAATGTTATATGCGTCTTAAAAGAAGTTAGTTCTTTGTAGGGGTGATACATTGCAACTGTGAACAGATCATTAATAATTGAAACAGTTACCATTTCAATTCAATTTTCTAATCAATTTTTATCTGATACGGAATGCAGATAATGTTGACGTAAGAGCAGTTAAGGTAAAATGGTGAACATGTCGAAATTATCTAACTTGGTTGGATTAAGTTATACATTTATTAAGAAGTCGTTAATAATTTTTTCAAGGTAATCCTTTTTATAATTGATGCAAATTCTATTCGGCAAAATACTAAAAATTTTCTACTGCATTTGGAATTTTTTTACTTTGAACCAAAGCTGATATACATCATATGCTGATTAAACTATGCACAGAATACTCTAAAAAACTTAATCGAATTTTTAAGTACGATAATGGTGAATTCATGTGCTAAAAATAATCTTACACACATTGCCTTAGTGAATGACATTTAGAAATAAAATATTTACAGATATTTATTTACTGAAGAGTCAACCCAAAGTGGTTTTCCAGAATAGGATATCTTTAGACTAATGTAAAAGGGGCTCCTGGTAAGTGACACTGGAGCTAATCCTAGGTGTCTATATATAAATGCAAATAAACCACCCTGACTTCTGAATTCCTTCTATGCTGACTATCTCCGCTGTACTTTCTGGTGCAATAAAAATAAAATAAAAAATCAATTTATTAAAGTTTCGTTTCATACTTAGATCAAGAAAGTAAAACACTTCAGTATTTTTCTTTATTACATGCCATAGACATTAAATCAAATTACATGAGAGATCAAAAGTAAGGCTGGTGAAGACTATTAGTTTTGAATTATGTTAATGGAAGAATTAATCGAGAAAAATATCAAATATTCGCTCTCACAGCATTTGCTTATATATAAAATTCATTCTGGAGATAAGTTTTTTTTATATTATAGTATAGCTGAATTTTTATATATTTTATAAAGTTTTTAAAAACAACCCAACAGCTGAATAAGCAAATAAAACGTCATCGTATTTCCTATGAAATTCATTACAAAAATATCTTGAGTTTAAATTCAAACCTGCATTCCCAGACAGAGTAACTCGTTTGCAACTATGCGTATGCAGCTTATGTGAACGTTCTCTCACTAATTCTGAAATAAGCTCAGATAGGGAACATAGCAACAATATATAACTTTACTTGTAGAGAGTTTATATTAAATTTCCAATTGATAATAGCTGATTGTATTTATTTATTTTTCTGATTCTATGGTGTCATAAATGTTATTAGCGATACAGCTTATTTGTTTGGTTTTTTTTTAAAACAACAATGAATAAGAACAATAAATTAATGAATTACTATTATAAAATAATCAGATAACAAAGTGCCCTACTTTGGATTTCTAATGATCCAACCTAATTATATCAAAGGTCGATTCTCAAATACTTAGAAATCTCAAAAATTTGAATCAGAATTCTGGATTTTCGTATTATTAATATAATTATTAGTGATCATAAAATTTCTGTTCAATTTGTTTTTCCTTCAACAATGGCAGAATGTGAAATGCATAGATACGGATATGTTCTTTAAAATCAAGTCACACATATTTCCCTTTCGTGCTAAGAACAGTCCCAGTTGTATATAGATATATACAGAAGCACACCACAGTTTTTTTTTTGAGTGTTCCTAAAATATCCAGGGGAACCCTGTTCTTAGTTTAGGGAGAGAGTTGATATGTTAGGAGATAGGATTGTCTGCATACCATGTCAGTCTGCCTTTACCAGTCGTGTTAATAACGTGAAAAGTTATACATATTTTTCTGATACTAATAATAAATTATAATATGGCTAATTTTGGAGTGACCACCCAATCGAGTGTAGTTCCTTTACTTGTTTTCACTTCAACTAATTCAATCTTATAACAAGACAGGGTAGGGTCTTCGAAGATTTAAATTCGAAATTGTATCACCATACAAAAAAAGTAATTCAAATAAATTATGCCATTAAAAATTGAAAGTGGTAATTATACAGTGAATGATGGAGGAAAGAAAAATCTTTCAAAATTTTTGCCATGGAAGCATTGGCGACGAAGGTACCTCTAGCTTCATTCAAATTTCCTTTGGAATGTCATTTCTTATATACACGAGGTGTGAATGTATAATGATTCAAATGCTACACATTAGATTTTCTTCGGGTGATTATTATTTGGCCCAACTAGTATGTAATCACTCGTAATCTCATTGTAAATAGTAAATCACGATTGTATGGCTCAAATCTGTTGTACAGTATTAATTTGATGCACATACTTTGTGTCATATGAAGATTGTATTTTTGTTGTAATATTTAAAGCACTTTTCAATACCACGAAGCGATTTTTATACCTCAAGCATATGCACTGAATAATAAGAACAATGCACTAGGATATAAAGATCGCCATTTGTATTATAAAGATAACACGTTTGCATTAACAATTGCTTGACTTTGCACTTGGTCATGGATGTGCATAATTTATGTTTATTTCAATGAATGCTCAGATTTTTAGCTACAGATTGATACTTGAAATTCATGCCTTCAATAATGCATATGATATATATCGCAGCCTAGGAAAGCAATTTACTCTGTCATATACCTATATTGAAAAATTATATGAAATTAGGAATCTGAACGATCGATTCGCGCATAACTTTAAATATGAATATAACTATCTGCAGGTATGGCCTCTGAATTTAGAGAAGATTTAGACATAGTTTGGCACATACATTTAACAGTATCAGTATTTATGTTGCAATTAAAAGTGCATAAAATTGAAGCATGAGTTCTTGTTATCCGTTATTAGTTTTTACAAATAGCTTGATTAAATTTTGGTAAATAAAAAAAATCACAGTGTCCACAACGATCGTGGAGACCATAGTAGCACAGTGGTTCACAGTGAAGTGGCAGGTCTGGAAACTGGGACCTCGAGGGAAAGTTGCGCCACTGAAGTGGTACCAGGCGGTGGGAACACCAGGGCAACCCTTCGTCTCAGGCCACTGTCCCTCGCAGTTCAGCCCTTGCATTATCATCAGCTCAACTCAGAAGTTACTGGCAAACACTTTAATATGACCAGCCAGGAGAGTATTGGCAGTTGTAGTCTCGACGTGGATACTTCGGCCTCTGACCGATCAGGTTCGGCCCACGATTGAATATGTCTGAATGATAATGTCTTGGAGTTTAATAATCAGATTTATCAATAGTGTATGGTATTGTTTATGTTGTGTATGAAGTTCAGAATTCTATACGTTTTTTTTTTAAGTTCTTCGTTTTAGTTGTGATAAATTTAACCACCATATTTCTCAAACGCACAATTGAGAAGATTTCGCATCTTGTAAACCCCACGATGATTTCTATCTCATATACTAGAGCTTCTTAGGATTCTTTTTCTGCATGCAATGCACATTATGTTTAATACTGAAACAATTTAGTTAATTAGTATTTTTCGTCTGATCAGCAATTGAAAAATAACGATCTTCCACATTCCATATAATTTGAATATTACTTTAATTAAGTAAACTTTTTCTGTGTAATATAAATTTTATATTAGCATCAGAAACGAGAGATTTATTTTTTCACCAAAAATCTATGGAACCATTTTGAATAAATAAATTAATCCTTGACTATATGTATGATGTGCTTCATGCATAATTATATTAGAAAATGGTGCACATACATTTCGCTACTGTTGCGGTAACTTTAATTATCTGATCTGTAATTACAGACAAAAATACGCGTTAATAGTATGAAATATAAATGATGAATAAAATTTATTGAGAAACAACAAATCAGGATCCTTTTGATTTAACTTAAACTCATCTTGTGAAACCAGTTCAATCGATTGTGTTATTTTTTATTCTTGTTTAATCACTAGCTTTTGCTATTATTTTTAGTTTTAATATTAAAATGACCAGATGCATGCCTATGTTTCTTTCCATATCATTTATTAGCTTATAATAAATACCAACAAGTTTTGAAGAATGTACATACCTAAGTCTCGAATCTGTTTTCGAAAATTGAAGAAAATAATTCCTTTCACAGAGTTAAAATGACAAATATGGTCATTGAGTAGATTATGATCAATGATATTATGCACATATTGAACGTATTTAATATTTATCTGAATATAGCCACATTAGTCGAAATAAAATTATATCATTTTTACCTGACGAATAAAAATTCATTTATCTCTGTATTCGATAATTTTAATTAGCATCAAAACTGAGGTTCATATTATTGTGTCTTTGATAATATGATCAATTGCCTTTGCTTCTGTATTATATATAATTAATCAAATTTCACAGATTCACAAGCATGCCTTCATTATGCATTGTACACTATCAATAATACTCATAGTCTTTAAACCAATCTAGAAAGCTAATTGTAATTAGCTTAGTGTATTCCTAGAGTATTACTTTTTTGCCTGAGTTGTGCCAAGTCAAGTTAACTTTAGTTGCTTTCATTGTTTTGCAAGTGTGCTCGCCGATGTGATTCCAGGCTATTCCTGTTAGCACCGTAACGTTGTTGAGTACGAGTTTACATTTAGTTGATCTAGATTATTATCTTCGTGCAGTCTTTGGATTAAGTGAAAAAATACCATTTAAATGCCTTATCTAACATAAAAATTATCAACAATTCTAGGATTCTAATACTCAAAGTGTTGAAATTCTTAAACATGTTTGTCTCTGTTTTACATTTTCTTTATAGTTCCATCAAAATACTTTTACTTTAATGGTGGAGCGATTATTAAATAATTATTTCTTACAAACTTGGAAAAAGTAGTATCCTAAATATGAAAAATGCTTCTCCGTTTGTAATTCTTTATTATAAATCACTATCAATGTCATTATCTCAGAAGTATTACGATTGACCTTGAATTAAGTAATTATTGAAGATAGTTTGAAGGCAAACGATACGACACAGCGATGTATCGCAGTTTATTATTACTTTGATTATTGTGTATTCATTTTATGTGTTTTAATAATTTATTTGATATTCATTACAGATACTGCTGTAGGTTCTATATCTGATAAAACCTTACACAGTCTCAGCCTCTCCTGTAACGGTGAACTTACTCCGTCTCCTGAGATCTTACCAAATGGTAAAGAAGATACGATAGAACAGATAAGTTTTGATGCAAACAAAGAAAACATAAGTAATATTCATCATGAAAACTCAGAACCAGAACAGCTGACAGCCAAAAAACCATCTTACTTAGGTCTTGCTTGTAGTATAAGTGGTTACTCCGGTATCACGAGATACGATAGTAAGTTACGCGAAGGATTCAGATCTAGAGATACCAGTCCTGGAACCAGACTCATAACTCGAGATACAAGTCCTGCAGGCTTTAGGTAGTTTACTTGCAGAATAAATTTTTTTTTTAGAGTAATAATTGAAGTATTTGTGTATGTGTTAAGTTTACGTAATGCATTAGTCAAATCTGTTAATTTATCAATTGCTTGAATAGATCCAGTGAAAACCTGAGCCTACCAACTCAGCCTCCATCTAAAAGTCTATCAATATCTCCACTCGCGATGGAGCGTCAAAATGGTTTCTCAAATGGAGTTAAAGAAGAATATAAAATCCATACATTTGTTGAGACTAGAAGTTCAATCAGTACTTGTCAAGGATTTAGCGAAGTAGACAAAGGTCTGCCTTTGCATAATACTTTTGCCGACATAAGCCCAGTAAGAGGTAATCCAGATATGTCTCCGATAAAAAAAAGTCCCGGAATGGTCAGAGTGGTGGCATTCAGTCAACAGAATAAAAGTTTTATGTCAAACGTTAATGAATCTTCACCAAAGTCTACAAGTTTTAATAGTTAGTATTATTATCTGTAATCTATAAAAAATAATTTTAAGTATTTGGAACAAAATTTAATTTTTCATTTCATTCAATTTACAGTTTCAAATAATTCAATGACAGAAATAAGCATGACAAACGGCTCTTCCATGGAGACAGAAAATCAAACCTTTAATTCGTCTTCAAATAGTGAAAAATCTTTCATTCAACAAAGAGTAGAGAGATTGTATGGGCCTGGAGCCCTGGCGCAAGGATTTTTCTTCAAACGTAGTGCTAGCAAATTAAATACCAGCGATTGTTTTTTGAACAAATCATCGAATAATAATAATGATGTTTCAACCGACGATGTAAAGGAGGAGGAATCATTGAAATCTCTACCAGTTTTAAGACATCTTAGACCTGAATTCCGGGCACAGCTACCAGTCGTTAGTCCTAGAAAGCCAACAGATGGTAGTGAACAAGTCATCAAATCTTTACAAAGGTGACTAAGAAAAACTTTTGTTAGTATATTAGAAAATGAATAAGTAAGCTCTTATGGAGATATAATAACTGTAACGTTTCTTCCACAGAGTAACTTCATCTGTTCAAAAAACTGAACAACAAACTAAAATTGTCTCAAACACGATAGATCTGAATAGTTGTATAGCAAGAAATGAATCCATTGGCAAATTGAAGCCAAATATTACCAGCTTGAAAAATATACCCGATCAACAGCCAGCTGCGTTGGAAGTAGTTTTACCTGTTCTTGAACCAAGCGCAAGTTTACAAAATATAGCGAAACATGTTCAAGAGGCAGAAAAGGCTGTGGAAGAAAAAGATGGTCATTATTTCATTAAGGTAAAAACGAAAAGTATTTCTAATTACAAATTATTTATCATAGCAATTGAAATTTTGATAAATCTAAATTTTTTTTTGTTGAAATAATTTCGTTGCCAATACTTTCAATCATTTTTTCATTTGCATTTCGTGACATGTATGGCTTCAGATGTTGAAGGCCGAAACAGAAAGGTTGTTGTCCTTAGCTGCATCTGCAGAAGCTGAACTGGCAGGTGGTGATCCAAGTGTACTGCCTGAAGAGGCAGCTGGAAAGTTGAGATCAGCTGCTGGAAAAGCTAGGCTACTAGCAACTCAAAAAATGCAGCAATTTGAAGGACTCTGCCAAAAGAATATTGTAAGCATTATCAGCATATAATCTGCATCTGTTGCATTCATCTGTGTTTTGGTATTAATATAAATCAAAGATTATATTTTAATCTTCTAATTTTAGATTATCAATAATTGATGAAGTATTATAATTCTGATTCTTAACATGTATGACGTAGAAATTGTATTTTCACAGAATCAAATACCTGGAGAAGAATTCCCAACTACCGATGAAGACTTGGCTGGTTTTTGGGACATGGTGATGCTACAAGTTGTTCAAGTCAATGAACTATTTGATCAGATACGAAGACTGAAAGATTCGCAGTGGAAAGAGGTATGCTTGTGCATAAATATTTCGTATTTTAAATGATAGAATCTGTAATGAGAGAGATTGAATCGAAAATAGCTGAACTTGAAGCGACTAATTTTATGTCTGATTATGTCAAAACTGAGATATTAGTCACCTCAGACACGGATTTAGTTTCCAAAATTTTTAATATTCTGTCTACTCAAATATATCGAGTTTATAAAACTGGTATTCGATTCATCGAAAGCCCATTAAATTGATGGACAAGTAATGCAGTTGTGGCACTTTTGATTTGAGTAATAAATATTTCTGTCTACTCTTATTGTATAATTATATATTTACGGTATGTTCAGCGCAGTTTTTATTATTTTCAAACTTTTTGTGAATTACATATCGTCTTTGGTCATTTCAACTTACACAGACCATGCTAAGTTACGGTTATAATGTGTTTCATTATTCCTCATGACTTATGAAATTAATTAAGTTTTTTAATAAAGATGTGCACTATAAATATTTTGTTTCATTCCGGGTTGTGCGAAAGCGATAAAGTATCCAGAAATGAAATCTTACCAGTACTATAAATAGCATTATTGCTTTTTTGTACAAATGTTCCATTAAGGATCATTTTTTACAGTCGTATCTCACTATTTGAAGGGCAAATATGATTTTTTTTTATTTATAATGTCCATGTACTGTTGAGCTCAATATTTTCTTAAAAGAAATTTTCCTTTTTCTGTAGCTGTATAACATTCACTTTACATGCAAAAGTACATTTTCTTTTTTTGGAGGAAAGATAATTCATTAATTAAGATGTTGCTGTAAAGTAAAACAAACTTTGAAAATAGTGAATTTCAGAAATTCTCTTCATTTCAGTAAAACTAAAAAAAACATCATAGCAGTCTCACTGTTCTCCCTTTTTGCAATTTTATTTTACAACATTTCCCTAAAAGAGACTAAATCAAATCTTATTTGTCTCAGGTTATTCCAGATTCTAAAGCAATTACATCCTTACCTCAAAATGGCAGCAATACCAAACGCCGTGTTAATGTTCTAAACAAAGCAAAACCAACTGCGAATAGTGAAGCAAATCGTAAAGCAAGAGAAGCTCGTGAACAAGCCAGACGTCAAATGATAGAAGAAAGAAGACGGGCAATGCGTTCGAATGCACAAAATAAAGATCACAGCGATGCAGATTCTGTAAAAATATTTGTGCCCGATACGTAACAATGAATTTGAAGAATAATAATAATAATAATAATAATAATAATAATAATAATAATAATAAAACGCAAATAAATTGACAAGGGCACTTCATACATTGTCGGGATTAAAAGTATTCCGTGACTACTTACACAGGCTTCATTACGCTGCGACAAACATCACAATTCTAGTTATAGGGTGCATTTGTATTGGAAAATGTAACATTTTTGTAACAGTATTAAAATTTAATTAAATGTTTAAAAATCGAAATAATCTAAAATCTTATGCACAGAGAAAAAGAAAAAAAGTAAAAGAAAAAGAGAAAGTGTGTTTACTGATGAAAATTATCTTTCGATATTCTCAGTGTACTAAGAGAGGAATATGTGTTTTTAGAATATTTGTTGTTATTGATTTTCAAACAAAATTTATACTAAATAATAATTTCTCGTCAATTTTTTGTTTTCATGGTATAAAGTTTAGTGTAATTGTGAGTTTCGTTTTTTACGACTGAAATAAATATCGAAACATGATTTGTATGTATATGTATTACAATTCTCAGATGTGATAATTTGTCGGGATTTTGTAAAGTTGGAAAAACGTGAATCAATATAACACCATTGTTATTTACATATTTTAATATCCTTAGCAGCATGGTGAGTTCCATTTTTTGCGCATAGATAGATTTTTTTATATAACCGAGACAAAATAAAATGAAACCGAAAAAACAAAAAAAAAAACTAAAATACGAAAAATAAAAAAAAAGATAAAACAGAAACAAACAAAAAATTAAATTAATTATAGAACTTAAGTACTTTAGCTATTTAAATTTTTTCTATTGCGAGCCTAATGATTACTTAGTAATTTATATATGGGGCCTTCAACGGCACTTCGCCGACCCAAATGTCTGATATTTTTGATGCGGATAAATTTTTTTTTTTTTTTTTTAAATCATGGAGGTTACTTTCAATAAAAGAAGTAAAAAAAAAATCACCCGGATAAAAAATGATCACATATTTGGGTCGTTAAAGTGGCTTGGAAAGTTCCATGTGTAGTAAATTATGAAAAAGAAAAAAAAAATTATAGGAATAAAAGTTAATTGATTTCTTGTTTAATTTGTACAATATTCTTGTAATTAAATCATAAATTGGTGCGAAGTTACATGTTATGTATATATTTATGATCTAAATAATGCAAGGTAACACACGTCTTTCATTATTTTTCTTGTGAGTGTAAATTCTGTAATTTGTTTGAAGCGTTAATAACGGCAGAAAATTTTTACTACTTTAAATATCTCCTTTAACTTGTTCATATTAAATGTGGCATACCTGCTACATCCAATGTACTATTCATGATTAACACGTGCTTCGATTCCTTACCTCTTATGTTTAATCTTGTTTTATATTCTCTAATCTCATTAACATGCATAAAAAAAAAAAAGTAAAAATAATATTTAAACAAAAAAAAAAAAAAAAAACAGAAAGTTTCTCAAATAACTGACTCTCATAAGTTGAAGATTCATAGACGGATGAATAAGTATATAAATTAACATCCGGAGAATACATTACATTAGAAATATTTCCACAACTCGAAGCTTATATTTTTATTTTCTTTAGAATCGAGGCAATTCGTAGATTTCAGTTTAAATTGATGAAAAGATATAAACTTTCGCTACACATTTGTCATTTAACAATAAGAGGATAGCCCTTGCTCTGCAGGCAGTCTAATTTTGTGACATTCATGTAAGTCACTAGTTTATAATATACAGGCCTACGATAATAATTATTGATCTTTTATTCATTGTATATTTTCAAAAATTGGTTTTAAGTACATACACACATACACACACATACACTTACTGTGATGCTAAAACTATTTTGAGCCATTTAAAATGTATACTCTACGCATTATGACAAAACAATGTCTATATCCAAAGAGTCAGTTCCTAGCTGTTATATGTTAAAAAAAAAAGAAATAAAAAAAATAAATAAATAAAGAAAATAAGAAAAATAAAACATAATAATAATAAAATAAATAAATAAAAAAACATGTGCATGCGAAAAAAAAAATGTTAGAATAAATTACAATTACAATGTGTGGAATAGATTTGCTATTAAGGCCCTAGTCTAGTCATATAAATAAGTGCATATAGAAAACAAATACATACATAGATTTGCGATGCCAGATATACGGAAATTTTACCTTACAAAAATAACAACAGAAATAAAAAAAAAAAATTTACTGTCACATCATTCACATTTGTCTTTACTGTTATGGAATATGTTAAATAAATATCGAAGCATGTTTCAGAGTCACAATTATAAAATTCTGAATTGAAATTAGTGTTAGAGAAAAAGATATTTAACTTTATGAAAATTGTGGTAGACGTGTATGTACCTACTCCACGTCAAGCAATGCTTAATATTCTGAAATCAAAGATGAAGCTTTTGAAAATTATGATTAAATAACTATTTGAGTTTAAAATAGGTATATGGAAAATTTTCTTATTGACATTACGAATGTGTGTTGGTATTTGTATTGAAATAAAACTGCACTAGGACCTTAAAAATCTCCAAAGATTAATGATGCGTTGAAACTTTAAAAAAACTCCAAAATGAAAATATAACTTTGTGTCAAACATTCTGACTTTATTCAGTCAAATTTAAACATCGCTTATAAAATATGTAATGGGTCGTTTGCATCCATGTCTTCTGATATTTAATCACGCCTCAATGCCTTAGTAAACAGAATGATAATGCATATGGGGAATTGCACCAATTATCAGCATTCTATCAGATTAAAAACAAATAAAATAAACAAAACATTGAATTTGGATAGGTTTGTGTGCCGATGATTACCTGAAATTCCCTGAATATTAAAAAGAAGCACGAATCATCGATTTTGTTGAGTAAAAAAATTAACATGTCTCATTGCTTGAAGCTGGTATATACCTAATTGTCAGTTATTTTTCTTGAAATAGTTGAAACGCTGAACCGCTAAATACGAAGCATGTTTGAAATCATTGACCTTTTGGGAACTGAGGAAAGAAATTAAAAAAAAAACAAAAATCTAATACATTGAATTTCAATGATTTTATAAATGTTAATAATCTTCTGACTAATTTCATAGAATTTATACATACCTAATATCGTACTCGTCTTTAGTGTTTTTATACTTTTTCGAATATGTATATTGCTATTAGAGATTGCCGTTATGTTTGAAAGAAGACAGAATGTTGTTGGAAGAAAAAAAAAAAAAAAATTAGAAAAAAGTTAATTGAATTGAATTAAATATATGCGATTATTTGTATATTCTGTTACTAAGTCTACATACCTATGTATAAGATATGAGTGCTACAATTCCTGTTTATATTTGTTTTTTTTTTTGCCTTTTTTTTGAAGCATTACAGTTTTTTATAATTAAATTTAGTCAAATATGGCATCGTGATCATTTTACACATTTGTGTCACTAAAATTGTACATATAAAACATTATATTCCCCCCCCCCCCCCCCAAGAGTGATTAGCACTAAAGAAAATCATTTTGTAAATTAATTACATTGTTCATTATTAATTATTTCAAACTGCGTTTAGTACTTTTTTTTTATTATTATTCTTTTTTAACATGGTAGTAATTTATATGCAGAATTTTTATTTTTTAGCCCACAATTATCTTACGATTTTTTTTTTTTTTTTTTTAAATTTGCCTATTGTACAGGATGTGCCCAAAGCGAGACAATATTGTTTAAAAAAATAAAAAAAAAAAATAAAAAACAAACAAACATATAAGATTAATAAAACACAGTAATTGAGATAGTTTCTTCTTGACGATTAATATAATGTCTAACTTTGGATACATTCTTGATATGGTTTTTTTTTTTTTTTATTATTCTTTTATTTACCCATTGTATTTATTTATATTACACATTTGTTTTTGAATATTTCTTTGACTATAACACTAACTTGCAAGACGAAATTTGTTGAATACATTACTGCAGAATTACTCAAAGTTTAATAACGTGAATAAAAAGGAGTTCGAGCAAATTGTACCTACGATTTATGTTAGTGCATATCTACTTTTTTTTCTTTCTTAAATTAATTATTCTTTTATATTTACATATATTTTTATTACTTGTGACAAAAATCTGACGTGATATCTTGTGTTTTTCAAATTTTTATAAACTACACTTTTGCATACCAGATGTATTTAACTTTGTAATTATTCAATTCAATTAGAATGATGAAGTAAAATTATGCAACACAATTTCAGAAAAAGAAGTTTTTAAATTTCACTCTAGATCGATTCAATGTCAGACAATAAAATTTTTAAGTCACAGTAGAAAGGGCTTTAACTTCTTAGGAGTCTACACCGAACCTTAGTGTACATTAACAATATTTTCCAAATGAGTGAATTTCTAGGGGATTGGTACAATGAAAGTCGATTTAGACGCAGACTGTGTTGGTTTTAAAAAAAGTTTTAGTTCAGTTTTTCTTTGTTGTATTTAGTTCGTCTGTTACGATCCCTCGAATACTCAATTATAAATTTATTTATAACAATCATCAATGAATATATGTCGATATTTTAAAGGCGATTAAAAAGACGCTTGAAAATAATTAAAACGTGATTTGTTTATTTTGAAAATTTGAATATTTATAAATAATGCGATAGCGTAATACGTCATAAAAAAAAAGAAAAATTAATTTATCTTTCATCTAAATGAAGGATTGTATGCTTGTAGATATATTGTGTCGGTCCTAGTTGTTAAGGTATGATCAGAAACAGCTACGAGCCATTTTTAACATAAGATTTAAGAAAGGATATTTCGAAAATACGATACACTGTACTATATTTTAATAAATAAAAATACTGTTCTCTTATACAGAGTGACATTATTATATAGTAATATGCCGTAATTATATGGATACAGCAATCATGCCGTACCTCCTTAACTCTGATTCTAAAGATTATTAATTTTCTAGTAATTTTGATTTGTAATTAAAAATAGTTAAATTTCCATTACTTCTTTAAGAGTACGATGTATTCTTGTTTCAATAGCTGACTATTGATGCTAATAAAATAGAGGAGCTGGGCAAGCGACTGAATTCAAATTAAAATTAAACTGTGTACTTTTGGAATAATTGAAACAAAAACAAAATAAATTCTGAGGACGTTGAATATTAAAAAAAAAAAAAAATAATAAATAAACAATTAATCTGTTTCCTCGGATTGTTGATATATAATTATAAATGTTACATGATTTCAATGTATTGTTGATACAGTATAAAGACAAATAAAGCAAAAAATAAAATTATATCCTTATTAACTTTTCAGAGGATTTAATTAAATCTTCGTTAGTTTTTGAGTCACAAAACTCACGAGCTCATTCGCTATTCGAGAAATTTTTTATCTCTGATCAGAGTGTTTGAAGTAAAAAGATACTTCATCAATCTGAGGAACATACTTGTGCTTGTAGACTCTATTAGTTTAAAGAGTGAAGTTGTAATATTCGAATCAAATTTCTTTATTATGAATTTATTAAGGTAAGACTCCTTGCCCGTTCTACACAGATTAGAATTCCTCTGTCAAAATCATTATACAACTGTCGGAGTAGACGAAAATGTTCGGAATAACCTTAAAAACCAGCATTTAATTATTCTGGAACCATACGCAACAAATACGACGGCACAGAGAATTCAAATTGGTTCCCGCTCGCCGATTGTAGCAAAAGTAGTTCGCGAAGTCGCCGCCGTAGGTGCACAGTCAACGGTGTTTCTCCCGTTTCTCCGACACATTAATGCACATGATAAGGTCTGCAGGATGCATAGAATTAGGCTAGGCGCTTTACATTCACATGATGCACGAAAGGCAACTTTTTCTCGATTTCAATGAATATTGGATGACAAGGTTAGCTCTCATTCTTTATAAATCAAAGTCATTGAACGCCAGAGCAAAAATTGATTTTATACCTGTCCCCAACCCAACGAAGCCCAAAAAGTTCCATTCTCAGGCGGCTGAGCTATTGATATGATAATGTAAAAAATGTTCACTCATCACTGAAATAGTCAAAATTAAATAAAATAACAAATTATAACTCCTTCAATTATTTTTTTTTCGTGACAATATTGCTCAGGAAATGTTTGTTTTGAATCATGGTTTTTGGGAAAAAAAAAATCGGTGAAAAGATTCCGAGCATGGACTTTTTTGTGCTTCGATTTTCACGTGGACGTACTGACATGCGTTTAGTAGTAATTCGATACCCTGTAATCAGGGTATACCCTGTAACTGTGGCATGGATTAAAGTTATGCATGTGTAAGATGAGGTAATAAATTTTTAATACTCTTTGTTTTTTATTGGCATTAATTACGAAGTGATTTATCTCTCACCCCGGGCTACGGTTTTAATTTATATCATGTTTAAATGTTGGGCGGAACATTATAAGGGTAGACAGCATTTATTTTCATATCAACTTTGATTTATTGAGTACTTTTATATACAATAAGCCCTCATTCATAAATATTTATACGTAATAACGGGTACGATATAGAAATCGATGGGGTGATAGTAGTCAATGTTAAGTCTTGATAGTTAATATAATTTTTGTTTAAATATATAAAACTCAGACATGTTATTGGTATGATAAGTAATTTACACTGGTTCCTGGCTATAATAAGGCGGATTTTAAATTCATAAGAAAGGCATCTTAGGCAGTTTTAATAATTAGAATAAGCCGGCAAGGTTTGGAGATTCTTGATTTATAATAAAATAGCTAAAAGTTTAATGAAAATCAAATTGAGAACCTCAAGATAATGATCATCGCTTATTACATAGGTATACATAGATATATTTCGTACTCTGGCAGGGAATGTTATAAATGAAATATTCATGACAGTAACCGCATCTAGATATGTTTTTATATTTTCATATGATTGTCTAGAAAAACAAAATCTGAACTTAAAAAATTTGGAAGTGGCTGCAAACTTGATCTTTATCTTCGTTTTACACCTAACAATACTATATGTAAATTTTCAGGACCTAAAATGCCCGGGAAATTGTAAAAATTGATGAAAAAAGACCAAAATTTTCGTTTTTTTTTTTGCGATTATCTCAGCAACGGTGATGAATTTTGAAAAAAGTTTCGGATAAAAGTTGTAGAGCTAAGAATTCTGCGTCAAAAAATACTCTCAGAAGTTAATTTTTGTTCAGTATTTACGAAGTGATAACGAATTACCGTCTTTTTTTATACGAAAATCATAAACTTTTTTCAAAATTCTTTAGCATTGCTGAGATAATCGCGCAAAAACGATTTCCTAGGAATTATTGATTTTGAAAATTTGCGTATTGTATTCTTGGGTGTAAAATGAAGATAAACATAAAATTTGCAACCACTTCCAAATTTTTTAGGTTCAGTTTTCGGCTTACTGAACTATGAGTTTTGATTTTCAAAGTGATTCCATCAGATCTCATAGATAATTTAGTGTTCTCATTATTATTTACTTTTTTTTTTTTGCATGTGTTAATTTTTTGTTTCTCTATCATACAGGTATGTATATATTATCTTATTCACGACGAACACAAATGTTTACCACAATTTTATCATTTTAATTAAATCTAATAAGCATCAACGACACTGCTATATATGTAAATATACGAATTCCAAACACTTTTCGAATATTGATATAACAAATGTACTGTAAACATTAGGGTGGTCGTTATTTAAGGTTTGGACGAATTTTTCAGCAAGCACCCCCCAAATCAGCTCCAAATAATTCAAAAACAATTCCCTATTTTTTTAAATGGGGAAATTCACCCACTTGGTGGTAGAAGTTATAAGAATTGAGATAAAAATCTGAAAATCAAAAAACATAGGAAATTATTTCTGAATTACTTGGAGACTGATTTGAAGGGCGCCTGCTAGAAAATTCGTCTGAGTCGAAAATTCGGACCACCCTAGTATACACATAGGAATACATATAAGATTCAAAAATATTATGCTACATACTATAGCTAATATATGTATATGACATGTAGTTTGCTTTCTTAAAATACTAATTAGACTTTACTTTTTATCTTTCCAATACATAAATTGATATATAATTATCATTTTAATATACACATATATATGGGTTAGAAATTATTTGCGAAATTGCATGAACAGTTCTCGATGTGAAATTATTTTTTATTGGACTTTAAATGTCATATGTATGTACGTTTTTTAGAATCATTCACAACAAAATCCAAGCAAATTTTTATCTACGAAAATTTAATTCGAACATGCATAAATCAGACGATATTTCACGCATATAATTGTAAAATTTGATATCAGTATATAATTTATTACTTTATTATACTTTTAAGTATAGGTATAATAGGTATTTTCTTCGATCTTTGCTTTGCATCGAATTGACGGTTTTATAATAAACATAATGGAACTTGTCAATTACGAAAATGAACAAAACAAAGTTTTAGCAGATTTTTATATATATATATGTATATATATATATATATATATATATATATATATATATATATATATATATATATATATATATATATATATATATATATATATATATATATATATATATATATATATATATATATATATATATATATATATATATATATATATATATTATATAATTTTTGGTATAAGCTCGAATTTTGTGTAATCCAAAATTACTTTGCAGAACAACGTCTACATCATCACAATCGTTATTTTTAAGGCTGGATTATTTAGGTTTTCATTACCTTATACCATAGATAAAAATTTTGAGTCTATATCGGAGATTCTATGTTACTTAAATTTTTATTCAATTTTTGTAAATGAAACAAACGGATCTTAAATTAATTATATTTTTTTAAAACATCACAAAACCTTGACATATATATTAATTCATTCACTGTACCATTGTTTTCCAAAAACCATATCCTTATAGTCTCGTTATGATTTAACAAAAAAAAAACAAAAAATGAAAATTACTGAACTAACTCCATACGAATTAGCATTATAGATAGATATACATATTAGGAATATAATCAGCCGTTTCAAATATGATATAACATATTCAATTTTTATTTATTTTTATTCTTTTCAGATTCGAATAGATACTTCGATCAGTCTTTGATCTAAGTCGATATACTATACCTATACTAGACTAGGCAAATAAGTGTCTTCCCTTCGTTCATCTTATCCTGTACTTTATCACTGGCTGTTGATTTTTCAGCCTGACCACTGAAAATAGCGGACGTAAAAGTCAGGATCACTCCCAAGACTGCAGAGTAGAATGCCCAACCTTAAAATGTTATAAAGTCATATACGTTGTTATAATAAGAGCTGAAATAGTAGTTTTCCACACGCCGGGCGCAAAGTTCGATTTTGCGCCCGCTTCCAGTGCACAAATTTCAACTTTCCACACGTTGTATCGAAAAACAAGGTTCGATACACGTACGAAAGATGATTCCCGACTCGTGTGATTGTCACCCTCGCTTCGCTCGGGCAAAAAACTTCACACTCGTCCGAGAATCGACACCTTTCGCACTTGTATCGAAATGTACTATTATGTGGCATGCTTATGTAAAAAAACTGTTTTTAAGGCAAGAATGATATTTTCAGTACGAGCCAAAGACGAGCCGACGGTACCGAAAAGTCATCCGAGCCGAAAAACGGCTGACAAGCATGCCACATATAATATTTTTTGCGGTATTTGTATGGAAAAGTATAAAAATCATAAGTTTGCAGGTTAGCTTTACTGCGCATGCGTCGTTTAGCACTGCCGTAGAAACACTTTATGAGGTAGTTTCGAGATGCGCACTTCGAACTGCGCATCAAAACTGCCGTAGAAAGTCTTTTTGAGGCAGTTATCAAGTTAGCCATATAAAGTGACTCTTTACGGATCGAAAACAGGCGTCAAAAAGCCACTTTTTCATACCAATGCCGCAAAAAACAATACCAAGACATTAGTTCATACGTCTGTTAGGTACGACATTCGATATTTGTAGCACATGCATCATTCAGAAGGAGACTAAATTATACCCATCAGACCATCTTTGAATGTAATAAACGAATATGAATATAAAAATGTGCATATCTCACCAAGACTACAGTCTGCAAGATAAAAAGGAGCCGCTTCATCTCCACAAAGTCTTTGAACTCTCGTCGAGCCCCAACCAGCAGCATATAAAGTCATGCCAAGGAGGTACATGATACCTTGAGAACAAATAATTTTAATTTTAATAATTACTTGGAAATTACTTTGCAAGTGTTAATAACAATGAAATAAAAATTAACTTCATGTAAGAATTGATTTACGAAGATTTTCTTTAAGAACTTTACCAGCAATTGATTGTCCAACACCAGCCAAATCGAATATACTTTTTCTACCGATACTCTGAACACAACATCCCATCAATGCAGCCATCACCGTTAACGTCATCACAGCCATCCCAAACGTAAGGAAAAACAGAGTAGCTTTCCAACAGTCAGGGAAAACTGAAGATTGTGTTGCTAGACCATGGATATTGAAATTGGCACAATGCATCCTGCCGTCAAGTCTGGTACATCGGTTGAAAATGCCAACAGTTGGTATGTATAGTTCAGTACCATTTACTGCATGAAAAGAAGAAATTTTGTCAGTATATATTTACTGGAATTCATCAAACGCCTCTCGAGTAGATAAAATTCATCATCTTTTTTTTTCATTGTCTATCACATGTCGCGTTACTAATGCTATAAGGTTGTAAGCACCAAAAATGCGATTTTAGTGCCAGAAGGTCGTATAATTTTATTTTTTTTTTTCTGAATTCGCTTTAGGATCGACAATTACGTGTTAATCAATTGAAAATGGAGAATTGAAAGCAGAAGGTCGTATGTGCTGAACACATACGACCCTCTAGCTTTATTTTCAGAGAAAAATTGAGAAAATTAAAGTCAGAAGGTCGTATTCGCCTTTTTTTTCACGGATTCGCCATAAAATCGATGAAAACATGTAAATCCATTGAATTTTGAGAAAAAAAAATGTATTGGAAAATACTAGGTGATGAAATATTCAAAAATTTACAGCCAAAATTTGTTTATTCTGAATTCCAATGAATCCAGATGCATTCATCAATTTCAAAGCGAATCGCAAAAAAAGATATTTCGGCTGAAATTTGTCAAAATCCACCTCTGTTTAGTTTAAAATTTTTTCGTCTGCAAATTTCAACGAATCTACACGTTTTCATGAATTTCAAGATGATTACAAGAAAAAAAAAGGGCAGATACGACCTTCTGGCTTTAGTTTTTGTGATTTTTTCGTAAAAGCAAAGTCAGAAGGTCGTATCGAGGGGAAAAAATATACGACCTTTGAGTTTTAATCAATTTTTCTTTCATCAATTTGAGTCCGAATCGCGAAAAAAAATATTTCGGCAGAAATGTTTCAAAATCCCAACTCTTTTTTGATTGACCTTTTGGTTTTAATAGAACCAGAAGTTTATATAGTGTCGCTTACGACCTTATGGAAATAGTAATGCGATGTCTTTCGGTTTTCGTTTGCCACTTTTATCAACTAATCAAAAAATTACATGTGAGTTCAATGCGCTATTCTTACCAGTCCTTTTCTCTGTTGGAGGTCCTACCAACCATCGTGGAGTCACTAACGACGATAAAATAGCCACCGCAGCACCTAAAGACATTAATGTCCAAAGGAGACTGCGACCAGTTACTATCACGTAACACATTGCACCAGGTGGATGTGGCCAATTTAAATATCAATGCTGACTGCCATTTCACGCCGACTTACAGGTCTGCTTTCTGAAACATAATTCGACAATCAATTATTGCTATTTCTATACAGGGTGATTGGTTTTGATCTTGCCATGCCGATATTTCTCAAACCAAAAGAGATATAAGCAAGTATTTCGGATAAAAGTTGCAGAGTTTAAAAAGACGCAGAAGTTGGCGTTATTGGATTTTTCAGTGGAGGCGCCGTTGAGGTCAGGAGAAGTGTCAACTTTGTTTTTTATTTTTAAATAGAAACCTATATTTTTTATTACAAAATTTTGTTCTACTTAAAAAATCAAACGATTTTTTTATGTAATATTTTTTTGTTAGACATCAATTTTTTATGATATTCAACCGAACAACTAGAGATTTCTAAACTTTTGACAACATTTCACTTCTAAACTATATAGTTTAGATAAAAATTGCGAGAGACAAAAAGTGCGCAATTTCATGCAAAGATTCTTCAAGAATAATTGCAGAATTTTTTTCAATAATTTTTGATTTTTTTTTTTTCACGCAATTGAAGAAGCTGCAATAAAAAGTTATTGGAAAAAATTTTGCAATTATTTTCCGAGAATCTCCGCACAAAATTACGCACTTTTTGTCTCTTGCAATTTATCCCCAAATTTGATAGTTTAGACGTGAAATCTTCTCAAAAATTGAAAAATCTCTAGTTATTCAACTGAGTATCATAAAAAATTGATGTCTCACAAAAAAATGTTTTATACAAAATTCGTCCCATTTTTCAAGTAGAACAAAATCAGATAATAAAAAATATAGATTTCTATTTAAAAAAACAAAGTTGACCTTCCCCTAGCCTCACCGGCACCTCCACTGAAAAATCCAACAACACCAACTATTTTCCCCTTTTAAACCCTGCAAATTTTGTCTAAAATATTTTCTCATATCTCTTGGTTTGGGAGATTAAAACCAATCACCCTGTGTATCAGAAAATGAAGATTTTGTTACAAAGACTTTTTGCTCAATTATAATAATCAACATGACTTAATTATATGGATAATTACAAAGAAAATGTCACATTGGCATTTGCAGGAAAAGAAGAAATGCACATGAATATCTAATTATAAAAGAAAAAGATCAATTCGAGAATAAGCACACTGCTCCGCTGTGCATAAGGCTATATAGTGAATGTAGTTGATAAATTGTCATTTCATTCGAAGTTTATCGCTTTCCAACTGATATACAAGAGGCCTTATTTAGTTATCTATTATTTCGGTCTCTGCCTCTGCAACGAAACTCTTCATCTTCTTTAAACGTAATGACTTTTTAATTATGAAATTATTATTTTTGTATACTAATTGTCTATAATGAATTGATTCGGGTTTGAAGAAGGTTTCATCTCATTCAATATCATAATTGTGGTATATGATCACTACCAATATAAAAGTCAAAGATCAGTATTTAATTTGTTTCTCTAAAACCCGATCGTACATATATACGATTCCCTCAACAGTAATTAAGTATTAATATTTACGATCTGACCATTTCTGTAACAAATTCCAAGAAGTGTGACGAGATAACGCAGTATTCCGTCATAATGAAAGCACAGTGCCAAGCAATGAGTATAAGATAAAGTATAATACTTCGTAAAAATAAACGATGATCAACTTTCCCGAGAACTCTTACAATATTCGATGTTGGAACCACATAATTTCTTAGTTTTTAAACGAAATAGGTTCAAGATGGTGAGATTTAATATCTCATAATGTAAACACGTGATAGTATACCATACAGTATAGAAAATTGCTCTTTTATACTTATATACGGTCGGAATGCCGTTAGAATTTTTACTGCTCTTTGTGGTTACATTCCATGATTAAGAATCGAGTCATGTGATTATAGAAATGATATTATTGTGGGGTACCTACTTCGGTTTATGTAGAACTATGAATAAGGCAATGTTACAAAATTATCGACAGAGAACGAAAAATAGTCCAGTAAACGAAGGTCTGAACTTAAAAAATTTTAAATTGATTACAAACTTGATTTTTATCTTCATTTTATTGCCAAAAACCCTATACGAAAATTTTCAGGAACAAAAATTCCCGGGAAAATCGTAAAATTGAGGTAAGGTTGCAAACCAGCCTTGGCCCAACCGTGGTTTTAATCTTGGATGATAACTTCGTGCCAGGCTTGGCAAACAGCATTGGGCCAAGACTGGCAGTAAAGGTTGGCCCAAGCTTTGACCAAAATTGAAAAAGCCAAGACGCGGTTGCCCAGGAATGACCCTAACTTGCACCAACATCGAGAAAAGCCGAGGCTCGATTGCCCAGGGCTGACCCAGGCATGGGCCAATATTGAACTGCCGGGGTTCGGTTACCCAGGACCGGTCCAAGCTTGGCCCCATCGTTCAAGCCCGGCAGCTCCTAAATGGTTCATCGCAAAAACCGAAAATTTCGGTCTTTTTTCATCAATTTTGGCGAATTTCCGGGCATTTTTGATCCCAAAAATTTTCGTATAGTATTCTTGGATGTAAAACGAAGATAAAAATAAAGTTTCCGGTCACTTCCAAATTTTTTAGGTTCAGACCTTGGTTTACTGAACTAAAAGTCACACAAATTTCTGATACAAAATTTCATCATTTGGATGCTTCCTACGTTTTTAAATAGAACAAATTCTTCTATTTGCTTAAGTATTTCGGGATAATTTTGTCACACTGATCCTTTTTCATCCGATATAACTTTAATCGTTCATTAATTTGCCACTTTATCGCGTGTGTGTATGCATATCGTATATAAAAACGAAATTGTAAGTTATTTTTACATCCTCTGCTGTACCTACTATCTCAGTTTATTTAAATTCAATGTCGTTTTGTTACGTTTAGAAATATACAACGTCTACAACAAGGCTATCCTACCGTTTTGTCTGAAAATCTTTCTACAGATAGCGATATAAATAATGTATTCAAATCACCCCCCCTCCCCCTTTCCCCATATACACTTCGACCTGTTATCTCTATATCGCATACCTGGGTTTCTCGACGTGTACATATTTATATAGTAGGTATGTAAGAATTTTTTAGATCACGTTGCAACGATACGGTTAAGAATAATTGTTACTATAAAATTTTATATTAATTAACAATTATTCTTATCCAAAATTTCTATAAGGCTTGACCGTTTCTTAGAAAAAGGAATAATTCGAACGTGCAGGTTAAAATATGACTTTAGAGATTACATTTCGTTACAGAGCAGACCTCCGGATGGTTTACGCGTGGTCTCTTCAACGATCGTTATGGGGTAAATCATGATCAGTTCAAAAATCGAAAACAAAAAAACAACAACTCACAATCAATGCGCCAACAATTTCATGTGAGGCATATCTTTGTACACCATATCTGAAGTTTTACCAATCTCATTGTTCTACATTCTGCAGTTAAAACTCCCATAACAATCGCAATTCATTTCCTGTTGTAATACATACGCCTCTTAGTTTCTGACCTGATATAATATTTGCGGGGGTTTTCACGTCGCAAGTTATCAAGTAGGACATCGTTTTATTTTTTATTGTCTCATCTCTGTTTCTGTGACAATTAAAAACTACTTATCGGTTATATGTTAATTTACTTTCTCTGTTATTTTTTGACACTCTCAATGAAAGGATCTGATCTACTCCTTGACTTGAGCTTGTCCTTATAACAGCGTAATCAATTTCTTAGTTTGAAGAGTTATAAACCCATAGGCACACTTCAGGGTACGTGCATACGTTGTATAGTATATTTTTTCAGGTTTAGATCAGATGCTGTTACGTTTACTCATCACATAACTTAAAATCGTATACCCCAGCTGTTGAGGGATTAGAAATTTCAATCCGCACCATACACAGTATAGGTACGGTTGGCATATGGTTTTCGTTCGTTCTTTGGACTCTTTAAACTCGTAAAGTTAATCTATATCTATTTCGTGGTTTGTTGAATATTAGATGAGAGAGAACTGTTTTTGATCTATCCCCGCAGTATTGGAAGCTCTATCCAAGATGAAACTCGCTCGACCCTAAATAGGAACTGAGATAACGGGAACTTGGATAGCAATGATAAACTGCTGTAGAAAGTTTTCTTACACGAGCTGAGACTTACTTCAAATATTTGTTGTACCTATAACATTCATGATATATACTGAGATAAATATAAACGTGTAAATTGTTTTAAATATTAAGATATTATTTTAGACGATTTTGAAAAACGACAAACATATATTCCAAAAATCATTTTTAAATATATCATAAAAGCTAACACTTTTTAAAAGAGCTGGTGTCTTGCTTACAAAGAGATAATTGGTATTCAGTGATTCTCTTTGTTCCCATCCATCGATGTGCGAATGAGATATAAAATCCTGAACGAGATTTGAAAAAATTAAAGTTTTTAGCAATTTTTACAAATCATGATATTTCGCGATTTCATATGAGCAGATGAAGAATCTTGAAAGAAAAGGATGGCTAAGTGAAAAATGCAGCTTTCTAAATGATTGTGTTTCAATATAAAAGAAGAAAAAAAAATTGGTACTGGACGGTTAATTTTGACATTTTGAACAAAAAATATCGCCAGGGAAAAAATGGGACAGTCTCAAATTCCTCCGAATTTCTACGCTGCAAATTTTTGATTTTTCGTGGACGCCCCAATTTTGCTCCGTCATTGAATTCTGACTTTAGAGTTCGATATTGGTTGGAAAATAAAATATTTTCAAAAATTTATGAGGTACCTACTGAATGTCAATAACTATATTTTTTAAATAATTTCAAAATGTCCCATTTTGCCCCGCTCTATAAGATTTTTGAATTTAAACACCGTCTTGCTTCAAATACTCAAAATATACTCCAAAAGTCATTGATTTGTCATCCAAAGTGTATTTCACATCGCATGAAAATTCTTTTTTGAAAAACGTTCTCGTAAGGTTTCAGGCACATCGTTGGTCCAATTCAATCTCTCAAGGTCTTGCTTTCTTCGAACAGCAATTCTACATCTTATGAACGTAGGGTTCGGCAAGAAAAAAAAAACATGTGAAAAGTTACGGTCAATTATTAAAAAATTTCCAAAATTTTAATTCACTAATTTGCAAATAACTTGGCCAATACGATATTATAAGAAAAATTCCCTCGTTCACGTGATGCGGATTTCTTTTCTGAACCAAATGAGTCCTCAACGATCCTAATCGGACTAACGATCTATCTAAAACCTTACGACAAAGGTTTTCAAAGAAGAATTTCTTGCTTGATGTGAAATAAACTTTGGTTTCTCAAATAAATGCGTTTTGGAGTACTCAGAATTTCCCAAACTAAGCTGTAGATATTAGTCCTCTCTTAAGTTTCCGAAAAATGATTATAGTCGCAAAAAAGTTGGTGATATGATTGTCTATACGAATGAAATATTGAAAATTTTTTATTACAGCATTTCGATCAAGTGTTGGATAATTTGCGTTATCACATCTCATGCATAAATATTGATATTAAGATACTGCAGCACTGTCTGTTTACTCTATAAACATTGATAAGTCCTGTAAAAATATTGCCGATTTACTTAGGGTTGGTTGTGTAAATTGCGATTATGACAGTAGACGCGTGGTTTGGATTATAAAACGTGTGAATTCCGGCAATTACTAAATGACCAATTATGCAGTTACAACAGAATGGAGTGACTATAATATTCTTTAACGAATATCCATCAGAATAAAATTAAATAAAAATTTTTTTACGTATGTAAGCGACAAGATAGTATCTCTCCAGTCTGCACTCATTAATGTATCTTCTTCTCTACTGATCGTTGGATACGTGATCAATGACCGCGAAGGGATTTTGTTGTATACGGTTGAACGCCTACAGCTCCATAACCGTTCAGACTTGTATTAACTTGCATACTTATACACAATTCACATATATTCACACATGTGCATACATATTTTTAGTGTGACTCACCAATGATCAGTAAACGAGTAAGATGGTTAGTCGGAGGAATAGGCTCCACTAACGTCTAATTAAAATCGATTTAATAATCTACAAAAGGTTTATTGCAATTATATATCTATCTAACAATAAAACTATAATGTCAACTGCACAGGACGATCAAAGAATTGAACACATTTTGGCTACGGCAAGAGTCAAGCTATCGATTTTTTTCACTACTGATGTTGAAATTTCGAGAAAATGTAGCTTTTGGCAATTTTAAAATTCAGATATCGAGGCGCTTTCCGAGATTCTCGTTCGTCTGAACATGTGGAGAAATTTTGTGGAAGCGGGGATCTGTCGGATGATATTTAATACTGCCTACTGCATTGATATCGAAATTTGAAAAATCGTTAAATCAAGTTTGTTAATTATTAAGGGATCATTCTGGTTTAGACGCTCGAGAAAGTCTATTTTTATGAATTTTTTATGAAAATACTATTATAGATATTGATATAAGGTTTATTCAGCTCAACAAATACACTTTAGAAAAACATAAAAAACATTTGTATTAATTTTTTTTTACACTTTTTATGTACATAAACAACGGGTGAACGGAACTCCTCAAAAAGTTGGTATGTCACTGGCGGCGTTGGCAACTTGATAACGGTTCATTTAAACCAAAAAATCCAAAAATATTTAGGTTTAGTATATCAATGGCTATAGCGCATTCTATGGAAATTAATATTTATTGATAAATAACAAAATGGCGGACATTTAAAGAAAAAAACAAAAAAATGAGGTTTTTTTCACTGTTTTTGGCCCCAAAAAAATAGTAAAAATCGAAATTTTGTTTTGGTTGTAGAATGCGCTGAAGCTATTACTGTGTAGAATATGTGGTTAAAATTTCATGAAGATCGGTTTAGTGGTTTTGGAGAAATCACCGCCGCCGGCGGTTTTGAAGAGTTCCGTTCACTCGTTGTTTATGTATATAAAAAGTGTAAAAAAAAAAAATAAATACAGATAATTTGTATGTTTTTCTGAAGTGTATTTGTTTAGCTGAATAAACCTCATATCAATATCTAGTATTTTCATAAAAAAATTCATAAAAATAGACTTTCTCGAGCGTCTAAACCAGAATGATCCCTTAAGTTGCGCAGCAGCTCATTGTCTGTAATAATTCTAATTGTCAATACTCTAAAATTGAATAAAATTACAATTTTGATTTTTTGAATGTTTTTTTGCTATATATATGGTATAATCAACGTCCCTTAGATTCTGAATTTTTCAAACCACTCAGCTAGCGAGATAGAACTGCTCGTCAGTCAGCCACACCCAAGTACCGGTCTCATCCAAATACTTTTACACCCTACATAATAACTACATGCGTATGTACATACAATTTCCTTTCTACATATATGTACATACATGAATTAACTGTATATTATATATCCGCGTGAATCTTTCACGTGGGTGTCAATTGTCAAAAAAAAAAAAAAATAAGAAAAAAAAATAGAAATAAAAAAATTGAACTTGATAAGCACTGATTCGCGTTTATAATGTATATGTATACATACATACTGCATGTATTCATGAGCAGACTCACGCCTACGCATATTAACAGAATATATCCATACATATTCTTATAATCTCCACGTGTACGTATGTATGTGACGTTTTATATGTGTGCAGAACGTGTAAGTCCGTGTAGGCAGTGTAACAAGCGTAAGTCTTACGCATTTGTTCGTTTAACATTGTTTTTATTTCCCTTATATCTTGTTTTAACTGATTTTAGTAATTGCTACTTATACCTCAACTTCTTACATACCTATAACGAAAGTTTTCTACATATAGTCTAATTTAAGAATTTATTGTCAAAATGAGAATCTGGACTTTATATCGATTTCTGGTTACTATATTTGAATTTCAAGATCATTTTTGGTAGAACATTTCTCAAATCTAACAAAAGTGTCCATTACACGTTACATTATCGTAAATCAACTGGTTTAGAAACTAATGTTTGTACTGGACCACTCTCGTGAATAGTTTTTCTCTTCTTGAGTCGAATATATAGTCAAAATATATGACAGAATGGTCTTGTTACTATACCTATATCTACACTGTAAGAAAACGGTCCGATAATGAATGCAGAACAGTGCAAGCTAGGGAGCGGCAGTTAAACCCACACATAGGTATATTAAAGAAACATGTATTGTGTCTGCATATAACCCTCAGAGTTGAAATCGTTTTAGCGTGAAAAAGGACACTTGTTGCACAAGTTTAAAAACACATGGTCTGACCCCGCATGTGTGCAGGACACACTAAAGGCACACTTCAAACACGTATACAAGTAATATGTACACACGTAATTTTCATATGAGTATGCATATTGTATATTCGCGGTGCAGCTGTGGGGCAGGTGTGGTTCTGGTTACTTTTCTATATTGTTCAGAACAACTTCGACGATCGAGAACTCTCATTGGATTGATGTTAAACAGCAAGAGGTAAATTGCGCTGGTGAAAACCTTGGATTTGGTTACCAGTGCTGGATAATAGACGAGAATTTTAAGGAGGTTGGTTCGTCAAAAATTAATACTTTTTGTTAAATTTATAAGGGATAGTCAAGATATTGGGTATTCGTATGATTATTATATTTTTGATCTGATGATGTCCCGAAACTTCAATCAATCAAAAAAAAAAAATTATTCCAAAATCATGAACAAACTGTAAGATATCGATTTTTTATTTTAAGTCGTTTTCGAATAGTGAAAAATCTAGTAGATTGGTTCGATTTCACTCTTGGATGGTTTATTTTGTTCAGACAAGTATTTTTCACAAATTCACTGTAATAAATTATTATTTTATTGTCAATAGGCAATTCTATATCGTTATTTGTTGATCGGAATCGACTGGAGTCCAATCTTGTAAAATTGAATATTCAACGTCACCAACGCGATGAAAAAAAGTGACCCAATGGTATTGTGGAGAATACTTTTCTGAACATAAAAAATCATCGAAGAGTGAAATTGAACCAATCTACTAGATTTTTAACTATTTGAAAGCGATTTAAAATGAAAAATCGATATCTTACCGTTTGTTCATAATTTTCGTAATTTTATTTTGAATGAAATTTTTATAGGGATATCATTAGATCACAAATCTAATATTCATATAAATACTCAAGACATTGGTCTTGCCTATCCCCTGATAAATTTAACAAAAAGTATTGATTTTTGATGACCCGACATCCTTAAGTTTGAATTTCGAAAAGTTTTAGTTATACCTACAATTTAACGGTTCTGGAACGATTTTTGGAAGAATTGCCACAATTTGGGACTGAGTTAGAACAATCTAGACTCAATGTATTATTTTCTCTTTCCTTTGTCAGTAATTGGGAATAATTAATGAAGTCTGGTTCTTTCAGTTTTTGTAAATTATAGTCCAGTAAACCAAGGTCTGGATCTCAAAAATTTGGAAGTGGCTGCAAACTTGATCTTTGTCTTCGTTTTACACCCAAGAATATTATACGAAAATTAACAGGATCAAAAATTCCCGGGAAATCGGGAAACTTGATGAAAAAAGACGGAAATTTTCGTTTATCGCGATTATCTCTGCAACGGTAAAAAATTTCGAAAAAAGTTTCGTATAAAAGTTGTAGAGCTATAAATTCTACGTCGAAAAATATCCTCAGAAGTTAATTTTCTTACAGTATTTACGAAGTGACAACGAATTTCCCGCTTTATGTATAAAAAAATCGTTAAATTCATTGTCACTTCGTAAATACTGAATAAAAATCAACTTCTGAGGCTATTTTTCGATGCAAAATTTTCAACTCTACAACTTTTATACGAAACTTTTTCCAAAATTCATTACAGTTGCCAAAATAATCGCGAAAAATCGAAAATTTCTGTCTTTTTCTAATCAATTTTTACGATTTCCCGGAAATTCTTGATCCTATAAATTTGTCAGACCTTAGTTTACTGGATTAAATTATCAAATTGACATCTCCCACGCTCCTTAGAAACTTGTTACATGCGCACGAAAGTTACATGACTCTTGAACGACTTATTTCGATATTCTCGTATATTACCAAAGCCGTTACGTTTGGGCAATGCAATTTTTATGGTTATTTAATCGACTCTGCAATCATCGACAGTGAGAGTGAACTTAAATTTTTCATTGATATAAAGACCGAGGTCAAATCTCGTTAATAAAATTAATACATTTTTCAGATCATTTTGATGTTTAAAATTTGAACATACCTATTTCGAATTATCACATCAGACACATGTGTGTAGGTTTTCGATTACCTATTTTTGCAATTATGTTAGTATATATAACCGTTGCCGGAAGTCACGCAGACATTTGTATTCAGTTGGTGTGAGCTAAAGTTAATTCATGCAAAGGTTCGTGAAATCGGATGCAACGCTCCTACATATGTACATACATATACATACTCTAACCTTGCAACAAGCAAAAAATTATAATAACTATTCCCTGAAGTCGAAAAAATCGATCTAATATTTATTTATTAAATTTTTATACATACAACGTGAATATTTTGACTATTTACAAAAAATTGAATAAAACTGAATCATTATACTTCCGGGATTGGTCTATCATTTTTTCATACAAGTGTCAGTTAAAATTAAAGAAATTTTTATATTTAAATAAATTCGTATCTGGTTGCAGTTTTATTTACGAACTGTATACGAAACTTTGATGTTTTTTTTTCTCCTTCGATCTATTCTAGCAAATGTTTGGAATAAAATTTTTTAATCCTGTATATAATTTAATACAATTAATCGATTCTAAAGTCTGTACGAAATACTGCGATTCGGAGATATATCGACTCTGCGATTAAATTCTCCATCTTAAATCTTTGTCAGCCTGCAGAGATAAATTTTTCCATTGTCGAGGTAGCTAGCTAGCGTGGCATTATAATGTATTCAGTGATCGCGATCTGTTGGAATTTCGTATATTTTATTTAAGGAATTGACTGTGAGCATTATTTTTTCTTTTTTTTTTTCTTTTATTTGTCTTCTTTTTTTTTCAGGCTATTGGATTTCGTGAAGTTACTGACCGTATAGTCAGTCGTAGGGGCGTTGGACAGACACATAGGCATGCACACCATCATGCCGAATTATTTAACGCCCGTATTTAATGTAATTAGAATGCGTTGCGTGCGGCCCCAGCCTACTCGAGTCGGACGCTGAACGCGAAGGGCGCGGAGGCCGATGACACAAAAAAAGACACGAGGAAGACAAAAGAACTAAAAAGAATATAAAAAGAAGCACGCGTGCCCGTTTGCTCGCTGGTTAGTTCCCGGCCCCACGCATTCAACAAGGGAAAGAAAAAAAGAAGAAAAAAAAAAAAGATTAAAGAATATAAAAGAATAGAAAATGAAAGAAAAGAAATAGAAACGACTTTCATGAATAGAAAAAAAAAGAAGAAAAAACGAAAAAGAAAAATCTACGTACGACCCCCCTCGTATATTTATATGAACAACGAAAATTATGGTCGTCGTAAACTGCGGAAACGTCACGTTTTGACCTCGACGTTTTTGTTTATTTCTTATATCCTTCCTTTCGACGTTATGAAAGCATAAGGAAGAACTATACGTCCCTTCAATTTACACACTACCTTACTCTTATATTATGTATACCAGGAATTATTCTCAGATTTATTCAACTCTCGTCTTATAACGTCGTTTCACTGACTATGAGTGCAGTCAATAATTTTAATGAATTAATTTTACTTATCGCCATGGTTGCATAACTTGACCGTTCACCACGTCTACCATTGTTCACATATTATACCCTGCAATGACCAGATAATTTATGGGAACTTAAAAAATTTGAAAGTGTAGGCTGCAAACTTGATGTTGGATCAAAAATGCCTTGGAAATCGTTAAAATTGATGAAAACAGTCAGAAATTTTCGTTTTTCGGGATTATCTCAACAACGGTAAAGAATTCAGAAAAAAACTTTCGAATAAAAGTTGTAGAGTTAAAAATTCTGCGTCGAAAAATATCCTCTGAAGTTAATTTTCGTCCAGTATTTACTAAGTGACAACGAATTTCCCGATTTATGTATAAAAAAAATACGGAAATTCGTTATTACTTCGTAAATACTGGACGTAAATTAACTTCTGATGACATTTTTCGACGCAGAATCTTTAGCTCTACAACTTTTATATTAAACTTTTTTCAAAATTCATCACCGTTGCCGAGATAATCGCGAAAAACTAAATTACTGGTCTATAAGCGCTACTTGTGGCTATAGTAACGTCAAAACAGATAGATAAGTAAAATTTCTGATAAAATCTCCAATTGTCGATCTACTTTAATTCTTTTTTGTTCCAAATAATGTTCACAGGGTTTATCACTGCGCCATAAAATTGGGAAATTCGGTAACCTATTTTCTATATAAACATTAATTATTTTACATATTGAAAACTATATACACATAAGCATGTATAGGAACCAGAAGGAAATTTAACCGCTCGATTTCAGTATTATAAAATTTTAATACAAGCACCTGGATAACTTAAAACATTGCCAAATTAAATGTATGAATTCCCGTACGCATCATCTGTATAACAGACATACGTTTATGGTGTACAATATAGTATACAGCATCCGATGAAGCACCATATATTTACGCCCCGTACCACTGCCATGATATATTTATGGCAGGGTATCATAGCCTTCCCATAATCTTGCCCAGCGGGGATACCAAATATGGAGCTACATATATATAGATATAGATATAGGTGTATATGTATATGTATATGCTCGTATAAGTAATGCCAGTCTGGTCGAAAACGTTTATAACGCGTTGAGTAAATATAAAATTGCTTCTTAGGTAATTACAGTGTTATACAAAGGTATATGTGGTGGTGGCGATGTCTGGGTAGGGGCGAATTGAGTGGGCGCATGTTCATAATTCTAAATCGAAAAGTACATGGAACACAGAGTCATGTGTGTTCATTAAATCGAATATACTCATCAATTTGAAATTTATAATAGAAATTTATTATGGAAATATGTACGTGGCGAGTAATGTAAACAGTAATAAGTAAATATCATAGTACATGGATTTTTATTTGTTATATGTTTAGAAAATTTAATAGTCGACTCTGTCATTTCATCTGAAAATTAATTGAGAAACATTTTTTAAGAGGGATAATTTCTGGGTTTTTTTTTCTATGGGAAATTATTGGAGTTCTCGGATCGGGGCTTGTTATAGTCCAAAAAATATATTTTTGAGAACTTTCAGCTTTTTTTTTCATTGGAAAAATTATAGTGAAACGGCGGCCTGAAGAGGCAGCTTTTGAAAAATTCTTTGAAACCGTATCAGGTTCACCTTCACAAAAAATCAACTGAAATAAAAAAATCTAGTAGATTATAAAAATAGATACTAATATCTTTTTCGTATCGTAACCGATTTTGAAAATATTGATTTTAGACGAAATTGTACGCGTTTGAATTTATTGTGTAACGATCAAGACAAAATACACTATTTTTATTAGGTGTAATCAATATTTTTAAAATTGGTTACGATACGACAAAGATATTAGTATCTATTTCAATAAATACTCTTGATTTCTGTATTGTAGTTAATTTTTGGCGAAGGTACACTCGGTACTGGTTTCAAATAATTTTCCAAAGGCTGCCTCTTCACGACGCCATATAAATAAATTTTTGTAATAAAAAGAATGTTAAAGTTCTTCAAAATCTATGTTTTTAACTACAACAGAATCCGATCCAATAACTCCAATAGTTTCCCAGAAAAAAGATCTCAAAAATGATCCATTTTTGGTTCTGCTAGATATATGCATCCCCCTCAAGATTCGGAAACTAAAAATAATTAATCTTCGAAATTTCACTTCAAATAACTCGCTAAATTTTCAAATGTAACACTTTTTTGAAATTAGTTTGAGATTAGAAACCCTGATTAACATTCTGCGAATTCTCGAGATACTAACCACAAACGTTACATATAAAGCGATAGATAATCTTACTTACGTGAGCTTCTGACAAATATATTGTAATTGTTTTAAATAAAATTAACCAGAAGTTGTCTCATCTTTTATAACCATTATTTCCGTCGTTATCTGACAGAAATTAGTCATTCGATAGTTTATGATCCAGTTAGGGTAGAGCTATTACAATTTAAACCTTGGCATGATTCATTATCTGAGAAATTATATACCAGCGTTTAATTATCTTTAGTTTTTAACCCTAGTACGGAAAAAAGAAAAATTGTTACTTAGGGGGTATAGCATTTGTTTCGGTAGGAAAGACACGTTGATTCAATTTACCCTAACACGGGTTCTGCACCCCTCTTTTGTATATTCCTGTAATGGGTGGGTCCGGACATGTGTTACGATCGATTCAAATAAAACCCTCGACTATATTAAACGCGATGGATGAAATGTTTAACGTAAATTATACTTAAGTATAATATATTCCATCTCGGTGAAAATATCGAAGAATTAATTTACCTTCGCAGGCTAGTTTCAAATACATAAAAATTAATATCTTAACTTATAGGTATATACAGATTTTCGAAACGATTAATAAATTACTTTATCGAATCCAATTAGTCAGCGAGAAAATCTTATCATATCGACGCCCCTTACGAAAACTATAGCACGTTTCAAATGTCTTATAAAATAACTATTTCATGTCGTTAATATGTTACTTTGACCTGAAATAATATTTAACTTTCCGATCAATTTTTTCAATATTCTTATATAGATTTTAGAAATATTATATTTTTTCCGAAAAAGTAATCCTTCCAAATTGTACTTTTCTTCGCGGTTAGAAAATAATAAAAATTGTTAATTTATCTCAAATTCTCGTACTCAAGCGAGCTGCCCGCAGTTTGCCCCCCTTTTCCCTAACTGCCGATCATTCTTTTTATTTTTTTAAATTTGTTTTTTACGTTATTTTCTTCAGCTTCTCAGCAATAATTTATGCTGTACAAGCCTTCAGTGTGTTCAGAATTGAGAAGGTTCAACGCGGGTGGTGGTTTTAAAAGATCGCGATAACGAAATGCGACTGCGCAAACTTGATGTTGAGAATAAAATTTGAAAATGTATATAATATAAAATATCGCAGATTTCGGAATTTGGAAAATCATAACTGGCGTGAATATAGAAACGAAGAATAACTCGATGTTGATAATATTATTTCGATTACATATCCGTTAATTAACATACACGCAATGTATACAAAGAAATCTATAACCCCCGAGTCTAAACGACATATGTAAGAAAGTGGACACGAGGTGGACATTAAACTGCATTCCTTCAGGATTATAAAGTATCATGGATTTCGTTAAATTACAATTTTATGTTTATTGACTGGTGTAAGGGCCTTCTTCGGTTCAGATAACATGGATTCACTTCGATTACATACATGAACGTAAGTTTTTAGTGTTATAATGAAAGTAGAGTTAGTTTCATCGCTAGTCGTCCAGTTTACACGGACTAGTCGTTATATACAAACTAAAATAGTTGTTTCACTTCAATTTAAGATAAAAATAGTATCCCAACTAAACAATTGTTGAGATAAAACTTTCCCCAACCCAATTGTGTGATGACAAAACAAGCTCGAACTCGTTGATAATTAAATTCATAATTCGGAGGGAATATTTTTAATATAGAAATCATGAATACGTCTGTATGTATGTAGATACATTCGAGGGATGAAAATAAGTTCTTACCTTAAAGATCAAGAAATTAATAATGGATAAAAATTTTGATGAATAAAATTAAAATGCACACTTTGATATGAATTTACAATCCCATTTAAAATGGCGCTAAAATTTCAAAAATTATATATTAATAAAAAAATTCACTCTTATCTGTAGAGTCAAGCATAGAAAATAGACCGGCGCCGACTAACTGTCGCCTTCGACTGAATCGCGGGACTCCAAACCGTCTCACAGTCAGAGACGTTCAGAGCTCGACTAACACTCAACTGGCTTACGACCTGGCTCAGAGAAGACTCCCGTTGGATATATGGTCAATGCATGGCGAATGGCGACTAGGGAGTTCGAAAGAATAAACGGAGAGGGGAGACGCACCCGATAGTCAACCATACAAACGACATCCAGCTATAGGAAATTTTTTAATAAATAAAATTTGCATAGGTATTATAGGCTTGGGTATGGTGCCCAATTTATGGAAATACAAACGTTGAATGAGAGAAGAAAACGTCTGGTGACACATGCGTGTGGTCACACGATCTCTAGATATTCAAGAATGTAAATTAGATGATCTTTTTGAGAAAAATAATTCCTATGTATGCACTCTGGTGGGTTCAAATTTCAATTAGTCATCATTAACTGGGTGACAACAAATGAGAACTTGTATTCGCGTTGCAATCATGATCGTTTTTACATTTTGGAGTCAGATAGTGAAACGTCGAAGACTTTATGGTAGAGTAAAAAGATAATTTGATAAGTTTTTGAAATAAATTGTGAAGTCAGAAACGATTAAGTGCAGTTACAGGACTACTGGAGCTACGAAAAAGATTTTTGGTTGGGTTGGATTGCTTAGAAATTAAATAATCATCGAACGAGTATTTTTTATTACAAAATTTGTTGCGCATTTTCTTACATGATTCAGAAACTTCAAAAGAAAAATAATAGCTGTCAATATGTTGAAAATTATGTAATAGAATGACTAATCTGAGTCGTTTAGGTATAACTTCAAAAGTCCCAGTTTTCATATGTTCGAAATATTACAAAGAAATTCAATATAAACGAGGAACGTTTATATGATTTATACTCATAGACCTACCGTCATATATTCTACACCTTTCACTTGAATTAATACTTTTATCTAGCCTCCAGCTTTCCAACCCCTGTTACTAAAGCAACCCTCCGACAACCTCTAACCATTTACCTAAGAGCTTCTGAACCCCTTTTATTAATCCCCTGTGGACGTTTTTTTTTTCTAGGCATAGAATTCTATGCAGTCAATACTTTTTGTGTATCTAACTTTCACATGTTTTTTCATGCTTCAGACCGTGAAGGTAAGTTTAACGGTAACGAAATTCTGATAATGATTATTCATTTTATTATTAATTTGCTCCAAAGTACGAAGACAGACAGTCTACATTTTTGATTATGGAATTAGATTGAAGAGAGGGTATCACTTTTAGACATTTTAATTCGAAAAATAGCAGACGCATGCACGTCACTATACATGCCTAGATTCTTTTGGAATTCCGATTGTACTCCCCATGTGAACCCCTTGAGGCCACGAAAGGCCCTGATCTAATGTCAGTTATAACCCTACGACAGGTGCGATTGCCCTAAGTCAGTGTGTCCGTCTATGCTTGGTTGGTCGCGTTAACGAGTTGGCAGATGGAAGTGTTATCTCCCAGTCGAAATGTTGAAATACTGTTGAAGCAAACATCGGTACGCCTGATTGTATGCAGCCAGCATGTCATTTTCTGATTCATAATTCTTGAAGTGCATTCAATAAGGCGTACATAGATACTTGCGGCAAAAGTAGTTCGTATATTAGTCCACGAGATGGCGATACCATTTGGCGCCCAACATGCCAATATTATGAATACGTCTAAAATGATCAAAAACGTAAGAAAGTGTATCTAAACTAGACTGGCGTTGTACCATCCGAGTTTTATACAATAAAAGCATCGTCAGATGGCAAGAATAAAAATCTCGTCCACGAATTGTCATGGCTATACTCGCATTTAGAAAAACCACATTAATCGCTTATAATCTATCTTCACAGTCTAGGAGCAATAAAACTTGCTGGTTCGTTGGTTCCTGCAGTGCAAAAGGCTTCGATAATGCTCGCAAAGGAATCAACATCGGGACACAGGCCACTGCTAGATACTATTCTACAGGGTGTCCTATTTTAATTTACACAGCTGAATAACTCGGAGAATTGTAATCCGATCAAAAAATGTTTCAAATAAAAGTTGTTGGATTTCAAGAAAGATAGGTGCTGGTGTTATTGGCTTTCTTGTAAGTAAAGGTGTCAAGGTGATCTGAAGGTCAACTTTCTTTCTTTAAATAGAAACCTGTATTTTTTATTACGTAATTTCATTCTACGCAAAAAATCAAACGACTTTTGTATGAAACATTTTTTTGTGAAACACCAATTTTTCGTGATATTCAGTTTAACAACTAGAAATTTTTAAACTTTCGAGAATATTTTACCTCTAAACTATCAACTTTGAAGTAAAATCGCAAGAGACAAGAAGTGCTTAATTTTATGCAAAACATTTCGGAAAATAATTGCAGATTTTTTTTTTTGGCAATTTTTTATTTGTTCACGCTGAAGTAAAGAAACTGCAATAGAAAGTTATGGGAAAAAATTCTGCAATTATTTTCTGAAATTCTTTGCATAAAATTACGCACTTTTTGTCTCTTGCGATTTTCCTTCAAACTTGATAGTTTAGAGATGAAATGTTCTCGAAAGTTCAAAAATTGCTAGTTGTTTAGCTGAATATCATGGAAAATTGGTGTTTCACAAAAAAATGTTTCATACAAAAGTCGTTTAACTTTTTCAGTAGAATGAAATTACGTAATGAAAAATATAGTTTTGCATTTAAAAAAATAAAGTTGACCTTCATATCGCCTTGACACCTCCACTCACAAGAGAGCCAATATCACCAGTATCTGTCCCCCTCGGAACTCAATCACTTATATTTGAAACATTTTTTAATTGACTCGCATTTTTTTAAGTTATTCAGCTGTGACTTTCACTAATTTTTAAATGATTGTAACTTCTGAATTAGGAGTATTGCCATCTACCGCAAGGTCTCGAAATCAACGTTATATTTCGTAGAATATTGTGCAAAAATTTCATTAAAATCTAAGATGTCCTATTCCTTGAAAAACTACTATTCACTTTTTGTTCATAAATATAACTCCTGATATAGTGTTTGAAGAAGTTTTTAAAAATTATTTCTAAACAGTACATTCAAAGAACAACAAATTTCACGAGACTGATTTTTTCCGTAGGATTGTCAGATTTCGAGTTATACATGCGTCTGAAAATTTCTCGTCAGCAAAAACTTTGAAATTTCAATATTCTATCTTATAGAAACGATGCTAACAATCGCTAAACATAATCGTATGAACTGCATGTTCAGAAAAAAAAAAAAAAGAAAAAAAATACAGAGCGGTATCTTAATCGTTAAAGTTTTAAAGCACGTTGAGTTGCGGTCGAATACCTTAAATATAAATTCTTTTCACACAGTTCTAAGTTCATCGGTATTCAATCTTTCCGCGGTTTTCAAAGACCGGAACCACGCGGAGCGTGTTCGTACTAGCAGACAATAGAATGTCTAAAACTTGTCACCAGAGCGGCGCAGTGTGTAAAATGAAACATCCGTTGTATGCGCAAACGTCTGCGCGTCTAGGGCAGCACATTCGTCTTGTTAAAGCTGAGTTTCAGTATGGCGGCGTGTATGCGCACGGTAGGGTTGTTAATAGTTACGTAAGCCTGTACATCTACCTCGTGAGATTTTTTAGTTTATTGATAATTTCAAGGCATAACAGTGTCTACTACTACTAAAATTAAATGCGAAAAGGTGGAAGCGAGTGTTGTTATTATTGGAAACGATGATTGTGGACCGAGTGTTGAAGAAATACCATTCTCGTACAATAAAATCGAAGATTCAGTAACGAACGGACAACCTACACGCAACATGTCCGCGATCAAAACCACGGGTACGGGAGGCACTCGTGTCTTTCCGGTATTCAGTCACATTAAATACGAACATCTAATAGCAGGACTTTCTGGCGGTGTTGTGTCCACGTTAATGCTCCATCCTTTGGATTTAATTAAAATTCGATTCGCCGGTAAGTTTATTACCATAATTACCTTCAAACTAATATAGCCTTTGGGATACCTACTACTTTCATTCACATTCAGCTGTCACTTACTGCGACAGAATGCACGCGTTTTCCGGGATACACGTGGCTCGTAGCCACCAAATTCACGTCACGCTGTGTCGTAGATATGCTCAACTATACATATACATACTTAACGCGCTGTTCAGACTCATTTAATTAAAATTTAAAACACGCATTATTCAATTTCCACTAAACTCTCTCTACAGCCAAACTCGTGATCAAATAAAACTCGTTGCAACAGAATGATGCAATACATTAACCAAATGACAGCATTTACCGGTTTCGCGTTTCATCAATCTCGCGATGATACTTTCAATAATTTCGATTGCCTTTACCAAGAAGATATAATCACCATTCAATTCGTACTTCTATGAACAAATATACCTTTAATACCTACATTTCTTTGTTTAATTTAATCACTACTATACATATTTATCTGTACAACTTTATCTTAACTCTTTAATTAAACAGTACGATGATGTAACTTATTATCAAAAGTTCGCTTCAATATCGGTGGATCGTAAGGTCAAGAACAGATATATACCATTTACTGATATTACAATTCACTGTTTAGCCTTCACCCCGGTTTTGTTAGACGGGATGTTTCTATTTTTTTATACTCGAAGCTCCAAGGACAGAAAGAGAGAGAGAAAGATATAAATTGAGAATAAACAATGTGCAGACTGAAGTTTGTTGTATGTAACAATAAATCGTATAACACTGATATTTTCGATTTGTTATTGTTGGAAATTGTATCTCTTGATCCTTGAATATAATTATACATACTTTTTAGAAACTTGTGTTTTACATTCTCATAAAATTCATGTTTTTCGTAGTTTTAAAAGAGATGTTAGGCGATAAGATAACGTACACTAACGATAAACTGAATTTTATACAGTTTTTAATTAAAAGTTTTGAACGATCATGCTTTAGCTTTGGGAGTAACTTTGATTAAATATCAATGAATAAATTAATATTATATCTTCATTACGCGTGTATTTGAATTTATGAAAATAGAATTTAGGTCTTTGCTAGGAAAGAAATTTTCGTTTTACAAGGTGTCTACATGTTATTCTAATAATAATGAGAATATCTTTTTACTTTCGCTTTTCACAGCCAAAAATAGGAGGGGGGGAGGAAGAGAGAGATTAGATCTTTATTCACGTGCTTCTTATTCAACTAATAAAAATTTCATCTCATCTTTTGGTAATGGGCCAACATATATTACGACGATTTTATTAACCATTGTTTGGCATACGGCTGTTCTTTGAATATATGGAAAAATCCATGCCAAATTGATCAGACTTTAAACAGACCGTTTTTAATTTGGTTTAAATTTTTCCAGATTATAGTAGCAGCTGTAAATTGACCCAAGTTTTGTTTCTTTTTTTTTTTATTCGAATTTTATCCCGAAAGATTCCTAAAAATTTTACTTTTCATATCGATCATCTTAAGATTTTTCCCATGTAATATGATGAGGGGTATCATTTCTTTTTTATTTTTCAAATCATTTAAACGGATTAATCTTAATCTACGAAAAGTAAAACTGTGGGTAATTTAGAGAATTGCTACTGTAACCTAAAAACCAAATTTTAACTAAAATTAAAAATTTTAAGGTTAAGAACTATTCAAATTGACATGAAATGCCCCATATATACATAATAAAATGATCACTAGTCTAATATAAACCGTTTTAAAATCCTGATTTTACCATTTTCTCGTGCTTCCCGGTAGTCAAGTATAAAATAAATGTTTTACATTAATAATATTCTAAAAATTCGTTATTGAACAAACGTTATCGAATGTTTCGAATCTTTTTTTAGACGTACTCCTGTATTAAATAAAAATAAAAAAATATGCAGCTCCTTACGAATTTACGAATTTGTCCCGAACAGTTGCAGAAAATCATGCAAAATGTACCCATAAGTTTTATATCTAAATTTTCAATCAGATTACGATATCACGAGATTCTATTTTATTTCATTTTTTTTTTCTTTTTATTTTATTTTTTATTCTCTTTACAGTTAACGATGGCATCACACATTCTACTCCACAGTACAGTGGTCTAAGAGGTGCCTTCAGAGAAATCAGGAGGACAGAGGGATTGAAAGGCCTCTACAGAGGCGTAGTACCAAACATTCTTGGCTCCGGGAGTTCCTGGGGTTTCTACTTTTTCTTGTAAGAAACTTTCTTCTTTCCCATCTTCTCCTTCTTTTATTTATTTATTTATTTTTCATTTTTCTCTTCATTTTCTTTACGGAATTACATATAATTTATTCAAATCCAAAAATAATAGACGAAGAGGCCTAAAAAAGCTAGTTTTTAAAACCTAGATGTGTTGTTTCTTTTTTTGTTTTTTTTTTAGCGTTTCCAAAAATCTTTCTTCCGAAAATTATACGACGAGCTAAATTCACTCATTTCCAATATAATTACATTTTGCAATATTTAATAGTTAATGTAACCCACCGAAAACTGATCAGACTATAATAAAATTACCGTTTTCCATTTTTTTTTTTTTTTTTTACAAATCCGTGGGTTTCGAAGTTCCAATCTTTGATTAATGAAATCTGTAAAATTAATTCAAACTCCGAACTTATCGTAATGAAAAATAAAAAAAAAAACAATCGCAGCTGTTGAGGCTCTTTAAATTTTTCATACATAGTAAATAAACATTCGGTTTTAGTTTAGAGATTTTATTATCTCTGTATATAATTTTTCTATTTGCAATTTGAGCCACAAATTTTGTATAGTTTATTTGACTTTGGCAAACATTTGAAATTTTTCGTTTATTGTTAGGTTAGGTATATGCATTGCATCTTACTTATTGTCAGAGCCAAAGGCTAAGTATAAAATAAAGTTTTATGGAATAATTCGCAAGTAATTTTACCCACCGAATTATATATATGTATGTATGTATATATACAGGTATATATAATATACATAGATATATGTAGTTCCTAATCTCACAGGATTCGGGAATTACAATTTTATCTGAAAGCAAAAATGAATAAGAAACATACAAGACTTGCACGTGTCGTAGTGTCAACTGAGCTCAAATTATTGCCAATTTATCGAGTATATATCTTATTACGCGATTCTCCGCATGTTTGAAGAACAAATGATGGTCATTTTAGTCCGACAATTCAGACTGTTATATCGATTAAGGCATGCGGGGTCAGATTTCTTTTCGAATAAATACACATCGTCTAATTGAACAAATCAAGCCATTACAGTTCTTCTGACTTTTAACATTATAATATTAATATATATAATATGTGATATAGAAAATTTGATCTGTTCCTCCTGTGTAATTGCTTATCAAAAAAAGATATACAGTCAGATTACTTTTCCTGCAATATGTTTGAATTAATTCAAAGATAACGGATTGAAAGAAATTAAAAAAAATAAAAAATCATTCGATTTAAAGAGGTACGTCATCCTTGAAAATTTGCAAGAGAAATAATTATCGGATTTATGTATATTGAGATAGCTTCATCTTTTCTGCGTATTTTAAGGCTTGGCGGAAAAATAAATTCCAAGAATTGACCAAGTGGAAGAAAAATCTATAAAAGTACGCAGACTGCCAATCGCCACCGCGTAATTAATGACATAATATCGCAGAATTGAACTGTAGAAGAAAAGCAAAAAAATTCTTAGGATCGAAATGAGTCAGAAAGGTTGTATTGTGTTAAGGTGGCATTGGCGCAAACCCGTTAGTATTAATTTCAATGTGTGAATTGAAAGCAAACTCCAAAATGAAAACTGTGGAAAAAGTCCAGAAGTCAAATTTTAAGCGCGATTTCTTACGAACTATGGTTTTCATAAACATAAAATCGCGAAAATCGTTTCTCTGATTTCGACAAAAATTTAGGGAGAGATGCACAAAACTATTCTCTACGACCTATAGAAAGCGGATTTTGGAGATAAATGCTCAACAATAAGATAAAAAATATTTTTTACGTAAAAATATGGTGAAATTGTATTTTTCAACGTAAAAATGGTGTTTTGTTTATTATCAAAATTCTGCTTTCCACAGATCGTAGAGACTATCTTACAGATTATAAAACCCTTTTCATTTCGTGTTTCGGACGAGTCATCTATCTGAAATGATGTTCACCATCAGATGGTGCACCGCAAGCATGGCTCTACGTTTTCATTAATAACCTCGGTGTTTATGAAGATATCCAGACTATTTGCATTTCCAAATAAAGCTGATATAATGACTTTTGAAACCAAAAAAAAAAATTATCACTTTAAGCTTATTTATCGATTCAAAAATCATGTTTGAAAAAAGGCCTGTCTTTTGGCGGTCAAAGGTAACTCAACGTCTTAAATCTCAGTCCCAAATTTCATAAGTAATGATTGCACTGACAGTGAAATAGATTATTGAGATGTCGATTTGATTAAAAAATCAATTTTAATAAGCGATTTTTCTTTTAATTCAATTCCTATTTTTCTGTCAGTTTTCTTATTTACAAATTTCAATCCTCCTGTCTCAAGTATCAGCAGAAAATTATCTTGTTAGTAATTATTCTTGTCTCACCGAAGGTGAAATAGATTATTAACATGTGGATTTGATTAAAAAATCAATTTTAATAAACAATTTTTCTTTTCATTCAATTCCTATCCTTGTGTCAGTTCTCTTATTTACAAATTTCAATCCTTCCACCTCAAGTATAAGCAGGAAATTATCTTGTTAGTAATTATTCTTGTCTCAATCTTAGCTGTATTTTTATTTTATTGTATTTTCATAGTTACAACACGATAAAGACATGGATTCAAGGTGGTAATGCAAAGAAGCCTGTTGGCCCAGTAATGCATATGGTAGCCGCAGCTGACGCTGGTATTTTAACTCTGCTAATAACAAATCCGATCTGGGTAGTAAAGACCCGACTCTGCCTCCAATATGCAAGTGATGTTCACCTTGCAGAGAGCAAAAGGTACTCTGGCTTGGTTGACGCTCTCAGTAAAATATATAGAACCGAGGGTATTCGAGGTCTCTACAAGGTAATACTCTCCCCAATTTCTAACAATACTTATTCACTCTCTTTCTCCATGGAAGAAAAGTGATAGATTAAAATAATCATTTGAAGATTTTTCTATAAATTGCACAAATCTGCGAGACACAATTTTTCTATTTCTCAAAGATTGATTTCAAGCTGAAAGACTAGCATTGTTTTGTGTAACATAAAAAAGAATCCGCTTTAAATGCTTCATCGATACGATAAATTTAATCAATTTGATGAATCTGTGTCCTTCTCTTTGAATAATGGTTTGAATCATTTTGAACAGGGACTTGTTCCTGGTATGTTTGGTGTCTCCCACGGTGCTCTTCAATTCATGACTTACGAAGAGATGAAAAATAGCTACAATGACTACCGAGGTGTACCTATAGACACAAAACTGGTATGTATCCAACGATTCAAAGCAAATAATCATTCTTCCTTTTGCATATACACATATTGTTTGATCTAGGTATTCACAGAGGAAGATAACTGCAACATATTAGCAGTATGATCTTGCTAAACTAATTGATAAATATGTGTATAATGCCATCTGTTAAATTAGGATCCTAACTCAGCGTCACAAATTATTAGCATCTGACATACGTGACTGACTATCACACTGGTGTTAAAAATTTAGTTAAGAATGTTGAGTTTTAGTAACTCCAACAAGGTTTTATATTATAAAGTTAGCGAATTTGGACTCACGTAAGAAAATGAACCACAGATTTTTTTCTATCGTTATTTATTCGAATTTTGTACATATTTGTTTTTCATTTTAGATCAGCCAAACATTGAAAAATTTTTTGTTAAAATTAGGTAGTCTATATTCACTCGCTTTTTCTCCTATGAGAAAAATTGTAGCAAAAAGTGTTTCTTCGTTAAATTTATCTTCCACTTTTTTTATTTTGTTTTAAATTAATTACTTGTGAAGATTTTTAACTTGTATGTACATAAATTGAATTGAATTGAATGAATGTAATTCTATTGTATTATTTTTTATTCTCCTTTACAGGACACCACTGACTATATTTGTTTTGCTGCATTATCAAAATTGTTTGCTGCTATGGCTACGTATCCTTATCAAGTAGTGAGAGCACGACTACAGGATCATCACCATGATTACAGAGGAACTTGGCACTGTATTCAACTAACATGGAGGTTAGAGAAAGCTAAGGGATTCTATAAAGGGTTTACACCCTATCTTTTACATGTTTTACCAAACATATGTCTGGTTATGCTAATTTATGAAAAATTTGCCAACAACTAAAGTTTGCAGATTATTTAGTAATTTATTTAAATTACTTGACTTAAATTATGTACTAGACACTTGAATTCACAAGACTTAATTATTAAGGATCTTTAGAGATCATTTTTTTTTTTTTTTTATCCTAACTTAATATAAAGAAAAAAGGATACGATAGTTAGGCACACAATATATAAGTGGTTGAAATTTTATTTAAATTCACTACTTAAAATTAGGAGACTTTTTCTTCAGTTGCACAGGTTACTTTGAGCCTTAATATTATTTATCTATTAACTTGACGTTATTATACTACAGTTATTTACTTATTTCAAGCTCAATCAATCCTGTTGCAGTAATAGTGAATTTTATATTGCACCGTTTATCAGGCTGATTGTAACCGTCTATTGCTATACTGTTTTGTTGAATAATAAATTTTCGATAGAATTCTTTACACTGAATATACCCAATTCTGTTCAGAGGGGTAATCGAGACTTGATAAAATCGTGTATGTAGTCAGCTAAACTGTTACACTTTTCTTTCTTTTTTCTCTTTTATCTAATATAAAAATATGCACAATACCCCGACAATACATTTTGCTTTATTTATTTCATTTTAATTCGCGTTTACAAGATATATGTAAAGATCGTGAAAGGAGAATTTGAATCGAAAATTTCTATTCATCATTACTATTTTCTAATTAAATAGCAGCAAAAATTCGTTGAAAGGTACTTAGAAAAAGTAATAACGATCGAAATAAAAATTAAAATTAAACAAAGTATAACTATCGAAATGTTTCTTTGTTTATTTTATGTTTTATGGTTTTTTTTTTTTTTTTTTTTTCAAATATTCGAAATAATCTCGATTTATATTTTATTAGTATATACTATTACTATTATATATAAAAAAAGAAGTGCTGGGATCACTTAAAAAATATAGTCATATAATTTCCAGCTTTTTGAGGGGCGAGGAGGTGGCTTTTATTTTTATTTGATTTTCAATTTTTTTTTCTCTTTGTTTTTGTTGACGAGACTTATCTATCATAGAAAAAGCAATGATTATCATAATAAGAAAATTGAGTTGAGTTTTAAAAGACAAAAAAAAAAACAAACAAAATGAAAATGTAAAAATCGGGTAAAAATAGATAATTATTTGCTAAAGAAATATACCTACCTATACATACCACTTGATTGATATTTCAAATGTTTCAATACTCTGAAGAAAAAAAAAAAAAAAACTAGTTTCTCCAAATTTTTTCAAACTCATACAGTTTGGAAAATGATTAGAAAAGTATTGAAGAAAAGATAGAAAAACAATAACAGGGCAAGAAGTGTTATCGGATGAATAATGTAGGTATAAAAAAAAGTAAAAAATAAAGAAATAAAGAAATTAAAAAATTAAAAATATTAAAATTAAAACAAAAATATAACTTGAGAGCTTAAATATTGGGGATTAATTTACTATTCAATACGTGTTTTCGGAATGGTAAACATTACCTGTATTTTCACATTATCACGTGAAGAATAGAGAATTATAATAGGTACATACAGAGGATAGGAAAATTAGTTATCTATTATAAACTTTCAATCAGTATAATACGAAACTCATATAACGGTTATAGGTATGTATGCTGATCGATAATTAAAAATAGTTAATTCAATCTCTCCTCGAAATTTGTAAATATTAGTATGAATTTATTTATCTTATCTGTAAAGATAAGCATCTATTAACAACTTCTATTGTTAGTTAGTTTTAGGATAGTTAGTTAGTTACCTCCAAGATAATACAGAGACGAGTTTATAAACTTATATCTATATACCTACTATATTATTCAATAACCGCATAAATTGATGATTACTTGGAAAAAAAATAAAAAATCATAAAAAAATAGGTATTATACTGATACAATAACTATAAAATAATATGTATCTTGGAAGGTATTAGGTATATTTTCGGTCTATCGATTAGATAAGGATAAATTGATTATCATTATTATTATTATTATTATTGTTATTATTTAAATGCGACATGATGATAATATTCAGCCATTTTTTTCTTCTTTTTCTTTAACTTCTTTTTGTTCACTGTTGAAATAAAAGCATCGAACATCCACATACACATCCACACTCTTAATATAATAATTAAAGTTTCACATTACACGGAAATCTTTACGGTATCGTCAAACTTATCGCAACGATAAACACGTCGTTTTTTATTCAAATATTTCTCTAAAAAGTTATTATTATTATTATTAATATCATTATTACAACTACTATGACGATTATAATTATTATTATTAATATTATTATTATGGGTATTATTTCTATTACTGTCTCGTGAGGTCCCAGCCAATAACAATACAGTCATCAAAAGCAGTACGTGACATAACACACTACTTCTGATGTTCATTATTGTTATTATTATTATTATTATTATTATTTATATTTGCTTTATATTTCTATTCTCAAATTAAGACCCGTAGGTCTTATCTTTAAATATTCTACTGTCTGTGTGGAGATAAAAAATTTTTTTAAAACTCAAAAATACGCTCTAATTTAAAGATCGTTCGAAGAATCTTCATCTAAAATGTCTAGTCAAAAATGTTTTTTTATCGCAAATTTTTTTTATTTTGGTATATTAATGTTAATATAACGTCAAATTTATAAGAGCGCGGGGGAATTTTTTGGAAGAAAAATGAAGTAAATTTTATCTCGGAACAACATTAGGCATTTTGTATTTTTATCGATTCAAACATTACAATATTATTATTATTATTATTATTATTATTATGATTATTATTATTGCTATTATAATTTTGAATTAATTTTATCGATTACTAATTTGGAGAAAAAAAAAAATCTTCTGTCTTACTGTAACGAATTCCTCTCTATACATATACCTAATTCTACCTATATGATAATTTGAATATTTATTTATTTTGTCGTTACAGTGAAACATGTTAACAGTTTTCTCAATTTCCACTCTATATACATGTAACATTAAGATATATATGTTATATTATATTATATTATAATGGGTTTAATATGTGTGAACGGTAAGTGCGTATAGTTTATTCATAGTTAAACCACCAGCAGTACGATTTTTGATCCAATAATATAATCTCGCCAAATGATCTGGTACGGTTTATAATGTATCAGATTTATAATATAAATTTATACAATTTAACTATCATCTGCTCTCAACTATATGACCGATTTACTATTATTCATATTATGATTATTAGACGACTATGTATATACATTGAATGGGCAATTTCAATCCGTCTTATTCAATATCATAAGTAACAAATACATTATCAAATTTCTTGTTTATTTATATACCTAGGTATATTTTGTTTTTTTGAATTTGCGCGAAATCTAGACGATAGTTATTTGTTTTTTTTTTTCTTTGTTGTTTTTCAGTAGAAATACTCCTGTTTGTAACAATTAATAATTAAAGCTTTTTAAAATTGATATTTTATCATTTTTGGGAACGACTACAGTCACAGTTCTCACATTAAAATGAATGATAATTTTTGTAAATTTTATTTTATTTTATTTTATTTTATTTATTTATTTTTTTTGCGTCAAGAATCGTACCTAACAATGTGGTAATCGATCAAAATGTTGAGAGCTATGACGTCTGAATAGATAATATGTGAAATAATAAGATGATAATTAAAATTTGAAGAACTCAAGCGAGAATTTACAAAATTTTCATTTTACTTGAAAAACAAAAACGAAAAAAAACTATAGTAAAATAAAGTATTGCTGGTGGTTACAGGGGTGAAGGTTGGCGTGGCTTTTACAAGGGCTTAGGGCCGAACCTTATCAGAGTGACACCCGCTACTGTCATCACATTCGTCACCTATGAACACATTTCCCACAATCTACTACGGTTACGCTCCAAGACATCGGGCCTTGAAGAATCACCTACAGCTACTCCAGTTGCTATTGAACACGTCAAAAACTGAGGTAACGGGTCAACAAAAATAATCGACTTTATAAATTCGATTTTATTTATTTTTTTTTTTAATTTTTCATTATTTTACCTCAAGTATTTCTGATCAAATTCTCAACTTGTGCTATAAACGCGTTACAAAGTCGACGTTTTCTTTTATTGTTTCTCTAATTTTCAATTTTATTCTCAGTTCTATAATTCGCCTTACGTTTAATTGCAGCTAAATTTGTTCATTATTTGGTTTTTTTCTTTCGAAAATATCAGATTTACATAAGTATACTGTGTTTATAATATCGTTAATATATGGAAATAGTAGCTTAAATAAGTATCTTATCAAATTTATAGAGGCTCGTTATTATTTTTATCTATAAAATTTTTAATTTACGTATACATACATACATATAATTAAGTTAAGAGAATTTGAGTCTGTGTTTAATATTGCCAATACTATTATTATTATTATTCTTATTATTATGTAGGTTGAATACATTGTGACGCGGCCAAATTCGTGTCGAATTACACGGTAATGATTGATGATTTATTTTTTCCTGACGAGTAATTATTATTCCTTGATAATAACAAAAATTCAAATAAATAAATAAATAAATAATTAGTATGATTAATTATCGTCATTGTTGTTTTATCGTTGCGAAAGTCCTTTGTACGCTCAATGTCACGTATACATAATTTCATAATTATAATCTTTTGAGTTTTCAAAAATTTTTGTAAAACTTTGTTCTTTTTAACTATTCAAAAAGTATTTCTGTAAGTAGACTATGAAGAAATTAAATATTTTCCCTAATTCTTGCCTTCTGCAGTCATTCTCACGACGATCGTATAGATAAGATCAGACACAGTTATCGCATTGTCTGAATGTTGAAAACAATCATTTTAATTTTTATTCTTTGTTTCAATTTCCTTCAATGTTAACATATCTTGTTAATAATTAATTTTAATTATCCGATGCGCTGGCGTGTCATTATAATTTCGGATATAATGAGTTGTATATTTTGCTTAATCTAATTATCAAGATGTAATATCATTATATGCCTATAACATGTATGGTGTAGAACAAAAAAAATAATAAATAAATAAAAATAAAAAATTCTGCAACTGTTCCGAATTTTCAGAACTCTTGACTTATTATAGTTGTTATATTGGTGCGATCCAGTGAATTTTAATTTATTGTATGTATACCTATACCTACATTGTTAAATTTGCCTCATTCTCTTAGATGCCTATAGATAGATTTTTAAGTAATTAAAAATTAACTATTAATTGTAGCTGCTTAAATCAGATCCTTGGCTCACTTGTAACAAGAAAATTATAATGTAGTTGAAAATAAACCATGGGAAATGAAGAAATAATTTTAAAAAATGAAGAAAAAAGCATAAAAACAATACAAAAGACAAAAAATGAAATAAAAGAGATTGTCTTTCATAACCTAATCTATTACAACGTCCTATATCATGACCCCGTTGATTTATCAAATATATAGTCTTGGAACAATTTTTTCAGTCAATTATTCTTTGCCTAATGCTACTTTTATCGTCAAATAAATATTATATCATTCAAATATGTGTTTCGTTATTGTCTGATATTGCCCATCCTGTGTTCAGTCAATTTTATAAGTTTAATTTATTACCAAAGGCAGTTTTCTACATCATTCTGTATAAAATTGACTTGTAATTAGGTATACAAGGACTTAATTTTCTAACCGTGTTAAAATCGGAAGATTTGACTTGTAAAAATACCGGTTTTCGTTCAGTCAAAATGAAACAACGCACCGCTGAGCCTAAATCAAAATTAATTCGGCGTTAATCCTTCGATCGAAGTCTTATAAAAGTTCGACAGAAAATCATGATGTGCCTAAGCCTAAATCATCAAACGTTTGTTTTGTATACATATAAGTTTTCTTAAAGCGTGTACTATTTTTATTTTTATTTTGTTAATTTCTAATCGAAGATTTTTTAGGCTTCAATACTGGCGTGGGTGGTATAATACTTTGCGAAACAGTGGAGTTGAGACTTTCGATTGTCTGTTCCGAGTATCGACATAAATATAGAGTTTAGAAAGTAACAAAGCCAAGCTATTATCCCGAACTCTGGGATTCTAGATTATAAGAAGGATAAAAGTCTGGTTCTTCACATCTCGACCGCTCAGAGTCCTTCTTTGTCTTATTCCCCTGTATAAATTTCAACTAAAACCGATACCTACAAGTATCAGTTCTCGTTCTCTAAAATAAAGTCAAGCGACGCACTTCAGGTCGCGCGTTTATCCCCCGTCAGGAATAAAGAAATTTTTACCCAGGAGATAGGGACGTGTCGCTAGCGGTCGATTATTGCGGATATGTAACGAACTAAAACGAGCGTTAGTTGGGTTGCGCAAGCCGGTTCTCATACGCGTATCTATGTATATGCATACGTATGTAACAGTGTATTAAACCAAAAAGCTTATAAGTACCGCCGTGGTACAAGATGGCCGAATGGGCTCAACTGTGTTGAGATCGGCGGTGATACACTCACGCTCATCTGTAACGAAAAATCACCAATACGAGGCGAAATATTTGGAAAATTACCACGACAAGATTAACGATCAAAATATGGTGAGTAACATAAACGGCTACGATCGATAGAAATATTTTTATTCTATCGAATGGGGGTACCAGCGGCGTCAGCGTTGTTTTTCGCGCGCTGTTTTTGAAACTCTAGCAGACTACAGGCTAGAGGTTCTCAACAATAGTGTATACATATTATAACTGTAACATACCTATACACATTGCATTGACACCTTGATTTCAAATGAACATTAAATTCATTAGCCTCTTTCTCATTTATCGTAACTCTTTATTGTTTTCCGAACGAAAATACTTAAATGACTTATAATATTGATACCAACTTAAAGAGACAAAAAACAAAACAAACAAATAAAATAAAAAAAAAGTATTATTCATTATGTGCGTACAAAGGTGTAGATAAAATATATACTTGCCAGTCTTATCTAATCGTGTGAACACATATTGCTTATAAAATGCGCGTGGTACAATAATTGATGTTGGATTTAACGCTGGATTCGCACGCTCTTCTTCTTATTGCTAATATAGGCATAAAAATTTATCATCAATTTATGCTGATTTTTTTTATTTTTGTTTTTTTTTTTTTTTTTTCCCGCTTTACAATCTTCTCATTGCTTCGACCTTGCGGTCGTTACTCATCGTCGAAAACTTTTGTTGTTTCCTTCGTTATATACGTATAAACCTTCAGAATTTTAAATCGATGAATTAAAAAAAAAAAAAATTATTATTCCTAACTATGAGACCTATAAACGGTAGAAAATGGCATTGAAATAAGTAAAAAAAAGTTCGTCATACACCTAACTCGATGTCTGGTCTTTACTTTTACTTAATAAGCGTAGTCATCGATCGCCTCCACGAGATACGATTGTTGGGTATATTGTTACGTAAAATACGAGTAAAGGTTGCAGACAGGTTATACATATTACTGAATTGACTAACGTAAATTCTTATCTATTTACGTCTTCCGCGCAGACTCTAATCATTGCGAAATTACCTGTAAGCGTTGATAGTGCTTCACAAGTGAATTCACAGATCTTTATTATACATACTTCATGCGAGAAAAGATACCTATACGTATATCGTTTGATTGTTACAGTTATAAACATCCACCCGATAGAATCGATTATTAAAAAAATAAAAAATAAAAAAGTAAATATTACTTTACCAAAGACGAATTTTAACCCCAATGCTCATTAACTGATTATAAACTACTATGAATTTAAGCTCTATGTATACATAATTGAATATCTAATTACTACATGTATACATTATACATAAAGTGTGTTTTCGTGGAAGTTTTAGATAGGGAATTAAAAACGCCTGCGTACAGGCAACTTAAACATCAAATGATCGGCGTTTGTTTACCCATATTGCATGCCCATTGGCTACGTGAGAAACAAACGCCGATCATTTGATGTTTGAGTTGCCTATACACAGGCGTTTTTAATTCTCTATGTAAAGCGTTTACAAAAACACACTGTATATACATTATATCTATATATGGATACGAAAGTTGTTTGTCCTGAATTGTTTTCTCAATCGGCTATTAATATACTCCCTCGTTATAAACTTATATGTATAACTTTCTTATTAGATCAGTCTTCAACAGATTTACTACAATGTGGGCGACGTGTGTTACATTCATACGTCTGGTATCCACCAGACTAAGATTAGATACTTGATTTATTTATTTTTTTTTTATTAATTATGTACAAAATTTAGTAGTGTATATGATACACTTACTTACTACTCGAGATTATATAGTATAATATATTCTCATATGATCATAAAATCAAAAACTATATCTAAGTATTCTTAAAGGTATAGAAAAAATTGATTTCAATAAACAAAATGAAACTAAAATTCCTTTTTTTGAACAACACATCAATGTTTAAGTAAGAAAATTTCGGCATATTTGTGCATCTCCGCGTATAGCCAATGTGTATTTCGAAAACCGTGAAGTAGAGGATTAACATCATCCTTTTTCATCATTTTCATCATTTTTCATCCCAGTTTTGTTTGTTGCTCATAAGCAGTGATTATCATTGAATTGTAAATAATTCTTCTAAATTATTCTACCGATTAAAATTTTTTTTTTTTTTTTTTAAATACTGACAATGAGTAGAATTTCAACTGTAGAGTAAAGAATTTTTATTGAGACGACACACTGTACAGAAAGATCTAGATATATCTGTACATGTCATCGTTGTACATACATACATACGTACATATGTTGTGTTTCGTAATAGGGCATTCCATCGTGGAAAGAGATTGCGTCAGGTAAACCCTCTCGTGTTACGTCACAACACTGTGTTTCGCTATAGGTATATACATATAGAAATAGTAGAAGTAATTTTTTCAATCTTTTATATATAATAATATATGTATATAATATTATTCTTTAATACTCTCTTATCACGGAATGTCAGAGTCTGAGAATTATAAAGAGAAAAAGATAGAAAGAGAGTGCTTGATCCAAAGTGTCATAAAGTTAGTCATTGAATACTTGTTAATGAACTCGTTTGTTGCACGTGTCACTATTCACAACTGATAACGCGGACTATGACAAGTTTGCTTATACATATACATATAATATACTTTATATAAAAATCAACTAATTTCTGACAAGATATGAAATGAAAACGTTCTTCTGCAAACAACTACTGGATATAATGTACACTGTTAAAATAAGTAGACACAGTTGTTACGGATTAATTCTTTATCGCTGAGTTTAAACAACAAAAAAAACAGAAAAAAAAACGGATCATTCATGAACGCGGTATCGTAACCGGGCCTCGATATTATCATTCGGTTTTAATAGTCAATGATATGAGTTGGAAGAAGTAGTTCTTTAATTTTTTTTATTTGATTCTTAAGTGGTCTTATGTGCTATAACGTCGTTCGTACAGGTCATCAATAACAATTAGCACTTACGAGATACAGATATATGTATATGTATGTATGTACTATTCAAAGTGTTAGTGTACACTATATACCGATAAAAAATGATCAGCTCTAGGTCTATCGATCTCACATAAATGTATGGCTTAACAAATCGAATATTACTGTAGATAGGGAGTCGATATAACCGAGCACAACATCCTACTTATCGTTTTATTTATAGGTACTCCATTGAGAGAAAGAAGAAATATACATACACTGTACTATTATAGAAGGTTTTATTTATATACATAGACGATATATTTATACCTATGCTAAAAGTGGTAATCGATTTGTTGAATAAATTGGAAATTAGAATTGGACCTCGATCTAGAATTATCATTTGTCAAGGCTTCAAGAATTACGACTCTATTCATAATTCAATTTCTCGGCAGTTATACGCTTATCAAATATTCGATAATCTGATACTGTACCTAGTTTTGAATTAGGCACGCTACAAATTTTTCTATTCAAATAATTTTGAGTTTTTTTTTTTTTGTTGAGTGAATATTAAAAATTATAAAGTTATGGTAATTATTAATCGTGGGATGAAATGTGAAGCAATGTGCACAAGGTTCAATAGACAAATTGAAGTCTGAATAAAAATTAGAGCAAGAGAATAAATATCTTTGGAAATTTGAGGGTCATGTCTCTTTTTGAAGGAAGGTACTTGCCACATTTTTGCAAAACAAAAAAAAAAAAATCTAGCTATCCTGTCCAATTGGTCAATATAATGCCAAAAGTTTATCATAGTTTTACTGGATTTCAAAGCCCATCGTGAAATTCTGATTGTTAAATATAAAATCGAACTACAATGAACCTAATGAACCGAAAAACTGCGGGCAGTGAACATTCTGATCAAGAGAATTGACTTGCAATTAAACCCACTGCAACTGAGGTATTCTCATTTGTAATAAATGGACGACGCTGAGTGGCCTATTACGAAAAAATACTACCGAAAATACTACTGGAACGACTGACCTTAATTCTGAGTGGAGAATGGTTGTTATTTTTGCAGTAGTGACGTTATTTGAGTCTTACGGTACTTAGGAGTTAATACTGACCCCTGATTAATGATTACTTGTCTTGCAATAGTGGCATTTCGGTAGTATCCATTTCTAAAGAAATTACTTGAGTAATGGTTTGGTGTTAGTATTTTATTTGCGCGCCATGACAGAGTTTACAATTAGTAGTATCCACTTCTGACAGAACTACTGACCCTCGAGAGTAACAGTTGACCCAGTAAGTACTTGAAGTCTAATATAGTTAGGGTGTAAAGCGTTCATGCGAATAACAGATATACAGAAGACTTAGTTTTGCCCATAATGGACAGTTCTTAGATACCAAAAATTGCAAACGAAATTTTGAAAGTACCCCGTTTAGTTGCCACGACTAAATTATCTATTGCATACCTGTGAGGTGTGGCTAATTAATTCGTCTGCACGTTTTTGGTGAACAATAAATTCCAATTGGTTTGAAATTTTTAACTACAATCGTAAAAGCAAATAAGTTTAATTTGGGATTGAACCATTTCCAAAAATTTGGTGATATTCATTTCTAAGGTCACTATATTAACGAAGTTATTAATAAAAGTACAGAATGAAAACTGGGAGTTGATTAGTTTAGTTCATTTGTATTTCGCTTTGAGTTCTTGATTAATATTTTTTGAAATTTTTTCGAATTCACATAGTTTTTTACAAATAGATGAAACGGATGAATTGTTAATTCGAACTTTGGAGCAAAGAATATACTCCGGAATATTAAATTTTAAATTTAAATATTATTTTTGTTAAATACATACTATATTTCATTTTGCATAGTATAAATCAACATCAGATTCATTCTATTTATCTCCACGGTCTAAGACCCATATGAACTACCTACTCAACAAAATTAGTGGGTCACCCCTAGCATGGCCCGCCATTTCCGGACACCTTGACCGATTCACTTAAAATTTATATCAGAGCTTGTCCAAAGCGTTTTCGAATCATGCCTGAAGTCGCCACTCTGTATTCCTAAGGGTCTCGATGTGGCACCATAAAAACCAACCCTATGCGTAAAATCAAAGTCACAGATCTACGACTTCGGGTTTCGACGCCGAATCCTTGTTCAAAAAAATGTTTTTCCTATACTGAGGGCAACGGTCTGAATTGAATACCCGTCATCATCAGTACGGGTGATGATTCTGGTCATCAATTCCTTAGAGGCTTCCGCTAGAGCCATGCAAAACCATAAACTCTGCGACAACAGAGCGAATACGAATTTATGCACAACTTAGCAGCTCATTCGAGAAGTCAGTCTCCAAAAGAGTTTAAGAATCTTCCACCCGACCCATATGGTTAGAAGGGATGAAATTTAGGGGTTGGGTGGGCGCGGTTGTGAGTCTGATGGATGTGTAAAGGGTACTGATCAGATCTGAGATTGTTTAAACACTTTTATAGGTGCAGGTATGAAACCAAAACCACAGACCGAAAACCTGTGACTTTTATTATTCGCACGGCGTTGGTTTTGTTGGCGTCCCATTGTAACCCTCAACCTATAGAGTTGTGAGTCTGGGTACAAGTTGGGGACACTTTGCTCTACCTTTTTTATAAATTTCAAGTAAATCGGTCAAGGCGTTTAGAAATGGCTCGGTATAATCGCGTTGACCCGTTAATTTTGTTTAGTACTTTACAAAATATGCTCTTCGATTTTTCAGACAGTAAGAATCAATCCAGCATGCAATTGCAACTTTTTCCTGGAAAATTACGAACAAAAATCACATATTCTTCGTTTTCATTGGGCAGTCTGTCTTTCCATTGCGCAATTACGACCGTTTCCCGCGAAACTATGAAACTAATATACCTACACATTAGAGTGGCCGTTATTTTGGCTTTGGTAAAATTTTCTCGGTCTCCAGCTGGAAATATAATCAAGGTATGAAAAAAAAACACTATATAAAATTTGGACGTGCTTGGATAATTAGAACTCGTGCCGCTACCGAACAATTCAATTTTATAATTGAAAATACATGTATTTTTTCTATTTCAATACTCAAATAGGTATATTAGGGTGAGCCAAAAAAACTAACCTATCGCAGTTATGGCTTCAAATAAGCCTATATACTGAGAAAAAAATTCTCCCGTTAGGAAAAATTTTTAGCTCAATTTTAAAAGGTGTCGCTGGCCATTTGAAATTTCCCATTTAAATAACACGTAAAAAATTTTTCTTTCACTAAAAATATTATAACTTTCGAACCGTTTGAGATAAAAAATTTGCGCTAGCATATTATTGTAGGGCATTAAATTTCCTAAAAAAAAGTCCGGGGAGTCGAAATTCTAAACCCAATAATTCGTATACTTACGGGCCATGAAAGTCTAAAATAAATTATAATAAAGAAATTTTGATTAATGATTAAAAAAAAAAATGAATGACTAAAAATGCAATAAATTACAACTAAAAAAGTTGAAACTCTATTTAATTTATGAACTTACCATGTAAATTACATTTTTTACTCACTTCATCTAATTTTAATTGATATTTTTGATTTAAAAAAAGCCCTAAATCCGCAAGATTCTGTTTATTTTAGACTTTCATGGCCCGTAAGTACCTATACGAATTATTGAGTTTAGAAATTCGACTCCGGGGACTTTTTTTTAGCAAATTTAATGCCCTACAAGAATATGCTAGCGCGAATTTTTCATCTCAAACGGTTCAAAAGTTATAATATTTTTAGTGAAAACAATTTGTTTTACGTGTTATTTAAATGGGAAATTTCAAATGGCCAGCGACACCTTTTAAAATTGAGCTAAAAATTTTTCCTAACGGGAGAATTTCTTTCTCAGTATATAGGCCTATTTGAAGCCATAACTGCGATAGGTTAGTTTTTTTGGCTCACCCTATAGGTACAGATTTCTAAAACCCATCGTATCGATGAAAAAAAATTGCAATTTCGCCTACTTTTTAGGCACTTTATCACGTACGAAAATTGAATTTTTTTCAGACATTTTTAGTGGTTATTTTTCCACTTACAAGCACTACAAAGAAAATGAAGATGGCCCATTTTGAAATTATTACACTTTGAATAAATCGTTGAAAATAGTACATTTCGATACTAGTGCGAAAGTGTTGATTCTCGGAGAAGTGTGAAGTTTTTCGCCCGAACGAAGCGAGGGTGACAATCACACGAGTCGAGAATTATCTTTCGCACTAGTATCGAACCTTATTTTCCGATACAACGTGCGGAAAGTTAAATTTTGTGCACGCGAAGCGGGCGTAAAATCGAACTTTACGCACGGCGTGTCGAAAAACTATTTTTCCGGCTTGTTTCTTCCAATATAGTTATTTTTTTTATTCCAAATGACGGTAATAATTAATTTTTAACCATCGAATCACTGCACGTTGTTACTTTTTATCTGCACCTCTCGTATAGCGCTAATTAGTATATATAATTTTTAATCATTGAATTACAATTTGTCAATTTAAACGGTAAAACGTAATCTTACCAAAACTCTTCATAGCGTGACCGATATATGAAATCGAATATTAACGGATATAATTATATCATTAATATTCAAGCCAAAACTTATGATTATTGTTGAACGAATAAGCGATTAATATTATTTGAAAAAAGAAAAAAAAAAGAAAAAAAAATTATATTAAACATAGTCATTCGCATGTCGATTACTGTAATTGGCAAATCAAATTAGATAGCAATCCAAGCTACGGAGGTCAAGAGTGCGTCATGTCAATGACCGTCGCGCGTCGGCGTGCAAACGAGAAAATTTTTTGATACATTTATAAATTATAATAGTAATTAGATGGCACAAACAATCTGTCATAACTTATAAAGGACATTATCAATCATCATTACACAGAATAAAGAAACAAATTTTTTATTATACGGATGTCGTGCTATATACGAGAGTGCAGGTCACATATCGTTTATATACAAAACTACTTATACTTATATGGTCAATAAAACAAATAATAATAATAATAATAATAATAATTAACAACAGATTAAATTATGCCATCTTGCTCTACATCCGCTTTATAAAAAAATTACACCGTAATCTCAGTAGGTAATTATTTTTTATTCGCATAGCGAACGTGTTGCACGTTGGGTTTACTTACGTGCAGGTGAATCCAAAAGTAGCGTATCGCTAATTTAAAATAGCGAACCGGAAATAATGGGGATAGTTTTGAATGAGTTCTTCAATCAATCAGTTTTATTACAGTAGTTTGTTAATCTCTTCAACCGTTCGTGGTTACCGTGGGTCAAATTGACCCGACCTTGAACTTTGGAGGTAAATGGGCAATTCCACCGCAAATCGGCCGGATTATTTTTTAAATAGTATGAAATTTTTTTTGTGTGAAAAAAATGTAAAAAAAGTCGACACGTTTTTCGGCACTCGGCAAAACCCGCGCGCGGTCGGCTTTAGAAATTAATATCTTCGGTTCTATTGATTGTAGAGAGATGGTCTATAACTCATTTTGAAGGTAAAGGAATACACTTTTTGAAAAATTTTTGCAAGTTTCAAAAAAATTACAAATTGTAAGCGTTATAAACATTTAAAATGTTTATCGATTTTTTCTGAAAAAACGACCATTTTTTAAATTTTGAAAAAATTTTACCCTATTCCTCATTAATTTCTACAGAGTGTGTAATTTTTGTACGATGGCGTTATTTTTTGTTTTTGTTTTATGTAATTTTTTATAAGGCGGCGCGTGCGTCTTGCCTGACGCCTCGTGTGTGGTATCACATCGCGTCATTTGCGTCATTCACCGACCTCGGCGCGGTGTGGTCCTACACACGAAGCGTCAAGCGAGGCGCGCGCGCCGCCTTATAAAAAATTACATAAAAAAATAAAAATAACGCCATCGTACAAAAATTACACACGCTGTAGAAATTAATGAGGAATAGGGTCAAATTTTTTCGAAATTTAAAAAATGGCCGTTTTTCCAAGAAAAATCTATAAACATTTCAAATGTTTATAACGATTAAAATTTGCAATTTTGTTGAAACTTGCAAAAATTTTTCAAAAAGTGTATTCCTTTACCGTCAAAATGAGTTATAAACCATCTCTTTACGATAAATAGAACCGGAGATATTAATTTCTAAAGCCAACCACGCGCGGGTTTTACGACAAAATGCGTTAGCTTATAACTTTCGTAAAATAAATATTTCGACCGAATGCTGAAAAACGTGTCGACTGTTTTTGCATTCTTTACACATAAAAGCAAATAATTCATATGATTTAAAAAATGCGACGTCAATTCTTGGCCGATTTGACGTGGAATTGCCCAAATATCGTTTCTTTCCCAAAATAAATAACTTTTCTTGAACACACACTATGGCTCTATTTTTGTTCTAAAAGTACCATGTCTCACGAGTATCTCGACTGTAATGTTATTTAAAAACATTGAAAATTCAAAAAGTTATGATTTTTTTTTAGTGAAAAAGTGTCTTTTTTGCGCAATGATCGCTTTACGATTTTTTTTTTAATGTTGATATTTGAATTTTGATATACGGAATTTTGCTACTTGTTCTAGAATGTTCAAAGTATTTCCCAGTATTTTTTCAGTCTCGATCGGACTCATAGTTTTCATGCGGCAACCGTTTAAGGAGGTTGGCTCGTCAAAAATCAATACCTTTTGTTAAATTTATCAGGGAATAGTGAAAACATTGGGTATTCATATGATTATTATATTTGTGATCTGATGATGTCCCTGAAAATTGAATTTAAAAAAAAAATACCAAAATTATGAACAACCGGTAAGATATCGATTTTTCATTTTAAATCGCTTTTAAATAGTGAAAAATCTAGTAGATTGGTTCGATTTCACTCTTCGATGGTTTTTATTGTTCAGAAAAGTATTCTCCACAATACCACTGGGTCACTTTTTTTTCATCGCGTTGGTGACGTTGAATATTCAACTTTACAAGATTGGACCCCGGCCGATTCCGATCAACAAATAACGATATAGAATTTCCTATTGTCAAAAAAAAATAATTTGTTACTGCGAATTTCCGAAAAATCCTTGCCTGAACAAAATGAGCCATCGAAGAGTGAAATCGAACCAATCTACTAGATTTGTCACTATTCGAAAGCGATCTAAAGTGAAAAATCGATATCTTACCGTTTGTTCATAATTTTGGTATTTTTTGTTTTTTAATTGCATTTTTAGGGACATCATCAGATTACAAATATAATAATCATACGAATACTCAATGTCTTATGACTATCCCCTGAGAAATTTAACGTCAATTTCACCCGGTTGTGATCAGCTTAATTGAAATCGGAGATGTGACCACAAAGGGTTAGGAACAATCAAGCAAAAGTTAGGAATTGTAAGCCATCAAGTCTCAAAATTAATTGCAGTAAAATTGAAAGCAACTTAATGCAATTATTTTAATTAACCACTGCTTCGATTTCAGACATTTGGATCTCTATAGTTGTTCGAAGAACAAAGTTCTGTTCGATGAATGGATAACTTTTTAATTCTACAAATATGACTCGAGTAATAAATTTTTTTACTGCTAAATCTTAAAGCATACAATAACTTCTTTCTTTTACTGTTTTTCATTTTTTTTTAACTGGCATAAAAATCGACGCATCAACAAATCTTTTCTCAACATTTCGAGATTCGAATATCCAAAATCAAAGCAGTGTCTAGTTGATCAGCATCTAACTGTGAGACCCGATGACTCACAGTTTCGAACTTTTACTGTATTATACTTCAAAAGACTAGCAAACTTTTACAATAAAATCATGGTCGTTATAAAAGTAAGTTGAAAATATCCCAGTATTTCAAAAATATCCCATTTTGGGGTGTTTTGATATCATAAATCCAAATAATTTGTGATTTTTATGAAACAATTTCAGCACAGGCTTTTGACAATTTTTATATATCCATATAGGCTCGACTTTTTGAACTTTTGTGATAATTTTTTTTCGGTTAAAAGGTTCTTAAATTACATAATCAGCGTTACTACATTCATTTAATATAAATCATTACTATCTGCATCATTTCTGGTTATCTCTTACCTTTTTTTTTTTTTTTTTTTCAATTTTTCTTGTTTTATATTGCAATTTAGTTTATTTCTCCAAAATAAACTTTTTTGTATGTGTGTATAAATAAAAATTTTTCTACATTCCCCAAAACGTGTTTTTTTTTTAAATAATTTCGTCGAAAAAAAAGCCACAGACTAACAACGTCTGTCGAAGTTCAGTCCGCGATGGCATAAAAATGAGGTCCATATTTTTTGACAAAGTAATTAAGCAGCTCGAAAACAATGAATTTCAGTTCACATTAAATTCAAAACTTAGTTAAATAATAATGAAATTCGTTAAAAGAAAAAAAAAAATAAAGAAATAAATAAATTTGAAGCTTAAGATATAGTTTTTCTTAGCTTTTGATAGAAAGTTCATAATCAGCACGAAAAGTTAGCCCAAGTTTGAACTCTTTATGTTGTAAAGGGCAGAGCTGCAATAATTGTTAGAAAAAAAATCAAAAACAAAAATTATCTCACCTAATTAACTTAGAAGAATTTTTGTTATTTCTTGAAAATTCAATGACTCCAGTCCCGGATTTGTAACATAAAAATTGACGGAGTTATTCTATTTGTCAATGAATAAAAAACGTCTCCTTTTTTTGCAGCCATTTTTCACCCGCTCGTTGGCGAAAAATCGTTTTGTCATGAAGTGTACATGATAGTGGGACTTTTCGGGATTAAAATCAATAGTTTTTGTTGAATTTATTAAAGGATAGTCAAGATATTGGATATTCGGATGATTATTATATTTGTGATCTGATGATGTCCCTAAAAATTCAATTAAAAAAAAAATACCAAAATTATGAACAACAGGTAAGCTACCGATTTTTCATTTTAAATCGCTTTCAAATAGTTACAAATCTAGTAGATTGGTTCGATTTCACTTTTCAATGGCTTATTTTGTTCAAACAAGTATTTTTCACAAATTCACTGTAACAAATTATTTATTTTTTTTTGTCAATAGGCAATTCTATATCGTTATTTGTTGATCGGAATCGATCGGAGTCCAGTCTTGTAAAATTGAATATCCATCGTCACCAACGCGATGAAAAAAAGGGACCCAGTGGTATTCTGGAGAATACTTTCCTGAACAATAAAAAACCATTGAAGAGTGAAATCGAACCAATCTACTAGATTTTTCACTATATGAAAGCGATTTAAAATGAAAAATCGATATCCGACCGTTCGTTCATAATTTTGGTATTTTTTTTTTTTAATTCAATTCTCAGGGACATCATCAGATCAAAAATATAATAATCATACGAGTACCCAATGTCTTGACTTATCCCCTGATAAATTTAACAAAAAATATTAATTTTTGACGAGCCATTCCGTTCAAAGAAAATCTATTTTTTTTAAATAAAAAATAGCGTTTCTCAAAAAGTATTCATTATTTCGGGCTCAAGTTTCGCACTCTTTCTCAGCATACTAAAATGCATATATCCGGAAACTTTCAAAGATATACATGCAGTACTTATTGATGAGATAATTAGTTATTGTATCATCAACAATTTTAGCAAGTATTTATTATTTTGCAAGAGAACAAATTGACCAATCTCAATGTTCGACCCACCAAATTGTTCGTCTTCTAAATACCTACAATTTCTATTCGAACTTTATTTCTCTCAGATTAACAGATTCCACCAATTTTAAACGTAGGAAAACATAGAGCCCATCGTCATCCCAGACACACAGACAGTCATGTCACAATTAAAGACTCCTTATCACCCCTCGCTGACTAGACTAAAAAGCAATAGAACTAAAAAGCCTAAATCTTAAAGAACAAGATCAGAAACAATTAATATTTTTAGTCAAAATTATCAATATATAATAATTTTAATTATACAATTTAATTATGCAGTATTTTCAAAGCATTCATATCTGAAAGCATTATACATACCTAATACTGCTTATTTATTGTTTTAACAAAATCAAATATTGTTTTAATTTATATACCAAATAGGTATAATAGGATCAAGACCTAGAAAAATGAGTGGTGAATAAAATAAATACATAAATATATATAAATATAAAATAATATTATATAATTATAATATACGTTGTCAGAATTACGTAACTACAAGAATTAGATATATAATTATTATACGAACAGTATATCACAAGCGTATTCATATCGAAATGTAATATTGATCGTAATAACGTAAATTGCAAAACAGCTAATTATGTACAAAATAATCACGATCGCTGTCACGACTTTGATTGCTGCAATTATTGGCTCAATAACTTTGTAAGAATATCTTAACGCGTATATATTTAAATGTATGATTAAACTTTGATCCTAATAAGTATAATAATTATTGCAGTTTATCGTCTAATCCGAAAGACTACGAGTCTTATTTAGCGATATGTTATTCCTAAACGTTAATTAAAACAAGAAACAGATATATTAATTTTTGCTTAAAATTTCTGTTTTTTTTTTTGTTTCTCAGAAATAATGATTTCTTTCCCTCAGAAAATCATCGCAATAGATTTAATTAAATTTAGATTTATAATAATTAATTGACTTCATATATAGAATATTCCAATTTTATATTTGATGTTTTTTTTTCTATTCATAGAATTGGAGAAATTTTTACTTGATATTGCGAAATTAGAAAATATTTAATTTATATAATTGGGAGATAATTTAATTATTTATTTTACGTATCTCTCGGGAAGATAGTTTATAAATTGTGTTTTCAGTTTGTCATATTTTGGCAATTAGGTGACCCAGATTCATCGCTCAATTTACTCTGATAAGTTAGAGCCAAGTTTTATTATCATATATGTTGTAACGTTGATTTATAATTTTTGTTTCAATGAGAAATATTCATTGTAAAGTTTGATTCTATACGATTAATAGTTTCTCGTTTCTCGGTGTAGCTAGCGACTCTATATTCATCCTGCCAAAAAATATAAAAAAATAAAAATAAACAAAAAAAAATTACTCAATATCAGTTGATTATGGTCTTCAGCTTCATCCACGAAAGTGTAAGATCAATATATGAATCGGTCATATTTGTGAGAAGACAACCGAATGAAATTACATTTTTGGTTCAGAGCCAAATGAAACGAATCTCAGTTGGCTTTTACTTTCGCGGATTTATGATGTTTAAGATTCTGTCAAATTCAAGGAATCGGTTATACATATTTTGGCCTTCATACGAGGTTTTATACTTCTGTATCCATTATGGAGATTGCGATATTGGAATAAAACTAAAAGAAAATTGTTAGAGATATTATGTCTTGTAAATTATTTCAGCCAACGACTATTCCGAAATTCTGTTACGTCAGATCCCTATAAAATTTAAAACGTTATTCAATGAGCAACTAACGAATGATCTTACTACATTTTGAAATCTCCTTTTTCGCGAGTTAAAAATCTGAAAATATCGTCAACCAAACTTTATTTTACATAAAAAAAAATTTTCTTTGAAAAAACTTTATCGTAAGGTTTTAGGCACGTTGTTGGTCCAATTCAAACTTTCAAGGTCTTGCTTTCTTCGGAGAGCAATTCTACATCTTATGAACGTAAAGATCGGTAAAAATAAAAATTATGTGAAAATTTACGGTCGATTATCAAAAATTTCCAAAATTTAAGCCACTAATTTGCAAATAATTTAGCCAATAGGATATTATAAAAAAAAAATCCCTCGGTCACGTGATGAGGATTTCTTTTCCGAAGAAAATGAGCCATCAACAATCCTAATCGGACTAACAACGTGCCTAAAATCTTACGACAAATGTTTTCAAAGAATTTTTTTCTTTTCATATGAAATAAAATTTCTTTGACAAATAAATGCATTTTTTGGGGTACTCCAAATTTCCCAAACCAATCTTTACTAGTCCCTTTAATTTAATAATTAAGTATCTTGGTATATATCTGATCTATGTATACATAAAAGTCTACACAGTGTAACATGAAACAAAGTGTTTTACTCTTCACTGATCACTCATCAGAGATCCAAACGTATCTATATAATAAATTCTAACTCTCTGTGTCAATTGTGGCTAGATTTTATCGACATTTGAAGATCGTTGTAACACAATCATGTTATAGGTATAATATTGAAATGTAGATATATTTAAACAACAAAGTCCCCACTATATTGTATAGTATAATGAATATTTTCCTTCTGTACTTCATATAAACTGATTTCTCGTAATGAATTTTCCTGGAATTTTTGTCATTCTTTTTTTTTTTGTCTCCCTTAATCAGAGTTGTGATAACGCATAATATGTACTGGATTCAATAAACAAAAGTGACAGGAATTAATGTGTTAAATAACCTATTTAAATTAACCCAGTTTTCATGTATAATGAGACTCATGAGGTTAAGATCACGATTTAATACGATTCTGGACATCGAAATGTGATGTGTAATTTCTCACTGTCTTCAGAGTGACAAAACCTTGAACCAAAAAAATAAAAATTAAAAACAAAAATGTTCTAAATTCAGAACTTTACTGTACGTGTATAGAAAAAAAAAAATAAATAAATAAATAAACGTTGTAATTTTTGATTCGAAAAAAAAAATCTTTTGTTATAATTCCTACCTTTCTCTCCTTCCTTATGAAAATTGTCATCCACTGTGGAATAATTCGGAATATTTTTTTTTTTTTGATTTATATCGTTATCGAACGTTTAGACGATTCGCAAATTAGATATATATAATATTGGGTACATTGAACCGGGTTTTAATCTTTTTCGTCTCATCTTCAATCCAACTATCAGACTAATAATTTCATAATTCATTATAACTTCTCTATGTGTATATAATGAATGATGTGCTATATATATGTATAGATGTGTAATTTTACACTTATATAGAAATTATCTTCATAATATACGCGACAAAAATTTTTCTAACTATTATACTTTCCGCTCTATATAATATAGTAAATAATATTTATTAAAAATCTAAACCTTTCTAAACGTATAGCCCAGTTCAGACGTAGTTATTCATAAGATTCCACCATTGACAGCCTACGATAGTCACATTTATACAATTATAGTCAATCCAGACTATTTCACATCATCTACCTCGTTCCAATATTCTAAAGAGGTTAGCTCGTCAAAAATTAGTACTTTTTGTTAAATTTATCAGGGGATAGTCAAGACATTGGGTATTCGTATGATTGTTATATTTTTGATCTGAGGAAAATTCAATTTAAAAAAACAAAAAAAAAAAAAAAATATCAAAATTATGAACAACCGATAAGATATCGATTTTTCATTTTGAATCGCTTTCAAATAGTGAAAAATCTAGTAGATTGGTTCGATTTCAATCTTCGATGGCTAATTTTGTTCAGACAAGTATTTTTCACAAATTCACTGTAACAAATTATTTTGTTTTGTCAATAAGCAATTCTATATCGTTATTTGTTAATCGGAATCGACCGAGGTCCAATCTTGTAAAATTAAATATTCAACGTCACTAACGCGATGAAAAAAAAGTGACCCAATGGTATTGTGGAGAATACTTTTCTGAACAATAAAAAACCATCGAAGAGTGAAATCGAACGAATCTACTAGATTTTTCACTATTTGAAAGCGATTTAAAATGAAAAATCGATATCTTAACGTTTGTTCATAATTTTGCTATTTTTATTTTGAATTGATTTTTTTCAGGGACATCATCATATCACAAATATAATAATCATACGAATATCCAATGTCTTGACTATCCTCTGATAAATATAAAAAAAAGTATTGATTTTTGACGAATCGAACTCCTTAAAAAATCTAAACTATTGGTCATCGAATTTGTAATCAGTTGGTTAAAACTGATCACGATGTCATTTTTGGTGCTTGGAGTATATAATCATGTGAATTCCAAATTGGTTTTACTGCAAGTTTCCTCATGGTTATTGATAGAATTTGTTTTTTTTTTATTTGTATTTTTTAGTCAAGATTAAATTTTTTTTTCAATTCACCTGTCTGATCACCCAACTATGGCATATAAATTCGAGTTGGCATTGAGAGTGTTGCGTTACAAAAACCATTCGTGTGAATCTTGACTCCTGCCTCGAATTACTTTATATTGTCACATAGTTGTCGTGACGTCCGATCGAGAGAGACCCTGACTTTTCTGCTATTTTATTATACCGTGATTATGTATCTCTTATATATACAAGCAATACTGAACTTCACATGATACACTGTTCCCGATATTCCCCCGTCAAGTTGACCGGAGTCTTAACTCTAATTTTAGAATTATCAATACGATCTGACCCACGTAGTCTTTAATATCATGAAAAATTATCTTCTACAGGCATATCTCATCCAATAATTTATTTCAATACCTTAATAAACTAATCGAGGAAAATTTTAAAGGAAAAAAAAACATACAAAATTCATCAAGAACATTATCGAATATTAATATCTGTTTCGTGCGTCGAACTCTGTCCCCTCTTTACTATCCAGCAATGAAGTTAGCAACTATTATTAATCTTTATTTAAAAATGTAATTTTTGTTCTATCTGGTCACATCCCTGACGTCAACAAAGACCCTTTCCGCGCTTTACTTTTATAACATCGTCGTATTTATACTTTACAATTAACTTAATGCGTGAATGAGTACTCGAGTCTCTTGACGCAGCATCATGCACCCATATATACGGGGAAGAAGCGGGTGCGTGGCTGGCGCCTCACTTTTTCCACGGTGATAACGAACTTGCGATAACACTGCCGGGGACGGACCAATATATACGAGGACTTTGCACCGTTAAACCACATTCCACCAGATTCTGTTAGAATTCCGTCTCTTCAAATCGTGCCGTTTAAGAAAAGAATAATAATAAGAATAATAAGAAAAGGAAAGAAAAAAATAAAATAAAATAAAAGAAAAAATTATCTAACATATCTAAACTTAAATGCGTATTTAGTGATTACAAATATATTTACGATTGAAGTTCAAGTAGATTATTTTCTAAGGAAAATTTTTATTTTTGTTTTTTTTTTTTTTTTGGATTTTTGGGTTTATAACAGAAAAATATACTACCAGATGTCGGCTAGTCGCGTTCTTGGACATCCCATCGTAGCCAGAGAAAACTTAACTGTGTCTAGATCCTAGATGAGAAAATGTTAATTTAAACGTGAGTGTAGGAATCGGTGATAAAATATACGTGCAGTTATGAAATGGAATCTTCAAATCGCTGAACGCTGTTACATGTTAAAATTTTATTGATGATTACCTGATAGGCAATTCATTAATGTCCACATCGTAACAGACGATTTTAGAAGTTCTTTATAAACTTCTATACCTACGTTGAACTATAAGCTATCAGTGTGAAAAATATGGCTCTGAATCCCTAAGTGTTAAAAAAAAAAAGAAAATTAAAAATTAAACGATAAAAGAAAAAAAAATCAGGAATAATCGTGTGAATAATTATTGCCAGAAGTATTAAACGATTACCCATCGAAATATAATCACGAGAGATAATCGTAAATTGGAAATCGACAACGTGGGACGAATTTAAATCAACGTTATTATAAATTTGATTTATATATATATATATATATATATATATATATATATATATATATATATATATATAAATTATTGTCAAAATTGAGGAAATGCTGGATCGAAATGTTATGCTGGTTCTACGTACCAGACAAGAACGTACCGAGAGACGTATGAGACATAAAAAAGAAGCTAATCCTCCGCCGATGGAACCACCACCTCAATTAGTCAACAATAATCATCTTTATCTTGATTTGAATATGAACTTCAGTGAAAATAGCAAACAGGAAGATGCGAGGAGACTGAGAAAGGTAGGTTAGAAAATTTTTTAAAGGAACATCTTTTCCATAGAGTAATTTGAGGTCGTAATTATTATTTAACGATATTTCATCATGTTTGTGAGGTTTGTTATCTAAGAAAATTTCGCAAATCGATATTTGAGATAATTCAATTGATGGCCAATTTTTGGTCATCGTATTAATCTTTCGTGGTCACTTCGTGGTTCTGATTTTAATCAAACTAGTCATAACCGGGTCAAATTGACCCAGGCCTATGTTTAAACGATTGCCACGTAAAAACTATCAGTCCGATCGAGACCGAAAAAATACTGGGAAATACTTTGAGCATTCTAGAACAAGCAGCAAAAATCTGTATATCAAAATTCAAACGGCAACATGTTCAAAAAAAAATTGTAAAACAGTCAATGCGGAAAAAAGAAACTTATTTACTCAAAAAATCATAACTTTTGGAATTTTTAATATTTTTAAGTGAAATTAGAGTGAGGATACTCGTGAAATATGGTACTTTTAGGAAAAAAATAGTGCCATAGTGTGTAATCCAAAAAAGGTATTTATTTTGGGAAAAAAAAAACGATATTTACCTTCAAAGTTCAAGCTTGGGTCAATTTGACCCGCGGTGACCACGAAGGGTTAATTCTAAACGGCGATCTTTTGATATATGAACTAATAGTGTACCTAATCTGTACCAATATGGTAGCAAATCTACTGAGCTGATTCCTTGAGATACGGTAATTAATAGACAATATAAATCTACGCAGTTTTGGCGTGGCAGTCTTATCGAGATTTGACATGGCAATAGAAATTGTTAAACCTTGACCTTTCCGAAAATGGTATGAATTTGTTCCTTATATTAAGAAACAGACCGTCATGTCATATCGGATGAAAAATTGGGCGGTTTGCACAACGCGACTTATTTTTTTAGACCCATTGAAAATAAGTTTTATGAATAAGCGAGGTTCTTGATACACGAGATGCCGAGAGGGATGACTTAGAAATGCCCCGTATGTCATTCAATCCCAGACAACACGGACGAGAAGCCACGCACAAAGGAAGGCCAACGGAGGGCCTAGTTTTAGTGTAAGTTCAGCGGTAGTTAGGCCCTTATAAGCCCGACCGAAGTACATGCGTGTATATCCGGCCACGTGCTGAATTTTTTTTTTTTTTTTTCTTTTTTCCTGGATGGTTAAAATTGATGAGACTTAAAGCGAATTAATAACTACATTCATTGATTTGTTTAATGAAACCTTTGGCTTATTGCATCAGCTGAAGAAAAACTGCGGTATGTATGAAATAGTAAAGTTGTCTTACGATCGAACAGTAAATTGCAGACTTATAGAGATTTGCTAATATAGTTGCGAGTATTGACCGATGAGTATTTTTTTTTCTTTTCTTTTCTTTTTTTTTTCGGTGACTTATATACACTGATTCAATTACACACAGTAATCCGATAAAAATTATACGGATTTTTTCAAGCCTGTAATATGTCACCTCAGTTTCGGGACGAGAATAGAAAAAAAAAAAAACAAAACTTACTTTGTGAGACTATCATCTATGCCGCAATGCGCAATCCTAAGTAACGGATCTATGCTCAATGATTTTATTGCCTAATCGTTTCTTAGCTTCTTATCTAATATGCATAATTTTCTGGCCTCTGATCACGAACAATGTTGCCCTTTTATTCAATGTTTAGTTATGCAGAGTATAGGCTGACAGAAATCTTAAACAGAATTCGAAAGGCCCAGTGTTGGACCAGTACTGGGTCAATACTAGTGAATAGTCTGGATGATAAGATGCTACAGGTAATCAGAACTGGGCCAGTGTCGTGGTCCGATACTGAACCAGTATCTCAAGATCCCTAAAAAATATACATCGAACCCCCTTCCGATTTCTAGCCCTTGAAATGTATTGCGAAAGAAGCCCAAGACTGTGCCATCAACTTGTGATAAGACTGAGCTACAGATACTGGCCCAGTAATGGGCTGTATTAACAGCGCTGGCCAGGGCCGAATTTAACGTATAAGAGGCCTCGGGTTACACACATTTTTCGGGGCCCTGCGTGAGGATAATGTCTTTACAAATAGAAGAAGATTACACTTTTGGGGGTCCTTGAGCGTGTGGGGCCCGGGGCTATAGCCCATGTAGTCCCCCCTAAGATTTTACATTGTCCAATACTGGCCCAACGTTCGACGTCGACGGTCGGCGGTTGAGGTTGGGCCACTACTGGGCCGGATTCTTAGTATCGCCAGACTCTATTTTGAAAGCTTCTATCTATTATGTCTTCCAATTCATTTCGATGAACTCTTTCGCAGTTATGGGTTATTGATAAAAATCTCAACAAACCGCATTTTTAATGGTCATTTCTGAACCTAGTCTATATCAGCATGTTAAGAAAAATATCTTAGAGAATGTTCTGATGAAGATTTGGGTCTTTTCCCAAAATGAAATGAGTGGGTGAGACTCATAGGACGCCGAATTATATTCAACTGAAAGTACAAGTACGCGCTGTGCCATGAATAAAAAAATGAAGAGAATTGAGACAATTAACTCTGAATTTTCTTTGTTTTTTATAACACAGAGCGTATTTGTATGAATTGGATATAATTGCGTATCCACGAAACAACCCGGTGTAATAAGAAGATGACCTAACGATTTCCAATAAAATATCATCAACTTCGTTTCCCAAAACTTTAAACTATGCAAAAATCAATTTTCGCACACGACACGACGACTTAGAGTATTATAGTATTTGCAATAATCCCTCGTAATTCTTGCATGTGTTGCTATTCTACTAGGTGCAGCATCTCCTGACATCGTATGTACATACATACAATTACCTATGTACTAAATACCTGTATCGTATTATCCATGTAAGCTTCGCTTCTGCCTTGTAAAGTTTTTCTTTACCCATGTGCAGTTTATTTATATTTTTTTATTTCATTTTATTTATTTTTTTTATTCCGAAAGCGTATAACTTACGTAAAGATACCAGCTTCCATAGGTCGTCTGTCACTATGAGCGTGTAAATCGTGCCCCAGGTATATATTGACATTAATCTACCTGTCATGAACTACCCACATCGTATCTTGAATTCAGTAATTAAATATTTTTCTTAAATCGCGTTAACAAGAATTTTAAAACCGTTCGGCTAATAAATTGCACTTTTTTTTTCACACTGTTCGGGTATAAATATATTTTATCTAAATCATATAACTATATTAACTAGATTATAAAGGTTGCATTTAATCGCTATTTCAAAGGTAGTAATTATTAAACTAAACGTTATTCAAATGATGAAACTTTTCAATATAATCACAGATATACCATTCATTCGACCTCAATACATACAGTCGTAAGTTTTACCCTTTGCCATGCATTAACCACGCAATGTTTTAATCTAAGAGAAATTGAAACATCAATAATAAAAAATAAAAAAAATAAAATTATCTACAAGCTACTTACTTCGTAATATATAATTATATAAAAGGTATGTTCTATTATTTTTATATTTATCGATAATTAGCGAGTATACATACGTATACTTAAATCACTACCGTATGCTATGATAGCACAGTATATCATAAAGATTGATAATGTGTCATGAATTAACGAACGATGTTTAATGCTTAGAAATTCAAAAATTATATGCTTATTAATCTCTAAAGATTATAATCTCCTTATTCGTATATGTGCATTGCGTTTTATGACGTGCAATTTGCATAAACAATTACGCAATTTTAAATACACGTTATACATGATCGTTATATATATATATATATATATATATATATATATATATATATATATATATATATATATATATATATATATATATATATATATATATATATATATATATATATATATATATGCGTTAAAGCTCTTTAGCAGTATTAAGATCGAGACAATAAAAATTATTTAATCTTTATTAAAGACAGCATCAAGTTCCACAACAGCCTTCACTATTTCAAGATTTTAATGAACTATTTAACGCAACGATATGCCCATGGTTTGTTTACTTATAAACCACAAACACGATCTCTTTAATTCAATAATAAAAAATAAAAAATTTTCAAAAATTATTCTAATTCAATTTTAATAACGATTTTACACGAGGTTCATATAAGATGTTAGGTTATAAAATAACATGTAATCTGCGGTAACGTTGCGAAATTTAATTGGATTCAATTGAATGAAATCCTCGACTGAATCTGACGAGGGATTACTCGACTCTAGATTCAAGTAATAAAGATAAATAACACCTCTAAGTGATAATGCCTGTATATTACGACGGTGCAGTTTACATGCATGTAATACTTTTCTTTTTTGACGGAATAGTGTTAAAGACCGTATTCCCGTCTGTCTGAAAATTTTTTCAAAGTTTAACCTGCACGCGAAAGAAAATGATGTGTTTTTTGGTTTTCTTTGTTTGTTCATTCTTATTGAGAGTTTCGTTCTTTCTAGAATACGAGGTATAAGTGATGATATAACTTGTGATGTGGTCAGGGTGGGGCAAAGAGGTAAAGGTAGACCGCACAAGGTATAGATATATGAGTAAAGGTGCGAGAGTGTAAACCTGTCAGGAGGGGGAATCCCCGCTCGTTCGGCCCTTGGCCAACATTTTTATATCAACGCATTTAGTGCATAACAAGAGTCCACTAGTTCTACAGTGTCTTACTTGATCTCTACATACTTTATATATGGTTACATGTTGTAAAACAAAACAAAAAAAAAAAAAAACAGAAATAGAAAGAAAAAGAAAAAAAAAAAAGAACTAGAATTGATACCAGAAAGACCTAGTGTGCTTTTCCTATAACGCGAATGGTGGACTTACTTGACGTATGTATATGTACCAATGTCCACTTGCCATAAGAACAAGCCGAGGTGCGCAGGATCGTAAAATAACCTCATTTAAAGAAGAAGAAATAGTCTTAGAGAAAAATTATAGCAAATGTCAACCGCATCTGATATCGAGATAGGAAAGAGATATATAATAAAGAAAAAGAAAGTAAAAGATAAAAAATCGTAAACTTTGTCAAACGGTCAAAGTTTTTAAGTCGTTAATTATTTTTCCCTGTAGAAGAGAACTAGGCGGTTTGTTTAATATCAAGTCCGGGTTTTACAAAGCGGTGGAATAGCTCGACAGAGGCATCGACCACTTCGGCCGTTTCTAGGGTTTCCGTGAGGAAGCCAAATTGAACAAATTAAACGTGTACGACCGGGCCGGCTGGCGGAGACAGTTTCTTATAATGGATCACGGTGAGAGCGCGAACGAGGGTGACAGCTCGGTGGAAACGGTCATTGCCCGATCATCCCCCGAAGAAGAGGATCGTAGAAAAACCCCAGATACAACATCAGCAGATTACGTTACCGTCGGGGATAGTAACTCAAGTCTGGATACTGTGACGAGTAAGGATGAGAAGAAACGCAGTCGCTTCGGCGCTTTGAAACACAGCTTCAGAAAAGATGGAGGAATATTTAAAATCAAAAAAAAATCCTCTGGATCAGGATCGTTCAAAGGAGACCACGACTTCTCAACTCAGGATATCGCTGATCAAGACGGAGATAGTCTCAAAGGTTAAAACTTATTGTGTAATACAATCTGGTATTGCATCTTCTTCACTTTCAATTATTATACATGGAAATTGAATTAACTGTGCAGACTCAGACTGCCACGCTGCTTGGTAATGCATAAAATTTTTTCAACTATCTCACACACTAGTATTCATCATCTTTTTTTTGTTCTTTCACATCAATCAATCATACTCCCATCTTCATTCGCTTTTATACCAATGCACCATTGCTTGATGGTTAACCAGATTACACAAGGAAAGTACTTTGCCAAATTTTGCACATGGTCAACTTTGTACTTTGAATTTTAGTTCTTGATGATGAGACGATGATATGGCACATAGACGAGCACTTTGTGCAACGTATTTTCCTTTGAATGGTCATTTCCGTTATTGTCAAAGTTTAACTCGTAGTAAACAAATTTTTGTATTACCAAGCGGCAAGTTATGATATAGAAATAAAAATAATATCACATGAAGTGTGTTGAATGAAAAATTTTGTTATCGTATAAAAAAAAAAAAAAAAAAAAAAAATACCTTCGTAGGCGGTACGCGGAAGAAATTGGAACAGTTGAAGAAAGATAAGAAAAAGTCAAATTCATTGGTACGGAAGTTAAGTTTGAACAAGTTCAAGTTGTCAGGATCTGAACAGGAAACTAGACACACACCGGAAGGTGGGGATAGAAGCCGTTCACAAAGCCAATCGTCCCAGGATTCTCAGAGCCAATCCGACAGCCCCTGTAAGCTGGGCGTCACCCTGAAGAAGGGGATCAGGGAGTTGGAAAAGGAAAATATTGAAAAGGAAAGGCTCCCAGGCGAGGGACACCTGCGAGAGAAGGGAGAACGGCGATTGGAGAAGCCGACGCAATCGACGAGACTTGATAGCCTGGAGAAACCTGTAAGCACCGTGACGGTAGTGCAGCGCAGGTCACCATCTCTGACTATTAAAACTGTCCTTAATCCAGAAAAGTTGACAAAAATTCAGGGTGAGCTAAAAAAAAAACACAAAAACAAAAAAAAAAAAAAAAAAACAAAGTCTTTTTTAACCTCATCAAGTCCAATAAAAGAACATCGTCGATCCTGTTCAAAGACGTTCTATTCCATTTCTTGTCTTAGTCTATATCCACTCTGTTTTTTGTATTAAAATTAGCTTGTCCATTCAAAGATCTTTCATAACGTGAGAAAATTTAAAACTGATGTAAAACAATGCAGATTTAGAAATGTTTAACTTTTGGTATATGTATTTTTTATCACATCATTTGATTTAAGTCGTAAACTAACCTAATCTAACCCCTAAAAAATAAAAAAAAATAAAAAAACGAACCAATACAAAAACAATAAATTCATAACAGAAACGCAGTGTGCTGAAAAATTGACTCAAACGAGTGAATTTCCTGAGAAAATACACCGTGCAGTATCAACAATACCCTACGCAATTTCAAGATGGCCTGATGACTCGGATTGTGGTAAAATTGAAATACGAAGACCGAAATTATCGGCAAAGGCAGAATCCGAATCGGCATTATCTCCGTCAAAAACACCGCCTGTAGAATTACGACGAAAATTATCATTACTTGATGAAAAAAGAGCTATTTTTCAACGTCGAAGATTTGACACTTCTGAAGATTCATCAGTTGATACAGTAATACCCAGAATTGTTGGGGATTCAAAGACTTTGACTGATACCACAAATCCCAGAAGACCAGCCCGGCATATAAGCGTAAGAAAATTTGACACATTTTCAACCTTCGAGGGAACATTTGACGAAGACACGGGTCTGGGATACCTTCAGGGAATCGCCGAAGATCATACGGAAAGTTTTGATCAACAGCAAATATCGGCACTTGAAAATATCCCGGCGATGTCAACTGCACCGGATACGATTGGAGATATTATGGATAAATCTCGTTCAACTAGTCAGGAGAGCGCGGTGAGATACTGTGGATATATTTTTCCTAAACTTTATTATCTAATCGATATAAAATTTACACATTTTTTAATTTTATTCTTCTCGTATGCTGTTCGAAAGTTTTCTTTTTTTTTTTAACACTGCAGTCTTTTCTTATCAATTCACAAAAATCGGAACTGTTACGAGGTCGTAAGTCGTACTCAGACCTGTTTAAATGATAAAGGGATTTTAACTAAAACCCATACAGAGTCTTACATTCGCCTTACAATAAGCTCTAGGTTGGTTCGAAAACGCGTTGTCCCTTTGCGTGATTCACGAGGGTCAACGAAACCCAACCGCCCCAACGGGGCTTCGGGTAAAGGACCTGTATTATAGTACATAGTGGACCGGGACTATCATATACATGTACAATGTACATATACATACATACACGAGACCATGATGAGATGTAACGTTTTAAGTGCTCGGGTTGCATAACGTTTAAGAAAATGGCGGAGGTTTGTGACGTAGGATTATTTTTTTCATGTAGGTATACCTACACACCGGAATTCTTTTTTTTTGTACGTTTTTTTTCTGGGTATCAGTCTACGTGTGCATATAGTCTCATGCATACGTGCACATTGTGCAAAATTTATGCACTCTAGCTACATACTTTCATGACACAGATCAATAGCAACTTTCTGTGGTCTGAGTTGTGGTCGACGGTTGTCGAGTAGCTATTCACAGGTTTCAAGTTTCACCCTACTTGGCAAGGGTGACGGACTCACTCACTCACTCATCCACTCGCTCCCTTACTCATATTGGTCAGGGGAAGAGAAGACAAATAAAAAAAAAAAAAACATGTCGTGTTTCTGATACGATTACTTTAGAATATCACACCGTCGTATTTGTTCGATAAAAACTTTATGGTTGTCGTTTTATTAGGTGGTGGATACGATATTGAACTCTTCAGTGATATTCGGTTTCAATAGATCCTTCGATCGTTACTCTAACCGATAACCAGTCATATTTAAATGGTAATAAATCAGAAAACATATTTCAAATTGATTCCAATGATCAAATGCAAAAATGACAAAGATATCATGTTGGGATCTATCACTTTCTAACAAATTTTATCAAAAGCATTTCTCAGTCGGTGCAGAGAGCTCGGAAGATAGTCCCAGAGCTCTAATCTTATCCGCGGGTACACAAGTCCTCGATTGTCGTGATGTTTATTCATAAGCCTAGAGTGAACAGCCATGGGTTGTCCTATAAGTTTACGAAACTATTTTACTGTAAAGAAAAATCATCCCATTATTCTTATTAGTTACACTCCTGTCGCACGTTAATGAAAAGTAAACGATCATTGATAATTGGTAATCTAAAGGTCAATTCACGGTTGACTGTGGATATGTGCAAAAAAATAAGAAAAAATAATATTAATGAGCAATTAAATCGTTTACTAAAAGGTGTAAGATTATTTTTTAATTATACAAAAATTTACAACAATTCAATCAAGAATGATGAAATTTCAATAAATGTAATTTTGTTTTTTTATATTTATCTTATTTCTGTTATACGAATTGGATTCCCAATTATGAGAATTATTTCATACAAAAAGCGATTTTCTTAACCCGACAAAAAATGCACGATTTTGACTCGAATTTTGGAACAACAGATTCTCACACTAATTTGATGATTTTTTATCTTTTTAGTGTGTCGTTGATTATAGTTCTTGCTTATCAAATAAGACACGAGTTAAAACTTCGTAGTAAGTATTATCGCAAAGGCGTGTTTGAACGCTGATGGGTAAAGGGTGTGACAAATATATTATAATGCGTTAAACTCTTAAACCACGATGTGATTCTGTCACGTATACTACTTGCTCCAAACTTAAGCAGGGTCTGTGACTTGACCAAATTTGTAAAACAATTTTTACTATGATAAAGCATGACCTAATTTCACAAAAGCTGTACACCAATCTGTTCAAATTACAGCCACAAATGAGGTAGCAAAATTGAAATTAAAGAACTTTGTATTTGAGACGCGAGGGGCCTTTTGAAAATGATCCTCGTATCACAGATATTGAGTTCCTCAATTTAAACTCTTCTGGATTATTCATAGATGCGATTTGAAGAGAATCGTCTAACTTTTTTACATCCAGAAACTTCATTTCGATAGTAAAAATTATTTTCCTGATTTTATTACCTTCGAATTGATTTTCTTCCGAATTCACATTCGATTTCCCGAAAATGCTTGATAATTGATCACACCAATTTTTTAGCGCTGAAAAAATTGTCTTCGATAATGTCTGAAGTATAATAGGCAGTGAATTTCTCGAAGTTATCTCTGAATGGAAACCGAGTTATCATCTCAGTATGTATCGTTATAATATGCAGTTCGAACTGCAGTTCTGCTTTTAATGCCCACTCCATACGACCGGAGTAAATCCAATACGAAAGCAAGACGGTCAAATGGTGAACCAGAGTTATTAATATTCGCTATCTAAGCTCCTCACAACGTTTGAAATGTTATTCAGTCTACTACAGGCCGGTTGTTCAGTGTCGTTCTATAGTCTTTTGACATTTACTGATTGTGATTAGAGACTGGTAAGAACATGGAGCTAACATTTTGGCGGAACTTGACAGCCATGGATTTTCCAAAGTGGAAGGTAACCGTTAAGATTTCAAAAAAAGAACTTTTTTCGCACGCGATTTATTCACATCATTGTCAGCACAATAAAAACAAATTCCTAAGACGTTTGTGTTCAAAAATCAAAACTCTCAGGGTAGAATTTCTTCTCTCACTCTTTTTTTTTTTTTTGTTTTTCTTTGTTTCTTATACAAGCAATCAAATCCTCAAGATTTTTCCTTCATGTTTTACAGACGTCTCAGAACAGCGGGCCAACCGCGGGTGTGGGTGAGAAACGTGAACATCTTTACAAGATCCTGGTGATCGGTGAATTGGGAGCTGGAAAAACATCCATAATCAAAAGATACGTGCATCAATTTTTTTCACAGCATTATAGAGCCACTATTGGCGTGGACTTTGCCCTGAAGGTTCTCAACTGGGATCCCCACACGATAATAAGACTACAGCTTTGGGATATCGCAGGTTAGTCAAGTTCAATTAAATTATTAATTAATGAGGGAAAAATTTTTCAGAAATAATAACTCATTGTCGATAAACACGTGCTGTTAATACACATAAGTTAAAAATGAGTGAAAAATCCACTGGCTGCAATTGATGTATTCATAAGACTCATGGATTGTTATCGTAGACATATATAATTCATTGATGCGATAAATCCTCTTTAGAATTTGCATTCCAATACTGTAGAATAACATACATACGTGATTCGGCCCAAACTCCATCCGGTTTTACATACAAGTACTTAAATGTGTCTGTCTGAGCATGTGACACACTCGTTATATGTAGTTGTACAACGTCTTAGCCGTACAACGTTATATATGCTGTCAAGACATTCCACTTTGTTTTCTTTTTCGACTTGTATTATCCCGTATCAGCTCACTGTGTAACTAAAGAGATCTGACTGAAGTAAGCACCGATCTTATAGAGGGGACATAAATGTTCAGGATGTAAAAATTGAACATATTTTTGGGGATTGTGGTGATTAAGGTAAATAATACACAGATATCCTGCTTAAGCCCTTCATTCTACGTAATGTCACCTAAAAATCTCGGTGCTAAAAACCCTCGCAAGGTACATCATGTGGTCACCAGCATAGATTGTAGTGAGCTCTGTAAAAATGGTATAGATTGATTGTTGACCTAATAACTAACTAACTATTACTCCGATCGATCTATAATTTTTTTTACTTGTATTCTCTACACTTAGGTCTGGCGCAGACTAGAAATTTTCAAAAATGTTTGTTCGTTTGGCTGTAAAAAATTTTAAAAGATTCAAATTTTTAGATTTTTCGGTATACGGATTTTAGAGTTCTGAAAATGTATGAAAAATGGAATATTTTTCGATAATCCTAGTCCACGTCAAAATCACATCAGTATTAAGTAAGCTTGCGAAGTTTGAGTCAGATTGGACTAAAATTGACTTTGAAATTAGGTCCACAGTCAACCAATGACATTTTTACAGAACTCTACAATCTACATCCGCGGCCACATGATGTGAAATGCGAGAGTTCTTAAAACCGCGGTTTGTGGGTGACATTGCGTAGAATAAAAGCCCAAGATAGGATATTTGTTAATTATTCTCCTTAGACGTGATCACGATCTCTAAAAATGTATCCAATTTGCAGCTGTTTATGACAATTCAATGACCCTGTGCAGAGAGTTTCATTCTTATCAACCTTACGATCATGAGAGACTAGTTCTTAGATCATTCTACCCGATAGATCAATTAATGAACAACCGATTAACATTGTCGCATGATTATTACCTGAAGATAACTAAAATCGAATAGTTACCAAATCTCACAACATAGTAATTCCAATTTCAATATAAATTTCATCCATGTCTAGGTCAAGAAAGATTCGGAAATATGACGAGGGTTTATTACAAGGAGGCTGTTGGTGCCTTTATAGTTTTTGACGTGACGAGAAGTGCGACCCTTGACGCTGTTGTAAAATGGAAACAGGACCTTGACTCCAAAGTCCAACTTCCAGATGGTTCTGCAATACCTTGTGTCCTTTTGGCTAACAAGTGTGACCAACAGAAAGAAGGCTTGGTCAATTCACCGAGTAAGATGGACGAGTATTGTAAAGAGAAAAATTTTTCTGGTTGGTTTGAAACATCGGCAAAGGAGAATATTAACATCGAAGAGGCTGCGAGGTTTCTCGTCAACAAGGTATAACCACATCATCTTTCAACCTCTCAATTAAATTCATTTCATACTCATTTAAACATTAGCCAATATAAATTTAACAATCTTTTTTTTGTTTACAACAGATTCTCCAAAATGATCAGATTATAAGGGGAAACGGTGCTCAGGAACAATCGGACGGTGAGAGATTCGCCTTGAACCAATCACCAACAAACACAAAAAAATCATGTTCCTGCTGACGTTACTTACAGTACGTAAAGCATTGCGCCACCTGGATTATAGTTATGCGTTTACTTTGAAACTAATTGAAAAAAAAAAAAAAACAAAAAGAAAAGAAAAAAAATAATAAGTGAAGTGTACCTGTGATTTTTATTATTAGTAGGTTTACTTCACGGTCTAAAAATTCGTCCAGGGGTATCAGGTTGCCTGATTTTGATGAGCCCAATGAAGCCATCCATCCATTTATCCATCCATTAGGTTCACTATATTATCATTTCGTTTTTTTAATAAATGAAAAGGATTCGAAGAGTTAGCGATATAATTTGACTTAAAAAGAAAAAAATTATAATAAAAGAAAAGAAATTCCTGAATTTAGTATATTTCTTATATACGTTCCATAAGTTTGATCATTATAGGTATAATAATTTCATTTATTTTAAGTGATTCAATCGCAATTTCAGTTTATATCTCATCGTGTCATCCTAGTAATTTATTTTAATTACTATTAATTAATGATCATACGTAAAAAAAAAGGAAAAAAAATGAAAAAAAAAACAACAAAAGAGAAAAAATACAAAAAAATCGTACGATAAAAATCTTAATTATTGTTATAAATAAATTCTTTTGTGAGTAAGTTCCTTATCATAGCGGCCAAGTCGTTTTATTAAATAAACTGTAATACCTAGGCTATCAAATTAAAAAAAATTAATAAAAAAAAAAAAAAAAATCAGAAAGAAAAAACAATTAAAACAATGCGACTTGATTTAAATGTATGCGTATAATTATAAATTACCTACGAGGAAGGTGATCGTACGCTATTACATAGATATATTACCTTAAATCAATTTTTGGCCCCCTGTTTTAAATCTGATTATAGGTATATGAGTTAAAATGAGAAGATCTATAATCTAAAATCAAGATTTGTGAAATAATGAAGCGCAATTTGACACAATTTTGTAAGACAAGCAGCAAAAAAAAGCTAAAAAAAAAAAAATGTAATAGTATTTCATCCTCTTTAAACACTGAGATAAATGCAAGGTAATTTATTTATATTGTTTCACATTTCACCGCGATTTTAATTCCATTAAAATAGGTAACTATATTTTAACTTATCTAATACGTATTGCCTTTTACAGTACCTATACCTATATACATAATATATATATACATATATATATTCTAGTATATTAATTATAGTGCCAAATAGCTGTCTTTGATCGTTGTTGATATAAAATTTAAAAAAATATGATTATTGTAAATATTATACACAATATTATACATATATATATATATATATATATATATATATATATATATATATATATATATATATATATATATATATATATATATATATATATATATATATATATATATATATATATATATATATATATATATATATATATATATATATTAGACCGCTTCAAAAAAATCAACTATTTTAATTTTCAAATAGTAAGTCAAAAATATTGTTCCAAATGACGAAAAAAAAAGGCTGTCAAAGTTTGAGCTCTTAATATTAATATTAAGAGGTGCCGCATAGCGATTTTCTATTTCCCATCTAAATAACATGGGAATTTTTTTTTTTAAACTTTGGAATTTTATAACTCGGCAACGCATCAGTGTACTGATAAGACCAGAACATATTTTTGTAGCGAATTGAACGTTCTACAAAAAAGGTCTCTTGGTCTTTTTCGATGAATCCAACTGTTTCCAAGTTAGTCATGATTAATTATCATCAATAACCAATACACCAACTTGGAAATAGCTAGATTTATCGAAAAAGACCAAGAGACCTTTTTTGTAGAACGTTCAATTCGCTACAAAAATATGTTCTGGTCTTATCAGTACACTGATGCGTTGCCGAGTTATAAAATTCCAAAGTTTAAAAAAAAAAATTCCTATGTTATTTAGATGGGAAATAGAAAATCGCTATGCGGCACCTCTTAATATTAATATTAAGAGCTCAAACTTTAACAGCCTTTTTTTTTCGTCATTTGGAACAATATTTTTGACTTACTATTTGAAAATTAAAATAGTTGATTTTTTTGAATCGGTCTGATATATATATATATATATATATATATATATATATATATATATATATATATATATATATATATATATATATATATATATATATATATATATATATATATATATATATATATATATATATATATATATATATATACACACATAGGTATATATAATATACAAAATTTTACATAAATAAAAATAAATAAATAAATAAAAATCATTCCCAAACGCTATATATTACACTAGCACGTTTGCACTTTTATATATGTAACACGTATACATACATGCGCAGACCTAGAACACAAAAGAAAAAAAAACATTTTATCAGTATCTAAATCTATAATATAACCTTATATTTAATTACATATACGTAAATATGTATATAAGGTATATATATATATATATATATATATATATATATATATATATATATATATATATATATATATATATATATATATATATATATATATATATATATATATATATATATATATATATATATATATATATATATATATATATATATATATATATATATATATATATATATATATATATATATATATATATATATATATATATATATATATATATATATATATATATATATATATATATATATATATATATATATATATATATATATATATATATATATATATATATATATATATATATATATATATATATATATATATATATATATATATATATATAACATTATAAAACAGTTTGAAAAATTGTATACTCCGCATCAAATTTCTTTTGTATGTGTGTGGTAGGCGAGATATTATTAAATTATATTCATTTGTTACTTATAAAGTCTACTTGTACAATTTTACTTACCAATCCATGTCCTATTTCCAAATTTTATTGAAAACAGATTTTTCTTTTGTTTCTTAATGATTCTGAGAACGGTAAAAATTATCGTAAACTCTTATCTCTATCAGCTTTATTGAAAATATTGAAGAAAAAAAAGTAGAAATTAAAATTTTAAACATCTTTAGAGAACTTTGATAAAATTTTATTCAAATATATTTAGCTGTTGTTGTCGTTTTCGAGAGATGACGATATTGAGGTGAAATTTTTGACCACAAATCCAGAATGATATGTCTGAAGGCGCACTGATCAGTACAGATCGATCTTGTTTTGGACTAAAGTAAGTAACAGTAAAACTTACTGTGATGATGTTTGGCTTGACATTCACCAATTTCATTTCAGCATGAAACAGTATGAAGATAAAATGTTGGAATTTTTACAGTATTTAGGGAAACTAATTACTTGCTAATGAACTTTGAATTTAGTCTTATTTAATTTATAGCATTTGATAAACACCGAAGGATAATTTAAATCTTGATATGAATCTGCCAGTTCAGTTACAGAGTGTCCAGTCATCATAGAGATGCTGGAATCATGGGATTCTCATGAAATTTAATACCTTCTTAAAAAACCTGGAAATCTCAGGGAATGTATCTGAAATTTTCTCAAACTTAACCCTAAATATTTGAAAATTTAGTGGGATTTAAAAATTTTTTTTCACAAGCGAATGCTTCTGGCTTTGGGAAGCTATTTTTCTTTTTTAATTCTACAATCCTTGTAATTTTTTAATTCGTATTTCATTTTCAAAAATTTTTGGTTCCAACTTTTTTATAATTTCTTTAAAAGTTGAAAGTTTACGATGATATTTGCATTGGATCAAATTTTTAGAAAAATTTCGTCCTCCAAATGCACCTGAAAAAATGACGATTCTTGTCTGGAAAATCTGTAATCCTTGAGAAATTTGGAATTTACATATAACTGGACACACTGAGTTAGTAACTGTTCATGTAATTTATGTTGGTATTGATCTCAAAAAGACATTTTTCACAACGGTGAACATGATATCTCAATGACCAATGATCCGATTGACTTGAATCAAGAATTCATAGGCAAAGAAGATGTCTCTCTATCGTTCGGCCTATATTCAAATTGATATTCAACAAACTGCAATTTCTGCATCCATTTTTAAAACAAAAAAAAAAGGTTAAGAAATCGATATTTTTTTACATGCCATCATTCAGCCAATTTCTTTCATTTTTTTTCTAATCATTTCCAAATCAAACGTTAGATGATTTCATCAGATCAGAAATATAATAATCATACGAATACCAAATGTCTTGACTATCCCCTGATAAATTTAACAAAAAGTATTGATTTTTGACGAGCCAACCTTCTTAAACTCTGCTACACATTACATATGTAAATTTGACCCACCTTTTTCTACACACTAATTACTATAAAATGCATAAAGACAAATTCCACACATCAGCATAAATATCAAAAATAACGACGATGACGTATCGCTATGTGGACGGGTAAGGCCTTTGTTGCTTTTAGATAGCCTGATCAAACACCAAAACGATAAGCAACTAGGGACGAAGAAGAATGCGCGTAAGTTACTTGCATATGCAGTGCTTTGAATTCTTTAGTAAGAAGTAAAACCTCAAAGATAAACGACAAGTTGAATTAATAACTTAATTAAAAATTCTTATCTTTAAATATTAATGGAGGAACTAATCGAGTCGGATTCAGATGCAGAAAGTAAAGGATCTGCTGTTACTCTTTCTTGGAAAAATGTAACCGTTTATACAGAACGTGAGCGTGATTTTTTCGTTAAAAAAATTGCCAAGAAAATATTTGGAAAATCTTTAGATAATGATGAACCAAACAAGATATTGGACTCGGGTGAGATTCGTCAGCCTCATCAAACCTAAATTAAACTTTTATTAATTTTACTGCAAAGATCCTAATTCCAGATAATAATTTTGATATTTTTTAAACAGTGACTGGTCACGCGGATGGCGGCAGTTTAGTAGCGATCATGGGCCCCAGGTAGGCGATTCAATTTAGTGCACTATAACGTTCGAGTATGAGTCTAAGCTTTTTGAAGTTTAAGCAAAATGGAAACTAAAAATGCAAAAAAACCTTAGAAATAATTTCTTTATCTTAAGTACAGAAAACGAGTAAATATTAACTTTTTCACTTAGAATTGAACTTATTCTATCTAAGAATCATTTCTGATGGTAGATTCTAGCATTGAATCACCCTGAATTTTTGTTGCGAAAAATGGGTGCCGAATATTGATCCCGTGGTTAATTCCAACCCTTCAGGGTCTTCAAGCATGAACAGGCAAGCAGTGGTGCAAGTGCGCTTGAACCCTGTGAATAAACCATGAGCAGGAACTTGTAGCAGATAATTTATTGTACGTAGTTATTTGTAGTAAGAATCTCATTATTTTTTTTCCGTGATAGAATTTTTTTTTATTTTTATACATCGTTGAGTCCAGAATCCTTAATTTATTTCGTAAACTAGGTACATGTGTTCGGATCAACCTCTTGATAAAAAAAATACCGATAGAGATGATATACTTTGATAAAAGTGGATAGAGACAGATTCGGAAAACTGTTTCAAAAGTTCGTCTCTATTTTGTTTTTACTTTTCATCACCTAAGATGATATAAGAAATGTATTGATTTCGATCGAAAAGTGACTTCTGCTAATTTCAGCGAATCTTCACGTTTTCGACCTTCTAGAATCCGAAAAACAGGTTTTTAAAAAGATGTCGGTCTGTCTGTCGGCCTGTTCGACAAACTCGCGCGGTGATCTCGGAAACGGCTCGATGAAAAAATCTGAAATTCACAGGACTTTTCAACCAAACGATGGGGATGAAAAATTTCCATGTCTTGTTTAATTTGAACTTCCGGTTCTACCGGAAATGAATCGATTTTCGCTGTTTCATTGACAAACCTATACTTTTTTCTCTATATTACCTTTCTAAATGAAAGAATATGATCTTCCGAGTTGAGAATTTCATATATATATAGGGCATTCCTTGCCAATGACACGAAAAAAATTGTAAATATACCCAGATCGAATTAGAATGAATGCACTGTATAAAATTGTTGTTTGTCAATATATAGGGCGATCCTTCCCAATGACAAGAAGAAACAGTAAGTGTACCAATATCGAATTGGGATTAAACGCACTGTATGAAATTGTCGTTTGTCAATATATAGGGCATTTTTTTTATGTGAAATTTTCAATTTTGATCCTTTTTTTTCGGTTTTTCTTTACTTTTTTATACTTTTTCTTCCCCTGACAAACCCATCCTTTTTTTTCCTTTTTGATGAAAAGTACCCCGAAAAACTATTTTTTCGGCTTGTTTTATTCTGACATAAAAAACTGACTTTTATAAAAAGACAGTTTGATTCTGATTACACTCTAAACCATTTTCGCGAAATTACCCTTACATCTAGGTATATAAAGTCACAGAATCAAATTCGTTTAATAAATTGTTCAGCGGTGCAGGTAAAACGACGCTTTTAGCAGCACTGGCAAAGAGAATCGAACTGTCTTCGGGGTTCATCAAGATAAACGGATACACCGTATCGAGAAATACAATGTCAAGAATAGCCGGCTACTTACCGCAATTCGATGCTTTACCATCATCACTAACAGCGATGGAGTACATGTTGTTTACGGTGAAAAACTACAAAATCACGAATTTTATACAGGGTGTCGCAAAATTCGCGCACTCGCTGCATATATACCAGCGGATTCCTTCTAAAAAATTGAGACGAAAGTTATCTGAGCAAAAAAGTCCGTAAGAACTTAGTTTACTTGTAAAATGAACTTATCAACGAACCAATCAGCGTTCGGCTTTAGAAAAGACTGGCTAAAATCCGCATCACCGTAGCGGTGAACTCGACACATTATTAGTTTCTTCTGAGTAGTAGGGTGAGCGGTGATGCGGATTTAAGCCAGTCTTTTCTAAAGCCGAACGCTGATTGGTTCGTTTATAAGTTCATTTTATAAGAAAACTAAGTCTTTACAAACTTTTTTGCATAAGTAACTTTTGTCTCAATTTTTTGCAAGGAATCCGTTGGTATGCAGTGAGTTCGGAAATTTTGCGACACCCTGTATACATAATTGAGTGTAAGAATAGCGAGAAGTGTTTAGCTGCGTATAGAAAGAAGGCAGTAACCAACTTGGTGTTCAAAAGTCAAAGATAAATGTTATATGATGTAAGTAAATTAGGGTGTTTGAAAAAAAAAAAAAAATTAAAAACAATTGACATCTTATTTTCTTTACTTACAATACTCTAAACACAGTTTTTAACACAAAACAGATCCTGCTACAAAATGAGCTTTGTATCTCGATTCTGAGAGCTGGCGTAGATCGTTTTTCTATGATTGTTTAAATTTTTGAAGCCTATACTTTCCCTGACATTTGATATTTTTTAAACTCACTTAGCAGCGCGTTTTTGGGGTAGCTAATTCCAGATCTGGAGTCGAAATACAGAAATTCAGAATTGCGGGTTCAGTATGGCGTACGGAAATCGTAAAGGTAGAAAGTTTTGCATCAAAATTGGCAACCGAAGGTTTTTGGAGCCGATGATTTCGAACCTAAATTAAAAAAAAAATTACCAAATTCACATCGATGGATACTAAAACACCATGAGTAGCAATTTTCACGGGACTAAGTCTACTTTCTACAATTTAAATCCACCGTTTTGAATTTTCGTATCGTTGACTTCTGTTTGGAAATAAGCGACTCCAAAAACCGTCAAGTACTAATTCTGGTGTAATGGGCTCATTATTTTAATTATTTTTCTGTACTCTGACTTTAGATCCGGAATTTCAAAAAAATCGTATATGCAGCTCAGTTACAAAAAGTTGAACAAACTCAAAATACACAGCTAATTTAACGGAAATATTTGTTTAGTGTAAAAAAGTAACGTTCAGAACATCAGAAATGGTAAAAACAAAATATCAATATTTTTTTTTTCAGACCACCCTAAAGCAAACGCGTAAAAATAACCATATAAATATTTTGCAGTGTGCCTTAAGACTGGACAAAAGAACATCACCAAAAAAAAGGAACATATTGGCGACCAATATCTTTGCTCAGCTCGGATTACTCGAGAACAGTGACACTTTCATCTCTAAGTTGTCAGGTGGGGAGACAAAGCGGCTGTCATTGGCAGTCGAGCTTGTTACAAAGCCAAAAATACTTTTTCTCGATGAGCCCACGTCTGGTAAGTATATAAAAAATCGACCCTGCGAATATAATTAATCAATGGAAAGTTTATACACTCGCTCTTTACGTAAGTTTCACTAAGCTAAAGCTGTCCTTAATCTCTAGGCCGATTTATGTAAGCTGTAGATATCGAAAAAGACTAATGGGTGTATATACCTACGCACGGCTTATACGTAAAGACATTCACTTCAAAATTTAGGATTAAAAAATTGACGTTTAAAAAAAAAAAAAAAAAAAACTTTGTTAATCAATTTCAATTTTTACATCGATTTGATCAATCCATACGTTCATCTGCAGGTTTAGACACATGGACAGCGATGCGAGTTATTGAATCAGTTGAAGCAGAAACAAGAAATGGGACTCTAGTATTTTGTTCGATTCATCAACCAGCGATGGATCTGTACAAAATGTTTAGTCACGTTATACTTTTAAGTAATGGAAGAACAGCTTATTACGGAACTTTGGAAAATGCGACAAAGTTTTTCAACAGGTAGCTGCAGTAGCACGTGACAAATTTAAATTGTGATTGAATCGATTGATGGTTTATTGAAAATTAATTCAAATGTTAATATTTTAGCCAAGGATTTCACTGTCCGATATCTTTCAACGAGGCGGAATATTATGTTAAAATATTGTCGAATGGGGATCTTATAAATTTTTTAAACGGAACAGATTCAGGTCTTACTTCTGGGTATAATTCCCAAAATCTCTTGACACATTCGAAATACTCAAATACGTTGAGAATAAAAGTTTGTGAGAGACAAGGTTTGGACGAAATATATTCTCAAACGTAAGTAAACTTCGTACCTATTAATTAGACATTCAAAAACTTTAATAGCATATTTTGAGACGGACCTTTTTGTAATAGATATAATTTTTTGTAGATCCAAGCCAAATCAGTTTATTCAATTCTATTGGGTTGCTTGGCGAATAATGGTGAAGATGCGAAGAACGATGTTTCAGGATACGATACACCATATCAGCTTCTTGGTGAGTTTTACCATCCAAAAGAGAAAATCGAGTTTTCATCAGGTCTAGACATTTTCGGGTCCTAGGAAGCTATTCTGACTATTTTTAGATAGACGTCCATATGTGCGTGTGTGTGTGTAAACAAATTTTTGTCGTACGAAATCTTTAGAACGAATCGACCGATTGGAATGGTTCTTATGGCGATCGAAAGGGTTTATCAAGACTTAGATCTGATTAGATTTTCGAGTCGATCGGTCGAGTAGTTTCAAAGTTATTCGAAGAATAAAAATTAAAAAACAATTTTTTTTCATGTTTTTAGCGCATAACTCCTAAACTGTTCGTGCGATTAGTCTCAAAACTTAATCAGATTTAAGTCTTGGATAGCCCTTTCGATTGCCACAATATTCGTAAAAATCGAACGATTAGTTTAAAAGATATTGCACGACAAAAATTTCTTTTTTTTTGTCGTACGATATCTTTGGAACGAATTAACCGATTTGAATGATTCTTGCGGCGATCGAAAAGGTATACCAAGACTTAAATCTAATCGAATTTCGGAGTCAATCGGTCAAGTAATAGTTTCAAAGTTATTCAAAGAATAAAAATTGAATATAACATTTTTTCACATTTTCGTCCCATAACTCTTAATCTACTTGACTGATTAATCTCAAAATTCAATCAGATTGTAGTCTCGAATATCTCTTTCAATTACCGAAAGATTTACTGAAATCCGTTGATTACTTTAAAAAATATTGCACAGCAAAATTTTCGTTTGTTTTTTAACTTAAATTACTTACCCCGGAAAGTTTTAAGTCTGACCCATCGTGGTCAGCCGATTTACCTGCTTGTATTTTTCTTTTCTATTTTTAGCTCTCTGCATTTCTGATCTGTCTATTTTATTACGGTGTTAATTCACGGACTCAATCCGGTGTCCAAGATATCAGAGGTGCTTTGTACATCGTAAGTTCTGAAATCATATTCACAACAGCCTATTCCGTCGTCTACGTACTGCCTTACGAAATGCCTCTCTACTTGCGAGAAAATTCTATGTACAATCCAGCAGCTTATTACATCGCAACTGTAATCGGTTTGGTAATAGTTCAAACATCTTCTGATAGTTTTGAATTTTCGTCAACTTATTGGTAAGAAAAGTATTAGTTTTGTGATCCCAGAAATGAATTTTGATCATTTCGATGAATTTTCTGTACGTTTTCGGACTTCTATTGTCCAAAAAATAGGATTTCTTTTAGAAAGATTTAAGGTATGTCTATAAGATGATGTGAAAATACCGTGAAAAATACTTTTCTTACATTCTGTTTTTTGGTATATCTAATGTAAAACATCAACTCGTTATTACAAATGTATTTTTTCTATCTGTAGATCCCAAAGGCGGTTTTCCACGCTCTTACATTTCTTTTAATATTGTATTTGGCCCTGGATTTAAACACCAATATTATTACTATCATCCAATTCGTAATTTGCGTAATAGTGTCCACAATTGCCAGTTCAGCTTACGGCATACTTACCTCAAGTTGGATAGAAAATTCTGTAATTGCAACAACGGCAATGGTACCTATTGATTTGATATCCTTTACAATGGCCGGAATATTTTATAACATCAGGTATGCACTCTAAGTTAATTAAAAATATCTCTAAAATTGATTGACTACCAGGAAGATGATTTGAAGTATCTGTTTCCTTAGATCCATGTCCGCGTACCTTTCCTGGGTTAGATACTTGTCCATTTTTTATTACATGAACGAAGCCTTGGCGATTATTCATTGGACGACTGTCGATTCGATTGGTAAAAAAAACGAAACCAATTTTTGCAAAACTTCATAAAATGAAATAGCTTGCTTTTGAAAATTTGGGGAGGGGGGGGGGGGGGGGGGGGGGGGGGGGATGAACAGATAAATTTTACCACAATTGAAATTACAGAATGTTACCCAGACGAGGATCTACCCTGTCTTAAAAATGGTCGAGAAGTTTTAGCAGAATATGGATATGATGAATTTAATCTATGGCTAGATGCTTGCGGACTTGGTGTGTTGACGGTGATAATGCACATACTGGGATATTTAGGGGTAAAAAGACGTAGAGCTGTGAAATCGATTTACTAAATTGTAGAGATTTTATTGGAGAATCATGGAGATCTGAATTTTTACAATTTACATTTGATAAAATATATGTGAATGTATTAAATATTGTTTTAATTTGTTTTTAATAAACGGGTTCCTTTTTACTTCGCCGATAAATAGCGACAAATCCAGCGAAATGACTGACGAGAAATATGAGAAACAATCCCAGCAGGTCAATCATGTAGTGATCACGATCGTAGCCATATTTTTCTAAAACATCAAATCCGGTAGATATGCAAGGTTCTTCGGAATTCGCAGGGCAATCTGTAAGTAATCGTTCATTTTTTTAAGTGAAACTGTTTTTGGTAGGGTACCGAAAATTTTCAAGTGCAACGAAAAGTGTGAGATTGACATATGCCTGTATAAAATGTACATATACAGATAAGTCTCAAGTCTCAAGTTTCAAGTCTCAAGATTCAAGTCTCAAGTTTCAAGTTTCAAGTTTTCAGTCTCAAGTCTCAAGTCTCAAAACTCAAGAATCAAGTGTCAAGTCTCAAGATTCAAGTCTCAAGTCTCAAGTCTCAAGTCTCAAGTTTCAAATTTCAAGTCTCAAGATTCAAGTCTCAAGTCTCAAGTTTCAAATTTCAAGTCTCAAGATTCAAGTCTCAAGTTTCAAGTCTCAAGTCTCGAGTCTCAAGTTTCAAGTCTTAAGTCTGAAATCGGAAGTCTGAAGTCTGAAGTCTGAAGTCTGAAGTTTGAAGTCTTGAGTCTGAAGTCTGAAGTCTTAATTGTGAGAAGTTTCACTTCTAGCGCGCGTAATACGCTACACGCACTTTTGTTAGCGGAGTTTATTGTCCGCAATAAAAGCATTATTTAGAATCATGTGTGTGTGCGTGTTTACGAGGTTGTCTTAAACAAAAAAATTGATATTTCAACGCATCTAGTCCTACCACTCTGAATAGTAATTTTTTGAACAAACGACTGAACATGCGACTTTTTTTGAATTCACTCAGAAGGGATTTTTCGGGTCACTAATTATCCCGGATCTAAAGTCACGATATAGAGGTTCAAAATAATGGGCCCATTATGGCGAAACAAAGTTATAAAAATCATACTAATTCACACCAAAATTAGTATTCGACAGTTTTTGACAGTCGCTTATTTCCAAACCGAAGTCAACGATACGAAAATTCAAAACGGTGAATTCAAATTGTAGAAAGTAGACTGAGTCGCGTGAAAATTGCTAATCATGGTGTTTTAGTATCCATCGATGTGAATTTGGTAATTTTTTTTTTAATTTAGGTTCGAAATCATCGGCTCCAAAAACCTTCGATTACCAATTTTGATGCAAAACTTTCTACCTTTACGATTTCCGTACGCCATACTGAACCCGCAATTCTGAATGTCTGTATTTCGACTCCAGATCTGGAATTAGCTACCCAAAAACGCGCTGCTAAGTGAGTTTGAAAAATATCAAATGTCAGGAAAAGTATAGGCTTCAAAAATTTAAACAATCATAGAAAAACGACCTACGCCAGCTCTCAGAATCGAGATACAAGACTCATCTCGTAGGAGGATTTATTTTGTGTTAAAAAACTAACGTTTAGAGTGGTGGGAGTAGAATACGTAAATCGTCAATTTTACAGACGTCCTAATGTTTATATAAAATTAGATAACTAACCTATATGGTTAATTTGACGCCACTGCAAAAGAGACACTGCTTCCGTGCTGTAGTAGAACTGAGATATATATTTCAGCCAAGAAATATGTGGCGGTAAGTTTCTGCAAGATAGAACTATAAGATACAAAACTGAATTATAACTCCTAAATCGGTCATCCACCATTCCCTGCGATATTTTAACTTGTTATTCCTACAAGACTTGCAGAAATTTTACCACTGCATCAAAAACACGAATGGTAGAAGCCCAAAAGTACCCAAATTTTGATTAGTCTCTCACTTAAAGGGACTATAGTACAGCTTGGTTCGGGAATTTCGGAGTACTCTAAAGTCCATTTATTCGCCAATCAAAGTTGTTTGCCAAAAAACCAATGACTTTCGAAGTACTCCAAATTTCCCAATCGAAGCTGTACTGGTCCTCTTAAGGCACCCAAGTATAGTTTTGCAACGTTTCCCAATTTTGATGGAACATATGCTTGTTTTGCTCGATTTGCTGCCTCATTCCTTCGCAGTAGTGGGTTATAATCCAAACCGACAATACCTATGTTCTATTTTGAGATTGTATTGTAATCTAGGTCGACGTTAGATGCTTTCATGCCAATGTACAATTTGGAATGTAGACAAGCCTCAGGGCTGTTATTACAGGGAAAGACAACTTTGTACTTCGGTTTAATATAATCCTTATCTCATCCCTAAACCACCTTCGAATCTCAAGGGAGATTTACCAAATTTAATTAATCATGGATCAATGATGCTGCCAATTCCTTTGACAATCCAAACTCACCTCCTTCATTCATTGATCCAGTTTTAAACCTATGAATTAAAGATGAAATCAACTCGGTCGTGGTGTATATTATACAAAGATTTATGCGTGAGTATACCTATATCATGTAATTGAAATGTCCCTAAACAAATGAACATTCTATTTTTTGGTCAAGCTCCCATAAGCTATTCTAAAAATTTTTAGAATCACACCGAATAATCAAATTTCCCAAAAGGGCATTTATGTCAATAAACTCTAAGTGATGCCTTGAAAAACCTTGAGTCCAAATCTCGTTTTCGACTCACCCAAGATGAAGGAATATCCCGCTAAATGTCATAGTAAGAAAGTCTATCGGAATTGAAAAGAGCGAGGCTGTACTGAACGACTCAAAAGCTGCTGACATCAAGCATCCTGTACATAATTAATAATACGATAATTGAATCCTTTAATAATTCTGACAATAAGAGCATAAATGGTAATTAGAAATCAGGAGTATTACCAAAAGCCGAAGCAGATGCGGAGCACAGGATAACGGGAAGGATAAAAAGCAAAAGTTCCCAAACGCCGCCTTTCAAACCAGTTATCGTGTAGATCAAGATGCAGTATAAAAAAGGCTGAAATATCGCTCCTGGGAGCTAAGAAAAATGCAATAAAAGTTTATATCTAAAATGGTAGGTAATATGGTCTTAAGATATTTCATAATTTTTTTTATACGATTTAGAATTCTGACTAAAGGACTCCTTACCATTACGAAAACTTTACTGAGATAGTAAGGCACTGGATGGTAAAGGTCTGCAGCCATGTCTCTGAGAAGGAAAGGCAGCTCCTTTGGGAACGTATAAAATACACCATAGCTAAAGCAGAAAATGTTCTCGGTAACTACGAGGTAAAGGAGTCCCTGGACGTTCTGGATACCTCGCTGATCAATATTTTCTATAACTCCGACGTATGGGAATGACACAGTCAAAGCGATCGACTGAAACAAATAATTTTAAATACATGTGTAGGTAAGATTTGGAAACTGATTTAATCAATTTTATATCATCAGTAATGAACGCACCATGTAGAGTATAAATCGAAGTAGAATCTCGGCATAATTTCGCTTGTAATCAACGTAGGATCGCCATGCTAACCATTTCAATTGCACAGAACCACGAACTTTTTCAAATTCGTCTAATGAAGGAGGTTTTCGTTCAAAGAATTTATAAAAATCTGGTATTGATGTGTTGCGGCAAGAATCTTCTATGCGTTGGCGTATCTCCTCACCGAAGTTTGACTTTTTGAAATTATCACAGATCCATTTTGCCTGAATCAATTCAAAGTAAGACGAGAGACGAATAACTCATTTATATATCATTACTTATATTATAGCTATCTCGACAAAGGTACTCGCAGACTAATTTAATATTGCTTGAGTATAACTTCTTAAGAGCTTCTTAAACTTCATTTCACTTGCAGGAATTGATTTGCAGGAGAAAAAACGAGAAAAAAATAAAAATTAAAAATTTATTTAGAAACTACGTACCTTATGATGTAGGAAAAGGTGGGGCAGAACCGGCCTGTGGGGCAAAACCGACCACCAAAAAAAAAATAAATGAGAAAATAGCATTTTCGTATCGATGTTGGTCACACAAAACGGTATGCAAAGTGATTCTGCTGGAAACGATAAAAAATTGAGAGGGTAGGGCAAAATCGGCCACAGAAAAAAAAAAATGGCTAAATCATGTTTTCGCGCCGGGGCCAGTCAGAAAAAATTCTATTTAACGTATCTTTGCTAGAATTAATGCAAATGCTACAAATAATACAAATTTTAATTAGTATAATTTTCTTATTTAGTGGCAGGTTTTGTCCCATCGTCTTGGTATTTTATCGTATTCGGTAGAGATTCGTTAGGTATAGTTTTTTTTTTACTTTCCTCAACGCGAAAATACGATTTAGTAATTTTTTTTTTAGGTGGCCGGTTTTGCCCTACCCTCTAAAATTTTTAACGTTTTCAGCGGAGGCACTTGACTCTGCATACCATTTTGCTTTATTCGCATTACCTCGAAAATACCATTAAGTAATTTTTTTTTTGGTGGCCGGTTTTGCCCCACCTTATTAATGTAAATTTCAGGATTTTTTTTCTACAAAACTATCGAAGTTATCAGATGGAGTTCTGGTGTAGTTAGAAAACACAACTTTCACCTTTATTTCATTGAAAAAATCCATCAAATGGCATCTTTTCAATAAAGAAAAGAAAAAATAATTCCAAAAATTAATTTTTTTTGGACGTGGTTTAAAGTGTGCGTGCCCCCTTGAGAGTTAAAATTTTTGAACCTGTAAATTCTTAACCTTTCGTCTCTGCACCCGAAAATTGTATAGTTTTTTATATTTTAGTATGATTCCCAAATTTTTTGAGCTAATACGAACAGTTTTTAAAAATTTACCGTTAAAAAAATTTTTTTTTTTTCGAATACATTATTATCCAGAGAGATATTCCGAGCGTTAGAATTACGAATACGTTAGATATCTTCGATGAATGTGTTTATGTGTTATGTGGGCATGTATTTAGTTCATGGCCGCACTTCTTCATTGAACGGTTTAAACCGGCACACTCATTATATTCCCATATACGTATAAAGACGTGATTGACTATATACTTGCCCTTTTGTAATTTCCCTTCTCTTCTCCACATTCCACAGATAACTGAGATACATAAAATTCGGCGTTGTTGTAAGTGGCAGGACAGACTTGCCCTAGACTATAAAAATTCAGTGTCAGGATCAAAGTTTCGAAAAATCGGGTGGCCGCGATGGACCAGACCTAAAACTTGCCGCCGAAATATTTCAAGTTAAAAAATAAAAAATAATTTTGTTGTGCAATATTTTTTAAACTAATCAACCGATTTCAGTAAATTTTTCAGTAATTAAGAAATCTATTCAACACTTCAATCTGCTTAAATTTTGAGACTAATCAGTTAAGTAGATTAAAAGTTATGCGACAAAAATATGAAAAAACGTTATTATCAATTTTTATTCTTTGAATAACTTTGAAACTATTACTTGACCGATTGACTCCGAAATTCGATTAGATTTAAGTCTTGGAATACCTTTTCGATTGCCGCAAGAATCATTCAAATTGGTTAATTCGTTCCAAAAGTATCGTACGACAAAAAAAAAAGAAATTTTTGTCGTGCAACATCTTTTAAACTAATCGTTCGATTTTGACGAATCTTGCGGCAAGCGAAAGGGCTATCCAAGACTTAAATCTGATTAAGTTTTGAGACTAATCGCACGAACAGTTTAGGAGTTATGCGCTAAAAACATGAAAAAAAATTGTTTTTTAATTTTTATTCTTCGAATAACTTTGAAACTACTCGACCGATCGATTCCAAAATCTGATCAGATCTAAGTCTTGATAAACCCTTTCGATCGCCGCAAGAACCATTCCAATCGGTCGATTCGTTCTAAAGATATCGTACGACAAAAATTTGTTCACACACACACACGCGCGGACGTCCATCCAAAAATAGTCAGAATAGTTTCCTAGGACCCTAAAATGTCGAGACCTAATGAAAACTCGATTTTCGAAAATCGGACCGATACCAATAACTTCCATTTTTTATGAATTCGAAATATCAGTCATTCTACATTTTAAACTTACTAAATTTTAATCCCCTATACCCAAAACTCTAGAAAACAATTCAACGTTAAATTAATCCAGTAAATTCGTTCCAAATTTTCAATTTACTAATAATTAGATGGTAATTGTCAGAAGGTTGGCGATCATTAATTGTCTCACCTGTCAAAGAACATTGTAGCGTCTTCAAGGGTTCCTTGAAAAGCAACACTTCCAGCAGCCAGAAGTACCACCTCATGAAATAGATCGAGAAGTCCAGAAGCCGGCTGATGAATTGAACAAATAACGATTTTTCCACGTGCAGCAACTTGCCTCAAAGTTTTAGCGACTGTCAAAGCACTAAAGCTGTCTAATCCGCTCGTCGGTTCGTCACAAAACAGCAAAATCGGCTCCGTTAGTAACTAAATCGTACGAAAAACCAAAAAAAAAAAAAAAAACGCAATACAAGTAGCCAATTGATGACAAATCGGAAAGATCGACGTAACATGGCTTGACCGTTACGAAACGAAAATTGTAAAATTAAAAAATATATTTTACAAGCAATATGACAGACTGAAAATTACGTAACTAATTTCTGTGATCTATCCGATAAATAAAACGAGATTAATTTACGATTATAATTATGCTGTATTGGATATGCCATTTAATTTCCGTTTTGAATAAATTGTTTTTTTTTTTTTTTTTTGATTTTTACCTGAACAGCTAAAGACACTCTCTTTCGTTCACCACCTGATAATGCCTGCAATTTTGTGTTGCTACATTTGTTTAAGCCCAGTTCAGTCAGGAGTTCGATTATACGTCTATTTCTGATCAAGACACGGACTCTTCGATCCATTTTCATGCATGCCTTGAAAAAAATTTTAAAAATGGTCAGTCCATTTGTAGTTTATATGTATAGTCCAGTAAGCCAAGCCAAACTTGATTTTACCTTCATTTTACACCCGAAAATACTATACGCAAATTTTTCGGATCAAAATTGCCCGAGAAATCGTCAAAATTGATGAAAAAAAGACGAAATTTTTCATATTTTACGAGTATCTCCGCAACGGTCAAGAATTTTGAAATAAGTTTCATATAAAAATTGTAGAACTAAAAATTTTGCGTCGATAAATACCCTCAGAAGTTAATTTTCGTTTAGGTATTTACGAATTTACAACGAATTTCCCAATTTTTCATACATAAATCGTTAAATTCGTTGTCAATTCGTAAATACTTGACGAAAATTAAGTTCGAGGAACATTTTTCGACGCATAATTTTTAGCTCTACAACTTTTGTACGAAACTTTTTTCAAAATTTCTCACCGTTGCCAAGATAATTGCGAAAATACGAAAATCGTCGTCTTTTTTTCATTAATTTTCACAATTTCTCGGTTATTTTTAATCCAGAAAATTTGCGTATAATAAATCTTAGGTGCAGTAAAACAAAGATAAAGTCGTCTTAATATACAGAAGATAATATTCTAAAATGATATAATTTCGGGAAAACTAAAAACTTCGTTTTTTATTATTATTCTTAGATTTTATAACCGACTGAAATATAGAGTAACGAATAAAAAATAAAAAAAAATTATATTACTGATTTCCGGAACGATAAAAAAGTTGACAAACTGCATATATCTATAATACATAAGAAAAGTGGTATCTTATGATCATTTCTAATAAACAAGATTAACATGTGTACATAGTATGATTAGTTGTTGCAGATAGATCAAGATATATGTAAATCATGATTGATTATATAATTAAAAATGACGTATATGTATAATCATTGAATGATTTGAAATACGCTAGTACATTTGTTCAACTCTTAACATTTCAGATTCTAAAACCTATAATTAGAAAGCTTTGGCCTCAGATCTGAGTAACAAAGTAGTAGTGGTTGATCTACGTCTAAGTTTGTTTTATGCATTTGCCACGGAAATTATTCCAACTAACTAAAAAAAAAAAAAGGAAAACAAAGAGGAAAGGAATACCTTGAGACGTATAAAAATTCCTGGTCAGATAAATATTTTTTATTTATTTTACCATAAATTCCATGTGCTCCTGAACAGTCAGAGATTCTACTGAAAGATCCTGTTGAGGTACGAAACCGGAAATCCTGGTCATTTGTTTTCGTGTAATAAGTTCACCGTTCAATAATATTTCCCCACTAGGTTCACCTTTGAAAACACACAAAACAAAAATTCAAACCTGATTTATTACAGTAAGTAATTTATATAGGCGTAAAGTTATAATCGAACCTTTTATCCGATGACTTATCGTTGCTAAAAGGGTCGTTTTTCCAGCCCCACTGTAACACGATTTTGTTTACGAAAATGACGTTTCCTTTCATCGATAAAATAGAAAAAAAAAAAAACTAAGAAAATACCTTGGGCCCATGATCGCCATGAGTGTACCTGCCTTGGCAATTCCATTAACTAAAATGAATTTAAAAATCGTTAACTAAAGATTTTTCGTTATAGCAATACGATAGCTGATAATATTTATCACCTTTGTGCAAAATTTGGGTATATCCAGACTGTTGAGGTCTGTAAAAATTGGTAAACCAATTTCCTGGATTTTCACGTTTTATTGTATAAGAAATATTTTTCCATGTCAGTTTAAAGTTCAATGGTAAATTTGAAAACGAGTTCTTCGATTTCCTCTGCGTAGAATCCATCTGAAAAATTCGCAATAATTTAACCGAGGTGTACAATTTACATTTTTAATTTATTTTTTACTCTAGACTCAGATCGTTGTAATAAATTTATATGAAATTATAACCGATTAGATTATTTATATACTCGTGTATAATTATACGTCATTAAAATTTATGGGACGTGACAGTAAGGATTGGTATTAGTCGCGTTATCCAATTGCAGAATATTACTGATCGCATTATCGCATGACTAGATTATACTAATCCATGTCGTAATTACATTCCACGTAACTAAATCGACAGTTATTTTTCCCATAAAAAATTTTAATCTTCTTTTTTACTTATACGTGTTGGAAATTTTCAGGGATGATTTGAATCATCCCAGAGGTTTAAAACTCGTTTCGAATTATTTTCTTAGCTCGATTAATACACTCTGAAAAATTTTAACACAACGTACGGAGAATATTATGGAAAGTTTTACTTACAGTGAATTAGAATTTCGCCAAAATCTTCTGGATGATTTGATTTCACTAAAATTACCAACCCGAGATATTGCGAATTGTAATTATAAGTCTTGTCAGGATTAAATCCTCTACAGGAACTGCAGATTGCGGTCAAAGTGGAGGCACACATTCGATGTCACGATAATATAGGAATAAAATGTGCAGAGAGGATATCTCAACTCTACTTGCAGGATTGAGACTGATGCACTTCAAGAGCCTGGAGCTAGGTTGCATTATGGAATGGTGTGATACCTTGTAGCCAATAAACTGACGCATTCGAAGAGAAGTGGGTGATAAATAATAATCAACAACATATATAGCGAGTCAATTTCATTTACCTATACTGTAGCTTCCGTACTGCAAGAAATTCCGAGTCAATTTTTATTGGGCCAGGATTCGTATGTTGCATTCAGTTAAAAGTTTCGATATATTTTAAACTGAAAGAGATATGTCTGTATATTTTTATCGATAAATTAAATTTGTATTTTGCAATCATTGCAGAATGAAGAGGAAAGAAGTAGGTTAATTGGCTGACCATGATGGACCAGACTTGAAACTTTTAGCTGAAATCTTTCGGTAATTGAAAGAGCTATTCAAGACTTCGAACTGATTAAATTTTGTGGCTAATCAGTCAAGTGGATTAAGAGTTATGGGACGAAAACGTGAAAAAATGTTATTTTCAATTTTTATTCTTTGAATAACTTTGGAACTACTACTTGACCGATTGGCTCCAAAATTAAATTGGATTTAAGTCTTGGTAGACCTTTTTGATCGCCGCAAGAATCGTTTAAATCGGTTAATTCGTTCCAAAAGTATCGTACGACAAAAAAAAAAAAAGAAATTTTTGTCGTGCAATATCTTTTAAATTCATCATTCGATTTTGACGAATCTTGCGGCAATCGAAAGGGCTATCCAAGAGTTAAATCTGATTAAGTTTTGAGACTAATCACACGAACAGCTTAGGAGTTATGCACTAAAAACATGAAAAAAAATTTGTTTTTTAATTTTTATTCTTCGAATAACTTTGAAACTACTCGATCGATCGATTTCAAAATCTGATCAGATCTAAGTCTTGATAAACCCTTTCGATAGCCGCAAGAATCATTCCGATCGGTCGATTCGTTCTAAAGATATCATACGACAAAAATTTGTTTACACACATACACACATACGGACGTCCATAGGAACCCAAAACGTCGAGATCTGATGAAAACTCAATTTTCAAAAATCGGACCGAAACCAATAACTTCCCTTTTTATTTGAAAATTTTCAATTTTCATAGCTGAAAATTAAAAATAGAAACATTTTTGCATAAAATCAAATGATAAGACATTTAGGCATATGGACGTTGCACAGGTTTAAAAATTTCCGGTCAAATTATTGATGAGTTTGATATTCTTGTGGACCCTAAGGGGCTACAAGACTATTGAAACTTTGAAAAAAATCGATCTTTGATTAATTTGGATTACTTAGAATCGTTTAACAGTATAACAACCAAAAAAACCTTAAAACAACCTCAATTTTTTCAAGTTTCAATGATCTTGTATCCCCTCAAAAAATTGTAACGAAATTCGATTGTGAAATTCGCCTCATTCGTCAAAGTATATAAATAAAATTGAAACGTCGATGCATTCAGAGATTTTAACTCTAACCGGTGTCTTCTCTCACGGTTGTCTTCTTGAATTTAGTCTCAGAATTCGGTGGAGCTAAAATATCGATATTTTGGGTTGAGTTACATAGATGGACTTACTATATTTTCATATACCTACGTATACAGTTTCAACTAGCGTTTTCGACCCATATCCCATGTGTCTAGAATATAAGATTATTATCATCAAAATTTTTTACATGAATGCAGAATTTTTGGATTCGAAACTCTCCTACTCAAAGTTCAGCGAGTTAACACGTCTCGACAAAACCCCGGTATAAGAACTGATCAGGTATATTTCGAAAGATCCGTCAAAGGTTCCCCGAGGGCTTTCACGTTCTCTAATTGGCTTAAGTCACTGTCCTACGTAATACTGTGGTCAATTTTAGCGAAAGCTTTCATTAATCTGCAGTTTCGATTACAAAAACGACTTCGAAATGTTAAGCGGTTATCAGAAAACAGATATCAGTAGTTAAAGCAGCTTTTACACGCTCCCAAAAACACGTGAGGAAACTTGAAGGCACGTAGTGTCACTGGAAGTGTCTTCAGCTGTATTTGCCCTCTGGGGGATTAAGACACTCACGTGAACCTCTTCATCTGAAGGAGATCCTTTGTCTGGTAAGGTAAGGCATGCATATTTATACGCCAAACATTGTGGCTTTAATAGAAGCTACAGAAAATTACGAAATTCTAGAAGCCTAAAAATTTCGGGTTGCTGGTTCTTTGTGATTAAAAAGTACGAATTTTAATCCTCACATGTGCCAAAATTTTTACAAATACATACAAAAAATTTAGCTGAAGCCCAGTATTCTATCTCAATTCTAAATGCTCTACGAAATTTTAAAATTTACGGATTTTAGGTGATATTATACAATTTTTGACACTCGTGGTTAAGTTAAGTTTTTATTCGTATTGCAATATCATTTCGAAAAATATTAGATACATACGTATTCCATTTTTTGTTTTATTCATTTATTTTTTAACTATAATTTTCGTAGCTATAATATGAGAAAAAAATTTTTTTTTTTGCGTTCTGTAGCTTTGAAAATTATATCGATAAAAATCTGTCGAATTTTTATGGAACGTCTACTATTGTATGAAAGAATTGTGCCAAGTTTCAGATATTTCAAAGCGCGCTCGATACTGCGATAGAAAAAAATAAAAATAAATCGCTGAGTGTCAAAAATTTCTTATTATCAAAATGGAAATATTCTCCGGAACTTTGGTACAGTTTTTAAAATTGTTCTAGGACCTTGAGGATTCGGCTAAATTTCTTTTATATGTATAATTAAATTCGGTGACATTTTAGCGTCGGAGAGCATCAAAATTCGAATATATGACCAATTTAAGGACCATCCTAATGTAGACATTTACTTTAGAAGCTAATAATTTAAATGAAGTTAAAATGAAAATAGTCTTTACTATTTTTGGAAAAAAGTATCTATTTTCTGAAAAATTTTACAAAATGTAAAGAAAAAAAAAAGAAAAAAATCAGGAAACCGGTTGACCTGTGGGCCAACCCGAAAACTTTCCGCTGTGTTAAATACGTTAAAATTAATTGATACTATTGTGTTTATAATAAATTAAAGAAGGTTATAAGTATAATTAGTTTTCCGTATAAAAATCTTTTTTCCTGCAATTTCTATTCTTCAAATAACTTTGAAACTACTCGACCGATCGATTCCAAAATCTAATCAGATCTAAGTCTTGTTGAACCCTTTCGATCACCGCAAGAATCATTCAAATCGGTTAATTCGTTCTAAAGGTATCGTACGACAAAAAGAGAAATTTTTGTCGTACGATATCTTCTAAACCAATCGTTCGATTTTGATGAATCTTGCGGTGATCGAAAGGGCTATCCAAGACCTAAGTCTGATTAAGTTTCGAGATTAATCGCATGAACAGTTTAGGATTTATGCGCTAAAAACATGAAAAAAAAATTGTTTTTCAATTTTTATTTCTCAAATAACTTTGAAACTACTCGACCGATCGATTCCAAAATCTAATCAGATCTGAGTCTTGATAAACCCTTTCGATTGCCATAAAACCCATTTCAATCGGTCGATCCGTTCAAAAGATATCGTACGACAAAAATTTGTTTACACCCACACACACACATACGGACGTCCATGCAAAAATAGTCGGAATAGCTTCCTAGGACCCCAAAACGTCGAGATCTGATGAAAACTTAATTTTCGAAAATCGCACCGAAACCAATAACTTCCCTTTTTTATGAAAATTTTCAATTTTCATTGCGGAAAGTTAAAAAATTTCTATTGTTTTACACAATTTACACGATTTGGAGTCTGTTTACGCTGCGGTATTGTAAGGGTAGACCCATCCTCACAGCGAGTAATGAAAGAGATACAGTAAGCCTGCAGGGTGAGTAATTAGAGAAGCATAATGAGAGGGTAAGAGATAACAAGAGAAAAAAGGGATATGAAGAGGAAAGAAAGAGAGAAAGCAAAAGCAATTTATGTATGTACATACAAAGACAAACAGGTTGTACCTATGTATGATAGAACACAAATTTACTACAAAGACAGAACGGATAAGAGTATAACAGCTAGGCGCCTGACAGAACGGGAGCTTGTTGAAAGCTCGGAAACGACGCGGTGGATTTGTTCATATCGAACGCTCAGTTAGTCCCGTGAAAAATGGCGCCCGGTTAAGGGTTAGTCGCGATTAACGCCTCCCTTAGTTGCGAATTTAGAGAGAGTAGATCGTCCGGGTGTAGCTCGAGGTTTAGTCAATAAAGACGATCAAGCGCGACTAATTCTCGAAGCTTTTCAGTTAATTTAGGTAGATTTTAGTTATTATATTGAACTTTTTATCCACGAACATTATCATTTGTTGATTATAGGTAGAAATGTTTGTTACTGTTTGAACGTTCGTGATACGAAAGGAAAGGAAAACGAAGAGCTTTGTTAATATTTTACGAAGTTATAGATTGAGGATCAACGAATCAATAATTTAAATTTCACCTCGTTCGGATTATTCATTTAGTTTCGGAAATTCTTGAAATATGAATTTTTAAGAAAATGAATTTAAAAAAAAAACATCGATTTTCCTTACCCAATTGATAGGGTTCTTCCCTTAATGCTTATAGTTTACAGTCTTCATGCTTCTTGTCTTAAACTTCTGACTATTAATTATTAAAAAATTTTCGAAATAGATCTGAAAAATGATGCCGTAAACTCTGATTGCTTTCAAATCTATAATTCTGAAAGATTCTCCAAATTGAAATACTTACTATACAATTATCAGAAATTTTTTAAACAGAAAATTTTTATTTTTTTTTTATTTTCGATTCATCAGATATTAAGAATTAAGATATTAAATATTAAGAATTTTTTTGTTTGTTGTAAAAATAGTGAAAAAAAAAAACATAAAAATAGTTTATAAAATATCGAGTCACATTGTATATCTCCATTTTAACGTAATTTGAACAATAATGAAAAATTTTTGTCGATGTTCAGATTTATTTATCGTAATAAAAAATGAATCGAGGTTATAGGTTGGCATGTTAATATTATAATCAGCTGGTATTTTTCATAGCACACCGAACCTTACAATAATAATGAATACTAACTAATTAGATACCGCTAATATATTTAAACAATTGATTATCCTAACCACGCTTAAACAAAATAATAGTATCTGTATAATAATATACAACAGCATAGCTAGTTCATTAACGTCGTTGATTAATCCAGGCTATAGGTAATTGAATCTTGTGAAACAATCTTTCTAATTAATATTAATATTAATAATAAAAGTTTAAAAATTGTGTTATACGTATAATCAAAGTGAAATGAGTTCGTCGACGACGGTTCTTGTGAAAAAACGTGAACGTACACAAAATTGGGTGCCTGAAGAAAAGAGTGCGCTTTTTTCTTTGATTAAAACTCATGTAGGCGCCATTGAGAATAAGAAAATTGACGCCGCAGCATCAGCCATGAAAACTCTCGCTTGGCAACAGATCTATTCTTCTTTTCGGGGCCGATTTTCAACCGAAAGAGATATAACCAGGATGCGAGAACAATGGCGACGTATGAAAGCTCAGGCTAGAATCGAGATGTACACTTTTGCTGAAAAGGTCAGATTTCGTAAAGAAAATAAAAAAAAACATTGGATGTGTTTTCGATGATTAATCGATTATCATTAGGCGATCGTTTTTAGCCAAAAGTGATCGAACCTTATTTTTTATCCCAAATTTTAATTGCAAAATTATTTTGATGTAAGATTGCGATGCGTTAGGAAATTTTTTTGAAAATTCGCGTCAGTTACGGTTTAGAAATGTATCCGTCATTTTGGAAGCATTAAAAAAACATTTTAATTTGTACGGTTTTTGATATCTCTCGAAAGTTTATAGTTCTGATATTTTCTTTTATTGGTTTATATATCGTCTACACGATTCGCAATTATTTTCAGAATTTTTTACTAAACTTTAAAAGCAAAGATGTACTTTCACTTCTTTTTTTTTTTTGCAAATTCTGGTTTTAAAGAAAGAAAAGTTATTACAATCACCCCGGAAGTGAAAAGTTGAGTTTCTTCACAGATTTTACCACGTTTTTGAGTCCAGATAATCACCCCTGACCATTTTCCAACGCACGCCTGATGTGTGTGTGTGTGTGTGAATGTGCTGTCAATTTTTCGTGCAACCTTTTGCTAATTTTAATGAATCTTTACGTTTTCGACCCTCTACAATCCGAAGAACAGGTTTTTAGAAAAATGTCGGTCTGTCTGTCGGCTTGTTCGACAAACTCGCGCGGTGATCTCGGAAACGGCTCGATGAAAAAATCTGAAATTCACAGGACTTTACGACCAATTAATGATGGGCGTGAAAAATTGTCATGTTTCGTTTAATTTGAACTTCCGGTTCTAGCGGAAATGAACCGATTTCCGCTGTTTTACCGACAAACCTATACTTTTTTTCTCTATATTACCTTTCTAAATGAAAGAATATATTCTTCCGAGTTGAGAATTTCATATATATATAGGGCATTCCTTGCCAATGACACCAAAAAAATTGTAAATACACCCAGATCGAATTAGAATGAATGCACTGTATAAAATTGTTGTTTGTCAATATATAGGGCGATCCTTGCCAATGACAAGAAGAAATTGTAAGTGCACCCAGATCGAATTGGGATTAAACGCACTGTATGAAATTGTTGTTTGTCAATACATAGGGCATTTTTTTTATATGAAATTTTCAATTTTGATCTTTTTTTCGGTTTTTCACTACTTTTTTTTATACTTTTTCTTTCCCTGACATACCCATCCTTTTTTTTTGTTTGATGAAAAGTACTCCAAAAAACTGTTTTTCCGGCTTGTCTTTTCTCGTATCAATCAATGCGGTTCTTTCTAACTTAGGACTGATTAAATTTTGGATTTGGTTGGTTGAATAGTTTTCCCGAGTTGTTCACAGAATGAAATTTTCAAAAAACATCTCAATTGAAAATATCTCGATAACTGATCAACGGATTTCGATGATTCTGGTCACAATCGATAGGATTTGTTTGAACTTATTGTTAAATTTGATTAAATTTTGAAATTAATCATCCCATTAGTTTTCGCCTTGGTTTTTTGTTTTTTTATTATTACTCTCGGAGTTTTTTTTACTTGATTTTGACTAATTTCATTGTTTTCTGATAATATATTGTTTGTACAATTCCAAAGGAAGTGAAATTAAATGTATATGAAAATGAAATAAATTAATATATGGGTCATTCCATGTATAATGTATGACCACGTATGAACTGATTCTGAGGGGGTCTGGGTTTTGGTCAAGTCGATTATACGTGGAATGCCCCATATACATCTGGATACTGTGATTAAATTGGCGAGTTTCAGATACAGACAGACCGTGACGTAATTAGATTGATAAAAGACAAAGATCATTAATTACGAAACGATCAATCGCCGCGTTCATTCAACCATGGTTTATTATACTTCTCTATTAAAATTGAGTTTATAGGAATTTTATCATGTAATTTATTCGCTGATAATGAGATAAATTACCTTATACTTCCGCCCATAAATAATATATTTGAAAGAGCTGCGTAATTCATGTAAGTACCGTCACATCATGCTGTGCAGTGAACCTCTTTTTGCCATAGCCACCCTCGAATTTGTACCTTCGAACTATTCCCAATGATCGAAAATGATGCCACGATAGAAGATGCGAAAAAGGATCGATAAGGCATGTGTGGAAAAATCTGAGAGCTGCGGCGATATGCATAAATCGCAATTCTCGTTTATGCAACATCACGTAAAGTCCGATGATCCTGCAGTTTTGCTATAGGATCATATCTTTTACTCAATGATGGCAATATGTCATACAATCACGGTACAATGTACATGATAAAGCGAATTATACATCTGGACCGATTTCACAACCGATCGATGGTTCCTATGAAAACGCTGCTATTAATATATTTGTTAATAGGATGTATTAACCTCGTCGGAAAACAACTCTGATAGACATTTTTGCAGGTTAATTAGCCCAGGAATAGTTAACTATGAAAAAAAGGTGACTAATTTGAAAGAGTCACACTGCTGTGACTCAAGTCACGTGATTTCTTCAAAATTCAGAACACAGATGTACTGAGGACAAATTCTATCACCGTCGAAATAAATAAATAAATAAATATATAAATAAATAAATAAATAAACATTACCGACATGATATCTTTCGTACAGAGAATTCTAGGATTTTTGGATTTCCTAGTATCAAGTAAAAATTAAAATGTCATCTAACATATTTTCGAAATAAAAAACCCGTACTGATTATTTCCAAAAAACAAAAATATAAGTAAAACTTCTTTAGAGAGAGTACCGGAAATATTCAAGCGACACGAAAGGTGAAAGGCTATATGAGTTAACGGGTCGGTGTGAAAGATGAGACTCTGATAGTCAAGAGAGCCGTTTGGCTGCGAGCTGTGAATGCATAGGCCAGTGCGTGAGACGAGAGGGAACGAAATTCATCTGCGTAGCTACCGCGGGCCATGGGGGTAAACGACATGGCAAACTTTCATTTCTCGTTTCGTTGCCACCACGGTGTAAGATCGAAAGATGATTCAATGCCTATATAAAATCTCGTGATCTTATCGTGAAGCTTTGCATCCCTCCGTTCTGGGCGCTAGTGTAATAACTTTAGTGAAGATGCACAGAAAATAGTGCATCTTTCTCTATATACTCTACTTTCTATGGAAGATGTGTGATATCGATATATCCGTGTAACATCGAGCATGGGGCGTGTTGATCACTTACGCACACCGCGATAATTTTATCATCACTAGCTAAGCCATCGGATTTCTTCAGAAACATCACAATAGTGTTGCAAGGTCCATCCTTAGAACATAGCGACATGGAGGAAGCAAGTAAATGGATCAGAATGCAGGATTTCAATTGGCACAGAGTATTATACTTCATGCATACTTACCCTTGGACAAAACACACCTGACGTCACAACTCCCATGTAAATAAGTTATGGGGGAAGGGCAAGTGTTTAAAGGTAAGAGCGTTTGGGTACTTCCCTCTCTCTTTTTTGCAGACGGTTACCGGTTTTCGACATGGGTCTGCGAGAAAGAGGGAATACCAAAACCATTGCTCTCTATTTCTACCCCTCGTCTACACTTTACCCCATCGCTATTGCTTCCTCCATGTCTGTATGCTCCAAGAGACTACCATAGTAAGAGGTTCGGTCCCTCTTTGGTTCGGTCGCTGCATCACCTTTCCATCTAACACCGTGCTACCACCTTTCAGTTGGTGTTCGTTGAATCTGTTCAGTCAACGGTTGAGTGTATCTATCAGAATCCATTGATTTCTTTTGTTTTAAATAGATTGTTATTGGACATAATGCCGAGAATAAATAGTACGCAATATGTGAGAGAATTTCGTGAGCGACAACGTGCCAATAAACCGCCAAAACAATTGGCAAAAAGTTCAAGTGAAAGATGCAGAGAGTATCGGTCGCGAAAACGAGAATTACTTAACGCAGCACGCACGGGTAACGTGTCAAAGGGTTCTGCATTGCCGACTCTTGCTTCGCCACAAGTATTGGAAGACTCTTTAATATCAACTTCGTCACAACAGAGCATTGAAGTGAATTCAAATAATGGAAGTGCATCACTGATGATGCACACGATTGTGCCGTATCATGATTTTGCAGTCAATGAATGTATACGTAAAGAATTTCGACTGAAGTTAAGCTTTTTAAGTTTCTTATGTCGGTAGCTCTTTCCACTTTTCGTGTCGCACTGTAAATTTTCGGTACCTGCTATGAGGCTGACTCATATTTTTCGTGTCGTCTTCCACAAAAGTCTTACCCGATCAATATTTCGCAGTTTCTTATCCACCACTCAAATAATGCGCTCCCCTCAAAACCTTTCACTTTTTGTGTCGGTTGAAAATTTTTGGTTCCCCCCCCCCCCCCCCCCCCCCCCCCCCCATCAGGTGAAAAAAAAATGTACATACCTCACAGTCTGTTTTTTGACGAGCATACTGAAGATTCGTCTTTTCCAACAATTTGTCTGAAATATTTTCGAGTATTTAAAGAATAATTACGTGTTACAACAGTCATGATGGCGACAAGTAAACTGAAACACATGCCGATCGTCGTGGAGTTACTTCACATTATTTGGTATAGGTATGTGGCCATGAAAATCATGCGATGAAGGGTTCGTGATACTTTGTACAGTTGCCTTTAAATATATTGGAAACATCGCAAAGATAACTAAAGAGCAGAGTGAATTCGATCAGTACATTTAGTCGATTGAAACCAATCTGGCTTTTTTGAAACCCATCCCAAATGGGGAAAAAATGGATTTATTCGCCATGATCAGGCAATATGGTAAACCCACTCTTTTTCAGACTTTGAGTGTAAATGTAACTGGATGGATTGCTTCACTAAAATTATTATGGAAATTAGTAAATAACGAAAGTGAACTGCTGGATGAGATGCTGGTTTACATTCGTCTCGATTAAGTGGTTGTTCCTGCTTTGGAGACGTGATTTACGGTTCCATTTATGCAATGTAAGAAGACAACGGTTCTCATTCCCTTGAAGGATAACTAGGAAAATTTTTAGGAGTATGGCCACGCTTCACGTGCACAAAATTCAATTTTTCGCACGTTGTATCGTAAAACAAGGTTCGATACCCGTGCGAAAGATGATTCTCGAATCGTGAGATTGTCACCCTCGCTTCGCTCGGGCGAAAGCCTTCACACTCGTCCAAGAATTAACGCTTTCACACTAGTATCGAAAAGTACTATTTCCGAATTGAATGAGGTAATGAGACAGTCCAATCGAATGTTTTCTGAGATATCGACAAAAATTGGCAATGGGTTGTTATTAAAAAAAAATGAATCACTATTAATAGAGTCACGATTTTTTACAAAAGAAGCACCCGCAAGATTGTGCCCTGAAGGAATCTGTTTATTTCTAATCAGTAACTCAGTCCATGGGTATGATTTGTCAATTCTAAACTTTGCTGAACACAAAGCTACCTCGGCAGCGAGCGATATTTTCTTCGGTTGTCAAAGTACAGGACTAGAGGCTAGTTTCCAACAAAAAATGTATAAAATGTTAGTTATAAATACTGACTGCTTACCGTACGAAATTATTTTCATGTTTACCGAGCTGTACCTGTTGACAACAAATTTTGATGTCACAGACGGATTAGCCAATGGCGCAATGGGTAAACTGATTCACATTGAATATGATACCGATGGAGAAGTAACACAAATATGGAAGGAATTTCGAAATTTGCCAAAGATTGGAGAAAAATTAAGAAATAAATTTAGAGCCCATGTTTAGGAGAATGATATCAGTTGATCAGCAGTGCCCATTAGGGTGGTTCAAAAAAATTTAGGATATTCAGCTGAACAACTAGAGTTTTGAATTTTTAAGAACATTTCAGCTCTGAGCTATCAAGTTTTAAAAAAAATATGATAGTCGTTCGATGTTTCAAGCAGAACAAAATTACGTAATCAAAAATGTGGGTTTCCATTTAAAAAAAAACGAAGTTTACCTTGATAAAAAAAGTTTCAGTTTCAAGTGAACTGGAAGTCATCATATGCAAAAAGTATGGAGGCTCTTGGAAATTGAAACAAACAAATATTAGAAGAAAAAATAGTCAAATTTTTCAAAAACCGTCCAGTACAATATCCGGTATTAAGAAACCGTTTCCCTCATCTGTTATTCGATCAAGACATAGTTGATGTGAAAGATAACACGAAAACGAATAAAACGCTACTAGATTGTCTATAGTCATATCCCGAACGGAATACTTTTAATTAATAAAAATTTAACTAATTTTTTTTTCAACTCACTTTCCTCATTTGTTATTTATATAAATCTAGTGCCATTTGAAAGTACATGATAGGTATGAGGATCAAAAGAAAAAAAGAAAATAGGTTGCCAATATGTTTCCTGAACCCATTACCAAGTTGCTAGGTTTAAACAGATAAGTTTGTATCATCAACTTACCCTTATCTGTTATTCAAATGAATGATACATCAAATTATAACTAATTTTTTTCTCTGTAAGATAGTATTAGGTTGCTTAGGAAAAAATTGATCCCACTCATGGTTGCCTAGGTTTTAAACAAAATTTACTCTTTCATTCATCAGACTAAATTCGTAAAGAACATGAACAGAAATACGGATGGTAGATCGGTGTAGTATGTTGAATGAAAATTTTCGAAAAATAAAATCGTATTTTCTTTATTAAAAAATTATGAAATTAATAATTGTACAACAAAAGTTAGAATTAATTACAAGATATATCGTACAGGCACTGTTCATAATATCAGCTAACATGGAACATAGTATCAAAGCAAATTGCATCTGTTATTTAAAACAACAAAAGAATATATGTGTTATTCTGAAATCTGCCCAACATAATTATAATGCATTCATAGTATGCCGTGTGCTCGGGCATTTTCGTGATTAATATTAATTATTTGACTTTACCATCTTTGTGTAGTATGACAGTGTCATCAAATGGATTCATATCAGGTTCGAACTGATCTTTCAAGAGTTTCTACACTTTAAAATCAGTCTTAATCGATTACGATGTGAATCTGTTCCGGAAGTATAATTTCCAAATTCGACATTCTGATTATTTGATATATAAATTCAAATTTATGACATAAGAAGCGAGTATACGTTGTAAAATGAATAGTAAGAAGGGTAGTAAAATCCGTCGCCGTTGCTCGTTTCGGATTAGAATAGAAAGATATAGCGGAAAGCAGCATTCTAACAGAATCAGCAAAAGTTTTACGAGTATCAGCAGCAAAGTTACGACGAACCCAGCGATGAAGAAATCCCGCTAGATATACAACACAGCTACTATGTACTGAGCTTCGTTTTTCTGTTTTTGCGTCAATTAGCACGTCTGTCGTTTGCAAATCCTGCAAAAATGAAGTGAAGATCATTCGAGACAGGAGAAAGGAAAAGTCACTAGAATCCACGTTCCGCTAATTTCATTCTGTCGTACTTTTACGTCTATCTACATCTCCTTGGCTCCCATGTATGTACAGCCGGGCACTAAAGTTCATCAAGGGTAGAAATTTAGACTTAAGCGTTTCAGTGTCTACGCTGTTGAGCAGGTCCCTCGCTCCGCATACCCCTCTCAATGAGCCCATCGATGCGTTACGGCTGGTCAATGGGCCAGCTTACCCCGGCTTGTGGATATTTGTGAAATTAATTTTTATTTCTTTTTTGAAAGTATTTCGTACTTCACTTTGAGTAGGTAGTCAGGAGAGGGGTATGCGGAGCGAGGGGCCTGCTCAACAGCGTAGACACTGAAACGCTTGAGCCTAAATTTCTACCCTTGATGAACTTTAGTGCCCGGCTGTACCTAAAACTCTGGAACGGAGTGCGGGAGGGCCACTTTTATTTCATGAAATAATTAATCATAGTTACAAAATTTAATCTTAGGTAAAAGATAATTAGATAAATTATATATAATGATACAAAAACTTTGTCAAACAGACAAATGAAGCGAAGTAGCACAAATATCAATTTGGTCCGTTCCGTCATTCCGTACAATTTTGCTCTATGGAACGATAGGGTCTTTTAAGATTCGGAACGGACTCCGAAGATCCACTAGATTCCATCCGCGTTCCGTTCCGTTATTCCGGATTCCGGCGATCCGGTTTTTCATGGGACGTCGCTCTGACGCTAAATCCACTAGATTTCGTCTGCGTTCCATTACCCATCGGCTTCCAAGCCTGTTATAAATTCGTACCGGTTTTCGAGTAAATGAAATATGTGCTGAAATTGTTCTGATACAGTGAATAAAATTCTTATATATAAATGAAGAAGTGTTTTCTGTGTGGTTCTCAAGATTCAGTTATAGCTTTTAATAATGAATCATTTGAAAAATGTTATTTAAAGTTATTGTTTCGGCAAGAAAAAAAATTTTTCTACAATGATATTCATTTGAATAGAGAGTCAATAGATAATTTAGGTTACCATTCAACTTGTTATAAAAAAGTTACTTGTCTAAACAAGAAGTACAAAGAAGAGTACATAAATTTCTGCAGTAAGCATAAAGTAAGTGTAAACATAACATTTAATCTTAAATTAAATAATAAAACCTCAAATTTCTGGCAATTTTCTTCTTTTATTTAGACTCCCAAGTCAATTGAACATCATTGTAGAACAAAATTTTTTCTTGCCGAAACAATAACTTCAAAAATTCATTATCAAAAGCGATAAGTGAATCCTCAGAACCACGTAGAATACACTTCTTCGTTTTTAAACGTCACAAAGCACGTATTTCATTTACTCGAAAATCGGCATGGACATAAAGAAACGAGCAGGCCTCTTCTTTTCCACTCTGCAGCTGTCTTCACACACCTGCCACTCTATGTCTTTCTCTGTTGCATGGAGTAGTGCGAGCGTCGTTTCTCTGTCACACCCTGCCATTGACTTAGGTATAGTAAGGACTACGCTTATAGTTAGCATGAAAAAATGTGACCGGCCGAAAGGAAGAGGTGGCAACCAATCGCTATCTCTTTCTAATACCTACTATAGCTTCTGATTAGAAAGAGATAGAACATGGCCGCCACCAGTCGCTATATCTTTTTTTAGGCTGCTCATATTCTTCCATGCTTATGCTTCCAGGCTAAGTGTAGTGCATACTATATGTCGATGCGCCCTGTTCTCTCACTCGAAAATGGATGTTTAAGACCTAGGCAACCATGAGTGGGATCAATTTTTGCCTAGGCAACCTATTTTTTTTCTGGATCCTTATATCATAGATCACACGTTCAAATGGCATTTAATTTATATGTGTAAATAAGAAATGCGGGAAGTGAGTAAAAATGAAAAGTTAATTAACATTTTTTTTTAAATTAAAGGTATTCTGTTCAGGATATGACTAGGCAACCTAGTAGGGTTTTATTCGTTTTCGTGTTATTTTTCACATAAACTATGTTTTAATCGAATACCAGATAAGGGAAACTGTTTTTTAATGGCGGATCTTAGACCTAAAATTTCAGGGAATATTCCTCCAAATTTAGATTTGATTTAGAAAGTATAAACTTTTTTTCTTTCACTGCAGTTTCCGTAAAAACTGTCATGTCACATTGTACACATTATCGTCGGATCATATGAAATATCTCGGAATTATATAGGTATATGAATATATAAATTTGTACATATATAATAATAATATATTTATTATACATTTTTGCAAAGCTTGAACCAATTAGAGGGCCAGGGCTTCGGTTAGGTCGATTATACGTGGAATGCCCGATATACCGAGATATTCTCTTGAAACTAAACAGTCGACAGCGCGTCGACAGCGCAGTTTCGGCGTCTGCTATTATTGGCTTGCCATCCCGAGATTTAGCTGTCAAACTCTAGTTTTGGCGGCCGAGCGATTGATTCGGATTTCCGAGGTTAGAATTGAGGTTAGAATTTCGTGAGGGTTGGCTGCCCTGCCTCACAGGATCAAATATCATCGCAAGACGGATTCCCCGACCAATGAAATTAAATTATTTGACGCATGCGCTGTCGATTGTTTAGTTTCAAGAGAAAATTTCGGTATATCTATAGATACTCTGATTAAATTAACGAGTTACATATACAGGCAGACCGTAACGAGAGACTGATAAAAGATCAAATTCATTAATTACGAAATGATCGATCGCCGCGTTCACTCAACCATGGTTTATTATACTTCTCTATTAAAATTGAGTTTATAGGAATTTTATCATGTGATTCATTCGCTGATAATGAGATGAATTACCTTATATATCCGCCCATAAATAATATATTTGAAAGAGCTGTGTAATTCATGTTAGTACCGCCACATCATGCTGTGCAGTGAACCTCTTTTTGCCATAGCCACCCTCGAATTTGTACCTTCGAACTATTCCCAATGATCGAAAATGATGCCACGATAGAAGATGCGAAAAAGGATCGATAAGGCATGTGTGGAAAAATCTGAGAGCTGCGGCGATATGCATAAATCGCAATTCTCGTTTATGCAACATCACGTAAAGTCCGATGATCCTGCAGTTTTGCTATAGGATCATATCTTTCACTCAATGATGGCAATATGTCATACAATCACGGTACAATGTACATGATACAGCGAATTATACATCTAGACCGATTTTACAACCGATCGATGGTTCCTATTAAAACGCTGCTATTAATATATTCGTTCATAGGATGTATTAACCTCGTCGGAAAACAACTCTGATAGATATTTTTGTAGATTAATTAGCCCAGGAATAGTTAACTATGGAAGAAAGGTGACTACTTTAAAAAAGTCACGTTGTTGTAACTCAAGATGTGACTATTTCCAAATTCTGCACACATAAATACTGTACTAAAGATGAATTATGTACCTCTATTTTTCTTGGAAATTTAAGTATTTTCTGACATTCTATAGTGTCCAATAGTCCTAAAAATGCCACCTAACGTATTGTTTAAATGAAAAATTGCTGCGATTACTTCATATGAAACAGACAGACATTTCTTGATACACGATGAATACGATGGGGTATCTCAAATATTTCGAAAGTCAAAATTTCAAAAACACTAAAAACAATTTTCATACTATTCTTACTACTCAGATTACATGTTATTTCTCATCTGTAAGAGAGCTTGAAAAAAAATCACGAAATCTGTTGCATCAATAGTTCACGAGTTCAAATTTTGGGTAGCTCACCCCTTAAGTCTAATTAATTCTTTCAAAAATAGCGAAGGATATTCGAATCAATTCAAAAACTTATTCTATACTTACATATGACGATTCTACATCTAATTAATTTTCATCGTGAAATAGGTTCAGACTCTTGGTCCAGAAGAAGCTTCGAAGAACCGTCCATCAAAACTCTCCATCGAGGTATGGCGACTGATGGAAAGTTCGAGAAAACATAACGGCGAAGGCGAGGTCTCTGAAGAAAGTAGTCAAGACGTGGACGCAGGGTTAGGAAATTCCCAGGCTATACTAGACAAGCTCACCGTGTCCTCGTCCGCAGAAATTTCGTTACATGAAATCAAGATCGAGAATAGTAACGATGGATACAACGAAGATGACCGTTATTTCGAACCCGGAAGGAACCGGAAGGAACAATTATTATCCAGTCAACAGAAAAGAGATTCCGAGCAAGAAACAACAACCTGCACTAATCAAAAAAGGGCTAAAAGGGATGAGATGGTTCTTAGATATCTTGAACGGGGTGAGTCATATACATCTTTCCAAAATTGAATTTTAAATTGTGGAAGAATTGCTTTCATACTCGGGGGTTCTTTCATAGGGAAGGTTTCAAAAAACTCTCAACCACTGAGACAGCCTTTCGTGCTACTAATTGTTCCGGTCAAGTGATATGAACATTTGTAACGTGTTAATCAAATGTAAAACTTTATTATCGATTGTGGTAGCGCTTGACAAAGATGTTCACTTTTTTGGTACGCTGTATTCATTGTTGTGTTGAAGTTCGAGTAGGCATTTGTCTTTTACTTTGCCTATTGTCTTGATTACGAAACCTTGTACCTCATTTTTTACTAAAATTAAGTTTTCGAAATTCTACAGACTTCATTTTGGTAGCAAAAAGTTCTATTTCAAAGTTCATTCAATCATCTTAAGAAACGATAAAGCTGTGATCTTTTGTTTAGATTGGCCGTTAGTCATATTTTGGTAATTCTACAGAATCAGGAGTTAGATTTCGTTAAATTATTTGAAATGTAAATTTCGTGAAAGCGATTAAATAACGATGAAAATTTCGGGGAGCGATTTTCGTTTTTTTGTTTAACTTAAGGATGGTGTTCGAGAGTCTGAATCTCGATTTTCGGGAAAAAACACCCATTGCGTTTGCTCATAAAGAAAATTAATTTTTTCATATATTTAATTTTTTTTTTTTTTTCTTATCACGATGAAGATGCGATAAAAATTTGCATCTGATCCCGAGTTAGGGTAAAAGTGAAAAAATTGGATATCGTATTTCTCGTTAACAGTAAGTCCTAAAGGACTAAGACTTTCGGGACTTTACAATCTTAATGCACACTATAATATGAAGGGAAAAGGGGAGTTAGATCGAATTCGTATTCGACGTTTAATACTCACGAATCTCCATAATATTAGCTGAAAAAGTGTATAACGTTCAGATGTTACGATGTAATTAGGTGTGGCTAAGCATAATTTACCTGTCATTGCGATGCAGAGTTCGTTCATTAGTTATAGAAATGGGTGTACATTAGGGTGTGTCAAAAAAAATTCGATATTTTTTTTTCTTCGCTCTCCGCTCAAAATATCGTAGGATATGTTCAAACAAACATTCTGACCAAATAACAGCTCTTAATTCCAATTTTAAAAGGTCCATCATCGAATTTGAAGTTTTACCATTTAAATAATACAATACAAAAATAATGACTTTACACGCGTATAACTTTTTGAATATTGACGATACAAAAAATTTGCCGGAAACTTTTTTGTAGTGCGTCAGATAAACTAAAAAATTGTCCTTTAACTTTTTCCTCTAACTCCAATAGTTTAGCTGAAAAATTCAAAAAATGGAAAATTTTGATTTCAAAGCTCTGTAAGAAATCGAATAATGAAGACAGATACTCGGCTCAATAAAATTTTTTGTTCCAAATTTAATCTATTTTAAGGCATAGTCATGGGTTTTTTGAAAAAAAAAATTCTTCCTGGGTTGCAAGAATAAATAAGGTAAAAAAATCATTTTTCTGTGTTATTTAAATGGTAAAACTTCAAATTCGATGATGGACCTTTTAAAATTGGAATTAAGAGCTGTTATTTGGTCAGAATGTTTGTTTGAACATATCCTACGATATTTTGAGCGGAGAGCGAAGAAAAAAAATATCGAATTTTTTTGACACACCCTAGTGTACATAGATGTGATATTACCGGTTGTATATATGTATATACCATGAACTTATGAGATTATGAAATAGGCGAGTCATAACCTGAGATATAAATTCATATTAATTCGTGTTTATTTGCCATTTGTCGGTTAGTTATTCAATGTTAATATTCTGATGTCATAATTCAATCTGTCGAGATATAATATTCTTACGTTCTTACATGAAAAAAGTTTTTCAATAAATATCAGAACTGTAAAGTGCAATTAATATTATTTCTTGCATCAGAAGAGAGCGAAGACAGCGGCGATAGTGTACCACAACTCCAAGAAGAGGATCAAACAGAATTAAGGATTAAAAAAAGCGTTTGGATTTTTGAAGCTGCCCAAAAGGAACACAATCTTAAACTAAAAATGCTCAATATAGAACTCGAAAGAGCCGAACTACAGAAGCAAACTGCTCTTAATGAACTTAAGACTTCAGAACTCAAAAAAGAACTGATCAAAAATCAAACTGCGGAATTTTACAGGTAAATAAAGGAAACAAATATTAATTTATAAATTTTTCCTTGATTTCGTTCTAACTCAGATGATATAGTTACTCGGTTGAACCAGACCATTGAGAACCGTTGTGAGAATGACTAAAAAATTATTTTTATTTTCAGTATTGTAGTCGAAAATTTTTTATTAGTTAATTTATTTTGTCAAGGTAAAATTAACTAAATCGACAGTTTACAGAAAAATAACCAATTTGCAAAAAATCGTTGAAAAAAATAACTGATTGGTTATGTTCGATATGTTGAAATGAAATTGAGAAACTGACCCTCAAGCAAATTTTGTGGACATTTTTTTTTACCTTTTTTAAAGAACTTTTGATATACTAGAGGCAAGTAAAGAATTATTGAAAACTCCAAATTGGAAACAAAAATAATAAGCCGGAAAAACAGTATTTCAGGGTACTTTTCATCAAGAAGGAAAAAGTATAGATTTGTTAAGGGAAGAAAAAGTACATAAAAAAGTAATAAAAAACCAAAAATAAAATTATAATTGAAAATTATAAAAAAAAAACAAAAAAAAAACATGCCCTGTATATTGACAAACAATAATTTCATGCAGTGCATTTCATCCCAATTCGATCGGATATATTCTTTACTTTTTTTTTCTTGTTATTGGCAAGGAACGCCCTATATATTGATAAACAACAATTTTATACAGTGCGTTTCATCCCAATTCGATCTGGGTATATTTACAATTTTTTTGTTGTCATTAGCAAGGAATGCCTTATACATATAAAATGAATAACTCAACTCGGAAGAACATAATCTTTCATTTAGAAAGGGAATACAGAGGAAAAAGTATAGGTTTGTCGGTAAAATATCGAAAATCGATTTATTTCCGGTAGAACCGGAAGTTCAAATTAAACGAGACATGGCAATTTTTCATGCCCATCGTTTGGTTGTAAAGTCCTGTAAATTTCAGATTTTTTCATCGAGCCGTTTCGACTGACAGACAGACCGACATCTTTCTAAAAACCTGTTTTTCGGATTGTAGAAGGTCGAAAACCTGAAGATTCGTTGAAATTAGCAAAAGTCACTTTTAGACCGAATCAAATACTTTTCTCATATCACTCGACTGTAGGAGATGAAAAGTAAAAAATGGTTTTTTTTTTTTGTAATGGTCCGTTTAGTGCTTCAATGGTAAAAAGCTCATTTTTATAGGGTACCGAAAATGTCAAAATAATGTTTTTCGTGTAGTACAATTCAAACTGAACAAGCTTACTGCAATTGACTTTTTTAATACGATTAGCCAATCTTGAGATATATGCAGATGAAGAAATGATATTGTGAATAAACTCGAAACTTGAACCAGCTGGTGAAAAATCGGAAAAATCGTTATATCAACAATTCGTGAAATACGTATCGACTCATTTTGAGTATAGAATAATATATAAAAATTGCAGATGAATAAAAAAATGTGAGCGTTTGAAAATGTAAAATCGACGTGGAATGCTCCACATATCCGTACAATGTTGAATGATTTCATGTGTTTTCTATAAGGACTCTCTTTTAAACTTTTTCAAAACCAGAGGGTACGTACAGCTGATTTTAGGAGCGAATAACCCCTCGAAAATTTTATGTTCATCATTCCGTTATAAATCAATGTTTTAAAATTTTTCACTTCTATTTTCATATGACTATTATTATTTTTATTATTTGTATATCAGATATTTATTGTCTCGATGGAAAATCAAGGCAGATATTAATTGAGGAACTTGTAAAAATATTTGTTGCGATTCAGAGTTGAAATATTTGAGAAACGATATTTTTACATACATCTAATATTCAAAAATTGATCAATAATTGTAACAAAGTTGCCTCTATTATTTCATGACGTTTTTCAAGCAATTAACTTGTCTTCCTAGTTATTATTTTCATTCCATTCTGAGTTACAAATAAAAATACAATTTGTCGTGCACCGCGCGCTAGTGACCATCCTTCCGGGTACATCTTTCATCCGAAATACAAGTTCCTTGGATTTTATAATTCTAAAAGATATTCTCGTCAATGTGACGGGGACAAAGTACGACAAAATTTTTATTTTTCAAATTATGCCATTAATTTTACTTTTTTTTAATGCCAAAAACTATTTATTATCTTTGCTTTTAAATTTTTTTTTCGAAAATCCGCTTCCGACAGATTGTAGGTAGTAGTTCTGTGCACCTCTCATTCAATTTTCATCCAAATCGTTGCGTTGGTTTTCGAGATACTATGGTCACCGACTACGAAAAATTTAGTTTTTGACAAATCGCGTTTAAAGTTTCACCTTTCACGGCAGGTCACGTTTGCAAGGTTCTACATTTTTTACTTTAACTTTATCAATTTTTTAAATTTCGAAGTCCAACCAGGCTCAAATTATGCAGGAAAGATTTCGCTATCAAAATATGTAAAAAACAAAAATCGATCGTTCGAAGATCCAAATTGTAGCCTAACCCCATAAATCTGTTTAGAATTTGAAATATTCTAAAAATAAAGTCCGTCATAAATTTTTTTTTTTAATCTCCTGATCATCCACAATTATATTTTGAACCACTAATTATATATTGGAAATCGTTAATACAAATAATTTAAGCACTTCACTTTCGAAGATTGATTTTGTCTATTTTCATAAAACATCATGTGCAGCAATAACAATACCATCGATAATAAAAAAAAAATCCTACAACAGCCCAACAAAATCGTGCAAACATTTTAAAATTTTCCCGCGTATTTCGGAGCTACTGCCCCTTACGGCCAGGCGCCGAACAACTGTACGCGATAATTCCGAATCGTCGACATTCTTACCTCAGTTCGTAACTCTGTGATCAGAACAATTCACCTCGTATTAATTCTACGCTGTGCACAGTGTTACATTAATTGATAATAAAAGATGCAACGTATACCTGGAATTTTGTCAAGAAACATGGCGTTTTTCAGGTACACTTAAAAGATACAGTTATTAATATATTCAAATATAAATTCGACTAGCAACATTGAATAAAATATATTATCGCTTATCCCCGGCGCCAGTGTGACGTGACCCGGCTCACCTTGTGCAATCTTTAAAACCCGTCTAAAACTACTTGTCATTCGAATAAGAAGATTTATAAATTTCCACTGAATTTTCAATTAACGAAAACGGGTTTTGGGTAGAAATAAAAATCCTTGAAATGTCTGTTTTTCATTTTGTCATAATTTCCAACATGATCATGTTTAATCGACGTTAAGTCTAACTTCGTCATCCATTATCCCGTATCCATGGAATACACTTTACTAGAATTCATATAATTATGTAACAATATTTGATCTCAAAAGTGTCTATGATGATAATAAAATTATATAACAATAAAAAATAAACGTCCGAAAATATGTCACTCCTTTTCCCCTCATAAATTTTCGTTGATGTTCAAGTCCTATCGACGTCTTGAAAGTGTACAAAAAATTGTGAAGAAAAACAAACTAAGCATGAAACAAAAGAATCACAGAATGAAAAAAAAATAAAAAAAAAATAAGCTTGATGTATAAATAAATCACGTGGTCATATGACACACGAATATACGTGTTTATGAAAATAGAATGAATAGCTAAAAACTATTTTCGTTTATTTATAACAATAATCAAATGTTTTTATTTTCCAGCCAAGTAAGAATGTCCGGTGAACCTGGAAGCGGCGCTGGTAAGGGAGGCGGTGGCGGTGGTTCAATCCGAGAAGCCGGTGGAGCTTTTGGTAAAATGGAAGCCGCTAGAGAAGATCAATATTTTTATAATCAGGTATAATTATTGTGCGGATAGATAGACAGTTGTTTTTAATCACATTTATATGCGGTTCCAAATGTTTACTTGTTTTAGTAAACATAGCTTGTAAGTTTATACCCTGGAATCTCAGTTTCCACCTTTGTACAATAACATGTATTTCAGATAGTCTCTTTGATTGGTTAATCGCTGAATTATAGTGGAAAAACACGAGTTTTTATATCTGTATCAAAATACGGTATATTTATAAGTTTATTGTTTTTAGATTAGTGGGGTTCCCTTATAACTCTTTCTGTATTTATGTATCGCACTTTGTCTGAAAATCAAAGGGATTGAGAATTGTTTCCAAACTAAAGATTTTGAAAAGAAAAGAAAATTCTTAGATCCATAATCGCTGATTAGATACTGATACACAGTTGAAGTGAGTCCGTGTATTACAATTCAAAAGTACACTTTCATGAATCTATGCTTATCACCAAAGAAAGAAGATTGTTCGAAATGAACAATGTAATACTTACGATTCTCATAATTTTTTACTAAACGACCTCTGCTATTATGCAAATATTCTAAATAAGTTAAATTCAAGAAGCCTTGTAAAGTTTGGAAAATATAAGATTAATGGGCTTGAAAACTGACTATAACAAGTTAATAATTTGTAGTTAAAGAAACTGATCTACGGATCTTATTTTCTGTATTTTCTATAATTAAGAATAATAAGAATTGTCGAATATTTTACATTGAAAAAGGTACTGCCTATACATATTTTCTTATTTTTACAATCGTAGACAAAATCAGGATAAAATTCTACTCACTAGAGACAAAATGGAGAAAGACTGACCATATACTTTAACGCAACGATAGCATGGCCTTTCCATGTCAGTAAACAGCTGCATTAGATAATCTTTTTCTACATATAATGACAATTATCAAAAGTATGTAACCCACCACCGATCATTATATGTGCTATAATCACTGCTGATCATGTAACTGTGAAATTTCATCGATAAGAGTCCATCTTATTACCTAATTGCCTTCAATAATTTAGAATATTTGATAAGTACTCGGTTTGTGTTCAAGATTTGCGTCTTGAAATGGAATTTCAATTACAAACCGATAATCTCACTCTTTAATAGACTGCAGTTTTATCTATTGAAAGATATTTTTTAGCAAACTCATTTTTGTTTCTTCAGTGACTTGTGAATTAAACCTCTTGTTTTGTTTTAGCAAAAAGAGCAGCTAAGCCAACTGCGCGATGGTCTTCATGACGAGATCTCTTTCCACGAGGAGCAGATAAAACGTCATCAAGAAGCGATCGCTCGTCATAAGAAGCGAATTGGAACAATGGAGAAGAAATAGTGGTGTTTCGAGTGATTACCAAATAGATTAGCCCTGCGCGAAATTTAATCATTGTAACTTGAAAAATTGACAACAGTTAACATCCTGTCCTGAATTGTAATTTTTTTTTTCTAAATATTCTATCTATTAACATATTATGTAGAAATAAAGTATACTGCTTTTCATAGTTAAAAATAATAATATTATTTTATTTATTACACATACCTAGTCATTACATATTTCGTCAAGCATCTTTACCCCAGAACTTTTCAAATATCAATACACAAAATATGTATATTGATATTTAATCAAATTTCGAAGGTATACTGTTTTGCTTTTATAGAACTAGAACTGCTACAAAAATATTCAAAATTTTAAGAAAATACTGAAAGATGGTTAATTTTGAAAATAGATTTTAGTCAGATACAAGATTTTAGACACCCTTGTTATAAATTCCTTGAATCTTGGGAGTCTTGTCTGTTTTCTTTTGTCTGTTGTAATTAGACGTTTGAAATTTGTCAAATAATAAAATATTACATCTTTAACCTGTATCTTCGACTTTCAAAATTAACTGTCTGTAATCGTTATTTGAAAATTTTAAGCTCTTGTTAATATTGAAATTTGAATAATGCTTAGATTTATACTCAGAGGAATAGCTAGACAAGACCATAGGTAAGTTGTTTTATCTCATAATCAATTTATTAATCATATACCTAAAAAGTCATAAAATCTGATGTTAACTTGGAAATTTGTTTTTCTTTTTTTGGATTTTTTATCCGCAAAAACTGTTTAGACTGTTCAAAGTAGATGCAAAGTAATATCTGATGAATTTCTACCCAGGATATTTACTATTCATTTTATTGCAGAATTTTCGCCCGCAAAAAGAGCGGTGTTAGCAAAAATCATTTTTTTGACAGTGATATCGTTTACGAGACTGAATATTTCCATAAGCAAGTAAGTTTTGAGTATTATGTCAATAAGAAGATCAATCAGCTTCTTAATTCTGACCAGAAAATATAATTTTTCGTTTCTTTATATTTAATAAATTTTTTCAGTATAGCGTTTATCAAAGTTTTTTTGTTTTTATACATCGTACGTATATTTAAAACGTTTGGAATATGTAATATATCCGCCGTGTTTCTCATGCGTTGAAATCTAATAATCGCCATCTTAATATTTATACAATAAAAATAAAAAACGGTAATAAAATATTTTTAAATAATCCCGTGGTGTAAATTGATTCTTAAAACGATCAATTAACGATCGTATAATTACCGATACTTATAACAAACTTTATCATGTAATCCCTAATTCTATACTATAGCTGTGCTGAATTGCAGTAGTAATAAATGTTTAGCATCGTTAGACAGTGTAATTAATGTTTTGATTTTTTTTGGTTAAAAAAAAAAATGAATGCTGAACTCCGATAAGAGAATTATGAGCTGGACGATGTGATTAGTGTTATAAATTATGATAATTTGAATCAAATTTTTTGTCTTATCAATTTATATTCACAGGACCAACAATTACTAAAATCATTAAAACAAAAAACATTGGAAGAGATTAAGACGATGCAAAATGAAATACGCAATATGGAGTTAAAAATCGATGATCACAATAAAAATATTAAAGAAAATTTAAGGCTTTTGAAAAGCCTCGGAAATAAAGAGACTGAAAACAAGTCTTGATCATTAAATTGATGTATAGATTCATGATCGGCAATAATCATTCATTCATTTCATTGTTTAATTAATAAATAAATAAATAATACGAAGCTGCATTGTGTGTAAAAACGAGCTTGAAAATACAAACAGTGCAGAAATACAGATTCCTATACATACATATGTATAATGCATAAGGTATTAGGGTGAATAAATATGTAACTAGTGTAGAAATTTTTGTTTATTCTATAATAAAAATCGTATTTTTTCTCATCGTATTCTTTATTTGGTATGATTCTATCAGAGTAGGTATCAATACAACGTGCATAGCTTGTCTAACGTACATACATAACAACTCATCCGTGTAATATTAAATCTTGTTGATGAATGGAATATGTAGCGATAAAAAAACGATATAAAAGCAAAAAAAAAATTCCATAACGAAGAATCGGAGTCCATAAAGGCGGATGGTTCGTTGTCGACATAGCGGATGGAGCCACCGCGCGCAAAATGGCGTACAATACAGAAGAAAGTGGTGACTAGCGACCGTCGCGCCCTCAGTGTTGTAGGATTCATTGATCAGTGTGGTGTGATCGCATTGTTGCTCTGCAGTTTTGGTGGTTTTTCGGTTATATTATCATTAGTTTTTGATATTTTACCTAAAAGTGGTACTTTCGGCCCTCGTTAGGGCCCCGACGAAGGTATAATAATAATTAAATAAATATAAACAACAAAAATATATATACACATAAAACAACATGCAGCCAAGGATATGTTTGCTTCTTGCATTCGCTGCCGTTATATTATCGGGATGCAACGCTGCATCAGAGGTGAGTGAACGTCTGTCAGTTTTAGAGTTAGTTTATTCTCTTTACTTTGTCACATATATTCGGCTATTAGATCCATGAATAAATACAAACTTTACAGTTTATTAGTTGAATTTAAACGCTAAGTGGTCGATTATTTTCTTACATAATAAAAGAACAAAAAATAAAATAAAATAAAACAAAATAAAATGAAATAAAATCTGATTCATATTTCAACACGAATGAGAATCTGGTCGGTTAAACTCTTGATATATAATATAGAATGAGAGAAATACGTGCTTGCCACAAATCACGACAGTCGTGTTTTAATTGAACCTCATTTAAACGAGGGAAATGAATATCCGGACGAATGCAGCTAGTTAAAAAAAAAAAGAAAAAAAAAAAACAAATTCGAATGTGTTTAGAGAAACATGTGTGCGTCGTCGCTTCATCTTTTCATCATTGTGTTATATTACCCTCGTTTTAAAAATTGAAATTTATACATAAACACATAAAATTGTTTATTTTAGTTAATAACGAGCGGGTTTTCGCTTTTGTTTTTACACAAGCGATGTGAAAAAATTCATTCTTTTGTTTTCATTCCTTTTACTCGCATGAGAGGACGAAATATTTTCATAAACAAGATAACGAACGGATGACGTTTATTATTCATTACTTTTATAATACTTTAACGATCGCTTTCGTCATTTTTAAAATCAAATATATAAACGTAAATCTAAATACTTAAATTAAAAATCATAAAACTCTTTTAATTTTTCGACAATCTAACGTACGAGCCGAAAAAAATCCAGAATTAAATCAAAGGAACATGTTATTTAGAGTTTGCGTGTCGCACGGTTAACGAAGCCTCTTATTCCCCCATGTAGGGGTACCATGATTCATTTTTTTTTTTTTTTTTTGCATAGGGTGAGCAGTGCCTCTGTCAGTCTGTCGTCGTCATTGACGTTGTTAAATCGCGTTGAATCGTAGCGAGAATTTTTAGTACAAGTGTTTATTATTATACAATCCCTAGAAACAAGCATCAGCGTTATTTCAATTTAAGTGATATTCGATTCCTATATTCGACAACGTGCGAATATAAATTTCACGTATAAATCCCATTGATCAGAAATAAAATAAATTGACAAAATATTTTTTATTTTAACAATAATGAAATTCATCTCTTTTTTGTTTATTTTCTCTCATATATTTGAACAAAAATTCAATACTTTGTATACGATTCCTTCATAATATCAGATTTCCTTCAAACTTTTCTTTAACTCAATATCATCATCCCCCCCTTTCAAATTTTCCCCATCTTTGCAGTTTCACATCGTCACCGCCTCTCCCCGTCGAGTTAAAGTCTCCTTGAATATCGCCTGCGGCGGGAAATGATCGTAGGATATGTACACATTACATGTAGGTATGCTACGCGTAATAGTACCGTGTGCAGTTAGTTTGTAGATACATGCGTATAAAAGTGGGCATAATTATACTGACAAAATAAAATTCATGTTCCGTTAAAATTTTGCGATGGAAATTAATTAATTACAAATTGTTTTTCTCTTTCTTCTTTTGTTCTTATTGTTCATAAATAAGATCGTGTTTAATCGGTAATAAGGTAACGATTAGTTATTCGAATAAACTAAAATGAAACTTTAATTATTTACACCGCCGCGTCGTCGCGTCGCGTCGCATCGTGGGGCGCTGCGCTATGCTATAGTACGCTACACGGTTTCATCGAGTCCTCCTCTCTCACAGAAAAGTAAAAGCTTCTCAAAGAGGCCCTTAGGTATATACCTACAAGCGTATAGTATTATACCTACTCGCTCGCCGATCGATCAACTCGTTCAAAACGTTTCGAACGCGATGTAAATACACTCGTAAGTCGTGCGATGCCTATGGCTTCTTCTTCTTCCCTTGACTTCTGTCTTTATTTCTTTCTTTCTTGTGCGAGGTATAATATACCCCCTCCCTTTTTTCTCTCTCGCCCCTTTTCTGCTTAACCGTTTCAACCTGGTCAAATCCACAGAGGTATTCATTCTGTAGTTATACGTAGAACGATATACCTACCTCTCTACAGCTACGTGAAAATCGTACCTAGTAATAGCCGCTCCCCGTGGGGCTGTTTATTACTGTACTATATCAAGTGCTTGTTATCTTGCCTCCTCTTATACCCTATACACCTATATATCTATACTTGAAAATTATTCAAACATCGTCACCCGTATATATACGAATGATTGTGTTTGTCGTTTGTTATTTACTCTTATATTATGATGTCCGTCTATTTAATCTTATATCGATTTAGATGAGGGATGATGTATATGTATAAGTTCTAAGAAATTGATGAATAAATAGTCACTATTATTTCCTCAAATATATACCTTTTTATTATATCCTATATTCTTATTGAATATGTATAATGTACTACTGTAACTATATGTATGGATTATGTACCTGTATATAGATGTATGTATATATCTACTACATACTTACGTCAGAGCCAATAACGTGATTCATCTGCAGTATGAACTTGCTCATCACTGTTCGTAGAGTGAGAATGTTATTCAAAACCGATTACAATGGCTCGATCAAAAATTTTCAACAGCCATTAAATTTGCGATAAAATTTTTTATTTTTTCGAGTTTTATAATTTTAAGCTTTTATCAGCTGGTAGTTTATTCTTTAATTGATTTTCTTTTTTTTTTTGTATGAAAATTGTATTTTCACACCATTTAACTTTTTTGTTTTATTATTTGTTATTGTTTGGCACTTTGTGAACACGATTACATGAAAACTATTGAACTCATAGGGTTTAAATTGAACATATTTATTCAATAGATGTATCCGCATAGTGTGAACTACGGATATTAAAATCGTTTAACAAACTTGTGTGATAAAGTAAATAATAAAATTTATAAACGTGATTATTGTAAAGAATGAACTTAATCTAAAAATAAAAGATAGTTTCTATAAATATAATGCGGTTTCCGTAGTTCACACTGAAGACAAATTCGGTTAAAATATTCATGTAAAATTTGGTCTACTTTAGATGATCCGTGGCAGAGTAATCGTGTACACAAATCGTTTGGATTTGATCGGTTTAGTAGTTTTCGAGTTATTCAAATAATATAATTTTGAATAAAAGACATTTCAATTGATGATATCTCGATAACTGAGCAACCGATTTTCATGATTTTGGTCTCCATCGATAGGATCTGCTACAACTTGAATATAGGTAAATTTTCGAATCATCTGATCCAGGAATTTTCTTGTTAAAAGAAATCAAAAAATTTATCCATCAAGGTCAGCCGACTTACCTGTTCGTTGTGTATAAATCTACCCTAAATTATACGTTAAAATATTTAATTTGAAAACCGACTCACGTTATGAACGCGCGGAATGAATCAAATCGCGAATGGATTGTCTGCAAGAAGACGTATTATCCCTATTTACGAAACCGTAAACTTCACCCCAAAAGGCAAAACGAGCTACTAAAATCTCTCTCTCTCTCTCTCTCTCTCTCTCTCTCTCTCTCTCTCTCTCTCTCTCTCTCTCTCTTTCTCTTGACATCCCTTATTGGATTTCTCGCTCTATCTCTTTCTCTCTTTCTCTTTCTATCCAACGGCGTTGTATGAAACGGTCGATGCAAATCGTGACTCGAAATACAAATCCTAAAACGTTTATTTATACAAGTATACAGAAAATTTAAATGAGAAATACGGTAACCCGAGTTTCGTTTTCATGTGTTGAAAATTTTCGGTATAGAAATAAAGAGAGCGAGTGACAGAGAGAAGAAAAAAGAGAGAGTGGGTCTCGAAGAGCTTTAAGCTTGAACAACGTTTTCACACACCAGTGGAGCTTTAGTCCTTTACAATTTCGATCTATAGGTACCCATATCACTACCGCAGCTGAAAAAATGAAAAGCAGAATAAAAAAAAAAAAAAAGATCTAAAATATTTGTACAGTGGCAAAAAAAACAATAAAAAAATGAAAAAATTAATTTATTGCTAATCAGGGAAGCAAATTTAGGGAAACTTATGTGTATGTTAGTAAATTATACTTGTACAATTTTATACTGTATATAATTTTCACCTGTATATGCCAAAATGTGGAAACTTAGTTTCGGATTTTAGCTGGAAGAGAACGATCAATGAATATATATTTGTATTTGTACAAATATAGAGATAGTATTGACTAAACCATTCGATAAACTCTAATTTATACCCTCAGATACTAGACTTGGAGAGTTAAGTCAATCTTTCCCAGTCGGGAGTCATGACACTGACCGATCACGTCACGTACGTCGCCCACAATCGAACTAAAATAGGCTAAGTTCAACCTACGATCGAAGCTATTAAACGAACTACTTTTTATTATAATTAGTGATAATCGTACAGAATTTTTTTTTTTATTTACTCAGGGTACGTATTGGGGCTTAATAATATCCTTCGATGTACTTTAATCGATTTTCGTTGATTAAAAAAGTGTTCAAATTGCTAGAAACAACAAAAACAAAAATAGAAAAAATTATTCCATCGTGAGACTGGACTTAAAAACGTCGTAATAATGAAAAAAGAAGTTTTTTAGAATTATTTCAAATTTTAAAAAAACTGTCGGTACTACAGAAATTAGGTTTAAATATTCATAACTCGAAAACGGATGGATGAAAATTTTTATTCTTTAATTTTTAATTTTTTCAAAAACTGGAGGTAATTTCGAGGTGCTATTGTCTGCATGACCTGAAAAAGTTTCAACTAAATAAAAAATAATCGGACTAAAATTTAACCTGGTCAAGTTGGCATGAAATGCCCTATATATATCGCGTAACTTCTTGACGCAGACTGTAAAAAGTTTCATCCATCTTTACCACCTTGGTTTGGAACGACGACGACGCGACGGCGACAACGACAACGACAACGACGACAACTTTTTCAATGCCCATCTTTGTCTGGTCTGCGCAGCAGCAGTACCAGCAACAGCAGCAGTAGTCTAACAGCAACGGCCCTTTGTATCGCTCACGCATCTTAGGGCATTACGATAATACGGCGTGGTATACGTATTACTAAATGCATTATAGAATCAACACACCCACGCTTTAGTTTTCTGCGTAAAGTAGAGGAGAGCGAGGCAAAACGGGACAGCTATAAGCGAAAAATGATATTGTTTCAATAAAAAAATTGAAATTAGATGGTTAATTTTGACATTTTGGATGATAAATATCGCTAGAGGTAAAATGGGACGGTCTCAAATTGTTCTGAATTTTTACGTCGCAAATTTTTGCTTTTCTGTGAATGTCCCATTTTGCCATGTCATTAAATTCTGACTTTAGAAACTTCATATTGCTTCAAGAATAAAATATATTCAAAAGCTATGAGATACCGAATGTTGAAAACTATATATTTTAAATAATTTCGAAGTGTCCCATTTTGCCACGTTCTAGTCTTCTAAATTTAAACGCCATGCTGCTTCTAACACTCAAAATAGTTTGAAAAACGTTATATTTTTCAATGGTTTCGTTTAATTGTGTTGTAAAAACACAATTTTTCAAAAGAATCTAGAATTTGTTAAATACCCTCTAATTTCGTGATGAATCTGAAATTTTCTCAAACTTGACCCTAAATTTCGGAAAATTTAGTGAAATTTCAAAATTCATCTACAGAAGCGAATGTTTCTGGCATTGGGAGGCTTTTTTTTTTTTTTTTTTAATTTTGCAATCCTTGCAATTTTTTGATCCATTAACGAGCAATTTTTTTTTGGTCGAATTACTCAAAAAATTTTTTATTTTCATCTTTTTTTTTTCATTTCTTTAAAACTTGAAAGTTTATGATGATATTTGCATCGAGTTAATTCTTATAGATCTAGTAATTTTCAAAAAAGCTTTGCAAATTTCGTTTGTTTTTTTTTTTTCGTTTTTTTTTTGACGCTCTATCACATACTAACAGAAAAAAAATTGTATGGCCAGGTCAAAGTGACCAAAAGGTCAAAATGGCCAAAATGGCCAAAAGGTCAAAATGGCCCAAGACGCCTCAGATGTATGTATAGGTGCACAAACCGTACGTTTGTGTCATGTGAAAATCTTTTTTTTTCTGCTTTTTCTTATTTTCATTTCATTTGATTTCTTTCTTATTTTTTCTTCTTTCTTCTTTTCTTTCCTTTTTTATCGTCGATGTTTTATTAGATGTAAGGAAAAAAAAAGGACCAGACGCAGAATCCTCCTTTGATGGATATTTCACTTTCAAGAAACATTATATACGCCTTCATACGGATTAGGCCTTCACAAGTCGCTTCTTTTTATTTTTTTCTTCTCTTTTTCTATCGCCGATTCTAGCGATGAAATGCTACAGCTTGTACCCAATTTGACGGTAATAAATATCATCTTTTTTTTAAAATCGTTATCGAATCGGTTAAAAATATCAATTAAATTTCTCTTCAATTTCTTTTATGCATTTGGATTAAATTTCACGAAATATACTAACTTCATGCTAAACGGTTGACGATATGACCATGCCATAAAAAACCAATCCGTTTCCTTCCAAATTATTTCAATATTTTTTTTTTCTTTTATATAGAATTTTGTCGAATTTTAACTATTTCAGTATTTTGAATAGAAAATTTTCAGACTTGAGGATATATGAAAAAATTTCACAAAACTGTTATGTACAAAATATATTCTTCGATAATTTGAACAAAGAAGTTTTCAAAAATTCAAAAAACTCGTTATAAGTTTCGAATTTTAGTCAGTAACAAAAAAAAAAAAAAAAAAAATTTTCTTATCCACTAAAAGAAGAAAAAGTATGAATAAAAAAAAGGGTTTTGAATATAAAATTTCAAGTTTGTCATCGTTATATTTGGTATGTCTTTCTTTATGTCGGATATATCTTATCGCCGAATATAAGTATAGGTAATATGAGATGAAAAACGGCCTAACCCTTCGTGGTCACACCTTCGATTTCAATCAAGCTTGTCACAACCGGGTCAAATTGACCCAAGCCCATTTTTAGACGGTTGTCACGTGAAACCTACCAGTCCGATCGAGATCGTAAAAATACTGGGAAATACTTTAAACATTCTAGAACAAACAGCAAAAGTCGGTACACCAAAATTCAAATGGCAACATGTTGAAAAACAATCGTAAAGCGGTCAATGTGCAAAAAAGACACTTTTTTTACTCAAAAAATCATACCTTTTTGAATTTTCAATATTTTTAAGTAAAATTATTGTGGAGATACTCGTGAGATATGGTACTCTTACGAAAAAAATTGTGCTATAGTTTGTGTTCCAAAAAAGGTATTTATTTTGAAAAAAAAAAACGATATTTACCTTCAAAGTTCAAGCTCGGGTTATTTTAATCCGCGGTGACCACGAAGGGTTAAAAAAATTCCTTCAAAGAGTTTTGAAATGATTCATTTTTAGACTAAAAAAACAATAAATTTTCGAGATGAAAAGGGAGTCAGAATAAACAATCAGATCGACCTCAATGGGCTTCAAGATGATTTCTTTTTAATTCCACCGCAAAACTATTAGATCGATAAATTCCAAAATTTAACCAGATTTAAGTTAGAGCAAGGCCCATCGATCGAGATGAAAATGAAAAAAATCCGTTCATCAATTATCGAGATATTCTAAATTGAAGTATTTTTATAAAAAATGTTGTTCTTTGAATAACTCAAAGACTACTCGGTCCATTAAATCCAGAATTTAATCAGTTTTAAGTTATAAAAAACCGCATCGACTGGTACAAAAAAGATCAAAATCTGTTCATTCGTTCTCGAGATATCGTAGGTAAAAAAATTACAATTTTATTTCAAACTCGAGCTTATTACTATCGCAAATTCTCTCATGTAGTGATAATTTGTAATCTATTTTCTATCTCTTTATTTCTGTAGTTTGTTCATTAGCACACCGTATAATAACCACAAATCTTCATTTCCATATAAGTTTCACCGTCTAAACATTTCTGCGGTTAAATGCGCACCTATACCACCCATTCGCAATCTATCTCTATAATACCATTCATTTTTGTTTTCTTTTCTTTCTTTTTCTTTTTTATTTTTGTCTCTTTCTCGTTTTATATCCACCTCCACTTCCATCTCATATATTTTTATCAATTTCTCACCGATATATATATATATATATATATATCTACAGGTCAATTTCAAAACTTCCCTGATGCGGTTAGTCAGTTCAAACTCCGAGAATGGGAGAGAGGAGTTTGGTGGATGAATTAGGCCTTGTAGTTCGATAACCCGTGCGCGTAATTTAAATTTTCAATAGGCATTCTTTAGCTTATGAAATTTACTAAAACTTTTGTCTCTTGTTAATTTTTGTGAGATTATTTGTTATTGAGCTATATAGGGTCTAATTCATCAACCAAGCTCCTCCCACTCTCGGAGTTTGAACTGACTAACCCTGTATACGTACTACCTACATTGCAAATATGTGTCTGCATGGAATATAAATCATTATTATACCTACATTTGTCACACACTTATGTATATAAATGGAGAAAATTTCTTTACATTATTTAACGAAAATGTAGAGACATTTTGGACATAATAATTGGTTTGAAGTGAATCAGTTGTGAAGATTGAGGATTTATTTAAGAAGATTATGATCGAATTTTGAGAAATTACAAAGTTTGAAAATTCATATTAAAATTGGGACAGATCGGAAAGTCAAAAACTATGAAAGTCCGAGAATCCGAAAATTCAAAGACGAGACACGACATTTTTTCCTCTATGCGGAAATTTTGAATTTTGGAATTTTGAACTTTCAGTGTTTTTTACGTTTCATCGCCTACGGTAATATAAGAAAAGTATTGGTTCCGGTCGAAAAGTGACTTGCTAATGTCAACGAATCTTTACGTTTTCAACCCTCTAGAATCCGAAAAACAGGTTTTTAGAAAAATGTCGGCTTGTCTGTCGGTTTGTTCGACAAACTCGTGCGGTGATCTCGGAAACGGGTCGATGAAAAAATCTGAAATTCACAGAACTTTACAACCAAACGATGGACATGAAAAATTGCCATGTCTCGTTTAATTTGAAATTTCGGTTCTACCGGAAATTAATCGATTTTCGATGTTTTACCGACAAATCTATACTTTTTGTTCTGTATTACCTTTCTGAATGAAAGATTATGTTCTTCCGAGTGAGTTATTCATTTTATATATATAAGGCATTCCTTGCCACTGACAATAAAAAAATTGTAAATATACCCAGATCGAATTATAATGAAATGCACTGTACAAAATTGTTGTTTATCAATATATAGGGCGATCCTTGCAAATGACAAAAAGAAATTGTGAATATACCCAGATCGAATCGGGATTAAATGCACTGTATGAAATTGTTTGTCAATATATAGGGCATTTTTTTTTTGTATAAAATTTTTAATTTCAATCTTCAAATCGTTCAATATTTTCGTTATAAATATGTGTTTGTATGAATTCATCGACAAACTATTTTTATGAAATAGAGTAAATTCTTGTTTTCGTGTTTGGGTCAATTTTGTTTTTCTTTTATTACTCCACCGTAGTTATTTTCCTTAATTTATTATCTATCTCTCTTATGTCAGGGTTTTTTTTTCTTTCCGTCTTTTTAATCTTATTACGATTATTTATTATAACAAACAAATGAATCAAGGCAAAAAAAAAAGGAACAAACAAATTTATCTTATCACGGATATATACAAATATAAAAGGAGATAAATATAATCACTTCAACTATTTCAATATTTTATTTAAACGGGGAAATAATAAAACCTAATTATTGATAGTCCCACATCTCTCACTTTACACTCAACATTCTGCATTAATTAGCACTTTTTTACATTTACGTACTGACATGCTTATTTATTCTATTTTTTTTTTTTTTTTGTTTTTATTTTAGGTTTTGTCGTTTTATAATTTTAATTATCATCCCCTCCCCTTTCCCGCCTTTATTTTACGATTTTCTGCAACGTCGATGAGGTTTCCTAAGGATGAAAATCATTCGGAATATAAAATCTCTATAGACATCGAGAATTGAATCAGTAAAGCTGGTCTCCCTGACCTCGAATCAATTAAGATCGAACGTTTAAGTAAGGTTTACACTTATTCGATATCAAGGATACCGATACATCGATTATTTTCACCATCTGTCACTATAAATCGTTATTCTAGATTCTAGACCTTTTTCTATCCGTAATACAAGTTTATGAAATAATTTCACACAAACCAATCGAGTTTTATACATATGGGACATTCCATACCATTTCGACCTGGGTCTGATCCTGGACCTCTCGGATTGGGCCCGCGATTTTTTATATGATTGTTCTCACTCTGAAAGGAACTTAGTTTATTTCTTTCGTTTTTTTTTAGATTTTTTTAAATCGATTTGAATTTTCTACAATTTTTTAAAACGACGATATTCGTCGACACAATTTAAATATCTGACAAAATCGTGTTTCAGATATCAAAATTTTTAAGTTTAGAGCCGGAGTGGGGAGATTTTTTCTTCTTACTGATTTCAAGCTTCTTCTTCTTCTTCTTCTTCTTCTTCAAAAAAAAAAAAAAAAACGTTAAAAAAAATTGGAAGCGGGAGTTATTTTATTATGGATGGCTGCTGAAACATTTTCATATGTCACAGAGGATTTTTGAAATTTTTTTCAGATTTTTCAGAACCATTATACTATTTACAATTTTTATTTTTTTTTAATTTGAATCTGAAAAAATTCCAAAAAAATCTTAAACCCTACACGTTTTAAAATTCACAAATTTTTTATTTAGTGTACTGTTCAGTATTCATTCAGAATATTTTTTAACTAAATGACAAAATAATTCCCAAAATACGATAACATTTTTAAATTTTTTAGAAAATTTTCAACATTTAGATCGGTCGATTATTATTCCAGAGTTTAAAAAAGCTCGGTTTACAGTTTCCTTTTGAGAATGGTTTAGCGTTTAATATTCTTTGGCTGTATAATATCCGTCTTGTTTTTCTTACTTATAATTAGTTGATATCAAATGAGTGGATTATCTCGATGATCGCAAAGAAGATCTGTGCAACTGCAGTAGGAATTTTTTTAACTTGACCTATGGAAGCTGAGAACAAAAAGGGAGCTTTGTGTACTTAGTAGCAAGATGAATAAAAATTGTTATTCTAACTATCTTAGTAGTGGGATCATGTTCTTCTATCTTCAAAAGATGTTTGATAAATAAACGAATAATCTTTCCACGCTGGAATTTTAACTCTTAAATACAAAAATATTATATATTTAAAATTTTAAGCTCGAATTTTGAGATCAGAAATTTTTCAAATGTTAAAATAAGAGTTTGAAATTATTTTTAATTAAGAAAGTCAATCAGTTAGTCACAAATTTGATTTTTACAAACAATGAATAAAGATGGGGTGATCATTTTTTTCAGTTTTGAATTTCGTTTTATCAGCTTTTTTTGAAATCATAAATAGTCTGGATATTTTTACGTACACCGAAGTTATTAAAGAAAACATAGAGCCATGCACGCGGTGCACCATCTGATGGTGAACATCATTCCGGATAAATGACTCGTCCGAAACACAAAATCAAAAGGGTTTTATAATCTTTAAGATAGTCTCTACGATCTGTAGGAAGCAGAATTTCGAAAATAGAAAAAAAAAAACACTATTTTTATGTTGAAGAATACGATTTTACCATATTTTTACCTGAAAAATATTTTTTATATTATTGTTGAACATTTATTTCCAAAATCCGCTTTCTACAGGTCGTAGAGAATAGTTTTGTGCATCTCTTTCTAAATTTTTGTCCAAATTATCGGCGAGGTTTTCCCGATTTTATGTTCACCGATTTGAAAACCGTAGTTCGTAAGAAATCGCGCTTAAAATTTGATTTTTGGACTTTTTCACAGTTTTTACTCTGGAGTTTACTATCAATTCATATGTTGAAATTGATACTAACGGGTCTTAGCCGATGCCATCTTAACCCTTCGTGGTCATACCTCCAATTTCAATCAAGCTAGTCACAAACGGGTCAAATTAGGCCAAGCCCCGTTTTTAAACGGTTGCCACGTGAAAACTATCAGTCCGATTGAGACTGAAAAAATACTGAGAAATACTTTGAACATTCTAAAACAATTAGCAAAAGTTTGTATATCAAAATTCAAATGGCAACATGTTAAAAAAATTCGTAAAGCGATCAATCCGCAAAAAAGACACTTTTTCACTCAAAAAATCATAACTTTTTGAATATTTAATATTTTTTAGTGAAATTATAGTGGAGATACTCGTGAGATATGGTTCTCTTAGGAAAAAAATAGTGCTATAGTGTGTATTCCAAAAAAAGTATTTATTTTGGGGAAAAAAGCGATATTTACCTTCAAAGTTCAAGCTCGGGTCATTTTGACCCGAAGGGTTAACCCAATACAACCTTTCTGACTTATTTCGATCCTAAGAATTCTTTCCTTCTTCCTATTTCCTCCTTCTTCGATATTTTGTCATCATTGCACGATAACGATCGGCAGTCTGCATACTCTAACAATTTTTGAAAATACGTGGAAAAGATAATTTAAGTTATCGGAATATGCAAATAGCCGATAATCTTTTTTTTTTTTTTAATCAAATTCGAAGGGTGTAAAAGGTAGCCCCGTTTAACAGGACAAAAAATTCGAATCCTGTTATCCTCAGTACGAGATAAATCGTCAAGATTTTGAGATGAATACATTAATTATAAATTAAATAAAAAATTTCCAAACAAGTATAAATAATAGAAGAGTTAAAGTCCCGTGGGTTTTAATACCGTCCACTTAAGTTTACTTTGATAGAAATTTCTTCAAATTAAATATTTGTACAAACTGTCTGATGTCATGCAGACGTGATTTGAAAAATTTCTTTGACAATCATTATATTTCGTATGTCTTTATCACCTACACAATTTTTTCCTTTTATTTTTTTTTTTTTTTTATATTGGCGTTGTACAAACCTACCTACCCTTGTCTTTGCACTAAGAACCCGTATTTTTTATTATTTCTTTTTTTCTTCCTTCTTGAGAGCAGAGGGGAAAATGCCTCGTTTACCGAGAGATTGTACCATCAAAGAAATTAGATTTGCGTTCAGCTGTATAGGTGTAAACGTCGCAGGTAGGTAGATACTCTTTCATGGATTTTAACATTTTCTAAAGCGAACGAACTGCAGGACGTAAGCTAAGAATTTTTTTTTTCTTTTCATCACCTACGGTGATACAAGAAAAGTATTGGTTTTGGTCGGAAAGTGAATTTTGCTAATTTCAACGAATCTTCACGTTTTCGACCCTCTAGAATCCGAAGAAACAGGTTTTTGGGAAGACGTCGGTCTGTCTGTCGGCCTGTTCGACAAACTCGCGCGGTGATCTCGGAAACGGCTCGATGAAAAAATCTGAAATTTACAGGACTTTACAACCAAATGATGGGCATGAAAAATTTCCATATCTCGTTTAATTTGAACTTCCGGTTCTACCGGAAATGAATTTATTTTCGCTGTTTTACTGACAAACCTATACTTTTTTCTCTGTATTACCTTTCTAAATGAAAGAATATATTCTTCCGAATTGAGAATTTCATATATATATATAGGGCATTCCTTGCCAATGACACAAAAAAAAATTATAAATATACCCAGATCGAATTAGAATGAATGCACTGTATAAAATTGTTGCTTGTCAATATATAGGGCGATCCTTGCCAATGACAATAAGAAATTGTAAGTGTACCCAGATCAAATTGGGATTAAACGCACACTATGAAATTGTTGTTCATAAATATACAGGGCATTTTTTTTAAGTGAAATTTTCAATTCTGATCTTTTTTTTCCAGTTTGTCATTTTTTTTTTTTTATACTTTTTTCTTTCCCTGACAAACCCATCCCTGTTTTTCTTTTTGATGAAGAGCATTCCGAAAAACTGTTTTTCCGGCTTGTTTTTTGTATATTTTCTATAACACAAAAACGGGTAATTCTTCCAATTGAATTAGCAAATATTTTTTTTTTTTCACTTTTTCATCCTCTCGAAACCTCTTGAATTGTGGATTTTATATAACTGCAGAAATTAGACCCTGAAAATCCATGAGAATTTATAGAAAACAGAACAGCTCAGCTTCTCAGACTCAAACTCCGTTGCTGACGGTCGTATTGCTGCTAAGGAATGAAGAGATATTGGAATCGGTACTGCAGTTATTGGCAAAACGTGCCTCTCAATATTGCAGTCTATAATTGAAAGCCATTGCCACGTTGACGGAAATAGAATAGAAATTGCTATGGAAATGGCCATCGCGGTGCGCCTCGAGTTTCGATCAGACCAAAATCCCACGACTTCGACATTTACATTCAACAAGATATCGAGGCTTTTACTATGTAACAGAATTGCGAAACTTAGACACTTTGAACTTAGGCTTTTCAGACCTCGATGAAAGTTCACTTAATTATTATATATGCAGGAATTCGAATTTCATTTTTTTATCATTCAAATTTTGCAATTCATTCAATTTTTGTATCGAATTAACGAGTCTGAACTCTGATGATGACGAGTCTGATGATTGATCGATTGATCGGTCTTTTGCCATCTCTCGTTTAATTTGAACTCCCGGTTCTACCGGAAATGAATCGATTTTCGCTGTTTTACTGACAAACCTATACTTTTTTCTCTGTGTTACCTTTCTGAATGAAACAATATATTCTTCCGAGTTGAGAATTTCATATATATAGGGCATTCCTTGCCAATGACAAGAAAAAAATTGTAAATATACCCAGATCGAATTAGAATGAATGCTCTGTATAAAATTGTTGTTTGTCAATATATAGGGCGATCCTTGCCAATGACAAGAAGAAATTGTAAGTTTACCCAGATCGAATTGGGATTAAACGCACTGTATGAAATTGTTTGTCAATATAAAGGGCATTTTTTTTCTTTTATGTGAAATTTTCAATTCTGATCTTTTTTTTCGGTTTTTCATTACTTTTTTCTACTTTTTTTCCCCCTGACAAACCCATCCTTTTTTTTCTATTTGATGAAGAGTACTCCGAAAAATTGTTTTTCCGGCTTGCTTTCTTTAAATTCTGTTTTTTTTTTTTTTTTCATTTTTGATGAGATTATGTTGATATATCAATAAGTATAAAGACCGTGTTTAAAGCGGTTTTCTTGAAATTCAGGTTTCCAGATTTCGTTCGTATAAAAATTGAACTCATGACATTTAATAAATATTTAAATATATACGACGAACTTTACCATTTACATATGTGTGCGTGGATTATGTCAGAGAAATGTTTATAGTCCTTGATTTGTCCCGTTTATCCTAGCCCGGCTACCTGTTTTATATTTTATCGATCACGTGTGCGGGAGACACGAAATTTCAATTTCTAAAAACCGAAGGTCTGCAGTTTGAAAGCCTCGATTCAGCCGGTAAACGAGTTTAGCAAAAAGAAAAAAAAAAAAAAACACTAATAATCGACCCAAATCTCCTCGTCGTTTTTTTTTTTTTAATTTTTTTTTTCACTTTTTATTTTTTCCTTTCTTTTTGGTTCTTCTTTTTTCACTCTCCCATATTCTACCTGGTGTGAACCGCTGTTGTTAGATGAATCTTTTACGCATATTATGTTTTACGTAATTTGTCTGGCATTCCTTCAGAGCTCAAGCACCCGGTGACGACGATCATTAATTACCATAATTTAGCAAGATTTATTCTCGTTGTCTTGTGATGATAAATCTCGCCGCAAGATATCTCGAGTGCTGCAGTATTATCCTTCGATAAATTGTTTCAATAAAAAAAAAAAAAAAAAAAATGAAAAAATGTTCTCAATTAATATACGTATTTATTTAAAAAACAACGTCTTATACATTATCGTGAGAAAATAACGGGCTGATGCTGTACAAGATACGTAGGTAGGTATATCAATTGTACTCCTCTCGTATTATATTCTTATTTGAAAATATCTATCACTGTCATAAATCGTAGAATTTTTGTAAATTCTTGTTCCTGGTCCTTTTGTTTTCAATTTTGAATTAAAATATCATATATGTTATAAGGGTGGTCCTTATTTTAAGTATTTTTGAATTTTGATGCTTTTTCCAAAGGCTTTTTAGAAATTTTGGGATTTAAAAATTTGTCTAAACAAGCGAATGCGAAGCAAAAAAAAGAAAAAAGTATATTATAAAGGCCACCTTATTCTGATCCAGGGAATGGATCTTTATAAAAATTTAAATCCCAAAATTGTGGCAGTTACAGCTCTCGGCTTCCATAAAAGTACCTATACCGTTTATAAATTTCTTTTTTTCTTTATTATCTTTGAGAACGCATAAGAAAATTTAATTTACAAAAGTCAGCACCAATATAAGTTCTTCTCCGGCAGGAATATGTCTTACAATATTCCTCCAAATTTGAACTCGATCGGATGATCAGTTATCGAGATGAAAACTGCTCACTGACTTGAAAAAAGAAGTTTCGAAAAATATGCGTTTGACCTAGGATGTCCAGTCATCATGGAAATTCTGGAATCATGAAATTCTGATGGAATGTGATACCTATCGTCTAGAAAAAAAATCTGGAAATATCAGGAAATTTCATAATGTATTCAGAATTTTCTCAAAATTGACCTTAAATTTTGGCAAATTTAATGGGATTTCAAAATTTGTCTGCACAAGCGAATGCTTCTGGTATTGGGAGGCTATTTTTTATAATTTTACAATCCTTGCAATTTTTTGATCCATTAACGACTATTTTTTTTTTTTTTTTGTGGAATTTCACTATCAAAAATTTTTGTTGTAAACTGTTTTTTTTTTTTTTTGTTATTTCTTTAAAACTTGAAAGTTTACGATGATATTTACATTGGATCGATTTTCTTCTAGTCATTTTTAAAACAAATTTCGTACTCCAACTTTACTTGAAAAAGTTACGAAATTTTTGTCTGGAAAATCTGGAATTGTCAGAAAATTTAGAATTGAAAAAATAACTGGACACCCTGATTAGGTATTATCGCAATCGTAATAATAGATCGTAAAAATGCTTACTCAAATTCAGATATAGCGAATAAATAAATTTTCGAAAAAGGAAACAAAAAAAAAAAAAAAAATCTTACTATCAAATATTCGCGTTCTTTATTCCAGAGGATTATCCCTATTCACCCTAATTCCTTCATACGTATAATAATACATCCATAATATCATATATAAAATATTATTATGGTAAAAAGCTTGCAAAACGGTTGCGGCTTAAAAATCGGAAAAGTTTAAAATTCCGTTGTATATCCTGTAAAGAACAGGTGTAAATCGCATTTAATCATACCTTGTAATTTATTATAAATAATCGTTATACAAAATATTTGAAAATCCTGAATATGGTAGAAAAAAGCGTTTTTTTTTTTCGTGCCTAAATCTTGTTTTTCGTTTTTCCGTATCCTTTGGGTAAACGGACCGAAGCTTCTACAAGGATTGACGATTATTTCGTCCGCAGTCTCGAGCCTTTACCAACGTGCCTCTTGCCTTGCACGAAACATTGTAAATTTACGACGCGTCCACCGGGTATATGTAATGTCCAGGTAGAGAACAGCCAAATGTATTACAACAGAGACTAGGTTTACGAAGATGAATGGGACATGATAGAATCTGTTACTGTACGCAGAAAGGGGTGTACGAAAATTTTACACCATCACCACCTGCTTACCGTGTATATTTCTTTTTGTGATAAACCATATGAAGGGTATGGGTAGATAATACGTTTTACTTATAAATTTATCATTTATAATATTTAAAGAGCAAATTCTACAAATTTCAAATTTTTTTCATTGATCTGTTTTTGTGGGATAATCCGGGGAGTTTGTTGCACAGACTTTCGTATTTTTAAATATCTATTTTTCGGACACTAGACACGATAAAACGTGAACGTTTGTTGGAATGATCAAAAGTCATTTTCGACACGCCGGGCGCAAAGTTCAACTTTCCACACGTTTAAAACACTTTTCATCAATTGAATTTATTTCACGTGAGATCCCGCAGTCGTCCCACTCTACAAATTTGGATTTCTTACTAAAAAAATCTCAGCTTTGAGATGAAAAATTCAAAAGAATGATAAAACATGGCGGCGCACTGAAAAAAGCTGTTTGTTTTTTTTTTCTCAAAAATCGTGTTTTTTTTTTTTTTTTAATGAATTTTGAAAAGATATTCGAAAATAGAAGATATATTCGAAAAGGTGAGAATTTTTCACATGAGAAACCTATTTTTTCATATTTATTTTGTAGCGACAAAAATACGATAAAAATTCGCATTCAACCCTCAGTTACGTCAAAGTACGAAAATTGAATGTCGCATATCTCGTGAACGGTAAGTCTCAAAGGGATGAGACTTGGTGAACTTTCCAATCTTAAAGCATACTATGAAAGGTAAAAATTTCAGACAAATCAAATTTTTGACGTCTTATTCATTTTTTTATAATTGGTCAAGTGTTAAAAATTTTTTTGAAGATAGTTTAATATAGTTTATGAGTATTTAGTACAAGGGTGATAATTGCCTATTGGATTTTGAAATCGTTAAATCAATGGACAGAGAGAGAGAGAGAGAGAGAGAGAGCGCTGATTCTGACGCGTCATCTAAAAGTTTTAATTAACTATCAAACATCGAGTGAAGTCCACGATCCGTTAAAACTTTACCTGATAAACAAACTTTTGGTTTCTGTTTTGACAACTGGCAAAACAACACCGTCTACTAACAACAACATCCAAGCTTTAAATTGGTAAATCAAAAAAAAAAAAATCAAAAAAAGTGTTCGCGAGTTCTAATAACCTTCGTGAATATACGTTGAGCCAATTAAAATTCCGACTATACTTAAACGTTGATTAACTAATGGTTTACATTCACCAAATATACGAATACATAGGTATATATCTATATACATATGTATATTCTCCGGAGCACAAAGTTTATATGCACATTACCCTGTAAATTATAAATCCGATTGGTCCACGATCCAATCGATATACGTTAATATCGCTTTAAGCTACCGAAAACGATCATTTGTTATGCACCTGCAGTGTTTGGTTATAGAATAATTGATCCGTTGAAGGTAGGATAATTGAAGGAATTTTTCGTTCCGTTTTTGTATACAAATTTTTTTTAAACCGATTCGCTATGCACATTGCAGTCAATTAAATCGCAAGCTTCAATTCAAATCTGAAGAAAAGCTTGATTTTTAGGAATTTTGGAATCGTGTGCAATAGGGTAGACTTTAACGAAAGGCCCAGCGTTGGGCCAGTATTGTTACCAACACTGGCGATCCCAGCGCAGTTATTCATCTCAGTACCGGATCAATTCCGGTCATGATAAAATCGTGCCGACGCTGGTAGCCAGAACTGGGCCAATATCACGGATAAACAGTGGGCCAGTATCATAATCCAATACTGAGCCAGTATCTCTTCGAAAATTTATATCGAAAACCAGACACGAGAAGGACCTGTTTTTCTAGGTCTTCTATTTTCTAACCCTTGAAATGTATTGCGAGAGATGCCCAATTCTGTACGTCCCATCGACTTGTGACAACACTGGGCTGCCGGTGTTGGCCCAGTAATGGTTCGTATTAATAGCGCTCGCAGATTTTATACTGTCCAATGCTGGCCCAGTGCTCAACGTCGACACTCGGCTGTTTAGGCTGGGCCAGTGCTGGGCCAGTGCTGGGCCAGTATCGGCAGATTCTACCTGGTATGTCTAAACGTGATATTTCGGTGTATTTCCTTATTGCATCCGATTCCTAAATCGAGAAAAGAATTTTTAATATTTGTGAAACTACACGCTTTGACTATAATCGTTAATCTGAACTTTACAAGTCTGAAAAGTGAATTTCATATGAACTAAAGGTATATAGTCGCTAATCGGCGCTGCGGTGTTTGAGAGATGAAAAAGTACATTATTCAACTTGTACAAAGCGGCTTTTGAGAGCGCAACGCGGAGAAGTCGTTTACTCGCTAATCAAGAGCGTCGCTAATCACTTCGTAACTCTGCGAACTAGGGGCCGACGTCGAGGCGTCGTAGTCCTCTGTTTTTTTTTCTCCAGGTTTTGTTGGCCAAGGGAAACCCCTGAGTCCGCTTTAGAGTTTTCAAGCTCTTTCCATGGGGTTGGTTTGCTTTTCATTTGTGTCATAGCTTCACCGAGCCTTTTCGCTTTTGGCGGTTTCGATCTTACTCTTCGTTCTTCTTCGGCCTATTGCGGGTCAACAATCGTGTAAATGGTGAAAATGAAACTGTTAAAAATGTATATAGGGGCGGGGCAAAATGGGGTACCCTCAAAATTTTATGCAAAATTTTGTTTTTTAAATAGTCAAAAATAACGCCTATAAACATTATTGAGCATTATTTTGAATTTTCAAAAATGTTTTATTTTGGAAAAATTTTGTTTTTCAAATTTTTTTTTAAATAGTCAAAAATGACTTCTACAAACATTATTGAGCATTATTTTGAATTTTGAAAAAAAAATTTTTTACTGTTTTGGAAAAATTTTGTTTTTGAAAAAATAAAAAATGGTTTACAATTGAAAAAAAAAGATATAGCGTATTCGAGTCCTCGGAAACTAAGTATTTCCCTAAGTACCCCGCTTTGCCCCCTCCTCCCTTATATAGGTGAATAAATTAAAAGCTGAGTTCGAGATAAAAGATGATCAATTTTTTTAGTTACTTCAACGTGATAATATCCAGCTGTAGGATTATATACCCTTTCTTGAATTTTGAAAATATGAGGGAAAGATTAAAGAGCTCTGACACTCTTTTTTGAAAAGTATAATAACAGTAAAAATGTACTTTAGCTTTTTAAAAAAAGGATCAAAATTCGCTGTCCATCGTTTATACACAGTTCTTCAATTGGACAAAAAATAATAATAATAATCATCGAAGGATTGGACAAAAAAATTCAAAAACTACGCCCTGGCCTTATTGCGGACACAATTCTTTGAGGTTTGTTCAACCTAACTTTTTCGTCAAGTTTTGTTTGTTCTGTTCAAGTAAAGTACGCAAAGGGTGGGTTGGTATATTCAACACATTATATTCAACAAAGGATCCTTTTCAACCTTTACCCTTAGAATTAACTTACAAATCCTATAGGCTTATACTTCCTCCTTCTCAACGTATGTTTGGTGAGAATTTTCGAATAGAATTATTTATACTATTTAGGTTTAAGAATTTATTTACATACACCAGGTAAATAGGAAATTTTGATCACATAATACTCTACACGAAATATTATACCTACTAGTGCGATTAAAGAAAATAATTTATTTATAAAATCCGGAAATTTACGAGAAATATTAGTCTTAGAAATTTTTGAATTTTTATTATAATTTTTTTTATTTTTAGGAATGTTTTTTTACTATTATTTTTCTTCTTTTTTACATATTTTATGAAATATTTATAACGCTTGGTTTTCTTGTTCATGATATATTTTATCCGGCTACTCAGTCTCCAAATTGGGCCCGCGATTTTTTATATGATTGTTCTCACTTTGAAAAGTACTCAAATTTTGTATTTTTTTTTTAGATTTATTCAAATCGATTTGAATTTTTTACAATTTTTCAAAACGACTATTATCGATCGACACGATTTAAATATCTGAAAAAATTTCGAAAAATCGTGTGTCCGATATCAAAATTTTTAAGCTTAGAGCTGGAGCAAGGAGATTTTTTCTTCTTACTGTTTTCAAGCTTTTTTCGAAAAAAAAAAAAACGTAAATCAAAATTAGAAGCGAGAGTTATTTTATTATGGATGGTTGCTAGAACATTTTCATATGTCAGACCGGATTTTTGAAAATTTTTTCTTATTTTTTTGGAACCATTTTACCATCTGCGAATTTTTTTTTTTTTTGCAAAAATTCCAAAAAAATCAGCGTTTTTTCATCTGAAGACGATACTTACTGATACAAGCAAGTCAAAAAAGTCAAAAAAATAAATACCTACTTAAAAAATTCATATCCTACGATCTATGAGAGATAATATTTTGAAAAAAAAAAAAAAAAAAATACTGAATATGTTTATCATGACTAAATAAATACAGAAAAAAAATTGTCGATAAAATCAAAATTTCGAACGGACGAGTAGACATCAAATCCTCATATATCTAAAAAATTATTTCTAAAATAGGAAATCAAATTATTTTTGCTATAAAATATAATTTTTAATCCATGCCTATATGTTCAGTGGTTCGCGAAATTGACTTACTGCCTTCGTCGAAGGTTCGTTTCGGTATATACCGGGTGCTTCATTTTAATCGCCCCAGGCTGATGTTTCCGAAACTAAGCAAGATACGAAAAAACGTTTGGTATAAAATATTCAGGGTTCAGAGAGGGACGAAATTTGGTGGTATCAGTATTTCGGTAAATGAAGCCGCCATGGTTAGGTGTAGGTTAACTTTGTTTTTGTGAATGGAAACCCACATTTTTCATCACATAATTTTGTTTTACTTGAAAAATCAAACGACTTTTGTATGAAACCTTTTTTTGTGAGACAACAAGTTTTTATGATATTCAACTGAACAACTAAAGATTTCTAAACTTTTGAGAAGATTTCACCTCTAAATTATCAAATTTGGAGAAAAATTGCAAAAGACAAAATGTGCGTAATTTTATGCAAAAATTCTTGGACAATGATTGAAGAATTTTTTCCTATAACTTTTTATTGTAGCTTCTTTAATTGTCTGAAAAACAGCGGAAATTGTTTTAATAAAAATCTGCAATTATTCTCCAAGAATCTTAACATGAAATCACACACTTTTTGTTAATGCAATCTTTCTCCAAACTTGATAGTTTAGAAGTGAAATGTTCTTAAAAGTTCAAAAATCTCAAGTCGTTTAGTTGAATATTATAAAGACTTGTCTCACAAAAAAACGATTCATACAAAAGTCATTCAATTTTTCAAGTAGAACAAAATTACGTAATAAAAAATATGAGTTTCTATTAAAAAAAAAAAACAAAGTTGACCTTTACCTGACCTAAGCGGTTCCATTTACGGAAATACTGATACCACCAAGTTTCGTCCCCCTCTGAACCCTGAATATTTTATACCAATATTTTTTTTGTACCTTGCTTAGATTCGGAAAAATCGGCCTGGGACGATTAAAATGAATCACCCGGTATGCTACATAGATGAACGTTACCAACGTAGCTATACGATGGTAATTCGTTATTGGTTCGCAAACTCAATCCTTTGAGGGCGTCGATTGAGTTTAACTTTTTTCACGAGGGAGAACACGAAGTGGGGTGAGAAGAGGGGGTGAAGCGAGGTGAGGCATGGGGTAGTCTCGAATGGCTAAAGCTTTACGAATTTTTATACTTTTCAAAGGTCATGAGAATTATTTTTATCCCCCATCGTCTACCTTACAATTTTATAATCCAATCAAATATTTTTTCTCGCCTCTTGTTAGTTACCCGAGTTAGTTTTTTTTTTTTTCTTGGTTTTTATTAAGAAGCTAAAATTCATATTAAAGTATCAAAATATGTGAGAATACTTTTGACAAATCACCGAAATACACTCTGAGGAAATATTCCATTGATTTAGATTTTTCACAATTCTAATTTCTACTATTTTCAAACACAAGTAAAAATTATTCCAAATTTTATTATAAATTAATTTCAACTGAAAAAATTTAGTCAAATTTGCAGAAAATATCTTGTCATTAATCTAATTTCAGGGCAGATCGATACAATATTCATTGAATTTCATTTTTACATATAAAAAAAATGTAGGATTTTAAATCAATTTTTTATTTTATTTTATTATTTGGAAAATTTTTTCTATACTCACGCCAACGACGATAAACGATGCTCATAACGGAAAAAGAGTATCCTCTGAAGGATTTTTCAAAATTCTTAATATTTCCGAAGTTATTCACATTTTTTATTTTGGTGCATTTATTTTTTCAAAAATTCATAACTTTTGCTACGTTTGTCGTACGGGGACTAGTTTCGGTTCATTTTCTTTGTGAAAGAATAAAGTTTCGAGAAAAAAAAACAGTCCACTTGAACTTTCGTTTGCTGAAAATAAAATATTCTCAATTTTCTGAAAAAATTTAAAATTTTGAAAAAATTTATTATTATTATTATTTTCTTAAATTGAAAAATATTCACAGACATAAATATTCATGACTATAAATTTAGCGCCTCTTCTTACCTCTTCTACTGAAGGTATCACTAAAAATGATGAATGACTAGCCAACGGTCATTAATTAGCCTTTATCGTCTTTTGAACTTCTAGCTACGACTACGACGTCTCTACCATCTGCATTAAGATCAGGTATACCTCAGGCATAACCTGTGTACTATATCTTATCCCCGAAGGTCTATCGAGTGTTTCCTTGTTATTTTTTCTTCTATTTTCTTATCCTTTTTCTGCGTCGTATGGACACCCACATTCAATCGTTGAAGAGTCCCCCTATCTTATTTAGTTTTCTACTACAACGAGGGTCTTCTTACGTTATACCTACACAGTGCAGCTTCCCATTTTCTCTCTCTTCTCTCCTATTTTCTATCCTTTTTATTATCTCTCCTCTCTTCTCGCTTTTCTCTTATACCAGATTACCCAGCTTCCGTCCTCTGGACCCTGAGCCACGTACTCGATCGTTGTTGAAACCGGTCCTGACCACACCGATGTGAACGAGTAAACGAACGGCGGTAGTAAAGACACACACGCAACTTCAGACTAAAGATTTGATTTCGATCTTTTTGAATGAAACGATTTATCAAATAAATTGTTTTTCTTTTTATTTTTTTTCATTTATGGATATAAAAATTTTAGCGATCTTAGATCTTCAAGATGCTTACTGCTTAGTTCGCAATTTCATCGAACGATATACTCGCTTTTCTTTCCTTAAATAGCACCTAATTAATTACCATCAACCTACGTTATAATTTAATACACGCTCTTCATTATTCGACGGAAGTCGTGGGTTTTAAACTTGTATAACAATTTAGAAACGCCAATTTACTCAATAGAAATGGTATACGCTATACGGTTTTATTCAAAGACCAGAGTTTCATATAATACGAACCCTCGGGTAAACGACTAACGATGTTACATCACCGCGAGTTTTAATACATAAATCGATATCACGATTTAAAGAGACAGAAAATTTATATATAGCTACCGATTTCATTTTAGTTCAATTTTTTTCAACGCCATTTCATTTTATTCATATTCTACTGTCTTTCCTTTTCATCTGGGAAAATAATTAAGATCATGAAAGGACAGAGTTTGCCTATACTACAAACACCAACATGCGGTTGAAGACAGTGTCTGGTATACGCGCACTGTCTAGTACGCGTAATGAACTCCTTTCTGATTCTGATTGACATTCTTTTCTAATTTTCTAACTCTAGTACCAGAGTTTGTACAGCTACGATCATGGACTGTCTTTGAATTGGAGTAACCGATGATCAGATTCCAGAAATTTTAGGAATTAAAATGTTTGATTGGATAGTTGCGTTCAATTCATAAGCTTGTATCGATTTATGATTACCGATATGTGTTACTTGTGTTAACCAATCGTAGAAACTCATCCCTGTTTCATAATGTTATATAAAAATTTTTAAATGTAATTGAAATCTTTAACCAACTTGGTAAGTCCTCAAGAACCGAGAACCATTAAGTCTAAGAGTTCTAAAAGCCGATGAAGACTTTGCCTTAGCAGGTATATATGTATGTACATATGTATGGTATGTGTGTAATGTCAGCGGACCTTTCGGTTTGGACCGCTCTCCAAATCCTACGCGCATTCAAGAAGGTGGGTCACCTGCCCTGAGGCTGATTGCATTCGTGAGTACCACGTTCAACCCACGCCCTGAGCCCACTATAACATGGATTGCATCCTGGCTTGGTTAAAAATCCTGTTACATGTATGGACGCTTGGAGCTGCAGTTTACTAGTAGCTAGACTGCCTTTACTCCAGCGTGGGTTTACCTTTTCGTTAAAATTATCTAGCTGGTTTCTATTTGCCCAACCCAAGCACATGGATAAAGAGATATTGATGTATCTGTACACTGTACACATGTGCCTGCATCAGGGACACGTTCTTCAAGATTACATACCACATTTACTGCAGATCTGTACAAGGAAATCCATCGTCTTATATCATTTACCTTATTATATATGATCTTTATCTCAGACCAAAATCGCTACTGTAGATTAGAAAATGATATGATTAGCAGTATTTCAATTCCAGTTCTCAGACATGTGATAATAGAAGATAGGATTTCTTTTAACTATCCGAATTTCAGAGTAAAACTAGTCCAGTCATCTTAGAGTCTCAAGTCTCGCATGTGCTTCAGTTTGAGGTCTGTCTCGTTTTTTACTCATCAGGATGCAAGCCTTTATCAATAATGAACTGATACTGATAAATATGGTTATCGTATTAAGATCATATAAAATCGAATTCCATTTTTGGATTAATTAGAGATCGATTGATCTAGGGAATTCCTTCAACAATTGAGCACTCACTTTGACTGAATTTTTATTTCAGTATGAAAAGAAGAGATGATGGATCTCAGATACAGAATTTTACTTATCGTAGTGGATGAAAAAACTAGTGAATTGCTATGATGAAACTGGGTTATTAAAAAATTCTTTTGGGACAGACCGCTCCTTTGACAATATCTCTCTTTCATGACAAACAACTATATTGCATACTGCAACCTTACGTATTGAAATATGTATGTCAGTGAAATACTGATTGAGAATTCAATACACGACTCCACTGATTATAGGCATGTACAGACCTGCGCATTAATGATTGGAACATGAACATAGCTGCGCTCGGATTATCGAATCGTGAACATGGACTCGATCAACCAGTAAACGAGCAAATGCTTCGTTCGAGAAATACTCGTATGCATTTACAACTTCAAGTTGTTTAAACAACATTGTTGATCTGTCTTGACGCGCGTTCTCTTTACTAAACGTTGACTGTGGGCGCATGGTGGCGCTAGTAGAGTTAAGTCCATGTTCAATGACGCTGATTATTCGGGTAAATTATTAATGTGCAGGTCTGTACATCTACATGGTATAGACATACATTATGCTGTTATTGGATGATGTGAATAGAAGAGCTTAGGAGATGTCAACGAAAGCCGCAATTAGCGATAAAAAAAAAAAGAGAAAAAATCGTTTATATTAGGGTGTGTAGTTACAGGGCAATATAAATTTTTTTCATCTGAAACTCCTTTACGATAAGAGATTAAGAAAAAATCCTTTGCGAAAGGAAAGGGCTAACATCGTATTTTATTAGGTAGTTTAATGAATTGTAAGTCTTTACGTTGGAAATACGTGATTCTTTATTTCGGTTTTAATTGGTACTTACTCAGCCGGGTTTTTTGATGAAAAAAATTTTATACAGTCGTGTTTTATAGAGAATTAAATTCTGTAAAAAAAAAAAAAGTATCCTTAGAATTATTTTTATAAAGTCAATAGTTTGACTGTGACAAACGACTTTAAAAGTTATTCTTTCAATTTCTTATAACTTTTTCATCGTTGTACTTACAGACTTCGTGTTTTGACATTTTTTGTAGGGAATTAAAGCTTCTATGGAATCGCACACCGCAACGGTATGTATCACAAAAAGTAGCTGAGTTATACCAAAAAATAAAAAATAAAAATTGTATCCTTTCGATGATATTTAAATGAGAAACTTACGATTCATTGAGTTTCTTTTGTACCTAAAATGCATATTTTTGTTGGACGTTATTGTAAAAGATTTTTAAATAAAAATCAAATACAAAAAAATACATTCAAGTGAGATAGCCCTCTTGGAGGGGGGAATTTTGTTGGTTGTGTCCTAAACTGGGTTGTTTTTGGGATTTTGTTTAAGAAAGTTATCGGCTGTTTTTTTTCTCGAAATTTCAGGGTTTATTCGTTATAGAAGATAAAGAAGTAGTTTCGAGAAAAACGTGTTTGTCTTCGAAGTTTGAAGAACGATTTTTCATCTAGAGCAAACTGACACACCGAGCTGCTTGGACCACGTGACCAATTTAAAGTCTCGTTTGATAGGGTTTCTTTCTTCAAATTTTATATCAAACTGTTTCTATATTTTATAACAACCTGGTCTAAGATGTATCCAGAAAGTTGAACTAAGGATTTATTACTTTTAATCACCTACGGTGATATAAGAAAACTATTGGTTTCGGTCGAAAAGTGACTTTTGCTCATTTCAACGAATCTTCACGTTTGCGATCCTGTAGAATCTGAAAAACAGGTTTTTAGAAAGATGTCGGTCTGTCTGTCGGCCTGTTCGGCAAACTCGCGCGGTGATCTCGTAAACGGCTCGATGAAAAAATCTGAAATTCACAGGACTTTGCAACCAAATGATGGGCATGAAAAATTTCCATGTCTCGTTTAATTTGAACTTCCGGTTCTACCGGAAATTAATCGATTTTCGCAGTTTTACTGACACACCTATACTTTTTTCTCTGTATTACCTTTCTAAATTAAAGAATATATTCTTCCGAGTTGAGAATTTCATATATATAGGGCATCCCTTGCCAATGACACCAAAAAAATTGTAAATATACCCAGATCGAATTAGAATGAATGCACTGTATAAAATTGTTGTTTGTCAATATGAAGGGCCATTCTTGCCAATGACAAGAAGAAATTGTAAGTGTACCCAGATCGAGTTGGGATGAAACGCACTGTATGAAATTGTTGTTCATAAATATATAGGGCATTTTTTTAATGTGAAATTTTCAATCTTGATCTTTTTGTTCGGTTTTTCATTACTTTTTTATACTTTTTTCTTACCCTGACAAACTCGTCCTTTTTTTCTTTTTGATGAAAAGTATTCCGAAAAACTGTTTTTCCATCTTGTTTCTCTGGTATTTCCTCCGTGGATTTATTTTTTTATTCTTACGATTATCTTTTACCGACCAAATCATTCTACCCATACGTATCCATTTTTTTTTTTTTTTCTTACCAAATTCATACTATAAACGTCGCAGGTTTTACCGGGATACGATTTCGGAGGAATAAAAATTCTTTTCTTCCTTCACCGTCTCGGGAAGTCGTATATATCTATAAAGAATACGTCCTGAGAATCTTTTGAAATACACATTCTTAAATATTTGTACGTCGTTTTATACGCCGGACGGTATCTTCACGAACTGGAAGAAAATAAGAATTCTATACGTTGTACAGAATAGAAACTTGACATTTCTTTTATCCAAAATAGAAGAAAAATCCCAATTTCGATTTTCAAAATCATAATCTTTCAAATTATTTTCCAAATTCAAATATCTCAAATAATTTTCTAAAAGAAAATCAAGCTTTTAAAATTACAAAAATATTTTACGTTCGATAATTCGTAGGCATAGACCATCCATCTATAAAGACAATTATCAAGAGATTTCGTATCTGCCTCACAAACTAATTAAAATATCCTTCAGATCCGAATTTCCGATAGTCTACATTCGATATTTGAATTGCAACAGCTATTCTACATAACCAAACGTGACGATTGCATTCCAAGCTCACTCCGCGCGTAGGCGTAATAAATATTTTTTTATTTTTCTATACTGGACAGTTAAATCTTTGTGCTTTCCATTCGTTGACTGACCGATGTTTTATAGGAATGTGATGATTATCAATACAGACATCGGCTCGAATCTCCGCTACATAGCTAAAAAAATCTAGAGAAGAAATCAACGACATTCATGTTAGATTGTGTTATTTATTTCGTCTAAACAGATTTTCAGAATTTTTAAACTGTTCAAAAACTTCGACTTACTTTGATGGAAAAAGTGGCTTTTGTGGCGAAAATATAAAAGTTGCTGCAAACTTGATTTTCATCTTTTGCTTTATACTTAAAAATACCATACGTAAATTTTCAGGATCAAAAATGCCCGGGAAATCGTGAAAATTGATGAAAAAAAAACGTAAATTTTCGTCTTTTTTTTCACGATTATCTCTGCAACTGTGAAAATTTTCGAAAAAAGTTTCAGATAAAAGTTATAGAGCTAAAAATTTTGCGTCGAAAAATCCCATCAGAAGTTAATTTTCGTTTAGCATTTACAAAGTGGCAACGAATTTTCTGATTTAGGTTATGAAAAATCAATTTTCACGATTTCCAGAGCATTTTTGATCCTGTTAATTTGCGAATAATATTTTTACAGGTAAAACGAAGATGAAAATGAAGCTTGTAACCACTTTAAAATTTTTGAAGTTCAGACTTTGGCTTACTGGACTAAAAAGAATTTTATGATCTGGATGTCTGGAGGCCAGTCTTAGAAATGTTTGAAATTCTAATATCGTCCTGGAATTAAAATCAGAGTCCTTTGAATCCTGAAAAATTTATAAATTTCCACCCTCCCTAATTATCCTCAAATTTTGATTAATACGTCCTGAAAAATTTCTTCGCTTTTAACACAGTAAAAATTTTTGTTTCTGAAATTAGTTCTAAAGTTTGCGAGTATTTTTAAAAACAAAAAAATGTTTTAAAAACAAAAAAACCGATCGAAGTATAAGATTTCTTGAAATCCGTAAAACCAACGTCTTATTTTATCCGCAATCATGAAACGTTCTAATAACTAAATAATCTAAAACAAAAATCTTTAGGATTATTAACACTTTCCTAAAGTATGGACTAGATTACATGTCCCAACGTGCATCGCATATCGGTGAGGGATAGAAAATTTGGTATTCAAAAAACGTCTCTCCTTGTAGCGATAGTGGTAAATGATGATAATGCATATACACAGATACTGACGGAGGCAATAACACTGGTAATGTGACATTCGGCCTGGCTTATCTGGTGACATAAATTAAACGGAATTTTTATTGATAAGACGTATGTATGTATGTATGTATGTATGTATGTACATACATATCTAACTCTAACCTAACCACGGTCAGTCTTCGATTATACTGTCCACATTCAACTTTCTGTTAAATTAAATAATTCAATCATAAACATGACATAGTTGTCTATCGTTAAAGATTTTGTCTACGTAATATGAAAGATTATGTGAGACACACTATTCTCGATATCATAAAAGGAGTTTTACCTATAAATTATAGAGAAGATTAATACGAAATATCGTTTAAAACACGCCGTGCACAAAATTCAACTTTCCGCGTGTTGTGTTGAAAAACAAAGTCCGATACACGTGTGAAAGATGATTCTCGACTCGTGTGATTCTCACCCTCACTTCGCTCGGGCGAAAAACTTCACACTTGTCCGAGAATCAACATTCTCGCACTTGTATCGAAAAGTACTATTTCGTAACGCATCCACGATTTTTGCGTTTTTTTTTTACCTATAAAGCGGGCCTAAAGTGACCGTTTTCAGACCAGCGAGCAAAAAAAAAAAATTAGCAGTGGGCGTTTTTAAATTTTTTTTTGCCCGCTACTCGAGTAGCGGACGTTTTCAGGTTTTTTTTGCCCGCTAAAATATTTTTCAATATTTTCAAGAAAATTATCAATAATTGAGATAAAATCTAATAAGTACGTACTGGCCGTTTTAGAAAACGGTCACATCAGTCCCGCTTAATATAAAGAAATCGCAAAAATCCAGACATGCGTTACCAAAAATATGGTGTGCACCAAGGGCTAAAGCGGGCTTTTTAATCTCGTGTGGTTGCAGTACTCATCTTCGGTTCGCAAACGCACTCGCCTCCGACTCGTACTGCAAACTTCACACTCGGTCTAAAAAAGCCCACTTTACGCCCTTGGTACACAATATATTATTTTATTTATCGATACTTCTATAACCAATTTTTTAAATCTTTTTTCCCCATATTTTGAGATTTTTTTTCGAAATTTTCGAGTCCAAATTATGATCTAGCTTTTTGACAACCGACACACAAAGTTCGGTAAACGATGAATATCGCTAATCGGTGTGACCAATTTTTTCACTCTCTCTTTCTCTCCATATTTCGAGTTTTTTTTTTCCGAAAGTCTCCAGTCCAAATTATGGACAACTTACATAACCCTGAAACGAATACGAGGTTAGTCCAATTCCAATTGTCTTCCAGCTTTTTGGCAAACAACACAAAATTCGTTAAACGATCAATATCGCTTATCGTTAGCTGAGAAGCTCGGAGTTCTCTTCTCACAGAATTACAACTAATTATTCTGGTATTAATTATTCATGCTGGTAGTGTAGCTAGGCGAAATCAGTGAAATGGTTCTGAGGGAATCCCATACCAATCATGTATGCTAAATACCGTCAGTGGACTAGTTCACGACAGATCCTGTGAGCCAGAGAAATAGATAGATTAGATAGATAGATAGGCATTGATCAAGACTCAGTATATTCATTTATATTCGACTGATATCGATCTCTCGTCTACACGTTTACAATTTTTTAAGGTCTCATCGAAGAAGAGCTTGTTAGCCAAAGTGTAGTCATTCAAATTTCCGTGATAACTGTTCCAGAACTTCGCATAACTATCCTGATATTCTCTTTACATCACGTACTCGGAAATTTAAACGGAACTTTTGATCAACGGGTGATATCCACCAGGGAGGATAATTTTCATTTCACATTGATGATACGGTTTGAAGAAATATTCTATTTATTCAACTTTTGTTTTTTTTTTTGTAACTGATCATAATTATCATTTTGGAAATGAGATCAAAATTATTTGGGATTTTATAGAGCTTCACATTGAAGAATATTCTTCAATTCTCGATACGTTGGTTGAATTAGTACATATATTGTGTATCAAGGGCGGAAAGTACGCGATTACTGACGAGTCTGAAAGTTACTGCCCTAGAGCTTACCTTACCGCCCGAGAGTTTACTTTACCGGCCGAGAGCGGAAAAGTGCTACTTTCCGCACGTAATAGCATACTTTCAGTGCAGTTAGGACAAAAAATTGTTTAGGAAGTATAGGACTATTGAAGTTTCGAAAAATCGATTTTCGGTTGGTTTGGATTGCTTAGAAACCAAATAATCATCGATCCAATCCGGTTTACAGTTTACTGAGCATGTTTTTACAAGTATTAAAAATAAAAAACTAGTTCTCGATATTTTGAAAATTATCGAAGCTGTCCAGCGCTGAAGAATGAAAAATATTAAGACTGTAATAACTTCCGTCATTTTTCGAATTTCTTCATGACCTTTTTTTTATTTAGATTTTCATAAAAGCTGCGGTTTTCAGAATCGATAATTTAAAAAAATCGATGTTTCGATAAGATTGTGGGCCTTTAAAAATTCAAATTTTTGAACGTATATCGTGGAATTGTTTTGCACAAATTAAAATACATACTTTTATACTGTAAGTTTCAAAAGTCTTTTCATTTCTATACATTTTACTGATAATTACGTATCAACGATATAAATCGAACGTTAATAAGTAAAAACGAAATGAATAAAAACGTTAATAAAGCGATAACAAAAAATAAAAAAAATATAATTACACTGCCTGGTTTTCAGAGGATTAAAGAAAGTACTTGCACAACATTTTGTCGAGTAATTACACGTATAATTATCAGCCAACACAATAAACTCGCTTTTTATATTCGATAAGCATTAAGTCGAGAGTTTATCAGCGTTTTACGCGTATTTTCAATCCTTCTCTCTTTCTCTCTCTCTATTTTGTTCATTGTTTTCTATTGTTCTGTTGTATCGTTTATGCTATGTCTCTTTCGGAAATTCACCGTTCATATGTGTAGTAACGGCAGGAAATACGTGACAATGAGTTCTGACAATAAACTTCTGTAAACTATTGCCTCATATACTATTAGTCATACTTTTCATTTTTTTTTTTTTCCTTTTTTTTTTCGTTTTGTAACGGGCTTTCATCATAACGAACTCAATGATTGACGCCGATGAACCCATTTCATTCGTCTCTCGTCAGTTTCGAGATAAAAATACCATCGAGATATATAGGTGAAAAAAACAAGCTATTTTTATACACCTTCTGTGTATATACCAATCGGATATTATCAATTATACGTACAGACCTGCACATTAATGGTTTAAACATGAACATAGCTGCGCCTGGAGTTTCGATTCGACTCTCGATCCAACTCGCACCACGGAGCAGTCGAAAAGCAGACGCTTTTCTCGGGAAACAACGGTATAACTATTGTTGAGCGAAAAAAAGTGTCTGCTTGTCGACTGCTCCGTGGTGCGAGTTGGATCGAGAGTCGAATCGAAACTCCAGGCGCAGCTATGTTCATGTTCAAACCATTAATGTGCAGGTCTGTACATACAAAACTGCCCATCTACATTCTTAGAAAAACGATTTCATTAATTAATACCAATATCCAATCACTAGGTTTTTTTTTTTGTTTCTCTTTTTTGCTTTATTGTTATTCTTTGTTCTTTAACTTCCTGTTTTGAAAAAAGAAGGTATAAGTCTTTATGATCAATCTGCTGATTAAAAGTCGAGCTTTTATAAGAACTCCACGTTTTTACATCTAAGTGTGGTCAATTCTTTATCTGATGATAACTCGATAACTAATGAACGGATTTTGCCCTTCCTTGAACCAATCGATAAGGTTTTTTATAACTTAAAACTGTTTAGATTTTGGATTTTATCGGATTTTTAGCTCTCGAGTTATTCAAAGAAGAAAATGCTTTTTTAAAGAAACTTTTCGATTTACTATATCTCGATGACTGATCAACGGATTCTTGCGATTCGGGTATCAATCGATAGGATTTGCTCCAATTTAAATCTGGTTAAATTCTGGAATTAATCGATTCATTAGTTCTTGTGTTAGACAAAAAAAAAAAAAATATCAACTTATACAATTCTGTTTCATTTCGATTAAACTTTTTTACTCATAGAATATTGATTTACGAGTTTGCAGTTAACCTCCGAACTGGAAATTCTAAGACTGGCTAATCGAAGTTAATTAACCTACCAACTTGCTATAATTTTATTGTGACCTTTAAGGAGGTTGGCTAATCAAAAATTAATACTTTTTGTTAAATTTATCAGGGGATAGTCAAGACATTGAGCATTCGTATGATTATTATATTTGTGATTTGATAATGTCCGTAAAAATTCAATTAAAAATAAAAAATACCAAAATTATGAACAACCGGTAAGATATCGATTTTTACATTTTAAATCGCTTTCAAATAGTTAAAAATCTAGTAGATTGGTTCGATTTCACTCTTCGATGGTTTTTTATTGTTCAGAAAAGTATTCTCCACGATACCACTGGGTCACTTTTTTTCATCGCGTTGGTGACGTTGAATATTCAATTTTACAAGATTGGACCCCGGTCGATTCCGATCAACGAATAACGATATAGAATTGCCTATTGACAAAAAAAATAATTTGTTACAGTGAATTTATGAAAAATACTTGTCTGAACAAAATAAGCCATCGAAGAGTGAAATCGTACCATTCTACTAGATTTTTAACTATTTGAAAGCGATTTAAAATAGAAAATCGGTATCTTACCGTTTGTTCATAATTTTGGTATTTTTTATTTTTAATTGAATTTTTCGCAACATCATCAAATCACAAATATAATGATCATACGAATACCCAATGTCTTGACTATCCCATGATAAATTTAACAAAAAGTATTAATTTTCAACGATCCAAACTCCTTAACCTTCCTTTCGCCTAGCTAAAAATCTCACAAATCTTTAAATTTCAATGATGGAAATTCTAAAGATAGATCATCAACTTGGGTTATAGTATTCGTAGATGGTACCAGCTCATAATTTTACGTCAAAAGATCGTCTACGAAGTCTATTTTACTTTTAGTCACCTTTTAAAAGGATTTAAATTCAAACTCGTTAACATATCACTGTTCACACTCGTACCGTATTACAGCGTCAGCTATTATACGTATATACGTATACGTACATACGTAGTTCCTCGTACATTTCTCTCTTTCTCTCTCAGGTATTTTTAAAACAAATTTTCACCTTTTCTTTGAACTTTTTTTGTTGTGTTTTGTTTCCTTTTTCTTTTTTTTTTTTTTTTTTTTTCTTTTTTCTTGGCTAGACAGCACCGTTGTGAAACGCCTTTTCTTTTTCACCCAACAGAAAACTGTTTCTCTTCTTCTTTATTCCGACAGTAGACGACCTCGTGAATAGAGTGCCTCTCGTTTACAGAACGAAATAGACATGTGGGTAACACGAAAACTGCCACTTTGCTTTTCGTGATTTTAGCGTAGAAAAAAAAAAGTGAGTGAATTATATACGAACCGCAATATTCTGAAAATTTTCTCTCAATGTTTCGCTGCTCCGAAATGAAAAATGTGCCACTGAAATTTTGTGTACACAATTAAAAAAAAAAAATTCATTCTCTATTTTTGAAACCATTCTTTTTTGCTTTTTTTTTTTCTTGTCCTTCGATTTTGTTAGGTACGAGGTGGTCCATTGATCCGCGACTTTTATGTATTTTCAAATAAAAGGAATCGATAAAAAAAAAGGGAATAAAATAAAAATAAAGCTTTCTTTACGTCCTCTAGATGCGTAAAAAGTTTCGCAAAGCCCATCGAACAAATTCGAAAGATTACTGTGTGGGCGTGCAAAACCAGTAAAATGGCGTATAATATACATATATACTATTCGAGAATGGATACATAGATCATAATTTTATACGGTTATAAAAACAAACGTTTACTATTTTCAAAAAAATAAAAAATAAAAATAAAAAACTCTAAAAAGATGGTGAACTCAATCTTAAAACACTCAAACGAAGCGCATTCTAACCAAATTTTTTTAAATCAAATCCATACATGTTCACGGCGTAAAAATTCGTCATATTTTCATAGATTTTTAAAGATTAACGTTAATAATCCACAGATGTCCTGTTTTGGATTTTATTCTACCCAATATCATCCACAAATCTTGATATCAAAGACCCTCGCATCTCACATCATATGGCCACCAACGTAGATCGAAATGGGTTCTGTAAAAATGACGTAGGTTAACTGTTGCCTTAATTTCGAGGTCAATTTTAGTCCAAACTAGATCTAGCTTCGTGAAGTTACTTAATACTGATGTGATTCTGGCGTGGACTAGGATTTTGAAAAAATATTAAATTTCTCATACATTTTCAGATTTCTAAAGTCCGTATACTGAAACATAATTTTCTCAGGCTCATGTTCGGCGTTTTAAATTTGAAAAAATTAGTGTGATTCTTATACTAATTATTAGTAAAATGACTAAACGAAGTTATACCAATTATTAAAGCACTCACATTCTTCTCTCCTTTAATTATACACGTTCGAAAGTAGCTGCAGCACTTCAATAACTAAACTGAAATGCCTCTCTTCTCTTCTCTTCTCTTATTATCAGCACTTCATTGCCATGTGAAGAAGTTGAAACAAGTGTCTGACTTCAACTAAAAAATTCATTCTCCGTGATAATTTCACTATAGAATTTTCTGCTTATCATATTATAACATGAATTCAAATCCAGGTTCTAGTCTGGGTCCACTATACCCATAAAACTCGGGAAATATTCTTATTAAGTATAATTAGCCAATTATATTTATGAGAAAATAATTATGGAGCTAGAATTTTCCTAAATCACTTTACCTAGTTAGTACAGAAACAAAATTTATTAGGATTAAACATCAGTTGGAGTCTTTTACATACATAGTACATACATTAGACCGTTTCAAAAAAATCGACTATTTTTCATTTTCAAAGAGTAAGTCAAAAAAATTGTTCAAAATGACGAAAAAAAAAAATGCTGTCAAAGTTTGAGCTCCTGATATTAATATTAAGAGGTACCTCATCGCGATTTTCTATTTCCCATCTAAATAACATGGGAAATTTTTTTTTTAAACTTTGGAATTTTATAACTCGTCAACGCATCAGTGTACTGATAAGACCAGAACATATTTTTGTAATGAATTGAACGCTCTATAAAAAAGGTCTCTTGTTCTTTTTCGATAAATCTAGTTATTTCCAAGTTGGTGTATTGGTTATTAATGATAATTAATCGTGACTAATTTGGAAACAGTTGGATTCATCGAAAAAGACCAAGAGACCTTTTTTGTAGAGCGTACAATTTTAAACAACAGTACTCATGCAGAATCTTTCTAAGTAGATTAATTTTCAAGATATAAAAATCGAAAAGTTCCACAAGACCATTTTCGATGTTATTTAGATGAGAAATAGAAAATCGCGATGACGCACCTCTTAATATTAACATTAAGAGCTCAAACTTTGACAGCATTATTTTTTTCGTCATTTGGAACAATATTTTTGACTTACTCTTTGAAAATAAAAAATAGTCGATTTTTTTTGAAGCGATCTAACATACATACATGTCGAAATTTTTAAATTGTAGTTTTATTTTACCCGTGAATTTGAAACTCAATTCGCACATTAAAAAATTTTTCACCTTATATAGCAGATGACGTTTTTCCCACAGAAAATTCTATCCTCATTTCATTATAATAGGGATATTTATACTCTCTGACTGTATATAGCTATACTCTGTACAGCTACACCCTGCATCCTGGAGATAACGGAGCTTTTGTTTAATTGAAATTCCTTAATCATTTTAATCGTCAAGGGATATTCTGGCCCCAAAAATGCGAAAAATAATCGCATTTTTTACCACTTTTTTTTTCTCCTAAACGAGAAACGATTAAAACCTGAAGCCGACGTTTACTACTCATCGATTATTCGCACACATTTTTTTTTTTTAATGTCAGGACGGGTAGTGGAGTGACTTAAATAATCTGTTCACAAAATTGACCAAAGACCCTTGTCGGAATTATATCTCTGAGATAGTTGGTACAATTCACTATCACGTAAAAAAATTTACTTTCAAATTAAACGGCGGCCATGTAAAACCCGAAAATTTTAATAATTTTTTTTAGTAAAATCGCTGCCATTTTTAAAGATTTTTTTTTCACGTTATGTTCTTGGTTAGGCCGATAACTGCTGGCATCCTGAACAACTCCTGTAAATTTCAGACTTCTCGGATGAATAATCTCAGAAATATCATTTGGACAAGGGTCTCTGGTAAATTTTGTCGATATTTCTTCATGTCACTCCTCTACCTCTCCGTTGATTTAAAAAATCTTGAAAAAATCAGCGAAGATTTGACGAATAACATGTGTCGGTAGAAAATTTGAATAGTATATCCTTCAGCAGAAAAGAAATTGTGTAAAATACTTTTATTTTATTGTGTTTTCAGGGTTGGGATTCCCCCGTCGAATAATTTACGAACTTTACGTTTTTCTCATATCACAGAAATTCTTAAGAAGTTAGAAAACCCGTAATGACTATTATAATTATTCCATTAACAGTCTACGCCTCGTTATCGTGGACAACACGCGATTTCACCATGGCAATATATCGACCAAAGCCATTCGGCAAATAGAAACTAAATAAACCAAAAATGAAGAAAAACTTCCGTATTGATTGGAAAATCACCAGACTGGAATGAAACTTTACTACTATCGTCCTGCCCCATACGTAGAGGTAGTCAGAGATAAATTTAATTTGTCAATTACCGTTTCCCCTCACATTTTTTTTGCTTTATTTATGGGGGTAGATAAACATACTTACGGCCATATGTTAAGGATGTAAACTTTCGAGACGTTTTTGGGGACTGTGACAACTGAGGCACATCATTCACAGATATCCTGCTTCAGGCTGATATTCTACGCGATGTTACCTACAAATCTTCATGTCAAAGATCCTCGTAGCTTACATCATGTGGTCATCGGCATAGATTGAAGTCAGCTCTACAAAATTGGCATAGATTAATTGTTAACTCAATAACTAATTTACCATTAGTCCAATCGGTCTGTAATTTTTTTTACTTGTAGTTCTTACACTTACGTCTGGCGTAGACTAGAAGTTTTTGAAAATGTTTGTTCATTTGGTGGTAAAAAATTCTAGAAAATTGTCATTTTTATATTTTTCAATATACGGACTTTAGGAATTTGAAAATGTATGCAATATTGAATATTTTTTGATAACTCTAGTCTAGTCTACGCTGGAATCACATCAGCATTCAGTGAGCTTACGAAGTCGGATCCAGTTTAGACTAAAATTGACTTCGAAATTGAGTCAACAGTTAACCTACGTCATTTTTACAAAGCCCACTTCAATCTACGCTGATGGCCATATGATGTGAGATCCGAGGGTCTTTAAAATCAGGATTTGTGGGTTCCATTATGTAGAATAAAGGCCTAAAACAGTATATCAATGTAAAATGCTCAACAAAATTAGCGAGTCACCCCTAACATGGCCCTCCATTTCCAGACACCTTGACCGATTCACTTAAAATTTATATCAGGGCTAGTCCAAAGTGTTTTCAACTCGTGCCCGATGTTGCCACTCTGTATTCCTAAGGGTCTCGTTGTGGCACTCCGGAAACCAACCCTATGCGTAAAATCAAAGTCACAGATCTACGACTTCGGGCTTCGACGCCGAATCCGTGTCCAAAAAAATGTTTTTCCTATACTGAGAGCAACGGTCCGAATTGAATACCCGTCATCATCAGTACGGGTGATGATTCTGGTCACCAATTCCTTAGAAGCTTCCACTAGAGGCATGCGAAACCATAAACTCTGCGACAACAGAGCGAATATGAATTTATGCACAACTTAGCAACTCATTCGAGAAGTCAGTCTCCAAAAGGGCTTATTAATCTTCCACCCGACCCATATGGTTAGAAGGAATGAAATTTAGGGGTTGGGTTGGTGCGGTACTGAGTCTGATGAATGTGTTAAGGGTACTGATCAGATCTGAGATTGTTTGAACACTTTTATAGGTGCAGGTATGGAATCAAAACCACAAACCGAAACCTGTGACTTTGATTATTCGCACGGCGTTGGTTTTGTAAGCACCCCATTGCAACCCTCAGATCTATAGAGTTATAAGTCTGGGTACAAGTTGGGAACACTTTACACTACCTTTGGTATAAATTTCAAGTGAATCGGTCGAAGCGTTTAGAAATGGCTCGGTATAATCTGGTTGACTCGCTAATTTTGTTGAGTATTTTACTAATTACGTCAGTCGTAACAATCCCTGAAAATATATATATAAATCCTTACCTCTTAGCATATACACCTAATTCCTTGAAGACATCAGACGTACCCCGTACAGAACTTCAGAATGAAATTAGTCTGCGAAATAATTGATTTTTCGTTCCCTAATTCAACGATAGCCAAAATATTTCACGGCGTTATATATACTTTTATAAGTATAGGCCCGTGGACGCGGCTGAGACGATACTTCTCTCTCGCCATGCGAGTAGGTATGGGTATATCCAACATTTTTTATGAATGAACTTCATTCATAAACTAGCTACCTCTGAGCACGTAGATATTACGATGGAATTTGCTACCAAGGGACGTGGACTAGATATAGAATTTTTTAGACTCATACATCGACGACGCCAAGCATCGGCACGTAGTGATCCCGTTTTGTTATAACCTCGTCATTTACACGTCAACTTAAACATGCATAGTTAAAGATGCTTTTCACCTGTATTCCAGTATTAGGATTGTCATAAAATTTCTAGACACGTATCTTTCTCATATATTCCCCAAAACATAAATTAGTCAAAAGAACAAAAAAATCGAAAGCATATTAACGATTTTCATACAATTTAAGATCAAATCGAAAGACGACGTGACGTCATACTTTGTCATAATCAGTGAGACTTCATTTGTAGTAATTAAAAAGTTTTTTTTTTTTCATATCTGTTTGAGGTGTGATAATTAAACCGTGAAATTATACGAGGAGATTGAAAACCGTTTCTAATAGGAGGTGACAATTGATAGATAATTTGTAATTAGATACACGAAGTGATCGTAGAATTACACAGATGCAATTTGTAGTTCCGCATAAGTTTTATTGATAATTGAGAAATTGCAGAAATTAGGCCGTGACGTCAGATCGAGGATATTACTGTGATTGAAAGCACTTACTTCGCTCTAAACCCGTTGCGAAGAGTCTGGTGAAGGTCACGCTTCTATGATTCTACGCAGTGAACTATTACTATTTTTATATAGTCAACATATTTTCACACTTTTGAATAAGTAAATCCATATATATGCAATTTGCAATACGTAGATACCTAGTTTATAGTATCGCGCGATAAACCGCACTCGATACATTAAATTCGGTATAAAAGCGAGATGAAGAATAAGAAGAACAAGCCGGATAAACAGTTTTTCGGAGTACTTTTCATCAAATAGAGAAAAAAGGATGGGTTTGTCAGGGGAAGAAAAAGTATAAAAAAGTAATGAAAAAACGAAAATAAAGATCAGAATTGAAAATTTCACATAAAGAAATGCCCTATATATTGGCAAGCAACAATTTCATACAGTGCGTTTAATCCCAATTCGATCTGGGTACACTTACAATTTCTTCTTGTCATTGGCAAGGATCGCCCTATATTTTGACAAACAACAATTTTATACAGTGCATTCATTCTCATTCGATCTGGGTATATTTACAATATTTTCGGTGTCATTGGCAAGAAATGCCCTATATATATGAAATTCTCAACTCTGAAGAATATATTCTTTCATTTAGAAAGGTAATACAGAGAAAAAAGTATAGGTTTGTCAGTAAAACATCGAAAATCGATTAATTTCCGGTAGAACCGGAAATTCAAATTAAACGAGACATGGAAATTTTTCATGCCCATCATTTGGTTGTAAAGTCCTGTGAATTTCAGATTTTTTCATCGAGCCGTTTCCGAGATCACCACGCGAGTTTGTCGAAGAGGCCGACAGACAGACCGACGTCTTTCTAAAAACCTGTTTTTCGGATTCTAGAGGGTCGAAAACGTGAAGATTTGTTGAAATTAGCAAAAGTCACTTTTCGACCAAAACCAATACTTTTCTTATATCACCGTAGGTGATGAAAAGTAAAATTAAAGCAATTGTCTAAAGATTTGGAATCTATCGTTTTTTGGACCTTTCATTTTTTTTGGTCTCCAATTTTGTTCCGAACAGAAGAAGTCGTTTGATAATTTGACAGAAATAAAAACGATTGTGTATTCAATTCATTTTATTATACAGCATCAAAAAAGTTGCCTATTCAGATGACAGAGTTCTGTTTTCTGAAGAATTACCGAAGACGAAGAAATCTGAAATCCAAACCACGGCTAATCCCGGTTTCTACGACGACGAGGCGATGGTCCACAAATTTTAAGTTTCGTGTGACTGTACTTCAAAAGATTGTTATACCGTGATAAAATTGGGTTATTGGGAAAATTCTCTTTTGAGCCAAAAATACACGGTTTTACGTTGTTATACCCCGCACTATAGGGTGTGCCAAAACAAATTGACAGTTTCCTTTTGTTCGAGATCAGTGTAAAGCAAAAATTTCTAGAATTACGTCAAATAATCAATCTGGTAAATTAACAGAGTTGTCGTTAAAGTCTAAGTAGGTAGCTTTGATTGGGAATAACGTTTTTCATTTCATTTAACCATGAAGGGAAGTGTTTTCGTGCTCAGGGATTTTTTTGATAGCTGATTCTAAATCTGAGGTCTAAGACCCGAAATTCAGAACATTCATGTAAGTAATATCGTGAATATTTGAATGTTTGATTTTGAATTTGGGACCCCAAAACATCGAGATATGATGAAAACTCGATTTTTGAAAATCGGACCGAAACCAATGACTTCTCTTTTTTATGAAAATTTTCAATTTTCATTGCGGGAAGTTAAAAATCAAGAATAGTTAAATTCTTTAAGATCCATTAAACCAAGGATAAATATATCAAGATCAAGAATTCAAAAACAGTATAACTTGCAAAAATGGAAATTGTCGAAGGGTCAAAATCTCGAATAATAATATTTTCAATATCGTTTGGCTATTCCAGAACTTTAAAAAACAAGAAATACATGAAATAAGTGTTTCGGCAGTTTCGCTATTTTGGCTCTTCAATTTTCATACGATTCGAGATTTTGACTTTACGACTGTCTGGCACTTTTATCTGAATAATTTCAAATTTAAATAACCTTTCTTGATATTGAATACCTATTCCAAAATCCGAACAGCTCAAATTTTGAAGTATTCCATTCTTTCGACAATTCGATATCTAGTCCTCGCAATCTTGACTATTTGTCTTCGAAAATAGTATTTTTCGATATAACGTGCGGAAAGTTGAATTTTAAGCACGAGAAGCCGGCACAAAATCAAACTTTACGCCCAGCGTGTTGAAAAATGTATTCATAAATTTCTGTGTGCTTTATTGTTTCTTTTACCTTTCATAAATTCTCGTAACATATCATTGCCTTGTCCACATTTCGAATTCTCGCTCATTTGATATTAAAAAATATCTTTAATTTTCTATTTCTTTGACTATAATCAAAATTTTCACCCTCATCCAGGCAAATCGATAAATTATACAAGTTATCGTGATGTACCTTTAATTAGATTATCACTGACACTTAGATTACGACTAGAAAATAAATCCACGTCTAAAGATAATTGAAAAAATAAATCAGATCGCCGTTATCATGTTACACGTATTATCACAGACCTCTGAACTGGAATGATGACGACTGTAGCTAATCAGACTCTGCAGCATTTCATGGAAACTGTGTATGTCTTGAATTTTGCATTCCAAAGATCATGCGACATCGGTCAACGCGATCTTCGCAACCTTCGGTTCAAAACGTTTGCTGTAATCTAATAAATGACGTGAAATTATTAAATGTCATGCATAACCACTTCATTGACAACACGTGCTTCAGTACTTAATGACTTAACTCTCTACGTCTTTCAGTCTTCTCGGCACGTATACCGCCCTGAATTTTAACAAGACGGAAATCAAAGACATTTATCCTTCGCTTCTTCAAGAAGTTTCCTTCCGGAAATATCATGCGGTGAATCCTTGGTTGGTTGCAATCCTTATGCTAGGAAGTTCTACTCTTCTCTGCAATCGTCGTTATTGATTTTCCTCGTGTCTACACCCTCTTTCCTCTCAGTCGTCTGCTTCCCTTGTATTACCTCATGTCCGGGGACATAAATCTCTCGCAGAACTCGTCCCAAAGATTTGGAGACGTCACTTTCAGCTCTCCTGTTTCACCGTCCGATTTTGTCTCTAATGTCTGCTGCTGCCTCTCTGAAACTATACCTAGTGAAGAGTCGGGGAAGTCGAGCGAAGAAAACAGGAAACAAAAAATAAGAAAAACAAAAAAGAATAGAGAAAAAAGGAAAAGAAAAAAGAGGAAGAATAAAAAAATAATAATAAATAAACGTCGAGGAACTGCCAACCGAGCGAAATGATTGGTTCGATTGGTGCAGGTCCATTTTACTCGCTCGATAAAGTAAATAGTGAACTCTGTGATACTTGGGGACCAATATAGCCGGAGTAATATCACCGGGAACACTATACTTATAAACGATTGTTTAATATGTTGAGAATTTAGGAAGACTTGCTGTTTGTTTTACTTTATTGTTATCTAGATTTTTCAGTAATACCGAGTATGTACAGGGGCAAGTCCACCAATTATCAACAAATGAATAGGACGTCATAAATTTGACTTGTCTGAAATTTTTACCTTTCATAGTGTGCTCTAAGATTGGAAAGTTCACTAAGTCTCATCCCGTTAAGACTTACCGTTCACGAGATATGCGACATTCAATTTTTGTACTTTGACGTAACTGAGGGTTGAATGCCAATTTTTATCGTATTTTTGTCGCTACAAAATAAATATGAAAAAATAGGTTTCTCATGTGAAACATTCTCACCTTTCCGAATATATTTTTTATTTTCGAATATCTTCTTAAGATCCATTTAAATAACACGTTTTTTGAGAAAAAAAAACAGCTTTTTCAAATGCGCCGCCATGTTTTATCATTACGTTTACTTGTCAAAGGTCTGTAAATAATACACGTTTCATCAATTGAATTTAGCTCACGTGAGATCCCGCAGCCATCCCACTCTACAGATGTAGATTTCTTATTAAAAAAATCTCAGCTTTTAGATAAAAAATTCAGAATAATGATAAAACAATCCGGCGCACTCAAAAAAGCTTTTATTTTTTTTTTCAAAAAACGTGCTTTTTTGAAGAAATTTGAAAAGATATTCGAAAATAGAAGATTTGTTCGAAAAGGTGGGAATTTTTCACATGAGAAACCTATTTTTTCATATTTATTTTGTAGCGACAAAGATACGATAAAAAATTCGCATTCAACCCTCAGTTACGTCAAAGTACGAAAATTGAATGTCGCATATCTCGTGAACGGTAAATCTCAAAGGGATGAGGTTTGGTGAACTTTCCAATCTTAGAGCACACTATGAAATATAAAAATTTCAGACACGTCAAATTTTTGACGTCCTGTTCATTTTTTGATAATTGGTGGATTTGCCCATAGATACGTGAATAAAAATTTGTAAAAACAGTATTTTACACGGTACTTTTCTTATCATCTCAAAAACCTGTGTAATTATCCAGAATCCTGTCAAGTACGTGAAGAATATTGATTTTCGATCAAAATTGAAAATTCGAATTTTTGTTTATCGTAGAAGCAAATGTTCAAATTTCCAGAAACATGGAAATTATTTAGGCCCATCATTTGGATGAAAAATTCTGTACATTTCAGATATTTTATTCATTGAGCCATTTTTGTGGGAACATTCGGCGAGTTTATCGAACAGACATTTATCTCTCCAAAAATCTATTTTTCGGACACTAGGGTACGCCACAAATTATAAAGATTTGTTAAAATGATCAAAAGTCATTTATAAGACCAGAACCAAGTTGACGAAAAGTAAAAATCATCAGAGACGTTTGAGCCATTACCAAGCCGATTATAGTCGCGATGTGATAAGTCGCTGCATTGTTTATCGAATTTTCACGCAAGTAGAGAGGCATTTCGTAACTCAGTATCCAGACGACGAAATAGACTGTCGTGAATATGACTTCAGAACTTACGATGTACAAACTACTCCTGATAATTTGGACACCAGATTGAATCCACGGATTAATTATCGGATATTAACTACAGAATTTTTGTATCTCTTGATCATGGCAATCGTGAAACCTTTGCGTTGGATTGTAACACTGACCAAGAAGCTGATATGGTGTGTTGTATCTTGAAGCATTGTTCTTCCCGTCTCTATCATCATTCGCTATGCAACCTAATAAACTGATCATCAAAATTAGTAAAATATGTCATTTTCACAGAGCCCACTTTAATCTACGCTGATGGCCATATGATGTGAGATCCGAGGGTCTTTAAAATCAAGATTTGTGGGTGCCATTGTGTAGAATAAAGCCTCAAACAATATATCAATGTAAACTGCTCAACAAAATTAGCGGGTCACCCCTAACATGGCCCTCCATTTCCAGACACCTTGACCGATTCACTTAAAATTTATATCAGGGCTAGTCCAAAGTGTTTTCAACTCGTGCCCGAAGTTGCCACTCTGTATTCCTAAGGGTCTCGATGTGGCACCCCGAAAACCAACCCTATGCGTAAAATCAAAGTCACACATCTACGACTTCGGGTTTCGACGCCGAATCCGTGTCCAAAAAAATATTTTTCCTTTACTGAGGGCAACGGACCGAATTGAATGTCCGTCATCATCAGTACGGGTAATGATTCTGGTCACCAATTTCTTAGCAGCTTCCACTAGAGGCATGCGAAACCATAAACTCTGCGACAACAGAGCGAATACGAATTTATGCACAACTTACCAACTCATTCGAGATGTCAGTCTCCAAAAGAGTTTAAGAATCTTTCACCCGACCCATATGGCTAGAAGAAATGAAATTTAGGGGTTGGGTTGGGTTGGGTTGGCGCGGTAGTGAGTCTGATGGATGTGTAAAGGGTATTGATCAGATCTGAGATTGTTTGAACACTTTCATAGGTGCAGGTATGGACTCAAAACCACAGACCGAAACCTGTGACTTTGATTATTCGCAAGGCGTTGGTTTTGTAAGCACCCCATTGCAACCCTCAGACCTATAGAGTTGTAAGTCTGGGTACAAGTTGGGAACACTTTGCACTACCATTCGGTATGAATTTCAAGTGAATCGGTCGAAGCGTTTAGAAATTGCTCGGTATAATCAGGTTCACCTCCTAATTTTGATGAGTAGTTTAGAATAGAGACTCAAACTGTAAAGATTTGTCAAAACGATCAAAAGTCATTTTTCGACCAGTACCAATACTTTTCTTACCACCAAGGTGCCAAAAACTGAAAGGTCTAACACCACCCATAACGCTCATAAGCGATGAATAGAGAAGTAATCCAATTTGTGAATGTGTAATTAATTTCGAAAATTCATACAATTTTCCACGTTCATTGAATCAGTCTGGGTTTGAAATTGTTTTTCTTTTCTTTTTATTCTCGGATTACGAGTAGCCAATTATATTGGCTTGCTACTCTCTGTACTTAGGTACATACTTATTTCACTTTGCCGCAACTCGAGGCAAGTTATTTACAAAGCGAGGACTAAGCAATCGAGGGAAAAGGCTCCAAGAGAGAGGCTGAGTGTTTCATGTATAATGCATGGCAGACAGGCGCCAGCCGACCTGTCCTTTGCAGGGGCAGCTTGGCGCAGGTGATATAGATTCAGCATCGTTTATTGGCTTTGCTCTGCAGTCTCATCTGTAACTTCAAGAGTCTCCTTGCGCAGACAACAAAGTGACGAACTTTCTTTCCACAGCAATTCAATTAGCCATTCCCAAGTAAGCAGGAGGGCGGTTTCTGGTATATAATTCTATAAAGTATGAAGAGGGGTTTCCACTTAATCAAAATTTAAATAACATCGTCTCTATCATCATAATCATAGATTGAACCGATTCATCATCATACTACCAGTCTGGTTCATTGTAACAATTTTCCTCATTCATAATTGAGGAGTTTTATGCAATGAGGACATTCAACGAAATATCACGATTACTAGATTATCGAGAAAAACTCACCATTCATTCAGTTATGGATATTAATTAGACCTCATGTTCACTACAAAAGCAAATATAACACCGATCGAAAAAAAACGAATTCTTGAAATGTGAACTGTATTATTTTACTTCGAAAATTTGAATAGAAATACAACATTCGACGATCAATGTGTTGTAAAATTATAGAACTATTACCATTAACGAAAAATGGAGACTCGAAAATTCAAACAGTGATAATTTTTGGAATTTTAGGAGCAAGATTTTTCGAGTTCCAGAGGTCAGAAATTAGGCGTGGAATAAATATTGTGATATCGTTCAATGGGGGATTGCTGCACATGAGTTTTGAAACCGTATCATTGAAATGGGATCGAATTGAAGTTCCAAACGGTCACAATCGCGAATTTATTTAGGACGATTTTGAATTTTCAGAAACGTTGAAGGGCAGACTAATAAAATTGTCAAAGATCGGAATGCGGACAGTTGACAACTTCGAAAGGCCAAGAATCCAAAAATTTACGACAATCTATGAGTTAATTTCAAATTTCGGAGTCTTCGTCTTGCAGATATTAAGCTTTCGGAATTTCGAACCTTCGGTATTTTCGATATAAAGTTTTCGAAATTAACTCCAACTCCATCAACTCCAAGTGTTGATACCGTTTTTTCTAAGATCGTAGTAAATGGCTTAATTCAGAGTGTTCTTCGGGGTTTAGTAAGTGTGTTGCCTTCTTGTGGATCATCCTTCAGATTGACGCAATAGGAGCGTATCTATTCAACGTGCCCTGTTCAACTCCCTATGAAATTAGACAAAAGCCTGTCGGTAATTTCAACGAAAAATCGAACAGCATTTTGAAAATCATAGAAAATCATTTTTTGTTGTATTCTTGTGGATCATCCTTCAGATTGACGCAATTGGAGCGTATCTATTCAACGTGCCCTGTTCAATTCCCTATGAAATTAGACAAAAGCCTGTCGGTAATTTCAACGAAAAATCGAACAGCATTTTGAAAATTATAGAATATCACTTTTCCTAATGTATTTTACATACATATACATATAGCTGTCTACACAACTATGTGCAAAGTTTTTTATACCGTTTGAAAAATGTCGATTTATCTGCGGGATCGATCTGTTCCTGGTATGTCGCCGAGGGTCGTTTCCCGTTTGTTTTATTTTTTTATTTCGAAGAAACCCCCAACCAGGATTGATTGGTTCTTTTACCCTCTAAGAAAGAATTGATCCTAACTTCGCACCTGAATGGACGTCGATGTATGCACTATACATGCATCTTTGCAGAATGGATACGCATTTCATAAACGCCATATATCTCATAAAAGTTTTTATATATATTTTTTATTTCAGATTCTACTACAGGGTGTCTATTCGTTATAAAAATTCTGGAAACATGGAATTTTATAACGTATAGAAAAAAATCTAGAAATCTCAGGGAATGTATCTAGAATTTTCTCAAACTTGACCCTATATAAATTTTTTGAAAATTTAATGGGATTTAAAAATTTGTTCACACAAGTGAATTATGCTTCTGGCACTCAGAGGCTTTTTATTTTAATTTTGGAATCCTTGCAATTTTTTGATTCATTGACGATCAATTTTTTATTGATATCTTTTATATGAAAACGAACAGGACTTCTAGCCAATTTTGTTGGATTCTTAGTCTAAAAAATTTGTAGGTATCTGACGGTAACAATTCAAAGTTAAAGAATCCAATAAAATAATCTTTTTTGACATGAAATTTGGCATATTAAAGACAAAAATAGTTATTTGTTTTTCATGATTTTCTGAGATTTACGAACATTGGCAAAAAATCCGAGTCTTTTGTTTTTTTACAACATATTATATTTTGTGTAAATTTTCGGACTTGTTTTTACATCGTGAATTTAAAAAAAAAAAAAAAAAAATTATAGTATTGGAATCAATTTTTACCATTTTTTGATTAAACTCGATGAATATACTTTGATATCTTTATAAAATCAGCCGTATATTGAATATTCGGGACTGATTATGTGAATAAAAGAAAAAAAACAACAAGAGAAATTCACATTAGAATTTCTTCTTCCTTATATTTGCCAAATATCAAATCTGGTCCGAGTTTAATCTCGAAACGAGTTTCGTTTCCGAGTTCATTTTATTTCCGTCCATGAGATATACTTACGGTTAATAAGCAAAGATTTGAAGGAGGAAAAGAAATTAATTATACGTTCTCGGATATCTGACTTGACCTCTCTCGTTCATATTATTTTCAAAAAACATAAAAAAAATTAAAAAAAAAACAAAATAAAATTAGTTTATTTTTTCTTGTATATGTAGACGTACATACTTGTATCTTTACCTACACCTACATAATCCTCAAGTCTTTACTACCTAACACCATTTCACTCCGGATAAGTTCGGTCATCCGATTTTCGGACGCAGAAAAACGTCAGTTAATCTTATCCCTCGATCTTTCTCCTCGCTTTATAATGAATCATTTTTCTCTCCTCACATATTTTGTGGCTTTTATTACCTAAATTTTTTCCTACCTAAATCGCAAGCTGATTTATACCGAGATGTTCTCTTGAAACTAAACAATCGACAGCGCATGCGTCAAATAATTCATTTTTATTAGTCGGGGAGTCCGTCTTGCGACGATATCTGAACCTGTAAGGCAGGGCAGCCAATTTGCACGAAATTCTACACTCGAAAATCCGAATCAACCGCTTAGCTGCCAAAAATAAAATTCGACAACTAAAACTCGGGATGGCTAGCCTGCATTAGCAGACGCCGAAACTCGCGGTTGTGCTGTTCACTGTTTAGTTTCAAGAGAACATCTCGATATATGAGGCCTGCCATTCCATAACGTTGTAAGTCCCATTTTTTACTTTTCATCCCCTACGGTGATATAATAAAAGTATTGGTTTTGATAGAAAAGTGACTTCTGCTAATTTCAACGAATCTTCACGTTTTCGACCCTCTAGAATCCGAAGAAACAGGTTTTTAGAAAGATGTCGGCCTGTCTGTCGGCCTGTTCGACAAACTCGCGCGGTGATCTCGGAAACGACTCGATGAAAAAATCTGAAATTCACAGGACTTTACAACCAAATGATGGGCATGAAAAATTGCCACGTCTCGTTTTATTCGAACTTCCGGTTCTACCGGAAATGAATCGATTTTCGCTGTTTTACTGACAAACCTATACTTTTAACTCTGTATTACCTTTCTAACTAAAAGAATATATTCTTCTGAGTTGAGAATTTCATATATATAGGGCATTCCTTGCCAATGATACCAAAAAAATTGTAAATATACCCAGATCGAATTAGAATGAATGCACTGTATAAAATTGTTGTTTGTCCATATATAGGGCGATCCTTGCCAATGACAAGAAGAAATTATAAGTGTACCCAGATAGAATTGGGATTAAACACACTGTATGAGATTGTTGTTTGTCAATATATAAGGCATTTTTTTTTATGTGAAATTTTCAATTTTAATCTTTTTTTTCGATTTTTCATTGCTTTTTTATACTTTTTCTTCCCCCGACAAACCCATCCTTTTTTTTCTATTTGATAAAAAGTACTCCGAAAAACTGTTGTTTCTTTGTGGCTTGTTTGTTTTTATTTTTATTGAAATGGGTTATAAATTCAATCCTGAACCATTTTTAGTCAATTCCTGACTGTTTTTCGAAACGTGATAACTTCCTACATGTGCCTTTATTGCATCGAACTCAGCAATTACAATAATGGTCACTTAACATAATAATGAACGTTCGATTACAGCCGAGTATTAATTCCAAATTCGATTATATCCATATCGATATCATATTAAAAATATATAAGTAAGCAGTATCTCAGATTGTATTAAAACCAACTGTTCTTTACTCTACTTTGTGGAAAACAAAAGTCAGAAATAAAAAAGCTTGTATTGCAATGGATGAGAATTCAACAGCAAACGTATAACCGCAGCATACACTTTACTCCTACTCCCCAGTCCGCTTCTTGGCTATTTGGAATAACTTTGAGCTGGTATATTCAGAGTCGTTACTTTAATTAAGTTAATGGTATTGTCAGCCATATTGGTTGCCCTAAATGTCGTCTGGCTTCTGCAGTTCTCTGGCTACAATATCGCAGTGTTCGATATTATAATCCTAATATCAAGTCTCTTAAGAGTATATTTAGAAAATAAAATTTCTACAAAATTTTAAACGAAATTCTTTCATCAAATGATCGTGAATTTCTTTATCTTTTTGATCTTTCTTTCTTTATTACAATTTCTGCTTCTTATCGATCAGCAAATTCTGCATTTCTTTCGTTAAACTTGAATGCTGATGGTGCAGTTTACCATTTCCGGTCATTTACTCACGTTGAAATGACCTTGCGAATTATCGTGGCTTTAACTGTCTCACGGAGGCCTGTTTTATTTCTTACCCCTGTGTATAGTAACGTCTACTATTTCCTTATTGATTAAAACATGCAGCATTGCTATACGAGACCGAACGTGACTTCGTGTTCATTTGTGAATTTCTAACAGTAGCCTTGAAGTCTATAGATGACCTTAAAGCTAGCCAATTATTTATTGCAGATCGATCGAATCTGAATCTGGGATTTTACAATGCGGTATATTAATACATGTGGCATAATACGTCAACTCAGCTAATTCAAATTTCGAATTTGTAGACAATTTTTTTCTTCTAGTTTTATACAGTCACGAACAGTCAGCATTTTTTTTTCTCTTCACTTTTAACTCTCACGGATCTTTAGATATGAATTTTTCATATATTTATTAATTTCACACATTCTAACATCGTGACTAGTCATTTATCGAAATCTGATGTACTGAATCATCGAAACTAAGAACTTTTTGACATAAAAAAAAAAAAAAAAATTGCATACTAAATTTTTTCGAAACCAAAAATATCGGTTTTCATATAAAGAATTAGCATTTAAGCTCGATTTTAACGAGTCATGTATTCTTTAAAATTTTTAACAAAATACAAAAAACTTTCAACCCAATGTGATCTTATTTTTATTAATTTTCAATTTTTTTTTTTTTTTTTTATTACGTAAATTTCTCTTTAATATTTCGAAAACTTTTGAAGTGATTATGTAAAAATGACATTCAAAAAAAATAAATAAATAATACGGGGGATTTGTTATTTTGTTAGAAATTTGGACAAAAATTGTCTTATTTAAATATTGAGCTTGTCTCTGTTTGTGAAAACTTGTATTTTCTATCTTTAAACAGAATATTCACTGTCATTAATTGGGAGTCAAAAAATAGGTCTGTAATTTTTCAAAAATTATATTTCAAGACTGATATTTCGATGTTCTCACTTTTGACGACTCGGTTAATTGAGTTCGAGATATAAACAATTGCAGTTCTGCAGGGGTTTGAAAAACTAATAAATATTTGAAAATTTCCATCCCGTGGGATATCCGTAAGAGATAAAAATTCATTCATTTTCAAAAATACTGAATACCCGTCGTATGACTCAATGAATAATATGGAAATAAATAAATTATCGATAGAATCGAAATTTCATGCGACTGAATTGATGTGGAATGCCTTCTCACACGTATCCGACTAGAAATTTTCATTCCAATATTATAAATCATGAAAGTGATGGGAAATAAGAACGATAAAAAATGAAAAATAAAAAATAAAAAAAAAAAGTTCAAAGAACGGTAAAAATTTTCAGTTCAAACACGTGGAGGAAAAGGTTTTGAAAATTGTAACAGACCTCTCAAAGACTATATTATTTTCCTCAAGCCGCCACCCCCCGGCGAAACGTGACAGATCTTTCATCCTTGGACAGAACTTTTTCTGTAAATTTTTTTTTTCTTTTCTTTTCTTTTCTTTTGCCCCAAAACAGCCGTGTGGGTGTTACGACTATAAGAAACTCTGAAAAATATCAAGCCTTTCTTTCATTCTGAGATAATATTCTCGATATCAAACATCCATAAAGCTGGAGTATTGGTATGGGGTCGTAGGGAATTTATATTTTTCTTTTTTTGTGGGTAAAAAATTTTTTAGGAGAGATGAATTATACCCGAGAGATTTTTATACGGTGTGAAAAATAAAGAAACAATCGAATCGCACCACCGAGTAAATAATTTTCCTTATTTTTTTTTTTTTTATTAAAGTAACGAATTTTTGAGATCGTTCGATGATTGTATGGATATAGAATTAGCTACTGGTCGATATTTGACCTGGAAGAAAAGAAAAAGAAAGAAAATTCAAAAAACGAATACAGAATTTAAAGGAAAAAATATATAAACTAGGTGAAAATTTTTGTTTTTTCAAGTAATCGTGAAAAAGTATAACCGTTTGAAATTGCAGTATGAAACTAAAGCTTAAGGTATAGCTGTGTGTGAAGTTGGCCAGAGAGAGAGAGAGAGAAAGAGAGAGAGAGAGAAATGGCCGACCTGAACTCATATCGAATTCCGCGAGCTACCCAATCGTTTTATTATACCGTGGTGAAAAAACTTACCCCTACATCCTGCACAAACCACTGTTCCAAAATCCGCAGATCCCTGGTCGATTGTTGCAGCTTCTTTCCGATCGGTGAAAATCCCGAAGAAATACGAGAGGGTGTGAAAAGATCGAAAAATACAGCTTTTATGATATTTTAGATACTCACGATTTTGGATTTAAGCATGTTGTATTCATTTCAGAAGAAATACTTTGGTAAAGCGGATCGCATAATATTATACCTTGAATATTTTTCCGATTTATTGAATATCCGAGATTTTCTGTAATTTAAGGAAGATGGAGAAATGCCCGTGAGTTAGAATCAAGGAAAAAAATTGAAGTCCGATGTACACCGAGGCACTTCTTAAAGCAAATATAAATCCTGTGTCCTAAAAAACCTAAGAAAGTTTGATGAAATATTTCAAAATAAATTAAATCCTATTCAGTCTTTTGAAATCTTTATATCAAGTGTGTCAAGTCTTTTAAATCATATGCAATCTTTAATAAAGTCACTCGAAGCCTCTAAAAGTTGAAATCCCATGAAGTTTGATAAAATCTTAAGAATTTCCCTAAAATCATTTGAAGTCTTTGAAAATCCCATGAAGTTTCATCAGATCTTATGAATTCCGATGAATTGTTTCGAAGGCTTTGCTAATTATGTGCACTCTATGAAGTCCAAGGCAGTTCTTGAAGTCCCATAAAATCCCACGAAGTTTCATTAAGTGATTTTAATTCTTTGAAGTCATAACAAAATCCCTAAAACTCGAGTAAGATCCCATGAAATAAAATCATTCGAAGTCTTTGAAAGTCCCATGAAGTTTCACAAGATCTTATGAATCCCCATGAAATGTTTCGAAGGCTTTGCTAATTATGTGCACTCCATGAAGTTCAAGGCAGTTCTTGAAGTCCCATAAAATCCCACGAAGTTTTACGAAGTGATTTTGATTCTTTAAAGTCATGACAAAATCCCTAAAATTCAAGTGAAATCCCATAAAAAAAAACTTTGAAGTCCTGTGAACTCAAGTAGCAGTGTAAATAATTTACCGAAGTGATTAACCTTTCGCTTTATATACTTCATCGAGATATTCAAATTCCAGAAAATAATGACGAGTCTAGAAATTTGATCCCCTTTAATCGCGTGATTTTAGGGCTCCGTTTGCTGACAGGGTTAGAACTTTTTTATTTTTTTTTTTTTTTCGTTCACAATCACCACGAGAGGGTTGGTTTACGAGGTCATTTCCTATCTATATCTAACGAAATAACGCGACGTTGCAGTTAACTCCAACGTTCAGTCGTCTCTTTATCACTAACCGTCGACGTTTCGTACTACAGAACTACAAAAAAAAAAAAAAAAACAAGCCGGAAAAACAGTTTTTCGGAGTACTTTTCATCAAAAAGGAAAAAAGTATGAGTTTGTCAGGGGAAGAAAAAGTATAAAAAAGTAATGAAAAACCGAACAAAAGATCAAAATTGAAAATTTCACATAAATAAAATGTCCTTTGTATTGACAAACAACAATTTCATACAATACGTTTAATCCCAATTCGATCTGGGTACACTTACAATTTCTTATTGTCATTGGCAAGGATCGCCCTATATGTTGACAAACAACAATTTTGTACAGTGCATTCATTCTAATTCGGTCTGGGTATAATTACAATTTTTTTGGTGTCATTGGCAAGGGATGCCCTATATATATGAAATCCTCAACTCTGAAGAATATATTCTTTCATTTAGAAAGGTAATACAGAGAAAAAAGTATAGGTTTGTCAGTAAAACATCGAAAATCGATTAATTTCCGGTAGAACCGGAAATTCAAATTAAACGAGACATGGAAATTTTTCATGCCCATCATTTAGTTGCAAAGTCCTGTGAATTTCAGATTTTTTCATCGAGCCGTTTCCGAGATCACCGCGCGAGTTTATCGAACAGGCCGACAGACAGACCGACATCTTTCTAAAAACCTGTTTTTCGGATTCTAGATGGTCGAAAACGTGAAGATTCTTTGAAATGAGCAAAATTCACTTTTCGACCAAAACCAATACTTTTCTTATATCATCGTAGGTGATGAAAAGTAAAAAGAAAAAAAAGTAAGGCTGTGCAACAGACATGCGACAAGAGAATGGGGGGTGTTAAATCGAATTTTTTACCTTACTAAAAAATTTAGTATACATCTGTGCGTTTCTCGAACTGCGGGGTATCAAACTGTCATTTATCTGGCATTTGCTTGTAATGTTTCAAAAAATTTCATCCTCAAAATTCCGACTATCATATAGAAGGACCTACCTATACCGGCATCTATTGAACCCTTTTTAGACCTGCAAGTAATCAAACTCTTCTTATGTCCATCACGATTCTGTGATACCAAAATTATCATCTCTGAGTTTAGCTGTAGCGAATGTTTCCGCTATCTCATCAGCTGGGACATATAATTACGAAATCGTAAAGCTATTTTGAAAGTAATATTAAAGATAATCACGAGATATCGATGATGAAATTGACCTTTAATCGTCATGGTTGTTCATTAAAGAGAACGAAAAATTCCAACGATATTAAATTACGCAACGAAATAGAACTGCGGTGGGTCTCCTTGGTTCGTTAGTATGAAAAATTAATCTCAAATTAAAGAGTATCAAAATTCCGTCGATAAACAATCATAAAAAATTCAAGTAAACAACTGATCGTGATAATACATACGTCCATCTTTTATACATGAAATTCTGAAGCGTCTCAGAGCTCGAGTAGGTCCAAAGGGGATGCAGACTAGAGACTCTCAATCCACGACGACCCTTTACCTCGCGATCGAATTCGGCCACTGCAATTTCTCTGAGAAGAAGCGTAATAGAATCTTCGTTCAGCAAAAAAGGGTCTCGTTTTTTTTTTTTTTTCTTTTTATTTAGCTTCGTTTTTTTCTCCCTTTTTTTTTTTGAACGGGGGATGAAATTCGCTGAGAGGTTGGATGAACCGAACTTTCAAACACCCGCTAAGTACTTTGCGTGAGAGCGACCGATTTAACGGACAAGAAATCTTGAGACGTCTTAAAACGATGGTCATAAGAAAATTTGTTTAACCAACTTGAAAATTATTCAAACACCTTGAATGATCAAAGCGAGTATCAAATGGCTTTTGAACGGGTAACAAGAAGAGGTACGTAAGTACGTTGACCCACTAAACTATTTATCGAAAATAAACTATAGACGGAATTATATTGAAAAATTTTTCTTTTTCACCCCCGGGATAGGTTGAACTTTGAATTGCAGTTTCTATCCTTGTGAGAAGGAAAGGTGATCAAGATTGCGCCGAAATGGGATACCGAGAAACGCTATCTACGGTTTCTATCGCTCATCATCATCATGTAGGGTTGTTCTTGCCAGATCGCAGGTCACAATTTTTGTTTTGTATTAAAACATCAGTAAAACTCCGTTTTCTAACGTTTGAAAGGTTCTTTGATACGAAAGAGTGAATTTTTACTTTTTTGGAGCTCAAATTTTACCACGAAAACTTTCCAGTCATCATGGAAATTCTGGAATCATGGAATTCTCATGAAATTTGATAGCCTCTGGTAAAAATCTGGAAATCTCAGGGAAGTTATCTGGAATTTTCTCAAACTTGACTCTAAATTTTTGAAAATTTAGTGGGATTTTCAAAATTTGTCTACACAAGCGAATGCTTTTGGCTTTGGGAGGCTATTTTCTTTTTTAATTTTGTAATCCTTGCAATTTTTTGATCTATTAATGACCGATTTTTTTTTTGTGGTATTACTCGAAATATATCTGCGTGGTTCATTTTCAAAATTTTTGGTTTTATCTTTTTGTTTTTTTGGATTTCTTTAAAAGTTGAAAGTTTACGATGATATTTGCATTGGATCAATTCTTTTCTTGTAATTTTTAGAAAAATTTCGTACTCCAACTTCACCTCGAAAATAACAATTTTTATCTGGAAAATTGCAATTTGGAATTGACAAATAACTGGGCACCCTGTATAACTACAAAACCAAGAAGATCTACTTAATAGTCAGAGAATTGAAAATTGTAATCCTTAAGATTTGGGGGTTGGAGGTTTGAAGTTTTAAAGTTCAAATTTTAAAAGTTCCAAACGGTAAAGATTCCAGATTTCAATATAACCAATTTTCAGTTTTTTAGGAAAAGTATTTCCCCGAAAGTCCGCATAGTCGATTTAAAAAACTTCAAATCGAAAAACATTGAAACTTAAAAATTCTGAAAGCTAAAGATCCGAAAGACCAAAACTCTGAAACTAGAAATAGAAGATCGTGCTTCTCCATTAAATTTTCAAAATCCTAAACTTTCAGAATTTCGATCTGTCTGCATTCCGATCTTTCTCAATTTTAATATTCCGAACTCTTAACGTTTCTGAAAATTCGAAATCGGTTGAAATAAATCCGTAACTCTTACCGTTCGGAACTTTGAAAATTCAGAATTTTAACCCGATTAAAAATCTCTTCGTTTGGGCTCTTTAAAGGTCAGACCATCTTTCAAGGAGAAATATTCACCCAGCAGGGTCAATAAAAGGTAATTTATGGGAATTTTTTTCTTCTGGGAAACTATTAAAGTTATCGGATGTCTTCGGGGTCTGTTATAGTTCAAAACATACATTTTGAAGAATTTTAACTATAGGGCTTATTGAAAAAATGTGTCCTGAAGAGGCAGCTTTTGAAAAATCCTTCGGAACGGTATCAAATGTACCTTCACCAAAAATCAACTAGAATAAAAAGGTTGAATAAATTATTAAAATCGATACTAATGTCTTTGTCATATCGTAACCGATTTTGAAAATAATAATTTTTGACAAAATGGCGGCCGTTTGAATATATTGTAGCGCTTTTACCCTAGCGATCAAAAAACAAAATACAATTTTTTTTTATTCAATAGATTCAATATTTTCAAAATCGGTTACGATGCTATCAAGAAATTAGCATCTACTTCAATAATCCACTTGATTTTTTCATCTCAGTTAATTTTTGGCGAAGGTATACACCTGGTACATCGTTCCAAAGGATTTTTAAAAGGCTGCCCCTTCACGACGCCATATCGCCTTCGTGTAACAAATTCTTACAATAAATCAAAAAAGTATCCCAGTATAAAAATCCCGAAAATTACCTTTTTTTTTTTACCCTACTGGGTGTGCATGCCCCACCTTTTAACTCAGCTTTTCACGATAAGATCCTCGCCACCCAACATGGCCTGGTTTCTACATAATTGCTTGCAAATCTTGTACAGCAATGGCAACGGCTGTAGCACCGAAGTTTAAATAACCTCAAACGTGTTAGAACCTACGAACCTAGAGCCACGAAATTGCCATTGCCAAGACATACATGTACTCATTTACACATATGTGCATGTGAGTGCAAGTGTACCCATCTCTGTTGACCCGAAATCCACATGGTTCCATAGATGTTGTTTTGGCTGGTGTCCAGCTTTGTGACGTCACGTTGGTATAAGTGTACACGTGTATCTGTACATGTATAAGTGCCTATCTACATATATATCTCTACGGGTTTTTTTTAACGACCTAAAAAATCTGTAAAGCATAAAAATCTCAGTAGAATTATCAGCAAATTTCGTAAGCTTAAAAGTTGAAAGATTCCAATTGTTCAGAATAAAAATTAAAAAAATCGTTTCGAAGCAATTTTTATTTACTTTTCAGACTTCGTTTTTGCTGTTTGGTTAAGAAAACCAGTACAGTTTAGTTTGGGAAACTCAAAATACTCCAGAATTGGATTTATTTGTGAACCATCACCACATCATAAAAAAATTCATCTTTAAAAACCTTTGTCGTAAGGTTTTAGGCACATCGTTAGTCCGAGTAGGGTCGTTGAGGGTTCATTTTGTTCAGAAAATAAATCCTAATCACGTGAACGAGGGAATATTTTTTTTATAATATCGTATTGGTCAAGTTATTTGCAAATTAGTGGCTTAAATTTTGGAAATTTTATATAATCGACCGTAACTTTTCACATAATTTTTTTTATCACCGATCTCTACGTTCATAAGATGTAGAATTACTGTCCGAAGAAAGCAAGACCTTGAGAGGTTGAATTGGACCAACGATGTGCCTGAAACTTTACGAAAAAATTTTTCAAAGAAAATTCTTTTTATTTTATGTGAAATAAACTCTGATTGATAAACCAATACTTTCGGAATGGGTACTCTGAATTTCCTAATCAAAGTTGTACTTGTTCCCTTAAAAGCAAATTTTGATCCAGAAAATCCACTGCAGGTTATCTATGAAATAAATTTTGAAATTTGCCTCTATTTTTTCACACCGTATATTATCCCTGACTGATGTGAAACGCGACAGAAATGACATTTTGTACTTTTTGAGTAAGTCATTCAAAGATAAGGTACCCATTCATACCAATGCATATGCTTTTACGCAACCCTAAAATTCAGCCAGATAATGTACCTGTAGAGGAGGGTCTCGTAACTATCTGGATATAAAAACGGAGGTTTTAGTGACTCCGAAAATCCCCGAACTTATTTTTCATCAAAAAATGTTACTTGACTCGGTTCACTTTACAGTCATAAATGTTGCCTTTTCGGTTTTATTTTCCGAATCTATAAGCCAGGGTTGAAATAATCACTTTTCCATAGGATTGGATCATCAAATCATTAACAAGGAGGTGTGTACACTTTTAATAAATAGGTTGAAATTTTCATACAGATATTGAGACCTTCCTATGTATTCAAGTTTCTGAAAAAATCTTCTTCAATCCACATTTTACATGATCCACTAAATATAGAAAAAGAAAGAAGAACGACTGATTCTCCTTCTGTTACTTAAGTTACCTTTTAGAAAGAAAGTTGATAAAGTTTTTTTCATCAGATCTCCACGTTTTTAGATCAAAAAAATCACCTCCGATCATTTTCGGACGGACGTGTTCGTGATGAAATTTTTGTCCTACGATATCTCGAGAATGATAGAAGGGATTTCGTCCTTTCTCATACCAATCGATGTAGTTCTTTCTAACTTAGAACTGGTTAGATTTTGGATTTGATCGGTGAAGTTATTTCCGAGTTATTCAAAGAACAAAATTTTTTAGAAACGCAACATTTCACTTGATGATATCTCGATAACTGATCAACGGATTTTAATGATTATGGTCTCAATCGATAGAACTTGCTCCAACTTAAGCCTGATTGAATTCTAGAATTGATCATTTCCGTAGTTTATGTGTTAAAAGAAAAGAAAACTCACCTTTCCCCATCAAGCACATGTCTTTTTATTTTAATGACATTTCTTACTCATAGAATACTTTTTTTTTTAATTTGAACTTGAAGAAAAATTTGGGTGGGAAGTTCTAATTTTTGTTTTCTAAATACACGGTGCATGACTTGGTCATGTGAATTGAACTTTAACGGGATCCCACATTTTATTTTCTCAAAAATCATCTTTTTATAGCAACTAAAGTTAGAACTTTGATAAGACTCATCCTGTACGTACACCTACACAGTAAAACTAAAGCTCTTGGATATCTTTTACACGGTCGTCAACACTATAACAATTCTTAACGATATACATTCACACTAACGCGGTTTATCACCGGATTATGGTTAAACCTACCTTCGCAAAGTATCGTACAGGAGGTTGACTACAATCGTTAAATATATATCGATAACAATATAGGGTCGTTGGTGATTGTTATTCGATATGGGTGAAGTTTTAAAGCTCAAAACGCATTAATTTCAAATATAAATATTTTTTTAATTTTTTTTTTTTTTTTTTTTTTTTCTTTTTCGGGCTTAAAATTTGAACGGTAACAATATTTCACCGAGAATATTACCAACGACGAAGGTTGAGAGGGGTTGGTTGATTCGTGGTGATATTTCAAATCGTACTTGTCCATCACGGCTGACGTTATTTTCGCATTGTTTGTCATCCCCTGGAGGTAGCAAAAAAAATTACAAAAAAAAAAAAAAACCCTGGATGAGAACGACTGTTTTTTGTTTGTTCATACGTATACAGTCTTTTTTTCTTGCTTATTTTTTCGTTTTTTCTTTTATTTCCTACGTAGAACAAATGATTTTTTCTCGTCTAAAAAACACGTGTAAACCGATTTTCACACGTAAAGATCAAAAGAAATAATCACTTTCTCAAATTTATCGCTCGTATACGTGTATGTAATAAAAAATTTTCTTTATGTTACAGGTAAGATTTTCTTCTTGACTTTGCCTCCCCGCAATTGCTTCCACCAAAATCCAGGTAAAATTGAACAAAAAAAAAAAAAAAAGTGTTACAAAATTTCGTCGTTAGATATTCAAGAAAAAAAAAAAAAAAAAGTGAATAAAGCCTCTTTAATTCTTTAAACGGATTAAATAACATTGTCATATTTTACCTCAATCTTGTGTTTAAAATCGAATTAAATATTTATCCACTGAGTTAATCTGTTACCAACGATTATAGATCCTGAATAATAACTCGATAGGTAAGAGGATAACGTCGGTAAATTAGAATCAAATGATTTATTAACCTTGATAAGTGTTCGGGCAATTCCTAAAGCCGATTGTCTGTACTCCGAAACGATCGTATATGTAAATTTAAAGTAAAAAAGCAAATAATTGATTATAATTTGGTATTTGATTTTTCGCTAAATATATTGACCAAGGTATTTCGTTGACTAATGACCATCGATCACTCTAATCTATATACCAAAAAATTAATACAGACTGACTGGACTTTGCGATCAAGTCTCTCAAGGCGAAGAAAACTTTGGTAGTTCACTCGTCTCTTTCTCTACCCTATGCGATGCGAAGTCCCTGAGGTTATAAGTATAAGTAAGCCGGCTTACGTGAAGCAGATTCCCGAAGGATTTTGTCCGCATTCTTCTCTTCTGTCTGCAGGTTTTACTGTAACTAGTACATTGAAATATTCAGACGTCGATTTCGTTTGTGGAACCGAAAATCGGTTTTCGTTCGACCTTATCAATTACTTTAAATTTTTGTTTTCTTCATCAAATTTTTATTTCAACCTCCTCGATAGTCTGACTCTGTAATGATAAGACGAACGATTGAGAATTACATCACACCGGTGCATGCACACAGCTAGACAAGTTTTTAGGACGTCTACGATCGTTAAACGGATCCTTGTTCGTAAATTCCTGGGATTCTCCGCCTCTAAAGACGAGGTAGAACGCTAATTGGGTCAAGAGAGATTAGCAGAATGTGCAAACTGCTTTGCGGTGTCAGCTGTTAAGAGTAAAAACTGTACTTATGTACCTACCAAATTAAGCACAGTGATAAGACTGGCCGAACAAGCAGCTCTGCTGTAGTTTAATCGCGTAAAGATCTAGTGCAGGTACTCAAGCAGAGTTCAACATAAGACCCAGTCTCAGACCGCTACTCGATCTATACCGGTAAATAGTAAGGGTGACAAGATCGTGCCGATACTGGCATCCAGCACTGGGCCAGTATCTCAAGTTCCTTCAAAAATATATATCGAAAGCCAGACACGAGAATGACATAATTTCTCACAGGGTTTACCCCATTCCGATTGAAATATATTGTGAGAGAAGCCCATCAACTTGTGACAACACTAGGCTGCAGATGCTGGCCCAACACTGGCCCTACGCTCGGCTGTCGAGGTTAGGCCAGTGCTGGGCCAGTGCTGGGCCGTGTTAGCAGTACCCGGGTACAAATCTAATCGTTCGAGTTTGCTGTTGATGAATATTACTTTTTGAGTAATTGAGATTGAAAAAATTTGATAAAAGTTACGGAATTTATGAAGCAGATTATACAGAGTATGTTTATTTTAACTTCACCCCCTTTTTTTCGTATGTACAGCCACTATGTTTATGTATTATTATAGGTAGTAGATGCGTATATGTAGATTGAAAAAAAAAATAATAATAATAATAATAAAGTGGATGTAAAAGTTTACGAGATTCTGTTCTCTTTGTATCTTAAGAAATAACACAGAGGCATATCTTTCTAAATGAATCTTGGAACGAATTAGGAACTTCCTTCCTTCAGAGCAAAGAGTAGATTACATTCCAAGGAGTGTAATTGTTTCTGAACAGGTTTCAGACCGAGACTTTCCAAGCCTTAAGAATAAGTTTGTAGACTTTAAGGTCTCTTAAACTCTCTTGTGCCTTATTTCACAAAAAAGAATTCATCTTAATTAAATCAATTTTTCAATCTTTTCTCTAATTGTGAGTTTCATTATAATTAGAATACTGTCTCCTTAAGGCATTTAGGAGATAAGAAGGTCGAATTCACATTCAAAATATCAGACCATTTCTTTCCCACCACTTTTTACCTCAATAAAAATATAAAAAACCAGCCGGAAAACCAGTTTTTCGGGGTACTTTTCATCAAAAAGACAAAAAAGGATGGGTTTGTCAGAAGAAAAAAAAATATAAAAAAGTAATGAAAAACCGAAAAAAAGATCAGAATTGAAAATTTTACATAAAAAAAATGCCCTTTATATTGACAAACAACAATTTTATACAGTGCGTTTAATCCCAATTCGATCTGGGAACACTTACAATTTCTTCTTGTCATTGGCAAGGATCGCCCTATATATTGACAAACAACAATTTTATACAGTGCATTCATTCTAATTCGATCTGGGTATATTCACAATTTTTTTTGGTGTCATTGGCAAGGAATGCCCTATATATATGAAATTCTCAACTCGGAAGAATATATTCTTTTATTTAGAAAGGTAACACAGAGAAAAAAGTATAGATAGGTTTGTCAGTAAAACAGCGAAAATCGATTTATTTCCGGTAGAACCGGAAGTTCAAATTAAACGAGACATGGCAATTTTTCATGCCCATCATTTGGTTGTAAAGTTCTGTGAATTTCAGATTTTTTCATCGAGCCGTTTCCGAGATCACCGCGCGAGTTTGTTGAACAGGCCGACAGACAGACCGACATCTTTCTAAAAACTTATTTTTCGGATTCTAGAGGGTCGAAAACCTGAAGATTCGTTGAAATTAGCAAAAGTCACTTTTCGACCAAAACCAATACTTTTTTTATATCATTGTAGGTGATGTAAAGTAAAAATCTGTAAAACCAAAATTCTTCAAGCAACCTTTTCACAGCTCAATATTACCCCCTCGCCAATCTCTTATCCGATAAACTTCAGACTTTGCGCAAACGTTGACTGACTCAGGTATATACGTAACGGCTTTGTGCATGGTCTGCATTCCAGAAGTTATAAACGAGGAAACAACTAGCTTTGTGATTTGATTTTTAATATGAAATTTAATACATTCATACGTGCTTCTACGGTTTTCATTATATACGGTTCAGCTTGTTGAAAAATTTTCATCGTTTCACTGTCTGCTTCGAGCAAGCGAAATCTAGTCGCTAAACCGCAAACTACAATCTGAAACAAAAAAAAAAAAAAAAGAAATATATAAATAAATAAATAAACCGAACGTTGTACTAGGAATTTTAAAAAGTATATATCAAGGAGAAAAATTGTAACTCTGGGTCGTGTTCAACCCCTGTATGGCGTTTTTAGGTCTGCTACTACCAACGCGAATAAACAAATTTTAATCATTTGTAATTGAAGTAAATAAAATTGATTAAAAATGAGTCTCACATCTCTTTTGGTTTTTTTTTCTAGTTTTTCTATTTCAATTCTTTTACGCCTGTTCTTTTATTACGCCTTAGAAATTACGCGCATGTATATGTAGGTACGTATTACAGACACACTACGTGGTTATTTTAAAGAGCCATAACGTTCCCCTAACAAAATCTGCCACTGACCCAAATTTAGAGATCAGTATCTATCGCTATTTCCTTCCCTTCGCTTTGCTTCCGGTTTTATGCTATACGCGTTTATATTAAACACCGAGTAATTTCAGTGGTCAAAAATTATGCGATTTTAAATTCTCAGGAACAAATTTTAAACGCATGTATTTGCTAGTCTTTCAATAAGAAATTACTCACCATATAAACTTGTCGAAATTTTCTAAGAAAACAATTATGGAATGGAATATAATCTCCGTTCAATATACGAGCCATTCATCTCGTGTCATTCTTATCTCTATTTAAACAACGCGATAAGCTCAACTGGCTCATAACTTCTGGACGTTGAAAGGGCACATACACCTAGCCGGGTCAAAAAAAGTAATTTAGAAATTTTTCGGATCGAAGTTTGTTGCAGTTGAAAAAATATACGTATTTTGAAAAAAAGTTTTCATTGTGTTGATCTTGCTGAGTATAAATGCTAATCAATTTGAAAATAGTTATATTTTTCAAACTATTAAAAATTTTGTAGAATTCGACTCACACAGACAGTCGAAAAATTTTTTATACCCTCTCTTAGTGGTATTATAATATCTTGGGTAAATTTTTTCAACAGTACATAAATTAATTTCAAGTAACTTTTAAATCGCGTCAATATTTTCAGTAAAAATTCCCCGAAGATGTTGTAGCTTTTCTTGTGTCAACAGCTCGATAAGGGTTAGCGGTATTTGACAATGCGGGGTGATGAAGGGTGAGGAAAAAGGAACGAGTGGCGACGTAAATATTTGAATAACCCAGCTTGTCGATACTAATATCCACCGGAAAAATTGTCGAAAATCAAAAAATCATATATCATTTACGTATCTGTTCTTTGGTTTTCAAAAATTCGACTAAAACAACGCATCAGGAATTTTTACTTGGATATAATTCGAATCGGAAATGAAATGACAGAGAAATAAAAAGATTAATGAAATGAAAAAGAATTGAACTAAAATTGATATTCAAGAAGTTGAAGTAAAAAATTGTCTCCGCTTATCACGAATTGCCCCTCGTGAATTTCGAATGACATAGAGGCACGACCGTGATGGGAAACATGAAGAAAGAGAGTTTTAAGGGTATCTCACGTAGATTGGGGAGCGAGTACGACGAGTTGACTATAAAGTAGCTCAACTTGGTTGAAAACTATTTTAATTTCAAGAAACTTTGAGCGCTTCGTTTCGACCCCGAGGAGCACAAAGCTTCGTTTTTAGTTAGCGGATTCTCTACTATCTAAAGCTAATTTGGCTTCATCCTATATGTCTTCATCCCAGAATGAATAGTACAAAATTTCTCGTTTTCCAAAGCAGCAATAAAAGCATTAATAATTTTCAATTAATAAAATTTATATACTACAATAAACCAAGATAGAGAACGACAGTCACCATCCTTTTTCCATGCTAACAAAATCAGGAAGCTTTACTTTAAAAAGCCTTTTGCTTTCACAGCTTATATTAAGTGTAGACATATATTTTAATCATCTTTTCATAACGCCATTTAATTAACCCTAACTCATCACCCCTCTCCCAATTATTCTGTATAATTTTTCTTTCCGTAAAAATTTTCTCAAATCTAGAACTTTTTTCAATCTTCAGGCATATGTATAGCGAAATTCAGTAGTTGGTTAATCATTTGTAATGCAATGCAGCCCAGTTAATTAGTGACTGGAAAGTGGTGTTTGGGTAAAATAATAAGGAACACATGGGATAGTTTCGGTGCTGGTAGGGGGATGTCTCCTGATTCTAAATCTAGATTGACAACCTCTTATCGTTATCAGGCGAACTGTCCACTTTACGAAAAATGTGTAGAAACGTTTTATATACATTATTAAATTTCCCATCTTTTTCACCTATAACTTTTTTTTGTAACATTAATATTCTCCAAGTTATAACCCTAGCAGTCTAACCGTTTCGGGAGATATTCGAAGAAATAGTTTTGTAAATCTTATACCTTGGAAAATATAAATGTTACAAAAAAAAGTTATAGAAAAAAAAGATGGGAAATTTCATAATGTATAAAAAATGTCTCAACACATTTTATCGTAAAGTGAATGGTTCACGAGATATAGAATGAAACGCGTTATCCAAGATGGCGGTGACCCTGATAACGATAAGAGGTCGCCAATCTAGATTTAAACTCAGAAGACATCCTCCTACCAGTCCTGAAATTATCCCATATTCTTTATTTTTTGTACTTCGGAAAGTAAAACTTTCCGCCCTAGAGCTCACTTTACCGTACTAGAGCGTAAAATAGCCACTTTCCACCCGATTTACATGCACGTAGTAGCTAACTTTCGGTCCAGATAGGACAAAAATTATTTTTACAAATCTATATACATACTATTGATTTGAAAAAAGTTATCTCTTTGGATAAAATCGAGGTGATCTCGTCTTGTGTTCAATCCAGTCGAAGAATATGCTACGAGATAATATAATCACAATTTATTTTACATACGTAATGAACGTATAACTATACACGAGGTATATAGGAGGAAAAATATCCCTCGTGTTTTGTTGGTTGAATTTATATTAATCTGTCGTTTACGTACGTTTATCTTACAAATGACTCATCATTCATGATTCAATGTAGACTGATGCAAGTCGCGACATAATCTAACTCTGACCTTTCGGTGCATAGTAAATCAGATACCCAGCCCTAACTCAATTTGCCTTTATATTTACTGCCACATACGTTAAGTGTTTAACGTAATCATTTGCTTCGTTATATCAACAACATCGTTAACATTTAACCGTACGTTTAACATTCAAGTACAATTCTTCAAGCTTTACTTATTCGTTTTATACATTTTTTGTATAACGATATTGAAAAATTCAAGATGGTTTTGTGTCTTAAAATAGTTCATTTTCTGATTTTTTTTTTTCTTTTCCGAAAGGTTTTGGAATATTTTTTCTCAAACTTGCAGAGTTTATTAACTGAATATTTTTGGTTTAAAAAAATTTATAAAATTATTATACAAGAAGTCCTTTTATGCTATTAAAAGATTACAAGTAATTTTTCACGGTCAAATTAAGGAATTAGCTATCCATATTACGAATTTAACTATACTAAACTAATCCGTTAACACTAATTGGATTAAACATTCGAAAGTTTATGGATTCTCTTGTCTAATACGTCGCATAGCTTCTTTCTTCGCTCCTGTGTAAAGAAAGTCGAAAAAAAAAAATGAAAAAAAAAAAACAAAAAAAACTAAAACAGCATCGTAATTTCGAAAAGATTCCTGAGTGGAATTAGACTTGAATATAGAAAGAAAAGGCTGAAACGGCGTCCAATTTCTTCAGGATTTAATTCTTCGTGAAAACAGCAGGGCTAGATTAATTTCCTTTCATTGTCCGTTAATAACGCTATTATGATTTTAAACCAGGCATCGAAAGTTCTCTTTTTCCAAGTGATTAATGCCTTATTGTTATCAGCTAAAACTCTTTCTTTCGCTCTACGCCATGACATGGTCTTAATTTTAACCCATGATTTTCTTCCATCTAGAATTTTAAACAAGACTAATCCTTCCATAAAAAAATATAATTTTTAATTTTTGTAACGCATGCACGATTTTTACGGCTTTTTTGACCTATTAAGCGGGCCTAAAGTGACCGTTTTCAGACCAGCGAGTAAAAAAAAATTAGCAGCGGACGTTTTTAAATTTTTTTTTGCCCGCTAAAATATTTTTCAATATTTTCAAGAAAATTATCAATAATTGAGATAAAATCTAATAAGTACGTAGTGGCCGTTTTAGAAAACTGTCACATCAGTCCCGCTTAATATCAAGAAATCGTAAAAATCCATACATGCGTTACAAAAAATATGATGTGCACCAAGGGCTAAGCGGGCTTTTTAACCTCGTATGGTTGCAGTACTCGTTTTCGGTTCGCAAACGCACTCGCCTTCGGCTCATGCTAGCTCGCCTCCGACTCGTACTGCAAACTCCACACTCGGTCTAAAAAAGTCCACTTTACGCCCTTGGTATACAATATACTATTTCAAAATTGTTTAATAAATTATTAATCGTTCACGTGTTACTCTTATAGCTGTGAGCTGTTATACTTCTAACTAGCTACTAATTCTATCAGAATATCAGCAATTGAAATGCACGCGATTATTATACGAGGTTTGTAATATACGAACCGTGTAAATTCCGAAGTATGGTAACGTATACGTACAATGCTCAGAGAAATTTGATTACACGAATATACACTAATATCGTATTAATTAATTAATTAATTAATTATTACGTTAATTACGACAAAGATGAGTTGTTTGTCAGTTAACACGTGTGTCTGAACATCGCGTGTCGTTCAAGTGATGTATATATATACACCACTGCAAGCAATGAGGAATTATACTGTAATTAATAACTTTGAAATTAAAAAATCTCTTCAAAATTGATTTTGCTGATATTTTAAGCTTTGACCTGTGTCTGAAAAACTCCATATGAACTCAGCCTGCAATCGAAATGTCATGACGAGTATCTGAAGTGGTCCTTATGTAGAATTTAGATGAATTTTTTCGCAGCCACAACCACCCAAGTCGTCTCCAAATAATTCGAAAAAAAATTCCTTAAAAATTAAGTACCGATGTCTACTAATTTTTCACAATTACAAATTTTTCTAAGCTTTAAAGGACTAGAATTTCTCGAGGCTCGAATGCTTATCAAATTAACTTGAACTCTTGAAATGATTTTCAACTCTTTGGCTACTCTGATTTGTTTTTTGATTTTGTTTTTAACATTTTCAAACAATTTCAGAGAATTGCTCGATTATTACCAAAACTTTCAGTTCAAGAAGAAAACCAGAGCTCATTGGAATGAATGGAACAGCACGGGTTTGATATTTTTACCCAAGGAAACACATCTAGAAATTTGATCCAAATCCGTGACCCGGAGTTCTGATATTCTCCTAGTCAATATTTTGGTTAAATTTTTATCCCACGTTGGACATTCGGATATGAATTTTTCAAATATAAATTTACCAACTTTTCAAATCTCAACATTGCAATAACGATTCATATCTCGAACTTTATTGACTAAAGAAAAAAACGAAAAAATAGCTAAAAAATTATTTGACTTATTTGTAAAAATTTTACTCAAAGAAATTTATAATAGATTATATATTTATTTTTCTTTTACTACTTCCTTCAGGGTAGATATAACTAATTTTCTTTATAACTAAGGGTGCAGTCGTTATCCTTCGGTTATCTCGGCGAATCCTTAACTCTGCAATGTGATACATTCGGGTATCCCGGTTTCTTTTTTCAAAGTTATCTTGGTGCAGGTTTGGCTTCGGGGATCAAGAGGATCGATCTTTTGTCAGTCCCTCTCGCACCACCAAATCTGACGCCCCTATTCACGGAGGGTTTAACGCGAGGGAACTCAACTGGCGAGGAACCTTTCTACTTTTTACCCGATCTCATCCAATTTTTCCACAAATCCTTCAAGAACGGGTCGTCTACTGGTCGATTTCAATACGCGTTCAAGTTATGGCGTTAAAAGTTACTGAATTTCTAAAAAAAATCAAAAAGAATTTTGAAACTGTGCTAATCAACGGTCTTCATATCGAATTCGCTATGATCGATAGACTCAAGCAAAGTTGACTGCAAAGGGAAATATCATCGAGAAAAATGAATTGTATTCCTTTTTTTGCGAAAATCTGAATAGAATTGCAACATTCGGAGATCGTTACGTTCGAAAATCGTAGTTGCTTCCACTCGCGAAGAATAGTGTATTAAAAATTCGAACACTGGTATATTATCGAATATTCTTTAAGGAGAGAGCTCTTCAAAAATTAATACTTTTTGTTAAATTTATCAGGGGATAGTCAAGACGTTGGGTATCCGTATGATTATTATATTTGTGATCTGATGATGTCCCTAAAAATTCAATTAAAAAAAAAATTACCAAAATTATGAACGAATGGTAAGATATCGATTTTTCATTTTAAATCGCTTTCAAATAGTGAAAAATCTAGTAGATTCGTTCGATTTCACTCTTCGATGTTTTTTTATTGTTCAGAAAAGTATTTTCCACAATACCACTGGGTCACTTTTTTTCATCGCGTTGGTGACGTTGAATATTCAATTTTACAAGATTGGACCCTGGTCGATTCTGATCAGCAAATAACGATATCAAATTGCCTATTGGCAAAAAAAAAAAATAATTTGTTACAGTGAATTTGTGAAAAATACGTGTCTGAACAAAATAAGCCATCGAAGAGTGAAATCGAACGAATCTACTAGATTTTTCACTATTTGAAAGCGATTTAAAATGAAAAATCGATATCTTACCGTTTGTTCATAATTTTGGTATTTTTTGTTTAAATTGAATTTTTGGGGATATCATTAGATCACAAATATAATAATCATATAAATACTCAATGTCTTGACTATCCTCTGATGAATTTAAAAATAAAGGATTGATTTTTGACGACCTAACTTCCTTAAAAAAGAGACGAATATAATTTGTTCTTTTTACTCTTGAAAGTATAATCGTAATTTATTCCTAAATGAGAATTTACGAATACACCAACTTGTTGCTCGTTTACATCTTATAAACATATAAATATGTAAAGGTATGTATCAATGTTCAGCCGCTAATGCGTGAGCAAGATCGAATTTGAATAATATTTTTAAGATCGTTAATTTCTGTATTACGGGGTATAAATCGTCCCTCTAAAATTCGCCGAATAAAAATACACCCTCTCTCATCGTCAGAGCCTAACTTGTTTTTTCAAGGCATTAAGTAAATCGTATTATTCATTAATTGAAAAGGAAAAGAAAGAGAGAAAGGGACTTTATTTCATGAAAGGATTTAACGTTGAAGAATCATTTTTTATTTTTTCTTTTTCGAAAACGAAAAGATGAAGGGTTTAATAAAGGGACCAGTACAGCTTGGTTTGGGAAATTCGGAATACTCCAAAATGCATTCATTTGTCAACCAAAGTTTATTTCACATCAAAAAAAAAATTCTTTCTTGAAAACCTTTGTCGTAAGGTTTTAGGCACATCGTTAGTCCGATTAGGGTCGTTAAGGACTTATTTTATTCAGAATAAAAATCCTCATTGCGTGAACGAGGTATTTTTTCTATAATTATCATATTGGCCAAGTTATTTGCAAATTCGTAGCCTAAATTTTGGAAATTTTTGATAATTGACCATAACTTTTCACGTGATTTTTTTTTTGCCGGTCCCTACGTTCATAAGATGTAGAATTGCCGTCCGAAGAAGGCAAGACCTTCAGAGATTGAATTGTACCAACGATGTGCCTGAAACCTTACGACAAAGTTTTTCGAATAAAAATTTTTTTTCGATGTGAAATAAACTTTGGATCACAAATTAATGACTTTTGGAGTACTCCGAATTTCCCAATCCAAGTTATACTGATCTTCCCTTAACAGCTGTTTTCCCATTGAGTGAGGCAATATTTTGGGAAAAATTTAGGGACCATTTTAACGAAATTAAAAAGCAAACTAATATTGCAGTTGATTTTTTTTTTTTTTTTTTTTTTTATTTTATAGAATATCAGAAAATTTATTGACTGGATAATTCCTTTCGGGAATATTATACCCAAGTCGTTTAGCTGAAACTCCGTTATCAGTTTTGATTTATATCGAATTTTCGATGTTATTATAGAACATTAGAAAATTCATTAACGCTAACGTTATGTATCAAACGGGGTGAATAAGCACGTCTAATGACGATGAGAGAATCCTAATTTCGGACCGCACTTACGCCTAAAAGGTAACGAGAAGGAAATCTTGATCCGTTGGCTGGCTCTATGACTAAACTTCATAATCCTCAGTCACATAACAATATCGTGATAATTACTTTGATATAACCCTCTATACGATAATTTTCATAGAAAGAACACATTTCGTTTCATTTCTGCCCAAAGAATGAGAATTTTTGTTGAAAAAATTCACGATTAAAAATGTAACTTTTTCGAGAAAAAAAATTCATCACTAAAAGTAACTGATTTATTTTTTCTTATATATAATTTTTGAAACAATTAACTTTTCGTCATAGCGGGCGTAAAGTATTCCCGCATAAAAGAAGGCTAAAAAAAAAAAACGTTATACTTTACGCCAATATGACGTAAAATCGTGTTCATACCGCGGGCGTAAAGTTGCACTTTACACCCATGGTACGAAAATAATTATTTATTCTATCCGCGAATTTGTTACACTTGCGCGGATAAAACGACGACGCGATAAACGATCAGCGTTTTGTTATACTACAACAAAAACACCGTATAAAACGAAGACGAAAGCGACCATTCACGGAGGATAATGGTCCGTAAATATCGACACCTCGCACGATGGTAATAGCCAGTATTATGACATGTCAGAAATTTAATCAGATCCAACGGACTAAGATACTGGACATCGCCTCTCGAGAGGACTTCTTTTCATCACCTACGGTGATATAAGAGAAGTGTTGGTTTTAGTCGAAAAGTGACTTTTGCTAATTTCAACGAATCTTCACGTTTTCGACCCTCTAGAATCCGAAAAACAGGTTTTTAGAAAGATGTCGGTCTGTCTGTCGGCCTGTTCGACAAACTCGCGCGGTGATCTCCGAAAAGGCTCGATAAAAAAAATCTGAAATTCACAGGACTTTACAACCAAATGATGGGGATGAAAAATTGCCATGTCTCGTTTAATTTCAACTTCCGGTTCTACCGGAAATGAATCGATTTTCGCTGTTTTACCGACAAACCCATACTTTTTTCTCTGTATTACCTTTCTGAATGAAAGAATATATTCTTCCGAGTTGAGAATTTCATATATATAGGGCATTCCTTGCCAATGACACGAAAAAAATTGTAAATATACCCAGATCGAATTCGAATGAATGCACTGTATAAGATTGTTGTTTGTCAATATATAGGGCGATCCTTGCCAATGACAAGAAGAAATTGTAAGTGTACCCAGATCGAATTGGGATTAAACGCACTGTATGAAATTGTTGTTTGTCAATATATAGGGCATTTTCTTCACGTGAAATTTTCAATTTTAATCTTTTTTTTTCGGGTTTTCATTACTATTTTATACTTTTTCTTCCCCTGACAAACCCATATTTTTTTTTTCTGATGAAAAGTATCTCAAAAAACTATTTTTCCGGCTTATTTTTTTTAATTTTCTTGAAACTAGGATTTTTGATAAAATTATTTGAAATCTATGGAGTTCCGTATTTCATAGAGTACAGGTCGTATCGTTGATCTAAATTGGTTGAAATTTCTATGATGGAATACTCTACATCGATGTGATTTAATTTTTGAATAATAAAACTTTTTATTTCAATACATTTTTTGTGTTCGAACGCATTGAGAAAAAGAAGGACCGTATGGAGATACGGAATTTGAAGAATAAAAAAAAAACAAGTAATAAACTAATTCTATGGTGCGTGTGTTAGGTCCGGGCTCTGAAATACGTTGCGGAAAACCTTGGTATCCACGACTCATTAAACCCATCGGCTGGCTGCTTGTTCAAGCCACACCGAAACCGTGGATTTCTATTCATGACGGCCAACCAATAAATCCCCTTTTCGTTGTTCTCGATACCAGAAAACAAACGGCGTATTCGGTATTGTGTTCCTGGATTCTCCGATTCCGTTTTCCTCCATTCTTCGACTCGTATATGTACCTAGAGAGAGAAAGAGCTCGAGCTCTGCTATGGGAACTATACGGAAGGTATAGGTATCCGCCGTCGAAATACAGAACAGGCTCGAAATTTACGAGTTTCACCAAAGTTATCGGGAAAGTGATAAAGTCAGCTTGCCAGTTCGCCTATGTAATATACCGGGAGAATAGAAGTTACACATGCACATATACACACACGTGGTTTATACAACGTATATGTATTCAAGTATGTACATACGTAGGTACGTACCTACCTATAGTACATACAACAGCTGTTAGGGTGCTTACCCACTTCACCGAAACGGAAAGAGATGACGAGGCCCGCAAGTCCGTTGGCCTACATACGAGATTGTAGTTTGGCAAGGAGTGGTTCACGCCCTGATATTACACCCCAACCTTAAATTTCCATCTCATATCTGCCTATATATATACCTTGGTTTCATTTTTTATGAAACCCAACTCCCTTATTTCTATTCTCCCCCCTTTATCGTAAACAATCTCTAACCGTTTACCAATCTTTCAATAAATTCATCATTGAGTTATTTATCCAAAATTTCTGGACCTTATTCAATTAGATTCATCACACTCCTTGTTTCACTCCTCATTATATCGATCTCAATTTTTCAGTACAACTCTTCAATGCAGGGCACTCATTGCATTAATCTAGAGTATGATTGAGGAGATCGCAGCAGCACACCTACTCGATTCCGAAAGAGCACTTTCGAATGAGCTTCAACAACTATCAAATGTCGTATTCATACCTATGGAGAAAATGTCTAATTGATATCGTGATGAAAACATCGTTTAGAAATATTCGTGACTTTATAAACGGTGAATTTTTCTCGATTATCTCGAGGCGTGATGAATTCACTGTATGCCCTTATATTACATCCGACACTTCAATTGATGAGGGTAAAGTAAGAGAGAGGAGGTCCACGGTTGACCTGGATTGACACACTGGCCTGATTTACGTTTAATCGATAATCTGAATTTTATGTATAGATATTATGTATGTACAGGTATGAGGTATATATACGTTGGAATTTTTCGCGTTGTGATGTTACCTTGAACTATGGTATATACATATAAACTGAAGAAACATCGCGGATTAGAATCCGAATTGAAATGTTTGGTTTTCAATTAATTTCAACTCCAATTCCATCGCGTTTATAAACTCCCAGTTCTGATCCTTTATTCGTATATCAATCTACAGCCATGCTTTTGGCTCTCTATTCCACGCTCCAACTATTTTCTAGTGTTACCAATCTAAATCAACGAACTTATTGACCACCGGATGCTCGTCTATTCACGGATGATAGATGAGAGGGTTTCCTAGCTGCCTTCTCTCTGCACACACACACACACACACACAACACCCGTAAAATGAAATTAAAATCATCTACGAAGGACACAACATTGGGGATAACAAAACAAAAATGTTGAATCATCATGTGCGGAATTAGACTTGATGAAAATATCTAACCCCATCATCATTTTATTGTCAAAATTTAAACAGCTTCTGTCTACGGGTATAAATATCCAACAAAATCTCAAGGGAGGATCAGAATCCCTTGAGTAAGATTTTCAAACGTCCTTAGGGAATGTTATAATATCTTTGTCATATCTCATAACTTACTCACGTCAGGGGTTGGTCCTGCAGCAGCTTCACCGCAAGAATAGAACCGTATGAGACTTCGGAGGACGATAAATTGGGCTTAATTGGGGTAGCTGATCCCTTGCTAAATAGAACTTGCCTGTGCCAGATGAATTCCTCGATCCCATGGGTATAATGAACCAATCAGAATACAGTAGCGTTTCTAATGTAATTAAATCGTTTATTCTATCTATAGAAAATTTAGACTATACTCAAATTTACTAAACCGATAACCCTAGAACATCACGACAAATTTCATAAGACGAAAAAATTGAATTCTGAATCAAATAGCACAAGAGTCCGTTTCATCCTCGGGGGTTTTTGGATCCCTGATGCAGAATCTGGGATGTCAAGTGAAAAATTCGAAAAATATTGCAGAACGGAACATTGGCCAGTTCTTGGCAATGATCATAAAGAGTTGGTAAATGATCGAAGCGGCTATTAGTCTCAGATCTAAAAATCTGCCCTGGTCATTCTCTTGGAGAAATTGACCCGATTAGAAACACGATTCTTGGGTTTAACGGTAGGCATATCTTGCGGGATCTAGTTTCTTCCATATCGACCCGTAAGATAGGGTTGAATTAATGGACCGGACTACCGTTTGCTTTGTCAACGCTACGACCGCGGATTCAACGCGTCGACGATTTCCTAGGGTGGAGAAACCGTTTTACAACTACACATTCTGAAAGCCCCTCGTTTAGCTACTGTTTCTGCTTCTCATATATGTGAAATTTTTAGTGTATAGGTGTACGAGGTTATCGCACACACATATATGTATATGTACATAAAAAGAGAGATAGACAGATAGAGAATCCCCTTTCCATCCTGTTAACAAAGACAGGTCGAAAGCGCTATCAAAGATGGCGACCCTTGAGCATAGAAGTTGATGGGGTGCATATTTCTGCTCAATTTTACTTCGGGGGTAATAAACATTTTCTGAATGCTAGATGTAACCTATATTCCATACCTTTACGGTGCGGTACAGTTTGTCTGAACGATAACTGTTTATAGATCGTTTTACTACTAAATTCTTTTCATAATGTAGATACGACGTCAGCAGAGAACTTTTTAAATTCAAACTAAATGAAATTATATGGTTAAATTGAATTGAACTGAACACGTTAGTCTTCTTCGTCTTATCATTGACAGAAAAAGTCCCTTCATAATAGCTTCTCGCAGATCGATCCAATCCATTAACCACTTCTATTTGCCCCTATTTACTTCAACGAAAAAAGGTTATAGGCTAAAAACGTGATAGATAAAAAAATTTTATTAGTCTTACGGTTTTTTGATACAAAAAAAGTTTTACACTTATGGCTATATCATAAGTTCAGGAGTTTGATGCAATAAAAGCACGTTGAGCAGATGTGACTTTATTGCATTAATCTTGGGGGTGGTTCACAGTAATGCAAAACACCTTCGAGAGTCCGAAGGACACTCGGAAATGAACCTATGATATGATCTTAACAAGAATTAGGGCATGGAATTAACACTCTGTTGAATCAGTAACCAATAGAAATCGAAATGAGTAATTAAACGATAAAACAAATTGTTCTGCATTTATAATACGATTTCGAAAAATCTGATTAATAAAATTCAAAAATATGAGTCTTTTTGGATTTGTCGAATGTTGGATTTTTGTGCAATTTTTAAAGAATTATTATTTTTTGAAGAATAAAAATTCCAAATTTCAATATTATCGACTCACGGTTTTCAGAAAGTGTATTTCCCTAAAAGTCTGCATTATAGTTGATTCAAAAAACTTTAAATCGAAAAGCACTGGAAGTTCGAAATTCCGAAAGCTAAAGTACCGAGAGGCCAAAAGTCCGAAACTGGAAATTCTAGCAGGGAGCGTATCGTGCCCTCTCGTCAAATTTTTGGATTCTTGAAAATTCAGAGTTTTGGACTTTCTAAATTTTAAGCTGTGTGCATTCGGTCTTTCGCAATTTTAATATTCTAAACTTCAACATTTTCTAAAACTTAAAATCATCTCAAATGAATTCGTAATCATGACTGACGAAAGCTCTAAAACTGACCGAACAACGCGTTTTTCTCAATTATATCGAAACATGATAATTCTACAATGATAAGCCCTCAATTCATTCCAACTCGTCAATCATCAAGACCTGATCCCGGCAACATTTCGACGAGTGTACAAATTCGAAAGCATCAGAGTTTCAAAATTCCGAAATCTAAAGTTCTGAGAGGCTAAAAGTCCGAAACTGGAAATTCACGCACAGAACGTATCGTACCCTCTCATTAAATTTTCGTATTCTTGAAAATTCAGAGTTTTGGACTTTCTGAATCTCTTGAGCTGTCGGCACCCGATCCTTCCCAATTTTGATATTCTAAACTTCAACATTTTCTGAAATTCGAAATCGTCTCAAATGAATTCGTAATCATGACTGACGAAAGCTCTAAAACTGACCGAACAGCGCGTTTTTCTCAATTATATCGAAACATGATAATTCCACTATGATAAGCCCTCAATTCATTCCAACTCGTCAATCATCAACACCTGATCCCGGCAACATTTCGACGATTGCAATAATTCGAAAGCTTGGACCCGAAATCGTCACCCCTGTCCAGTTGGAGGTATCCACATAAACACACGCGTGTGTATCTGTTTCCATGAATATATAAAGTATCATACGAACACACACATATGCATCCACGTATATCGTACAAGTCTACATTCCTCCATACATTTGAGTGGTCGCAGTGGTAGAAGCTGTGGTGGTGGTTGTATGGTGGGGATAACTGGAGGGTTGGTTGCCCTTGTATTGATTCACAACCCCTATTCCCACTATTCCCACCTCTGAAAGCTGAGGAGGACCGAATAGGGACGTGAAGAGAGAAGAGGGTGTATGAGGTGGGCCGAAGCAGTCACCCTCGCGCGCCAGTGGCGCAGACTTTGGTATTTCTCAGTAAAAATTCCTGAATTTCGAAGCGAAATACCATTCTGAATTGGAAAAGGGTTTAGCGACCGGGACGACTGCGGGGAGAATATACACGCGGACTTTTAGAGGCGAAATAGCAAGAGAATGGAAGAGAGCTGAGCGATTATGTGATGCGGGAGAATGAAAAGGGAGGTGAAGACGAGGGTCGAGGGGAACAGGTTGCAGATATTATTGGAAATGGAATCCATAAGTAATTTTTAGCTCCTTACTTTTCGGCTCTGTTATTCAGACAGGTTTTTGAAAGGAATCTCGATTCCAAAATAGAGACTTATGCAAATAGTGTCTTTGTTTTGTTTAGATTTGCAGCGAATTTCCTGATCCTCTAACCTCTACTCTCAATCGTCAACGTGCTCTCGTTTCATTGTCATTATTTCATCCATCCACGAAAATGGTTGAAACAGTAATTCTGGAAAATTTCCAAATACAAAAAGAAAGAATAACCATTCTGGATGTTCATCCACTGAAAGAAATTTTGCTGTAGTTGCTGTAGCATAGAATTATTACTGTCCTGGTTGTGATGGCTCCATATTCTTTTTGCTGTCACAGCAATCCTTTTTTTTTCTATGTAATCATCGCACTGATCGTTGTACTTAGAATTGTTATCTATTCTCCGTGCACAAGCACACATCAGCCGTCTTATCTCACGACCTTTACCTGAATCCCTTACAACGGTGTGAAATAAATGTTACGGAATTTTTATTTCGCATAGTTTTACAATTTTGATGCAAAAAATTTGATATTCAAAAACAATGAAACGAAAGTTTTTGTTGCTCGTGGGAGAATTTTAGTGTCATTAATTGAATACGAAGTTTTTGGTGTACTTATGTCATTAAATTGTCTGCAGCTGATAAATCGAGCAGCTTATTTCACGTGATCGAGTTCGATCCAAGTTGTCTAAATGATCGTAGTGACGAGGAAGACGACGAGGACGACGACAACGACGACCTCGTTAGCCCTCAGAGTCGTGAACTTCACCCTCCCTCGTTCAGATATGGTTCAGATCCACGGAAGTGAGTGAGGCTGGTCTTTAAAATCCAAATTATCGGGTGCAAATGGTAAATCAGTGCAAAAGCTCCCTTGCAGAGAGTAGAGGGCTTGGCAGAGTGCAAAAGTGTGGGGTCTCGTTCGGGGGAGTAAAAATGGTAGGAGGCAAAAATGACGAAGGGAGTATCGGGGCGAGGAGGGGACAGAACGATCGAAAGCTTATTAAGGCCAAGTGACACCTCGCCTACTTGCAAGCTTTCCACAGCGTGGAACTTATTAGCTTTATTGAAAACTTGAAAAGCATCTTCAACCGGCAGACCAAGCTGTACATACATACGTAGGTAGGTGGGTAGGTACGATAAAACCGAGTTTCAAAGGAACCAATTTGTTAGGATTTCTGGCATCGTTCATTTGTTTGTGCAGCAGTACTTTCATGCTTCAAATACACTCTTAAAGGTTTTTCATTTTCTGACATGAACAAGACATTTCGTTTACATTGGAGCTGCTAGGTTAATTGGATTTCAATTACTTGCTCTATCTACAGACGCGGTAGTACATCATATAGAAGAATAATCTGCCCTTCGTGCAGTAGTTTTGATCTTACGAAATAAATGAAAAATGAAACTACACACCAAACATCTTATATCGAAATATTAATTAATTCAAAATATTTTTTTCCTAATTTGTTATCTCGTCTGGATGATGAAAACCGCGACGAAAATGGATTTTTATTATCATTCTCACTGCCAATTGCGATAAATTTAGTTCATGAAACGATTCTATCCAATTCACGATGCGTTAACAACCATTGCTTGTAATAAATATTTTCACCTAACGCTGCTGTTTATTCAATTTTGTGCCAAAAACCCTCTCTCGCGGAAATAAAGCCGTTAAAAGTTCAACCAATTCTGCAGTAATTATATACACTTTATTCATCATTTTATCATTACTGCAGAGACTATAATTGCAGTAAATTTATCAAGGTTGAAGTTAATCTCATAAATTTGCAATTCTACTACCTAACTGGTTGCGCTGTTTAACGCGGATTACTTTAAATGCAACCAAGTTCCACCGAAAAAGCACATTCGAGTGATGAGAATGAACATCAAAATGACCTTTTTGACATGCCGGGCGCAAAGTTCGACTTTCCGCACGCTGTATCGATAAACAAGGTTCGATACACGTACGAAAGATGATTCTCGACTCGTGTGATTATCAAAAATTTAACACTCGTCTAAGAACCAACATTTTCGCACTTGTATCGAAATGTATTATTACCTTGGGTTTTCTAAGATCGATGACGATCCTTTTTCCACTTTCCGCAAATTTATCGAAGCCGTAATACTTTTTAATTTTATATAAAAATCAAACAGTAAAATGAATAAAAAATTAGGATCTCAAATCACTTAATTACGAATTTTTTTTTTCATACTTTCATCATCATGTAGTGGAACTAGCTGTGGCATAGGCAGATAGAATCATATGGGAATACGACTGAATATTTTCGATTTTAATTATATGTCATTTGTGTGATTAAATTTTGGTATAATTAATTTTAAGTTATTATATTAACTGCTTTGTCGTTAATATACCTACGTATACGATATTTGATTATCAACAATCGACTGCAGGCTTAATTCGTGTTTATTAATTATTATCACCATGATCGCTATATTCGCGTATTGGTGTTACTAAAATTTGATTATATTCATACTTTACAATTGACTGAATTATCAGCAACTAATTACACAGTTCGTTGCGGTGGATATTTCTTTAATTCATAAATTTTTGAGTATAGATGTGATATGGTTTGACGTTAAGTTAAATGGGATTAGCTAATTGATAGAGTTTCATTAAGGTACCTCGTACCTTCTACCATTTGTTAAATATGTATGACAAGGTCTAAAATGCAATTATCAAAGATCTACACTTATCCGATTATGAAGGCTAAACCTCGATACTAAAGAAAAATTAAAATTGCAAAGAACTGTAACAAACCCAACGATTTCAAAATTCAAAATTCAAAATTAGCTGGGGATTTTCATTAAAAGGAGTTTCAACCACATCGAACGTCACCATCTTTGAGATAGAATTTGGACAGAGATTCCTGATCAATTTTGTCGATATTTCTTCATGCCATGAAAACCAAAAAAAATAAAAAAATTATATATCTTGCATGATCGGGGCTGGGATCATTCTTTAAAAAAATTCTCGGTTTTCCCCACTTTCACAATAAATATAAAATTGCTAAATGCAATTATAAATAATTGATCAGTCGACTAGGTGTCCATCCCATCCCAGTTCGGTTTCCTGACCTCTGTATAGTTATTGTAATCGCGTAGCGACGCTATCAACAAATTTCCTATCTACCGTCTGTCAGTCAGTCTCCCTCCTAGAAGTTTGTTTCCCCTACAAACATTTTCACCCTCTCTATACATAACCCCCCCAAAAAATCGATATACGTCTGCTTTTCTTCCCAACGTCATATCCCAGTCAAGCCTACCATTAGCTATGTCCCATACTGCCCATGCCAGTAAAGTTTATACCTTAGCTTTATATTTGGATTGGATTAGTGCTCCCTCGTGCAGGTTTTCGTCTACCTCCTAACCACCTCCTGTCTCCATGGATTGTGAATTGTAATTTGAAATTCTAATGGATCTAGATATACCATATTCGATAATGTCGGTAACGATTTAAGACAATCTTTATAAATTTATTACCAAGTATGAAAATTCAGATCAAATATTTGTGGAGGTATCTTCGATGTGATCGAATCCTAGTTAAATTTGAAATCAGATTTTGGGTTTATTTTTTTCGTTTCTTTTCTTCTCTTTCTCTTCACCGCAACATATGCTACAGGATTCCTAAATCGACTCATGTATATTTATGCTACGCCTAAACTCGCAACTTGAGCTGTTGAAATATGAGGGACGTAAAATAGGCATTCCCTTAGGCACGTATAGGGACTGTTATAGAAACTAAACTGGAATATGAAGAAAAGTGGGAAAAAGGTGAAGAGATTTGATTGGAAATGTAAAATTTTTCAATCTTCTGCATATATCGAGAGATTTTTTTTTTTTTTAAGATAACGGTTCAAACTTTAAGACCAAGTATTTTTTAATTTTTATTTTCTACTACTGATTGCGTTATTCAAAAGTTATTTTAAATTTTGGTAACATTCGAAAGTAGGATTCAGGTAGTATCACTCTAAAATAAATGTATTTATAATCTTTCAAAAAAAACGTAGATTTTTTTTATGGTACAATCTGGTAATGTCCAAGAATTTCAAAAATTAAAGATGATACGATTAGCTTCGAATATCTAATACCGTAAACTGCTTTTTTGGTGGATATTTCGGAGCCTGTATACCTAATAATGTGCCAGGAATTTGAATAGCTGATAGATAAATTGACAGAGAATTTAATAAGTTTCGATATCCTGTAATTGAAAATTGATTAAATTGTTGAAATTTCATGATATATTTTATTATACCGTCATTTTGAAAATTGAGACATGAACGTTATTTTACAATATTGTAACTACATCCCCGTACGCCAGTCGTTTAAACACACGACGTATATTGGATTGTCCTTTACTTTTCGTTCTCTGGTTCTGTGGACATAGTACCTCACAAAAAACGTCTTTGCTACACACTGAGAGAAATTCAATTTGGAAAATCAACAGTTTCGACTTAGTTAGAATTTTTTAGTATTTTCTGAACATGAAAAAAACATGTTGGGGACTTATTTAACCCAGAAATTTGGATTGGGGTAACTGAAAATTTATCTCGGTGTAGAGTTTGGTTTAGGATAAACGACCCATAGTGTTCAGTTTTCGAACCTTTGTAGTGAGATTAAAGTATTCGTATTTAGTACACTCGTTTTATTCACTATTATCGTTTAATTCCTATTTTCTTTCTACTGATGAATATTATCGTGAAAAACTCGCCTGAAACTTGAAGGTACTTACGTTTTTTAATCATCTGTTTATATGTCTACGTTTTGCTTTGATAACGAGTCGTGATATAGGCGACTTGGCAATTGCTCGAGTTCAACTTGACGTACTTCAACTTGCACGTAGTTATAACTGCCAAAGAGCGCCACTTAGAAGAGTAGCTGAAAAGCTGCTATTCCATATCAAAACCTTTTCTAGCTACATCTAGATATGTAAGGCGAAGTAGAGGTAAACTAAAGGCCCTGTGGCGGGCCAGTACCGTTGCCGATGGTGTCGATCCCGGCGTAGTCCTTCATCCCAATACCGGATCAATACCAGTAGATAGTTGGGATAACAAGATTGTGCCGATACTGGCAACCAGAACTGGGCCCGCGTTACTACAAATGCTTTAATTATTGATCGATAGATCAATTCCCGTTCAGTATTACCCACCGGATTTAATCGAGGAAAATTTAATCATGAATTTCGAGAGATTTCAGTCAGTCATTACTAACAATCTCGATACTGTATTTTATAGTTCCATTTCACACTGTAAATTTTAAATTCAAACGAGTGAATTACCTCTCTTTACCAATTACACAAAACTCAACTAATTTCAATCGTTGATACATTTTCACGTTTATAAAAACAGAAACTTTGGAATTTATAGGACGATTTAAGTCCACAGATTTTGGATATAATGTACGAATTTGAAGTATATAATTACCCGGTTAGAGTTCAACGAAAAGTCCAACGTCGGGCCAGTACCGTTGCCGACTATGGCGATTCCGGCACAGTAGTTCATCCCCGTACCAGATCAATACCCGTAAATAGTCGGGATGACAAGATCGTGCCGACACTGGCAACCAGAACTGGGCCAATATTGCGGATAAACAGTGGGCCAGTATCATAGTCCGATACTGAGCCAGTATCTCAAGTTCCCTCAAAAATATATATCGAAAGCCAAACACGAGAAGGGCTTATCTCTCACAGGGCTTACTTCCTTCCGGTTTCTAGCCCTTGAAATGCATTGCGAGAGAAACCCAAAACTGTCTTATCGATGCTGGCCTAGTAGTGGCCTGTATTAATAGCACTGGCAGATTTTACATTGTCCAACGCTGGCCCAACGCTGGACGTTGACGTTTGGGTGTTGAGGCTGGATCAGTGCTGGGCCATATCACCAGTATGTGGAGACAATACCTGGGGGTGTATATGTATGCATGTATCCAGAATCTAAACATGTATCTCTACGTGATACCGCCTTATAAATCTGCGTATCAGCATCGTGATGTAAGACTTATTACAACTCTTTGGGTCCTAACTCTTCCAAAAATCTGACAATCTCGCTTGTTGATACGATTCGTCTTGTTGTATTACACATTTTAGTCAAACTATAATTTCAAAAAAACAAGCAGGGTAAGGATCCTTTCATAGTTTTAACTTCCACGAAAAGAACAGCATAGGTATAATTATAGCGACTATAATATGTCACACATTGGTTTCTGTACAACGTGAACTTGTAGATCAAATTTCTGACTAACACCATGCTCGACAATTAATGACCTAGGTTGGGATCATATTTAATGAAATTCTAAGATCCAACGAAGCACTGCTTAGCTAAAGCTATAGTCCCGGTCTAACTAACAGGCAACGTGCGCTACTCTTGATACGGTAACGAAATCAGTTTGGGTTGCTTGACTCGGGTTGGGTTAGGTCGGGTTATAGGTTAGGGTTAGGGTTAGGTTAGACTGCGATTCTATCCTCCGGTTACATGCCCCCTTGTGTTCCTAATTACGTTAGCGGTCTAATTTAGTCTCAAGACAATTGACGGCCCGCAAGAATCTCTGACGTGAACGTTTAAGTTATACTAATGATGAAAATCTAAATTATTCATATCATTGATTAGCTCGGCTTGATTATTACGCAGTCTGCATTGCATGATTAAGCTGATCCGTCACAGGTGTTTAAGCTCCTTGGCAATCATTTTTGAAAGGTGGTAAGTCTATGGAGTCAGTTTTTCGCAGTCGATTTCTTGGATCTTGAGACATTATTAAAAAATTATTTAGAATTTTATATATTTTCTACGATATTCGAAATCGATGTAAGTCGAAGTCTATAAAATCCTCAACAATTTCTAATTATGTCTATTTAGTATCAAGCAAACTCCCAGGCTTTATGAGACATTGACTCAGACAATTAAATGCCTTATTTATATTTTCTGCTAAATTTAAAAATCAGAATCTTTTCTTCTTCTTTCTTATTCGTTAATTTTGAGGAGTATGAAAATCTGCACTTCCTATTATGGTCTAAAGTTCTAACATTCAATGAAACGTAGAATTTATATATTTCGTTAGTTCAACTATCGTCGTGAAAATATATTGAGAAATTGATTTCATTTTGAGCGTATGGGAGTGATGAAGGTTATTTTATGATGGATATTACCATTTTCCATCCCTAACAGCTCGTGAGTAACAACTCGAAAGTCACTCTCACGATTGCACATTTGATGGACGATTTGTCGGTTGACTTGTCGACGCCAGCAATCTCTGAACGTATGTATGTATGTAAATACATATACATACATGCATATACCTATACCAGTCATTGCACGTAATATACTAAATATTGAAACAATGCCCGTACATTGATTGGCAATTCACGCAATTTCACGAACCTCGTGGTTGACAGCTACGACTGAATTTCAAAATGTTTTTACCGCATTCATATTTCCAAAAATTGAATTACATGAGTGTCCTTTACCAGAATTTACGTTATCGGTATAAAAAATGAATTTAAAAATAGAAATCGAGGTCCTGAAAATATTTTGAAATTTATAACTCCGTTAAATATACGTAAAATGAAAATATCCTGGAATTGTATTTGTGCCCAGGAAATTTCACTCCAATTTTTTTTGTTTTCTTAATCAACGAAAGATGACAAAATTTGAATTTCATCACTCAAAGGTGTTGGATTTTATTTTGTTCATCGCAGCAACGAAAACCAAAGCATATCTTTTTCTGTTGGAGTATTTTTAGCGTATAAGTGATTAAAAAAAAAAAAAAAAAAAAACGGTCCTGGATTTTCATATGTAAAACATAAGATTTTTTTAAACCCCTGTAAATTTAAATTCAACAATCTCAATTCCAATAAGCTTCGTGATTGAAGTCCCAAACTATAAGTAGAAATGTCTGTAACTAATCATGCAGTAAATCAGGAAGGGGCATCCTCGGTCAGGCAATACTTATAGCTTCCTCATTTATATACAGTCGATTTCAAGAACCTCAGATCACGTTATTCGAAGATCTAACAATCTGTACCCTTTACGTAAGCTACAGAAGGTCGAAATCAAAGATAGAGACCTTAGATATATATAGCCCTGAATCGTGGACATAACCTTCTGACCCAATCTTATCTACGTTAGATTAAATTGAGACGTATATATAATATACGATGTAACATTAGGGTGTGCCAAAATAAAGTGATATTTTTTTTTATATCGAATACCCACGTCAAAAATTTTCATGGAATAATATCAGACAATGAACACCCTAATGGCAAAATTTAATAAATATGGTAATGGCAAAGGGAATTTTTGTATAAACGTTAAAAAAAAAAAAATGATGAGGCTTATTTGTGGAGGGGTATAATAATTTCAAGCCCATTTCTTTTCCTCTTCACAAATGTTTGGCCTTTTGTATACAGCACTCAAAATTGACGGCAGATGAAGGGGTCATACAGAACAGTTCTTGCCACTTGCCACCGTGACCGAAACCGCCCTGTTATTTGACCAAAAACCACGAGCAATGTATCACGTAAAACCATGCGATGGCACGCTGAGCTATAGCTGTCTAAATGTGGTGTGGTAATTATTCTATTCTGTACAAACGTTGGGTATTTTCAGAGATGTGGGTCCAGTACCTTGCCCACAGGACATTACATATCGACTAAAAATTTAACATACACAGTTTATAGATGGGATAGAGGTTTCCTCCCCGTTTAAATACTAATTGAACGTGAATTTGTCACAGCAGGTCTCGGTGGAATGCACTAATTACCTTGGTATGACGTGACCCATGCTGTATAATCTATACATAGGTATGTACCGAGGTCGAATCCCGTTCCCATGATTGTAATTGTCATGAGACATGTACAATCGTACCACGGGTAGTGTATGCTCTATAATATATGTATAGATATCCATCCAAGTAGAGTATGCCGGTACTGGTAATACGGCCCAGCCGAGCGTTGACGTCCAGAGCTGGGCCAGCGTTGGTCAATGTAAAATCTGCCAGCGCTATTAATACAGGCCACTACTGGGTCAGCATCAATAAGACAGTATTGGGCTTGTCTCGCAATGCATTTGAAGGGCTAGAAACCGGAAGGGAGTAAGCCCTGTGAGAGATTACGCTCTTCTCGTGTTTGGTTTTCGATATATATTTTTGAAGGAACTTGAGACACTGGTTCAGTATCGGACTATGATATTGGTCCACTGTTTATCCACAATATTGGCCCAGTTCTGGTTGCCAGTGTCGGCACGATCTTGTCATCCCGACTATTTACGGGTATTGATCTGGTACGGGGATGAACTACTGTGCCGGAATCGCCATAGTCTGCAACGGTACTGGCCCGACGTTGGACTTTTCGTTGAACTCTAACCGGGTAATTATATACTTCAAATTCGTATATTATATCTAAAATCTGTGGAACTAAATCGTCCGATAAATTCCAAACTTTCTGTTTTAATAAACGTGAAAATGTATCAACGATTGAAATTAGTTGAGTTTTGTATAATTGGTAAAGAGCCTCCTAATTCACTCGTTTGAATTTAAAATTTACAGTGTGAAATGGAACTATAAAATACAGCATCGAGATTGTTAGTAATGACTGACTGAAATCTCTCGAAATTCATGATTAAATTTTCCTCGATTGAATCCGGCGGATAATACCGAACGGGAATTGATCTATCGATCAATAATTAAAGCATTTGTAGTAACGCGGACCATTCTGGCAGCAGGATGATATATGGGAATAATAATATCGACGTGATAACGAACACAGTTAAGTTATATTATCGTACAGTTGAAATTGACGTAAATTTGAAAGAAGACATTTGCAATAATAATTTTAGGTATTTATATCTATCTACTTCGTTAATTATTACTGTATTTCACACTGAGGAAGTATGAAATTAATATTTCAGTTAAATTCCTTCGGCTGTCAATTCTTTTTTTCATTCTTTTTTTTTTTTTTTTTTCTTGCCAGTCTTGTATTTCACTATGAATAAGAAAATTTAGAGTTCCACAAATCACGTTAGCTTACATCAGTCCTGGGGATTTCCATTGGGATCATAAAACTTGCAAAGCTGAGCAGTAGTATGAAAAATATATTCATGAGCGTTTGAGTACGTAAGGAATCATAAATCCTTCGTCCGAATCCAATATGAAAAATCCTTCCTTATTCAAATACCTATACGACTATCAAACGGTTTGAATTTCAATATTTTTTCCACACAACTGATTTCGTATATGGAAAATTGGAAAATCTATTCACTTACCTCATCTATGTACTTAATCCATTACAGTTTCATACTTTGCTCAATGCTTGAAAAAAGGCTCTTCTTTTTTTCCTCTTCCTCTATTCAAAATTGTAAAAATATTGCAATTTTCTAAATACGATCTTTCGATTTGTCATTTTTCATATTCGATTTTTCGTAATATGGGCCGACTAATTTCGTGAATATAGATAAATAAAAAAATCATTTATTTTATACAAATTAAGAGGAGACACACAGGTATGTTCGGATTGAAAAAATTATACATATTTCCAAGGATGTTACACGACTACCGTAAATAATACACAAGAGATCCTGTTTTAAGCTTTTATTCGACGCAATGTCACTCACAAATCTTCACGTTAAAGACCCTCGCAACTCACATCACGTGCCCGCCAGTATAAATTGAAGTAAATCTCTGTAAAAATGACATAGGTTAACTGTTGACTCAATTTCGAAGTCAGATTTAGTCTAAACTACCTTCGGCTTCCCGAGCTCACTCAATACTGATGTGATTCTGGCGTAGACTAAAATTATCAAAAAATATCAAATTTTTTAATACATTTTCAGATATCTAAAGTCCGTTTACTAAAAAAAAAAAAAAATTTGAATTTTCTAAAATTTTTCACAGCCAAACGAACTAACAGTTTTGAGATCGTCTAGTATACGCCAGACCTAAGTGTAAGGACTACAAGTACAAAAAATTATAGATCGATCGGACTAACGTTTAACTAGTTATTAAGTCAACAATTAATCTATGCCATTTTAACAGACTTACTTAAATCTATGCGGGTAGCCACATGATGTAAGATCCGAGGGTCTTTAACATGAAGATTTTTAGCTCATATCACTTAAAATAAAGGACTGAAATAGGCCATTAGTGATTATATTTAGCTTAAAATTCCAATCCCCGAAAATGTTTAGAATTTTTACATCCTGAACACCCTTAAGAGCAATTTATCACGATTTTTTTTTCTCCTATCGTTATAAATAGAACAAAAAAAGAAGAAAAAATTCCAACTTGTCGATTTGAAAATTTATGAAATCGAGTCGGTGAGGGGGAGAGGGTAGGGTGAGGAGGTGGTCGCCTTTATCGATCTTTGAACATAATTTACTACGCTTTTCGTAACCTTCGTACAACGCTGCTTTTCCCGGCATCGCAGGGCAGACAAAAACCCCGTTCTAAAGATCCCTAAACATCTACGCCATTGAGTTTGGCTGGGGGTTTTACCGGGGTTGTTTGAGAGGGGTTTGGTGCTCGTTTTGTTGCGCCGACTGGTGGCGCGACTTAGTACTAGAGTGTTGCAGTCACCACCTGGCCTAAAGCTACGTTAGACCATCCAAATCCTCCCTCCTTCGGCACCAAGGCACTAGGTCACCCACAAAAACATCTTAGATATAAAGTTGTAAGTAGATGTATATAGTTTATCGTGCACATAACGCTTTTATAATCTAACGTATACATATATGTTGTAAAATAAATAAACGTCAGTAGTAAAACTCTTCAAAAATATATATTCGAAGGTTGCGAGATTTCATTCTAAAAAGCTTTCGAGATTTTAAACTCGCATGAATTTTTCACTCGATTTACATCCAGCTTTAATTTTAATTCGAGACCGTATCTCTCTCTCTCTCTCTCTCTCTCTCTCTCTCTCGTATCCTTGTCTTACTTTACAGGTTAATGCTATAGTATGCGAGCTCGTATCTTCATTTCTTTTGTGTATTGTAAGTCTTTTTATTTACGTTTCATCGCCGATTCGTGTATGTTGAAATATTCGATTGTTTCAAGCTCTAAATTTATACACAATCCGTGTAAAATTATGAAAATATTAAATAACTTACTCAAAGTTTATTCTGTTTTTTTTTTTTTTTTTCTTGTTTTTTATGGTTTAAACCTACTTATACATTCTCACTACTTTATCGGCAGCTTGTTGCTATACCTACGTGATATAGACTACGAAGAAACGATGCGCGCAACTGCGTCAGTTATTTTCTACAACTCCCACGCATGCATGATGCTTCTTCCTTGAAACGGATCTCCGCCTCTGTTAAAATATTTTTTTTATGTTTTGTTCTTGAATTTATTTGCCAATTCTATTTGACAGACGATTTCTTCCTTCGAATATGGGACTCCGAGCCTTTATTCTAAATCTTACCCACTTGCAGATTGACTAATGTAAATATGCTAAATTTTTTACGCTGGACGTTTAAATTTCATTTGTTTTTATAATTTCTTTACAGCGAATGGTATGCGTATAATCATACATATACATAAAAATCGTTGAATATTATTTTATCTGTATAATAACTGGACTGTTTACAAATATCAAAAGAACGAGAGTCCGCGAATCGACCTCGTTCGTGAAATCAGTAATTTTAGATACAAAAGGTCAACGTTTATTATTTGAGATATTATCGTTGTTTAGTCAAAAATTACATCAAACGAAATGCTAATTAGCGATTAGCTTGTGATACAGATTCTTAAAACCAAGATATATAACTAATCATATATTTTTCTAAAACAAAATGCGGATAATTAAAATTATTATACTTTTTATTTGTAAAAACGATACAAAATGGCGTCTAACTACGCAGCCATCTTAGATCATTTATTCCTTAAATCGTGATAATAAACCGAGCGAGTTAATACTGTGGTTTAATCTTCTCATACACGCGTAAACGCGAACTACACATATCAGTTAAAGTTCATGTTGCATATTTACGACGGCGTTTCCGTTTTACCGCTTTTGTGAAGACACGTCGTTAGGTAATATTTTAACTGGGTCGTATTTTTGAAATATGAGTTTGTTGTGGAAATTGAATTAAAAAACAAAACGAAAAAAAAAAATCAATTTTCGATAACGTAAGCGGTTTTTGTTTTGTCAAAGATATAAGTAAAATAAGAAAAGAACGTTTCTTCTTCGCTATATTCGCGTTAAGGTTGGATATTGTCGTACCCTGTTAAGCGAAATAATAGCAATCTACGCCCAAGCGAAAGATACGTCAACGTTAGCTTAAGGATGCATGAAATGATAGAGAATAGATTGAGCGCGCGGGCGTGAACCGAGACGGTTGTCTGATCCCTACGATCAAGTTAAGACGAGGTTTAGCCGAAGCTCAACGTCCCTGGAGAAATGCATTGCCAAGTAACTACAAAACGATCTTAGTCCGTCCGTCGACGTTGTACCAAATTTTGCAGAGATTTGTAATCGCTGTATATCGAAGTAATGGGCTTTCACGTAAATTGAAAAAGGGTAAATAACGTAGAGGTCGAATTTCTTTATCACGGATTCTTCCTAATGCATCGATTAGATAAAACAAGGAGTTATGTACAATCACGATGTCGTGTGTCTACAATCTCCATTCGATTCCCATAAGCGTCGTAAAATCTTCCCAAAATCAAAAAAAAAAAAAAAAACCCTCACGATTATCTGATGATAGAGTTTATAAAAATCTGGTTCACAAAATTAATTGTCTTTAATTTTATCCAAAATTCAACAAACTATCTCGAATTTTAATCGTAGATAAAAATTCTAGACACATCAGATTGTATCGTCAGATTTTTTTCGTTCAAAAATGTTTACTCAAAATACAATTTTGACGTCCTATTTTGAAATGAAAATGTCTATTTTCTCAAAAATCGGAATTTCAAAAGTTTCTGATTCACAGGTCGTAAAACCCTCCCTTGAAAATTTCTTTGACCAAAAATATCGACGACTTTGAAAGATTTTCATTCGACCACGTGACGTTGAAGTGTTTTTTCTCTTTGTCCGTGAAAATCGATTTTTCTCGTCTCTCCAACCCCTCCGACATAGCGAACTCCCTTACCAAGCCTTAGCAGTTACAACAGAGGTTCATGACTCCTTCTCTCGACGCCAAGCAGCGATACGATCCTGCGGTAAATTGAATTACTTTAGGGGCGTACCTTAGGAAAGACTGAAAGAGAAGTAAGAGGGCATACATCACTGTGTCGTAAAATATTGCGATCTCATGGCTCAAGTCGTTTATGGAAACTGAATAAAACCGATCACATTCACTAAACTCATGCAGTTACTTATAACCCCGCAGTTTATATGCTGGAATTAAATCCCCGTTCGTGGTTTCAAATATCATTAATTCTCGTTTACGAATATCAAAACCGCTTTATCCAATTGCTTCAAGAATTAAATAGAACGTTTATAAGTCATACACGTTTTACGAATCGAATAAAATTTGGTACCTACTCAAATATACGTCGAACCATGTCGTAGTTTTTTCAGTTCTGAATCGTAAGAAATCTTCAAATAGGGAAGAAAGAATGTGTTTTCAAAGAATAAACGTATTTTTTTTTTTTCTTATACTGTATTTCTTACCACACCCTTTCGTCATTCTTGTCCAAATAAATAATAATTTTGAAAGTGCAGATGTGGGCGGGAGTAGCAGTTTCAAATTTCTTCATTCTTGTGATGTTACCTACTACTATCTGCGATATATGTCAATGAATGAAACCGGAAATGCGCAAGTTCTCGCCCACGTTAGCAGCTGCAGTTATTTCAGTATCAAAGCGAGGTGGGCGTTTATAACAGATCTGAAAAGTAAAAATAAGAATAAATAGAAGAAAGAAAAAGGCACGTAGTTAGTTTATTTTTCGTACAATTAATGAAGAAATTCTACTTCTTTGATCTGCGTGAAGCCCGAACAAAGGTCAAAGTCAGTGGACCAACCAATTCCACAATAATCGTGCGTCTATCAACACGAGGCCCCCCCGGGCTGGAGTTTGAAAAAGTTTAGTCTAGTGGGATGAAAAAGAGGAAAGAAAAAAACGTGGAAAAAATAAAAGTAAAAAATATAACAGACTGCAGGCATAGCACGCGTCTCCCTAAGAACCAAAATTCACATTGGAAGAAGCTAAGAGAAGGGAAATATAGGGAGTGTGAACCCGGAGCAGGATCCATATGTGTTGTACATGTGTATATTACACGCATACGTACATTATGCTGTATAAGTAGACAAATTCGTTTACTACATGCACATACAGACTTGTGTATATGGACGTCCTACTTCTATACGAAGAAACGCCATACCAAGGCTTGGATGAACCTCAAACACTGCGCTGGGGCTTCCCCTGTTCACGTGCCAATGTATGATGCATCCTGACTCGCACCCCTAGGTTTAAAGTTAAAAATACAATTTAGAAAAACCAGCAGCTAACCTACACCCATGTCGAACATGATCACGAGCCTAACGGCGCCACGCGATCAAACCATCCAGACCACTTGACCCTTTGTGAACCCTGGTCAGGCACCGTTGTAGTACTTAACTTAGTTTAGAGATTGTATTTTGGCGAAAAGTGGAGTTAGTTTCACTGTCTTCATTATAGTGGAAATTTTTTAGTTAAATAAAACCTATAAAAAGTATACTTTTTATTATTTTTTTTTTATTACTTATAGACAATTTTTGTCAGATTTTTTTTAGAACCATTTTCAAATAACGAATTTTACATGTCAACGCCAAATGCTAGTCTACAGAACTATGGAGTTTAGATACTCAATGTGTTATTAATCATTTGGTATGCCCACGGCCATTACTGGACGAAAAAAACTGCAACGAGCATAGGTCTGTCTATATGCAAAAAAAAAAGTTTCCTTAATTAAGAACAAGCTGTATACAGTTATAGCGAGGAAGATGAGATGAAATTTCCTGAAATACTTATACACACCGAGATGTTATTATCGTTTAAATATTATATCGTTTTCCAGAACCATTTGTTCATATAACGAATGATTATTCTTAGTCTTCTTTGCCTTGACCTCATACGGATAACACTGCCTTCGTTTGCGATCTGAATCGCATAAAATGAGGGGCATGCACGTCCCGGGACATTAATTAGATAACGTTTGCTTTCATTAAACGAACGTTTAATTATCACTGGTTGGAAAGTAGGTGATACCTTGAAAGTGCGTTTTTTTAAATTTCATATTCTCTGTCAACAATATTTCTGCTGAATAACGTTATGAATAATAAACATAAGTATTTCTCTTGAATTAATTCGAAAACCTTTGATTAATTCATTAATTTATTATTCCCTGATTATTATCCACTGCAGTCTCAATAAGTCTTGAGATATATTCTTATTCTTTATTAATTCCGTTACAGAAAGAACAGCAGAGCAGCAAAGAAAGATCGACGGGTGGTGCGTCGTACAATTCATACCTTGAGGACGACATTTACTTGGAAGATCAGGGGGACCTGGAAGGATCAGGGCGTGGGGGTGGCGAAGTTAGAGACGACCTCGAGGCCTCTGGAAGTGGTATTGGCCCCGACGACGAGGATGGTGAGGACAGTACAGGTGAGACTTAAATTTTAATATCATAATGTTTTACAATTATTTTCAAAAACATATTTATTATCTACTAGAGTTCAAAATTTCCCGGAGAATTGACCGTGTACCGCGCGGTTAATCATTATTTTATAATGTCAAGTACACGGGTAGTAGCTTATCATCACGTGACGATAGAGTATAAACGTATGGAAAGAGCTGTAGTAAATATACAGAGGTTCTAATTTTCAACACATGTTAAAAAACGCATATAATATGTGTGCGTACGTGCGCGTAATAACGAAATAAATATACAGGTCCTTAACACATTTTATAGAATCTTATTGCGTTGTAATAAATCGGCGAAATTGTATTCGAAGAGGGGTTATGATATTGACGGATACTTATTAGGCACCGATGCAGAGCGTCGCTCTACACACCGAGTGCGCATTAACCTAAGAGAAAAAACAGTAGAGAAATACAGGAGTTAACAAATGCTTGTTATGAATGTCACGCCTAGTGTTTATACGATTCATTTGGTTCGAAGAAATGTAATGTATAGTCTGGTGGCCGCAACTATTGCGCAGATGTAGGCGCCGACAGACTAACAGCTGACGAATATCTACGTGGTCAGGAAAACGTGGCGAAATATAACAAATACGTATATTAACCGCGAGTTGATGTATAATAGATTCGTGCTGCGGTATATAGAAGTATTATATCTACACGTTAGGGCTTCATTTAATTGAGAAGTCATCGATTTTACATTCAATTTTAAAGTGTAATATCTAAAATCGCGAAATATTGGTTTATACAATAAATAAACGAGGCATTGTTCTTTCTGTGAATCAACTTCGACTAAACGTACGTAAGGTTTTAACCATAGCTATACTAACATCATAACTTCACTATCAGACTCTGGATGGTATGAGAGATACGATTTCTAAAAATCCTCGGGCAGTTGGAATTGGTTTGAGATTTTTTTTCAAAGCCTTAAAATCGAGGGAACAGTTTGGAATCTCATTAGTATAGTTTGTGTGATTTAAGGATTGATTTATCATCGTTTTGACGTTTGATTTAACAGTACAGAGGACGGAGCTGACTAACCATTATTGGAAACACGATCTAAGGCAGATTAGAGAACAAAGAACTCTGTCATTACATTTCGCTGTTTTCTGTACAATGCGTTGATATTAAATAGTGGATAAATATTGATGATAGATAAATGATCGATGTTTTCAATAAATAAAATAACATCTCTTGCATGAGAACAAAATATGAATAAATAAAAAAAAAAAGAATAAAAATATTTATGACGGTCATAAAAGTTTGTTCAAAATGAGTTTGGAAATACATACTGGTTAAGATTTAGAGATCAGAAATAAAAATTTTTTAGAATCCTTATACACGGATTAGTTAATCAATAGTTAGTTAATAAATATTATATTCATTATTATTTGTTTCTTGTTTTCAGTATTCAACGCTCCCCCGAGAATAGGCCAAAGCCCTAATAGGGGCGAATTACCAAAGGCCACTTACATCGAAGAACCAATCACTGAGATAAAACAGGTGAGTTGTAGAACCTTGTGAACTCTTCATATATGTCAGAATTTATGGATGTATTGCATTTCTATGTATACACACTTGCACACGTATATTTATGGTGACTATAATTAAAATATTAATCATTAATAAATCAAAGTTACCGAGATGAGATCTAACATATTGTTTTTGAAGAATGCATAGTACTTCATAATACATACCTTTTTTCTCCTAATTAAGAAATTATCAAATTTCGCGATCGAAACATGTTATTTATCAATTATTTGCGCACATATTCTGAATTTTTTTTAAGTTTTTTTTTAATCTAAATTCAGGCAGAAGATTGGCATGAAAAAATTATCGGCAAATTTTTCCAAGGACCCATGTGTAAATAATGTTTCTGATATCTGTTATCTGATCAGTTTGAAATTTACATAAGTTCTTCAGGATACTAATGGTTAGCTCCTAAACTAAGGTTATTACTTTACAAAAATCACTTTCAAAATGGCGGCGATTTTACTAAAAAAGTGACATTTTTTTTTTTATCTATATTGCCGCCATTTTAAATGTTGATTATTTTACGTGATAATTCTAGTTCCGCGGATAGCTACTAGCATCCTGAACTACTCCTGTAAATTTCATACCCATCAAACCAACCATATCAAAGATATATCATTTTCACAAAGCTTTCTGGTCAACTTTGTCCATTGATTATTTTAAGCCACTCCTCTACCTGCCCTTAGATTAAACAAAAAACACCTAGAATAATTCACAAAATGTGGCCAAAGAATTGATAAATAACATGTGTTGGTTACAGATTTTGATGGCTTTATTGCTTAGTGGATAAAAAATTGTGAAAAATACTATCTTTTTCTTGCATTCCAGGGTTCGAACTCCACTTAATGTAATAGTTGTTAATTCTAGATTGAAGAAAGCTATAAATAATGAAATTTCTGGTTTCAGACTAGTGTCGAGACAGTGAAAAGACCGAACAGTGCAGTTGATACGGGTGAGAGTTTGGGCGAGTACGAACCCGAAGAAGAATCAGGAGATAATAACGAGGTGTTAATCATGAATCCTAAGACCGAAGATCGTGCCAGTTCCTTCTTCGCACAGCCCGGTGTATTGGCTGGTAAAGAAAAAAAAACTTTAAAATATTGCTTATGATAAGTTAGTTTATCAATAATTTATTAACGAAGCAAAAAGGTTTTTATGAGAAATTTGAAGTACTGAAGAGAAGAGAAACAGACTTTTAAACGCTGCCACCTATTTGTGACTATTTGAATTTACCAGGATCTTTATTTATAGTACTTAATAATCATGAACTAAGTTTTGGCGAGATATTGCTTATCTAATCTACTTTCAATCACACTTTAGATAAAATATGAAATCTTCAGTCAGTTGAATCACAAATTATCACACTTTTTGGGGCATAAGTTGCGTTCTAGACTGTGATAAAATGTCTGGTTAGTTAGTTTACGATCATACTAAATTTCGGATCCTAAATTAATATTTTGTTATAGAGTTTTCAAAAACAGTGGGATAAGATTGTGATGTATGAACATGTGTCTGAATGAATACTGAGAAAATCTCATTCTGAACAACAGTTTTCATACCAATTATAATATCACATTTATTAAAACCCTCTATACACCCAGTTATTTCACAGCTGATTACTCGTATCCTAAGACATAGCTAAAATTAATTTGTGGTATTATGATGGACTTTAACTTACACAAATCAAGATTGCCTATGGCAACTACTTTTTCTTTACTGCAATAAATCTGTGCAAAACAAAGTCCGTGAAATTTTGAATTGTGTCTAAAAACACTAGGAAATTAGTTGTGAAAAAACTGAGTCGATAGAATATTTCTTCATATTGTAGCAGTGATTTGAAAAGATAAGAAAAATTATTTTCAAGGTGTATAAAACCCTTTAGATGATCTTCAATAATCGGTTAATGCAATTTATTTCAGCTGTTATTGGAGGTGCAGTTGTTGGTCTACTTTGCGCAATCTTGGTGGTGATGTTCATTGTCTATAGAATGCGTAAGAAGGACGAAGGATCTTACGCTCTGGATGAACCACGTCGATCTCCCGCAGCCCAAGCATATCCAAAACCAGGAGCGCCGCATCATAACCGAGAGTTTTATGCTTGAAGCACTACCGGCTGTCTAGCATTAAATTCATACCCCTTAAATCCTCAAGATAAATACTGACTGATTGGCAATTAAACTGTTGTCAGTATAAAAAAATAATCTTGAATATTATGAACAGAAAAAAAAAAAAATTGAAAATTGAAAATTTGGATATTTCAATGTATTCCAACGCTCGATAAGACGGAGCGCTTATGTTAGGATGGACATGAACGATTATGAATTAAAATTTGTGCTTATTTATTTAATTATTCCAACAAAAAAATGATATGATGAATAAAATAATCACATACGCCTGTTAGTTAATGCTGAGCTTACGTACGAGCAGTGTTCTATAAAATTTCTTTCAAAAAAATAAACAAAAAAAAGTACCAAACATTACAAAAGTTTTAATAAAATTGACGTACACAAGCATGGCTTTTCTAAATCTTGATAATGTGATCATCTCAAGACCAGTTCTGCGTTATTTCTTATATTAAACTGGAAATACCTATTTCGAGGTCAATGTCGATCAGATCAAACTTATGTGCGACAATATTTATACGTATGTCTAATGTTGATACTTTTTCACTTTTAATAATATTAAAAAACAAAAAAAAAAAAGTTGTCGAGCACCTTTCGTGTAAAAATAATTGAAAGTATGTATCTGAATTTAATTTTTGTTGTTTTAATTCATTGAAGTCCATGGATTTAGTTTAACGAATTGACAAGCATGCAGCACATTTGTCAGAATCTAATTATGAGCTGTCTCCAATGATCTGCGTACTTTTCAGAATATATCTGGAACTAAATTTTCCATTCCTATATGGATTTCAATTAAAATTTGTATGTTTGAAGATATTTCAAAACCATCCGTTAACGTTATATTAATTAAGTAAAAGAAGATATTGAAGAAATCTGATATACGTATATTATTCTCAATTAACAATTAAAACATCTGATACTTCGACAACATGCCAAGTTTACCGCGCTTAATACAAACAACAAAACCCGATAGTAAAAATTTGCTAATTTCAATTACGTCAAGATTTTATTGTAAAAACAATCCTTGAATGATCTAATCTATATACTGACAGCTGTATATTAGACAAAATGCGTGAGTTGTGATCTATGTACAAAGTTTGGTTTTGTTACGTTTCTTGAAAATATTTTACACTTCTTTTAGAAATTATGGACGAAAATGACTGAAGCATTTCAGCATTGGTATTCTACTGAATAATTATCACTGCTTTTCCAATGCCAGAGAACTTTAGAAACGAACAAATAAACTCACGCGTAGCATAAAATCATTTTTAGAAATCGGTATTGTTTGTAACATCTACATCAGTTATGAAACTCAGCATTATCAGATAAATTATTCAGTTACAAAAAAAAATAACTATATTTTTATCTCAATTTGTGTAATATTTAAGATATTGAACAACCCGTTGTACTTTTGAGGGGTACTACTTGTGCCATTGATACCTTAGCTAGTCTTCATCATGAGATTTTGAATTTTTTCAAGTGTTTTAGTAAATAAATTGATAAAGCGGACTGGATTTAGAGTTATCTACTTTTTATGTTGTTACAAATGCATCATCATTGCTAATAATCGTCTCAGCGTTTATTTAGGTATTATACTCAGAAGGAAGAAAGTGATTTGAACAAATTTCATTATTGATAAGATACACAGTTTGTAGTGAAAATAATGAAGAGGGAAATATTAATTTAATTGTTGTGTCCATTGATGAAACATTAGATCGTTGAAATAAATGACGATGATGCAGTTCAAAGTAAGAATTCTACATTTTAATATTGATATATATGTAACAATTGTAGATTAAGTAATGAAATGAAATACGAACTGAATCATTGATACCATTAGAGCGTAACAGAACCAAATGTACGTAACTGTGTAATGAGCGCACAAGCGAGAGAAACTGAAAGATAAAAGAAAAATGGAAGAAATAAGAAAATAGTAATTATGAAAAAAAAAACACTGTAATGACCAATGGAATGTAATCTCAGTAAAACAAACATACAAACGTTTAATTAATAAATCAATTAGCTAGCGAGTTAGACTAGCTGAAGAAATGGAATTCGATTAATAATATTTGTACTTTTGGACTTATCTGACTTTCATCTATTTAATTATGAAATAGAAGAAAGAAAGAAATACGTCTAATTAAAGAATGATATGTGCTTGAGGTAATGTTTTAAATATATCGAATTATTTGTGAATATTCCCACGAGTCAAGAGTACAATCGATTTAGGGATATCATAGGTTTATAGATTTTTTTTTTTTTTTTTTATATTTTTTCTCTTCGTGGAAAGAAATGGTGTGAGAGAGAGATAATATTTTCCACTCTTATGAACAAAAAATATATTCCTAATAATTCGTATAAAAATAAATGGTAAACAGTCTAGGCAAGCTAATAGCGCACATAATCCTTATTCAAAAAAAAAAGTAAAGTAAAAAAATGAAAAGAAGAGAAAAGAAAAATACACGTGTTGCCATAATTTTCTAATTATGTTACAACTATTATTACTCTATATAATTAATAACTAAAAAATTATGAACTATCAAAGAAACAAAAAACAAAAAAAAAAAACTATTTATTGATTTTAGAACTAACTAATTAACTAGGCATATATTCTTCTCTGAGTTTGGCTTCAAAACCCTATAAATATGGGTACAATGTTGTTTCGTATCTGTAATTAATATTTAATTTTAGCCTCGAATATTATTCCTAATTTTGTTTAATTATCATTATGATTTATCGGATCAGAATTTGACATTTGTTTAGGTGAAACATGGAACTGAGAATAAAATAAAAAAAAAAACTAAAAAAAAATTAAAAAAAAATAAAAATAATATCATGCCGATACTGCCATATTACGTAAGGGAAGCAATTTGGTACAAAGCCAGAATTACATCAGATTGTTGAAGTGACATGTTTTGATTGATTTTTGCTTGAAACAAAAAAAGAATAAAATGTTAAAAATTAAAATATAAAATAAAGCAAAGAATCTTTTCGTTTTCAATTGTTGATTAAGAAATTATTACTATATTTTATGTGCACTCGGCTAGGTACCAAAATATTGTCATATATTAAGAATTCTCAAATTCGACAATTTTTTATTGTTAAATGTCCATTATAATAATAATGCGTAACTATAAAATAGCTGTATAATGTTAGAATTGGAAAACATAGCATTCATGACGGTTTTTTTTTTTTTTTTTTTTACTTCACACATGGCGACCGTATTTGATTCAGATGGAAATTTGCTATAGTAAAAATTGAAAACAATCTCCAAAAAAAGATGAAAAAAAAGCAAAAATAAAAAAATTAGTAAAAATCCTTAGCAAAAACTGCATCGATGATCGTTAATTGCAAACCATTAATTAAATTTATATGAATTTGTTACTAATAAAAAGTATAAATAATTTCTATACTTAAACGGACATTATTATTTATTAATTTAGAATTTTCTAATCTGTCTGTTTCATTAATACGGTTTGCGGTGTATTAGTTGAATAATGAAATATATATATATATATATATTTTTTTTTATTATTTGAACGTTAATTGACGTTAAGAAGTGATTGACAGAAACAAAAAAAAAAAAAAAGAGAGAAAGAAAAGAACAGAAAATAAAATACTCTAATGGCATTTTTATATATTATTACGTATGTATGTATTTACACATTATACATAGCTAAACACATGACACAGAGCGCGGCTATGTAATATTTTACGTTAAAAATGGAAATAAGCAAGAATTATTACCTATAAAGATCTAATTATATTATACACATTTCTTTTTTAGACAAGAATCGTCTTCTCTATCCGCTTATTGGTATGTTTTAATCGAGTTTTTGACGAATATCATAAGTCGTCTTTTCTCAACCTTGTTATAGGTAATTAATTCTCGTTTAAGAAATTGATTCCACATTCGGGAAGATCTTTTGCTGATAGTAAAACCGATGTGTTGAATTCAAATTTAGAAAAAAAAAATAAATAAAAGAAATAAATAAATAAAGTTGAATTATTTACAATCAACTTTATAAGTTTCACATCAAATTTCTACATGTTTACCAAAATTATGTTGAAAAAACCTAGAGTTTTATTATTATTTTTTATTTTTTATGATTTTATTTCTGTGTATTAAAAGACTAAAATTTTTGCCTGTATTTAAGGCAACGGATTATTATACATATACGATATCTATAAACATTTAGATTAATAATTAGACAGAATTAGATAGTAATTAATTATTCATATGAAATGAAATGAAATAAAATTAAATGAAAATGAAGTGAAATGAAGTAAATTCCCTCTTCTCTACAGGCTAGAAATTGCTATACGAATACCTGGATAAATACAAATATCTCGATGTGATTAAAGCTTACAAGTATATATATCCATATACCGAAATCTATAAATAACCATAATGATTGTTAATATCACCTTTATAAGTTTATTAAATTAGGGAATGCATTTCTTGTACAGAAAAAATAAATGGTAATTAAAAAAAAAAAAAATTATAATAATAATAATAACAATAATAAAAAATAATTATTATTATAAAACTAGATTTTAGTTTTAAAAAATTTTTACTACGTAGAAAACTTTACCTAAATAATAAATTAAAGAAACCCGATTACAATATGATGAGTGACACACGATTAATCATTGATTATAATTTAACTGTATGTTGTACATTCAATTCTTTTAATTATCACAATCAATTCCGTTAAAATATTGCTTATTGGCTTATCTGAATTCTTTTTCGATAAATATGAATACATTATAATTTATATAGGCATACTATCATGAATAATAATTATATATTATACTTAATATAAAAGTGATTTCAAAACTATACTTATATATGCTGCTTTGAGGGGATTTACGTCATTCTGTAAATATGAATAATTAATTTCTTTAAATACTGTCTATTTCTGAGCGAAAAATATTAATTTTAATGAAATCATATTTTATAAGAAGATATATTCCATAATTGATAAATATTATTATAGTAATTAAAGTGTCTACTAGATACAACTATAGGCCAGGTGGACGAATGAATAATAATTTTAAATAATAATAACAATAATAATAATAATAATAATAATATAGTAATATTTAATGATAACGATTAACAATATTATTTTTAAAGTGTGCGAGCATCGTTTTATCTCTGGTGTAAATATATCCATACTTTGGAATTAAAAGACATTGGAATTCCACTTGAGGGGGAATAAAAAATTTTTGATCACGATAATATAAGTGGAGTTTTTTTATGTCTTTTTTATCTAGAGCATAGATATTAGTAATTACATGAAATATTGTTAATTAACAACAATTAATAATAATTGCACTATATTAGTATATTAATATTAATAATAACAAACAATATTGTATGTCATCGCTCCTATTCTGTAAATAAACACTGTAATGTATAATATATATATTTCGAGGTCTTTAATTGTTATCATCAATAATTATAAATAACATGAATTACTTTCAAAGCTTTTAGGAACGTGGAAGACATAAGAGGCAGAATGCGACAAGTGGACCACTGTTCAAATTTCATCCCGGCGAATTTCTTCATTTTTTGGTACTCCAAGTATAGGTAGAGAAGTGTAAAATTTAGGCCCAATTGGTCACGTAAATATAGAAAAATAGACAGTGTGAAAAATGATGGAATCGTCGAACCTATTTTCTTCTTTTCTTTGTATTTCATTTGATTTTCATCGTAGAGAACTTTGAAAAAAAAGCATTTCAATACTCATGACGCGAACTTTCAATCCAGCTAATATTCTTTTGATCATGCTTATAAAATCATATTCAATTTCACAACTAAACCTTAATTTAAGGGTTTTCCAAACTCTTTTCTTTCTTTATGTAGTCGAACTAGGCTAACAAATAACTGCGAAATTTACCATTGTTGTGCATTATCAGAGAAAATTGATGGTGGGCTCCTAACGGCTGCACAGTCCAGATTGCCCGTGCACGGGTATGTTTCTGTGACATCAGGACTACATTGGTATAAACAGTAAGAAATTTTTTTGTTAAAATGCCCAAAAAATTTTTAAATTGAAGTTTGGTTGGAAAATTGAATATTATTTTATAAGCATGATCGAAAATGACGACTGACTTGAAAGTGCGCATCATGAACTTTAGAATGCTACCTCAAATATTTTTCTACGATAAAAAATGACTGAGATATAAAGAAAAAAACAAAATAGTTTCGACGATTTCATCATTTTTCGCATATTTTTTTAATTACGAAGCAAATTGAGATAAAAATTTACACTTTTTCTGAGATAAGTATATTATATTTTTGACCACCAAAAATAGAGTAAATCGCTGTTATGAAATTCGAAAAGTGGTCAACTTGGCGCGATTTGTCCCATAAAGCATGTCAGTTATGTACGATAAGTTGCCTGTGATCAGGCGCTCCGCGGTTTTTTTAAACCTCGCATGCAGTCGAACCTGGATAAGTGGAATTTCTTCGAACTAGAATTTCGATCCACTTATGCAAGGTTTTACTTATCCAGGTAATTAAGGTCGCAGGTACCATGAAAAGAGGTTTCCAAATAAATTTAATTTATTAACTTATTTAAAACAAGATACATAACATTATGAAATATACCCATAGGTATGTAATACATACAGGTATGTTACATACATACATACATAATAAGAAACGGAAACAATGCTGTATAATATATTAATGAAAGTAATCATTTCTTTTTATTTTCTACTTCACTTCGACACTTCAATACGTTTTTCTCTATATCATATAATTTATCGAAGATTTGATCATCAGCTCCATTTGACATTTCAAAAAACCTTTGTAATTTTTCGACAGATTTGATTGCTTCCATTTTGGTTAGTGGTAGCCTTTCTGATTCTTCCGCGTCTTCTTGATCTTCTTCATTATCAAAATTTTCATTGTTATCTGATATTTTAGATTCTTCAAGGATTTCTTCATCATTTCGTTCTTCTACTGTTATAATTTCATCATCAATGTGAACATACTCTTCAAATGTTGGCAGTTTATCGTTAGTATCTCCTAACACTTTTTCCCAATCTTGTGGCTCTAGTTCAAAAATATTACTTTCAGTTTCCATATGCACATCATTGTCACACGTGTTTTCGAGCTTAAATCCAGCTTTCTTAAAACAATTTGCAATTGTGTTCCTTGTTACGTTGTACCAAGCTTTTCTCGCAAACCTCATAGCGGACAGAATGTTTATTTCATTGTTTGTCCCGTCTTCTATAGCTCTGAGAATATGAAGGACAACTTCCTTTCGGTAAAAAGCTTTGAAATTTTTAATTATACCTTGTTTCAATGGCTGTAGTTTACTCGTAGTATTCGTTGGAAAATATAAAACTTTGACGAAACAAAGATCCGGTAAATTAAAATGTGCTGTGCAGTTGTCAAGAAAGATAAAAATTTTGCGATTTTTCAATTTCATTTGTAAGTCAATTTTTATCAGCCAATTTTTGAAAATTTCTGTCGTCATCCACGCCTGTTTGTTGTTTTTATATTCAACTGGTAGGTTTTTTACGCCTTTAAAGCATCTAGGGCGATATGATTTTCCAATGAAAATGAGGGGAAGTTTTTCGGTGCCGTTCATATTGGTGCACAAAAGAACTGTAGCTCGTTCGTTGCTGTGCTTCCCGCCATGGCATTGGTCACCTTCAAAAGCGAACGTTTGGTCTGGAAGACATTTATAAAATAAACCTGTCTCATCTGCGTTAAAAATATTTTCCGGTGAGTATTCATTTATTAATGCTGTTAGGTCTTTTATCCACTGAGTGGAAAAAGAATTGTCAACCCTGGCACCGCAATTGAGCTTTCGAAAAACTAAGACATTACGCTTTTTGAATCCTTCCAACCAGCCATTACTAGCCGAAAATTTAATTTTCAATTTTTCAGCGAAATACTTCGCCTTTAGTTTTATCAATGGTCCACCAATTGGTATGTTTTTATTTAGGCACTGTTTCACCCATCTTACGAGATATTTTTCTAACTCAGGATGATCACAAGCACGTAATCTTTTTATCTTTCCATGCCCTTCCAAATACTCACGTTCAATCTTTTTTCTATCATTTAATATACGACATAATGTTGATTTCGGTACACCAAACTGTTTCGCAATTTCGTCTCTTGACTTTCCACTTTCAAATTCACGCACGAGGTTTAGTTTTTCACTAATAGAAAAAGATTTTAACTGTCGGGACATGGTGATTGGACGAGGCTTACCGACGGTCCGACAGGGGGTAGAGGTAAAAACATTCCATCCAGAGTTCATTCGAGGCAAAAATGACGGGACCACAAATTTTGTGCCACTTATAGAGATTAACTACTTATACAGGTACACACTTAACATAAAAGGTGTCTCTTCATGGTGACGAATGAACGCTGCTTTTCGCTGCTGAGCATCTGAGTATCACGTGACTCACATTTCTATCGTTAAATCTATAATAGAACTTATAAGATAAGCTGGAAATGGGAGCCAAACAGAGAAAGAGATATGCCTGTGTCTCAACTTGGCGAAACTTATAGCGTTTTTTAGCGTTTTTGACTGGTTACACTCGTGTACACTGAGTGCACACCAGAGTCACGCATCATGTTTTGCTGATACCTTGGCACCTAACACTGCTCAACACACTTTTCATGCACCGTGTTTTGCTGGTAACGTTAGTCGTTGACTGAATATATATTATTCAGTCAACGCGTTAGTGCAAGAATCTTGCACCGAGTGCAGAAAATTTTTGGACCTCGTGTCGGTGTAGTGTAGGCCGCGGCAAATATGAACAATGGCCGTGCAGAGAGCAAAAATGATGCTAGTTACCGAGATCCTTTCAGCAACGTCGAGTAGTGATGATGAAGAGATAATTATTGCTTTAGGAGATAAACAAATCAAGGCCAAAATCATCAATTTGTTAAAGATTGTTGATAAATTGATGATGATTGATGAAAATCATCAATTCTTTCAAAAATTGTTGACAAATTGATGTCTTTGGCCTTGATTTGTTTATCTCCTAAAGCAATAATTATCTTTTCATCATCACTACTCGACGTTGCTGAAAGGATCTCGGTAACTAGCATTATTTTTGCTCTCTGCGCGGCCATTGTTCATATTTGCCGCGGCCTACACTACACCGACACGAGGTCCAAAAATTTTCTGCACTCGGTGCAAGATTCTTGCACTAACGTTACCAGCAAAACACGGTGCATGAAAAGTGTGTTGAGCAGTGTTAGGTGCCAAGGTATCAGCAAAACACGGTGCGTGACTCTGGTGTGCACTCAGTGTACACCAGTGTAACCAGTCAAAAACGCTATAACTTATCGTCAAAGAGCCAAAACTATACGTAGATATTCATGAATATTTCGCAGGTGAATTAATGCATGTTTTTCATTTATGTTTTACACACTTTTAGTAAATGTCTTCGAGTTCTTAAATGTATTTATTAAATCTAAAAATATTATTAATTTAATTGGTGAAGACACACGCCTCTGCACATATCATGTTTTTTTTTTTTTCATTTTAACCCTTCGTGTATCACACTTCCAAATTCAATCACGGTGATCACGCTGAGTCGATTCTACCCAGTCAGTTTTCAAATCGGTATTGCGACTAAATTATCCGTTCTAAGTGTTCAAAAAATTACGGTACTTGCTTTGAACATTCTAGATGATGTACGAAAAATTGATTTATAAAAAATTAAATGGTGACATGTTAAAAAAAAAAAATCATAACAAGATTAATGCGCAAAAGGACACTTTTTACTCGAAAAATCATAACTTTCTCAATTTTTTATATTTTCAACTAAAATTCGGAGGTGATATTTCTTAGATAGTGATACTTTTGGAAAAAAATTGTAGCATAATGCGCGTTCCAAAAAAGGGATTCATTCCGACATGTGAAGAAAGTAGATTTTGGCGCACGATGTTGTTTGATCTGCTGTCAGGTCCACATTGACGTTTGATTCAAATGACTAACGATCCATACCGATAAGGGATACTTCGAACTCCAGGTATATGGCGATTAAGGTCCCGTTCGAGGCCGGGGACTATTGAACATTTACGCCGAAAGTTGATCGACGGGTCGATTCTACCCTGTGCAGTAAACACGAAGGGTTAATCTGTGGGAATCCTGATAGCCACACGGTTCATCTGAAATCAAAAACACCTAAAGCATTTTGTTGTAAGCTTTAGAATACATCGTTACGTATGATTTTTTGAAAATTCGAAAAGATGGATTTTTGGTAACACGCTGAAATATATGTTCGTTTTTAGAATTAAGAGTTTGTCTTCGAACATCGATTGAACTAAAACGGTTAGCATTAGAAAAAAAAAAAACAAAAAAAAAAATATTCCAAGAATATATCTTATTAGCTCATTTTCTTCACAACTCATGACTAGTACACTAATCAAAAACATGAAAGCAACACCTGACCTATAAGCGAAAAGTGGTGAGTTTTCAATTGCTTGTATCTTTTGACCAAAAGGTCTATAGAGATGATCGGATATGCAAATTGAAGCTTATAATGTCTTCTTCAACATTCAAACAGATGTCAGAATTATCAAGTTTTATTTTAAAGAGGCATATCACTTTAAAGCGAGCAGTGCGTAAATTCTTTATTTTTTGCAAGCGTTAATGGATTGCGCGGGGCGCGAACAATTTTTTTTCGAAAATTGAACCTGACCTAAAGCTAGGAAATTTTCTCACCTTTCAAATGCGTTTCCTGCAATTTTTTCTCGCTCAGATAGACACTTTAGCGAGCCACGCACTCCGAACGTGCGAAGCTCGACGAGAAAAAATCGCAAAGAGACGGTCAAAAACGCACTCGAAAGGTAAGATAATTTCCTAACTTTCAGTAAAGTTCAGTTTTAGAAAAAACAAAAAAATGTTCACGCCCTGCGCAATCCAAAATATTGTAAAAAAAACAGAGAATTAGTGATGCCTCTCTGAAATGAGACATAACTGACATCGCTTTGAGATAATGTGCTTAAACAAACAAAATACGTTATCTTTGTTTTAGGAATATTTAATTTTTCTTTAATCTAAAATTGGCCTATACCATTTTTTTCGTTATCAAACTATTAATTTGATAACTGTTCTTTAGATAAATCCAGATAGTTTTTTCGATAACGATATTTTCGTCAATTTCTCTCTAAAAAAAATCAAAAAAAAAAAAGTTTAACGGTTTAAAAAATCAGGAGACAAAATTTTTAATATTCAAACGCATTTCGGCACGATTTTCGATTGAGCTAAAGATCTGGGATTTTGCACACTCTCCTTTTGTCAATTATTATTAAACAATTTGAGGGGTTACAACTATAGTTCGTAATTCAAAGACCACGTTAATCGAGATAATAAACTTAAATTCCGATTATCTATACTTGGCTTTAAATATTGTTTGATAATATCTTTAAAAATATTGGCTATATACCGAATAAAATCATGTAAAATATTCAACGAAATATTTCAAAATCTTTACTAATGCCATAAGGTTGTAAACGCCAAAGATTCGATTTTAGTTCCAGAAGATCGTATAATTTTTTTTTATTTTCTGAACTCGCTTTAAAATCGACAATAGGAACCTTGTATGATTTTTTATTTTAATTTTATTTTGATTTTCGATTCAAACTAATACATTTCCCAAGACAATTTTGTTTTTAAATGACTTAGTTAATTTTTTATAAATGTTTATTTCTCAACCGTATTTTCGAATAATTTGAATGATGCGTCGTGTGACAGGACCCTGCGCCGAATGCCTCTATCGGAGGATTCTGGTAACTAAGACAATAACAATCGCAGATAGTGTATTGCATAACCTAAAAAACTACTTTATAAATTAAACAATTACACAATAGTCAAGTTGAATCAATCACTTCATCTAAATTAAATCAGTTATAGCGTTCATATGTTTTTCAGGTTATAAGATATACCATTTGATATTTGTGTTATTCAATTGGTTATCAATACCCTCCGACAGAGGCGCTCGATGCAAGTTCTGTTATACGGCGCATCATTCAAATTACTCGAAAATACAATTGAGAGATAAAAATTCATAAAAATTTAAGCAATGCATGAAAAAGAGAATTGTCTTAGGAAATAAGTCATTTTTTATCCAACTTATAATCCGAATAGAAAAACTGATGGAATTCGAAGTCATGCAAGTTCCGTATCGTCCTTCTATTTTGACGAAAGAATCATAGAATTTCCATATCGACCCAACGCTCGATAGCAAATACTGACGCCAAAAGAAGTCTCGGTGTACGGCATAATATCTATATTCCATTAAAATTTTACCCGATAAACTGTAATTAGCAATTAAATACATACATACTAATACAGTAAGCGTTATGAAAATGGATCTTTGACGGGGTGGGTGTAGGCCAGCTTTGTCCTTCATCTTTTTCGATTATATCACGATGTAAAGTTCGATTGCAAAAAATAAGTTATTGTATGTACTTGATTTCATGACCTGATTTCCTGTTAAATTAAAACGGCTAGACATTGTCTAAATGAAAAAGAGTTCATTGCCCAAATTCGGTTAGAAATTAAACACAATTTCAATTAAAACGTATAATTTGCAAAAAGTTTCGGATAGCAACGATTAAACGTATTACTAGTCTACCCGGTTTCACCAGCGATGATTAATACCTACGTATTCATTAAATAAATTTAATTTTATCTACGTTGTTTAAAAACAACACTTTATGTTTTCACCAACATCAGATATAGTACTTATTCGGCAATTAAATCATCAATTAAGTTAACATCCCGATTTTTTTTTAGAAATAACTCGCTATTCGTTGAATAACGTACAATTCGTCAAGTAAAATCTGTTAACACGAATCATTAACTGCGAAATACATATTAAGATAGTTTCGTGAAAAAAGTAGAGAGTAAAAATTACTTAGAAGTCGAAAAGGAAAATGAATAATATGTAATATTCATAATTAATTGATAATCATTCAATTAATTAAATAATGAAAAATTCGTCACTAAATTATTTTGACGGATCTACTTTCGCAAACAAGTACTTTTTGGATTTGAGTATCTTCAGTTTGATTTACATTGCGTAAACAATGGACATAACTAATATACATATACATTACAAAGGTCATTCTATACGACAATGCTGTAATGAGATTAATTAAAATGGTTACTTAACGATACCAATACACTTCGCTAAATTTCACGCGTCACTAAAAATGCAAAAAGTCTTCTTTTTTTGTATTTATTTTGAAGAATAGAATACAATAGCACTTTGTGAAATTCTCTGTATAACTTAGCTTCGAAATAATTGTTTCTTGTTAATTGGCAACTTAATTGAGTTAACTCATTGAAGGTTATTTGATATGGTGGGGAAGGCCAGAGTAGATATAAATTGCAGGACTAGGTCCATTTGAGACATATGTCTTTTGAGCTCTTTGAAATTCGGAAGTACTTTTTACCACATCGAAGCGATAATATGTCAGGGAAAAGTGGAAAAAAATATTATTCTAAGAACCGATTGCCATTTCCAAACCCAGGCGATGAAGTAGTGATTTCTGGAATAGCTGGAAAATTTCCGGAGTCTGATAATCTAAAATGTTTTCAAGAAAATCTCATCAACAAAGTAGATCTAATCACCAGTGATGGTCGTCGTTGGACATCGGGTAAATAATTATTACATTTCATTCGGTAATGAAAACGTTGAAATTTGAGGAAAAAAGAAAACAGTGATCAACTTTATTCATATTCTCTTTCGTGTGTCTTGAATGAAAATGTGACCTGAAACGATTTCCATATGCTGACTGGCATAATATCGGGGTGGTCCTAAAATAAATAAAATTTATTCGAATTTGGTGCCAATACGCGTGGAAAGAATCTGAGAATCTGAGAATCTGAGTAATCATTTTTTGAATAGCACATATACCAGTTCCTAGTTACTAATAAAAAAGTACCTTTCACAACACTATTCAGGACATGCGAATGAGTATCAGATTTGCTAAATAGTATAACTATTGTACGATATCGTTGAATTATCGCAGTTGAATTATCCATCAATTTATCGATCGGTAATGTTTCCAGACCATCCAGATATCCCGAATAAAACTGGGAAAATATCCAATATAGAAAAGTTTGATGCACAATTTTTTGGAATTGACTCCGATGCAGCAGACTCTACGGATCCTATGGGTAGAATGCTTTTGGAACATGCCTATGAAGCCATTATTGATGCTGGCGTTAATCCACAAGAACTCCGCGGAACTAAAACTGGTGTCTTTATGGGCAGTTGCTATTCTGAATCAGAAGCCGTATTGCTGTATGGGAAAGATCAGGTGAGCATGCAACAGTCTTACTTATTACACTGTCGATTCTGCAATCATTGATATACAGCTCAAGCATGAGGAATTTACTGGAACTGGCCAATTTAAATCTTATTTTCAAGTTGAAGTAGTTTTAGATCATACGCTAGTACCGTTTGAAACTAAGTAGGTATCTGATTCAATATTTTATCCAACCCAAACAAAATTCAATTGTTTCAATCAATTTAGTTGAAAAATTCTAATGAGCAGGTAGATTTTTATGTTATTTGGAGGAAGGGGGAATCGAGTCTTGAATCTGATTATTGAATATCTTCAGCTTATCGTTCAGAAGACAACCTTCTAGCATGGACATCTTGTAATTCTTATGAATGAACGTAAAGCATTTGGAAATTCTCTAATTTACATCAGGTAATGGTGGATTATCCTTGTAAGAAATGCCCCAGGATCACAACGACGCGATTATCACGTATAAACGATATCGAAGAAACTTTATTTATTAGAAATCAACAGCACTTGTTTGATGAAACTTTGCTCCCATGAATGAGAAGAGCCTCGTAACAAGCACGGATGTGGTGACGTAGATTTATCCTCTCTAGATTCAAAGTTCTGCATCCTGTTGCCGATAGTTTTCAAGTTACAGAACATCTTCAGTCGACCGATCATGGAGGTATACGCGATCAAGATAAGGCCGGGTCAAAAGTGGAAAATGATCAGTGCTCGTGGCGAATCTGTTGTTTGGCTATAATTGTATTCCTCGCTAAGTTCGGCCTCGTCTCTGACTGGAAGGTAGGGACTTCTAGGGTCATTGACGATGTCCAAGTCTCCTCTGTTTTCTAGTTTTCAGAGTCTAGATTCTGCGCTTCGTGGTATTCGACGTCCAAGTCCTCCACTTCGTAATTTTCGGCGTCCAGGTGTATCGCTTTGTAATTTGCAGAATTTTTGCAACGAGGACAAGGGTTCCAGAGTGATGATTCGAGCTAATTCTCAAGTGACTCCATCCCAACTCTACCTAATTCACTTCAAAGTTTTGCATCGCAATCTCCATTATGAATAATTTCTTGCCTCTGTTCACGAAAAAAAATTGAATTGTTTTAGATGGATGGATTGGGTATCCCAGGCTGTATGCGTGGCATGTTGGCTGCCCGAATCTCGAAGTCGTTAGAAATTAACGGGCCCAGCTACAATATAGACTCAGCTTGCAGTTCTAGTTTACTTGCAATCGAACGTGCATACGAAGCAATCAGAAGCGGACAATGCGACGCTGCCCTCGTTGGAGGAGCTAACTTATGTCTCAGTCCAAATGTATCTCTGCTCTTCTCACTTCTTGGTATTAAGAGTTTTTAATATTCATTTAACTAAGTATAAGTATGAGTATATGAATGCGCAATACAAGAAATGATCCAACCGAATGTACACATTTGGGGGGGGGGGCTTGCTGCAAAAGCACTCCATCATCATTCACATGATAATGTTGTGAAGATGATAACATTGCTACTTCACCGCTGATGACTAACGAATTTTCTCATTGCTTATCAGGCATACTCTCGCCCGATGGATGTAGTAAATCTTTCGACGCTGATGGCAATGGGTATTGTCGCAGTGAAGCTACATCTGTGATATATATGCAAAAAGCAAAAAATGCCAGACGCAATTATGCCACTGTTGTTCATGTAAAAACAAATTGCGACGGTTTCAAGGAACAGGGCATTACCTTTCCATCTGGTAAAATGCAAGCCACTCTACTTCACCAATTTTACGAAGAATGCCGAATTCCACCATCTAGCTTGGCTTTTGTGGAGGCACACGGTACGGGGACCATAGTTGGTGATCCGATCGAAGTGAATACTCTTGAACAAGTATTCTGCCCTGGTCGAACTACCCCGCTACTGATTAGTTCTGTCAAGTCGAACTTAGGACATACGGAACCAGTTAGCGGCCTTTGCTCCATCGCCAAGGTATGGTCATGGCTATGTGTTTCACTTCGAATGCCTTCGGACTTTATTCGGGACTAAATGGGTACGGTATACTTGGGGAATATTTTTCACATTTGTAGTATTTTCAATACGTATCGTCTATTTAGTAAATATCAATTCTACCACTGCTTAATTACATTACTTGCTAACTACTTATTCTGGTAACTCCTCGATACCAAAGTCTTGAAACGACAATGGCACTTCTATTGTATTTTTCAAAGCTTCGATGTACCCACGAAAGAGCGAATCCTTCTATTACGACTTCGATGTGTTGCTCATCTTCGGCTGTCATTTACGACTCACAGGATGCATGAGAGTCCTCTTAATTTCACACAATTCTTAACTTATTCATGTCTCAACATGGGCATCACTGAAAGCTATAAAATACGTAGACCATTTTGAAGCTTCACCTATCAATAAGTATCGGTGATAGAGTTCCAAAATATCTCATTTACAGGTTTTAATTGGAATGGAGTGCGGATACATTCTACCGAATCTACATTACAAGCGACCTCGAGAAGGAGTTAAAGCACTGGAGGATGGTCGCATACAAGTCGTAACCGAACCGACGCCGTGGGATGGCGGTTACGTTGGTGTAAACTCTTTCGGTTTTGGAGGTTCCAACGTGCACGTTCTTTTGAAGTCGAATCCGAAAGAGAAGATCAATAATGGTGCACCCGACGACGATTTACCAAGACTCGTAGTCGTGTCTGGGCGAACAGAAGAGGCTGTTACGACTATATTACAACACGTAAGTACAACGGAAACTTCACAGTGCTTTGACGAAGCTTTGAGGCTGATTTATAATGTATATGGAAAAATGTATACTTTCTAAATCAAATCTCTTGTACTATGTCATTGGACACACCAGGAATATTCATGGCATTTGCGGAACTAACACTATGACTCCAATCGTGTTCGTTGTAATCGAAAAATAACTATTCATCGAGGTCAACATGTTTACATAATTCAATTTAACATTCTGAATTGATAACAGCTTGAAAGCAGAACAGTTGATGTAGAATATGTTTCCCTTCTACACAATATACATGCCGAAGATATTCCGGGACATTTGTACCGCGGATATACCCTCCTGCCACCCCATGGCTTACCAAAAAACAGTGTACGAGATGTACAGCGTTATTCAGGTGTCAAACGACCAGTAGTCTTCGTGTTATCTGGAATAGGAACGCAGTGGGCTAAAGTAGGTGAGTAGAATTAGAAAAAGCCTGAGGAGTTTGAGACGAGATTTTATACCCATCAGTTGCTAAACCATTGAAGAAGAGTAATTCTTTTCATAAACTCTGTTACTACGATCATTTTTGTGATTCATATAGCCAGTGAGAAATTAACATATCTTTGTCCATGTATTGAATAGGTGAAGCTTTCTTAAAAATTCCTACATTTGCGAAAGCTATTCGGAAGTGTAACGCCGTTCTGAAGCCTCGTGGTGTGGACATTATGGATATTTTGACAGAGAAAGATCCAAAAATATTTGCAAGCATTGTGAACTCGTTTGTTGGGATTGCCGCTATTCAGGTAAAGTATACGAGAAGAATAATATAGAAAGTCAAGGAGTCGAGTTTATTCTTGAATTTCATTCAAATATTCGAGAAATTACGGATTTAGTAGCTGAATAGGAGCAGTCCTTATAGATATGAATAATGTATTGGTTATTGATAACCCTGGTTAAGAGATTTGCAATTTTATCCATTGACAGATTGGCTTGTTAGATGTACTGAAATCCATTGGAATTGTACCCGATTACATTATTGGGCATTCAGTCGGAGAGTTAGGCTGCGCGTACGTTGATGGTTGTTTGACAGCGAAACAAATGGTTTTGGCAGCATACTTCCAAGGTTTAGCCTTAATGGAAAGTAAATCGATACGTGGATCCATGGCAACTGTTCGACTCGGTCATGTAGAGTTGGAGGGCCTGTGTCCCTCGGATATACAAATCGCTTGTCACAACGGCCCCAAAAACTCAACAATTAGCGGGCCGGCCGATTCCATAAAGCGATTCGTTGCAAAACTGCAGGTAAGTCGTAGACAAACAGCGGAATCAATAGCAAAATAAACGTCATCACATGTGAATTTTCACGAGAAAATATGCACTCAATGATCTGATGGTCTTGACTCTTGAACGTCACTGATAATGTAAGAATGTATAATTCTTTGCTGCAGGGTGATAATTTTTTCGCTGCAGAGGAATCCTGCAGCAATATTGCCTATCACAGTGTCTACATTAAATCAGCACGCGCGAAGTTATTAGCGTATTTGCAAACAGTTATTCCGGACCCAAAAGCTCGTAGCGAGAAATGGCTGAGTACGTCCGTCCCACAAAATAGGTGGAGCACGACTTCGGCTGAGTTGTGTTCACCTGACTACCACACAAATAATCTACTGAGCCCAGTTCTATTTGAAGAAGCATTCAGCCTCATACCAAATAATTCAATAGTGATTGAAGTAGCACCGCATGGGTTCCTGCAGCAAGCCGTATCAATCGAATCTTCGAATAGTCACGTCACCAGTATTCCTTTAATCAATCATGAAAAGGAAGATCACGTGTCAGTCTTACTCGAAGCTATTGGGGAAATGTACGAAATGGGTTTAAATCCGCAGCTAACCAGATTTTTTCCTAAAGTTGAGCACCCCGTCAGCCGTGGAACTCCAATGATTTCCCCCCTGGTACGCTGGGAACATACGGATGACTGGCGTGTAGTGAGTCATAGGACCAAAGAAATAATGGATTCCGGAGTTAGAGTTGTTGAAATGACACTTTCTGACGACGAGTTCGAATGGACGGCAGGACACGTGATCGACGGAAGAAACTTGGTTCCGGCCACCGGCTATTTGGCAATAGTTTGGGAGACTGTGGGAATGATGAAAGGAAAACTATTTGACGAAGTCTCCGTTGTGTTTGAGGACATTAGATTTCACCGAGCAACCACAATTCCAAAACAGGGTAGCGTTGACCTAACGATTATGATTCAGAAAGGTAAGAACAAATTCACGTGTCGGTATGTGTTCCGATATAACGAATCTTACTGAAAAAAAGCAATGTGAATATTTTCTCGGAGCTTTGACAAATATTAAATCGTATGGTTATCAGGCTCGAACAGATTTGAGGTTTCCGAAGGTGGTACTGTCATAGTAACCGGGTTCGTTCGTGCTGTCTCAAACCCAGCTGAGTATCGCGTCGGCAATGACATGTTGACCAATATTGACGAGCCTACAACCCTGACAAACAAAGATATTTACAAAGAATTGCGCCTCAGAGGTTATAACTATTCCGGCTTATTTCGTGGGCTCAAAGGGGCGTCAATAAATGGCGCTAAGGGACGCATAGCTTGGACAAGAAGTTGGGTAGCTTTCATGGATAATATGCTGCAAATGAAAATACTTGGAGTCGATACCCGAGGGCTATTTGTGCCCACAGGTATTCGGAAGCTCGTGATAGACGCTAAGGTACATTTAGATAAGATTCACGCTATGGCCGATGGCGATAAAGGTACGACTTATACTCTACGTATAATACATGTAAATTGTGAAGTTTTTGTGAGGATTGTTATGAAAAATTGGTTACTCGGCTTCTTTCAGAATTCGGGGTAGAAGTTCACAAGGATTTAGACCTCATTGTTTCTGGAGGAGTAGAAATACGAGGGTTGAAAGCTAGTGCCATTGCTCGAAAGAAGCCAGCAGGAGAACCCGTGCTAGAGGATTTTAAATTCGTAGCACATCGAGATCATTCCGAGATGGAACTAGCAGCGATAACTCGAATTGCGACACACATAGCTCTTGAGAATAATTTCAGGACTAGAATAAAGACAATCGAATTGATTGGCGACGCTGGTGATGTATCACTTGAAACTCTGACATCTCCGATAATTGAGGAGGTTCTGGGTGATTTGCCGTTACTACAAGCGGATGTTAATATCTTCGCACCCATCAATACATTTTCCAACGATGCATTACCGTCTACAATCAAAGTTTCAGAGCTGAACAAATTGGCCGCTGAATCCGATGTTTTGCTAGTGATTAGTCATGGACTATTTGCAAGTAAAAATATCGAAATATTGAAACAACTGAGAACAATAATAAGGGATGCAGGTTTTTTGTTGGCCAGGGAGCCAGCGAATGCCGACAGTGATATCTTGGCAACTATGAAAAGTGAAGGTTTCGATGTCATTCTAGAAAAACGTACGGGCAAGGAATCAATAATTTTGCTTCGAAAGACACCAAAGCTATCTGAAATAACTGCAGTCATACAAATCAACAATCACGAATTCACGTGGCTATCTGCGCTGCAAGCTGCCCTACATGCAGAAAGCAATGAAGAACGTCGCACCAAAAGTCGTATAATTCTTGTCAGCGAAGGAGACTTCGAAAGCGGGCTCATGGGGTTGGTGAACTGCCTCCGAAGAGAACCAGGCGGCGATTCTATACAGGGACTGTTGATTCAAGATCCGAATGCTCCAAGATTTTCTTTGGAAAATCCATTATACTCTGAACAACTGAAATTAGGTTTGGCATTAAACGTGCTTCGCCCCTCGAAGATGTGGGGCTCTTATCGATTTTCTGTACTGAATCCATACGCATTAAAACTCAATTATCACGTTCGAATCAGCCAGCTTACACGGGGCGATTTGGGCTCGTTCATATGGACAGGCGGACAAATTCAGCCGGGACATCGGTCCAAGGATATCATCGAGGTGTATTATTCGTCGATAAACTTTCGTGATGTTATGATAACTACTGGAAAATTAGGAGTTGAAGTTGCCGCGAAAACAAGAAAGGCGGAAGAAAACGTAATTGGATTTGAATACTCCGGGAGAGACACAGATGGCCGTGCAGTTATGGGAATGGTTGGAACTGGAGCCTTTTCAAACTTATGTATTCGTGACAACGAATTTGTCTGGCCAGTGCCAGATAACTGGACATTAGAAGATGCAGCAACGGTTCCAGTTGTTTATGGGACAGCATACTATGCCCTCTTGATAAACGGTGAAATGACAAAAGGAGACAAAGTTTTGATTCATGCCGGAAGCGGTGGCGTAGGCCAAGCCGCTATCACTTTGGCTCTTCACGAGGGCTGCGAAGTTTTCACAACTGTAGGAACCCCACAAAAACGAGAATTCATCAAGAAGCAATTCCCACAAATCGATGATGATCACATTGGAAATTCTCGAGATACAAGCTTCAAGCAGCTGATTCTCCGCAAAACGCAGGGTCGAGGAGTGGATATTGTATTGAATTCTCTGGCGGAAGAGAAGCTACAAGCCTCCATTCGTTGTTTAGCTAAGGGTGGACGATTCTTGGAGATCGGAAAATTCGATATGGTAGCAAACACCCTACTTGGAATGGAAGTATTCATGAAGGGAATTCACTTACATGGTATACTCGTCGACAATTTATTTGCTGCTACTTCTGCGACCAAAACACGGTTGGTTGCGATGCTTGCTGAAGGTTTGAGAAATGGTGCGGTGAAACCACTTTCCAGAACTGTATTCCCAATGGACCAGATCGAAGTAGCGTTTAGACACATGGCAGCCGGCAAGCACATTGGCAAGGTTTGCTAGTTTTTCAAGCATCTAAATTGATGGACTGAAATTTAAATTGTATAATGCTTAGCATGCATGATCTTCAAACCGGCTTACTGCAGTGTAAATCACAACTGAAACATGGATTGTTATAACGTTCTGAGTAGCATTAAGAAAAATTGTCCGAAAATACAACAAAGACATTCATTTCAAACAAAGGACCCCGTACGAATCTTATGAGAACTGAGTCTTGGCCGAATTAGCTGGAAATATAGTATGACGTGCTTAATTTATGTCGTCCCGATCAAAAGTGTCAATGAGCACGGGGTAAAAAAATAAACAGTTTTTTAGATATCGAAGGTCAAAGGCTATGAATAGTGCAGATATCCCATACGCGGTCGTAATAGCGTGCGCGCACGTCTGTGTATGTGTGTACATAGGATATACATAGGTATATCGACATATATGTGCATATACTAGCTGACGAAGGTGTATATAGATAGATAGATAATTTTTATTTGCCAATAACAATGCTGGTCAAGAATACAATGCATTTAGAAACAGGTCGTGCAAAGTATAAAACATTAGAATGTAAAAGATACACGCACCAAATTTTGGGTGAGAAAAACGACACACAATACTTAACCTAGAAACCTCTTGAAACTAATTAAAGCTAAAGAAAAAGAGGACGTAAAGCAAGAGAGAAACTACAAAGCGAAAGAGAAAAGAACTTAGGAGCTAAGCCCGAAAAAACTCAGTGTCAAAAGGGAATTGTCTTAATCAAGAACGGAACGCAGGTACAGAGGAAGAACCCCGATAGGTCAGGAGGTAGAGACTCCCAGAAGTAAGTACCAGACGCCGCAAACGACCTGTGTGTAAGTCTGAAACAAACTTTTCACAATTAAAAAATCAAATGAACAAAAATTTTTTCACCAAAAAAATTTCTGTAACTCAAGTTTCAACCGCGAAACAAACCCTTAACTTCGAAAAATCTCGACCCAAAATTTTTCTTAACTCAATCACAAGGTTTAATTGCAAAAAACTCCAACCCAAACTTTTACTATAATGTCGGCTAATAACTATAATGCATTGGTATAGGTATATATACTTAAATGATAATGTGTACCATAATTTGACCGATGAAAAGTCATATGTGACGATATATACCTGTAGGTACCCAAATATATCCATGATATAACAATATTATATAAAAACATGCATATTTGCCGCTATATACCCTCATATACCAACATAACCTCACATACACCTCTGCCAGCTAATATACCTATGCACATATACCTACATGCCGATATGTGTACATCCTATTTACACACACACACACACACACACACACACACACACACACACACAGGCGTGCGCGCTCGCTATTACGATCGCGGACATGGGATATCTGCACTATTCACAGCCTTTGACCTTCGATATCCCAAAAACTGTCCATTTTTCGATCCCGTGCCCATTGAAACTTTTGATCAGGACGACATACAGCACGTCATACTATATTTCCAGTCGAATCGACCGGGACCCAGTTCGCATAAGGTTCGTGCGGGGTCCTCTCTTGAATTTTCCGAAAATTTATCCTATGGCATAGAGGCTCACTTTAGTAGCAATCCTTTTGGACTCATGAAATTATGTCGGTGTGATTTCGAGGGATAAATTTTCTACTTTCACGGGTTCGATCAAACGGATGTAGCTTCATTGAGTTCCTGTACAAAATCTTTTCAAATTCATGACTTCAATGTCACGTATATTATGTACAGAACGGTTACCAAGCGATGCAATTCCGCAGGTTATGCTGAAGATTCGTGATGAGAATGAAGGGCATCAGCCTTTGGTTCATCGAGGGATTCCTCGTTACTATTGCCTAGAAGATAGCAGTTATCTCATTCTTGGTGGGTTGGGTGGCTTCGGTCTTGAGCTTGCCGATTGGCTTGTACTTCGCGGAGCTATGAAATTGGTCCTTACGTCCCGGAAAGGAATAGTCACAGGGTATCAACGTCTGCGGATAAGCATTTGGGAGAGCTACGGCGTTAAAATTGTTGTAATCGTCGGAAAAGATGCCTCAACCCATGAGGGGTGCGAATATATTTTGAAACAAGCCACAGCCCTTGGCCCAGTGGATGCCATATTCAACTTGGCTGTAGTGCTTAAAGACAGCCTTTTCGAAAATCAAACGGTCGAGTCATTTGAGGAGTCTTTCAGGGTCAAAGCTTGGGCTACAAAGCAGTTAGACAAACTGTCAAGAACGTTGTGTCCCCATCTCAGACAATTTGTGGTATTTTCGTCAGTATCTTGTGGCAGAGGTAACGCAGGTCAAACTAATTATGGGATGGCCAATTCGATAATGGAAAGAATATGCGAAACACGGGCAGCTGAAAACTTGCCGGCCTTAGCTGTCCAATGGGGAGCTATTGGCGATGTTGGATTAGTCGCAGAAATGCAAGAAGATGACAAGGAAGTTGTCATCGGTGGCACTCTACAACAGAAAATATCCTCTTGTCTGAAAGAGCTGGATGGTTTTCTACAACAGAATTCTCCCGTTGTGTCGAGTATGGTTGTTGCTGAAAAAATCGCCGGAGGTTCCGGGGCCACAAATATTATCGACACAGTTGTGAATCTGATGGGTATGATATACGAAATACTTATGGAGAATTCCAGCTCAACTCGACAAGGCTCAGAACCTCATAGGTTCCGATATTTTTTGTTTTTTTGCTAGTTCAACTAGCAACTCCACGATTTTTTTCAAATTTTTCCGGATAAACCTGTCGCGGTTAGGAATTTTATGAATTTTGCGTTTTTTAAATTTCATGTTTTTTCTGAAGACTGTAACTCCGAAACCCGTTTTTGTATCGAAAACTATTATGGGAAAGAATTTACGTATTTTGAGGTAAAGTTTCAAGAAAAAATTTTCACGAAATTTTCGCTCCTTTATAACGGCATAAAAGTCCACTTAGAAGAGCTGGATGGTTTTCAAACAGCGCCGAGTATGCCAGGTCAGTGTTTGTATCGTGAAAACCAATGCGACAGATCTGCCTCGCACTGCCGGCCCAAATTTCGCAGGGTCTTAAAATTTTCGTCTTTCGCTCAGGAATTTTATGTATTTTTTTCAGGAAAATCAATCGGGTCCAAAGGTCTGTTAGTCAGATTTTTCGTAATTTCGTAAAAATTTCGTAAAAATTTTTTCTTGAAACTTTACCTCAAAATACGTAAATTCTGTCCCATGATAGTTTTCGATACAAAAACGGGTTTCGGAGTTACAGTCTTTAGAAAAACATGAAATTTAAAAAACGCAAAATTCATGAAATTCGTAAGCGCAACAGATTTATCCGGAAAAATCTGAAAAAAATCGTCGAATACTAGTTCAACTAGCACTACATATAGATAAAAAACAAAAAATATCGGAACCTATGAGATTCTGAACCTAGTCGAGTTGAGCTAGAATTTCCCTTATTTATTCCTAATTAAGTTTCTTACTAACTGGTAATTATCCTCGCTCGCTCCGCACGCTCGAAGGCCTAACCATTGTGCCTTCATCGTAATGTACCACGTCGACGACCGGAAGCGCGAAAATTACGGAGCGCAACTCCTGGGCATTGTAATCCACCATGTCGACGATCCGAAGCTTAATATGGCATCATCGTATACTCATTTATATTCGAGCCCATTTCTAAAAATTTCTTAATATTTGTGATTTTCGAACACCCGAACATCCGACTTCGGGCATGATGAGAGTATCCGATGTGGTTTCCGCTCAGCAGAAAACTGCTCAACTTTCAATTTCAAATGTCTCCCCTTAGCCATCTTGAGTACCAGTTCTGCTTACTTGAATCTGATTTTCGACGCTGAAACGTCCAGCCCTCAGTTTCTACTGGGCACAATCAAATCTTATTCATATGTGTTGAAACCACAATCAGGTCATCATCCATCAACAAATAGATGCGATCATGTACTGCCGAACTTATTACGTCAACTAAATCAAGTTCCTAATTATCTTGCAGCAATAAATTTTCAGTCGGAAATTCGGTCTGATATTGAGTATCGTCGCCGCAGGAACGTAGATGATTAATTATCGATCCATTTTCTATAAATAAAGGCTAAACAAGCTTCGAGTTGCAAAAAATTAAAGTGTACATACCTCAGTCAAACCGAAAGTATGTACTTTAATTGTATATAATTTTTGACAGGACTAAAAAATCTCCAAAATGTCAGCCTGCACACACCTTTGACAGAATTAGGGATGGATTCTATGATAGCGGTCGAAATAAAACAAACCTTGGAGCGTGAATTCGAAATCTTTTTAACCGCCGAAGACATTCGTGGTCTTAATTTTCTCAAACTCCAAGAAATGTCTTCGAAACAACCCGGGCAGGACGAAAATCCTCAAGATGATAACGTCAAGAATGATCAATATAATTTTAACGGGATCAAATTGCTTATGAGAACCCTGGGCACAAATCCGATGAAAACAAATACTTGTATGTCATTGGCAACAAGAGTGGAAGATGAAGAAGGAGAAATTTTCATCCTACCGGGCATCGAAGGAAGTCATCATGTGTTCCAGCCTTTGGTTCACAAACTAAAATCTCCAACAACCTGTTTACAGTTAGGGACAACTTATACGGGATTGACGACAGTCGAAGAAATGGCAGATTATTTGATCCCTGTAAGACCTATTTCTACCATTTTATGATGGTACATTTATAATTCTATAAAACTTGAACAGCTTTTTGCATCTCCATTAAATCTCTATACTTAAAATCTTACAGTACATCAAAGCGAGGAACAAGGCCCGCAGAGATTTTGTAGTGGTTGGATATTCCTTCGGGAGTCTGATAGCCATTGAACTTGTAAGACGTTTGGAAACCGAAGGCCTTAGCGGTCGCCTTCTGTTGATAGATGGTTCACCCGAATACATGAAGGCAATGATCACCGAACACTTGACTGTCAATACCGACGACGAGCTGCAATCGAATATTTTATTGGGCGTTATGGATATTCTCAAACCATCTGCCAATACAGAGGTAACTCATTCTCGTCATTCTGCTGACTATTATACACATTACATATGAGTTTCATCGCACTCACATGGATTCGATCAGTGCAAAATTAGAGGAGAGCGACGCAAAATGGGTTATAGAAGTTCGGGGCCCCTCGAATTGAGCATTGCCAACTTGAAACACGGTGTAACTTCAGTTGCATATTTTAGGTGCGACAGATTTACTGTCCTTGACGGTACAGTCAACACTTCGATTCGAAATACCCCACTCGAATTTTTTTTCACAACCCCAGCTGAAATGAACGCATTGCAGTCTGTTTTTTCTCCATTTTTTCGTTATTTTTTCTCAATTGTTCGAGAATCGAACGCGTAATGTAAACTATGCATATCAGTGTTTAGGATCACATCAATCAACAAAATTTTTTAATAATTTTTCAAAACATAAATCAAAGTTTTGCTGTCCTAGCTTGCTTCTGAATTACGAAACTGTGATACCTGGGCGGGGAAGTTAGCAGCGTTTACGAAATACTTACCTGAAAGTAACGAATTGAATTACATACGAGAAGATCAAGAGGCCATGTGTACGGCTGTTTATTCACGAATGAAGGCTGTGCAGATTTATGATACCTCAGCATTACCACCTCTCAAGACACCAATAGCCCTGCTCAAACCCAAAATCCGGGCAGTACGATCAATTCAAGAAGACTATGGTCTGGGATTGGTAAGTTTGTACAAAATACCCGCAGCTTTACCAAATGAATTATACAGAATAATGTGTTCATTCGACATTCTTGCGAACATCCATATAATCATGGGAAATCCTGCTTACTGAATATTCTGTAATTTAAACCCCTGCTATAGCTCACTCGGGCAAAGGTGAATATTCACTACGTGGAGGGTAACCATGCGACAATGTTGGAAGACGACTTGTGTGCAGCAGCTATCAACGGTGAACTTATCAAAGAAGTTATCTGTTACTCAAAAACAAGCATAATAAGATCAGATGCTCAAGATAAAAACGTAAACATTCTTATGCACACCGCCGACGAACGCTGAGATGGTTGCAAACTTTGATGATGTGAATACTTTACATTTAATAATATTTTGGAGGGAAATGTCGGGATAATCAATTAAATTAAACGCTACCAAACATAATTTGCTCATTTTTACTACCAACTCCTTCTACACACGACCGAGAATACTTATGGGCTTCACTACGCATTCCTAAAGGTTTGCATAGAGTGTGATATAGCTGTATATTCAGGACAAACTGATTTGCAATTATTCAAAATTGAATAAGGAATATTCATAATCTCCTTAAGAATTGGTGAGCTTCTGGCAAAATAAATCACTTAAAGAAATCTCCTTATTAGAGTACGCGGAATGGTGCCCTATTTTGTCCCAATCTCCCGCATATTGATTGTGATACGTGGATATTTATTCATGCATAATAAGTATACCTGAATTATCTTCAATAGAATATCCAATACTCAAGTGATTTGTATAAAGCATCAAGACACTCGGCAGAGTCTCGCTCAAAATATAATTAAAAATATGACAAGTCACCATCTAGACCTTCTACTCAATCTCTTTGTCAATTTTTTATACCACAACGGTGATGTTCTAGAAATTTGAAGAATAATTTCAGACGAATGGCTTCAAGAGTTTTCATTTAAATACAACATCGATGCAATCAGTACACCAAAAGCTGAGATATGGTGATCATGAAATCGAAATCCGAAAAACCGATAACGAATTGAAAGGTATTCAGATTTTTGAATCTGATTCAAATGGGATTCTCGATTCGGTTGTTTCAGACTGGGCAGGAATAGGATCGTCTTGACCTTTGAAGGACCGGTGGTTTTTCATAAAAATAGTGGTCTTTTTATCTCGGAAATTCATACATCCAGATGACATTTAAGTCGCGCACTATCTTGAAAATTTTCAAAGCCCCAAAAGGTGCTTTGCCGGCCCTCTAAGGGTTAATAACTGATACAATTATGAATGAATCCAATGAGAGACTAACTAATTAAAAAATAAAATATTTAGAAGCCTACTAATCATCTCCGGTTATCGAATGATTTAATCTAAGTTTCAATCAATTTCGCGTAATCAGTATTATTTAATAGTATACTCAAAAATTTTTATTTAAATACAAAATACACAATGCTATTTCGTTCATTCTGAAAAGGTGGACTCCAGAGGGATAATGACCCGATTTGATTCTGTCTATTATGATTATTTTTTTACAATTAAGGTTCGAACTCCGAAACCAAGACAAGAAAGAAAAGTCTCCAGCTGGTTTTTCGATATAAGCGTCTGCATTCGCTTTAACCGATTTTTAGAATAGATATATAGACAAGATCTGTCCAGAAGTACATACAAAATATCTAAACCAGGTTCCAGATTCAATGCTCCTTTTGCTAAAGCGTCAGCTCTCTCCTTTCCTTCGATCCAGTAGTAAGCGGGAATCCAGACGAGTGAGATGGAGTAATCGAGAGAAGAGAGTTCAAAAAAGATCTGCCTAATAGAAAGAATAAGTAGTTTATTATAATTGGAGATCCCGGAATTATACATATAGTGCTTTTAGTACGCTAAAGAAGTCCGAAAAGATTATCGACTCTTTCCAAGAGTTCCTGTGCATCAGATCATTCCTGCAGATTAAGAAGGGGTAGAAATAATTGTCAGAGTTCTAACCTAATAATGTAGAAAATAAACGGAAATGCACATCCTCGATCAATTCAATAATTTCTTAATGTGAAATGTAACGTTTCAAGGCCTCGAAAACGGGAATGGTGAATTCTCCGAAACTACTGGATGAATCGCAATGAAATTTTGGGGGGATTATGCATTATTCTAGTAGAAAGAGCCTGATTATTTTACATGGCTGATTCCTACTTTAAAAGGATCTTTTTGTGTGGCAAAGTTCAAATCATGTTGTCTGCCAGCGCGGCCCCGTGGTTTAAAGCGAGGTCGGGGGGTCAAATAGGTCAAATTTGAATATTAAAATTTTTATAAGATATATGGATAATAATTATGATAATAGCTTTTATTTATTATTCAGCATTGGCAGACAATCTGGCAGACAATTGGCAGACTGCAGATAGCGCGTAAGATTTTGAAATAAAAAAATCATCACATACATCAATGCCGATTGATTGAATATTATATTTATTCATTTAAAAAATCATATGCAAAATGGTAGACAAAAAAACTGTGGATAAAACCGCGGTAGACAATTATCAATAGAGCGCGCTGTTGCTCAAGCGCTTTCAGCGAACACTCGCCCCGTTTTCAATTTAAGTATATAAAAAGCGAAGCTGAATAGCATATAAGCTATCGCTTTTTTCATACAATAAGAATATAAATGGGACATTCCGCGCCAAATCGACCACTTTTGAACCCGACCCCTTTCGATTTGGCTGAAAGTTTTATATCCTTTTCTACCCTATGAAAAACGTTTCTTAGAATTTTTTCAAATTTATCAAAAATACATGATTTTTGAACAAATAGCTATAACTTTTTCAAAGTTTGACTTATCGGGACTTTTTTCTTTTCTAATTTTCGTTATTAAATGTACTTTTTGAAAAAAAAATACAACAAAATTACTCACACCTATCTTTATTGGTTTTTTTTTTTTTTTTTTTCTAGATTTTTGGTAAAAATCGAAAATTTTCTCGATGATTACCATTTTTGATTTTGTTTTTTCTTTTTATTGTATCAAACTTTGACATTTTCTGCAAATCTTCAAATTTTTTCCGAGTGGTGTTTTTTTTTGATTTCTAATTTTTTTTTTTTTTTCAATTGAAAAATAAAATTTCTTTTTAACTAGCCTTATTTCTCATAACACCATTATGAAAATTTTTGAGGGTGTTCGGAGAACTTCCAAATCTGACAAAAAAAAAATAAAAATAATTCAGAATGGTGTTATGAGAAATAAGGCTAGTTCAGAAGAAATTTTTGTTTTCAATCGGGGGAAAAAAAATAGAAATTAAAAAAACACCACTCTGAAAAAATTTAAGGATTTACAGAAAATGTCAAAGTTTAATACAATAAAAAGAAAAAAAAAAAATCAAAAATGGTAATCATCGAAAAATTTTCGATTTTTTACCAAAAATCTAAAAAAAAAAACCAATAAAGATAGATGTGAATAATTTTTTTATACTATTTTTCAAAAAGTACACTTAATAACGAATATTAGAAAAAAAAGAGAGTCCCGATGAGTCAAATTTTGAAAAAGTTGTAGCTATTTGTTCAAAAATTCATAACCTTTTTTTTGTTGGATGAAAAAATTTTTAAAAATTCTAAGAAACGTTTTTCATAGGGTAGAAAAGGATATAAAACTTTCAGCCAAATCGAAAGGGGTCGGGTTCAAAAGTGGTCGATTTGGCATGGAATGCCCCATTTATATTCTTATTGTATGAAAAAAGCGATAGCTTATATGCTATTCGGCTTCGTTATTTATATACTTAAATTGAAAACGGGGCGAGCTTTCGCTGAAAGCGCTCGAGCAACAGCGCGCTCTGTTGATAATTGTCTGCCGCGGTCTTAGCCACAGTTTTTTTGTCTGCCATTTTGCATATGGCTTTTAAAACGAATAATTATAATATTCAATCAATCAGCATTGATGTATATGATGATTTTTTTATTTCAAAATCTTACGCGCTGTCTGCCAGCACTTAAACCACGAACAGATTTTACACTAACGTTTTTCAATAATCAACAAAAGCTATTTTCATTATTATAACCCATGGATCTTAAAAAATTTTAATATCGAAATTTGACCTATTTGACCGTCCGCCCCCGCTTTAAGCCACGGGGCGGCGCTGACAGACAACACGATTTGAACTTTGCTACACAAAGGAATTCTTTTATGCGCTTTTTAGGCACGAAAAACGCGAAAATCTTGCCAATGTGACAAAATAGTATTTTGTGTACCAAGGGCGTAAAGTAGGCTTTTTTAGACCGAGTGTAGAGTTTGCAGTACGAGTCAGAGGCGAGTGGACACGGGATTAAAAAGCCCGCTTAGCCCTTGGTGCACATCATATTTTTTTGTAATGCATGTATGGATTTTTGCGATTTCTTGATATTAAGCAGGACTGGTGTGACCGTTTTCTGAAACGGCTACTACGTACTTATTAGATTTTATCTCAATTGTTGATAACTTTCTTGCAAATATTGAAAAATATTTTAGCGGGCAAAAAAAATCTGAAAAAGCCCGCTGCTGAACCCGCTTTTACCCGCCAGTCTGAAAATGGTCACTTTAGGCCCGCTTAACAAATCAAAAAAACGCGAAAATCGTGAATACGTTACAAAAAAAGCTATTATTTGATCTTCAGAACGTACTTTGAAATCTTGTTCACAATATTCAAAAACTATTATCACAATATTCTGTAAAATAATACCTCAAAGATTTTCATAAATATTTCAACAACCATGATTACTAAATATTCAAAAAAATTCTATTGAAATGTTGTTCAACGATCATAGATAAGTTTACAAAAAATATTCCGTAAATGTTTCGATAATATTAACTAAAAATATTTTTTCATAAATTTTTATGATAAGTGAAAACAGCAGGAAATAAAAATTACTTAAAGGTTGAATAAGAAAAATTAATAATATATAATAGCTGCCAAATACAAGACGATTATCGAAAATGATATACAATTCATGAAACTATCTTAATATTCCTATTGATAATTAATTGATAATTATTCAGTTGATTGAATTATAAAAAAAAAAAACTTGTCACAAAATTATTCTGACGGATTTTATTTCATCAACAAGTGCATTTTTGATTCGAGTATCTAGAGCTTGATTTATAATGTGTGAACAATAGACATGACAAACAAATATTATAGAGGTCATCCTATATGACAAGGCTAAAACGTGATGAATTATAATGGCTACTTAACGATACCAATACGTGTCACTGGAGTGTTTATGCGTCATTAAAAATTCTAAAAGTTTTATTTTTTTTATGAAAAATGATAGAATACAATAGCACTTTCTAACCTTTTCTGTATAACTTAACTTAGAAACTGCAATTGTTTTTTGTTACTTGATAACTTAATGCATTTAAAGCTATTTAATATGGTGGGGAAAGGCATTACAGATATGATTTGCGAAATCAGTTCCATTTCAGACACATATGTCTTTCCAGCACTTTGAAACACGCAAGCACTTACTATCATATTGAAGCGATAATATGTCGGGGAAAAGTGGTAAAAAAAATTGGTCTAAAAACCAATTGCCCTTTCCAAACCCAGGCGATGAAGTGGTGATTTCTGGAATTGCTGGAAGATTCCCGGAGTCTGATAATCTAAAATCTTTTCAAGAAAATCTCCTCAACAAAGTAGATCTAAACACGATTGATGATCGTCGTTGGAAATCGGGTAAATATTTATTACATTTATTTCGCTAATGAAAACGTTTAAATTCGAGGCAAGCGAAAGCAGTAAACTTTCTTCATATTCTGTTTCTTGATTCTTAAATGAACATGGGACCTGGAACAAATTTCATATACAGATCGGCATAATATCGGGGTGATCTTAAAATGAATAAAATTTATTAGGATTTGGTGCCAATACGCATAGAAAACATATGAGTAATGTTTCAACCGAATTAAGTAACGTTCAGGACCAGTGTTTTAATGGGGAGGTTCACAAAACAGCGAGAGGTCAGAGACGATGGTATTTGGGATTTGTCTAAAATGATTTTTTTCTTGGGTAGTTTTGTATATCAAACAGATCCTTATGAGCATTCTTCGATTTTCATCTTCATTCAGTCGGGGCAGCCCGTCAAAGTTTGTCATAAAATGACACTTAGGGCAAATTTTCGACTAGAAGGAACGGGAATTCGTGAAAAACTCAAAGAACATAAAATGCTAGTTTTTCGACCTCCTTTCGTAAAAAAAAATCGCATAGCAATGTCGCACAATCACGTGGGAAGAAAATAACCACTATATTTTCGCCTACTCAAAATACGCCATTTTTGATTTTCAAAATTCGAATATGTAACGATTCCTCAAATGATTACGCAACTTTTGAACCTAATCTGAACGTGGAGCGAGCCGATCGTCGATTTTTATTGCATGATTTTCGATCAGATTTAGTAATTTTCCGTTAGTTTTTTCGTATAATTTAACTAAAAATGAATAAAAAAGAGACTTCATTAGATTTGAACAACAATTTTGTTCAAACTTAACAACAGTTTTGTTCAAACTCAATGAAGTCTCTTTCTCATTCGTTTTCAGCTAAATTATATGAAAAAATCAACGAAAAATCACTAAATCTGAACGAAAATCATGCAATAAAAATCGAAGATCGATTCGTTCCACGTTCAGATTTAGTTCAAAGGTTGCATAATCATTTGAGGAATCGTTACATATTCGAATTTAAAAAATCAAAAATGGCGTATTTTGAGGAGGCGAAAATATAGTGGTTATTTTCTTTTCACGTGATTCTGCGATATTGCCGTATTTTTTTTACGAAAGTAGGTTGAAAAACTAGCATTTTATGTTCTTTGAGTTTTTCACGAATTCCCGTTCCTTCTGGTCGAAAATTTGTCCTGAGTGTCATTTTATGACAAACATTAAGGGGTTACATGGGTTTCATCGGGTAAAAAAAGGCCTATTTTCAATAATTTTTTTTCTATATAAAAAATTATTTATTTAATTCAAACTTTTTTCTGTCTTATAGATACACATTCAAAGAAAAATTTCTAAGATTTTCAAAAAAAAAAAAATTAAAACTCCGCCATTGTGACGTCATTTCCGGTGACCCTTCGAAAAAAAGGTGCGTCCGCGTTGTCAGCATAACTCCTGACAGGATCATCTAAAATGAAAAAACAAAAATACGTGTTTTAGTTAAGACCATAAACTCGTGCTTGAACGATGGAAAGAAAAAAAAAAGTAAAAATTGGAATTTTGGACTATTTAAAAAAAAAAAATGTCAAGCAAATTTGACCGAAATTTTCATTTTTTTGGAAAAATGTCTGCCAAAATTCCAATTTTTACTTTTTTTTTTCTTTCCATCGTTCAAGCACGAGTTTATGGTCTTAACTAAAACACGTATTTTTGTTTTTTTCATTTTAGATGATCCTGTCAGGAGTTATGCTGACAACGCGGACGCACCTTTTTTGCGAAGGGTCACCGGAAATGACGTCACAATGGCGGAGTTTTAATTTTTTTTGAAAATCTCAGAAATTTTTCTTTGAATGTATATCTATAAGACAGAAAAAAGTTTGAATTAAATAAATAATTTTTTATATAGAAAAAAAATTATTGAAAATAGGCCTTTTTTTACCCGACGAAACCCATGTAACCCCTTAACGGGCTGCCCCGACTGAATGAAGATGAAATTCGAAAAATGCTCGTAGGGATCTGTTTGATATACAGAATTACCCAAGAAAAAAAATATTTCCGACAAATCCCAAATATCATCGTCTCTGACCTCTTGTTGTTATGTGAACTTCCCCAAAGTACCTACTATCGGGCCGTAAAATCGGGGCGCTTGGGTTTGAAATCTGATAGCTCTTCTCAAAAAAATCGTAGAACATTGTGTCATACAGTTTCTAAAACTATAGAGTCTGCCACGTCTAGGTATAAATTGCAAATTTTTGTTTCAATCTTCAAATCAGGGATATCGCTATATATATATATATGTGTGTGACAAAACGAAGTTTTGAAGTACTTGTATCTGTGGCTCAACTTCAACTCGTCGCCATTCGGTTGATAATACTATTAAAAATTTCAAATAATTCTAACGTTATCCTTGATATCTGATGCGTACAACGCTTTTTGAAAAATCTCAAAATGTTAACAATTATGGTAGCTATCAATGCTAATCTGCGAAGTGGTCATCGCGGATACTGATATCGTCAGCTGAAAGTGGCGAAGTTTAAAATTTTCCAAAAAAAAAACGCAATTTAGGTCCGTAGCGTAAAGGCTATCGCAAGTATAACGGTTACATCGTAAATGAATTTATTAATTATTCATTTTCACAAGTTTTTTGACGCGTCCCACTCCAGCAAGAGAACCGCTTCAAAAAGCTTGTAAAAATAAATAATTAATAAATTCATTTACGATTACGATATTTTAATAGACGTATTATTAACCGAATAGCGACTAGTTGAAATTGAGCCACGGATATATGTATAAGTACGTCAAAACTACGTCTTGTGACATATATATAGTGATATCCTTGATTGGAAGATTTTTAAAAAAAATTTGCAATTTATACCTAGACGCGGCAGACTCTACAGTTTCAGAAACTGTATGACACGATGTTCTACGATTTTTTTAAGAAGAGCTATCAGATTTCAAACCCAGGCGCCCCGATTTTACGGCCCGATAGTAGATAGTAGTAGGTGCCGCAATGCCGCACAGTGAATGTGAAGTAGGAAAGCGTAGGGTAGCGAAAGGGTTGAAAAACTAGGTTTTTCGCACTTGTATTTAAATAGTACATTTCGATACGAGAGCGGAAGTGTTGATTCTCGAACGAGTGTGAAACTTTTCGCCTGAGTAAAGCGAGGGTGACAATCACACGAATTGAGAATCACGTTTCGCATGTATATCGGACTTGGTTTTTCAACACAACACGCGTAAAGTTGAATTTTGTGCACGCCATGCGCAAAATCTAACTTTGCGCATGGCGTGTTGAAAAGACTCTTTAAGTGCCTGTAGACGGTGCATAAAAAAGGACTTTCGATGTGGGTGCTGCAAAAAAGTAATATGTAACAGTAATAACTCGCATAAGCCAAAGAAACGCAATATTGTATAATTGTATAACTTGATATGTGAGCTATGAGGTAAATAAACGTATCAGTATATTGTAATACACTAACTTAGTTTTTGTATAATTCTTCCACCCTTCTTCATATCACTCTTATGCTCAATGTAAATCAAGTATCTAAGTACCTATATATGGGGTATTCCACGTGAAACGGGACGGCTTTTCGCCGAGGGTCACCGAATTTGACGCCAGTGCAGATTTCGGTTTCATGTTTCCACATGAAACGCCCCCACCAGTTACAAATCCTCAAAAACTTGTTACCAGAAATATCGTTCTAGTCATTATAGCAAAATATCACATCTTCAACTCTACCGAACTCAGTTTTACATTAGCGAAATTAGCGTTTCATATGGAGACATGGGACCGAAATCTGCAGTGGCGTCAAATTCGGTGAACCTCGGCCAAAAGGCGTCCCGTTTCACGTGGAATACCCCATATATAGATACACAATAAGGTTTATAAAGATTGTGTGATTCGGTTGAAATTAGATACAGATTCTTATATGTGTTGTGGCAACACATAAGATGGTGAGACCAAAGAAACCTGAAATCTTATTTCTTTACAATAAACGATGACATACCTACGTGCAACCTTGCATGCATCAAGACATAAGTCTGGGTAAAGTGATACATTGCAATGCAAAAAATGAGTCACTAAAATATGATTTTTTAACGACTGATCCGATAATACATATGTACATACATACATCCATCAATTTATCCATAATTAAAACCGATGATATTTTTAGACCATCCAGATATCCCTAAAAGACTTGGGAAGATACCCGGTATACAGAAGTTTGATGCAAAATTTTTTGGAATCGACTTCGATGCAGCAAGCGCTACGGATCCTATGGGTAGAATGCTGTTGGAACATGCCTATGAAGCCGTTATTGATGCTGGCGTTAATCCACAAGAACTTCGCGGAACTAAAACTGGTGTCTTTGTTGGCAGCTGCTATTCTGAATCAGAAAATATATTGCTGTATGGTAAAGATGAGGTAAGCATACAACAGTCTTATTTATTACATTATTGATTCTGCAAACATTGATATACGGCTCAAGCATAGGACTTTACTGAAACTGGTAAGTTTGAATCTTATTTTCAAGTTGAAGTAGTTTTAGATTATACGCTAGTACCGTTTGAAACTAAGTAGGTATCTGATTCAATATTTTATCCAAATCAAACAACATCCAAGTGTTTCAATCAATATGGATGAAAAATTCTAATGAGCATGGCAAGATTTTTATTCCATTTGGTGGAAGAAGGCATCGTACCTTGAATCTGATGATTGGATATCTTCAGCTTATCGTTCAGAAGACAACCTTCTAGCAAGGACATCCTACAATCCTTATTAATGAACAAAAAGCATAATGAAATTCTCTAATTTACATCGCGTAATGGTGGATTATCGTTGTGAGAAATTCCCAAGGATCACAACGACGCGATTATCACGTATAAACGATATCGAAGAAACTTTATTTATTAAAAATCAACAGCACTTGTTTGATGAAACTTTGCTCCCATGAATGAGAAGAGCCTCGTAACAAGCACGGATGTGGTGACGTAGATTTATCCTCTCTAGATTCAAAGTCGTGCATCCTGTTGCCGATAGTTTTCAAGTTACAGAAGATCTCCTGTCGACCAATCATGGAGGTATACGCGATCAAGTTCAAGCCGGGTCAAAAGTGGAAAATGATCAGTGCTCGTGGCGAATCTGTTGTGTGGCTATAATTGTATTCCTCGCTAAGTTCGGCCTCGTTTCTGACTGGAAAGTAGCTTCTAGGGTCATTGACGATGTTCAAGTCTCCTCTGTTTTCTAGTTTTCAGCGTCTAGATTCTGCGCTTCGTGGTATTCGACATCCAAGTCCTCCGCTTCGTAGTTTTCGGCATCCAGGTGTATCGCTTTGTAATTTGCAGAATTTTTGCAACGAGGACAAGGGTTCCAGAGTGATGATTCGAGCTACTTCTCAAATGACTTCATCCCAACTCTACCTAATTCACTTCAAAGTTTTGCATCGCGATCTCCATTATGAATAATTTCTTGCTTGTGTTAACGAAAAAAAATTGAATTGTTTTAGATGTATGGATTGGGTATCCCAGGCTGTATGCGTGGCATGTTGGCTGCTCGAATCTCGAACTGGTTTGGAATTACCGGACCCAGCTGTAATATGGACTCAGCTTGCAGTTCCAGTTTACTTGCAATGAGACATGGATACGAAGCAATCAGAAGTGGACAATGCGACGCTGCCCTCATTGGAGGATCTAACATATGTCTGAGTCCAAACTTATCCCTGCAATTTTCACTTCTTGGTATTAAGACTTCTTAATATTCATTTACCTAAATATATAGGTGAGAGTATGTGAATGCACTAATACAACGAATGGTCCAACCGAATGTAGGTATATGAGGTATTCCACGTCAACTCGGCGGCATTTAATTCTGACCCTCTACAATTTGTTTCATTATTTTTTATCTTATTCGACCCACAGGAAAACAGAAAAAAGAGACCATCTGGTCCCAAGAATGTGGAAAACATTTAGAGTACGTTTTTCTACGGGTTGAATGAGATAAAAAATAATCGAACAAATCGTAGAGGGTCAGGATTAAATGCCACTGAGTTGGCGTGGAATACCTCATATATGTAGGAGAGGGGTGGTTGAAACAGCGCGGTGCCGCTGGGGGGGGGGGGGGGGGGGGGGGGGGGGGGCGCAACGGGATAGCTTTCTTCTAAAATGATTCTACACCGTCATTTATTACTTTCATTATTTTTGCATAATATGGGGTGTCCAAAAATTTTGTTTTCAACATTTTTTTTCCTGTCGACGTCTTCACTTAGGGGCTGTGCCTGAATTACGTAAGGGAAATTTGGACAATATCCTAACCCCCCTCCCCTGCAAGTAAGGATCCGTACGATTTTGCACTTTTGCACACTCCCCCCCCCCCCCCCCCCCCCCCCCCCCCCTCCCCCCCGATAGCCTTGCGTAATTTAGACACAGCCCATTACTCACTGTATGATGAATCACCTTTTCACTTGGATTGTATACGTACAACTTTATTTTATTATTCCATTTGAAAGTTGAAAAAAACAAACAGTATATTACAATTTTTTGGGGGGGTACCCCATTTGGCTCGCAAAAAAAAATTTGAAAAACAAAGAAGAAAAATCTTATGTTATTTGAATATTTGTTTTATTTACTCCAAATAGAAGTAAAAAGAAAAAGATTCAGCGTATTTGAGTTCACGAGAGTCTATTATTCCTTTAGAGTCTCCGTTTCGCCCGCCCTTCCCAATGTATGTAACAATTAAGAGTTTGAAAAATTGCAAAAGCACCCCCCATCATTCGTATGATAATGTTATGGAGATATTTACATTGAGACTTCGGCGCTGATGATTAACGGATTTCCTCATTGCTTAACAGGCGTACTCTCGCCTGACGGAAGTAGTAAATCTTTCGACAATGAGGGCAATGGGTACTGTCGCAGTGAAGCTGTATCTGTCATATATCTTCAGAAAGCAAGAGATGCAAGGAGGCATTATGCCACATTAATCCATGCAAAAACCAATTGCGACGGTTTCAAGAATCAGAGCATTACCTTTCCATCTGGTAAAATGCAAGCCACTCTACTTCACCAATTTTACGAAGAATGCCAAGTTCCACCATCTAGTTTGGCTTTTGTGGAGGCACACGGTACAGGGACCATAGTTGGTGATCCAGTAGAAGTCGATGCTCTTGAACAAGTATTCTGTCCTGGTCGAACTATCCCGCTACCGATTGGTTCTGTCAAGTCAAACTTAGGACATACGGAACCAGCTAGTGGCCTTTGTTCCATCGCCAAGGTATCGTCATGGCTTTGTATTGTATTTTTCATAACTTCAATGTACCCATGAAAGAGTAAATCCTCCTACCACGACTTCGATGTGTTGCTGATTTTCGGCTGTAATTTACGACTCACAAGATGCATGAGAGTTATTTTGATTTCACACAATTCTTAACTTATCATGCCACGATCATGATGTAAAAACAATGTAATACGTAAACCATTTTGAAGCTGTGTCCTCAGCCATGAATGAATATTAGTGATGGAATACCAATACGTCTCATTTACAGATGGTAATTGCAATGGAATGCGGATACATTCCACCGAATCTACATTACAAGCGACCTCGAGAAGGAGTTAAAGCACTGGAGGATGGTCGCATACAAGTCGTAACCGAACCGACGCCGTGGGATGGTGGTTACGTTGGTATAAACTCTTTCGGTTTTGGAGGCTCCAACGTGCACGTTCTTTTGAAGTCGAATCCGAAAAAGAAGATCAATAATGGTGCACCCAACGACGATTTACCAAGACTCGTAGTCGTATCTGGGCGAACAGAAGAGGCTGTTACAACTATATTAGAACACGTAAGTACAACGAAGACTTCACAGTACTTTGACAAAGCTTTGAGGCTGATTTATAATGTATATGGAAAAATGTATACTTTCTAAATCAAATCTCTTGTACTATATCATTAGACAGACCAGAAATATTCATGGCATTTGCGGAACTAACACTATAACTCCAATCGTTTTCGTTGTAATCGAGAAATAACTATTCATCACGGTCAGCATGTTTACATAATTCAATTTAACATTCTCGATTATTAACAGCTTGAAAGCAGAACAGTTGATATAGAATATGTTTCCCTTCTACACAATATACATGCCAAAGATATTCCGGGACATTTGTACCGCGGATATACCCTCCTACCACCCCATGGCTTACCAAAAAACAGTGTACGAGATGTACAGCGTTATTCAGGTGTCAAACGACCAGTAGTCTTCGTGTTATCTGGAATAGGAACGCAGTGGGCTAAAGTAGGTGAGTAGAATTAGAAAAAGCCTGAGGAGTTTGAGACGAGATTTTATACCCATCAGTTGCTAAACCATTGAAGAAGAGTAATTCTTTTCATAAACTCTGTTACTACGATCATTTTTGTGATTCATATAGCCAGTGAGAAATTAACATATCTTTGTCCATGTATTGAATAGGTGAAGCTTTCTTAAAAATTCCTACATTTGCGAAAGCTATTCGGAAATGTAACGCCGTTCTGAAGCCTCGTGGTGTGGACATTATGGATATTTTGACGCAGAAAGATCCAAAAATATTTGCAAGCATTGCGAACTTGTTTGTTGGGATTACCGCTGTTCAGGTAAAGTATATGAGAAGAATACAATAGTAAGTCAAAGAGTCGAGTATCTTCTTGAATTTCATTTTTGGGAAGCGACATATCTTCTGAGTAGAACGCCACCGAGTTCATTCGAATATTTGAAAAACAACACATTTAGAAGCTGAATGGGATGAGTCCCTATAAATATGAATAATGTATTGGTTATGGATAACTCTTGCTAAGAGAATCACAATTTTGTCCATTTGCAGATTGGCTTGTTGGATGTACTGAAATCCATAGGAATCGTGCCAGATTATATTATTGGGCATTCAGTCGGAGAGTTAGGCTGCGCGTACGTTGATGGTTGTTTGACAGCGAAACAAATGGTTTTGGCAGCATACTTCCAAGGTTTAGCCTTAATGGAAAGTAAATCGATACGTGGATCCATGGCAACTGTTCGACTCGGTCATGTAGAGTTGGAGGGCCTGTGTCCCTCGGATATACAAATCGCTTGTCACAACGGCCCCAAAAACTCAACAATTAGCGGGCCGGCCGATTCCATAAAGCGATTCGTTGCAAAACTGCAGGTAAGTCGTAGACAAACAGCGGAATCGATAACAAAATAAACGTCATCACATGTGAATTTTCACGAGAAAATATGCACTCAATGATCTGATGGTCTTGACTCTTGAACGTCACTGATAATGTAAGAATGTATAATTCTTTGCTGTAGGGTGATAATTTTTTCGCTGCAGAGGAATCCTGCAGCAACATTGCCTATCACACTGTCTACATTAAATCAGCACGCGCGAAGTTATTAGCGTATTTGCAAACAGTTATTCCGGACCCAACAGCTCGCAGCAAGAAATGGCTGAGTACGTCCGTCCCACAAAATAGGTGGAACACGACTTCCGCTGAGTTATGTTCATCCGAGTACCACACAAATAATCTACTGAGCCCAGTTCTATTTGAAGAAGCCTTTAGCCTCATACCAAATAATTCAATAGTAATTGAAGTAGCACCGCATGGGTTCCTGCAAAAAGCCGTATCAATCGAATCTTCGAATAGTCACGTCACCAGTATTCCTTTAATCAATCATGAAAAGGAAGATCACGTGTCAGTCTTACTCGAAGCTATTGGGAAAATGTACGAAGTGGGTTTACATCCGCAGCTAACCAAATTTTTTCCTAAAGTTGAGTACCCCGTCAGCTGTGGAACTCCGATGATTTCCCCTCTGGTACGGTGGGAACATTCAGATGACTGGCGTGTAGTGAATCATAGGACTAGAGACATAATGGATTCCGGAGTTAAAGTTGTTGAAATAACACTTTCTGACGAAGAGTTCGAATGGATGGCAGGACACGTGATCGACGGTAGAAACTTGGTCCCGGCCACCGGCTATTTGGCAATGGTTTGGGAGACTGTGGGAATGATGAAAGGAAAACTATTTGACGAAGTCTCCGTTGTGTTTGAGGACATTAGATTTCACCGAGCAACCACAATTCCAAAACAGGGTAGCGTTGAGCTAAAGATTATGATTCAGAAAGGTAAGAACAAATTTACTTGTCGGTATGTGTTCCGATGTAACGAATCTTACTGAAAAAAAGCAATGTGAATATTTTCTCGGAGCTTTGACAAATATTAAATCGTATGGTTATTAGGTTCGGACAGCTTTGAGGTTTCTGAAGGTGGTACTGTCGTAGTAACCGGATTTGTTCGTGCTGTATCAGACCCAGCTAAGTATCGCGTCGGCAATAACATGTTGACCAATATTGACGAGCCGATACACCTGACGAACAAAGATATTTACAAAGAATTGCGCCTCAGAGGTTATAACTATTCCGGATTATTTCGTGGGCTCAAGGGCGCATCAGTAAATGGCGCTAAGGGACGCATAGCTTGGACAAGAAGTTGGGTAGCTTTCATGGATAACATGCTGCAAATGAAAATACTTGGAGTCGATACCCGAGGACTATTTGTTCCCACAGGTATTCGGAAGCTCGTGATAGACGCTAAGGTGCATTTAGATCAGATTCACGCTATGGCCGATGACGATAAAGGTAAGATTTATACTTCACGTACAATACATGTTAATTGTGAAGTTTTTGTGAGAATTGTTATGAAAAATTGGTTATTCGGCTTCTTTTAGAATTCACGGTAGAAGTTCACAAGGATTTGGACCTCATTGTTTCGGGGGGAATAGAAATACGAGGGTTGAAAGCTAATGCCATTGCTCGGAAGAAGCCAGCAGGAGATCCCGTGCTTGAAGATTTTAAATTCGTAGCACATCGAGATCATTTCGAGATGGAACTAGCAGCGATAACTCGCATTGCTACACACATAGCTCTTGAGAATAATTTCAAGACTAAAATAAAGACAATCGAATTAATTAGCGACGCTGGTGATGTATCAGTTGAAACTTTGACATCTCCGATAATTGAGGAGGTTCTGGGTGATTTGCCGTTACTACAAGCGGATGTTAATATCTTCGCACCCATCAATACATTTCCCAAAGATGCATTACCGTCTACAATCAAAGTCTCAGAGCTGAACAAATTGACCGCTGAATCTGATGCTTTGCTAGTTATTAGTCATGGACTATTTGCAAGTAAAAATATCGAAATACTGAAACAACTGAGAGCAACAATAAGGGATGCAGGTTTTTTGTTGGCCAGGGAGCCAGCGAATGCTGACAGTGATATCTTGGCGACTATGAAAAGTGAAGGTTTCGATGTCATTCTAGAAAAACGTACGGGCAAGGAATCAATAATTTTACTTCGAAAGACACCAAAGCTATCTGAAATAACTGCAGTCATACAAATCAACAATCACGAATTCACATGGCTATCTGCGCTGCAAGCTGCCCTACATGCAGAAAGCAATGAAGAACGTCGCACCAAAAGTCGTATAATTCTTGTCAGCGAAGGAGACTTCGAAAGTGGGCTCATGGGATTGGTGAATTGTCTCCGAAGAGAACCAGGCGGCGATTCTATACAAGGACTGTTGATTCAAGATCCAAAAGCTCCGAAATTTTCTTTGGAAGATCCATTATACTCCGAACAACTGAAATTGGGTTTGGCATTGAACGTGCTTCGCCCCTCGAAGATGTGGGGCTCTTATCGATTTTCTGTACTGAATCCATACGCATTAAAACCTATTCATCATGTTCGACTGAGCCAGCTCACACGGGGCGATTTGAGCTCGTTCATATGCACAGGCGGACAAATTCAGCCGGGACATCAGTCCAAGGATATCATCGAGGTGTATTATTCGTCGATAAACTTTCGTGATGTTATGATAAGTACTGGAAAATTAGGAGTTGAAGTTGCCGCGAAAACAAGAAAGGCGGAAGAAAACATAATCGGATTTGAATACTCCGGGAGAGACATAAATGGCCGTGCAGTTATGGGAATGGTTGGAACTGGAGCCTTTTCAAACTTATGTATTCGTGACAACGAATTTGTCTGGCCAGTGCCAGATAACTGGACATTAGAAGATGCAGCAACGGTTCCAGTTGTTTATGGGACAGTATACTTTGCCCTCTTGATAAAAGCTGAAATGAAAAAAGGAGAAAAAGTTTTGATTCATGCCGGAAGCGGTGGCGTAGGCCAAGCAGCTATCATTTTGGCTCTTCACGAGGGCTGCGAAGTTTTTACAACCGTAGGAACCCCACAAAAACGAGAATTCATCAAGAAGCAATTCCCACAAATCGATGATGATCACATTGGAAATTCCCGAGATACAAGCTTCGAGCAGCTGATTCTCCGCAAAACGCAGGGTCGAGGAGTGGATATTGTATTGAATTCTCTAGCGGAAGAGAAGTTACAAGCCTCTATACGTTGTTTAGCTAAGGGTGGACGATTCTTAGAGATCGGAAAATTCGATATGGCAGCAAACAACCTACTTGGAATGGAAGCATTTATGAAGGGAATCAGTTTTTATGGTGTACTCCTCGATAATTTATTTTTCACTTCTTCTGAGGAAAAATCCAGGTTGGTTTCGATACTTCATGAAGGTTTGAAAAGTGGTGCGGTGAAACCACTTGTCAGAACTGTATTCCCAATGGACCAGGTCGAAGCAGCGTTTAGACACATGGCAGCCGGAAAACACATTGGCAAGGTTTGCTAGTTTTCTAAACATCTAAATTAAGGTAGTTGTTTCACGATAGTCGTAGCAAAAAGTTTACACTAGAGTATATAGTACAGACAGTACAGGTTTCAGAATTCATCAGCCCAAAACTTTTTGCTGTTCATGTACCACTCCTAGCCAATCCCGTACGACTAACTGCTGACTTGAAAAATCTGGCGACACTGTCCGAGCTTGTATATCTAAAAAATCTAGAGCATGCGCGCTTCATACTTCTTTCGCAGGTTAAATAAATGCGTTATTATCAGCTTGTTCTTAGTGTAGCCCTTCCACTACTTGGATGAGATAAATTTTTCATTATTTATCAAATAATATCTCAGAAACTTTTTTTTAAATCTATTAGTTGTTGTTTAATGTTGCTTTAGTTTTTTATAACAATCGTAAGAAGAGTTACTTAGTTATAATTATATGTGTAGGTAAACTTTTCGGTATCCCGTACGTATAGTGCAATGTATTAGAGTCTCAAAAATTCAATCTTTGCAATTCAATATCTCCAGAATTATATTGTTCATAAATTTCATTTTGCACCAATCGATGCAGAATTATGTAAATAATAATGTCTAAATTTCAAAAAAATCCTAAGAAAATGCATTTGGTGAAACAACTACCTTAATCGACTGAAACTCAAATTGTATAATTCCTACCATGCATGCTCTTAAGAACAGCTTACTGCCGTGTAAATCACAACTTAAGCATGGATTGTAATAACGTACCGACTGGCATTGATATAAATAAATGAAGTACCCTGCACAAATTTTAAGGGAACTGGATCCTAGTTAAATTTGCTGGAAGTATAGTATGACGTGCTTCATGCAGTCTCTATCAGAGGGTCAATGGACACAGAGTCGAAAAATGGACATTTTTTTGAGATATCGAAAGTCAAAGGCTGTGAATAGTGCAGATGTCTGATATAGGTATACGCGATCGTAATAGCGTGCACGCGTGCACGCCTGCACTATGTGTGTGTGTGTGTGTACTTAGGATATACATCTAGCGGCATATAAATGAATATACTAGCTGTCAGAGCTGTATGTGAGATTATGTTGGTTTCTGGGAGTATATCGCGGCAAGTATGCCTGTTTTTATATACAAAAATATGCATATCTGCCGCTATATACCCTCACATACCAACATAATCGCACATATACCTCTACCAGCTAGTATATGCACACATAAGCCGATATGTGTATATCCTATGTATGTAGGTATACACGCACACACAGGCGTGCGTGCACGCTATTACGATCGCGTACATGGGATATCTGCACTATTCACAGCCGTTGACCTTTGATATTTCAAAAACTGTCCATTTGTCGACCCCATGCCCATTGACACTTTTGATCGGAACGACATAAAGCACGTCATACTATATTTCCAGCCAATCCGACCGGGACCCAGTTCCTATAAGATTCTTGCGGGGTTTGCTCTTGCATTTTCCGAAAATTTATCCTACAGCATAGCGGCTCACTTTAGTAGCAATCCTTCCGGACTTGTGAAATTATGTCTGTGACTTCGAGGAATAAATTTTCTACTTTCACGGGTTCGATCGAACGGATGTCGCTTCATTGAGTTCCTGTACAAAATCTTTTCAAATTCATGACTTCAATGTCACGTATATTATGTACAGAACGGTTACTAAGCGATGCAATTCCGCAGGTTGTGCTGAAGATTCGTGATGAGAATGAAGGGCATCAGCCTTTGGTTCATCGAGGGGTTCCTCGTTACTATTGCCTAGAAGATAGCAGTTATCTCATTCTTGGTGGGTTGGGTGGCTTCGGTCTTGAGCTTGCCGATTGGCTTGTACTTCGCGGGGCTACGAAATTGGTCCTTACGTCCCGGAAAGGAATAGTCACAGGGTATCAACGTCTGCGGATAAGCATTTGGGAGAGCTACGGCGTTAAAGTTGTTATAATCGTCGGAAAAGATGCCTCTACCCATGAGGGGTGCGAATATATTTTGAAACAAGCCACAGCCCTTGGCCCAGTGGATGCCATATTCAACTTGGCTGTAGTGCTTAAAGACAGCCTTTTCGAAAATCAAACGGTTGAGTCATTTGAGGAGTCTTTCAGGGTCAAAGCTTGGGCTACAAAGCAGTTAGACAAACTGTCAAGAACGTTGTGTCCCCATCTTAGACAATTTGTGGTATTTTCGTCAGTATCTTGTGGCAGAGGTAACGCAGGTCAAACTAATTATGGGATGGCCAATTCGATAATGGAAAGAATATGCGAAACACGGGCAGCTGAAAACTTGCCGGCCTTAGCTGTCCAATGGGGAGCTATTGGCGATGTTGGATTAGTCGCACAAATGCAAGAAGACGACAAGGAAATTGTCATCGGCGGCACTCTACAACAGAAAATATTGTCTTGTCTGCAAGTGCTGGATGGTTTTCTACAACAGAATTCTACCATTGTGTCGAGTATGGTTGTTGCTGAAAAAAACACTGGAGGTGCCGTAGCCACAAATGTTATCGACACAGTTGTGAATCTGATGGGTAAGGCGTACAAAATATTCATATATTCTTAATTGAGTTTCTTACTAACTACAGTAGAGCCTAGATAAATGGCCATTTCGTATGTAGTCAAGCGAGTGGCTTTCCCTCCACATGTACAAACACACACACTAACAGGCCGTTCCCCACTACAACTCTTCGCCAAGCCGCCGGCGTGCTTTGCGCAGCCACTCTCGCGCATCGAACTCTGCCGAACGCGCACTCATAAGCGTACACGGGGCGATTGGTAACTGACCATTTCTGAAAATTTTCCTCACCTATAGCCCCGTCAGATGGCCATTTATTGAGAGTCTACTGTATAGATAATTGTCGTCGCTCGCTTTGGGGCCGTCCATAAATTACGTAACGCACTTTGGGGGGGAGAGGGGGTCTGACCGAGCGTTACGTAGCGTTACGGGGGGGAGGGGGGTGTCCAGAGTCTCTGTTACGTAACGCAAATTCTTGCTTTTTTCAGCTTTTCTCGTAAAAAAATTGGTTTCTAATTTTAAATTCGCGCGCATGGTGTGCGAATTCACCGTGTCGAATATATGGTCGCCATATTTGTTTTGTCGCACATGCGCGTTACTAGTCTGGTTCTACGCGTGGCAACTTTTCGATATATCGAACTGTATTCGATATTAGCCGACGAATTTCGAGACACTACTACGCTGGTTGTTGACACATAAGTATACCGATCACACTGACAGAATACGGTATTATTTTCTTTTTTCCTGGAATTTATTGATATGTAATTCACGTTCAATTGTATATTAAATTGAATTTCAGAATTCTTGGATCTTCAAGTACGTTCCAAGTTTTGTGGGTCGGTATTTTCAAACGTATTGAATAAATACTGTTCACAATAATAAATAAAAAATATGACTTGTTACTAACGTTTTTTCTCAATACCAAAAATTGTAATAATAAAATTGGTTTCATTGTAATCCAAGTAACAAAGTGAATACGATTCAATGGTGAAATTAATTGAATTGAATATGAATCCCTTTTCAATCGTTTCAATTACACCCTGATAACAGGGTGCCATTGCAAGAGCGTCCGAGTACTTCATCTGCGAACAGTCCCGATGCTACAATATTATCAAGTACTGCTTCTGTGGGAGATTGCGATTCAAGCGGTAACGTGTCCGTCAAAGAGTGTAATCAAAGCGTCGACGATCCTGAGTTAAGGCAAAAAAGCACTCCGTCACAAGACGCTTCTAGAAGCCGATTAAACATTCTGAAGAACCGAGTTGAAGGTGTAAAAATGGTAAAAAATTCTGGACTAGCCGTTCTGAACGTGGACGTTAAAATCAAGAAATTGAATAAAAAATAAAAAAATAAAAAAATAGAGGAAAGGAACCTGAAGAGACTAGAACAAAACGCACGAAGGCAGCAGGATTAGAGGACACAAATGAGATTGAAGCTGGAAAAAATATGTTCTGAGAATGAAACAATGGCAGATCAATTGAAGGTGAGAGGTGTGCGCGGCCGTCCACGTCTTGAAATTGATCAACCAAAACTGCTTAAAGTCATAATTAATATTGCGTTATTTGGGAGTTCTGCTGACGACCGGCGACGCACTGAAATAATAAACAGCTGCAAGACGTTGGATGACTTACATGAGGCTCTTCCTAAGCTCGGATTTTCATTATCACAAAGTGCGACGTATAATAGATTGATTCCTAGAAATCCGCAAACGTTAGAAGGAAAACGGCACATAGCAACGGTTCCGGTAAAATTGCGTCGAGTACAAACCGACCATCACAAAAGTTACCCGGACATGCACTTTTGCACCGCTTCTATAAGAGCATTAGAGTATCTTGCGTCACTCTTAGGTCCGAAACAAGTATTTTTTTTATCACAAGACGATAAGGCCAAAGTACCGATTGGTATAACTGCTGCAAACAAACAAGCACCTTTTCTGATGCACGTGGAGTATAGGGTGACGCTTCCTGACCATGATTGGGTTGTGGCAGAAAAACACAAATTAATCCCATCCGTTTATGCCGGAATAATTATTGAAGGAGATGGAACGGGTGAGCCACGTTCGGTAACGTATTGGGGGCCGACGTTTGCAGCAATAAGAAGTGGAAAACACTCATCGTCTACTGCAGCTACTCACGCAGCCGACCTGAAGCAAATAATCTCGTTGACTGAGTTCACAGATTTGGTATTAACTGAGAACGGAAACGTAAAACCCGTAGTAATAATATCGTCTGATGGAGGACCTGATGAGAATCCAAGATATCCACGCGTGATTTCGTTTTCTGTGCAGCACTTCGTCGACTTCGATTTGGATACAATCTTCGTTGTGACGAATGCACCAGGTCGTAGTGCCTATAATAGAGTTGAGAAGAGAATGGCACCACTGAGTCATCAGTTATCAGGACTCATTATACCTTACAACTCTTTTAGCAGCCATTTGGACAACAGAAATCAGATCTCGAAAAAAAAAAAAACAACTTTAAACGCGCAGGAGAAATACTTGCAGAAGTATGGAATCCCATAAAGATTGACGGTCACGAATTTCACGCCGAGTATATTAGTTCGGAAACTACAACTGATTTCCCGAACGACATGAGTGCTGAATGGCACAGTAAACACGTATGTACAACAGTCCCAGTATTTGCTTCAAATAACGAAGTTAGACCTACGTTCTGTATTAACGGATGGCTTCCTCCCACCGTCTTTTTTCCTGCGACAGTCATCTTCTGAACTTGTCATACCATCAGCAGTAGATACAGAAGCAAAGTTCGCTTCACTACTCCTGAGATTAGCACTCAAAATCAAACCACAGTCTGATTTATTTGAGAAAATCCTCTATGATTATTATTGTCCGTTTGTCCCAGCTTCTCCTAAAGATCGTGTTTGCCATGAATGTGGATTACATTCTGCATCTAATAAGGCAATGCAAACTCATTTCAAGGACCTTCATAAAAAAAGGTAAAACACGTGCCTGCAAAAACTCGACCGATTCGCATAGCCGCGAGAAAAGTGAATGAGTTGATGTGCGTGATATTGGAAGAGTCAACTGAATCCGAACACGTTGAATGGCTTGACGATGAAGATGTGATTGTAGATGAAGAGAATCTTCAAGCTGCACAAAATCCATCTGTATTGAATGACGTATGTACCTGTCCTTACATCCCTACCGAGCTGGATGAAAAGTCCATGGACCGCGGATTGAATTCCGTATTGGCGGTTGTCAGTTGTCACTAGTCAGTCAAATATTATGCTTCTTATAAAATGTCGCTGAGATCATATGTCACGTTTCTAATTAAAAAGTTTTAAGTAATGTTGAGTTTTATTATCAAAGATTATAATATTATAATATTTTTATAAAATAAATATAAAAAGGATTCATTACCATACGAGTATGAATGAAACCAAGTTCAAAAATTTGCGTGTATTTTAATTATCTAATACCTACCTGAATATCCAGTTTCTACTTGAAACTAGAATTATACTAACTGTATTGTTATTATTGACATATGAGAATAAAACCCGGTGTTACGTTACCTCCGGATGGGGAGGGGGGATGCTTAGCGTTACGAAGCATTACATGGAGGGGAGGGGGGGTCAAAATCGCTCAAAAAGTGCGTTGCATAATTTATGGACGGCCCCTTTGCTCGCTCTGAAATTTTATCGGAATCTACGACGTCGACGACCGGAAGTGCGAAAATTAGGAAGCGTGATTCCTGATCCACCATGCAGACGATCCGAAGATCAATATAGCATCATCGTATACTCATTTATGTTGATATCCATTTCTGAAAATTTCTGAAAATTTGTGACTTTCCAACATCCGGACGTCCCACTTCGGACCTTACTACGTACATGCATAACAATTGTCAATCTATAAAACGAGGAAAGTGACCTCATGCAAACCACAAATTAATAACGCGTGCAGACCTGTAGCGAATAATTCTCAATATACATATGATGTGTGTATCCGATGTGGTTTCCGCATTACAGCAAACTGTTCATTTTTCAATATCAAATCCCTCCAGCCGTGTTGATTACTAGTTTCGCTCACTTGAATCTAATTTTTAACGCTGAAACATTCAACCCCCAGTTTTTACTGGCCACTATTAAATCTTATTCATAGTGTTGAAACCACCATTAGGTCATCATCCAACAGGAAATAAATGCGATTATGTACTGCCAAACTTACCACGTTAATTATATCAAGTTCCTGATCATCCTACAGCAATAAATATTCAGTCGGCAATTCGGTCTGATATTAAGTATTTTCGCCGTAGGAACGTAGATGATTAATTATCGCTCCATTTTCTATAAATAACGGCTAAGCGAGCTTCGAGCTGCAAAAAATGAAAATGTATATACCTCAGTCAAACCGAAAGTATGTTTTTTTAATTGAATTTAATTTTTGACAGGACTAAAAGGTCTCCAAAATGTCAGCCTGCACACACCTCTGACAGAATTAGGGATGGATTCTATGATAGCGGTCGAAATAAAACAAACCTTGGAGCGTGAATTCGAAATCTTTTTAACCGCCGAAGACATTCGTGGTCTTAATTTTCTCAAACTTCAAGAAATGTCTTCGAAACAACCCGGGCAGGACGAAAATCCTGACGATGATAACGTCAAGGATGATCAGTATAATTTTAACGGGATGAAATTGCTTATCAGAACCGTGGGCACAAATCAGATGGAAACAAATACTTGTGTATCATTGGCAACGGGAGTGGAAGATAAAGAAGGAGAAATTTTCATCCTACCGGGCATCGAAGGAAGTCATCATGTGTTCCAGCCTTTGGTCAGCAAACTAAAATCTCCAACAACCTGTTTACAGTTAGGGACAATTTGTACGGGATTGACGATAGTCGAAGAAATGGCAGATTATTTGATCCCTGTAAGACCTATTTCTACCATTTTATGATGGCACATTTATAATTCTATAAAACTTGAACAGCTTTTTGTATCTACATTAAATCTTTATACTTAAAATCTTACAGTACATTAAAGCGAGGAACAAGGGCCGCAGAGACTTTGTAGTGGTTGGATATTCCTTCGGGAGTCTGATAGCCATTGAGATTGTAAGACGTTTGGAAACCGAAGGCCTTAGCGGTCGCCTTCTGTTGATGGATGGTTCACCCGAATATATGAAGGCAATGGTCACCGAACACTTGACTGCCAATAGCGACGACGAGCTGCAATCGAAAATTTTATTAGGCATAATGGATATTCTCAAACCATCTGCCAATACAGAGGTAACTCATTCACGTCATTCTGCTGACTATTATACACATGACATACGAGTTTCGTCGCACTCACGTGGATTCGATTAGTGCAAAATTAGAGAAGAGCATGACAAAATGGTGCAGCTAAGCAAAAAATGTCGTTGCAACTATGCCTATGACTCTAAATAATTGTGTTTCAATAAAAAAAATTGAAACTGGATGATTCACTTTGACGTTTCGGACTAAAATATCGTCAAGGCCAAAATTAGACAGTCTCAAATCAAATAAAATTAAATTAAAATTAAAATATGCAACCGTATTTGTTACACCACGTTTTAGGATGGAAATGTTTAACTTGAGGCCCACCACGATGGGAGATGACGAGCTATGAAGCCGATCGGAGCCCCTCAAATTGGGCATCGCCAACTTAAAACACGGTGTAACTTTAGTTGCATCTTCGAGGTGCGACAAATTGACTGTCCTTGACTATACAGTCAACACCTCGGTTCGAAATACCCCACTCGGATTGTTTTTCATAACTCCAGCTGAAATGAACACTGCATTTCAGTCTATTTTTTCTCCATTTTTTCGTTACTTTTTCTCAATCGTTCGAGAATCGAACAATATGTAATAAATGCAGATCAGTGTTTATGATCACATGAATGAACAAAATTTTTCAATAATCAAAGTTTTGCTGTCCTAGCTTGCTTCTGAATTACAAAACTATGATACCTGGGAGAAGAAGTTAGAAGCGTTCGTGAAACACCTGCCTGAAAGTAACGAATTGAATTACACACAAAAAGATCAACAGGCAATATGTACGGCTATTTATTCTCGATTGAAAGCTGTGCAGATTTATAACCCCTCGGCATTACCACCTCTCAAGACACCAATAACCCTTATCAAACCCAAAATCCGGGGAGTGCGATCAATTCAAGAAGACTATGGTCTGGGAATAGTAAGTTTGTACAAAATATCCTCAGCTTTACCAAATGAATTATACAGAATAATGTGTTCATTCGACATTTTTGCTAACATCCATATAATCATGGGAAATTCTGCTTACCGATTATTCTGTAATTTAATCCCCTATTATAGGTCACTCAGGCAAAGGTGAATATTCACTACGTGGAGGGTAACCATTTGACAATGTTGGAAGACGACTTGTGTGCAGCAGCTATCAACGGTGAACTTATCAAAGAAGTTACCATTTAAAAACAAGCATAATAGGAGATGCTGAAGATAGAACACACCAGGTGAAAATCCCTATGCACACCACCGACGAACGCTGAGATGGTTGCAAACTTTGATGGTGTAAATACTTTACATTTAATAATATTTTGGAGGGAAATGTCGGGATAATGAATAAAATTAAACGCTACCAAAAATAATTTGCACATTTTTACTGTCAACTTCTTCTATACACTACTGAGAATACTTATATGGGCTTCACTATAATGCATTCATAAAGGTATGCATAGAGTGACATGTAATATACTTAGGACAAACTGCTTTGCAATTATTCAAAATTGAATAAGGAATATTCACAATCTCCCTAAGAATTGGCGAGCGCCTGGCTAAATAGATCTCTCAAAGAAATCTTCTCATTAGTGTACGCGAAATGGTGCCTCATTCTGCCCCAATCTCCCGCATATTGATTGTGATACGTGGATATTTATTTATGCATAATAAGTATACCTGAATTATCTTCAATAGAATATCCAATACACAAGTGATTTGTCTAAAGCATCAAGACACTCGGCAGAGTCTCGCTAAAAATTTTATTAAAAATATGACAAGACACCATCTAGACCTTCTACTCAATCTTTTTGTCAATTTTATATACCACAGTGGTGATGTTCTAGAATTTGAAAAATAATTTCAGACGAAAGGCTTCAAGAGTTTTCATTCGAATACAACATCGATGCAATCAGTGCACCAAAAGCTGAGATATGGTGATCATGAAATCGAAATCCGAAAAACTGATAACGAATTGAAAGGTATTCAGATTTTTGAATCTGATTCAAATGGGATTCTCGATTCGGTTGTTTCAGACTGGGCAGGAATAGGATCGTCTTGACCTTTGAAGGACCGGTGGTTTTTCATAAAAATAGTGGTCTTTTTATCTCGAAAATTCATACATCCAGATGGCATTTAAGTCGCGCACTATCTTGAAAATTTTCAAAGCCCCAAAAGGTGCTTTACCGGCCCTCTAAGGGTTAATAATTGAAACAATTATGAATGAATCCAATGAGAGTCTAACTAATTGAAAAATAAAATATTTAGAAGCCTACTAACCATCTCCGGTTATCGAATGATTTAATCCAAGTTTCAATCAATTTCGCGTAATCAGTATGTACTATTTATTATAGTATACTCAGAAAATTCTATTTAAATACAAAATACAGAATAGTATTTCGAAAATACATTTTATTATGTGATCCTCACTCACTCTTGTCATCGATTGAAGTATCCTCTTGTCCAGCGCTGCTCTTGTCCGACAACTGTAAACAGCTATTTAACGCCCTAGTTCATAAAAAAAATCGATGGAAAAAAATACGGAATCGACGTCACTATATATTATATATCGAGATGTTTTCTTGTAACTAAGCAGTCCACAGGTGCATACGTCAAATAATTTAATTTCATTGGTCGACGAGTCCGTCTTGCAACGATATTTGAGCCATATATGTAATACTCCTATATTGCTTATTCCTATAAGTGGAGGGGTTAAAGAGAAACAGAATATATCTCTAACTCACTTCTTTACAATTAAATTAACATGTTCTGCGCAGCTGCGATAGTAATGGCGTATTGGCGGTTGTTAAAAGTATCTAACCTTAAAATTGAAATATAATTTGTGCTTGAACGTGAATGAGTTTATAAAATATTTTTAGCCAATGAAATAATAATACGAAACGTATGAGCGAATCGTCGATTTAATCTTAACCTTCAAAACATTATTATACATGTAAATGTTCTACGCAAGTGCCAGATGTTGACTTGCGCAGAAAGCTCTGATTTGAAGACGATAGAAAGAGACAACATTATCGTCGGCACCGTAGAAAAGTAGCCATATTTCAGACCCTTTTAGCAATATAGGAGTATTACATACCTATATGGTTCTGATTGGTTGCGCCATGTAGAGGATCCCACTTGTAGTGTCACCTAGTGACCATTACTGACACTATTAATGTAATATACAGTCAACGGTTATGTATTCCTAAATATTCACGAAGAAAAAAATTAGATTAGACTTAACTTGATAAGCTTAATTTTTTTACGGTAGACTTTTACATCTTTATAATGTTAGAATAAGAATTGAATATACTATTATTCATACCCGAATGTCTATAAAAATGTCGAAACGAAAAGATAACGCACAGAAACCTCAATTTCGATCATTACATGAAATTTAATATCCATACAAAATTTATATTGGAGATTCAATGCCAGATTACGTGAAAACTATTAGTGTTATCAATAATCTTTATTCTACCTTTTTTGGAGTGAATTCCCCGTTCTTTCTTTTTTATACATATACCTTATAGCCGTAAGACCTACAGGAACGAAGATCTTGCCAAAAACCAAAAAAAGGTAATGTTTTTCACCCCTTTTGGGCTCTCACGAATTATGCGTACAACCGAATTCCGGGGATTTTTCACACCTTATTTGGAGAGCTGAAAAGTAAGCGTATACCAATTTTTAGCTTGGTTGGACTTTTTCCGAAGTGAAATCCTAAAATTCCTGGACTTTTGTTCATTTTCTTCGCTACATTCACTTTGATCAACGAATTCGTGATGAATTTTTTTAAAACAATTGACGGGCATTTATCGGAGTACCAAAAACACATAAGTATGTATGTGAACAACCGACACATTTCTTTCGGAAATTTGAGACTCGATCCTTCGCTAAGACATTTTTCCCACTTTTCGTCATCAGTGACTAACTTCCATGCTATAGCTGCTTCAATAAAGGATGGATATATTACACCCTCGTAAGTTCTCATATCTTGAAACGACTCTGCTCCCCGAACGTGTAATAGCAACATTCTAGAATAATAACGCTCCGTTTCTTTCGGGCTTACAAAAAACATTCTACTCAAAACCGGTTTAACAAATTTTTTTCGATTCGTCCACTCGGTATTTTGCTTATTAAACACGTAATGAGTTGGAATCTCGCAGTACAAATACTTACGTGCTGCAATGTCAGTTTTGTTCGAATTAAACCACGCGAGCAATGTTGATTCCTTGTTTCTATTTATAGCTACTTTCTCGCAACCCTCTTCAAAATACACCAATTGTTCGTTCTCTAATAGCGTTTTTGACTGGTTACACTGGTGTACACTGAGTGCACACCAGAGTCACGCACCGTGTTTTGCTGATACCTTGGCACCTAACACTGCTCAACACACTTTTCATGCACCGTGTTTTGCTGGTAACGTTAGTGCAAGAATCTTGCACCGAGTGCAGAAAATTTTTGGACCTCGTGTCGGTGTAGTGTAGGCCGCGGCAAATATGAACAATGGCCGCGCAGAGAGCAAAAATAATGCTAGTTACCGAGATCCTTTCAGCAACGTCGAGTAGTGATGATGAAGAGATAATTATTGCTTTAGGAGATAAACAAATCAAGGCCAAAATCATCAATTTGTTAAAGATTGTTGATAAATTGATGATGATTGATGAAAATCATCAATTCTTTCAAAAATTGTTGACAAATTGATGTCTTTGGCCTTGATTTGTTTATCTCCTAAAGCAATAATTATCTCTTCATCATCACTACTCGACGTTGCTGAAAGGATCTCGGTAACTAGCATTATTTTTGCTCTCTGCGCGGCCATTGTTCATATTTGCCGCGGCCTACACTACACCGACACGAGGTCCAAAAATTTTCTGCACTCGGTGCAAGATTCTTGCACTAACGTTACCAGCAAAACACGGTGCATGAAAAGTGTGTTGAGCAGTGTTAGGTGCCAAGGTATCAGCAAAACACGGTGCGTGACTCTGGTGTGCACTCAGTGTACACCAGTGTAACCAGTCAAAAACGCTATAAATGAACCGCTAATCGATATACAGCGTGCGACTGTTCATTTATTGGATATTCGTGTAAATGATGGATTGCTTCGGGTGGGCAAACATATCGCGTAGAAATATATTCGTCAACCTCGTAGTATTCAATGTATTTATCTTCCTGCGCATCCTTCATTTCAACGATTGCGCAATCATGTCCTTAATAGCAGTATTTGAATAGATACCTTATGCATTGTACCGTCGAACATACTTTTACGTTATGTGATATTTGAATTTCAATAATAAATACGGATTGTATGGCACCACGTATCTATTGTCAGCAATTCTATGTACGCCACCTTTTTTCGAACTAAGAACGAATACGTCCCCGTCGTCTCGTCTACGATATACAATCCGACCTCCGAATAAGAAACCAAAAGCCCCCAAGGGGAAGAGTTTTTCCTAGAATTCGGATACCCCCATCAGGTACGCGCTCCACGCTTACTACCTCTGTCTGTCTCTCTCACTACTTCTGTCTGTCTCTCTCACTCTTTCACTCTCGAGCGCGGGGCTCGAGTCGTAGTGGGGAAAGTGCTTGAGCGAGAAACTGGGGAAGGTTTCTTATTGCCGGGTTTCTTATTTGGAGGTCGGACTGTAATGGATAACCCGATGAATGATCATTTGTTTGCAACACGAAATCCTTTGGAAATCGTTTTGCACAAAGATTCGTCGCGCTATCCATACACGGCGATTCCATATTTTCTGGACCACAAGGACTGTGAATCATGTATTGTTTGACTATTTCAAATAACACCGGATACCTCGTTTTATCCGGTATCTCTGCAGTAACGATTTTGTCGACGTCATCAGAATCTCGGATTCTGCTATCTTCTTCCAGCCAGAACAACATATGAACATGCGGTAACCCTCGCTTTTGAAATTCGACCACCTAAACGTAGGCGGCACACTTTCCGAATATTGACTTGACGATCAATTCCAATTTCAACTCCTTCACTTTTTGATGAAATACCCTTGCTACTAAGTCCGGTCGATCACTTGCAGATTGACCAGACTTCAAATTATCTATAATCCCCTTCCATTTGGGATTACAGGTTATGGTTATAAATAAATCAGGTTTTACGTGCGTCTGCAATATCGTCATTGCATCTATAAAGCTTTGCTACAAGGCCCGCGGACTTCCGCCGAACAACGATGGTAATGTAACCATTTTCCCGATCCTCGCATAATCCTGTCATAGGGTCGACGTGTTTACTTAGACTCGGTATGCTTATAGCACCTTCGCTTTTTGAATACACGCATACGTCTCTTTTCACTGGAGGATCTCCGTCTTCTGCCAACAAACACAACTGCCACTTCGTTGCATGTCGGTACATTGAAATGATCTTTGTCCACATTATCGTCACGCTTCAACCACATTCTCACTTCGCGAATATGATGACTTGATGTATTCGATAATTTTCGTTCTCCTTCTTCCATCTCGTGCATCATTTTGAAAGCCTCTGCGTATGGATTTATCTTTCGTAGAATGTCATCCAATTCGCTCAGTAATTCTGGTAAACAATCGTTATTGCCGGGATGCTGCATACGTACTCTAGTAGCAATTTCGTTATCGATGATATACAATTGTTCGTACTTACGTGCTTCATTGACATCTGGATGAAGCGCATATGTGTTATGATAGGTTTGTCCGCATATACGGAATACAAAAGGACTCCCACCTTCCTTCAGCGACTCAAATTTTGCACCAAAACTCGCAAACGCTAAAGAATTGTTATAGCTTCTTACGTTATATTTATCGGTACCGTCGATCAATTGTTTAATTGCTTCAGGGTAGGTACTACCATCCAAAATATGTATACTTTACCTTTGTGACAGCAAATGCTGTATTTTTAATCGGCTGGTAATTTGGAAATAAAATGTTTAGCACCACAGAATTGACATACATTATTCATTTCTCCTGAGTAATTAAGTTTCACGTCATTTTCTTGGGAACCTGAATTAGCTATTAACGCGCTTCCTGTATAAACCACATCAAAATTAGTTTTGATTTTCTTCGTCCTAGATGAAACTGAAGCGTCTTTCGCAATAGATCTTCTCATATTTGAATTTTTTATTTCAATCTTCATTTTTTCTTTCTTTTTGTATGTTTCAGCGGCCTTGAGTCTATTAGTTCGTTGTTCCTTCGATTCCTTGACCCGACTTTCTTTTTTTCTATCTGCATCTTTTTCACGCATTACAGCTATCTCTGTTTCATCCACTTTTTCAATACATATTTTTTTCGCCTTTTTGTATGCTACTGCAGCCTCAACTCTGTTAGTTCTTTGTTCCATCGATAGTTGAGCACGAAATTTGCTCTTTAAATCCACTTTCATTATCAAAAGTTGCAGACTTTGTTACCGACACCTAATTTATTTTCGAATTTTATTATAATATACAATCAAAATCTTTGTATCTAGTGTGAAGAAATTTCTGTCAGACCGCAATTATCCGCTACTATTATAGGTATATCAAATTTCTATAACTATCAATCTACATTTACCCCCGGAGTCAGATTGCAGGCTACGCGAAACTGTAAATTTCAGCAGGTATTGTAGTTACCGCCTGCAACGCCAGATCCATTCTAGGCCCACTTTGTCGGCTCACAAATTAACCCAGGATGAGCTGTCTTTATATTATTCAATATTCAGTCAACGCGTATACCTATGCCTTTCAATACGAAGTGACGGAACTTCTTCGTTTTCTTTGTTTGGCTATGTCTATATGCTCTAAGGGCTATTGGAACCCAGTAGGTTCCGTGTGCCACTCTGTCTATAAGATCGTGGGTCTCTTATGTGCCAGGGATGGCTAGGGACCTGCACTGTACATACTATGGTACCCATTCTCAATTTGGCCGATCACTGATAAGAGTTTCTACTTATCAGCTGTCACCGGAAAATTACTCAGAGTGCTTGCTGTGCTAACAACGACATCTGTGAATTACAATTAGTAGTCTCCTCACCGATCTACTCAATCTTCAATAATTCCATTGCTATAGATTCGACCTCGACTGTGGAGTGTGGACTGTATAGCAGGCGACGAAGACGAAGATGTGTCTGCGGCATGGAAATATTATAATTTTACTATTTAGTATATATTTATTAGTAACAGAATGTTTTACCGAAGATATACCAGGCTGTGGTGGATTTTTAAAAAGTCATGCGGATATCGATTTTTCTAAAGTTCAAATAAAACTGTGAGTATACATACGTATATCAAATAATCGAAGGTTATGACATGGCAGCATGTCCGCTTTAATGACGAGTAGTTAATTTCATAAAATCCGTTAAAACTGTCGCAAAATATTTAACATTAACCAAATTATTTAAATATATTCATGATCCAGGTATACAAAGGCTGGAAGTTTGAAGGTCGAAACAGAATGCGCTCCAAATAATGGATACTACTTCTTACCTCTCTACGACAAAGGGGAATACATTCTTAAAGTAAATACCGAAATCATTAGATGAAACATATCTATATAACATGATTTAGAGTTCTATCCATATTTATAAATAAATATAAATATACTTTTTAAAAATCACAGGTCGAACCTCCCAGAGGATGGAGTTTTGAACCTACCGCAGTTACATTGAATGTTGATGGATCTACAGACTTGTGTAGCTTAGGAAAAGACATTAATTTTATATTCAAAGGCTTTGGAATCACGGGAAAAGTGAGCTAACTATTAGTTACATAATATTTTAGTATAAATATTAAATATGCCTGATAATTATCTCAAAACTTACACTGCATTACCTTGAGAGAATATTGAGAGAGCAACACATACTGATAACAGTCTTTTCTCTCTTTGTTATTGATTATCTTTATTTGAATCAGGTAACAAGCGAGGGATCTAACTCTGGACCTAAAGGAGTTACTGTCTCATTGTATACTGATAAAAACAATGAAACTCCTGTTGGTACAACTATCACCGCTGACGGCGGTACATTCTACTTTACACCTATTCAACCCGGGAAATATGTTCTTGTGGCGTCACATCCTCAGTAGGTTTTGTCTAGCTTGAAGTTTCATGATTCATTGATTCATGGACAAGAAAACACGATTTTTAGATAACGAATTGCTCATTTGAAGCATCCCTTTTTTTCATGAAAAAATAGTTCTTGCAGAGGCTGTAGCCTTTGCAATAATTCATAGGACTGCCTCATCGTTAATGAAATTGGCACTAAATGGCCATTTTTTGCTAATTTTATGTTCCAAGATCCGACTGCTCACAGAGATGGTTGTTGATTTTCCCACAAAGAATAAGTTTTCTGAAAACTGTTTTCAGTGGGATGATATGTAATACTTTTTCATCAATCTTGAAATATTTGAAGATTCAGATATACAGCTGCTCATCAAGTGCTCCCTTCCTTTTTATGTATAAATCCCTTCTACAAAATCTAGGTTCTGTGAGATAATTTTTGATGAGACTGCATTGCTCTAAACCATCTTGAAATTCGATGTGACGGTCTTAAAACCATGTCACGTAGCTTAGATTTTGGAGGAAGTTATTATATGTAACAAGAAAGGCAGTACTTGATGACAAGCACTACCTCTAAATTTTTAATAATTGGCATTTTGTATTTTTGAAAATTCCTTTATTGATCTACTAAATATTATCCCACTGCTCTCCGGTTTCAGACCTACGCTTTTGGGGAAAGTAACAAGTATCTTGATAAGCAGTCGAATCTTTGAACATAAAAATAACCATTTAGCGTCAAGTTCGTCACTGACGAGGCAGTAGTAAAAATTATTGCATAGACTACAGCAACTAGTTATCTCAAAATCGTGTTTTTTTTCAGCACATCAAATCCAGAAACAAATATACATTTTTGACCATTAAACTCTGACTAAGGAATGCCTTTATATTTCAAAGGTGGCTTATTGAAAAATCTAAAGTCGATGTCACGGTCAGAGAAGGAAATACAGAATTGGCCGACAATAGTCTGGTTGTTGCTGGGTACGACGTGAGTGGACGAGTCACTAGCGAAGAAGAACCCATGAAAGGAGTGTCTTTTATTATTTTTGGGGTGCGTTGAGGAAAGAGATTCGATTTTATCTTAATCGAGAGACTAAAACATTTTTCAAAGGGTATTATCATGGTAATAATAATATACTGTTCATATTACAGAATGGCAAAGCCAAGAACTGCGCAACTACCCCGATCCGAGGCTTTGAATCAAGAAAACCTCTATGTCATGTTCTCTCTGACAAAAATGGCCGCTTCACTTTTCCTTCTTTATCACCCGGCGAATACAGTCTTATACCGCACTACGCCGGAGCTCAGACCAAGTTTGATGTTCAGCCAATAGAGTTGTCGTTCAAAGTTCAGCATGAAAGTTTAATCCTCTCTCAAGAATTCAAGATAACCGGCTTCACGATAAGTGGAACTGTATATGCATCTACACAGGGTGGTGGCTTGAAAGGAGCAAAAATTTATCTGAATAAGAAACTTGTTGCTACTGCAGATAAAGACGGCAGTTACAGAGTTGACAATATGAAAGCGGGACAATATATTTTCAAAGTTGAAGCCGGTGACTATCAACCTTTTGATTTATTTACCTTTATTCAATTATTGTGTGATTTGTCGAATGTGCGAGCCTAAATTTATATATTGTCTTATATAACAGAAGCATTTTCACATATCTTTTCATAGACGATGTTGAATTCGAGGAAAAATATGTGAAAGTATCACCAAATTCTGCTGAATTACCGCCATCAGCGCCTTCATCTTACAGAGTTTGTGGGAAGGTCACACTCTCTAATAAAAACACTCTACACCATCGTAAGGTTGCAGTGCAAAAAGTTGCTTCTACATTCCACAGTGAAATAGACACAGATCCCAAGACTGGAGAATTTTGTATATATCTTGGTCCAGGCAAATATCAATTGAACGTTTTCGTTAGTGATGAGGAAAAAGCTAAAGGATTGCAGTAAGTATCGGCTACAAGATACAGAACAATGATATGGTATCACATGCATGATTCGGAGTTCAATCCTTTTGTTATGATATTAATTGCCTTTCAGATTCTATCCTCTGGTACATAATATCGATGTATCAACTGAACCGATAAAAAATATCAACTTTTTACAACTCAAAGCAACACTGACAGGAAAAATTCAGTGCTTAAAAGATACGGACTGCAGTCAAGCGGCTGTTACACTTAAAATACTTGATGGAGTTACTGTTAAGACTATTCAAACTAAACGTGAGATAGATTCGTTCCGGATTCTTAAGACTTAGATGTTTAGGAAGTAACTTTTTCAAATCCCTGATTGGTACGCTTTGAAGAAATATTTCTTTTTTTTGCAGTTTTGTTACTAGTATTTGACGGCATAATTTGGAACTATTTGAGATTTTTTTTTAGGAAAAAAGAGTGTTTTATGTTCGGAGGCACGAAATACACTTTTATTTTCAACATGAACAAAAATATGGCTTAAAATCAAAAAATTGTAATTTAAAAATTAAATTCATTTAATATCGTTGGATTTGTCACGAAATTACATCAATGTAGAATATTTTCTGGAAATTTAAAGAAGTTTTGATTAATGATGGGACCTGTATTCTACAAAAACCACTTTTGCTTCAGTGTGATAAATTTATGTAAGATGAAGTCCATAAAATTTGAAATAGTTTTGAATTATGTCTCAGAATCCTTGTAATAGAATATTTTTTCACAGCTAATCAGTGATTTGACAAAAAATTATTTCCAAGGTGAACACATTTCCATGAACCAAAATATTACGAATCAAATAATTCCAGATGGAGAGTACAAATTTCCTGACATTCTACCTGGCCAATACGAGGTGCTAATAGACACAGATGTATTTTGTTGGGAAAATCCTAGCCATAGAATATCTATTACTTCTGAACGTGCCGAGGCTCCTTTATTCAAGCAAACTGGTTTCTCCATAACGTTTATTTCTTCTCACGACACTGCAGTCGAGTTTACTGACCTGAAAAGTTCGGAAAAAGTATTCTTAAGCCTACCTAAGGGAAGCACTAGACATTGTGCTTCGGCACCTGGCGAGTACAACTTTACACCAAAAAGTTGTCATGTTTATGCAAGATCCGCTTATACCTGGGACACAAACAGTCTGGCTCCAGTAATATTGTCCTCTACAGAACATAGTCACAAAGGAAGTGTAATTAGCACAGATGCTGTTGATGGGCTTAGGGTGAAAATCGAAGGTGCTGGAGAACCAACAATGTAAGTTATCTGCACTTTTTTCTTTTCAGAATAAGATTCTCAACGTTCTTAAATTTTTTATGAATTAGCTATATCACGTATTTAAATCTTCTTGCAGTCTGGGTCCACTTAAGTATGTTAAAGAAGGAAATTCCTACAAATATGAATTTGAATTCAATGCAAACACTGACAATGAGTACATCATCACACCTCTCTCAGATATTCTCCTGTTCAATCCATCCTCTTCAATCGTACTTGGAGAAAACGATTGTCGAGATAACGTTGCAATATTTGTTGGTGATATGGGAAAGGTAAATTATGAGTCTGTTGATCGCTAATCAAATTTAGGGATTTGATCTCCCACAAACTTCTCTGCGGTATAGAACATCTTTTAGGACCTGAAAATAATATTAATTTAACTTTATCTTGTTAGCTTATTCTTATTATTAATAAATAGATAATACTTTTAAATTGTACTAAAGAATATGAAATTATTCCAACAGATTGTAAGTGGCAGTGTTCTACCTCCTCTGGAAGGAGTGAAAATTCAAATATTTGGTAAAGACAAGACGGCACCGGTTCAAACACTGGTTACGCCAAAGGATGGCGCGTATAGAGTTGGTCCCCTTGATGGTAAAGTTGATTACAGGTAAAAGTGGTGTATAAACTTATCCGTGAATGAACTTTATAATAAAGTGATACACTATTGTTTTATTATGAGGATGAGCACTTGAGATAATCATAAGTAAGAAACTTCATACACCCAAAATTTATCGTGTATTTTACTTGATTCAACTGAATAAATCTCATCCTTGATTAGTGAAGAAGAGACATTATGTCAGGTCTTGTTCACTAATCCAATTTCGTTATCTTTATTTCAGCGTAAGTGCCGAAAAAGATGGCTACATCATTACTGGACCAGATGAAAGCGGCAAATTTATGGCGCACAAGTTAGCTGAGGTGATTGTTGGTGTTTCAGATCAGGCTGACAACGCGCCATTACAGGTAAGTCATCATTACCATTTGTGGAATAATGATAGTTTTTCAATATCCAACGATATTCATTAATTCCCAGATCATACCCCATCAATGATGCGAAAATGTTTTATTTTCAATATTTAACTGCTATCCAACTCTGAAAATTATAATTACTTCCAGGGTGTACTCTTGTCCCTCTCTGGTGGGCAGAGTTATCGTAAAAACAGTATAACTGGTGAAGATGGTCAGTTAATTTTCAACTCTTTGTCTCCCGGTGAATATTATCTACGTCCTATGATGAAAGAATATCGATTTGATCCACCATCCAAAATGATCAATGTCGCAGAAGGTGCAACTGTCAAGGTTGAACTATCTGGTAACAGAGTCGCGTTTAGTGCATATGGAATTGTAACATCGTTAAACGGTGAACCAGAACAAGGTTTACTGGTCGAAGCTGTTGGACAAACAAATTGCGCATCTTATCAAGAAGAAGCAACGACTGAAGAGAATGGGAACTTCCGTATTAGAGGGCTTCAACCGTCTGTGAGTAAATTGCCTATTTATATCCAAAGTTCATTCAATGATGACTCTTTTCCTCAGTATTTATTTTCTTTCGTTAATTCACCTTGAATTTCGACAATTACTATTAAACGAATGTCTTTCTTTAATTTTCAGTGTATCTATGCCATTCGATTGAAACCCAACGCAGAAGCAAATGCTCATATCCAAAGAGCAACTCCAAGCTCTGTGGCTGTTCAAGCGACAGAAGATTTTCATGGTATTCGTCTGATTGCCTTTCATCCGATTTCACGAACCGATCTATCAGTACACATAGAAGCTGTTCATCCAGAACATTATAGAACTTTAAAAGTGAAGTTGTGCAGAGAGGACATGCCCGATTCACCAATTCACGTATCTAAATTAGACGCTCAACACAGTTCGAAGTTTGGTAACAATTACAATGCAGGATTTCTAATTCATTTTCCGCCTCTACAAGCCGACAATAAAAAATATTTTGTGCAATTGGAATCATCGTTGTCACAAACATCACACAAATTTAAAACCATACCTATATATTTTGAGGCAAATTCATCATTCAAACACATCAAATTATCCTTTCAAGCTGATCGAAAGGTAGATCAAGGTGATGTTAATCAGACATCTGTCGTTGCTTTACCTTTAATCATGCTTGTAGCAATAGCTTTTTTGAATCGAGAAAAACTATGGAATTATTTGACAACTCTGATTGAAAAGTGGACTAAACCAGGACCCATATCGAGATCACCGGTACAAACTATTCCCATTGATCCTAGAGCGGATGATATCATTGTTGAACAGATAATGAACATTAATAAAAGAAAAGCTAAACCGCGTAAGATGTAATTTCGATGTTTATACTTTATTCATGTATAGTGATACTGTTTTGATTGAATTCAAGCAATTTGAGCGAGTGAATTAGGGTATGTGGAGCATAGTTTTAAGGTAATATATTATTGGTAATTTTCGTATGAAAAAAAATAAGGTGTTGGTTTTGTTTATTTGTTGCGAAAATATCATAGCTCTGGTATTGAGGACCAACACCAAAATGATTACCTAATTGTAGAAAATTAGAGAGAAAAGGAAAATAGATTAAATCGTATAGTTAGTAGTTGAGATAAAAAAATTTCAAAAATAAACATAATTTAGGTAAAAATAAAATTTTTACTAGTTAGATAACCGGAGCGTTAAAAGTTTTGTACAAAGTTAACAAATGAATTCAAGTAACTTTATATCTACTAGATTAAAAATAATATAATACATGTAGGTAGTTATGGGATTAAATCATCAAGACTGTAATCATACAACAATCCACTTTATAAAATTATTTCAACATCTTTCTTTACATATTTTGAAATAACGATATAATACCAGCTGTTATGCATTACTGTATAAATAAGTGTAATGTAACAACTGCATTTACGATCTGTAAACAAATAATGAATTATATGTATGTATATACAACGTTAAATATACAGGATTAAATCGATCTCCTGGAATAAAAAACGGAATTTGCAAGACTAGATCTTTTGATAGATGTTCATGATTTTCGGCCTTTCATTTCTCACTGACTCCCGTATTGATGTGTATATCACAAAATGAATTTTTTGTCTCGTTTTTTATCGACTTGATTGTATGCGGAATGTCGCAACTATCAATCGTGAATTTTTCTCCTCATGATATCAAGATTATTCTTGACTTTCGAAATGGGGATATCGATAATTACATTCCGGAATTTGATTCTTGATGTTTATATCTTGATTAAGGTTAAAACCTACGATTGCGAATTCTATACATGTGTAATTTATCCCGTTGGATGAAGAGTGTTACACTTCAATGCTTCTGGTCCAAGAGTCACGTTCTTTTTTTCTGCAACAATTTACGCATGCGATTTTTTTCTTGCCCCGCGAGTAGAAAAAACAAGTTTGAATTGCGCGCGGTAGGGGGAAAGGGTTATGCTTCATCCGCCATCGTGGAAAAAACGCTTCATCAAATATGTCTTGAACAGTGCATTCTACGGCAATTTAGCGCGCTGTAACCTAAAAAATATGAGTTTTACCAAAAACAGTTTCAAATAATTAATGTAGGAAGTTTTGTTTTATGTGAGAAAAGGTCATAACTATTTTTCACCAACGATGTAGATGCACTGTTCACGAGATAAGTAATAAAACATGTTTTCCAAGCTGAAGCATAGCCTCTCCCCCACGCCGTCCTCACGGCGCAGCCTACCCAACTAGCATTTACACTCAGGGGACTCCCCTCAACCTTTATTTCGCCTTGTTTCTTGGACTATTATATACCTATGCTATTTTTATTGGTAAAGGAAATATCCGGTAAGAAAAGGTATCAGATTCAGAAATAATCGAACACAATTATTTTTCAATGCTAAATTTTGTTTAATAAAATGATGATATATAAAACATTTTTGAGTACAACTACGTCATACATGCTACGATCTTCTATTCTTCGTATTTGGTATAACGATGTATTTCTATACGATGAAATATTCCTGTCAAGGAGAAGAATTATTTGAAATTATAGCAAGCTGTTTTTAAACCTTGTAATAAATTTGGTTAAACTTATTGCGCTACATACCGCTGGATTTGATTTGTACAAGCAAACGTTGAAATTGTAAACTCTCTCACAATTATCAGTTCCAGCTATAAAAAATAAATTAAAGTATTATACAGATGTGCGATTGAGATTGTTTCTGACCAGTATAAAGTTGTGCAGACATTATTTTTATTTTGTCTTCTTTTTCTTTCCGCGATATAATCGGATTAAGGAAAGAAAAAGAAGAATGTATGTGTAACTCACGGTCAGAATCAAACTCGCAGTAATAACTAATTGTAAAATAACTAGAAAAAAAGAGATTCGATTTTGACACGTAATAAACTTTTTGTATTTGGATTAAATCTGAAATGTAAATATTGAAAGACGAAATTTTGTGAGTCACAATTAATTAGGTAAATTTAGGTTTTTGTTTCTTTTACTTGTCTCGCGACAGTCGTTGACCATTTTCGTCCCAATTTCCTTGTATTCTCGTGGCATGATGTTTATGAATCCATCGAAGTCGATCACACCAGACTTTGATATCTGGCAAGTGATAAAACGAATAATGTTAGTAAAATGGGATAATTCATTACACGCGGAATGGATCAAAATAAGACGCACACACAGATTTCTATATACTGAGTGATTCATTTTAATCGCCCCAGGCCGATTTTTTCCGAAACTAAGCAAGATAGGACAAAAAGTTTGGTACAAAATATTCAGGATTCAGAGGGGGACAAAACTTGGTGGTATCAGTATTTCCGTGAATGGAGCCGCCGAGGTCAGGTGAAGATTAATTTTATTTTTTTGAATGGAAACCAACATTTTTCATCGCATCATTTTGTTTTACTTGAAAAATCAAACGACTTTTGTACGAAACATTTTTGTGTGAGACATCAAGTTTTCATGATATTCAACTGAACAACTACAGATTTTTGAACTTTTGAGAAGATTTCACCTCTAAACTATCAAGTTTGGAGAAAAATTGCAAGAGACAAAAAGTGCGTAATTTCATGTAAAAATTCTTGGACAATGATTGAAGAATTTTTTCCAATAACTTTTTATTGTAGCTTCTTTAATTGCTTGAAAAACAGCAAAAATTGTTTTAAAAAAAAAATCTGCAATTATTCTCCAAGAATCTTTACATGAAATTACACATTTTTTGTCAACGCAAACTTTCTCCAAACTTGATAGTTTAGAGGTGAAATGTTCTTAAAACTTCAAAAATCTCTGGTCGTTCAGTTGAATAGCATAAAGACTTGATGTCTCACAAAAAAAATGTTTCATACGAAAGTCGTTTGATTTTTCAAGTAGAACAAAATTACGTAATGAAAAATATGAATTTCCGTTTAAAAAAACAAAGTTGACCTTTACCTGACCTAAGCGGCTCCATTTACGGAAATACTTATATGTATCACCAAATTTCGTCCCCCTCTGAACCCTGAATATTTTATACTAATATTTTTTCCGTATCTTGCTTAGTTTCGGAAAAATCGGCCTGGGGCGATTAAAATGAATCACCCAGTATATGAATCATTATTATTAGATATTACTCGCTATTCATAAATAATACACTCATATTAATATTTCTAAGCGATTTTCTAATGATGTTTAAAGACAATATCTAGTCCTTACGAGATTCGTTGTTTCTAATAAACAATTCAAGTAACACTTAAACTCGGTTTGGTCAGAAAATTCTCCAGCTCCACCCTTCTCAATGAGATCTGAAATTCAAACAAATTCGAACTTACATTACCTCACCTCAAAATTTTTTAGTATCCAATGTCTTAAGTAAGCCTCCCAAAATTTTTACGGAAATGAAAATTTATTAAAGATTTCTCTATAATTATAAAGGTAATTAAAAAAATTAAATAAAAAAAGAAGCTTTTCATTTTGTTTAATCACTACTCTCACCTCTATATTTCTTCCATCATTGGGGGGGAGGGTATTTTTTTTTTTTTTTTAATATATTAATACACCATATTAAGATTATTCTGTGAAAATTTGATGTCGATTGGAATAAAACTAACGGAGATATGGAGTTGTAAGTCTCCGCCTCTCCATTCGGTTTTGCGCTTATAGGGAACAGCTACTTGAGAGCCGAGCGGAGGAAGAAGCTACCAAAGAAAGCAAAGAAAGTAAAATTCGACGTAGACAGGAGCAAAAAGATGCACTAGACATCTTAGCTGAAAGCCATTCGCTTATGGCATCGATGATTCAGTGTAAGTAAGAAAAAAAAAAAAAATATTCGTTTTGTGGTGTGAAAAACTTTGAAACTTTTAAACGCGTTTTTCTCACACTCAGCTTTTTTAGAGTCGATGACGTCTCTAGCTCAAAATCTACTTCACTGATCCTTTTGAAATTTTCCACACTTTTTCTTTACATAAATAACGAGGTAATGCTGTCGAGTATTTTTTTTTTTTAATTTAAACATGTTTTCAAATTACAGAATTTTCGATGTTTTTTTTATGAAAAATCGGTATTTGGACTTCTAAGTGCTGTAACAAATCGAAAAATCAATAAAAAAAAAAAAAAAAAAACCCGACAGGGTTACCTGCAGAAACTTATCTACTAATAAAATCATTTTGGTTCTTTGATTTTAGATGATCGAGTGATGATCGAGTTTTTTTGAGATATCCCCGGAGATTCACTGTCAATGGCTCATTTCTTCATAATTATTAATGAAAATTTCACAGAATATTCCTCAAATGTTACTTTATCATATATGTAGTACTTATAGAAATAAATATAACTTAACTCTGTGCATCGAATTAACCTTACCCCCCCCCCCCCCATAATGACCATAAAAGTACGCAAAATTTTAGGCAAAGATATTAATAATTAGGGGCTGCTATAGTCGGGGATTATTTTCGAAATTCTTCAGCCACTTTTAAAAATTATTCCCTTACGTTAAAATTTCTGGAGGCATAGGTACTCAAATATTAAAAACTATCAAATTTTGCCATGAGACTGAAAATTAAAAATTTCTAGTCAGAAAGTTCTCACCAGATTATAATACATAAGAATTTACCTTCGGCCACTTTGGTCTTATCTACGCACTGTTCATGTAGACCCTTGGTGAGCACAGCTATGGACTTGGGTACTGCCTGATATTATATCATATAATACGTTAATTTAAGACAAATTGAAGAGTTATAACATATTTAATAAACTATGTTAACGAGCTCCTACTGTGCCACAAATTTTACTACATTTTATCCCTATTTCTAGGAACTGCACCCATTTCCCTCTAATTTCACATAATTATTACCAATAATCGTCGCACTATACTCAATGTACGTTTTTGGTACTATTTTATTTTTTTTTGGTACCATTTTCGGACTATTTTTTCTATTGATGTGAAGTGATTTCAATGACTGGTATACATCTATTTGACAGGATTGCTGTAAATTGCTATCACTATAAAAAAAAACCCGTACTCTTTCAGCAATAATTGAAAAACTGTTTCGTGTCACCAATGTAAGTATTTTTATAGATATTAGGCAGTAGGAGCCCTGAATATGGTAAAAACTAGAGAAAATTAAAATAGGAGTAAATTTGATTTGAGCTATCAAAACTCACTTTTCCGTAAATTGTTGAAGCCAAACAGGCCAAGATGAGTAGAGAAACGTAGATCTTCATTATGCCAAGAAACAAACTCTTTCTGACAAGTTCCTCCTCAAAAACCGATCTTTTATACACAACCAATCTTAAATGCTCTAGATATAGATATACATCAAACCATTGAGATACTTTGCTAAAATTACCGAGATCACGCACGGTTATTAAATATCTAAATCGTTTGATCTTCACCCTCGTTTTTTGCCACCCATATACCTGACTTCTCATGCGTCATATCTGCGTGTAATGAAGGCCAACCATACAACCCAGCATTAATTAAGTGAAAAGCCTCTTAAGTGTCATATACAGGGTATCCCAAAAATATGTATATAGAAAGTCAAGAGAGTAATAGAGGAGGTCGAGCTGAGAAAATTGACCTGTATAACATGTGGTCTCCGAAGCACCTGTCACAAGATATGGCCGGTTAAAAAATCGCGGTAGGCGCCGGTATGTAGACAACCACGTACACAGCAAGTATCCGTCAGCTGTCCAAGTGATTCTGTTCATTGGCACGAGACTCTACCGAGTCTCTTGATAAGTGCGCTCGATTGTTCCTACAAGTTATAACACTTTCGACATTGAATTTTCGCCAAAATGGATACGTGCTGTGTACTCGGTTGCCTACATGCCGACACCCACCGCCATTTTTTAACCGGGCATATCTCGTGACCGGTGCTTCGGAGACTACATGTTATATAGATCAATTTACTCAGCTCGACCCCTTCTATTACCCCCTTGAATTTCTATATGTAATTCTGGGACACCCTGTATATTCAATTGCAATAGACTGGAATTAGATTACTGGATTTGTATAAGCAACTAATACGGTGTGACCGAGATTGATATAACTATACCGATTGCCTGCAAAATTATAGATGTAATCCTACTGCAGTCTCTTTTCTATAGCCTAGAATTAGTGGGTTGTCAGCAAAGTATTGATAAAATAGCTGATGCATTTTGCAGAGTTTATACATAAACGTATTTACGTTAATACTTCCCGGAAATATGATATATCACATTTCTGAACTTTTGCTAGTAATTTTAGTTTAAATTATGCAAGATTGATTTTCTTAGGAAAGGGCATAGCCGAATAAGCGGGTCAAAAGTGCCCTTTCACCAAACGAGTCGCGGACTTTATTGCTAGTCAGGCCTTGGTAAAAGAGGTATCCATGCCAAATTTCAGCCCTCCATCTCTTCTGTCGTGGTAGTTATCGCGAAAAAACGGGATTTTCGAGTTTAATGCTACATTTCTGCCAATTTATCGATTTCACCTTTGCCAAAATTCATGGTACTGTATTTTCGTTGGAAAAATCTAGAAAAAATTGTCTGGAGACTCAGCGCTGCACATCCGATTTTTAAAAAATTTCTAAAGGTTTAAATTCGATGTTTCGAGTGGATTTCCGCGAGGCACTAAGTTCTGATAATTTTTTCTAAAAACTTTGACGATTACCACTTCGATGTCTTCATTAACCTTTGTTCTACTTTTGGTGCGTCAGGTTAAAAAAAAAAATGAACAAGCCTTCTGAAATTTTTCAAGATCCAGATTTCATTCTGAAGCATTAAAATACATATTTTCGCATGTATTTTGATCCGCTCCTCCTCTCTGAATTCTTTCAAGCCCTTAGCTCAATGTTGATATGGGGAAAAAACATGTATAACCAACATTATTCTTTCGCTGATTTTTTTATTGTTACATTCGGATAATCATTTATTTTAGTTCCAATCAAAAGAAAAATGTGACATATTACTTACATACTTATATGTGAAAAGTGTTACAAATATTAAAAAATAGGCGGAGTTGATATTTCCGAGGGGGAAATAACTCATTGAATTGACGTGTCAATGGTCGGTGAATCAATACAAATTAATCGAAATGATTGCAAATTAACACGAATTCAATGAATTATTTCGAATTGACATGAATTAATTCGCAGTACACGAATTAATTCGAATTGAGAAAAATTCAAAAAAATTAAATAAATTAAACGAAATTAGATTGAATTGGTTCAGATTAGGCGAAATTAGTGCAAATTATTTCGAAGTTATCGGAATTATTCGAAATTAACCTGGATTTGTGTCCGATGCACTCTGACTATTGGAGGAATTGACAAATTAGTCTAATTCACCGTGAGTCGGTTCAGTACTTTTGTGACAAGTTCATAGTTGTGCTAAAATAAAATTCGACGAATCATCACGAATTAACTTTAACTAACGTGAATTATTCGGAATTTGTTTAGAATTAATGAATTATTTCGAATTAAACAAACTTATTTTGCATTGACAGGAATCAACTCGAATTATAGTGAACTCATTTGAATTATAATGAATCAATTCGAATTACGAGAATTAAATTAGTTTGAGAAGATTAATGCGAATTAATTCAAACTAAAAAATTGATGTGTCAATGAAGATTCGAGTTATTTTTGCCTCGGATATTTCCTACAAATTGAATGTTTACAATACGTATATGTAAGTAACATGTCACATTTTTCTTGCAATTGCAACTAAAATAAATGATCATCCGAATGTAACAATTAGAAAATCAGCGAAAGAAAAATGTTAGTTATACATGTTTTTTCCCCATATCAACATTGAGCTAAGGGCTTGAAAGAATTCAGAGAGGAGAAGGAGATCAAAATACATGCGAAAATATGTATTTTAATGCTTCGGAATGAAATCCGGATCTTAAAAAATTTCAGAAGGCTTGTTCATTTTTTTTTAACATGACGCACCAAAAGTAGAACATTTTATTTTAGCACAACTATGAACTTGTCACAAAAGTACTGAACCGACTCACGGTGAATTAGACTAATTTGTCAATTCCTCCAATAGTCAGAGTGCATCGGACACAAATCCAGGTTAATTTCGAATAATTCCGATAACTTCGAAATAATTTCCACTAATTTCGCCTAATCTGAACCAATTCAATCTAATTTCGTTTAATTTATTTAATTTTTTTGAATTTTTCTCAATTCGAATTAATTCGTGTACTGCGAATTAATTCATGTCAATTCGAAATAATTCATTGAATTCGTGTTAATTTGCAATCATTTCGATTAATTTGTATTGATTCACCGACCATTGACACGTCAATTCAATGAGTTATTTCCCCCTCGGAAATATCAACTCCGCCTATTTTTTAATATTTGTAACACTTTTCACATATAAGTATGTAAGTAATATGTCACATTTTTCTTTTGATTGGAACTAAAATAAATGATTATCCGAATGTAACAATAAAAAAATCAGCGAAAGAATAATGTTGGTTATACATGTTTTTTCCCCATATCAACATTGAGCTAAGGGCTTGAAAGAATTCAGAGAGGAGAAGGAGATCAAAATACATGCGAAAATATGTATTTTAATGCTTCGGAATGAAATCCGGATCTTAAAAAATTTCAGAAGGCTTGTTCATTTTTTTTTAACATGACGCACCAAAAGTAGAACAAAGGCTAATGAAGACATCGAAGTGGTAATCATCAAAGTTTTTAGAAAAAATTATGAGAACTTAGTGCCTCGCGGAAATCCACTCGAAACATCGAATTTAAACCTTTAGAAATTTTTTAAAAATCGGATGTGCAGCGCTGAGTCTCCAGACAATTTTTTCTAGATTTTTCCAACGAAAATACAGTACCATGAATTTTGGTAAAGGTGAAATCGATAAATTGGCAGAAATGTAGCATTAAACTCGAAAATCCCGTTTTTTCGCGATAACTACCACGACAGAAGGGATGAAGGGCTGAAATTTGGCATGGGTACCTCTTTTACCAAGGCCTGACTAGAAATAAAGTCCGCGACTCGTTTGATGAAAGGGCACTTTTGACCCGCTTATTCGGCTATGCCCTTTTCAGACGCCGAACAAGTATTAAAATATTCATCTAGAGTGAAAAAATTGGGAATTAGAACCCGATTAATAGTTTAAAAGTAATGAAACAATTTATAGGCTTGATACTTACAAGATAGAGAAAACTTTTTGCAATTGTGAAAATCGATTTAAGGGACTCACGAGGCTTCGTTGGCTTTGTTTTCCACCAATTCTGATAGTATGATTCTTTGAAATTATTTCCCTGTTTGATGTTTTTAAAAATTCGCAAAATTGGGCTCAGCAGAGCCAAAAATTTGAGGTCGTGTATGATCGGAAGTGCCCGCCCGGAAGTATAGCGTCTCGCCTTTATGCCGTTGCAGTCAATTGCGTTTTTCTCAAACCAGCATTTTTCGTTAATTTTACCGCGATAACTCAAGAACGGATGCAGATATCGAGTTAATTTTCATTCTAAAATGAAGATAATAAAATTTTTTACAAAGTGAATCTATATTTAAAAAAAAAATTAATTTTCAAGGTTAGTTTAAGGGGGATTTATCAGAAAATTACTTAAATTTTTCGTTTTTGTTTTTTATTTTTTGGCCATTTTAAGTAGTACACAATTTTGAAAAACTTGGCGGAGCTTTAGATTATCTTCCTGTCTGTCTGAGTCACCAATTTTAAAAAGGAAATATCTAAATTCGTTCCCGCAAACTAGCCATTTCATAATAATAAAATTACAAAAATCACGTGACTAGGTATACACCATTTTATCTTTTTTTTTAATATAATTGTTCATTGCGATTCAATTGCAGATTTCATTAAAAATTATTTTTCGGTAAAATTTATGTTGCAAATCGTACGATTCTGGTTCAAAATTTTATCTATGCACTTCCACTTGCTTCCTAAATTCTTTTCGATGTTGTTTGGACACTTGGGGACTCCTGTTGCTATCATATTAATTGCAAATTATTACCACACAAGCCATATATTGCCATTACAGACCAAATGTAAGGAGCTTGGGAAAAGAAAGAGATTCATAAAATCAATCCTCAACATTGATATCAGTGAGATGAATTAATAAACCAGCTATTGACTATAGTCAGTAAAAACGACGTATCGTCGAATCTGGCACTTATTTATATAGAAGAATTATTCCTGATCCTCAAAGATCCTTCAATAAATTGACGTGCGCACTTAAATACATCGTAAGTATGATGATTCTACGTACTCTTAAATATTCGACATTATGGTATACTTCGATATACCGGGTGATTGATTTTAATCGCCCCAGGCCAATTTTTTCGAAACTAAGCAAGATACGAAAAAAAGTTTGTTATAAAATATTCAAGGTTCAGAGGGAAACGAAACTTGGTGGTATCAGTATTTCCGTAAATGAAGCCACCGAGATCAGGTAAAGGTTAACTTTGTTTTTTTGAATGGAAACCCACATTTTTCATCACAACATTTTGTTTTACTTGAAAAATCAAACGACTTTTGTATGAAACATTTTTTTGTGAGACATCAAGTTTTTACGATATTCAACTGAACAACTATAGATTTCTAAACTTTTGAGAAGATTTCTGAGAAAATTTTTGAGAAAAATTGCAAAAGACAAAAAGTGCGTAATTTCATGCAAAAATTCTTGGACAATGATTGAAGAATTTTTCCTAATAACTTTTTATTGTAGCTTCATTAATTGACCGAAAAACAGCAGAAATTGTTTTTAAAAAAATCTGCAATTATTCTCCAAAAATCTTTACATGAAATCGTCGATTCTACCTAGTCAGATTTCAAAACGGTATTGCGATCGAACTATCCATCCGAAGTGGTTCAAAACAATTACGGAACATGCTTTGAACATTCTAGATGATGTAAAAAAAATTGATTTATAAGAAATAAAATGGCAACATATGTTAAAAAAAAAATCATAAAAAGATCAATGCGCAAAAGGACACTTTTTACTCGAAAAATCATAACTTTCTCAATTTTTTATATTTTCAACTAAAATTTGGAGGTGATATTTCTTAGATGTGATACTTTTGGAAAAAAATTGTAGCATAATATGCGTTCCAAAAAAGGTATTCATTTCGTTGTGTGAAGAAAGCGGATTTTGGCGCATGATGTTGTTTGATCTGCTGTAAGGTCCACATTGACGTTTGATTCACATGACTTACGATCCATACCGATAAGGGATACTTCAAACCCCAGGTATATGGCGACTAAGGTCTCGTTCGGCGCCGGGGACTATTATATATTTACGCCGAAAGTTGATCAACGGATCGATACTACCATGTGTGACCACGAAGAGTTAATGGGGCTAATGTACCCCATTCCATCGGTCGAAAAACATACGTATGGTAGCAATGAATTTTACAGTTTTTCCAACGTATCAAACTGCACTTTACTCTCCATTACAGATGAATAAACTTCGATCTGTGCCCGAGAGTACAAATTTTCATCCAAAAAAAGAATTCGTCGCTAATTAAAATCAATAAATGTGGATTGAAAAAAATCTGAGTGAAATTAGTTGTTTAGGTCATAGATGAGATGGTTCGGGTAGTGTTTGATCATTGTTATCTATACATACATTAGGTATATATGCATGATACGTTTTGCAATGGATAAAATAATAAATAAGTCAATAAATTTCGACAAACATCTTGCTTTGTGAGAAACAATTAAAAATTATACATTATTAGTTGAATTACAAGCAACAATTGTATCAATAACTAAATATATTATCTATATGTATGTAAATGTATTCTATAATATATGTAAATTGTATATTTAGATATATGTATGTATGTATGTAATTATCTATATTATTTATACGCACTTCAATGTACGAATGTCGTTTTCTTAAATCAATTATCTGGGAGCTGCAGAAGCTGCGAAAATTCGAATCATTGTAAAAACGAAATTTAAGGCTTTTTAATCCGTTTCAATATCCATTTTAATTAACTGGACATTCAAACGACCAGAAAAATTTTTCTTACTCTTGCTGAAAACACTCTAGATTTTGAGTTACCTTAACGACCCTTAAATCCGTTTTTTTTTTTTTTTTTTTTTTTTATTATGATTTTTATTTGAATTTGTTTTTAATGCAATTATTTAATATTTTCATTTTATTTTATCTGATAGAAGGGAAAGCAATTGAACTGAAATTTACGACCGTTGATTATGTTTGAAAATAAAATAACCCGTTTTCCTACAAAATATTATATTTCGCACACCAAACATATAGAGATTGTATATTATATCTACTACGATATCCTTAATATTAGTTTGTATCATTTTATATGTATTTAAGGAAGTATGTCACCCTTGTGTAACGAAAGAACGTTTTTTGAATTCATTTATAAAAGAATTGAATAAAGTTACAGATTTTCGGATCACAAATGTGTTGGTTTATTCCATTGCAATCATTAAAACAAAGAAAAATAAAAACGAAACTAGAAAAAGCACATCGTAATCATGTCCGCTGAACAGTATCAAAAAAATCGACTATTTTTTTGTTTCAAAAAGCAAGACAAAAATATTGTTCCAAATGGCGAAAAAAAAAATGCTGTCAAAGTTTGAGCTTTTAATATTAATATTGAAAGGTGCATCAACGCGGTTTTCTATTTCCCATTTAAACAACATGGAAAGCTTTTTTTTTAAACTTTGCAATTTTCACTCGTTAACGCATTACTTTACTGATAAGACTAGAACATATTTATGTAGGGAATTAAACGCTCTATAAAAAAGATCTCTTATCATTTTATGATATATCTACTCTTTCAAAAGTTATTTAAGGTGAAAGTTGAATTTACAATAAATTTCATGATTTTTTTACTTTTTCAGAAAAATTCTCAGACTAATCGTAGAATTTTGTAGGAAAAAAAATGCAATGTTTATGTTTAAATGCAAATAATTAAAGATCCTTCAAGAATTTCAAAAACTTTGTGAAAGATAATTTGAAGAAAATGAAAGGTTCTATAAAATAAGTCCTATAAAATTTTACGATTAGTCTGAGAATTTTGCTGAAAAAGTAGAAAAATCATGAAATTTACTGTAAATTCAACTTTCACCTTGAATAACTTTTGAAAGAATAGATTCATCATAAAATGATAAGAGACCTATTTTGTAGAACGTTCAATTTCCTACACAAATATGTTCTAGTCTTATCAGTACACTAATGCGTTGACGAGTTATAAAATTCCAAAGTTAAAAAAAAAAAAAATTTCCATGTTATTTTAAATGGGAAATAGAAAATCGCGATGATGCACCTTTTAATATTAATATTAAGAACTCAAACTTTGACAACATTTTTTTTTTCGTCATTTGGAACAATATTTTTGACTTACTTTTTGAAATAAAAAAATAATACCAATGCAGTGCATTGCAATATCTTCGCTATTTCATTTAGATATTTTGACTATTCTTTTTAATGTACCTAATAATTTATATTTAGTAAATGAAAAGATAATTTTTTCAAGAACTGAAATTAAAATAAAAAAAATATCCTGTCTTTTCGCTTTTCAAGGGTGAGATTATCCCTTTAGGGAACTCAATCGTTACGGAACGTTTGAAAAATATGTTTGCTCGTGGTAATTCGTTAGATTGAAAACAAAACTTCAATCTAATTATATAAATGTAGATGTATTCGATAATAGTTAAGGCTTCAGTAAATATAATAAAAGGGAAATTAATTTCTTAATGATGATAATGAATTAATTGTTTTAAAAACGGTAAGAATATTCTTAAAAATAAACAAATACTCACGTTCAATTAATATCCAAATTATATGAATTTTTGGAATTTTTAGATATTCAGAATTCAGAAAGCCTCAAATTATTATTCTCAACGAAATATAAAACTTTTTAACAACTGCATGAATCAACTTATGAGAAAAAATCATTTTAGTTTACGTATAACTTACAAATTAGCATCCCAAATGTCACAAAATTATAACAATAAATTCTCATTATTATAAAATTATTAATCAAAATTAATTTTTCGGTTTTCAAAATTAAGACCTAAGTCCTAGCGATTGAACTCCCCGATTATCTTCAACCTCAACTTCATCAACACATTCGGCGAATTTAATCTTGAGCAGTCTCGTTTGTCTTTTGACACCACTTCAAAAAAGATAGTACGTCTGAAAAAAAAGAACATATCCGCTGTTATACTTCATCATTTTTAATTTTAAAAATCGTATTGAAGATCACAATCTCATTTTTTTATTACAACTATAAATAAATTAAAGAATTATCCATTACAGAACGAACAAACAATCTTGGATAATTTTTTCATATTTTCAAACTCTAAATCGAGCTTATAATCTTTAATGTAAAATAATTACAAGTGTCGCTGATATAAAATCGGAATTAAACTCACCTTCGGAGATCTTTCAGCATAACATTTGTTGAACGTGTAGGCATACTGACAATTGTCACCGTTTGCTGAAATGGTGTATAAAAAAGAATTAGTAAAAAAGGGGGGAAATGTTGTTTAAATTTTCACAGATAAACAGAGAAACAACGACACCCTAGATACCAAAGTATTTACCGATCCTCTTGCATTCGCTAACGGCTCTCTGGACTTCAGCTCGGTAGGCCGGTATTCTTTGGAAGAAAGTGAGCATCCCGTTTAAGCTAAGCTCACGCTTATCATCTACAAGACCAAACTGCTCCCAAAGACAGTACATGTAACACTGGAAATAAAAAAAAAATAATTTTAATTTTAGACAATTTTATATTTTTAAACAAAATTTCGATGCAATTTCAGCTCAACTTGATCATCCTCCGGCCTGGACCCCTTCGAATTTGGTCGAAACTTTTTTTTGTGAATTATTCTTGATCCGAATGAAAACCTGTATTTTTTAAGAATTTTTTGAACTTCCGATTCGGAGATTTCAAAATTTGGCTGTTTATTAATTCTAAGAATTTTTTAATAATCATTTCTTAAATTTGGAAAGTCGTATGGAAGTAGTCAATCAGTTCATCTTGATTCCAGCTTTCTGAAAAAAAAATATTTCAGAATTTTGTGATGACGTTTAGTCTGCCGGAAATTTCCGTGAAAAAGAAAAATAGATTTTTCGAATATTTGAACCGTCTTGATTTTTATTTTTATTTTGAGATTATTCAGAAGTTATGATTTTCTTAGTACACGCGTAAACACGTTATGATATTCAGAAATTTGAGGAATTTTAATGTTTTATAAATCTTTCAAAGCAATTTCCGTTAGCCTGCTAAAACGTCATCGCGAAATTCAAAAATAATTTTGTTTTTTTTTTGGAAAGCTGAAATCAAGACGAAACAATTGACTATCAAAATTTTGTCGATACGATTTTCCAAATTCAACATAAAATTTATAAAAATACTTATTGGAATAAATAAAAAGTCCAATTTTGACTCTTCGGATCTCCGAATCGGCGGGGACGAACCAATTTTGAAAAACGTACAGCTGTTACGATTTGGACCTGCAGAGTTAAAGCACTATAAATAAATTTCGACCAAATTCGAAAGGGTCAGGTCTGAAGGGTGGCCGAGTGTCGAGCTGAAAAGCCTCTTTTATAAAATAAGATAAAAAATTATTTTGAATTTTCAACGATTGTACAATAATTTAGTGAAAGTTCATTACCATTAAAGGTCGGCCTTCTGGCCACTGTCCATTTCTCACAGCTTCTATATCGGCTGAAATTATAATAAAACTTTATAAATCAAAGAATAGTTGTCTGTATGCCACGTGTTATAATTTCGTATTACAAAAATCATAATTCCTTATTGTATATGGCAGTCCGCATAAAAAGGGTCCACTTTGTCACTATTGGCAAGTTTGCTGGTGAATTTCTCCATCTTTTAAAACCAGATAGAACCCTCTACGTTGAAAACTGGCCGAGTTATGAAGGTTTGAACTTGATAATTCGAAAAGCTCAATATGTCTCATTCAACACGAGAAGAGTTCCAATTCCATTTAGGACAATAAAAAAAAAAAAAACGAAACATTGATGATTTTGAACAGCACTGAAAAATGCGAATATCTTGAAAACTAGGATCGACTAAGTGAGCCCTTTTCATGCGAACGGCCACATATTATATATAATGAAATTTGTTACATTTTTTTAGGCGAAGTTGAAATTCCGAATTATAAAATTCCCGACTGTTTAAAATTCGGAATCTTAATATTCATACCGATTCAAAATTTTTCGGAAGAGTATTTTTCGTAAAGTCTGCATATAGCCGATGCGAAAAACTTGAAATCGAAAAACACTAAAGCTGGATAAAAATTCCGAAACTTGAAATTCACGAATGGCGAGCCTCTTCATTACATTTTTCTTTCGGAGTTTTTAACTATCTGCATTCCGATCTTTCCGAATTTTAATATTCAGAACTTTAAAACTTAATTTCGAAAATTCGAAATCGTCTCAAATAAATTTGTTATTATTCAACGTTCGGAACTTTTAAAATTCTAAACTTCTACCCAGTCCTATTTGCGTCGCTACTATAATATAATTTTAAAATAAATCGCTGCCTTTGAAATTTCCAAAACAAATTGTTAATAATAAATAGCTACAGCTTATAGTTTTGCATCCCAACCTTAGCAGAAAGTTATTTAAGTCATATAGGGTAACGGGTTAACCGTTTACCGGACCACAATAAGCATATCCCCCCCCCCCCCCCCCCGGCCCCCGGGGAATAAGGTAGTACGATATGTATATACAGGAATTGTACGATCAAATTAGTGATGCACGTTAAAAATACTTCTCGTATATTGTGTGGGTGTATATACCGGGTGATTCATTTTAATCGCCCGAGGCCGATTTTTCCGAAACTAAGCAAGATACGGAAAAAATATTGGTATAAAATATTTAGGGTTCAGAGGGGGACGAAATTTGGTGGTATCAGTATTTCCGTAAACGGAACTACTTAGGTCAGGTAAAGGTCAACTTTATTTTTTTAAACGGAAATTCATATTTTTCATTACGTAATTTTGTTCTACTTGAAAAATCAAACGACTTTCGTATAAAACATTTTTTTGTGAGACATCAAATCTTTATGATATTCAACTAAACGACTAGAGATTTTTGAAGTTTTAAGAACATTTCACCTCTAAACTATCAAGTTTGGAGAAAGATTGCGTTGACAAAAAATGCGTAATTTCATGTAAAGATTCTTGGAGAATAATTGCAGATTTTTTTTTAAAACAATTTCTGCTTTTTTTTTCAAGCAATTAAAGAAGCTACAATAAAAAGTTATTGGAAAAAAATTCTTCAATTATTGTCCAAGAATTTTTATATGAAATTACGCACTTTTTATCTCTTGCAATTTTTCTCCAAACTTGATAGTTTAGAGGTGAAATCTTTTCAAAAGTTCAGAAATCTCTAGTTATTCAGTTGAATATCATAAAAGCTTGATGTCTCACAAAAAAATGTTTCATACAAAAATCGTTTGACTTTTCAAGTAAAACAAAATGATGTGATGAAAAATGTGGGTTTCCATTCAAAAAAAATAAAGTTAATCTTCACCTGACCTCGGCGGCTCCATTTACGGAAATACTGATACCACCAAGTTTCGTCCCCCTCTGAACCCTGAATATTTTATATCAAACTTTTTTTTCGTATCTTGCTTGATTTCGGAAAAATCGGCCTGGCGGCGATTAAAATGAATCACCCGGTAGGCATATAAATTCATGGAATAAAACTGTTGCATGTGGTATTTTGTTGTATGTTCAAAATAACCTCAGTAACTATATATATAATTCACGAAGAAATATATATTTTATATGCATAGAAATATGCAAAAAAAATTCAAATACAAAATCATTTTGATAAGATATTTTTGTATTGTATTCCGTCATGCCAATTAATTAATTGACAGCTTAAAAATTCTTTAATTACGGAAATAAAAATTGAATTAACGAATGAGGCATACAATATTCTAGGTATTATTATTATTATTATTATTATTTTTCTTTTGGCAAATTTTTTCCCCACACTCTGTCTGCTGCAGTTACGATTTAAAGAATGTATAGTATGTATATGACGAAACCAAATTACGTACCCGTAGCCACTCCTGTCTGTGTTTGACAAGCGTTCACCACGCTAGCTGCCTTCGCGATCATATCGTCGGAAACAAAGCTGGGCCGCGTCTGCAATGTATTGATTAAACACCTCCGTAAACCTCAAAGCACCTGCCTGCCTACCTGCAGCTTCTCTAGGAGTCACTGTCTGCGCGACAGACTTATGTAAGATTAAACCCAACTTCAAGACGTTCTTAAACTATTATGATTTAAGAATGATTTAAAACTATAAAACTTATGAACTATATAAGGGTTAGAATATATTCAAATATCGGTATGCTGCAGGTAAATTAAATACAAGACAGTACATACATAATCAGATTTCTAAATTTTTGTGAAGAGATTTATTATTTTCTGATTCAATACTAGATGCAAAAAGACTTTTATCGTCCATCGTCCATACATAATTATACATGTGAGAATTTTGAAAGATAACTAGATTTTTATTGGTATCACAGTTGGGAGTGAACCTGTCCCAGGATGTTCACATGTTAAACCTGTTAAAATTGACAGTTTTTTTCCATGTCGTTTTGAAATAATTGACTAATTATTCCAGTCATTGGTTTTTAAAATCAACTGGAAAAAGTAGTCCATCATTTCAAAACAATATAAAAAGACTGTTAATTTTAACAGGTTTTACGTGTGGACCTCCTGGGACAGGTTTACTTCCACCTGTGTACTGCTTACACTGCAAAACACTTCATTAAATAAGTGCACACGTATTTCTATACCATACCTGGGATAGATAATTATACAAGCTTTATATACAATAAAGCCATATTTTCTTTTGATCAAATTATGACAAATTATTGGATGCATTTTTTATTAAATGACTTCGAATACATGAACTGATTTAACCTCTGTGATCTTTTTGAAAAAGGAAAAAAAAACAGAAAACAAAACTACGAATGTATGTGCCTATGTATGAGTATACTCTCGTCAGAATCAACAAGTCCTCGTTATTAGAATCTGTTTATAGTCAAATGCACGAGCATGCATGTGCCTGCATATTGCACGGACGTCGTTATCTAGATAATTATTCATTCTTTATATTCTAGTTAAGTCTATATAGTATAAGAATACCACGATGATCATATAGACACGAAAAACACATATTGAATATTTGAATACACATACATTGATTCTAAAAATCTTTATACGAAATATTTCTCTTGATTAAAAATAATAACAATATTAATAAATAAGCGATTTTGGAATGAAGCTCTTATAATTAACATCTTTTTTCTTTTTTAATTTTAAACAGTCTGCTGTCCTTGGGAAATTAGGCATTTTCATATGAAAAAATTATGAGATGAAAATGGATCAAATCTTAGTTGGAAGGTTCTAAACAATTATGAATCTTTTTTCACAACGCGAAGACTAGTCACTGATTAAAGAATTTAGATAATTCAGTTTTTTAATCTTTGTGCTTCGATTATAGTTAATTCTCTTTCACATGTGCTAAACCTAAACATTTCTAGACAATTAATATCAACTGTGATCGATTTTCTTCATGTTACATCTTTTTATAAATTATAATTCTAATATATTTTTGATGATGATAAAAAACGAAAAAAAAAAAAAAAACAATCGACACTACAATCTCTGACGACTACTCACCCCTGCGTAAGCGATTGTCGCTTGAAGTAAAAAAACCGCCACTATTTCTGCTGCAAAATTCTTCATCTCGTACGTTCAGCCTAACTCGAGTAGGTATAAATTGAAACTAAATGAAATGTTATAGGACCTCGTTTCGGTCGTTTAAATATGACTGATATATCTAAGGTCTCTGTAACGTCGTCACCCTCCGTCTACAACTAGCGAACAGACACTGATTGTGAGCAAATGGAACAAGCTTGTTTTGATTCGCGAATGTATAACTGTATATCTAGATATAAGCTTTTCTGTCGGTGGTTCACTCTGCGAGCCGCTAAGGGTGCGACTGACGTCGAGCCAGATCAACGCGTGGACCCAGCCAACCCTTGACCCCCCCATCGCAGCCTCCCGGGCAAAGCCGAGTTGACGCGTGACGAACGAATGACAGAAAGAGTAGAAGTGGAAAGAAATTTCGTTGATATGGAATCCCATTCAAAATTTTACGATAAAATTTTTATTTCCAGTAGCTTATACGGAGATCGCAATATGTTAGTCAATGTATCTAGAAAATTTGGCAAATCATCAGCCAAGACTTGATTTTATCTTGAAGGTAATTTTCCTTGTGGAACCATCATTTTAATTAATAGAATTAACTCTTTAGTCTAAGAGATATTTTAGTTCCAAGTTATGTCAGATGAATATAAACTCTGCAATGCATATCACCCAGCGTTAGAATTTACTCATCAAGTATAACTCCAGACTATTTCGTCCCCTTCAATCTTAATGTCTGCATCATAAGCCAATTAGTTAACGGACAAAGTGTTCTCCGTATAGTCTTCGTAAATTTTCTATATCTTTCGAGTTAGGTATATTAATTTCAAATGAAATATGAAATTTCAATGGTGATTGATAAACTATAAACATGCGTTTTTAACTCCTAAACAATAAATACAAAAGCTTTTATAAATGATTCTTTGAATCGTAATGATTACAGGGCTACGCCCTTTAACCCAGATTGTCTCGACGTCTTCTTACCATCTCACGTGTATGCATGTTGTAGGGATAAAATAAAACGGCCTTCTTATTTTCGTTCGCCAAAAGGACATCGGGCTTTTGGTCTTTAAGCATTGTCGTGAACGGACAGACCGCAGACTTGATCAAGCGGATGCGACCAGTTAGTCTCTGACCCTATCTCTATCTATTCCGTCCCATTCATGATCGTCAGCAAGTATGTTGTACGCACTTGTAAGCGCACACAAATGCGCTACCCACGACAAATATACTCGCAGACGAGATCGTACGAGTGATTTGATTTCACGATCGTTTTAATAATTGTAAACATTACGGCAGGAAAAATTTTGTACCTATAACCCACAATGACTGAATCTGGTGGTAAAAAAAAAAAAATCTTAATTATCAAGAGGATTGGTCAAGGATGAAAAACAAGGATGTATTTAACTTGTATATTTAATTTATAATTTCCTCGAATTGAAAACTTAATTCATGACATTTTATTATCAGTATAAGTACAGATTGCAGGCTTCAAGCTAACAGGTTTGAAGAAGCTATTTTTTCACAGTGCATAATACGCCATTATTTGCATAATCGTATGTATACCTAAGTATGTTGCAATCAACTTGAAAACAATCGAATGAATACAAAAGAAACTGAAAATAAAAACCTTTTTGAGGACAAATTTGAAAATTTCAAAAGTAATATAGCTGATGTATTAATTTCGGATAAAACTTTCACGATACGAATCTTTACACAAAAGTGTGGAATCTTCAGATTTCTGTCTCAAAAGTTGAGCATGGCTATCCCCGATAAAGATAATAGGACTTGAATGGGACCCCCATGCATGGGGACACACTCGGTATAAGTGTCCAATATAATTGGTCAGTTAAATATACTGTATAGGTATAAAAGCAATTGAAGTGAATTTCCTTTCTTTTTAAATGTCTTCAAGCAGGGTGCCTCGTATCTCTCATTCCTAGATTATGTGTACAGTTCCTAAAAAAGAAGCAAATGTAGATATTGGAGGAATAATGTTCAATATGATTTAATTTTATTAACTTGATTAACATATTCTCAAAATTTGGGTTTCATCGTGAGGGTCATCGTCACAACGAATCTCAATGAATGGAGAAGATGCTGAAATTCAGAAGGTTAGTAATTTCCAACTATTCTGAAAATTACTTGTATGCATTCGATTAATGCATTACCCTTTGCAAATGCCCCTTTCAACAATCAACTTCTAATAATCAACAGAAATTATCTCGCATATCGTTCAGATTTTATTACATACTGGTTCTCATTTTACTGAAACATAAAATCTGGACTTATTATAATAACGAAAATCGGGTGTAGTTCGTTTTCTTCACAGCTTTGCCGTTACGGAAAATTCCCACAGTAGCGACGTCGACTGTCGTTTCCTTGCAGATAAACAAATTTTAGCGCAGGATGAAAGGTGTAATAAAAAGGAAAACACGTATAACACTGTATGATTATTACAGTGTATTACGTTCATAATTTCAAGCGCAATTGCTGATAAAAACTTATCAAAACAAAAGTCTAAATCACTCAGTACTTATCATCAGTAACACTTTGAAGAGCGCCACTTATTTCCATAAGCAAAAAATTACAAGTGACTTTAATTTCAAATAATCATACTCTGCAGATATAGCCGTGCCGGATAATGTAAATCTTATTAATTATCAACAATTATACAAAGCGTAAGCATTTGGATAGAGTCTACAATGTTTTGAGTACCTTCAGACCATCGTTTATACATTTGAAGAATGACAAACCAAATATGCATCTACTCTCATCACAGTTGTTAACTCTCATTACGGTTATATTCCGTAGCGCCTGATGGCAGACAACCCAACATACACTAAAGATTGCCCACCGCCCGCGAGGAGAAATAATTACCAAATTGTAAAAGACGGTGATTATTCGTTTCCGGTAAACATACTGTACAAACATAACTATACTTTCATAACGCATATAACTATTGGAGATCTATTGATTAGCTTGCACTAAAATGAGAGGATCAATCTTGATTCGAATTGTCATAGATGTAACAGGTATAATACATTACGATAGAAAATTGATGTAATTTCAATGTTATACATTATGTATTACGCATGGTACCAGTTACGAGTTATGACACGCAGCATAAACAAATAGCAATTCGTTTTAGAACACTGACAGGACTCAGTATTAAACGATACTTATAAGTATAGAGTTCAGGACATCATGAAATTAGATTATCCCGATCGTATCCAAGTACCCTAGCTGTGATAACGAAGGAGGGCGCAGTATTCTGGGTCAATACAATTCCGGCGAAGGTGCGCGAGTAGTCCCGACATAACCCGGAATAACCTTGCTCCAGGTACAGTCGACCGCCATGTTATTGACCAGACAATAAATTGACGTAAAACTTCCACCGATCAACAATTCAACAACATAAAATGCTTCGAAGTTTTATAATATACGATATAATAACTATTTGGCACTATGTAATTAGGTGAAATTTTCCTACCACTGATAAATATTATACCTTATGACGACGCGGATCATTTTGTCATGCATAAGCTGACTGTACTTCTCCCGCCGGGTCCGGGTACAGTCCGCCGAACTATAATTGACGGCGTTAGATTTGAGCGTCAAACCTTTCCCAAAAAAGTCGATATATCAGTGCGCAGATTAATATATTGATTATGAAAGAGACGCTTAGTGATTTTAATCGAAATTAGATAAAGCTATGGATGAGTAATAAGCTAAGTTAAGAAAGCATAACCATCAGATGGTGGACAAAACTATTTCGTCGGACTGTACAGCTGAAGTTGTATTGACTTGACCATTTCCACCGTGCAACTGCATTTCGCTTGAACTAAGGCATGTTTATATACAAATAAGTTATAAAAATGTGTTCAGTTGTAAATAATCAACGTATTATTAGGTGAAATCTGATACGTACAATGTGTTTAATAATTAGAATCTGATAAATACTAAGCGGCAAGTTAACCAACGATACTACAATCGGGTGCCAGGACGCGAGAGTTTTGGCTTGATTGTAAACGCGATGTCAATAAAACAAACACAACTAACGCTTCGTTGATATTATTAATCGAAATACTTCAAACAAGCGATAACACAATTAATTATGTAAATTTTTAATAAAACTGTAAATAAACAATGAACATTTTTGTATAAAAAAAAAAAAAGAAGACAGTACAATCACAATTATATTATACGTATACATCTACATAATATCTAGTAATTACGACCTTAAAAACTGACTTTATACCTATACAGACTGCCGTTTGTCACGTGGTTATATTTCCTTTGTGACGTCACAGCAGCACGTTGGGGGGGGGGAGGGGTTGAAGTTTGAATCGTAAATTTTTTTCTCATTTTTCACACCACAATCGAATTACTGTTTACAATAATTAATCACTTAATAAAAAGAAAGAAAACAAAAAACTAAAAATAAAAAAATGGGGAAAACAAGAGGTGTTCATGAAACAACTCCTGAATTAAGAAACCGAATGGTCGGTATGTACGAAGCTGGTTTAGGTCTTCGAGAGATAGCAGCAGCGGTAAATTGCTCTGTAAGTATAAAAAGATAATTTGAAAAATGACACTAACATTGATTAATGTTTTAAATCAATTCTAAGTTATTTTCAATCGCACACATTACTGTTATTTAAATTATTTTTATTTCAGCAACGTACTGTCAAAAGGTGGCTAAATAGATTTGATAAAGAAGGAACTGTAGAGACACGAGAACGATGCGGTAGAAAAAGAGCTACTACTTCTGAACAGGATGAAGCAATTATACGTCTTGCTACTCAAACACCTATAACAGCAGCCAAAGCCGTTCTTCCAGCCTTAGGTTTATCCTGTTCAGTTGATACCATTAGAGAAAGACTTCATAAAGCTGGAATTCATAATTGGAGCCCTTCGCGGAAACATATGCAAAGGATTCCTCTGGGGTTGGTAGATTGCCAACACGTTCGGTTATCATCAATTATAATAGCGATTTTAATTTAGCCTTCAGAATTATCATTTGCTATTGAAAAGATACATTGTTCATGACATATTTGTTAGGGTGTCATTTCAGAGCAATATACTTGTATATATATTTTTTTTTTTTCAATCTTCGAACAAATTTTATAGTTGCAGTAAAGTAAAATAAGAAGCCTATTAAAATTTGAGCTCTTGAAAAGTTGGAAAAGAGGTCCCTCGTCGCGATTTTCTATTTTCCATTTATCTAACCTGGGAAAAAAAACAAAATTTCACTTTTGGAATTTTATAACTTGATAACGACGAATCTCACAGATTCATGTGTGATACATTTCTTTTTGTAGAGAATTGATGGCTCTACAAAAAAGATCTCGTGCAATTTTTCCAAAAATGTAACCATTCGAGTGATATTCGAGTTCCAAGTTCAAAATATATATGCATATAATATCATTTGAGTGGTTATATTTATGAAAAAAGTGCATGAAACCTTTTTTGTAGAGCATTCAACTCTCAATAAAAATGTATCACAGACTAATCTGTGAGATGTGTCATTTTCGAATTATAAAGTTCCAAAAGTGAAAAAAAAAAAACGATTTTCCCATACTATAGATAAATGGGGAATATAAAATTGCAATGCGGAACTTCTATTTCAAATTTTTCTTCTCAAATTTTAACAGGCTTCTTATTGCACCTTACTACAAGTATAGAATCTGTGTTTGTAAAGTTTGTAGATTGAAAAAAAAAATATATTGCTCTGAAATGACACACCCTAATGTTTATTCAGCTTGGAAACATTCTGGTAGTGTAAAAATAAATTTGTAAGAAAAAGAAACAAGCAATTGATCATCGAAACTCATTCTAACACAAAATTGAGAACAACATTGAAATGTAGCTTTAAAAAATTAAAGATGAATCTACGTATTATTTATCGATAGAAATTGTCTATTAGAAGAAAAAACTTGACTATAATATTTTGAAAAGTTATATGAAAAGTTATATGATAAAAGTTATATGTTATGCGTTTTTATGAAACTGGACCAAAAGATACCGGAGGAAGTCTAGAATTAGATTTGGAATTTTTATTTATCTATTTTTCAATTAGATCAAAGGGTTCCATAGTATTTTTAATTCTTCAATTACTTGGATCCAATATTTTACTCTATTGCCCTTACATGTCTGTAGAAAAATAAATAAGAGAAACTAAAGAAAGTATATATCTATTCAAAATTTTGTGTTGTGATTCTTGAGATGATAGACAAAAGTATATAATAGTTAAAGTACCCGAAAAGTAACTAAACTACCACGGCACTCTATTTCTGGGTTTTAACATAGCTTTCCATCGCTTGGTACACTTGCGATGTTTCCAGCAGTGAAGCTGATGGCGCGGCAATTCAACAATCGGTATGGCGACCAACGGGTACACAGTTAGGTAAAAAAAAGTCTTCCAAAGAAACGATTAAAGGAAAAAAAGGTACAATCACAAGCAAAAAACGTACTTCCCTGCGAAAAGCAAAGTCCAAAGATTTGTACATCGGAGATGGTGCGCCGCTAGAAGCTTTGAGACAACCGGGTATACAACCTGGTTTCGTATTTCCGTCACAGCAAAATGTACAACAACAACAGCAACAACAACAACAAAATAATGATTTACAAACACCTAGTCAGCCAATACAAACCAGTCAAACGCAATTTAGTAACGCACTCAGCCTCGTCCAGCAACCGGTCTATCAACATCCCGGTCTCAATGTGGCACAAAATTGGCCTTTGGATTTGGTTCAAGGCAGTCATCATTATCCACAAGTTCGTTGTTTTATATTTAACGGTAGTTTAGAGCAAGGCTTTTGCATAACTTTTTCTGCATGACGATTTTCAAGTTCCAATTACAGTGCATATTGATAAAGCCATATCATCTTATTTTTAGAATGGCTCAATTAGTAAACTTAACACTTTTATCAACAGGGTCAGCCGAATCCTATACCTCACGAACATCCACCACCACAGCAACAGTTACAGGAACTTCACACCCAACAAGAACAACAACAACAGGCCCAACAGCAACAGCAACAACAACAGCAGCAGCAGCAGCAACAACAACAACAGCAACAGCAGCAACAACAGATGCAGGAACAAGCTCGACAACAAAATGCGCACCATCAGAACCTTGAACCACAACCCCAACAACAGCAACATCAACAACATCAGCAACACCAACAACAGCAATCGCAACATCAATCAGAACGTCTAAGCCAACAGCAACAGCAGCCTTCTCAAGATAAATTGTCTCCTATTCATCCAGATGCTAAAATATTGAGAATTGAGAGCTGTTCAAACTCAAGTAATTCAAATGACAATAGTCAAATGTCAGATGACGATGGAGAACTGAGTAAAGATGAAATGAAGAAAACTAATAGAGGATCCTCAAAACGGAAGAAAAAAAAAGGCGGCAAGGCAAAGGGTACTTTGGAAACTAGTGTTGAGATTAGAAATCGAATGATTGGAATGTCTGAAGCGGGACTCTCTACCTTATCCATAGCTCTAGCGATTAATAGATCGGTGAGTTATTGATGGAATAACAAAATATTAGCTTGATTATTTGATGTATTTGTTTTTTGTACATTTTTTGAATATCAATATGGTAAAGACACTCGTCATATATGTATATATATTTTCTGATAGTTAAAATAGAATGGCATAATCACTTTTGATACAGATTTGAACACATGTCTGAAGACTGCATTGATCAATTTTTGAATTTAATATTTTTTACTAATATAATATTTGTATTGTACGGTTTTTTTTTTTTACATCTTGATGGTTATCTAAATAACATATTAATTCGCAGGAACGGACAGTAAAACGATGGCTCGAAAGATGGCATAAAGAAGGCAACGTACAAACAAAAGAACGCAAAGGACGTCGACGAATAACAACTAAAGAACAAGACGAAGCTATTATAGCAATGGCTACGCAGCATCCGTTAACAGCAGCAAAATATGTTGCACCGGCACTAGGTTTAAACTGTAGTGTCGATACGATCAGAGAAAGATTGCATAAAGCTGGCATTCACAGTTGGAAACTTGGAAAAAAGCAGGGGTATATTATTCTATTATGTAAAGTTCTTGTATGTGTAAAATAATTACAATTTACTCCAACTCAATGTCAACCAAGTCTTGGATCAATTGAAAATTAAGTCAATGGTTTAACAGAATCAACAGCATCTATACATTATGTTTGTATAAAATTATTTTTTACAGAGAAGGAAATGCGGTGCATACCGTCCATCTGTGGCAACCGAGTGGTAATCGACCGAACAAACCAAAAATGCCTGGTGAAAAGAAGAAGAAATCATCTAGCGACAAAAAGTATAAACAATCAACGGGAGAAACTGCAAAAAGAGCTCCTAGAAAGAAAAAGATAGAACCAGCTCAGTTGAAGATGGTTCCTCCACCTGCAAATATGATTATTGAACAGAATCCAATGCAGTTTCATAATCCTGCGTGTAAGTATATCGCAATTTTTTAAGAAAAACATTTTTAATCATTCTAAGTATAGACTCTTGAAAATCATCGGAAAAAACGACTAATACCCAAAATCGAAACTGATTCAAAACTCAATAAATTTGTCAGTAAATAATGATGAACAACCTATCGCTATCCACTTTTTAGTGGCGAGCTATGTTCCAGGGCCAAATATTATGCAACCAGTGCACAATATCTCTGCACCTCCACCACCGCATACACAACAGCCACCTCTGCCAGGACCACAAGTTCCTCCTCCTGGTCCGCAACCTATGCAACCTATGGGACCTATTATGCAGCAAAGGCCAGATTGCAGATTGGCTCAACCAGTTGGACCTCCGGTATCAAGTCAAGGGAATGCAGCTGTTGCTTATCCTCCTTGTATGGTGGGAAGTAGCAATCATACAAATCATATGGAACAGCCAGATCCATTGAATTACGAACCTTATATGTGGAACTTTTAGATGTCTGGAGATTTTGGTTCATTCAATTCGTTTATCTGACCCATATTTTGATACTTTAGATGCAGATTGTTGATAATTTTCAGTTTTATCAACCTTATTGAGAGAAGCAACGTTTATTAGTCGATTCATTGTAGGTTTGGATCGGCTAAAACCAGATTAACCAGTATTCTTCATGGTATAGCAATATAAGCATTATCAAACTACTAGATGATAATAGTACATGAAAAAAAACATTCTTGATGGCCTTTCTGATTCATGTGTTTCTTTTTTATTATTATTAAATAGTGAATTAATTCACATAAAGAAAGCACTCGATCTAATTGATCGATTACGCAAAGTTTTCCATAATACATTGCAATATTAGCTTTAGTATAATAATATGGTAAGATCTAATCTGTTTTCATATCTCAGTGAACTTATTTTGAATGTTTTTTGATTTTTTTTTTTGTAGTTTATAAGTCTAATGTAATATTAGTATAAAACGATTAGAAAACCCTCAATTAGATTTAAGTTAATATCTGAAGCGTGTATATACTGTGATGAATTAGATGAATATGCATATAGTACAGGTCGTATACTAACTATAAATTTCGATGATTAAAATGTAATATAAGATAAAATTTGTTTTTATATGAATATTATGATTAGCTCGAATGAAAGTAATTAGTGTATGCAGATCAAAAGTGTTATTTTTTATTTATTTTTATTTTTTGTTTATTTTTCGACAACTCGGTTACATAATGAAGGTTTTTTACTATTGCACTGCCCCAACGTATGTCTGTATGTATGTACGTCTGTATAAGTGTATTCTGACTAGAATATATAATTTTACCAGTGCATTGTTTTACGAAAATTATTATTATGTTCATTAACGTAAACTGTTTTACAATTTATCGTACGTTATGAATACTATTAAGTAATAATTAGAAAATAGCTATTTATAAGACTAAATGTAAATATTTTGCATATCATAAAAACATTCATCATTCACAATCGTACATATATTATTATCATATAGAATAAATTCGATTTATATTTAAATAATATTTCGTCAAAAGTATTGCAAATTTAATTTTGTTGTATTTTTCTTTTCTTTTGTTTTATCGATTAAAGCAGAGATTTGCAAATAATTATATAAACCAGCGACAAGATTGATGGTAAATAATAAATTTACGTATAAAAATGACATCTTCTACTCTATTTCTCCTTAAGATATTTCTTCCTATTATTCTTAGCGGTTAGTTCGTTTGTTCTGAACTGTTGGGCTAAAATTTTACAGATTCAGGTTCCGTAGGACAATGTTAATTGAATCTAACTCTCTGTGTTAAATTTATTTAAATAAATGGCATATATGAATGTTCCAAAATTTTGTAGCAGCATCTTAATTCATTCAGAGAGTATTTTTTTTTCAGGAGTTTCTAGTTACATTTGTCCAAATACAGAACCCTGCGCAAAAATTTCTTTTTCCAATACCTTTGACTTACAATATTTCTTGTCTGTTAGAAAAAAAGGCCACAGTCATCATATTGCTTTATTATATTCGTTGCTTCAGTCTCTAAAAGACCAGCATCTGCTTTCGGAATACGACGCAACGAAGTTTACTGTTTTTGAAAACATTACCACATTCGGATATCACAGCCAATTTACAACCGTGATCGAACTCTAGATTTAAGCCAATAACTGTTTTCTTCAAATATCTTAGCTGTCTAAGCCAAGGAACCATTTGTTTCAGGTTTGAATGCAGCGTAAATAAGGTCCAGCTCTCTTACACTTCTAGCAGTATTGACAGCACAGTGAATTGGAGGAGTCCATTTTCCCCATTGATCAATTCTCCTCAAAATTGTCTCAGCTCACTGTTTAATTAATTCGAAATTATCGTATCTATTCTTCATATTCTGTAGTTTTTCCGGCCCCATTCCACCGGTTGTTTCTTTTCTATATTTTGCTGTAAATTCTGTAATGTCATTACATGTAGTAATCACGCTCAGACTATTCAACGTTTATTTTGCGACTGGATTCATTTTTTATTTCATCTTTATTTGATACCTCAGTCTCCAAAATAATAACTTGATCATCATCATTGTCACTATCAATTGTAATTGTATTGCTCAATAGCAATGTTACGTCGGTATATGATGATCCTTCTTCTTGTCCTACAGAGGCTTGATTACTCAATTGCTTTTTTCTCACTTCTGCCACTGCAATGTTCTTGTATCTTGTTACATATGTGTCTTTAGTACTTGCTTTGCACTTCAGTTTATCAAAGCCAATTACAGGTCTTTCATCCTCATCTTGTTTTCCAATTTCCTTACTCGACTGATACTTCATATAATAATTGGAATCTTTATTCTCATCTTCATTCAGTTTGTCATTCGCTGAATCTATTAGAGATAATTTCTGGTTTACTTCATCAACAGCCAATTTCTGTTCTAATAAAGCTGCTTGGATTATTTTGATCTTTTTCGAAGCAGCTGTTGCAGCTCTTCTTAATTTTCTCTTCATGCTTTTAGTCGGAACACTTGCCTCCAGTTTGAAATCTTCTCTGTTTTCATCAGCAATAATATTTCTTGGCAACAATGTGACGTTAGTATCTGATGATCTTTGGTCTTCTTCCTTTATATCAGCCTTACGACTAAATTCTTTCTCTCTGACATCTGTTATTGCAGTGCTGATGTTTCCTCTAACATCTTTGTCTTTGATGCTTGCTTTATCCTTGTTTCTGCTTTCAATCCTATTCTTCTTTGATTGATACTTAACAACAGAATTGGAATCTTTATTTTCATTGTTCTTTCCTTTCTTTTTCTTTTTCTTTCTCACTTCTGTCACTGCAGTGCTGGTGTTTGCTTCATTGATACTCCGTTTGTTACTGTTTTTTCTGCCAGTTTTCTTACTAGAGTGATACTCGCCAACAGAATCAGAATCTTTGTTCCCATTTTTCTTTCCTTTTTTCTTTTTTTTTCTCACTTCTGTCACTGCAGTATTGGTGTTTGCTCTAACATTTTTATCTTTGATACTCCCTTTGTCCTTACATTCTCTTGTCGTCGTCTCATTAGACTGATACTCAATAACAGAACTCTTAGAATCTTTTTCCTCATCATCCGCAAGTTTATCATATTTCAATTTTACTGCAGATCGATGTTCACTTGTCTCACCGAAAGCCAATTCGTTTTTCGATGTAGACGCCTGAGTAGTTCTGGCCTTTTTGTCAACAACTGTCTCGCGTAATCCTTTTCTCTTTCTGTTTTTCACTGGAACACCTGCTTTCAGTTCAATATCTTCATCATTCTTATCATCATTTATAACTACATTTGTTTGTAACAATGTGACATCATTCCCTGATATTTTTTCTCTGACACTAGTTTTATTGTTAAATTTTGTCTTTCTTTCATTTCTCACAGCAGTATCACCATTTATTGCTGCATCTTCGTTGTTAGTACTTGGTTTACGTTCTGGGCTATCCAAACCGACTATAAGTACTTCATTTTTGTCTTTATCGTTTCCTGTCAGCTGATAAGATATGTAATAGTTTTCCTTACTTGGAAAATCATCATCACCCTCCGAATCGGTTACGTCAACAACCATCCAGGGAGATATTTGCTTGCGCAGATTTCTCCTCATTCTGTAAATCGGTTATCTTAAATGTAATGTAAGTATAAAAAAAAATGAGGTTCGGCGTGTAAATTTTTTACCGGTAGCGGCACCTAAAGTTGTATCAGGATTATCTTGTCTACATCTAGATAATAACAATTATTATCTTGTACAACACTGCTAGTAGGTATTAAACGTTAAAAATTATTACATTTAATTATATCCTTTCTCATATGCGTGATGCGATTGAATTACTAAGTAGTTAGATCGCTTCCGCAGTGTTATCACTTAGAAAAAGATTCACGTTTCCGAATCCTCATTTCGAGCCATTAATTTCTATTTCGGTTAGCCGATCAAAATAAAATAATATCAATCTTACCTGTCACGGGAGAAAAAAATACGAGGATTTTTTATGTGAATATTCCGTAGATCAAACTAAAATTTTACTGCCGTTGTTTTCCGACAGGATTATCTGAGTTTCTAAGGTGAAAAAGGTCATACATCAACACATAGCATCAACACTTCACTGAAGTATAGTTTAGAGCATGTCATGAGTCTACTTGTATCGACTATCGGAATTCCGTATATTCAAAACCACATGTATATACCACACTCTCAATAAATGATTTACGGCGTCGAACTATCTCGAGAATTTGTTGTTTACAATAATTGCATAAAACACACTTAGCGCTTCTTGATACTTAGCTAGCCGATCTTTTAACAGTCTGCTGAGTAAAACAGCGGAACATTGCGCTATCCAAGCGTAAAATTTTTCGCTTGTTGCCTAAAAGTCGCGCGAAAATTTGTTTGTGCAGTAAAAGCGTTGTCGCAATTCCACTAAGTGTGTTGAATGCAACTCAAATGCAACCAATAAGTTTATAAGTTATGACGATATGAAAGGATATTGTGGTGAACAGGAGTTTGCCATGTATAATTGGATCAATTTATATTTGAATTGGTCGCCAACGTTACAACGGCGCCGTATATCAGCGAACCACGCGGTTCCATATTTAGTCAATCAGCACCAGGAAGTAAATATGCAAGCTCGGCTGGGCCAACCGAATACAGTCTGTATCTCAGTCCTAAATGCATTTCAAACAGACATACATTGCTAACAAAATCAAATGTCACATATTTGACAAATATGTAACAAATTTTCAGTCCTTTTTGTAGGACGTTCATCACTTTTTGGACTTATTCATTTTCAGGGTATTATTATGTTCAATTTTCTAAGCACTAATTGCCTGTGGTTCTAAATTGCAACAATGAACCCTAAGCAAATTACTTTGACTCTAACAGGCAAAGGTCGCATGCAATCAACATACTAGTCCAGAAGACGTCTTTTCATGCCTTTCGTGAAGTCTTATGTCATTTCTTTAACATCTTGAATTCGGCTTAAATCCGAAAATCGTATTTCCGCGTATTCTAGATGACGATTGAGCACGTGGCATGACAACGTTTCGATTGAACTGACCAAAAAATTTGAAAAAACAAAACATGAAATAAAACAAAAATTTGGAAAATTTCGATTTGTGTCAAATTTTTTGGTCATCCGCACTTTGTTTATCCGAATCAAAACGATTCCCCGAAGGAAATTTCGTTGAAACAAATATTCTCCACATGACATAATTATCCAAGTAGATGGAAAAGCACTCCGTACGACATCACCTCAAAAATGACGTAATATGTAAGAAAAATCAATGGTTAATGTAATCGTAATGAGTATAGAAAATGTTAAAAATGACATTGTCCAGAGTTATGAATTATCTGTATATTTGATCTTAATAATAATATAATATACTGTATATAATAATCCATGTGTTACGTTTCATATAATTAATATAAACTGATATAATAATTATAATAATAATAATAATAATTAATATAAAAAATCACTACTATCTTTGGGAGAAAATATATAGAGAAAAAAAAAAAAAAAAAAGAAAAATAAAAGTGGAGAAGAATCACTGATCGTAAAAATTATACCAAAAGTTACAGACTTGGCTGGCAAAGTGCGTATTTTTTTTTTTTTTTTTTTTTTATCAGATGGGTTACAGTACAATAGGTTTAGGATAATAAGTAATGATAATTATAATTCATGTAATCGTAATAATATATAAATCGCGTAGGAATAGTACGCCTCGCACCAAGCTTTTTCACACGAGCTTGCTCCTAAAACAGTCTTTAATTGCACCAAATCAACACCTCGGCCAAAATCAGTAACCATTCACTACTATCATCATCATCATCATCATCATCATCATCATCATCACTTGTTCTAACCTAACAAGAATATCGAAGATTTAACACTTCCATTGTTCATTTTGACTCGTGGTAACATTTGGACCATCATTGTTTTTTTTTTTTTTAATTTATTTATTTTATTTTATTTTATTTTTTTTTTTGCATTTTGCATTTTTATTTTTAATATACAAACACGGATTAGTTAAGGGGGCGTGCATTACTTATGTTTTTTTTTTTATTTTTTTTTTATGAAATTGTATAAAAACTGGAGATGCATGTTTATTTATTCTAATATCTCAAACACTTTTCTCAATATTTTCTCAAATGTTCTAACGATAAGGAACCCTAAACTTAAACAGCAGGAGGAAGAGTTAGAGGCGTACAGGCTCTGCTTTGTTAAACAGGGAAATCTTTTAACTTTCCAAATACAATCTCAACATTGGATTACACCTCCAATTCATATACAGAATCCTTGTCGTAACTGACAATATAGGTAAGTGTATATAACATATATGACTTCCTTGTTAATCTAAGCTTTTTTTTTTCTTATTTTATTTTATTTTATTTTTTTTCAATTATGCAACAAATTTGATTCGTATTTCCCGACGACGGTTGGTTATTATTTTTCTTTTTTCTATTATTCTTTTCATAATAGAGTGTCCATAGGTTTTTTATAAGTGATATTTTATAGGTGATTGAATATTATTGTATAATTAAATCTGTCGGGGGATTAAATCTTGATTATACTGATACAGATTAGCATCAAGTAACAGTAAAAATTTGGAGAAAAAAAAAACACAAAATATATAAACGATAATAACAGAAACAAGAATTGCGTGACAATAGGATAGAATAGCGTTCTAATAATACAGTACAAAATTAATGAATAATTATTATATATATATATAAGGCTTGAGCCTGTGAAACATTACCATACTTTATACACTTTATTTTATATAAAAAGGATGCTAAAACATGCCCGTAACTTATATAATCAGCACAATAGAAGAGGATTATTAATACTAATTAAAGTAGAAACAGACATGACTCTTGACACTTAATTAAAAACCTTTTTTGATACATACTACCTAAAACTGTTGGCTTCCTAAGGGTTTATCGTCAATATAAACCCATTACGAAACAGTGGGAGTTTAATATTAACTGTCTCCCAAGTACATGAAATTTTGCCGAATACCTTTCTATAAGTGTAACGTCGCATTTGACTAATTGTAAGTATGATATTAGGGATATTCGTAGTATTTTCCGTGTAGCAAAGTACAGCCGGGTAATCAAAACAACTGTAATATCATCTAGCATGTGTATTGAAGTGTGTTAAATTTTTTTATTTTTTTTGTTTTGGATCACGATTTTCAACGATGATAAACTGAATTTTATGCCGATTTAAAAATATACTATAGCTCACACCAATATATGATGATTTTTCAAACTTCATCGTCAATCGTACCTATTGTCTATGTGCAACATTTCCATCTTTTTTTTATTTTTTTATTATTTTCTTTGTCTTTTTCAACACACGACAATTAATACTTTGAATTACACATGCTAAGTGAAAGCAGTCGATAACGCGGACTATTTGTAATGAATACTAATTATCAGTCCACGTACTCATTATTTATTTCAATTTTTTCCTTTTTTTTTCTTTTTTTTTCGCCTTTACTTTTTTTGTTAACTGGGAATAGTTGAAGAGTATACAAAAAAAAAAAAAAAAAATGAAAATCATAATAATATTATCATAGCTAATTTTTCATTTTCGAATATAACAATGTACAATTATTGTGGACTATTAACATACAGATATTGTTGCTAAAATTATAAATAGTATATAATATTTATTCATAGAAAAAGAAATAACTATTCGTTAGAAAGAACATGGAATGATACAAAATTATCTGTTATAGTATCCATGTTAATGATGATCAAATGTGTTCAAGGTACAAGTGATCTGAAAATTTTGTAGAATTATTACTGGTATATTACTGTTTTTATTTTTTTTGTTTTTATTTTTTAATTTAAGATTTTTTTTTTGTTATTAATCTCTGTCAGCTTTTCCCACGTTTAATCATACCGGACAAAGTTGTCACTTATTATTAGTTTATAAATACATAAGGGCAACATTGAATGTAGGTCAGAAATTAAATCTTATACCCAACACTGACCCTTGAAGCGTTTATCAATTAACGCATTTGAAAACCTTGCTATACAACAACTACTCGATACTAATCACAATTATTGGAAACACTTGCCAATAATACTTCGTACTTTGAAAATGATAATGAACGTCTATTAAATAAATTTGCAATTTTGTTAAATATCAGTGACCAAGATTTATTATTCATGTATGTGTGTTTAAACACACATTAACATTCTTGTTCAAACATACAATTTGCCGTTATATCAAATTGTTAACAGATATCAAATTTATTCGTACAATATATGTTTGAAAGAAATTTTATCATCGTTACGTGTAAAATCTACTTACAGAAGAAAATTTCGAAAATTTCAAAAACTTTCTAGACGTTCTTTGAAAACCAGTGATTTAAACTATAAGAGTAATTTCAAAGCACATAATCACAAAGCATAGCTAGGCGCTGCTGCATACGCTGCAAGGGCACATGAAAAAGCATAAAAACCTTTTTACAAGGAGATTGATGACATTAAGTGTCCGCGGAGTGTTTTGTGGCTGAGGATACAGTTTGTGGCGTTGATGTACACACTGTCTGGCGCCCATAATACTTGACCGTGGCAGTGAATAGTGGGTTAGGGGATGTCGAGGGGAAAATCCTAATACATGGGATGGATATGGTGGCATTTGTGGTGGGGCCAAGTGCGGCCGCATTCGAGATCACCAGTTAGCCATACCTGGTTTGTTTAACGTCATGAAATAAATCTGGCAGGAACTGCCACCCTTTGCCGATGAAAAGAACACCTGGAAATATTATTTCCACAATTAATAATTATTCAAAATTATTTAAATATTTTAATTGAAATTATGTAACAACATTTTGATCAAATAATTCCATTTTGAACATTTTCTCTATTACTCTCAGCTTCTAGGATATAAATCTCTTACCTTATCGTTACGTTCACAAAGGAACTTGAGCCGTTGCGCTTTTTTATGCATAAATACACCGTCGAGATGCCCACTTTCTACACTCCTTATCTCAATGGCTTTATTTCCCCAGCCCATTATTTGACCCGTACCAATGTACGCTACACTTGTAGGCATTTCTCCCCATTGTAGTACCATTGTCTTTGCTACTCGACCATATGTATTAACATAAACTCCCTCATTGTCGTAGCAAAGCAAGAGTTGCATTCCGTTACTATTTGGCAAAGCAACGATACAATGCGGGGTAATAGCTCCTTGAGTCTATGTAAAAACAATAAGACAACAAGACAAAATAAAATATATGTATTTTTATATATACATACATTTGGTCAAACTTATGTACACAAGTATCATTAATACGTGAAAATTTATCTTGATCAGATTTTAAATAACCAATGCAAATGGTGTTATTCGAGAATTTGATAGATATTTTTTTTAATATAACTCACGTGTTTAGGAAGGTATATATCATAAACTGTTGCAGAATCGAGATCAACTGCATGAAATCCATCGCCACTTCCATAAATGACTTTCAGTCTTGTGCCTTCCTCAACAGTCAAATCGACAAGAAGTGGCCTGTGTGCAAGTTCACCAAACGACTTAAAGGCCATAAATTTGTGATATGGTTTTGGTGCCCAAGCGTATATTTCTATAGAGTCTTTCAAGGCGATAACAAGGAACTTTATTCGTTCGTATTTAACTATTTTAAAATGTACTGCTCCTTGAAGATCACCAACGTTTATCCATCCGTTACGTCGTTCAACTTGCTGTTTCAAAAAATGTTAAAAAAATAAATTTTACTTCACTACATTCAAGATCTTGCTCAAATTATTTTCACAAGAAACCTTGAACAAAACAAAAAGAAAATAGGTATCTTTGGATAATTCAGTCAACTTACATCACTGTGCCCATCTGTACGGAGGATCTTGCTTTTGAGCCAGGAGAGGTAGTAGACTCGTACTCGATTTTTCTTGCCACTTATTGTTACCAATATATTTTGTCCTTCTAATACCTCCATTTGCTGGAACCTTCTTCGACTGATCAACTGATACACTTTACCTTGTCCACTTCTGTCTAATAGCATCAGACCATTTTCTGTGCCAATGAGTAGATTAACTCCTGTAATCATTAACTAACATTCGTCATCTCGTTCGATTTTCTTATATTTAAACTATGTAAAGTATCGTTTGGTCAAAATATCAATTTAATTAAATGTTTTCATAGAGATTATCAAAATATCAAAATCATACGTTATCATGATTAGATAAATATGGTAGTTAACCAGATTGAGAAGAAAAAATTTCAGCTTTGACAAGTTTACATACCCCACAAAGCAGCACAAAGAATTTCACTGTTGAACCTCTTCTTGTACTTGCGTATTTCTGGTGTGTCAGAAGCTAAGTCATGACTTGTTGGTGTAACGTTAACATTTACATGTGACTCTCTTCTCGCAGAACCAGCATTAAATCCAAAAGTGAGGAATGATTTCTGTTTCTGCTGGAGCACAATTGGAGGGAGATTAACTGCCTGTCGATACTGCAACAGAGAGATAAACGTATGATTCATGGAAATAAGATTGATTTATATGTGAAAATTTAACTATGGTGGAATAATTTACTTGCTTTATGTTGTAACAACAGATTCAATTGAATAATACTAACTGATAAACGGAAATATTTATATATCCATTACGTTTACTCTCTACTTTAAAATTACTTCATTTTACTATTCAATTATGCGATTTAGTAGCGATAAAAGTCATTGATAATTTTGGTAATTGACTCATCCTATGCACACTTGTTTGAAAATTAAATGTACTTACAAATCAGACTTTATCAGAATCACAAGTGAATACTGTGAATAAAAATTAATTTATAAAAATTAATTAGCAATATAAAATTAATCCACCATGTTAAGAATATCAACTATGATAGTGTTAGTATAAGTGATACAGATGTTAAAGAGTGTTAATATTTTTATATGAAAACATGGGTTCGTCGATAAGTTGAAGTTGTTTAGAATTGTTCATCGGACACACCCTTTCGGATATATTATACGGGATTTTTTGTAATTGATAAAAATAATTTGAATCAAATAGATTCTGAATATAATTAAAAGATATAAGATATAAATCACAGTACAATCTTGGAAGAAGAAGAAGAAAAAGGAGAAAAAAAATACTGAAAGTGAAGAAAAATAAAATTAAAAAATGCATCAAATTTTTCTGTGAACAACAAAACGATGAACAGAATTAGAAGCAAAAAAAAAAAAATGCAATGGTTAGAAGAAAGCAAATATAAATAACAATGTAAAAAAAAACCCAAACCAAACGTATAAATAAAAGCCAAACATGAGAGGAAAGGGTAGAAGTAAAAGTAAAAATAAAAAAAAAAATATCCACCACCATTTTATTATTTACAAGTCCAATACCAATAATTATTTGAAACTAAAAATGTTACACTGAATTTACACCCATATTGTAGATGTATGCATTGAAAAAAGTGCAGTTTATTTAACGATGAAAAAATAACTCCTGCATAAATATACGTAAGGATTTTAATATAATGTATAATTCATAAATTATTTGATTAATAATATTAGTCAAAGTTTTCTCCTATCAATAAATAACAAGGTATTGAGATTTAAAAGTGTCAGTTAGGATGCTCTTAATGCCCAATTTCACGCACAGTAGGAAAGGTCTAAATTCAATGGCCAGAAAATTTTTTCAAATTAAATATAAATTGTAATTAATTTCTGGTTAAAATTAATCAGGGATAGTAAGAGGTATATTATAAATCAATTTGTAGTACCACGCATGCCCCATACTCTGCACCAACATGAGTGCAAACACAGTGGTTTTGTAAAGGCGATTTTGTTCATCGATTATATATATGAATGTACTGTACGTATGTTAGAATAAGGTTCATCACATTTCATTTGTAAATTGAAATTTGAAATATTTAGTTGTTAGAAATTCCATATTCCATCTACAATTAAAAAAATAAAATAAAAAACCATTCCATCTATGTCTAGTGCTAAAGTTCTCTACATTGTTTCCATTGAATTTCGAGATATGACACTGAATTGATGTAGATGGATGAATACTTACATTGTAATTAGTATTGGGATTGGGGTGGTCAGTACAGGGCCCTGCCCTTCGAGTTAGAGCTCCCGCGAGACCCACAACACACAACATAATCCTGAATTAGTCACGCTGATACCGGCGATATATTTGACCTCTTACTTAAGTTATTAGTCACATGGTCAATTTATTACTTTTCAATTTACCGGAATCATCTTTGCTAATTTTATTGAATTTCATGTTCTTTTTATAGATTCTATATACCCGGTGTTGAAAATTCATTTTTGTAGCGTAAAATTTATCAAATAAATTTTTCATTTACCAAAAAGAAACGTCGCGTGATTGTAAATTGTGGGAGCAGTATATAAAGATATATTAAAACGACACGTCTCTACTTTTTCTGAACAATTTCTTCTTTTTTTTTTCATCTATCTCTGTGTAAAACTGACAAATAGAAAGTTACGATACCTGATTTTTTTAATTTTAGTCTTCCAAGAAGCAAATTATTTTCAAATATATATGAACTGAAAGGTTTTATCTATATTTTTGTTTTGTTTCGTTTAAAAAGTCCTGATCACGAGGAATAATATTGTTCTCAATGGGTGATAAATATAAACTAGAAAACATGTTAAAACCGAATCGCATCATCAGTTTCAGCACTACTGCTGTAACTGCGTTGTTGAGTAAAACAAAAAATAGCATTCATGGAATTTTGAAATATAAACTATTTACTAAAAAAAAAAAAAAATAGAATAAATAACCATTCTAAGCTATTTATATGCTATGGATATATGGAGTAGTTTCAAAGCTGAAACCTTTCTTAGTGTAGTCCCTACAACATTGCTTAATTAGTACCTTGAAGACGAGACATCTCATACATCACTAAGCTTTTGAATTTTTATTTCACCTTTTTTTTCAACCTATGGTTGCTGGGGATTGTAAAAAATTTTATACAATTTTTCAAATTCTCTAGTTTTGATCGTTGGATTATTCATCTTCAAGCACTATAGTCGTTTTTCAGAGATAAATAATGATATTTTATATTAACATGCTCAAGATCTTTGACCATGATGCGTACCGTTATTTACACGATTAAAAAAGAAAAAAAATCAGCATTGGTCAAGATAAAAGTAGAAGAAATTTCTAATCTCTGAGACACATGAAGCCCCTTTTGTTTAGAATATCTCCGCTAGGTGATGAAGTATGATTTCACTGCTATCTGGAAACTCATTGAAAAAGTCGCCGGTGGAAAATAGTAGTCATATAAAAATCTCAGGAAAAACGACGTAACAGTAAGCCATTGGACATAGCGTTTGTAGCAAAATTAACATATATGTATAATATATTTATTATTTGAAAAGAGATTGTGTTTGTTTGCCTGACCTCCTCACTAGTCGACTTGTCCTGTCGTTGACCAGGGGACGAAGTTAGCAGATCCGGAAGGACGGAACTCGGTCTTGACCCAGGGGATGAGTCTGACCTCTGGAACTCACCTCCACGTCTATCTCCTTCACGACTCTGCAAACCAGCCAGTGTAGATGACATGTAAGTCGTGAGACAAAATATGACCGTTGACAATGATCGATCAAGGCTTGAAATTCATTGTAATCAATACTAGAAACTCTTTGTAAAGTTAGGCAAAACATTAATGACCGTAGAATTGACAATTGTAGTAAAAATGTCAAATTATAATTGAGGAAAAAAATTTTGTTTCTACAATTGTTTCAGTCCAAACATAAAATTGATATTGCATAGGCTTGTCCGTACCTGGAAGAACATTGAGTAAATGAATTCAAGTCTTGATGACGAAATGTCGGAAGTGCTGAATAAACAACTAAATAAAAATATTCAAAAATATATATATATATATATATATATATATATATATATATATATATATATATATATATATATATATATATATATATTTATTTATAAATAAGGAAAAAAACTAAACAATAAATAAATGACCAAGTAAATGGTGGTGAATGAGAGATAAGATTGAAACGAGAAAGCAACATGAAGAAGTTGATGAAAAGAAATTGAAAAAATAAAATAAAACAATAAAAAATATAAAAAATATAATGAAAAAATGCAACACATTACAAACAAATCCAATAAAGACGCAAAAAAAGAAGAAAAAAAAGCGTAGCGTTAAGCATAACAAATCTCACATATTCTCTAGCCTATGTATAATAAAACATTTATATTAATCATGTAAAATAGTATTAATCTTAAATCTAAATTAAAAATATGTGCATTTTGAGAAAAAAAAAAACAAAAAACAAAAAAAAAACAGTATATCGATATCATGCCCACAGAAACAACAATATACCTAATTTAAGTTAAGAATAGAAACAAAATGATGAAAAATCAAAATACATACAAGACATCGCATTTAAACAAAACATGTACCTATAGCTATAGCCCAACACAACACGTACATACATACATACAAACGCATTATTATTAAAAATAAATTGACGATGCATCCTTGTGACATGCACACATTAAGCATGCTTCTGACGAAATGCGACATGCTAAATGTAATGCGATAATAATGATGCTGTTGGCAGAATAGCGTAGCGTAGCATTTGTCCTCTACGTCTAAGCGTCATGCAACAGCTGCTATATCATCATTCACTTTATGATGTTTGAAAATTTGTCGTATACGGTGTTTCCACACCTGACCTTATTTATTATTATTATTCTTCTTCTCTTCCGCTCGGTAGCAGGTTTTCAAATATTCAAAAACTTTTTTTTTTTTATTTTACGCTCCATCAACGATGCAGGTCATGGTGCCATGCACGGTTGTAAATAGGTTGTTTTTAAGTTTGTTAGCACAAAACACATGGTTATTTTTGTCACACGTGGGGTTCCTTATCATTCTACGAGGCACGATTTTTTTTTATTTTACATCCGACTCTCATTAGTACAGTCTGTTTTGACATGTGTCGATGATAACGTGTAATATTCTCATTATTGTTAACATACTTTCTCCTTAGGATCTGTTTCACGTCTACACATGTAATAATATTTTTTTAAACCAATCACAATTTACTGTCGACGTCAACAGTTCGAAAATTAATAAATTTTCTATTATTAGAAAGCCTTATATATTAGTAAAAAATAAAAACCATTTAAATTAACTGTGGTATTTCGCATGAAACTTATTACGATATATAAACACACTTGATATCAGTTGCTTCGAAAGATGAAAAAAATTTTAAATACTTTTAAAAATCAACAATAAAAATTACTTGAAATATTTTTAAACAAAAAAATTTTTCTGTAAGCAATGAACTCCAAAAAAATATCATTTTGTTACGTACATAGAGTAGGTATCCACCCCGCAGAAAAATAAATCGCGTTTTTTCAATAGCTGATCAATATCTAAGGGAATATCCACACTTTGTATGTTGGACATGTGAAAACAGTCAGGTATAAAATGAAACAAGTTATAAGTTTTGCGGTAAATAACATTCATGTTGTATCAGAACTAGAACAAAAAAAATAATAAAAATAAATCAATCTCTCTCTCTCTTTCTCTCTCTTCCCGAATGTAATTGTAGAGGTATATCTACATAAACTACAAGTAATAATGCTCCCAAGAAGTTCCATGCTGTTATTCCCACAAAACCAGTCTCAAAATCATTAGAAAAATTTAATAGATTTAAACATTTGATAGAAGAATGTCATTCCTTACAGAAGGAGACGACATATCTAATCATGGGAAATACCCAGGAATCTATGACGTATCAATATATTGTAATTAAACCAATCAAGGGTGTGCCTAAAACTGGAGCGTAGCTGACTATCCTCTATGCTTATTTACTGAGACAACTGATGGTTTATGGCGTTTTGGTTTTAACTATGAAGGATAGGTAAGGTGTTTCGGTTAGGCTGTGGCTTGGGGACTGACCTGGATGACAGGGCTGTATTCACTAGCAGTGGTGCTCGCAGTCGATTTTATTGTGCCTGTATCCGATGTATCCAAAGGTCTAGAACTGCGTCTTCTCATTTTGTCAGCTTCACGGGAGAATCTAGCTTCGACATCTAGTCTCCTGGCTTCTAATTGATCTCTCAAATCTTGCCTATTTCTGAACACAATTTCACTCTCAGTCTTTTCTCTTCTAGGTCTTTGCGGTCTTTCGCCAAACGAGAAATCTGTAAGTATCGGTTCACCTGCGCTGCTTTTCTTCCCTGCAATTCCTGCTACACTTATTTCACTACCTCTTCTATTACCACTAGCAAATATGCTTGGCTTGGAATCAGACTTTTGTAAATAAGCAGAGTGCCTCGTTGACGGGAAAAAGTCAGAATTTTCTCTTCTGAATGCTCTGGTGAACGGCCCATTGGCAAGTTTTGAATCTGACTCTTGGCGTCTATGAATGGGTTTCATCTGATCAACCTTTTTCTGAGCCATATCAGATCTTTTCAAGGTCCTCTCGCTCGACGAAGAAGATCTCTCTTCACTACTGGACTTTGTAGCTACCTCCTGTTTCATTTTGTCCAGTCTTTCGTTAAATCCTTGAAAGAAGCGGGTAAAATCCCACTCCTTCAAGAGCAACTGCTCATCTATTTCCGACCGTCGGTTGTTTCCCACTTTATCGTCCGGCTGATTAAGTTTCTACGTGGGTGACGACAGAAATGACATAAACATGCATAATATGTGTGTATTTGACAAATACGGGGAGTGCACCATAATACTTAGTTTGCAAATTGTTTTAGTCATTGACATAAAGGGGTAAGTAAATTAAAGAAAAACAAAATGATAATGTATGATACTTTGTCCATAAAGTATTATAATTTCTTGATAATATATCGATGAGCACAAACACTCGAATCAATAATTCATCGTAATATAAGTTATTACATCACTCGAGTAACATTGAATTGGTTTTGCTTTGAATTGCTTTGAAAGGAAATTACATCTTATCCAAGTTTCTCTGTACCAAATGTGTATTAAATCAGTTTGATTAAATAAGTACGAAATAAATGAAGGGTAGGAAGCCAAGTGTAAATGTTATCACGTTAGAAATTAAATTAAATATTCAAAGTTGACTTATTTTTTTCTGCCATAATGTTTCGAGTAATGAAAAACTTGCTTTATTATTTGAATTTGAATTGGGGAAGGAAACATAATAAAAAAAAAAAAAATTTGAAAACCAGTAAAAACAGCGCACTCCAATTAAGTGAAAACTAGTCTAAATACAATAGTGACAATTGGTACATATAAGTAGGTAGCTATTGCCACTTAGGCAATGTGACATTAATGGACAATGATGTGAAGTGTGGGCCTTTTTTTTTTAAGCACATGTCACGTCGTCTTGTTTGTGAAGCATATGAAACACTGAGGCAAAGTGCTACTGACATTTAAATTACGCAATTATTATTAACACACATAGCTACGATATAAATATACTTTGAATTTCTTTTCTTCCAACATAACATACGTGTTTTTACAGATAGAAAAAAAAATGAAGGAAAAAGAAATACATTATGATCCATATAGGTATATTTCAAGATTTCATATTATATTAATTGATCAACGAGATGAACTAAACAAAGCCTAATTTTTCAATATTCAGTTAAAAAATATGACAGTACTAAATCAATTAGAGAAAGAATGCCGTAAAATATGAAAATCTCAATCAATTGCAACAAACTTATGATGATTGGACACCTTCGTTTAGCCATTACTTATGCAAGCAAGCAAACTATTACAGTGCCATGCCAGTGCAAGATGTTGGCAATGAATCTTTTCTCAAATTTTCAATAAGTCTTGATAGAATATATTATAATTCAATGCTGACATGATCGCTGTTTGCCGAATTATTAAAAATAATAATTGGAATTTGTATGTGATCACACATTTTGCTGTTTGGTAATCAACGTGCCGCCCAACAAATTCATTTGGATTGAAAATATTTTGTATGATAATTTTCAGTATTCTCAAATAATACCAGCAAGATGATTTTTATTTACATTATCAGCGGCTACACGCCAGCAGAAAGATGAAACTAGATTTAAAATGTTCAGTGATATATTTAATGATTCATTCGTATTATTGTGCTTGAATGCAGAAATTTTTGTTGATCTTGAAACAGTTAGAACATTCATCATATCTCTTGACGTGCTAATGTAATTATGAATAATTGAAATTAATATTAACAATGCAAGTAAGCATTTTGAAAGCTTAAAAAATATCTTGTGGCAATCATGTAAGTGTAAATGTTGTGAAAATTTACATGATATTCCCAATAACATGGTACGTCTCGTATTATAATAATAGAATTAGGTAATATACAAGTGAATACACATTTGCATAATGAAAAATTATATGCCAATTTATTATTAATCAAATAAAACTCTAAGCATCTCGTGTCTTGTAATGTGTTATAAATTGAAAAATCTTCATTCATTTTCCTTCATGTATTACAAAGTGCTCTAATGTGTTTTGGAAGAAACAAGGCCTTGTTATTTGTTTCATAATATAATATAGAATATTCAATACACATTAAGATAGCCAGTCAAAGCGCTTTATTAAATACTAACGACCATAGTCAATAGGCCGTTAAACATTTTGTTGTACAGTTTGAGACAGCCAACATGTTTCAACTGCTTGGCAATTTTTACTGAATAACGTTTGTAAATAGCATTATTTAACGCATAGATATATCTGTTGTAACGAATAATTAACACATTTTGTAGCAGAAAAAAAACCAAAAAAAAAATAAAAAATTTGTTACATTTTGCAAAAGTATTCAAATCGATTATAGCACACTTATATAGCCCGGTAAAAGTTAAAAAAAATAAATGGTATGGAAATTCAACAAAAACATATAACAGTTTTACCAAAAAGATATTATCCAATACATTCTATTTTCAAGCCAGATAACGTTGATCTTGAATAGTTACTGTAAAATACCAGTTTACGAATTACATTCGACAATGGACAGAGTTACTACTCTACTGAATGAGAAAAAGTTTTCCCCCAAATTGAAAAGAAATTATTATTACATCTAAAATAGTCCATAAATTCTATCAACTGTACCCAACTAAGTATCGCCGACATTTGAATATGAAAATAAAGTCAGTATTAACCCATACTAGATATTGAATTGAGGATAAATACATAACACATGTTATCCCACCAGCCACTCGATTATGGTCATTTTTGTAAAAAGCACTCTAACTGCTTCATACAGCTTAACAAAAAATTATCACCAATACTCTCATCATTTAACCAGTAAGGACACGGCTGTAATAACAATATGTCACAGTAATGAATAACTACATTTTCAACTTGCAATTATGCTAAAAAGATTACTTACTCTTTGTATTACTAGTGTTCTGTCTCCTGATTCTTCGTCATCTGGTGTAGGCGGTAGTGGTCTGTTGGGTGCACCACCTGAATATATATAACCAGTCTTTTAAAGAGATATACTTTAATTGATAAACCTAAAAAATAAGCTACGTTAATAAATAATTAATTGTACAAACTGAATAAATATTGATAAAAATAAATAATTGGATTACAAAATAGGCATTGTGATGTAGATTTCAGTTCATAAGTTACTCAACACTAGAAGCTATTGTATTGCTATATTTATATATTAGTACTTAAATGAAAATCAATTATTTCATTTAAAATTAATCAATAGACGGAATGTAAGTAAAAAAATAAAAATAAACGATGGGATCATACCTTTTGGTTTGCCTTCATGATGCGAGTTTTGGGCATTGTGTGTAGTATCTAACGGTCTGTAAGGAGAAAATTCAGGACTGGAGCACCAAAAATAAAGACCAGGAATGATGAAGGGATATATGATATACGCGGTATGAAATTGATGAAGGTGATGAAGTAAACCAAAATGAGGAGGAAGGATGAAATAGCATGATTAGTAAACGTTTTAATGATTAGCAATACATCTGTACATTGAAAGCAATTGAATTGAACACTGATTTCATTGATTTGACGATACTATTTAGCATTTAACACTTTGTTACAAACAAGAATTAGGTATTCAAGATATGCGAAACATTGAAAACAATGTTCTAAAGCTGTGTAAGACAATATGCCTTCAAGGAACAGATAACAATTCATTGATTCATTATTAAAAATAATATTCCTTATAATAAGTTATAACAAAGAATGGACCAACAAAGCATTAAAAAATTTCTTTTAACACAATATCAACCGAGCTATAAATAATACAAAGCTGAGATTGTCAAATGAATTTACAAAGAGTATAACTGCTCAGTTACTCACGCTTATCATGAATGTAAAGTCATTCATACAAGTCATAAGGGATCATTCGCTATTTCAAACACTCGTAATGCGAGAATAAAGAAAGAAAAAAAGTGATTATTCTATAGTAATAATGAACCAATGGTTAGCGACGACACATGGGTGACTTACAGTGGTTTCGGGGGATCACTGGCAAGTAACGTTCCATCATTTCGCAGATTGTTTCCAGCTGCATCTTCAATATCATCGTCACTGTCACTTTCAACTGACAGTGCCTGAAATAATATTCTTTATCATAACTATTGATCTAATTTTCTGTTTTTACATTTTTTGCAGCCATCTTTGACCCGTTTTGTGTCGATACAATCAATACATGAATTTGATAGCAATAGTAACACAAATCTGTTGCAAGCATAGCGTTTTGAAAATTCTGTGCGATACACAATTTTCCATTAAGCAGTATTGAATATTGAATTTATGAATAGACGAAAAATAAAATATGTGATATGTAATATCATATGACCAAAAATAGAAGCCAAAACTGCAAGCTGATTGAAGAAATGCAGCGCGCACCTAGTCAGTGACGAGTCCGAATGTGAAAATTGCAAAAATGTGAAAGACTTGTTTCAAAATTTTGAACTCTGTTATAAAAGTGATAAAAGTACATGTTTATTGTGATTGACAAATATTTTTTCATCTCTCATATGAATTGCAATTGCATGTCAGAAATTAGGCTAACATCATGATTTCTAAAATGAACTACGGCTGTTAAACAATGACCAACTAGACACACATTTATACTCAATATTTATAAGAAAAATATCATTTTTCCTATGGCCATTGTCCAACAGCGTAGTATGTGAATATTTATTGTCTTTTTATGTGAAATCTCATCACTGATAAAGCTACGAGGCAGTTTACAGTAATTTATAAAAAATAATTATTAAGAAACATTTGTTGATCATCCAAGTTGTTTTTCTAATTACCTGATCAAGAATACTGGAAGATTGTTGCATCTGTTTGCTGTTTTGATCGTTGACTGGGGCCGAATTAGATGCCGACGTTGATGCCGGCGGGGGAGCACCCTTGTGCTGCCTGTTAGGCCTTGGCGGAGCTTCGGGGCCCTGTGGCACACCAAGCTCGTTGAGTTGAGCAGCCAGCATGTCCAAGTCCTACCACCCATACACACACAGCCCTGTTAGTCACTGCCTAAATACCACTGCATGAATGATTTGTATGAACTAAGCTCGATATGGTATTTATTTGTTAGTTACTCCAGTTGTTAAGGTGATTATTGTGGATTGATTGATTGTTAATTAAGCTTTACAGTGAGTGCGGTTGAATACTGATGATAAATTCAATAAATTTTTGTCATTATAGAATTTCTAAAACTTTACAAATGGTTACATAGATTCTGATTTATGAGTCAAATCGCGTAACATAAGCATTCGTGTTCTCACTATAGTAGTAAAATAGATTCATAAGCAGACATAGGTACATACATTCATGAAGTTATATTTTTTATATATTTTACTACTTCTTTCCATTATTTCTTTCCTATTTTTCATACCGATATGTGATTCTTCAATTATACAATATCAAGTTGAAATATGTGGCCTGAAACGATGAATATGAAACCAGATAGGCATGACTTATTAAGCACATTCAACACCAGACGCACAGTATACAATATGGAAAATAATATCCGTAGTAAAGTTGAGAGCACATATAACAACAATAAATAACCTAGACGTAATATGATTTCCTATACTCCTCTACTACAATTACATATTTTCAAATAATGAAAAATTGAACTGAAACTCCTTGGTTGAAAAATTTAATTACTTAAAAATTGGAACGGTTTTTTTATATCGTAATTTTTCTGTCGAGCAACTTTACTTGGACTGATTCTGTACGTAAAATAAAATTTCTACTTATGAAATAACCAGATCTGGAAAATTTTTCATTCAAAATTTAATTCAATCATTTAACTCAGTGGTAGAATGTAAGAAGGGCATTCCATGGCAAATCGACCTGCCGCTGACCCTCACCATTTTCAATTTCAGAAAATAAAATCAAAAATGATTGGGGTTGGTTGCAGGTTAATTTGGCATGTTCTACCGCAATAAAAAAGTGTGCAGCATAGTTGTGAAAAGTGAGTGATAGTTTGAAAACTAAATATGTGAAAGAGATAGGTGTGTCCATCTTACCTCTGGCCTCCTCGGCGGCAGCTACAGTACATGAACATGGAAAAAAACAAAAAACCAAATACATTCCAAAGCCGAACACAAGATGTGTCATGTGTGTTCTGTGTGCATTCAAGTGGTGTAATGAAAACGAGGTGTCTTGTGCGAAAAAGACGCAGTGCTTTAGTGCGACGATAACAATTTTTAAACTCTGCTCTTTTTTACCGTATAAATTATTTTTTTCCCCTTTATTAAACTTATTTAAATGGATAATTAATTAGTTCAACTGCTAAAATATGAGCTATCTAAGAAAGGTGTTTAGGGGTCTAGAAATACTTGGATGGTTGGAAAATTTTTTCATGTTTAATTATTTTTAACATGGCCAAAAATAAAGGTACATAGTTCTCCTCCTCAGGGGTATCGGCAGCGCTACCACCGGCTGTGAATAGATCTACGTCTTAAGTTCTCCTGTCCTCGATTTTAAAAAATTTTCAAAAATAAAAAATTGGAGAAAAATATTCTTAAAAGATCATATTATCGGAATATTTTAAAATAAATAAATTGAAAATCGATTTATTCCAAATTTCAAGCCTTGCTAGTCCCCTTAAGTTGTCGATCGATAGTAGATATACCTACTAAAAGGTATTCAGTATCAGCGATACAAGACCCTAAACAGTAGCTAACTCTACAAACAAAAAATCCAGAAGAGAGAAAAAACTAAGCCATGAGTCAGGAACAATATTTTCCCATACCAAAAACATTTGTTTTATCAAAAGAGATATCATACAATGTGCATTTTTTGTTTAGGGACTCATGTGAGTAATGTCACTATCGATGCATAAGATTTGAGAAGATTATTGTTCCTGGGAATAATATAGTTCTAGTGTCTCTGTTTCTATACAGTAATAAACTTAATATTTAATAACAGAAATTTCAAGTATAACTGACAAAGAGAAGGAAAATTTACTGAGATCTCAGACTACCCAAAACTTTCGGCTAAGAAACCTCGTTCGCTACCACTTACTTGGTGATAAAAAAAAACAATCAATAACTCACCATAGGTTTGAATATATGACTGTTCCTTTGAGACGCTGATTGACCTCCTAATCCCCCACTGCCTCCGCTGGATGGAGCTTGATGGTTCGATGGCGGCGTTGAGACCTTGTGTGGCTGTCTTGGGTCATCACGAGGTGTAGGTGGCAACGGTCGTGATGGGGGCTGTGGGTCTGGCACCACTACAGGTTTAGAGAGAACAAATACCAAATTCATGCAAAAAATATCACTTCACACATCGAGCAATATTAGATAATTGAATTATCTTCAAATTAAATAAAAGATGTTTTAAAAAAACTTGTATTAATTAAATCTGAGAATAAATTGGATGCTTGAAACTGATGGTATACTGAGTGAAATATGGTTTCAAATGCAGGATAAATCATAACTATATAACAGCCTGTTAGTATTGAATAGAGCGACGTTTCAAACGCTTCCATAATTTGTCAAAATGTTGAAACTTGTGTTTGGAAGATCGTTTGCTTAGCGTAAAGAATCAAAGGCAGTGACAGTTGTCATGTGCTCTAGTTGACAACACAAGCATGTGCTCACTTAGGTATATTTAATACACCAATAAGAAGGAATGACTATGTGATGTTACAGTAATATGATATTTGAAGTAAAAAATGCATGTTTTCATAAAAATCAAGAACTTGGAACCCTATTATAAGTGATTCCACACAAATTGGCTTAGTTTAAATAAAATAAACCAAGAATCAAAGCCGGATATCAGGATACGAATAGATGTACTAATTGTAATCAGATAAAGATTCTTTCAATTGAAAATAAATTGTAGCCTAAATCTGTTTGATGGGATTGAAAGAAAACTTCGCCTTTGCCACTCATAAGAAAATGCCATATTTAATTTCGTATTGCTTAATTTGTTAACATGTGACAGTTGCATTTGCCATGTTGTATATGGTTCTGATTTGAAGAGATTTTATTTTTTGTTTTCAACTTGAAAAAAAAAGCGTTTACACAAAATAATCATGCACTAGCTTTTTAACTCAACGACAAATTACATTAAGCGAATTCTTTTCGACTGTCATCTCCAATATAACTTACCGATTAGTCTCTGAGGTATTGCAGGACGAGCAGGTGGACCTGGCTCTGGAACCTCTCGTCTACCTTTATCCTTAGCAGGTGGTTGTGGGGGATCTTGAGTTAATGTCCTGCCTTCTTGAATCTGTTGGAAGTTACGTCTAAGCGTATCTCCTCCAGGGGCTTGAACAATTGATGAAGGTTCACCAGCCAACGCTGATTCTTCTTCCTCATTTTCACTACCGCTATACCTGTAGTCGTCTCGTTCTATAAAAGCGACATCAATACACGTAAAGAATATCATCAGGAGGAATAAATTACTGAAATATTAACAAAGTTAAACGCGATATATTATTAAAATTAAATTAGTATCGTTGTCCAGCTTGAAAAAGATTACATCATTTTCATAGACACGAATAAGCTGCCAAATTTGATAAACCTCAATATTTATATTCTGTGTTAAATAGGAAGAGCAGAAATATCTAATTACTGATGTTAAGGTGCTCAATATTACAGTCTCCATTGTCCCTGTGGCTATGAGACTAGATGCATTACTCAGTTTATCTAACTCTAATTCTATTCTTGTTTACCTATCATCTTGACCTACAATGCTTAGTCTCTGAATTTCAACATTGTATGACGGATCAATCCCGCTGATAGAAAGTTACAACACAATGAATAGCAACAGGTGTCTTGAATAAAACAAGAAATAAGTAATTATAAAATGTTTAAAACTCTTTGAATGAAAGAATGATGATTGTTAAGTATAAGCTAAAATGGCATGTGTATTTTTGTGACAATGAAAAGTTAATTTGAAGCAACAAAAAAAATTAATTGCTTCATAGACATACCCTTTTCTTGTTTGCGTTTCTTGCAACGATCAATGTGATCCTTTAACTGGATTCTAACTTGTCGTTCTGTGGGTTGGTCCCGGATAAATGGATGCTTAAGAAGTTGTTCCGTGTAAGGCCTTTGATGGTAATCCTTTACTAGAACTGTCTCAATGAATCCATGAAACTTTTTTGCCCATTTTTTAGACTTGAGCCTCGGAGGTGGATTTCGGGGGATCAAAAATAATGCCTGTAATATGATTATGTTTTACAAACACATGTAAACAATGATGTTATTTAATTAATACCCCGATTTTTAATATATAATCTCTTCCAATGTTACCATGAATTGAAATAATAACAAGACACAGATAAAACTCACTCTCATTGGATGCAGGTCACAAAGCGGAGGTTGAGACTCTGCCATTTCTAAAGCAGTAATACCCAGGGACCATAGATCACTTCTGTTGTCATATGTAGCATCAGGATTTTCATCACAGGCAATAACTTCTGGCGCCATCCAATATGGTGTGCCAATAAATGTGTTTCTGCGTCCAATAGTTCTGTCTAACTGTGCGCTGACCCCAAAGTCAACTAAAATTTAGAGAGAAAAAATTGAGACCTTTTACATAATTGGCAATAATATTTTAAGGGTGAATAGAATGTTGTCACATTTGTAACTCTCTAAATTACAAAAGAGACGATTTATGTTGAAAATATGATGAATTTCAAGTTGTGAAATTAATAAGAATCAAAATTACCCAATTTGACTTCAGCGTTATCCGTGAGTAAAACATTTTGCCCTTTAATATCTCTATGAATGACTTTGTTGCTGTGAAGGTAACTGAGACCCCTGAGTATTTCTCTGGAAATATAGGCAATCCATTCTTCTTTTAGACTTTGGCCTTTGGTTGATTTTACCAGATCGGTAACAGAGCCTGCTCCACAATACTCCATTACTAACCACAGCTGGTCATCTTTGCCGGGTGGTGACTTTTTTATAAAAGCGCCATAATATGTTGCTATATTTCTGTGATTTGAGTACTGAAACAGAAAACATATGTTAAATTTTATTACCATTTCATAGTACAATGCATACGAAATGTAGTTTTCATACATTGCTTTGTAATTTTATTCATTAGAAATAGAATCAGTTCTGAATCAACAAGGATTTGTAGTAATTGGCAACGCCGATATATTAACAGACAATCATTGATGATTGTTGTAGTTTGGATTCATAAAGTCAGAGAACTATGACTTACAAAATAATTTTACATTTATAAAAACCCACGCTTACCCGCTTGAGCACGTTTATTTCCAGTTTTATTTCCTCCTCTTCATCCTGAAAAGAAATATAACAAAGTCATTAGTAAGATGCGTATTCAAACCCTATGTTCAAAAGGAAGAAAAACTGGGTTGTTCTATCGCATAAAAAATAATATCGAGTCTTTATAAACTGAAGACAAGTATTTGAGTATGATCCATACACACGACGAAGACATTTTTTCATATTTATTGAATGCTATACAAATATAAATTGTCTCGTAGATTCCGAAGTTACTCAACCAAACACTGGCAAATCGAATTAGTGATAGTATTTTGCTTGGTTACTTAATTCGCCAAGATCCATACAAAAATAACAGCTAAGCAACTGGTTGTTGTTTGGATGGCCAGTTGAACAACGATGTATAGAAAGTATTCATTTATTCATCTTGATTTCTAGTTTACACTGGCAGTGATGTAAGCAGTAAGCTGCAATATGATGGACACTCTTGTTCTGTGTCGTATTCATGTTACTGTATTTAATGCCTGCAGTCAGCCAGTCTTACTGCTAGTGTCGCGTGGGCTTGATATGCACATACAATCAAAGTCTGAGTAAATTGTTGAACTTTTATTGGTATATTGGCACACAATCGTATCACGATAAGGATATGTACAATAGCACTGTTGCATATTTGTAGACAAAGAATGATGCACAAAGAGAAAAATTTGGCAAAGCTGCTGATATTTGTTTATAGTCATTTCCAAAGGCCTGTTGCCTCTAGGACTTGAATGGTTTCCCAAAAGATTCATATTTACGACTGATCATTAATCTAGCATGTGGTGTATGCTATTTCTTTGTGGTCCAGTTTGTAATTATATTGTATAGCAACAATTATAATGAAGATGGATCTAAGGAGTATCTTGAAAAATGAATTTACATCTAAATAAAAACTTGTGTGGATGTTGAATTATATAACTATCGAAAATTATAAGAATAAAAGTTAGCTCAATATGATCAAAAACAGAGATTAGATAAGCTAACTGTTATTGCCAACATCAACAGTCTATTTCTGCAAATAGCTCAGCATTGTGGACTTTGATATTAATCATACATCATTCAATATTAAATTGAGTTATCGCAGTGTTGCGCTACCAAAACAAGTACTAGATTGAAGTCAGCGAAGGGATGAATAAATAAAAATTCTTGGAATCTCTTAATTTGCCATCAGCCTGCAAAGCTGTACTGAGAAAATGTTAATAATGCGTGATTTTCGACGAACTTGACTCTACAGTTACACACAAATGTGCATCTATGTGCCAACATTGGAACTGATTGTTAATACGACAGGCACATTGTTGCAAACAAGGTACAAGTACCTTCCATACATTGGAATTTAGAGATTGATGTTTTATAATCAAGAAATGGCAGGCATCACTCGGTCAATTGGCATAATCTTATTCCTTAGGTGAAAACGGGGAATTAGTAGAATCTCCTCCAGGCAATAATCAAATAAGGAAACTTGCTTGGTGCTAACGCTGATGGATCTAATCTACAACAGTCATGACGATCATGATTCCCCGTTTCGAGGTCGACGACAATGTTTTATGGAGTTACGTTCTGTCACAGCTTATGCAGCGTATGCATTGCATATAATCTTGAAAATCACATTATAAACAATAATCAGTGAGTAAACTCGTGAACAAAGACATGCGAATAGACTCATTTTCGAGGGTTTTAATAACGAAGGTAAATATTACACCATCATAAATTGAAGTGAGCTTTGTAAAAATAATATAGGTCAACTGTTAACCTAATTTCGATGTCAATTTTAGTCCAAACAAGATGCGGTTTTGTGAGTCTACTCAATACTGAGGTTATTCTGACGCAGACCAGGATTATAAATAAATATTCAATTTTTCACAGATTTTGAGATTTTTTTAGTCTGTACAGGGAAAAATACCAAAATTATGAATGTTTCAAATTTTGTTTTTTCAGCCAAACAAAAATTTTTAAGAACTTTTAGTCCACGACAGAACTACATGTGAGGACTGCGTGTACAAAAAACTTACAAATCGATCAGAGTAAATGGTTAGTTAGTTATTAGGTCATCGGTCAATCTATTTCATTTTTACAGAGCTCACATCAATCTACGATGGTGGCTACATGATCTATGATGCGAGGGTTTCTAACATCAAGATTTGTTTGATGGCTGACATTGCGTAGAATAAAATCCTAGGACAGGATATCTCTGTATTGTTTACCCTAATTGCCACAACCCCCAAAAATGTGTCCAATTTTTACATCTTGAACACATATATATACCCCATTAAATAGTATAATGTATCATTGTGCGTAAGTACTCTGCAGTAAAGCTTCTAAAAAATAAAAAATATGAATATTTTTATTAAAAATCTCGTGATATAATCTCATTAAAATAAATCTATTCATTTTGATGGATAAAACGTCTAATCTACTGACACCATCTATGATCTAAAAAATTTCTTGATAGTAACTCTTAAGAACCTGTGTGGTTTATTATCGTTGTCGCGATCTTGACATACGTCGCTAAATTATACGAGGCCCCTTTCTTTCTCCTTACAATGGAAATTATCATGACTACTATTATTTAATGAAAATACCGTATGATAATGAGATTTTATATTTCTTTATTTATTATTTTTTTATTAAAGGAAATACCTGTTGGTCTGTTAACCGCATGAAACTTATGCTTTTTGTATTATTGGTTTTGAGGTTGGTAAAAGTTTGAATTTAAAGTGAAAACACCCTGATAGTATCCAAACAATTATCGGAAATAAATGACCCTTAGTTACATAAAATACCTAGTAACTACCCGATAAATGTGGCTATTGTATAACCGAAGGTGGATATTAATAGATAATTGATCGAAAAACTGTTAGTCAAACTTTAATTAGATAATAAATATAGCGAACTTTATACCACGAGTATAATTAAAACAGTCTCCTCTAAATCAGGTATTGGAAATGTAATTTCAAAATTTTCCTCGGTCCATAAGGGATTGGAATGGTTTATTTTCAGGGCAATAAAACAAATATATCTTTAGTTAAAATACTCAAAGTTTATAGCTTTACCGAATAAATAGAAGAAATAAAACTTTGTTCAGGTTTAATATTTTACAGACACCACGCCGGTGTAGTCGACATCGACGTTGGATCCACGACCACTTCATTTCCCGTTCCGAAGTAAATATTTTCCCAACGTTTAATGCTGAAAAACTTTCAGACTTCGTATCCTACGTGTGATGAGAAAAGAAAACGAAAAATAAAAATCCAAAAATAGAAAAATAGAAAGAAAAAAAAAAAAAGATGACGGCAAAGAAGAATGAAAAAGAATTGTGCGCGGCAGAGACACTGCAAGGCGGAGAAGAACTGCAAAACTGGTTCCCATCTATACAAGCAAATGTTAATAACACAGAGAAACGCTCTCTCTCTCTTTCTCTGTGTGGATATCGCATAGTAGTAAGCCTCAAGTTGTGTGGCCTGGCCTGAAACTATTACGCGAAATACTTCAAACGTTTCGAAAAATTCTCATTCAATTAAACGGTAGCTTAGTATAGAATTTTTGTAATTAAATTTCTACAAGCTACGACACAAAGGAGGAGCATACACATTTCTTGTATATATAATAACCTTAAATTACAATCTTTGCAACGCTCCTTTTATTCGATTCTAAAATAATAATTATTTTCTTTATTTTTGGTTTAAAAATAAAATAAAAAAATAAAAAAATAATTTATTTTATAGTATAATGTTACTTGAGGTAGGTAACAACACGTTATTGACTATCGTCTAACTTCATATCTGTTTATTTATATACATACACATTTACATATCTTAAAGTGCACCAACGTCGCGTCGCTACCGTCTCGAACTCTCACACCTATAGCATACATTATATCTAACGCGAACCAATCTATCGAATCAACCGCAAGATATACATAGAAGTGCATAGCTGTGGTTGCATTAACAAATTCCTTCATACTCATATGTGTTTATAATAGGTTATGTTCTTTGTTTTTCTGTTTTAGCCAAATTAATTCATTATTCGTCTGTCCTAAGTTAAAACTTCGATACGCGTTTCTAATCCTACGTATATCGTACTCTGAAATAATTATAAATGATGGTAATAAGTTTAAATCGTTAATTCAGCAGCTGTGTAATTCATTGAATAAAAATCCGATATCGAATTTAAAAAGAATCAAAAAATTAAAAAAAAAATTGATTCTTTTTTTTACTTTGTTTTTTAGTTTGTTTTTCAGTATCAGAAATCCGTGCGGTGAATTTGCGTTTGATAAATATTAAACCCTCTCGTTAAAACGTTCGTATAATTGATATATAGAGCCTGTAAAATTTCTGTATCCTTTAATTGGTTCGCAAAATCCCTCGAGCATTGCTATAATAATCCCCGATACGCAGCTGATACACACTTCCTGCCTACAAGCGTAATGATATACCCATACCGAGTTAACCGTCTTACGTTCTTCTTGTAACGACAAAACCTACATACGCAGATTAAAACAGGTTATGCCAGTACAGTACAGTACAGTAAAATAAAGTACAGTGCAATGCAATGCAATGATATGAAATGCAATGGTAAACCGTACATACATACGCAGCTACGTAATTGTGCATATATACATTATACATATATATATATATACCTTACACGTACACATATCTGCAATATACCTGCTGACTACTTCGTTCACACGTTTCAGGATAGGTGCGGGTATAAAATCGAGGCTTCGTAGTCAAGTAGGATGTTACATAGGGTACAGGTATATATATCCGTGTGTAGATGTTTCTTGTATCTACGCTTAGCTATACTAATATAAATAACTCTTCATATACCTACATGGATGATGGAAAGTATGTAGATAAGTTCGCGCTAGTACATGGGCTAATTAAATCGCGAATTAAGACCGCGGTAATCATCGCATGTCTATATGTGGTCAATTTTAATACGAACAAAAAAAAACCAAAAAAAATTGTTGATTTATTGTCGTGTATTATAAATAACTTTATCATCTCCAGCTGCAGAGACCGAAATTTTCGTTAATCAAACCCAATAATCGACAACGGTGCTATAAAGAGGAAGTTTTATAATTTATTTGTTTTTTTTTTTTTAGTATTTCGATGAATTCAATCCAATCCTTTGGTTTGATTTCATAAAATAAATATATGTAATTGCATAATATTTTTTTTGTTTCTACTTTAACCAGTGCAACCGATATATTCAAATCAAATGATCAGTTCGAACAGATGATTCAATTGATTCGAATGAAAAAAAAAGAAATAATTTAACAAAGAGTCAAGACTGTGTGGCTAATTCGAGAATTTGTTTGTTGATTAAATTAAACAAATTTTCTTTTTCGTTTTGTTTCCCAGAGTGTGAAAGTTCGATCTACACCAATGAAATAATTTTATCACTGATTCAATATCTACTCGTACTTATATATCGTATGTGTTTATATACACGTTCATCTAGAAAGTAGCATACATCACTTGGTGCTACTAGATATTAAACTGTCTTATGCAGTATGTGGCGTTTAATTGTCATGCTGATTCAAAGCGGTGAAGAATATTCAAAAATCGAATCTTTTCAATCCATATAATTTTTGTTCATAAAGATTATGGTATATAATGAGAAAACAATCGAACAAATAAAAAAATTCGGATAAACTGTCTCAGAATGAGATTCGAAATTGGATGATTAAGATTATATGTTCCAGAGATTATCCTGGCTATTTATTATGTAGCTTCAATCCCGATGATAATTAGCCGTCAGAATTTGAATATAAAATAAAAGAGAAGCAAAAAATAAAATATTGCCAAACTTGAAACTGAATCCCGTTTATTTCAACCGTCAAATTAACAGTCAGCCAAATGAACGAGATAAAAAATAAAAAGACGCACACATGTATAATCACTGTTTCTTTTTCCGAACGTGAGAGCAAGTGCTTAAAGTTTAGACGCTCAGTGGTCCGCAATTTCATTGCTGACGATAGACGAGAATCTAATTTCGCAATTATGAGAAATACTCAAGCCATTATATATATAAATGTGTGCAGCCAAACACGTTAGAATTTTAATCATGTTTCTAATCTCGCCCACGTGAGCCTATCCATAGTATATATTTGCATGAAGATTTTATACCGTATAACCATACGTTAGTAATACTAATTTAGTATATTTAGAATGAACTTATAGTTCAACGTTTAATATGTATCTATTAAATAATTTTCGTGATATTAGTCCGATGAAATTGAAATACCTAATTCATTTTTCTGTAGAAATAAGTATTTCGATATATTTTACTACACTGAATTTAGATTTCTTAATTCGATCACTATGTCGACAAAAGTTTTACAATTGCAACAGTATTTTGATCGATCAATTCGTAGGACCCTGAATTTCTGACTACTGATCAGTTTCAATAGTTTTTTTTTTTTTATCAATAAATGCAAAAAGTAAAGTCAAGCAGTTCCAGATAGAGTTGCCAACATTGGCCCAGCACTGGCCCAGCACTGGCCCAGCCCCACCACCCGAGCGTCGATGATCAGCGCTGGGCCAGCGTTGGGCAATGTAAAATCTGCCGGCCGTGATTAATATGGACTATTACTGGGCAAGCATCGGCAGTCCAATGTTGTCACAAGTCGATGGGACAGTATTGGTCTTTTCTTGCAATACATTTCAAGGGCTAGTAATCAGAAGAAGGAAAGCCCTGTGAGAGATTACGCCCTTTTCGGGCTCAGCTTTCGATATATATTTTCGAGTGAACTTGAGATACTGGCTCAGTATAACCGAATCAGGTTACTATAGCCGACTGTTTATTCGCAATATTGGCCCAGTTCTGGTTACCAGCGTCGGCACGATCTTATTATCCGGATTATTTGCTGGTATTGATCTGATACTGGGATGAACGACTGCGCCACGCCGGGGTTACCACCGTTAGCAACGGTACTGGCCCGATACTGGGCCTTTCGTTTAAATCTACCTGATTCTGAGTGTGGCATTTCGTGTAGATATGTAGGAGGTTATTTTAATCCTTAAAATTATTCACACGTTATAGGAATGAGGAGTAATTTACTTAATTGAATGCGCAATCTAGTCGCTACGCGTATGATTTTAATTACTAAAGAAATTCGGAGATTTTTTAAGATAGAATTTAAGAAACTCTTACTGCTGCTGCTGCTGCTGCTGGTTTTTCAGATTTTAAAATGAACGAGAGAATTTTTATAGCAACGTCTCAGATTTCATATAAAATTATACACATATTTATTTATAATTAATACGTTAAAAAATATAATAATAGTTACTCACCTCGGTGACGTCCATAACTTTGATGGCCGCCAATTGTCCCGTTTTCGTGTGCCGACCCTGAAAACAGAAAAAAAAGAAAACCAATAAAAAAAATGAGAAAGGCTAATATTTGAGAACCACTTGAGTATAATATTACGACCTGGATATGCAATTATAAATAAGTCTCAGTTATACTAAAGTACGAGAATAAAAGCGTGGGATTAATTTAAATCTCTTGATTACAGATAGCGAATAAATTTCTAGGAAGTATACATATGGTACATTCCATATCACTTCAGACACCCAAAAAATGACTGCGAGCGCATTTAGCGTTTTTTCTTCAAACGGACATATCCCGAAAAATATGCTTCGTACCGAAAATTGTTAGAATTGGAAAAATTCAGTCATTCATCAAATTTATTCAGATTTTTTCAAACAGTCTATGACCCAATTTCCGAGGGTAAAAAAAAATCAAAAAAGTAAAAATCGCACTGATCAAGAACCCATCGATATATCATTAATTTTTTTTTTTATTATGAAAAATTCTATCATGGAGAAACCAGCCGCTCAAAAATTAATTCTGAATATTGAAAGTATACAATCTATAATATCTTAGTTAAATCTGATATGATCGATCTGTTTGAACGCCAGATAGATAAATGAAAAGTGTTAGAATATATATGTACGACTAAAAAACAATCGTAAAGACAATCAATCGCTATCTTAAATAAATTTTGATCATTAGATAAAGAGTAGAATTCCCCTGAGTTCAGAGTTAACATTACAGCGAGGAAGAGCGCGATGAATCAATGATTAAACGATTCATATGATCAAAGTATACTCGGTAATCGTTAAACGAAATTCTATGACTATATATCCGGGATATTTGCACTTCCAAGATTTACTTCCTCGTCATCGTATGAATCGAAGATTTTCGCACTAACATCGAAACCCACTTTTCTTTTCCCCTTTAAATAGATTTACGTGTAGGTATGTTACACAGAGATAAGTATACGTAGATATATGTACGCGTGTGTACCAGCATCTCGAGGATCTTATAAAAATGTAAATTTAACACTCCAACGGAATTCCCCTATCCTAGATAAGGCGGTTTCTGAATAATTCGTGAGGCCATTTCTACATCGGAATTAACCTTAGCCGTAGGCGAACAGTCCCAACCAAATATTCAACTAATATATACTATATATGTATATTTATAGGATATATGTACATATACATATACATACTCGTTTTACATATGTATAGTAAATCTGTTTGAATAATAATCAATAGATAATATCACCATCTCACTCGGAGTTCATTTATCATTTGGATTACTGTTTGGTTATTGGTATCACGTACCGTCAAATCAATTAGCACAAACTGAAAGATCTTAAATAAAATTTATCAAAATTTCAATTTGAAAGACATTGTCTTTCATATGTAGGAAAGAAATATTCTAATTCAATTAGGTCGACGATGTTAAGGAGAGACTTTGGTGAAATTTTGATAAAATTATTTTTTTTAACACATGCTATACCATATTCTGAATTTTTGATAAAATTTTTTTCGTTTGGTATAATTTCAAAAATGAATAAATCGTTTTTATCAAAATTTCAGCAAACTGTTCTTTTAAATACACTAAAATCAGTGTACATTCAAATAAAAAAAATGATTCTTCGACATATATAGGGGAATGTGGGGTCAATTGAGACGCCATTTTCGAGACAATTTTTTTTTTTGTTTCATTAGAGTCAGCTTTATTCCAGTTTTCAATCAAATATTTCAGATAACGAACACTAGGAAAAAAAAATTTTTTGATTCTTTCTAAAAAATTTTAACCCCATAATTTTCTACAAACCGTAACTGAGCATTTTTGAACGTAAGAAAAAAAATGCAGTCTCAAAATTGATATTTCAGTTTGTTCCGAGCACCTGCTAAAAGTATGGTATCTCATTTTGCCCCGCATTCCCCTGTAACCTGTATTTTCGCCTTATATTATCTTGTCTTAAAATGCGATTTATTTCCCATTTCAAATATTCCCGCTACTTTATACTTGTACATTTACCTTATGTGTATAAAATTCATAAAAAGAACTAAAGTGGAAAAAACCGACACCCCCATGTATATACGTACGTATATACACACATACATTACATACATCTACAAATGCAGTGTCAGTCCCGTTTCGCAATAGAAGGACGTATATATAGATACCGTGATATGCTAAATACTTTTTTTTCGTCCCTTCCTTCTGTCTTTCCCTTTTTTTTAATTTTTTTTTGTGTTTTTTGCTCTCACGTTTGTTTCCGCGATAACGCATTGCATACCTGTACAGTATACACGTATATATGTAATATTTATGTGTACGTATCATACCTGCGCATTATACCTACATTTTCTACAAAGCACTATGTTTTACTCCCGAGTCTGTCAAAGAGCCAGAACTAAAGCATTCGCCGCGATGCTAGAGGAGAGAGAAGACTTACTTTTACCTACACCCACGCATGTGCTTGCAGGTATCTGTCTGTCTGACAGACTGTCTCTCTATCTGTCTGTTTGTCCGTCTGTCTACCAAATTTTTTTTCTACTATTATACAACGACGATATTAATTCACAATTTAAACAAGCTCCATGATCATATTATACCTGTGCATATCGCATCTGTTCAAACTTCAACTTACTATTATTTATTCTTATAGTAGGAAATTTAATAAAAAAACATTATTGACCCGATGTCCATTATACCTGTGTTTGCATTATCTATTTTTAATATAAGTATTTATGGCTTTGGATAATTCGAGACTCACTATTTTGGGGACTTGACCCTCCGTCAGCAATCTGGGCCTTTCAAGGCACGGTAAAAAAAAAAAAAAAAAAAAAAAAAAAAAAACAGTTTTGAAGTTTTACGAGATTGTTTACCTAGCTTAAAGCATGGAATCTTGCACCGATGAGACAACTGCCATGTGAAAGAAAGAGAGTAGGATAGATCTTGTAGCTTTTTGGTGTGCTAAGCCATCTCTCGGGAATTGTAAGAAATAGAGAAACATGTGTTTCCGAGTGATTGAAAATAAACAATTATTAATGATTACGGGAATAAAAATTAGCTGGTTAATATTACCCGAATCAAAGATGTTTTTAGATGATCGTGTACGGGATTCCAATCGTAACGGTGATGTTATTCTCTGTTTCGCATCAATGATGCGTGGGCTTCGATAATAGTAAAAATAAGTGACACGGTGACATCTTACGACGCATAAAAAGTAAATTTTTTTTTTCTGTTTTAGTGAATAGTTTCTATGCTAGGTAACTACTTATTCTTCTTGAATCATCGTCTGCCAAACTGACTACTAATTTGGAATCACCGTTTGGGAGAAAATCGAGATAATAGTTCATGTCGGTAAGAATCGAATGCTGTCACCCCTTAAGACCTACAAACGCATACTTGAATTTTTAATTAAAATTCTTTATAAAATTTTTGAAGCTTGAAACTCTGAAATACCCAGTTTACTGATAGAGGTAAAAAAAAAAAATTACACATTGGCGGCGAAGAAAGGGGTTGGAACTGTTTATGCAGTTATTTATTCATATTTTCTATTTGGGTTAAAAGCATTATTTGAAATTAAATTCAGTATCGTTTATGAATTTAGTATAGGTAGGTCAGCAATTTTGGAGACGTGATAATCGGTCCGCGTATATGGTATATATAAGTATATATCTAACATATTATGCCACTAAGACCCTAATGTGATCAACTGGCATTTATCATCTCACAGTACCTGCGTGTTTTTGTTACCAAAGTTATAAACTTCCAACGCAACACGAAGGCAGCTAAATGCTGATGAGTGACCCACCTAAATCCCGAGTGCGTGACCCTTCACCTTTTAGTCTTTTATATACGAGACCATGGAAAACCAAATGCAGTTTTCATTTTATTTTATATTATTTTATATTATTTATTTTTATTATCGTGATTATTATTTGCTTACGACAAACTCCGTAGAACGTCCTCGAAAATTTATACATGTGAATGGTATTTCGTCACGTACTTATACAGGCGAACGACCCTGGCTTTGAACACTTTATTCAAGTTCGAAACGGCAAGTTCTAACTTTCACTCCTTTTGTGATTAAAATAAATATCAAAGTGGAAATACGCTGCTACACGAAGGCCATATATTTGAGTCACATATTATTATATTATATATTTATAACAATATTATACATATAAAAATTCAAAGTACACATCTCGTAACTTTTTTTCTTTTCTTTCTTTCTTTATTTTTATCTAAGAGCACTAATTTCACATAAATCGCTTCAATTTTATACATGAATTTCGTTTCAAACTTGATCTTATACGACTTACGAACGGTTTTGATTCTTCTAATTATTATCTTTTTTTATTCCTTTTTTTTTTTTAATATATATATATTTGATTTCAACTATAAAAGATTTTCACTTCTATTGCAATAGATGGATAAATGGAGATGGTTTTTCTTACTAAAACCTTGAGAAAACCGCATAATATATAGATCAGTTATTCCACGAATATTTAATCATATATAATATATCCTCAACTTGTATATGATATAATATCTAATTAAAAAGATCACAAAGTCGAGTCGCCTTGCATGAGGATACATACATACATATATGCTTGTATAAAATAATAAACGTTATGTCAATTAAATATATATATATGGATATAAGAAGAAGTCTTCTTTCGTTTTTCCAACTTGATTAAATCAAAGAAATATATTTTTTCTAAAATATCCGTGCTGTTAATAAAATGAATTCAATTTATAAAACGAGACAAATTTTAGATCAACTTGATCACGATTTTTATAACGAATTAAAAAAAAAAAAAATATTACAAATTAAAAAGTCAAACCGAAAATCAAACAAAGCTTTTACAGGCTTTTTAAATCAACCAAACTTTACACTCAATCCATGTATGTATATGTACATACATAGATTATACATATATACCCATATGTATATTTATGACTGGTTAAACAAAAGAATGGCTGCAGTCGAGTAGGTATATATATATACCTATATACCAATATACATATATGCAAGAGGAGCTTTTATGTCGTATGCATTCGTTAATCGCACTATGCACACAATTGCAGCGTCAAAATTCACGCGAACCCTCACCAACATAAAGCATACTGCACTATGGGCGAACAAACGTAACGTCGAACAGAAGGGACTGGTTGCAGTGTTCACGTATCACATGCTTTATACTTATATGGTTTTTTAGCCGTGCTTCGGCTTTGTCCACCCGCATCTGTGCACCGTAGAAAAACTATAGAAATTTTTTCGTTATTTTTTAATACCCACTTTATTACAAACCTTCAATATACTGTAGGTATGAAGATAAACACAAATCCATTACTGCATACATATTCCGATTTACCGAATATCATTATAATTGCACAATAAATAATTTTTATGAAAACAATGAATGTAAAAGAATGTAAAAGAAACTAAAAGAAACACGGACACCATGTCATGTTGCAATCGGAGGTATTTTCCCCATGTGTCATAAATGGTGTATATATATAAGTATGTATAATATGATTTGATCTTTACTGATGTAGATATATAATAAGAATATCTGGACCGACCACGCGGAAATCACTTGATATTTGAAAGAACCATTTCTTTTTTCTTTCTTTATTTTATTTTCATTTTTTTTTTTTTTTTTTTTGACAATGAATGTACAGGGAGTGACAGACGTCAGATAGACAGATAAAAAGTGGGCATATGGTCCAGTCCTGTGAAGCATTTAATGACGACGGGGGATCCTATGATGAAATATAAAATCACGATTTCACACGTCGCTTATTTACACGGGAATATAATTCACGAACAGAATACATACTAAGAACGTAGTTCTGGGGGTATATACCCAATTACAAAGTGATATATATTACAGTGGTTAGCTGTCATGGTTTTCAGAAGAAATTACACCCTGAAATGTGTAAATTATACATACCTATGTATTTTGCAGAACTAATGAAAAACAAGCCGGAAAAAGTTTTTCGGATTACTTTTCATCGAATCGAAAAAAAAGGATGGGTTTGTCAGGGGATGAAAAAGTGTAAAAAAGTAATGAAAAACCGAAAAAAAAAAGATCAGAATTGAAAATTTCATATAAAAAAAAATGCCCTATATATTGACAAACAACAATTTCATACAGTGCGTTTAATTCCAATTCGATCTGGGTGCACTTACAATTTCTTCTTGTCATTGGCAAGGAACGCCCTATATATTGACAAACAACAATTTTATACAGTGCATTCATTCTAATTCGATCTGGGTATATTTACAATTTTTTTGGTGTCATTGGCAAGGAATGCCCTATATATATGAAATTTTCAACTCGGAAGAATATATTCTTTCATTTATAAAGATAATACAGAGAAAAAAGTATAGGTTTGTCAGTAAAACAGCGAAAATCGATTCATTTTCGGTAGAACCGGAAGTTCAAATTAAACGAGATATGGAAATTTTTCATGCCCATCATTTGGTTGTAAAGTCCTGTGAATTTCAGATTTTTTCATCGAGCCGTTTCCGAGATCACCGCGCGAGTTTGTCAAACAGGCCGACAGACAGACCGACATCTTTCTAAAAACCTGTTTTTCGTATTCTAGAGGGTCGAAAACGTGAAGATTCGCTGAAATGAGCAAAAGTCACTTTTCGACCAAAACCAATACTTTTCTTATATCACCATAGGTGATGAAAAGTAATTAATTGACAGACACGCGTAAGAGAGCTTAACGAAGTACACCTGTGTTCAAAATGTTAAACATTTTCGCGGATTTTAAAAACTGAGGTAAATGATCAACAGATATCCTGTTTTAGGACTATATTCCAAATATACAAATATATGCAAATCTAGGTGTTTAAAATCCTCTCATCGCAGATCATGTGGTCACCAGCATAGGTTGAATTGAGCTCAGTAAAAATGACACAAGTTAACTGTTGACTTAATTTCGAGGTCAATTTTAGTCTGAACTGTATTAGACTGTGTGAGCCCACTCAATACTGATATAATTCCGTCGTAGACTATAAGGATCATAAAAAAATTATTCAATTTTGTATACATTTTCAAATTCCTAAAGTCAGTGTAGGTAATAAAAAATATAAAAATTAGAATTTTCTCCAATTTTTAAGAACTTATAATCTACGTCAGAACTACGTGCCAGGACTGCGTACAAAAAAAAATGAGAGATCGATTGGACTAATGGATAGTTAGTTATTAAGTAAACTGTTAACTTACGTCGGTTTTAGAGAGTTTAACTTCAATCTACGCTGGTCGCCACATGATGTGAGATAAGAGAGTTTTTACCATCAATATTTATGGGTGACATTGAGTATATTATAATAATGGCCTAAAAGAGGATATCCGTGTATCATTTACCCTAGTCATAAAAATCCCTAAAAATGTGTATAATTTTTGAAATTCTAAAAAAATCCTAAAAATAAAAAAAAAATTTGGTGAAATTTTTAACCGGATGAAAAATTGGGATGAAGGTATAACCCAAGAGTGACTACGCTGCGAGGGAACTAACACAAGAGGAACCGAAGAGGAACCAAAGAGAAGACGGAGGGGATTTAGAGTCATAGTGAAGAGTGGCGAGAAAAAGAAGTGAGGAGAAGAAAAGAGAAGGAAGTGCTTTTCGGCGATGACGTCAGAATACGAACAGAGGTAATTTCCTTTTCTCAACGAATCCTGCTGCTTGACAGAAGGTCAATTGCCATGATATAACCCTGTCAATCGGCCGCATTGTTAAAGTCCACGATTGTTACCTTCTTCTGTATAATAATACCGATATTTCGTTCAAAATTCCTGTTATAGTACATTATAGATATACCAACGATATTATTCAGGTTAAAATATGGTAGTGCAGTCGAGTCGTTCTAAAGATCGATAACCATGTTCAATCTATCTTCAATCTACATTATAATAGCTGCTGATCTGACAGACACTGATATATGCGGACGAGAGATGACTGTTCAGTATTCGCTGCGTTTATGGGCAAGTCCACCAATTATCAAAAAATGAACAGGACGTAAAAAATTTGACTTGTCTGAAATTTTTACCTTTCGTAGTGTATTCTAAGATTGGAAAGTTCACCAAGTCTCATCCCTTAGAGACTTACCGTTCACGAGATATGCGACATTCAATTTTCGTACTTTGACGTAACTGAAGGTTGAATGCGAATTTTTTATCGTATCTTTGTCGCTAAAAAATAAATATGAAAAAATAGGTCTCTCATGTGAAAAATTCTTACCTTTTCGAATATATCTTTCATTTTCGAATATCTTTTCAAAATCTATTTAAAAAAAACGAGTTTATTGAGAAAAAACAGCTTTTTTGAGTGCGCCGTTATGTTTCATCATTCTTTTGAATTTTTTATCTGAAAGCTGAGATTTTTTCAGTAAGAAACCCAAATTTGTAGAGTGGGATGACTGCGGGATCTCGCGTGAGCTAAATTCAATTGATGAAAAGTGTATTATTTACACGCTTGATGGTCAAAGGTCTGTAAATAATACACTTTTCATCAATTGAATTTAGCTCACGCGAGATCCCGCAGTCGTCCCACTCTAAAAATTTGGGTTTCTTACTGAAAAAATCCCAGCTTTCAAATAAAAAATCCAAAAGAATGATAAAACATGTCGGCGCACTCAAAAAAGCTGATTTTTCTCAAAACACGTGTTATTTTTTGCTAAATTTTGAAAAGATATTCGAAAATGAAAGATATATTCGAAAAGCTGAGAATTTTTCACATGAGAAACCTATTTTTTCATATTTATTTTGTAGCGACAAAGATGCGATAAAAAATTCGCATTCAACCCTCAGTTACGTCAAAGTACGAAAATTGAATGTCGCATATCTCGTGAACGGTAAGTCTCAAAGGGATGAAACTTGGTGAACTTTCCAATCTTAGAGCACGCTATGAAAGGTAAAAATTTCAGACAAGTCAAATTTTTAACGTCTGTTCATTTTTTGATAATTGATGGACTTGCCCTTATGCATATGTACAGTTTTAAAATTCACTTAGATAATTCAAATTTTATATTTGTAGAATTTTTCAGTAATTCGCGTGATCGAAATTATACATATTCGTGGATTTTGAAACTCCAAAAATAACGAATGCAGCAAAATACTTCCGTAATTCGTAAACAATATTTCACTTCATTTTTATCATACCTATATGGTATAGGTTATTGCGGGGGATATCAATGTCCAATTAAACTGACTATCATAGTAAAATATGTCTAATGAATAAACATTATTCAATGAATTTTGTGTCTCTGTGTATATGCTCACCTCCGATATGAATTTCGAATTCACATATATATATTTTTTTTTTCTTTTTTGTTCTAATTCTCCGACTGTCAGCAACCGTTTGCATAATATCGTAAAATAATAAACGGAATAAATACACCAACCTACAATATTAACGTAATTTAATGTAATGTAGATATCATATAGTTTAATATCGTATTCGTGATGCACGGAAGTTAGTTAATTGTATAATTTACGTTATTCGTTGAAATCCATTTGGCGTTATCGTCGCTATTGTTATAGTCCCGGTTATACATACGTATTTTCATACAGAGGTCTTTTGACCCGTCGCATGTTAGTGAATGGAACGAAACCCACCGCAATGAATTTAGATAATTAGACTAATTACCCGGATAAATTATAAGAAGTAACATTTTATTATTTTTTTATTTTACGGGACTTGTTCACACAGTACCATCTAATCCTCTCGTTGAACGACCTTATTAAAAATATAATCAAAAAATAATCGAATTTTCCAACTACTGGTCCCTTTAATAAACAAAAAAAAAACAAGTCGGAAAATCAGTTTTTCGGAGTACTTTTCATCAAATAGAAAAAAAAGGATGGGTTTGTCAGGGAAAGAAAAAGTATAAAAAAATAATGATAAACCAAAAAAAAAGATCAGAATTGAAAATTTCACATAAAAATAATGCCCTATATATTGACAAACAACAATTTCATGCAGTGCGTTTAACCCCAATTCGATCCGGGCACACTTACAATTTCTTATCGTCATTGGCAAGGATCGGCCTATATATTGACAAACAAAAATTTTATACAGTGCATTCATTCTAATTCGGTCTGAGTATATTTACAATTTTTTTGGTGTTATTGGCAAGGAATGCCCTATATATATGAAATCCTCAACTCGAAAGAATATATTCTTTCATTTAAAAAGGTAATGCACAGAAAAAAATATAGGTTTGTCAGTAAAACAGCGAAAATCGATTAATTTCGGGTAGAACCGGAAGTTCAAATTAAACGAGACATGGAAATTCTTCATGCCCATCATTTGGTTGTAAAGTCCTGTGAATTTCAGATTTTTTCATCGAGCCGTTTCCGAGATCACCGCGCAAGTTTGTCGAACAGGCCGACAGACGAACCGACGTCTTTCTAAAAATCTGTTTTTCGGATTCTAGATGGTCGAAAACGTGAAGATTTGTTGAAATTAGCAAAAGTCAGTTTTCGTCCAAAACCAATACTTTTTTTTATATATCACCGTAGGAGATGAAAAGTAAAAAATTTCTCAAGATTCTATAAAAACGTCTTTTAGCGTAAAGTGAGGGAAGCTTATTCTCTCATATTTGACGATATAAAAATCGAAACTTGGTTACTATACGTTCTCGTATTTCGTACAACGTGTATCTTGTATCCTTAAAGAAAAAATAAATTCGAAATGTAATCGATTTTGATGTCTTAAAAATTTTAGAAATTTTACATTTTGGAGCAGCGATAGATCGAAGAAAAATTTCTGAAATTTTGAGATCCATATTCACTAAGCTTCACTTCACTTTATATTGCAGAATTAACAGATGACTGAAATTTTGATGCGTTATAATTATGTGTACAAAATTATTTAAAATTCGCAAAAATTTCAGACTTCTAGGCCTATTACCATTTACGAGAAACTCGTTGATCAATTTTTCGTATCAAATATTTAACTTCAAATTTTGTTGTCGGATAAAAAATATAACCCAACGTGTTTTTTTGTGTGGAAAAAAAAGTCTGATAGTTCTGAATATGAAAACGAGTTTTGGATATCTCGTCAGTAACGACACCGACAAAAAAAACAAAACAAAAAAACGTTTTTATTTTTTTGTCTATAAAAACGTGATTTTCGACTGTTGCTGAAAATCTATCCAAAATAGGATTTCATATTCGGAAAAATTTCGGAATTTTTCACACAAACGAACACACATTGGATCATATTTTTTTTATCCGATAACAGCTGAAATAATTGTTAAAAATTCTCAAGTAAAAAATTTGATGCTAAAAATTGATCAACAAATTTCTTTAAAAGTCGAGAATTTATACGATTTTCATAATTTAGTACACATTTTAAAATATCACAATTGCAGCTGGACGTTTACCTAATATAATTGGCGAGAAATTGCCCACGTCACAAATACATTTTATTGTATGAGGAAGTTTTTCCCCTGATCGTCAAAAATTGAAATATGATGATAATAATAATAATAATAATAATAATAATATCAACAACGACAATAAAATAATGAGATCTGAAACGAACTGTAATGATTCTAAGGTGTATCCAGACGTTTTACAGTCTCAAGTTTAACGATAAAAATTGTCATGAATCAAAAAAAAAAAAAAGACTCGAGAGGTTATCTTCGGGTAGAATAACAGTCGATTTTAACGAGCAATGGATACGTCTATGTGTACTCCGCATCGATAATCAGCATTGGTAATCATATACAAAAGATAATAAAATGAATTGAAAATTTTCAAATAATTAATAAAAACGAGAGGGTATATTCGCCCTTCCGAAAAACTTCCCCATTATTTGGTGATGTTATATCAGTCTCGTCGTCTCGAATAGCGTATATATATATTATATTCCCCTGCGGATACGTTCATAAAAATAAATTGGAATCGCCGCCGCTAATTGTGTTTGTTAATTACCTCATATATAATTCGACGTATACGTATATTGTCCGGGAGAACTGCACATTGTCACCGCTTTTAAAGTCCATATACTTTTACCACTGATGACAATGATTATTAAACTTCCGAATATATTTTAGGACTGACAAATTCAAACACACGGTCTACGAATCGCATTCTAATTATGGACGATACGTATACATCCCTGATTCTTCACATTCATTATTCTACATCAAGTAGTCGCGTTATAGGATAGAACCTCATCAGTTGTGTCCTGAACTGGGTTATCTTCGGGATTTCTTTTTTTTTTTTTCTCTCTCTATCTCGCGGGGTTTATTTATTATAATTTATTTTCATCACGCCGTGTGTAAAGTTTAATTTTGCGCATGCTTCAAAATTCAACTTTACAATCTTAAACTACTAAACCGTACGGAAAGTAGCACTTTTCCACCCTAGAATGGTAAAGTGCTTTACCGCCCTAGAGCGGAAAGTGAAACTACTTTCCGCTCGTTTTTACATACACTCCAAAGCAAACTTCCGGTCCAAGTATTGGACGAAAATACAAAAAATTTCGGATCAAGTTTGAGAAAATTCTAGATACATCATGAAATTTTCAGATTTTTTTGCAGAGGGTATTAATTTCCATGAGAATTTAATGAATTTTCACGATGAATGGAAACCCGGCGTTTATCAGGAAAAAAGATAGTGAAAAAATTACGATTTAATTACTGTTTGGAATTTAAGGGTGAAATGCTTCTTAATATCTTTGAAAGTATCAAAAAATTTGTTGGAATTAAGTAAACGAGGTAAAGTTATAGTTTTAGATTGCATATTCGTTTAATTTTCTGCCTCAAGATTCAAGAACCGTTGAAACTTAATTTTTAATTAGTCAAGTATTTACTAGCAGGTAGTAAGTACACTATGTACATACATACATACATACATACATACATACATACATACATACATACATACATACATACATACATACACACATACATTCACATGACACATGCATATCCTTAGCTGCTCGCATTACCACTGTAACTGTAGACGGTTATAAGAGATAAGCGCAATGCAGAGGCCGGTCGTAAGTAACGCCAAAAGAGAAACCTGCTCTAGACTATCGAACAAATTATTATTGATCATGGAAACCATGAAATATCCAGCGGTAAAAATATACTGAAAAAAAAAATATGGCAAGGAATAAACGAGTGAAAAATTTTATATAATTCAGTGAAAGAAGACGAAAAATATTTTGTTGTCATGACTATAATGTACAAGGTGTTAATTTAATTGAATGAAAAATCCTTACTGTAATATAAAAGACTTATAATAATTTATCGAGTTGTTTCAGAACTTGGGGATGTCGTATTTCTAATCCTGACGTATCTAGTTCAATCTTGGAAATTTTCTTTCACATAGATACGTAGATTTACCTTGAATCGATTGTAAAAGAAATGATTCTAGATCACGTAACTTGGCGTAATCACGCCACTTAATCGTGTAGAGCATACTAAAATGAGTAAAAATTGTTTATATAAACCGTGCGCGTGTGCAAAGAATAATTTTTGTGCCCCGTTTTTTATTCTTCTCGACAATCTGTAATACATAAGATTTCTTTTTTCGTTTTTGTAATTAGGGTAAATATTGAGAAAGCGTGCCATAGAAATATCTAACTACTTGTGAAATAACAGCATCTGAGAGGGGAAACCCATTAGCAGAACAAAATCGATTGCTTTTTTTTTTCATTTTCTTAACAAAAAAAAAAAAAAAAAAACTGATATTTCAAGAATACCCGCGAAATTTTTTACAAATTTAGAGAATTTTGAGACTTTGAAACAACCTGACCGTCCAGGTTGATCGTTGTGTTAGTTTGTTACACACGGAAATCGTTCCTCAAATTTTAAACCCGGTTTTCGCAAAACTATACTTTTTTTAAAATCGGTGGACAGTACATCTCGAAAACTGATCATCCGATCGAGTTCAAATTTGGAGAGATATTGTAGAACATATTTCTCCCGAGGATGAACCTGTACTTATACTGAATTTTGTAAGGTAAACTTTATCTATGCAATCCCAAAGACAAAAAATAAATTCATAAACTGTACTTTTATGGACGCCGAACTGTAACTGCCACAATTTTCGAATTCAATTTTTTACAGAAGTCCATCCCTTGGAGAAAGGTGACTTTTATGACATATATTTATTTCTTTTGGTTCGGACAAAATGACGAACACTTATCGTGTCCACCAGGTCGCTGCAACCCTTCGGTCATGATACACAAAACAAAAAATCTAAAAATTTACTGAGTTTAAAAATTCAACAACTATAATGGGTTCCCCTCGCTCAAGTCTCAATATTTTTATTTATAATCCTGTGAAGATAATCTATATGCTGTTTTAACCCTTCGTACCTAGTCACCGCGAGTTAAAATGACCCGAGCTTGAACTTTGAAGGTAAATATCGTTTTTTGTCCCCAAAATAAATACCTTTTTTAGAACACACACTATAGTACTATTTTTTTCCTAAAAGTATCATATCTCACGAGTATCCGAACTATAATTTTACTTAAAAATATTTAAAATTCAAAAAGTTATAATTATTTGACTAAAAAATTATCTTTTTCGCGCACTGACCGCTTCACAATTTTTTTTCTCGAACATGTTGCCATTTCAATTTTGATATATCGACTTTAGCTACTGGATCTAGAATGTTCAAAGTATTTCCCAGTATTTTTTCGGTCTAGATCGGACTGATAGCTTTCACATGGCAATCGTTTAAAAATTGGCTTGGGTCAATTTGACCCGATTGTGACCAGCTTGATTGAAATCGGCCGTGTGACCATCAAGGGTTAAGGAGGGCGAATTTTTCTTTCACTATTTCATTTCTACTGCAGACTTGCAGACCATAATTTTCTCTCCAAATCACACTCTATGTATGTATGACGTATGTATGTATATTGTATACGTCGTATCTTTCATTCTCAGCCTTGGACGCAATAAAGTTACAAGACCTTTTATACCTCTGAAAAGTATCAATTTTCTACTAGAATAAGCACAGAGAACTCGGTGGAGAAAATAATACAATTTTCCCGTAACTTCATAGCTATTGACTTGGGGACGTGTCTTTGGGAATTGAAAATATTTTTCACTTCAATAAACGTGAATTTTTGTTTCTAGCAAGAACAACTGACAAACGGCCCGTTACAGTTAGAAATGTTTTTGACAAAAGAAAAAAGAAAATAAAATAACGAGACATTGTAATAAAAATTGTCGTTAGTTTTTTGTCAAAGGTTTTTTCGAACCCTTAAAATATAAAAAATAACGATATTTTTAACAAGCTTTTATCTTCTGTTAAACGAGAAATTTTACTTTTTCGATTTAATTCTTTGCACACATTTTCTGAATTATTCAAGTTATTTTTTTTTTTCTTCAATTTTTTTGTTTTCTTTTTATTGTACAGAATCTGTAGAAAAAAAAAAATGGAAGCAAAAATTCAGAATCTGTGCGAAAAGAATTTGTGAATTTTGTCATTTATACACAAAAATACGATTACTTTTATTTTTGTTGAAGGGGAGGAAGATTTTCTGGATTTAAGGAGTGTAAATTTCCGCCGGTGAATCATGGCGGTTGGAGTTAATTTGAGATTCGGCTAATCGTCGAGCGTGTATTTCGTAAGTATACATGTAAGTATATTTTCAAAATCTATATAGTATATACATATTTGTATAAATATATGAATAAATTAGGTGCGTGTGTATCCGTGTGTATGTGTGCGTATAATAAATGGGTATATAGTTTCATTGGTCAATAAGTTAGCCATATTTATTGATACAGAAAAGGTTGGTGCAATTTCCAACGTTCAAAATACGAACTTTGTGTTTAGACATTCGGTTGATATTTTTGGAACGCATTTAAATTGCATAAATGACCCGGATTTCAAATTTCTCAATTATATATACACATAGCTGTATTAAATATGAATTCAAATATATCCTCGCATTGAAAATTATATTATAAATATGGGGCATTCCAGCTATAACCGAGCGGCCATTGCCTCGACATTTTTTTTTTGTTATGACAATTTTTTCTCAGGTACCTTTCGACAAAAAAAGACATACGTATTCCTCAAAAAAAATTATTAGTCATCCGGCTCCAGTTTATGACCTTTCAAAGCAGAAAAAAAGTTATTTTCGACTAGTGTGTATCCTCCGATTTTTCTCAAATAAATTCCCTAAAAAGTATATTAAAAACCGCATCTTTTGGTGGCTATCTCATCGTGGAGAAATGATTTTTCGATTTTTTCCATTTGGATGAAACTGTGAAAAATTTGTTTTATTCGTAAAAAATGAGTAAGTAAGCTTACTTGTCGGTAATTGTAACCCTTGCCATAAATTCGACAATAAGAATAATAACTGAAGAATGGAAAGACATTCACGATTTGCAAAAAAATTCACATCTGAACACGTGTACTTACCAGTACTTACTCTTTTTTTTACGAATAAAAACACATTTTTCACAGCTTCATCCAAATAGAAATAATCGAAAAATCATTTCTCCACGATGAGATAGCCACCAAAAAATGCAGTTTTTAATGTACTTTTCAGTGAATTTATTTGAGAAAAATCGAAGGATACACTCCAGTCGAAAATAATTTTTTTCTGCTTTGAAAGGTCATGAACTGGAACCGGATGAAGAATAATTTTTATTGAGGAATACGTGTGTCTTTTTTTGTCGAAAAGTAAAGAAAAAAAAAAAAATTCAAAAACACTATCTCGTGTCTCTTCTAATTTCATGAAACTATTGTTTGGAATATTTTTTCATATCTCGCTTATTCGTTTGGGAAAAAATTAATTGCACGGGTCACTATAAATGCACCATCCTGTTATCCATATATCCTGATGATTTGTGAAATCGTAATAGTTTCATTAAATATTCTTTAATTTTATCGCAGCATTACCTGCAACATCTTTTTATCTCTACTACAAACTATCCTGCAAATCTCCTGATGAACTGGACCCTGCAGGATCTATAATCACCATGACTATCAAAGTTTTGGAGCAGTCCTTCTAATAGGAGATTTCCGAATAGATAATTACTCAATTAATTATATCTAGTAATTGCCAGACTTCCTATAATTCAAGTTTGGTTCTATCGTCAAAGAAGCAACTAGAACCGTTGGATAAAGTTAGTGACCATGTTTGTGAAGTTCCTTGTAAGGAGGTGTTACCGTGTCACATCAAACCGCATGGGCGACATTAGACAGTTAGATTATCACACGCACCAAAAGAAAAAAAAAACAGGAAGATCAAGAGAAATAAAAAAATCAAAAAAACAACGGTTGTAAAAAATTATCTCAATTATTCTCAAGCAACGTGTACGTTATACGGTCAGTATACTATAATACGTGAGAAAAACGAAAACTTGATTAATTAATTAATCAAAGACTCGATTAAAAGAGTAAGACAGACGAGAACGAAAAGAGGATTAAAAATGTTCATTATATTATGTACGTACCTAACTACTATACCGAATAAATTTACAATTAGTATGAATCTCTGAAGTCTTATTTATGGGTGTGTGAATCGTGTTTAAACTAGTCGTTTGAATAGAATCTAACGAAAAAAACGGTTTTATGATTTTTTTTGCGTCTTTTTTTTTACGTATTTATAATCTAACGAATTTTGAATCCTGAATAATAAATAGACGTGTTTGATCTAAGAGAATTATGTCCATGATTTTTATTTATTTCAAAATTCAAAAGTGTTTGATTTCTGTTCTTTTCGTATCGCGTACGAGTAGCAGATATATCTGCAAACGTTTGACTGGTAAGATTCGTGTAAGCTTATAAACTCTACTTCGATATTACGGTATTTATATACACGATAGAATTCTCCTTTCACACTAGTTCGTGTTTTATGAAAATTAGGGAAGAACGAAGCACGTAGCATCCTCCTGTTATACGTAAGTTTATTATGATGGATCTCTGAATCGACCAGCCACAGGCTATTCCAAATATAGATACTCATTGTCGCACCCACATTTGACGTCAGTCAATTTGACATGTACGAAAGGACGGGTTCCTTTCATAAAAATAAAATTCTTCATATATCGCGACTCGACTCTAACAAGGAAAAATCCATAATGTTCAACTTACTGTACAAAATTTTCTTAATTTAGAATCGCGACTAATTGTGATGAAACAAGAAAAAAAAAAACACATGCGATATAAAATCTAGGCCAGATTTTTTTCACATGCTTAGCAAAAGCTGAGCTTGATACCACAGATGAGATGAAGTATCAGAACGTGTAAAATACTTGAAAAAAAATAATAAAATAAATAAATAAAAATGGTGCATATTCTCGTATAGAAGCGGAAAAATCCACTCTCGAAATGGTTACGTTGAACTAGTCGAGCCAAGAGGAATCGTGCAGAAGGTTAGAACGGTGGTTTTCAGAAAGGCAGCAAGGGCAGGCAGCTGTGCATTGTAAGTAGCGAGGTATTTTCATCTTCAGAATCCAAGTGCACGAAGAGAGATGCTATAGGTGTATTTCGGGATATGAAGAGAAAGAGAGATGAAACTCAGCCAGTCGTATCGTTGAGGGTAACTGGCCTGTTCAAAAATATTTTAAACTCATGGATAACAACCGATAGTTCAAATTTTTATCCACTACTGTATAAAAAGATCAATTTTTAATTTCATTCATTTCAATAATCATCAGCTGTGATCAGAAATTGGTATGAAATTTAATTCCAAAAAAATATTCACAGAAAGCCTAAAAGATGATTAAATAAAAACAAGTCTCTTCACTGTTTCAAATATTTGCCATCTATACAGAAGGCCAAATGTGAAACTGTCTAAGAAGACAGACAGTGAACAATTCCGATCTTTAAACATGTCTTGACTCTTGACGTTGAAATGAAATGCTGGAGGCTGTGACCGTGGTCACTTCCAAAATGGCCTCGCAGTATCTCCTTTCGCTCTGATGTCTGACCAGTGATGTTTGAGTTTTGACTGGCAGCATTGACCATCGAAGAACGCAGTCATGAGGCAACAGACGGAAGTTGATACCGTGAATCAGGTTCTGTTTAATTAATTTAAATAGGAATGTTACGACTAACGAATGAAGCTGGTTAAATTCTGAATAAAATTTTGTTTCTATCCTGTTGCTACTCCGGGAATAAAGAGATAGGAGATAGACAAAAGACGTTTGTTTCTTCCCTTGGGCTATGCTCACCCGAAAGACACTATACTGAAGTACTTTGCAATTCAATGATCACTTTAGAATAGAGTTCATCGTAATCTAAAACATAACAAGTTCAAAGAGCATCATGAACTTAAGATTATTTTCCTGTTTTGAAATTTAACTGTTGTTTTCAACTTCCCTCAGAGACAATTGAAATTGAATATTGAAGTTGGTGTGACAACAATTTCATGAATTGTAGTAAAATTTCGAGTTCTAGTTCGGTTTTCCCATTTCTAAGCAAATTTAAACTAAATTTTTAACCGCCATTATAGAATTTTTCAACTTTTCGCATCATGTGCTCATTACGATTCCATAATCTATCAAATTTATGGGATTCAAGTCCTTGTGGGGAATTGCTTTCAACTTTCATCCTTGACTTTGGACTCATACGACTGTCCATTAACCAATGCAGTGCAATGACTCGCGATCTGGGTCTCAAATTTTTGACTTTCTATACCGCAGTCAAACCCAGTCTGTAAGCCCAGACTATCCTGATATAATCTTACTCGAAAATCCTAAGACCTTACTTATCCCATCTTATACTTATACTTATATACTCGAAAACGGTTGCCCGTATCTTTTCTTTCTATATCTTTTCCTCTCTCAAGCCCTTCTTAAATCTTCTTCTTGATTTGTATTCCTCACAGTCTCGATCCATAGATCGTTCATGTCGCTAAGTCGACTCACGTTTCGGCTGCAGCGATTTCGCTCACTATTTTTTATATTTGACGAAAAACCCTTATTCGATCTGACACCCGCATCATAGGGGAGTAAGAAAGGGATGGGTAGTGATCAACGATATCTTCCTTCCTTCATATCATCGTTATCGAAAAATTTCAATTTACTATATCGAATGAATTTTTCTTCTACTAAATATGATAAATCTTAACGAAATTTAGTGAGAATCATATATCTTGATGAAAAAATAATCATCTTAGTTTCGCCACCCATGTCACGAAACTCTCTCTTTACGCATCCTTGCAGCCTGCCGTAGTGAAAGACGTATCGATTTCACGTAAAAACTTTATTCTTATAAACTCACATGACACAACGAACTAAATACGATATATCCATGTATCTGGATACAATGCAGATGCTGTTATAACCTACGGGGAATGTTTAATGCACTGAAATGTGAAATCGTGCTTCAGAAATGTTGAAATTGGTACACTAGTCTCTATGCAAAACATCCCCGTGCATATCATGGTCGTATAATTTACAGGTAAAACTTGTCTTGTGAATCTACTGCTGCAACAATTCTCGAGCTTTTGCTATCGTAGGTAAATCTACCAACCTATGTTGTAGGTACGTATATTTCTGGTTAAATTATGAATACTCGTAGAGCGTGTAACGCCGCTCTCCGCAATAGCAGAAAAGTAAACTCAGTTTCCTCAAAACGGAAAATTTCGCATATATAATAAAAAAAAATAAATAAAAAATACTTGGCAGCGTAACGCCCGCAAATTATAGTTTACACACTGTCAAGCATAGAGGATTACAATCGAGCACGTGGCAAATATTCCCACAGATTTTGGTTTTTTTTTACTTTTTACATGTTGAACTATTCTCCCGCAGATTTCGGTGGATACGACAGATGATTTTTCGCCGAATAAATTCTGAAATTCACTAGTTTCTGCAGGTTTTAATTAAGGATTAATAGGATATGATCATCATTGAATAAACAACTAATGCCAGATAAATTTATATTCATTAAGGGATGGTCTGTTTTCATATCCTCCCAAAGACTGTTCAAACAAAGTTCGCGGATATCATTTTTACTTTTCATCACCTACGGTGATATAAGTATTGGTTTTGGTCGAAAAGTGACTTTTGCTAATTTCAACGAATATTCACGTCTTCGACCCTCTAGAATCCGAAAAACAGGTTTTTGGAAAGATGTCGGTCTGTCTGTCGGCATGTTCGACAAACTCACGCGGTGATCTCGGAAACGGCTCGATGAAAAAATCTGAAATTTACAGGACTTTACAACCAAATGATGGGCATGAAAAATTACCATGTCTCGTTTAATTTGAACTTCCGGTTCTACCGGAAATGAATCGATTTTCGCTATTTTACTGACAAACCTATACTTTTTTCTCTGTATTACCTTTCTGAATGAAAGAATATATTCTTCCGAGTTGAGAATTTCATATATACTATAGGGCATTCCTTGCCAATGACACCAAAAAAATTGAAAATATACCCAGATTGAATTAGAATGAATGTACTGTATAAAATTGTTGTTTGTCAATATATAGGGCGATCCTTGCCAATGACAAGAAGAAATCGTAAGTGTACCCATATCGAATTGTGATTAAACGAACTGTATGAAATTGTTGTTTGCCAATATATAGGGAATTTTTCTTATATGAAATTTTCAATTTTGATTTTTTTTCTTCGGTTTTTTATTACTTTTTTATACTTTTTCTTCCCCTGACAAACCTATCCTTTTTTTCCATTTGATGAAAAGTACTCCGAAAAACTGTCTATCCGATTTGTCTTCATACTAGTTTTATTCATCTTCGAGATTTTAATTTAATCGATAAATTTTCTTCAACCATTTATATTCATATCTGAAAATGACAAGTTCATAGAAGAAATAATAAGGAAATTAGATTGACTAAGAGTTTTAGATGATATCACGGATCCATAGAGAATCTAAGTTACATACCTACCCATACCTATCTGACTTTAAGTCGATAATATATATCAGAAGTAAAACTTGGGTTGCCAAAGTGTAAGTTACCGTATGAAAGAGGAAAAAGTTAAAACTTTTGCTCACCGATCCGACTAACCGATAGATTATCGCGCGAAACAACTTGCAAAGTTTATACTTACTCGTAACGAAGCCATCTGCTTCGAATGTATAATGGTTAACGACGTACCTTAGACTATACCTATACGTGAAAATGAATAAAAATTAGCAATTCAAATCAAATTCCTAATTTTGTTATTTATTTTAAATTGAATACTGAGCTTTTCATTCCGCAATTTATCTAAAACCAGGACTACAGCGAACGATTCGATTTTTGTAACCGATTCGAAGGTAGCTCAAAGTAAACTGTGCGTTTTGAAAGAGAACGTTTCCTCCACATACACCTCAGGACTTGGAACACTGACAAAGCACAGCTGTGAGTCCCTAGCGTTTGTTTGTCCGTTTATCTAAACTCCCTTAGGTACCGTACATAAACAAATGTCTGGACCGATGCAAGATGTACATACATACGTATAAGTAAGTACATGTGAGTGAATATGTGTACGTTGGTATAGACATACGTACACATTGTAAACGAAACTTGAATCTTATCTTGGGAACACTATAACAGTTCAAAGTGGAGACAAGGAAACTCCCTACGGTTGGGTATGTGAGACGTCGCAAAGTCGATAATATTGGTTTTCATTTCAACGAGAATACCGAGAGTCTGGCTAACGGAAACGTGGCATTGGTGGAAATGTTATTCTATTTTTGAATCTACTTGATCTACATTATTTTTAGACATTGTCACTGCTTCACTGTGTACAATATTTTCATGAATGATAAACTCTATCTCTCTAAAACTCGTCCCAATCAATTTCTACAAATACACAAACATGATCATGAACATATTCACATGCTTTATGCACATGGGATCCCCTGCAGTGTTTCGGATTTTAGGACTCTGGTACATCTGATGTCATTCATCTTCGCAAGTATTCGATTTTACTCTTCATCCTTCTCCAGCTCATTTCAGGAAAGTCCAATTGACCTTTACCTTTCAATCAATTCGTATGTGTTTGTTAAGAGTTAATCAAGCACTTCGAAATCAAGTTCTATGTGCACACTGAGATGACTTATCATCTCGAGTTCAATTCACTCCACCTAACATGCTTATGGATCAACAAGATTACTATCTTAATACGATATCACTTTCTGTGAGATCTCTTTGCAAGTGAACGTGATCATAGCTGGAAAAACAGAAAGCAGGATTTTATCAATCATAGGTTCGAAACTATTTCAAGGTTAATGATTCTGTTCTTTAGATGATCTTCTCACTCCGATCATGATGAGTGTAAAGATAATACGTTTTTAGTTTTCATCGTTCGAGATACTTTGTTCAAAAATTGTTTCAAATGATGATGAACGTATATGATTTCTGAAATTTCTGTAATCCCCTCTTGACCTTCACTTGCTTTTATAACCTGGTCAAGGTTTTTAACTCACGGAGTCACGTTGTGTATGGTTACATTCCATGTTTTATCTTTAAGTAGAAATATTCTAATGAAATAAAACAAACATCTTACGATATATTATTTCGATTCATCTCATGAAGAGATTCCTGAAATCATGTCTTACAATTTTCAAATATCTTTAGAGACAATTACAATTTTGGTTCGTCTATGACAGAACAGTTAAAAACGACTTTGGTTTAAGTTTAAATATACGTTAGCGTGAATATGTCAACGAAAAATCGTTACACGCGTGTAAAAACTGCGATAGTATAACGTCGAAATGTTTGTACAGTTTTTTTTTTTTTTGTTTTTTTTTTATGGAATAAAATTTACGCTACCAACAACCGATTTTACGATTAATATTATATATAGTAAAAATTTTTTATGGAAACAAATCGAACAGTTGATTTGCCCGTATTATATGTACCTACAATAAATTTTTCGTGTACCAAGCACGCGTGTTCGCTTCCCGTTCTCGTCTCCGTCACGGACGGAGGTCATCACCCTGTACACGCACGCACGCACTCACTCACTCACTCATTCACTCACTCACTCACTTTATACACGTCGCCCAAAGACGCGTATACGTATGCGTGTCAAAATACTGTCAAGTATTCAGCTTATACTCGAGTTAAAGGAGAAAGAGAGAAAGAAATATGGAAGAAAGAGAGAGAAAAAGGTAGGGAGGAAGATACTAGAGAGGCATTAGTTAATTATAATTAAAATTTGGAGGAGGCCTGCAGACCCTTGACTCTAAGCTCCTCTTATTGTTAACTGTATAAAAAAATTGAATAAAAAAAATAAAAACAAACCCTTTCAAACTTGTTCGTACAGTTTGCAGTGATGGTCGGTACCAAATACTTGATACTAAATAGTTCAATCTTCTATTCCTTGTTTTATTATTTTTATTTTTGGTGTTTCTCCGTTTTTTTAAGCTCTTTTTAATCAATGATTTTTAAACGTTACCTATTCAAGCCTGCGCTCAATTACCAGAGGTTAATAGTCACAATCGTGACTTCAGAAATTTCAGATCACGCTTAAAGTAAGAATGATTTATACCTATCTTGTATATAATATATAAATTATATATAGGTGTAGTAATTCCCTCATACCTAACAATTAGGTCATAGGTCAAGCTCTCGAAGTCACGACCGCATCATATCTTGATACGGGTTATCCATAAGTGCAGGAAAAACGTACAGATTTAAGGAGTTTTTTTCGTTTTTTTTTCTTCCTTGTTTTTGAGTTTTTATAAACTATCTCATGAATATTCATAGCATTCATTAACCAATGTTATAAATTTAAGAAATAATTATCAGTACAATCATTAAAACAAAACGTTTTAAAAATGAGTTAACTTTATACTTATACGATTTTTAGTTTTTATTATATTGAATATTTTCACACAATTATCGTAACAGCGATTGAACTCCTTTAAGATTCTTCGGTCGAAGGAGGAGCGGTCATTGAACAATCGAGACTGTTATATGTAGCAAATAAGATAGGAAACGGTCTGATTGTGTCACGACTCAATGCCTTGGCACGAGGCCGAGATAAAAAGAGAAAGAAAGATGCGAAAGAAAGAGAGAGGGAGAGAGAGAGAGAAAGAAAGTCAAGGAAGGAAACATATGAGTTGAATTTATTCTTTTTTTTTTTTTGTTTTTAAACCAATTCTTCAATACGTTCCAATGATCTTTTTTTTTCATCCATTTGTTTGTCGAGACCATTTGAATTTTCAAAGCGTTTCACATACACACATACCGTAGACATTTTGTTTACAGACTGATTTACGCATTCGGGTCGATTGCCAGTTAAAACTGATTGTCTAGTATGTATATGTACTGAGGCAGCTGTACCTCCGATATGAATGTTCCAATTGAGAGAATACTGTGGATAGTAAAATATGCGTTCGTTATTTTAATTTCTTTTGTTTTTTTTTTTTTTAACTTCTTGCAATGAGAATTGAAAATTTTCATAAAAAAAGGGAAGTTATTGGTTTCGGTCCGATTTTCAAAAATCGAGTTTTCATCAGATCTCGACGTTTTGGAGTCCTAGGAAGCTATTCTGACTATTTTTGGATGGACGTCCGTATGTGTGTGTAAACAAATTTTTGTCGTACGATATCTTTAGAACGAACCGACCGATTGGAATGGTTCTCATGGCGATCGAAAGGCTTTATCAAGACTTAGATCTGATTAGATTTTGGAATCGATCGGTCGAGTAGTTTCAAAATTATTTGAGAAATAAGAATTAAGAAACAATTTTTTTTTCATGTTTTTAGCGCATAACTCCTAAACTGTTCGTGCGATTAGTCTCAAAACTTAATCAGACTTAGGTCTTGGATAGCCCTTTCGATCACCGCAAGAGTCATCAAAATCGAACGATTGGTTTAAAAGATATTGCACGACAAAAATTTCTCTTTTTGTCGTACGATACCTTTGGAACGAATTAACCGATTTGAATGATTCTTGCGGCGATCGAAAGGGTTCATCAAGACTTAGATCCGATTAGATTTTGGAATCGATCGGTCGAGTAGTTTCAAAGTTATTCGAAGAATAGAAATTGAAGAAAAAAAGATTTGTATACGGAAAACTAATCATACTTATAACCTTCTTTAATTTATTATAAACACAATAGTATCAATTAATTGCAACGTATTTAACACAGCGGGAAGTTTTCGGGTTGGCCTACAGGTCAACCGGTTTCTTGATTATTTTTCATTGGTATTTATATAATCGTTGAAAAAATTTCAAGCTTTTAAATGTGGGTAAAGTCTCTTGAATCGTTGCACTGTGAAAAACGTTTAAAAAAATAATATTCCTACCGAAAAAAATAACGGAAATTTTACTTTTAACAAAATAATCAACACATTAGGGAGTTTCGAATTAGTTGCGATACCGAAAACCGATGGTAAATTGATTTAGAGTAGCTGATGCAGGTCATTCAATCAAAAGTTTGATTCACGGATGGTCAACGGCTATATCTAGTCTCGATTTAGACTGAAAGATAAATTTGTTGAATGAATCGAGCAACGAATCAACAACGAGAACGTTCTCTAAGCTTTAAGCTAAGTAATAGACTACTAAGAACGAGTCGCAGACTGAAATATCCGATAGCGTGTCGATCAACGGAGAGACACGATGTATAGTCCAGTAAACCAAGATCTGATACTCAAAAGTTTGGACGTGGCTGCAAACTTGATTCTATCTTCGTTTTGACACCCAAGAATAATATAAGCAAATTTGCCGAATCAAAAATGCCCGGGAAATCGTAAAAATTGATCAAAAAGGACGGAAATTTTTAACTTTTTGCTATTATCTCGGCAACGGTAAGAAACTTCCAAAAAAGTTCTGGATAAAAGTTGTAGAGCTAAAAATTCTGCATCGAATAATATCCGCAAAAGTTAATTTTTGACCGGTATTTAAAGAGTGACAACGAATTTCCTGATTTATACATAAAAAATCGGGAAATTAGTTGTCATTCCGTAAATACTGTACAAAAATTAACTTCTGATGATACTTTTCGACGCAGAATTTTCAACTCTACAACTTTTATACGAAACTTTTGTCGAAATTTTTTAACGTTGCCAAGATAATCGCGAAAAACGAAAAATTTCCGTCTTTCTTCATCAATTTTCACGATTTCTCGGGTATTTTTGATCCTGAAAATTTGCGGATGGTATTCTTGGGTGTAAAACGAAGATAAAATCAAGCTTGCAGTCACTTTCAAATTTTTGAGGTTCAAACCTTGGTTTACTTGACTGACCAAATAAAGTCAACGCATGGGTTAAACTGTATGTTATTTACAGATGCGCGATGTAATGCTTCCCCATTATAAAGTGAATCCCGAATTTATAAATATTGATCAGATTTATAATCTCCAGTTCCGTCTATTTAAAAGTTAGAATTGATAAGAATTTGATAACTCCTTCGCACTCTACGTACATAGTTAAGCTCGTAAATCCAAAGATTATTATGGATGGTAAAATTCTCAAGGTTTTCGAACGAAATAACAAATAAAAAGTATAAAAATATCGATTGGTTCATTAGCTGGTAACAAAACCAAAGGTGGAAATCGGTTATTATGTTTTACCGTTTGACTGAAGTGGCGCTGTTGTCGATTAGTTGTAACGCGCATGCGCGCTGAGCCGTTTTTCTTTCAACCAATCGGCGTTCGATATCAGAGCCTAGAGTCCTCTAAACTCTAAGTTATATAGACATTCAAGTTCCCTGTTTAAACTTTCAATGAATATAACCCACATGGTTGTTTAATGGAGGTACGTGGAGTCTAACCGTGAATACGATTCGTATAGCAAAAAGAAAAAAAAGAAAAAAAGGTAAGAAAAAAATACCTCGGTCGAAACTTATTCCAACCATTTATTATCGGGTTTAGATCTGAATGAAAAAAAAAGTAGATTGAGAAAGTTTAAAGGAACGAAAATGTGCCCAGGATAAAGTAAACTATACAATGTATACCGAGAAGCGCGTTTAAAAGTCTGAAAATCATTTTTATCGCAAGAAAGAACCTCATTTTTTATATCTTGGGTAATTTTTTCAAACAATTGTTTATACTTATAATAATTTGCCAATTCAAGGCCTTGCAAAACCACACCCAACCAACGTACGCTACTGCACTGACGGTGTAGTCAGTGTAATAAAAGCCACGTACACACGTGTTTCGTTCACATAGCTTCCTCAGACTCTTGGAAGGGGGTTAAAACACAGTCGTCCAGGTCAAACGTCGTTGCACCTACGCACCGAGACCTGAGTAAGGACTGGCCGACCTTCAGACAACCCGAGGTTAAGGTCGTTGTATATACTGAATTGAAAATCAAAGCGTATGGAACACTGGAACCTTAAATTGGCCAGTTTCTACTCCTCATTCAGTAGATGATTAGTGCACTTGTTTACTGCTTCATAAAATCACTGAGACATTTCATTTCACCAAATTTTTAACTTCCCGCAATGAAAATTGAAAATTTTTATAAAAAAGGGAAGTTATTGGTTTCGGTCCGTTTTTCGAAAATCGAGTTTTAATCAGATCTCGACGTTTTGGGGTCCTAGGAAGCTATTCTGACTATTTTTGGATCGACGTCCGTATGTGTGTGTGTAAAAAAATTTTTGTCGTACGATATCTTTAAAACGAATCAACCGATTGGAATGGTTCTTATGGCGATCGAAATGCTTTATCAAGACTTAGATCTGATTAGATTTTGGAATCGATCGGTCGAGTAGTTTCAAAATTATTTGAGAAATAAGAATTAAAAGCCATTTTTTTTCATGTTTTTAGCGCATAACTCCTGAACTGTTCGTGCGATTAGTCTCAAAACTTGATCAGACTTAGGTCTTGGAGAGCCCTTTCGATCGCCGCAAGATTCATCAAAATCAAACGATTGGTTTAAAAGATATTGCACGACAAAAATTTCTCTTTTTGTCGTACGATACCTTTGGAACGAGTTAACCGATTTGAATGATTGTTGCGGCGATCGAAAGGGTTCATCAAGACTTAGATCTGATTAGATTTTGGAATCGATCGGTCGAGTAGTTTCGAGGTTATTCGAAGAATAGAAATTGAAGAAAAAAAGATTTGTATACGGAAAACTAATTATACTTATAACCTTCTTTAATTTACTATAAACACAATAGTATCAATTAATTGCAACGTATTTAACACAGCGGGAAGTTTTCGGGTTGGCCCACAGGTCAACCAGTTTCCTGATTTTTTTTTAACAGAGAAACGATCTTTGTAGGATTTCAAGTGACAGTATAGTACGACTTTAGGTGAATGACATTCAACGATAGAAGTATCAGGATTCGATATACAATTTTCTTTATCCTATCGTGACAAAGGATCTCTGAATCTGTATCACGACCGAAGCAATGTTCAAATTGCGAAAATGATGAATACATACATACATATACTTTTAGTTATGTCTATAGTTACTATGCGTTAACGGAGTTGACTCGAGATTCAAGGAGCAACGTTCTACTTTGTGAACGTTGCACAAAGAGCTCCGGAGTAACGCCAGGTGCGTCGCGATATACTTCAATACAATATAAGTTTCTTATTCGCGTGTGGTACACGTACAGGAATATCATAGAGGTATAGGTATACACAGTAAAAGTATATGTGCGTACACATATGTGTATAACATGTATCAGCGTGTATCTTGGCGGGTCCCTAAAAGGAGCTATTGTCGTTTCGAACGGTGAGAAACGTTGTTCGTTGGGACATTGTACGATGCGATAACGTGGTTGAATGGAACCGGGACTGGAACTAGAACTTGAATTGGAAGTAGAAGTGGAAATGGAAATAGAATGGAAACGTGATATCGAATTTGATTCGAAGAGCTCCTATATACAAATACAGAGATATGTGAACACCTTGATGTCATCAGTCACTTCGTTATAGAAACAATATTGTCTCCTTGTATTATTAGACTGTCTGACTTCAAACTTAGCAAATTACCGCATGAAAACAGAACATTTCCTTGGTCAAGTCTGCCGATATTAACTAGTATTGCGACCCAGTACTGGTCCAACCTCAAACGTCGACGTTTAGCGCTAAGCCAGCATTGAACAATCTAAAACCTGACCAGCACTGGGCCAGCATCCGCAGCCCAGTGTTGTCACAAGTTGATGGGACAGTATTGAACTTCTCTTGCAATACATTTCATTTTAGAACAAAATAATTGAATGAATCTAAACAGATTATGATTGATCATAAAACAAGATAACCCATACCACATTAGACTGGGCCAAAAAAAATCGACTATTTTTTTATTTTTTATTTTAAAGTATATCGAAAATATTGTTTGGGATGTCAAAAAAAAAAAATTATTGTGAGAATTTGAGTCCTTAATATTAACATTAAGAGGTCTATCATCGCAATTTTAGATTTTCTTTTTTCCTGAGCGGGTTTTTGTCTCAGAACTCCCAAATCATTGAGTTAAACAAAATTGACTCGCCGATATTTTTTGAAGGAAATTGAAAGCTCTACAAAAAAGGTCTGATTGAAATTTTCCGTCAGATGAACCGTTTCCTTACAATCATGCCTTAAAAATTGGTATAGTTTTACAATTCGATCTTCCAAAGTTGAAAGATCAACTTGTAAAACTATACCAATTTTTAAGGCATGATTGTAAGGAAACGGTTCATCTGACGGAAAATTTCAATCAGACCTTTTTTGTAGAGCTTTCAATTTCCTTCAAAAAATATCGGCGAGTCAATTTTGTTTAACTCAATGATTTGGGAGTTCTGAGACAAAAACCCGCTCAGGAAAAAAAAAATCTAAAATTGCGATGATAGACCTCTTAATAATAATATTAAGGACTCAAATTCTCACAATAATTTTTTTGTGACATCCCAAATATTTTCGATATACTTTGGAAAACAAAAAATAGTCGATTATTTTGGCCCAGTCTAATACCACATGCGTGCTTTGCTTCCTCTACATAACTAATAGCAACAGCTGGAAACGCATCAATACCGATTAGGATTAATACACTTACATGTGTATTAATGGATGTATGTACGGATATATAAAGAATATATGAAAGTAGAGGTAAAATTGAGTATACGTATCTTTGAACCGTTATTCAAGCTTAGAATAGCCTAGCGAGTTTCCAGAGCCTCTGAGAGAGGACGCAAGATGTTTTAAGAGTGGCTTTTCATTTTCATCCTCTCTAAAGTTTTGCGAGTCACGAAGCAACCAGCAGACCTAACTCTAGTCTAACGGACAGACCCTGGTGGTCCAGATAATAAAAGGCAGCCACTGAATAGGTCAACTGAGAGTAGTAGTTCAATTGCAGGAGAAGCTTGACGTAACTATCGATCGATCTCCCAGCGCCACACTAACCAGCCAGGGTAGACAGCGCGCGTTCATATGATCCGCATGCCGTTTTATTGATCGGTTAAATCTTTCACTGTCCATAGTCTTACGTGAGCTAATCCTCGATTATAGATTGCATATTTTTATTCCATAAGAATTTATATAATAGTAACTATAATATCATCATTTCACATACTGCAGGTAATATCAAAGCTTTATTTATTATAGTGTACCAGATTTGCGATCGTGCGATAAACCGCGTTACACAGACGACTGGATCTCACCGCTTTGACGTTATACCGCGAAGTAAAGACATAGTCATCTCGACTAAGGGTATATAATAACTTAACGAGGCTAAGCACGCGTTGGTAAAGATAACCAAAAATAAACTTGTGTTTAAAAAGAAGTTAAAATAAAAGAAGATAAAAAACAAATTGAAAAGGATGTATCGTGGATTACGATCAGAAATTAATGCTTTAAAAAATAAACGAAAAATCAAGCTGGAAAAACAGTTTTTCGGGGTACTTTTCATCAAAAAGAAAACAGAAAAAAAAGTATAAAAAAGTAATTAAAACTCGAAAAAAAAAAGATTAAAATTGAAAATTTCACATAAAGAAAATGCCCTATATATTCACAAACAACAATTTCATACAGTGCGTTTAATCCCAATTCGATCTGGGTACACTTGCAATTTTTTCTTGTCATTGGCAAGGAATGCCCTATATATTGGCAAACAACAATTTTATACAGTGCATTCATTCTAATTCGATCTGGGTATATTTACAATTTTTTTGGTGTCATTGGCAAGGAATGCCCTATATATATGAAATTCTCAACTTGGAGAATATATTCTTTCATTTAGAAAAGTAATACAGAGAAAAAAGTATTGATTTCTTCCAAGAATTTTTTCCAACTTGAATCTGATTAAATTTCGGAAATAATCGATCCAGTAATTTTCATGTTTGAATAAAAAAAAAAATTTCTAATAACACGTTTTTTGTTCTTTTAATTAAACTTTTCACTCGAAAACTTCTCGCTTGGTCCATCAAGGTCAGTTGAAATATTGACTGAATATTTTATAAACTGAAAATATGAACCAAAATTGCCCAATATTTTCTGCAAAGTCAGTTTTTCAATTTCAACAAAATTTTATAATATCAAAATTTTCGCGATAACTAAACGCAAGTCACCAAGTTTCATTTTTGGAGATCAGGACTTGCGATATTGCAGCACAGTGAATTCACATTACAGCACAATAAAATTTTTCTAACAAAATCGAATATGGCCATGCCTATACGTTAACCTGGACATCCTAAATCCGTCCTCGAAATAGAAAATACGACGTAACAATTATCTGAAAATCTATAAAAAATCGAAACATCAAATTAACTGTGACTTGAAAAATTTCTTCAATATCATCTCGATATTTAACCCCGATTGTTCGATGTTTAAATCGGTTATTCGGAGCAGAGTCGAATGGCAGAGTCGTTAAATTGTTTAAGTAAACCACTCGACAATTTCTGCACTTGAATATTTCGGTTCTTTCGTCACCTATTTATAACCAAGTTAATGGTATATACATATAAGTATAAAGCACACACACACACTGTGTTCGAATCGCTGCAGGAAGACCAACAAGTAAATAGCGGAAGACGCTAAATTTGGAGACTCATGCCTCGAAGGTTTCTACACCACTCTGTGTGTTGTCCATCCATCCGTTTTACTCTGGATCATCTACTTCCATAGCTTCGCATGGACGAGTATTGACAAAACTTTGTAGTTAGACGTATCGGGGAAAATGTATAAGACATGTCAAAGGTTCATATTTTATTATCGTAGCACAAAATGTGATTCTGTGAAGTTAAAAACGTGGAGATTTTTTTCCAAAAGTGGGGGGCTAACTTCATGTAGGTGGAGATTTTATAAAAAAAAACTTGACATTATTCAAGCAAAGATTTTCATTATTATCCAAGTTTATTGTCAAGGCAATAGTTTGGATAAAATCTATATATCTGTACGTTATCGAGTCGTCGTAAAATCGTTTCTTCTCGTTCTTCAGTTTACTTTTCTTTGGGCTCGTTGACTTGAGTTAGTAATACAAGGTTTGTGCGTCAGTGCGGTATTTACATCGGCATTGAAAACAGATTTAACTATGTAAACCTAGCCCTGGCAGTAATCAATCAGTCTTTGTCTACCCTCACAGCATCTGCTGCTTTCATGATCACACGGTCGTGTATATGGATATATTTTCGAAGGAAAAACAGTGATTCAAATTCAATTAGAGTTTTTAGGTGAAACCCGAACTCAAAACCTCAAAATTATCTCTTTAACCCTTCGTGGTCACCTCCGATTTCAATCAAGCTGATCATAACCGGGTCAAATTAATCCAAGCCAAATTTTAAACTGTTGCCACGTGAAAACTATCAGTCCGATCGAGAACGAAAAAATACTAGGAAATAGTTTGAACATTCTAGAACAAGTAGCTGAAGTCGATATATCAGAATACAATTGGTAACATGTTCGAAAAAAATTGTAAGACGGTCAATGCGCAAAAAAGACACTTTTTTACTCAAAAAATTATAACTTTTTGAATTTAAAATATTTTTAATTGAAATTATAGTCGGGATACTCGTGAGATATGGTACTTTTCGAAAAAAAATAATGCTATAGTGTCTATTCCAAAAAAGGTAGGTATTTATTTCGGGAAAATAAAAACAATATTTACCTTCAAAGTTCAAGCTCGGGTCATTTTAACCCGCGATAACCACGAAGGGTTAAATTTTTTGAGTGAAAATTGCGCCACTCATAATTATACTCAAAAAAAGAATGAAATTTCACTCTTTTGTCACCCCAAAAAATTTCGGGAAATCAATCGATAAGATAAAACTAATCAACAATTATAAATAATATAAAAAAACTGCGAAAATGATAGAAAATGAAATTTACTGCACATTAGGAGTGACCTAAATCATTTATTTAGGTACAGGTACGATATCAGAAGTGTTATTAGATTCACGGTTTTACCACCCACCGTAAAATTGACTGAATTATGGATAATATAATGAAGGTACGCCAACGCTGGTTTTCAAGCATCTCAAACATGAGAGATGAACTGCATTTCTGGTTGTTAGTTCTTATCAAATATAATTGACGATATTCACCAGGCGGTATACTCCGAATAAAATTACCCTGTAGACGACACGTACGTGGGTTTGTCCTGCAATACTCAACTGTATACAATATATCTATATATCTATATATCTATATATCTATATATATATATATATATATATATATATATATATATATATATATATAGATATATATATATATATATATATATATATATATATATATATATATATATATATATATATATATATATATATATATATATATATATATATATATATATATATATATATATATATATATATATATATATATATATATATATATATATATATATATATATATATATATATATATATATATATATATATATATATATATATATATATATATATATATATATATATATATATATATATATATATATATATATATATAAATATATATATATATATATATATAACCAAATATATTCAAATTCAGATATAATATTTCTGTTTAAATTTCATTTCATTCCTGAAGTAACAATCTGTAGAGATCCAATCGTGATATCAACAAGACCTAATCTTCGTGGTAACAAATAATCGCTAAACGATAATTAATCGCGTTAATTTGAATCCGAAATTCCCAAAATGCAGAAAATAATTATGTAAAAATTTTTACAGCGATGATATTCCCTAAAAAAATTGTACAAAGATTGAAAAAAAAAAAACACTTTGATATATTTATAAGTATAAATAATGTGAGGGGGACCAACAGTCGATCGGAGTTGCGATAAATATTGAGATTGTATGAAAAACTTGATTTCGTTTGGTAAATTATTATACTTTTTTTTCTTTTCTCCTTTTCTATTCGTTTTTTTCTTTTTTTTTTTATACTCCGATAGCCCCAGAACCCTAATAATATGTGGAACTAGGGTATTACTACCCACATATACATATAAGGTACCATAAAAACGACGGAACATTTTTATTTTATCCGTTTATCAAATCGATATTGAAATCGGTTGAATAGGTATAGTAACTGATACGAAATCGAAAGCAAGACCATAACAATAAAGAAAAAAAATAAAATAAATAAGAAATGAAAATGATATATAGATTCTACAGTTGTTATACAGTTATATTATTCAAATCGACCTAATTGCACCGTAGAACTTTTTGTTTTTATCTATGTACATACAAGGGAGGCTGGGACAAAATGGACCCCTTAAGGAAAAAAGGCCGATTTCACGATATTTTTAATTTTTTGGAATGATTTCACTTCTTTCAAGTCCCTAAATACATACTCAGTATCAATATGATCCAGCCATAAGAATTAAAAAAAAATTCAAAATATGGGGTAAATTTTTTTTATTTATTTTTTCAACATTTATTTTCAACTCAGTGCGGTCCAAATTTGCCTGTGATACCTGTACAGCCTTTTTTTAATACTACAATATAAAAAAAAAAACATGTCGAGGGGGGGGGGGGGGGGGGGGGGGGGCATTTTGCTTACAAATGCACTCAGCGTGAAAGAAAGATCTGTTGCCTAAGTGGTGCACACAATATTTTATTTAAAAAAAAAAGCATGTTTTACAAGTTTTATGCTCAATCTGGTACACAGTAATAAACGAAGTACATACGTACAATAATATGCACCAGTCAAAAGTTAGTACGCATGCGCGGAGTATGTGTTCGAGCACTTTTAAGTCCTAGGAGTTAATTAAAGGAGGTTTGTAACTAATTTTATAAGTGATACTAAAATTTTGAAATTTCAATTATAGGAAGATAGATAACTGAAATGTTGACTGCTAAAATTTCAAGTCGATTTACTACACCGTTTTTTGAGAAATTAATTTTTCAATTTGCTTCTTATACATGTAGAGGTATGGAGAGTGGATAAGGTTAGCATGAAATCTTTTGACGCACTCGCGTGATAACATAGATTTCATGCTAACCTTATCGACTCTCCATACCTCTACATGTATAAGAAGCAAATTGAAAAATTAATTTCTCAAAAACGGTGTAGTGAATCGACTTGAAATTTTAGCAGTGAACATTTCAATTATCTATCTTCCGATGATTAAAATTTCAAATTTTTAATATCATTTAAAAATTGGTTACGAACCTCCTTTAAATATTTCTTCATTTGTACAGTTTCGTACTCCCCACTACTGTCGCGCAAACGACTATACTTATGAAAAAACGCGTAAAACATATGCTTGCGTTGAAAACAAAAAAAAACAAAAAATAAAAAATTAATGTGAAGTGATTAGATATTATGGTTAATTAAATTAGATGATTATTATCACTTGAGAAGATTATAATAATTATAAAATATAAATAAGTTAACACGATAAAATCGACTGCAGACTTGAGTTGAAGAGCTGTCCACTATACATACATACGTAGATTATAAACACGCGTATAAATGTATAGTATAGTATAGATACGATTCAAATTATATAGTGCAAACATTGATTTATCAAATATTTACTCAACGATTACACTTCGCGGATCATTGAATACATATACTTGACAAACCGTAAGACACCGGAAGTACAGCCAAACCCTTCAGAAACATAAAAATTCCAAGATTGTTGGAAATAATTTTTGTACCATGAGATTTTTTTCACATTTGATTGATCGTTTTTTTGAAATTTTATCGAAAAAGAAGACGTGGTATTCGCTGCCAAGGTACAGGCCACATCGTTAATCAAAACTTATATTCAAATTTTGACAGAATATATTTTTACATTCTTTCAGGGAAAACCAATGATATTCAATGAATTTTTTCATTTTTGGATATAACATTTTTGTACTTAATTTAAATCATTTTTCCTTTTCTTTTGTTTTTGTTAACGTTGAGAAAAAAATAATAATAACATTTCAGAATTTTCCTTCAAAATGTTAAAAAGACAAAAGTTTCCGATCTATGCTCTACAAAAATCGTATATTTTTTTTTTTTCCTTTTTTTTCAGAGAATGAAGAAAACTAATTAAAAACAAAAAAAAAAAAGTTAAAAACTGTTTTTCTACTCGTTACCGTATGTAAAAAAAATGAATTGGAATAAATGTCGTTCACAATGAATAAATTCAAGCTGAATAAGGCACAAATTATTTCATCGCTTTTGCCCGGAAGTCAACGGCAAGTTCCATATCTCTGACTCACGCAGACGCGCGGGTAGCCCCACAAGTGGTCGTCATCACTCGGACATATATACGATATAATATAATGCATTTTACATTTAGAGAGAAGATGACCAATTACTGAAGAAAAAATACAAAATGAATAAAAATTCTGCAGGTATATATTATGTATAGGTATGTAACAGAAAACAAAATTCTTAAGAATTTTTAAAATCTATAAAAAAAAAAAATTTCTTTTTTCTCACGATCTGACTTTAATTTTTTTTTTTTTTTTTTTGTGATACAAGTTAACGTAAATCTCTGTTAATAATTCGACCATGCGTAGTTCTTTCACGGCGACTAATAACATATATATCACAAACTATGTAGGTACTATGACGTAAACAACGGTCAAGAAATTTAACGTTCGTTCGCTTCGCTAACGGTGGTTGACAGTAACCTCACAGTTTCGATATTATATGTATATGAATATAAGTATGTATATATTTGAACATCCTACACGTATGTATAAGATTCGTTTACTGTATTTAAACAATCATGAACCGTATATAACCAACACTAGTTACGGCTGAGATCCGACGAGCGTTGATTCACTGCAGTTGGTAAGTATAGTTAATTTATTTTAATTTCAGTTACACATATGGAAGTTATAGTAAGCAATTTTTTTTTTTTTTTTTCTACGAACCTTATAAGCGCATATTACATTCCCATAATACAGAGATTATAGATTTATTTAATTAACGACGATGATTCCGAATTAATTTGATGAACCTTGAAATGAATGATCTAGTGATTTTTTTTTCATTTGAAAAAAGAAAAATAATAATTTACATAAATGAAAGAAAAATTATTTTTCCAAATCTAATCGAACAAATCAAAAAAAGCTATTCGGGATATTTTTATTTTTATTTTTATTTTTTGTTTTATGAAAAAGATCGAGAAAATTTTTCAACAAATTTTTAAAAATTTTTTCAATTAAACGAGAGAAATAGAAGAAAATAGAAAAAAATTCACTATTGTAATTTTAAAGAATTTTTTGCAACATATTTTGCATCGTCGTCGTGTAACGTGGGATGGGAGTCAAAAATATCCGATTAGATAATCATTGCAATTATTATATTACATTATATTATCGAGAATCGATTTTTCCACATCGATTTCAATATTCTATCCTTTTCCTATCTTTTCTCTCATTGTCTCTCTCTATTTTTTTTCTTTTTTTTTTTTTTTTTTGTTCCTGTAATCGTTTTTTTATTCTCTCTCTTTCTCTCTCTCTCTTTCCGTACCGGAAGATTAATGAACGGATAAATTTACGGAGGAACAGACACTGAACTATGGTAGAAACTAGGAGCTTCTCGCTAGATTGCTAATTCCATAGGTATAATGTACTTCCGATAAAAAAAAACCTTCGTCTGCCGTAAATTACAGATTTTTTTTGTTTAAACGAATATTTTTTTCCTCTCCGCGTTTACCAAAGAAGAAAAGAAAAAGAAAAAAAAGGCACATATATAATATTCTTTGATAGACAAATTTCAAAATCGTTCAATTATTACTTTAAATTGCCATGTCTCGTTTAATTTGAACTTCCGGTTCTACCGGAAATTAATCGATTTTCGCTGTTTTACTAACAAACCTAAACTTTTTTCTCTGTATTACCTTTCGAAATGAAAGAATATATTCTTCCGAGTGGAGAATTTCATATATATATATAGGGCATTCCTTGCCAATGACACCAAAAAAATTGTAAATATACCCAGATCGAATTAGAATGAATGCACTGTATAAAATTGTTGTTTGCCAATATATAGGGCGATCCTTGCCAATGACAAAAAGAAATTGTAAGTGTACCCGGATCGAATTGGGATTAAACACACTCTATGAAATCGTTGTTTGTCAATATATAGGGCATTTTGTTATGTGAAATTTTCAATTTTGATCTGTTTTTTCGGTTTTTCATTACTTTTTTATACTTTTTCTTCCCTTGACAAACCCATCCTTTTTTTGTCTTTCTGAAGAAAAGTACTCCGAAAAACTGTTTTTTCGACTTGTTTTTTACTGTTTTCTACTGGTTTTTTTTTCTACCCATATATAAACAAAATATGAAAAAAAAAAAATTTAGGCAATACGCGCGATTCGAGGCATGAAAAAAATCGGCCGGAATTTTGATTAACAAACTTGAAAATGAAGAGAAAAAAAAAAGATATATTATCCCGTATTATTACAATCGTATAAATAGATAAAAATCCGGGTTATATAATATAACGAAAATAGGCAGTACATCTTATATTATAATAAAAAGATTTAACGACCGGAGAGTTTTTTTTCCCAGTTCATTAATTAATTATAACAACGTCGAGCCCTGTGCAGAGAGGGGGGACCACTGCTTTTCATCCAGCTAACGACGATCCGCACCAATTGCCGCTACCACCCATTGCCAAATAGCCGAGGGTCACACGTTGAGTTTAGCAAGTGGTCACACGAAACTGTTTATAGTCATGCTGATCACTTTCAGCGAAATGTAATAAGAAAAGAGAGAAAAAAAAAATAAAAACTGAATGAAAAACGTAAAATATCTACACCGTGTTGATAATTATTAGAGTTTATTCCAAAACAAATTGAAGTATTTTTTTTTTTTTTTCGAACTTACATCGCAAAAATCTCTATACAATTATGTCGAATTATTATTAACCTCACCTTAAAAGGACAGCGATGTCATGAAAGTTTATTGACAAGATATGATTAAGTATTAAATTTAAAAATTGCGACAGATTTTTGGGGATCGTGGGGGACTAAGAAAAGAGATATACAGATATCCTGTTTCAGGACTTTATTCTACGCAATGTGACCTACAAATTATGAAGTAAAAATCCCTCAAATCACACATCGTGTGGCAGCCAGCATAGATTGAAATAAGATTTGTAAAAATGACATAGATTAACTGTTGACCTAATTTCGAGATCAATTTTAGTCCGAACCGGATCCGGCTCCGTGAGCTAACTTACTATTGATATGATTCCGGTGTAGACTAGGATCATAAAAAAGTATTGAATTTTTCACACGTTTTCAAATTTTTCAATTCCGTATAGAATTGAAAGAACAAAAACTTGAATTTTTTTCGATTTGTTCGTTTGTTTTTTTTTTTTTTTCAGCTAAAGGAACAAATATTTTCAAAAACTTTTAGTTTACGCCAGAACTACGTGTCAGGATTACGTGTACAAAAAATTATAGATCGATCGGACTAATGGTTAGTTTGTTGTTATGTCAATAGTTAACTTATGTCGTTTTTACAGAACTCACTTTCTATCTGTAATATATCAACACTTGTAGATGAATTTTCATTCAATTCTAGAAAACTCGAAAAAAAAACTTCTCACTTAAGACTCAAGACTTAAGACTTAAGACTTAAGACTCAAGACTTAAGACTTTAGTCTTGAGACTCAAGACTTAAAACTAAGGACCTGAAACTTGAGACTTAAGGCTTGGATTCAAGACTTAAGACTTAAAACTCAGGACTTAAGACTTAAAACTTAAGACTCAAGACTCAAGACTTCCATATATATGTATAATATTTTATATAGGCATATGTCAGTCCTATACACTTTTCGTTGTGCATTTGAAAATTTTCGTTACCCTACCAAAAGTAGTATCACTTAAAAAAAAAAAAAAAAAGGGAAAAATAGTAGACTGTAAATTTCCTTAAGCCCACGATCTATATTGATCATAACTGTAGACTAATGAATCGAACTTGATGATATATGTATAAATACATATATAATGAAAATTCATAACCGAATGGTAGTAATTAAAAAATAATAATAATAATATATCTAATCGAGAAATGAGTCATTCGTTTATTATCGTCGTAAGTTTCTGAGGCAGCAAAATAATTATTGCGATATATTATGAATAAACGGGAAGCTGGTCGGCACTGACATGACACTTACTTTCACGAGTATATGGTACATATAGGTATAATCTTTACGTATAATACGTAGAGACTTGAGACTTCCTTCGCGTTATCCTTCTGTACATATATCTATATATACGTTACGCAAACCCCAAGAACCGATATTGTTGTGATATCGAAAGTACGAACATACCTATATACGCGTATACATATACATACACAGTAAACATAATGTGTTTTCGTATATATCGCAGGGGCTAAGAGCGTGGGTAGAAACTTTCGAAAATGGCTTATTACATTATTATTCATATAGATATGTATAAGTTACATGTATAGTGGACGATTTCAAACTCTCGTTCTATATATGAGGCGTTCCGTTCCATTTCGATCTGACCGTAACCCTCATTTTTTTTTCTTCGTTTTCTGTTAGTATGTTTTAAAACGACACAAGAAAACGATATTTGCAAAGTTTTAGATTTGGAAGAAAAGTTAATTATTGATTTCGCTTAACTGATTACTAAAAAAACGAAATTTTTGAGAAAAAAAATCCAGAATTTTGCAAGCCTCGTATTTTTTTTGTGACGCCCTGTGTCATACTAATAGAAGTAAATAATGAAAAATTTGGTCAACCAGATCGCCTTATAGACTTTTTCATCACCATTCACTTTCAAATATTTTAATGGAATTTTTTTTTATCGGGGTTATATGCTCACGATTACTGCGCAATTTCGTTTTTAGTCAATTTAGAATTCAATAATTATTTCTGGCCGAACCAGTTGTTCGATCTTGATGAGAGATGGAAATTTTTCATCGTCAGAACACGAGCTATAAGCCTATAAAATTTCAGATTTTTCTGTCAAGCCATTTTCCAGAACACTGCACTTGTTTATATTTCGGGAGAGACCGACTTTCAGACTGAACAACGTATGTTCAGAATCATACGTGACGTCAGCTAAAGGGTCGAAAAATCGAAAATTTTTTGGATAGGCGAAAGTCGTTTTTGACACGAAACCAATACTTTCCTGTCACTTCGTGATGAAAATTAAAAATAGTGAGGATCACGGCCAGAAACGCCTGATGTAAGTATATGAGGTATTCCATGTCACCTCGACCAACGTTTGACCCTCACATTTTTCTGTTTTCTCTCAAATTAATTCATGTAATAGTAGTATTAAAAAAATGCCCATTTTTTTTTTTTTTTTTTTTTATTTTTTTTTTCGACGCATACTTTATCAGATATGGCGGTTCAAAAAATTTTCAATTTCGACCCATTTGTAAAGTCTGAAAAAATTACCAAAAATTCTATATTTTATTTAGAATTTTTTGGTGCAAGAGCCGTAATGGGACGATACCTCCTTCTAGGCCTTTTTGGGCTTGAAACATCTATAATTCGTTCCAACCATGTAGATCTCTTACCTTACTATAGACTTCCTAAATAATTTCCATATGACAGATATTCTTATAGAACCACTCGAATAGTCAATTGCTATATATTTTCTGAGTTTGGATTCTTTGAGTGCTGAAAAGTATATTCAAAAACCGAAAAGATAGTATGATTATTTTTTTTTTTTTCTTAGTTTCTACGATAAGAAAATCCTCGCAACCCAAAAACTTGCCAAATATAACGATAAGATATTCTCCTCAGAGATCCTATACGGTTGGAGTGAATTATAGATGTTTCAAGCCCAAAAAGGCCTAGAAAGAGGTCTCGTCCCATAATGGCTCTTGCACCAAAAAATTCTAAATAAATATATAATTTTTGGTAATTTTTTCAGATTTATAAATGGGTCGAAATTGAAAATTTTTTGAACCGCCATAACTGATAAAATATGCGTCGAAAAAAAAAAATAGATGGGTATTTTTCGAGTACTACGATTACATGAATTAATTTCAGAGAAAACAAAAATGTGAGGGTCAAACGTTGGTCGAGATGACATGGAATACCCATATACCTTCATACTTGCGGAAATGATCGATTATACCGAATTATTAAAATTCATTTGTTAAAAACTCTCGTAAATACGAGATAATGTAAGGAA